>JAUPFZ010000013.1:17500-2417500 GCA_036937285.1 Euphydryas editha | reverse complement strand
AACCGCACGATGTGGTTACACAATATCACAATAACATCAAATATAATTATACGAGCTATCTATCTACCCAACACATTAAAAATAATAAATTATAATCATGTTAGTACTACTTACCTAGTGGAGTCTTTGGGATAAGAAAAAAATGATGTGTTTTTATTCTTTATATTATTGTTCATACACACTGTACAGTAAACCATATTTACACTTTTATATTAAAATACCATTAAAATTATATTAAAACACTATTAAAATTATATTAAAATACTATTAAAATTATACTAAAACACTAATAAAATTATATTAAAACACTATTTAAATTAATAAATCATTAAATAAAAACACGGTGCAACGTTGCTGCTGCAGCCCTTGAGTTTAAACACAAGATAGGCCGGTTTCTCTCGTATGTGACGAGGCGCTTGTGCCGACGCACACACGCGTCTCATGCTTGTAGTAGTGTACCTATCGTAGCGCGCTTGTATGAAGCTTTCACTCTGTACGGTTTATTTACTCATGTGGTTAACACGTTAACTGCGAAGCTTATGTTGATCAACTTTCCCGTGGTGCTATAGGAGGCCTATAAGCCTTAAAGACACCATTTTACTGGTGCGATTAAGGCCTAGCGACCTCTTACCAGATAAAGAACTTTTTACGCATTTTTTTTAGTAAAAATACATTTAACTGTACATAAAATTGTTGTCATGTTATAGCTGAAGAGTTATTATGCCTTATTTTGCCTTCGCCCATAGATCTGAGGTCGGAAAATCTCTAAAAACCAGAAAATGTTTAAGAGGCACATCAACCTACTACCGCACTGAATTATATGTATTAATCATGGTATAGCTAGTGATGTAAACATATATTGAAAACAAAAAATAATTTTATCGATATTTTTTAATTCAATGAGTTATAAAATCAAACATGTCTGTCATAGAAGCATTTTAAACACATTGGTTGATTGCAATCAACGCAGTGAGATTTTATTTTTTTAACCTTTTTGTTAGCTTCCCGGCTATCCATGGTGGTACGTAAATTAATATAGCAACCGACACATTTTCTTCTTTTGTTACCATTTTTTTCATATATGTGATTTTTCGTTAGCTTAGCAATGCGTGGATTAGCTGCAACAATACAAAAAATATTTTATGACAATTTTTAGTCACGTAGACTAAATGTGTACTAAAATTTAAGAATTATCTCAATAACTTCATTTACACCAATGTATTTTTTTATTCTACTTACACACACACACACACACACACACATACACACACACACGCACACGCACACACACACACACGCACATGCACAAACACACACACACACACACACAAACACAAATAAACATACACAAACAAACGCACATACACACACACCAATAGAGAGGAAGAGTGAGAGAGAGAGAAAGGTATACTACCTGAAACAGTGGCCAACATTGGTTTATTAGTTAATCCTTCTATAACTGATTCGCAAAAATTCTTTTTCGACAGTTTATTTGCCTTCTTCCAATTAAAAACCACCCAACTATTTACTAAGGCTGTTCCAAACAATAGTTCCATCATGACCTTACGGAACCATTTTAACCCTCTTTTAAGGGGGGTAAAATATGATGACATTTGGTCACTGTAATCCATTCCCTTTTTGTTCTCGTTATAGGTTAAAATACATTCAGGTTTTCTTATAACTTCTTCAGTCACTTTTCTTCTTTTACCAGTATCTATAATGGTGGCATTATGTCGTCGGGATGTGGAAATCATGTACACTGGCCTTTTGTCAAACCATTTTATGATTCTAACTCCATTTTTGTTCATTTTTCCAACTACTGCACCTTTTTTGAGCTTGGTGGATATAACATATTTTGGCAGACCTCTTCTAGTTGGACGTAAAGTACCACAAAGAAATATTTTATTTTGTATCAATTCTTCAGCGAGGTTAACGGAATTATAAAAATTGTCAGTAATAACCAGCCTTCCTTCATTTGTAAGATCTTTAATTAATCTCATCACCGTTTTTTGTCCATGATCCTTCTCTCGCCCACTTTCACATTTTCCAGTATAAACAATTAGGCTAAAAGTATATCCTTGCGGAGTACACATTTTATAGATTTTAACCCCATATTTATGTGATTTATTTTTAATATATTGTCGGAATCGTAATCTCCCTCGCCATGGAATCATACTTTCGTCTATGATTAAAAATTTTCCCGGCTTTAGAATGGTTTGAAATCTATTTAACAGCATTAAATACACGTCATGAATTTTACTTAACTTACCAGTGCTCTGAGGGTCACTAAAATGCCAACATTTCAGTAGCAGTAAGAAACGATCTCTTTTCATTACAGACATAATATATTCATTTTTATAAATACTTTTCTTTGACCAATAGTCATTAATGTGCGGCACCTTTACCAGTCCCATTGCCATAAGTACTCCAAGAAAACGCTTCATTTCTTTTGAATCCGTTGGAACCCAAGCCTTAAGACGTGATTTAGGTTTCATTCTAGACCGACTGCTGTCAATGTAATTATATGCATAATTATTCGTTTCATTTACCATTTTATGGATTATTTCGTCAGTAACAAGTAATTTATAATAGTCTGTTAGGGTTTTTGCTGTTAAAGGCACATTTATTGAAGCTTCACCCTCATATTCTGGAAAATTTGGAACTGTATCTGTTATATCTTGCCATTCATGATCATAATTTATTTCATTTTGATTAACATTATTTTGCACATCTTCATTTTCTAAACTATCATCTTCAGAAGTTTCACAATACTCAGATAAGGAACTATCCAAATCGTCACTGCCGGGGCTGTAGTCTTCGTCTTCGTCATTACTCGAATAATAGTCAGGCGACATGACCAACGCTTCATCTGAGGGCACTATAATTTTTTGTATATTATTACTTGAATCATAGTTAGGTGACTTGATCAACGCTTCTTCCGATGGCTCTATGCCTTTTTGTATATTATTACTGGAATCATTGGTAGGTGACTTGATCAACGCTTCCTCCGATGGCTCTATGCCTTTTTGTATATTATTACTGGAATCATTGTTAGGTGACTTGATCAAAGCTTCTTCCGATAGCTTTATGCCTTTTTTTATATTATTACTCAAATGATTGTTAGGTGACTTGAACAACGCTTCCTCCGATGGATCTTTGCATTTTTGTATGTTATTACTCGAATTAATATTATCTAAACACTTCGGATTACTTGTTGGTTCATCGCAGGTATTTTCACGAACTAACGAAAAGTTTTCATTGGTTGCTAATATCTCAGTAACTTGGTCATCACTTAATGGACAGGTCAAATATTGTGCACAGGATAAATTACTTACAGAACTACATCTACTTACTGTCGAAGAGATATTCAAGTCTTTATTGCGAATCACCTCACAAAAAGGAGACCAGTTTTTTTTTACTTCAAATTGATCTGAAGCAGGAGATTTTTGTATTTCAGCGTTTTGTAATACGTGAAAACTAGATCTAGTACTAGGGCTTAGAAAAATTTGAGGGTTTCCTTCTTCTATATTATCATTAAGTATTTTACGGCGCTTGGGGGTCATAGAACATCCACTGGTTGAGGCTGTTACATCTAAGGTAGTAGGAGAACGGATACGCACATTATGTAAAATTTCTACTTTTCTAGAAGATGGCAGACTCTCAGCAGTTATTCTTTGATAAACACGACGATATTTTGGTATAGTGTCCTCCGCGATATCACTTTTATCTTTTTCCACGAGATCACTTCTGTCCTCCTCCACGACATCACTTTTAAATGCTAAATCGAGCATTTTTCGACACCTTTTGTTTCCACGAGACATTTTTGTTCTTAATCTTAATTTTCACACTTCACTGTTTATCACACAATACGACGTTACTTTGAACTGGACGTTAGTACAACACTGGTTCATAGGTCGCGAATGATTAATATGAACAGGTGCGGGAGGGGGTGAAAAAGCCTCCCACGTTTTGAGAGGTCTATAAGCCCCATATCCGCACTGAATGTCGATTTTCATCTTTTAGTGCGGTAAGGGGTCTATAGACCTGTCGAATATATTTTTGGTGTTTCTAGTTCTACATCAAAATAATAAAACAGTCATCTAGTTTTCTCTCTCTTATGTATAAGAACCTAGGAGCTACGAGCTTCGCACCAGAGTGAAACCACACTATTTTTTCCCGCACCACGCGAAAGTACTCGTAAGAGGTCTTTAGGCCTTTCATCGCAGTGAACGTGTTAAGGCTACTATACGCACCACTACACCAGAGCGGTTGTCAAATGGTCAAAATGTGCACTTAGTTGTAGTTTATTAACGCGTAGTCGATTTCATTAATTATTTTTTTCTTATAAAGAGATATTTAAATACTATTCCGTAACTATTCAATTTATCTGATTATTATAAATTCAGAAATTAGAGACGTCATGCGAATAACTTTCAGTGTTAGTTTCCGAAGTAATTTGAAACTCGGAAAGTACTTCTATACTTTCTATCTTCGACTATATTGTGCAATTTAAGCGATATTGAAAAACAAATAAAATGGCTGACATACTACACAATAACGATCACAATATGGGAAATACAGAAAAGGATTATAATATAATAAATATTATGGAACGAATATTGAAAGCAAAGGAATAACTTGTGAATAAATGATTACAGTGAAAGTGAATATAAGGAAAGTATGAGCGATTGCTTAATTTTTTATTATTGTTGAGGACAAGAAAATACTTGGAAGTCGTTAATCAAAAACAACCTCGAGTTGAAACAATATATTTATTTCCACCAAAACAGGCATCGCACATTTTTTGAGATGAGTTAAAAGACGAGTGTTGATCAGGGCGTTGTAAGGTCAATTAGAGGTTAGTCTATCGAAGGCCGGTGGGGCGGGCCAAATACTTGGTAAAGGCGCCTGACGGTTTGAGACAGCAACAATGCTCAGGCAGTGATTTGAAACTTGGTACCAGGCGTTAACAATTATGTCGAATCCTGCTAGCCTGGTCTTTGACCCGGACTGATAAATGTATTTTTTACTATCGATGTACTCAATATGACGACCTTTGATCATAGCTGCATATTTACTTATATATTTAAAGTGGAAGTGGATTGATTATCATTCATCAAATTTAGTATTTGTCTTATCGTGCGGTGCTTATCAAGAACAATTCTTATGATAGCGTAGATAACGAATATCTATGAATTGAAAATATGAAATGAAAATGAATGATAGAGCGACTATTCTTCTCTTTCTTGCTGAGGTGTCGTAAAAGGTGACTAAGGCCATAGTGGTGAGAACAACAGTAGGTACACCAACCAGGATAATGATGGATATCAGCGTCACCACATCCTTCCACAATACACTGCGCCAGCCTTGCTTTTTAAAAATGTATAATACAGATGCGTTCCATTTTTATATTACGAGCTTAAAATTGACCGAGTGATCTACGTATTGCTGGTAAATTATTTTCATTTTTCCCAATTGTTCGGAAAAACTTACCTGTTGAATATATTTTCCTCTACAAATATTTGGTTTAGATTGTTCTGATCTTATATTATAAACATTAAATTTTTTGAGACTTACTTTGTCGATTTAAATTCGGCGATATTTCGGCTATATATGAGATGAGTTTAAATATACAGGCTTGTAAGCTACGTTTGAGGAGGCCTCAGAGGGTCATAGAGGTGAGGGTGATACGGGGATACCGTACAGTATCATGGATGGTGGCAACACTTCTCGCGAGTGATCCATCCTGTGAACTATGTGTGTGGGTGCTCGCGGAAGTGTAACGTTTCCGATCGAGTCTCAGAGCTAGAGGACAAGTCCCAAGTGCGGACCAGACGGCTCAGATCAGGGCTCAGGCTCAGAGAGCCCTGATCCATTGATGGAAGGAGGACCTGGAGTCCCCAACAGCGGGCATTAGCGACGGTGGACGCTATACGTCTCCATCTTCGTCGCTGGGTCGCAGAAGGCGGCACGGGCTGCTGACCTTCCGGCTGACGCAGGTACTTACCGGGCACGGGTGCTTTGGTAAGTACCAGATTCCGGTTGTCTCACCAATTAATCCTGTATTTTATTATATATATTATATTATCGAGGCTCCTAATAGTGCATCAGACTCGTGCAGATACAATCACTGTGTGTGTGTGTATTTATAGGTACCGTCAAATATGTTATTCTTTTCATAAAAATGAATATTTAATTTCCCGTTCTTTTTTTTTCTTTTAAAAACACAAATATAAAATCATCTAATGATAATTTTTCTAAGACGACGTCTGCCGGATCACTGTCATAGTTTAAGTTGAATTTTTATAATAATGCTTGCAAATACCTGAAAATTATAAAAATAAAAATAAAAACATATTAAAGATAGCGAAGCGAGACCATTATAAAGCAATTCGCGCAATTCTGATGATGTCATTTATATAAAAAATAACTTCGTGTTTTCAAATCAAACCAGTCCAAAATTTTACTGAAACTTGAAAAAACTATCTAAGGCGAGTTTAGACTAAATGAATTGTCGCTTTTTGTAGACATCAGAATAATTTCAAACAAACACGTACGAGAAATATAAATGATGCGTATACACAAATTACAAAAAAAAAAAAAAAAGTTTTGGTACATTTAAAAGCTCACGTTTTATTAAAAATAGTCATGTCGAAATATGTTAAATACAAAAAAAGTTATCGATTCCTGAATTTTTAGATTTCCCCATACTGTACAAATGATACAAAAAAAATATTTAAAAGGAGATTAAGTTGAAACAATCTTGCTGAAAAACAAAACAACTCATTTCCGTGCTCTATATTAACGACACTAAATAGACTCAAGTTTACTCTTGTTAATGAAGACTACTGAATTTATAAACAGCTGTTTAAAGCTTGTGATAAATTGAAGCTCGTACACGACTAAATTCCTGTGAATTGATTTTAGCAATGCATATTTTTATTTAATAGCATTATTTAGGAGGACGCATCCTAATAGCGGATTAATAGCGGAAACTTGAAAATGGGTAAGGGGTTCGGAATAAATTACAGGGAGTGAGGGTGTAATGAGATGTAATGTGTATTTATTTTTTCTTTGATTGCGCGATTTCTAAATACTACACTTTTCTTTTATTATTTATATGCCAGTCAGAAACCTGTAAACCTTAATGTGTGTCCGGGGATTTTTATCACGATGGTTTATTTTCCAGAATTAAATTATACCAATTTAAATATAATATTCCGAAATTTTTTAATTTTCTTTACCAAAAAATAGATGTGATTTTGGGCCGTGGTAGGGGACCGAAGAGTTAGTCTAAAACCTCACCATGTATCACCACGTAGTTAGGAACGAAGTTAAAAAGTTGTTTAAAAATATCACGAGATTAATGGATTCTCTTTGTGCTTGTGTCGTCCAGACCCCGCGACTGCTAACACAACAGCAATATGCTGTGACCACTGCGCCAATATATTTTGATGTGCGTCGTCGAGAGATAAAATAATAATAAGTACGAACGAAAAGTCGATTCTCAACTGATCATATATTGAAGGAAAAACAAAAGTTTTCATAGTAGATTCACAAGTACTGGTAGATACATAACATTTTAAATCATAACATTTTACTTTTTTGTAATCAGGTCAGATTATAGCCATTATTATGGAAATAGAAATATGATATTCATTGTTTATTTAAGACAATAGAAAACGTATTTGGTAATGTATCGAGTTACGTAGATTACGTCGTACAATACAATATTATCAAAAGGATATTTATAGATTCTATTTATTCGTATACATTATTATTTATATTTATCATAATATACAAAACTTCGCATTCTACTTAAATTGTCATACTATAATTCGTATTCAGCGGGTCGAAAAACATGCCCGTAGATGGGTGGCGCCCGGAGTACAGACATTTTTTTTTTTGTTTTGTGTTCCGGTGTTATCAATTTTATATTATTCTATATTAAGAAATTAATTAGATATTTATTTTTAAAAAAAATAGGCCATAATTTAGGTGATTATCAATTTGATATTGTTCTGTATTAGGAAATTAATTAGTTAATTATTTTTAAGAACATTTAAATACTAGATATTTTTAGTAGATTTTCACTTTTATTACAATCTAAATTTAGAAGACAATTAGTGACTTAATTTTTACAGACTCATTGAGAGGAGTGAATTGTACTAATGTTTTATTAATCTTTGTATAAATTAAAGAGGTCAAGAAACGAAAACTTCGTTGTGCCAATTTTGTTTTAAGGAGAAACCCAAGTAATAGATTTTACGTTTGTGTAATACTTTGGATATAAAGCTGTAACCAGTGATTTATCAAACAAACGTTAAAGGAGCGTGGTGGATTTAGCGCTTAACCTTTTTTTATATGGACCAGAGGGTGCAATGATTTTTGCTCTGTAGTGGAACATTTACCGGCTATGCCGACACGGGGTATAAATTAACAATAAAAGCGTGTAATAACAAAAATGTTGTTTTTCCGACTTTAGTAATATTAAACATTTACGGTGTACTTGATCCGTCACAAAAGTATCAATACTGGTTGGTTCGCAAAAAAAAGGTTATGAATGGGCTCTGTGAGTGTTTTGTTTATTACGCCTATTGTTTCGTTCATGTGGAACGACGTCAGTTTATTTGGAATCTACTATACGTACTCGTAGTACAAGCGAGAGAGCGTGCCGAAAACACATGAGTGTAAACTTTAATCATGTTCCGAAAAGCCGCGCGCGCTCCCCGGCGAGCGGGTTGCGGTTGCGACGAAGTGGGGGTGAAATCTGAATTCGAGCTGAGGTAGGGTGACCCCTTAACAAATCGCCATATATAATGGCCATATATCATTTTTTTATACAATAAATGTAGGTATAAAAATAAATATGTATTATACCCATATTCGGGGCGGGATTTGAACCCACAACCGTGAGACAGAAAGCAGGAACCCCGACAACTGCGTCAAAAGGCCAGTCATAGAGTTCAATTAAAGTCCATACGTTCCAACCCATCGAAAATATCGTACTATCCTTTTATCTTCTGCCCTCGCTGATATTTTCAATGTTTTTTTTTTTCTTTCACGTATGTAGCTGTTCGACAGTTAGAAGACAAACTTACTCCTGTCAATCTGTCGTCCCCATTAAGGCAGCGAAAACAACATCAAAGTTAATAGTAATCATGGAAGCGTTACCACCAGGTACCTAATCAGCTTCGTGATAATTTCAAAACAATTATTTTATTTACTGACAATTAAATGCAACTAATTGTAAGAACTATTTAACAGTAGTTAGGAAATTCGAAATTATGTACACATTCATTTTTAGCAATTAGAATCAATTTTAATAACTTTTAATACATACACATACTTCAAAATCTGTTCCTGTCTGTCGCTATGTTTGATTCTGTTTGGTTAAATATATGAGTTATATGACTGCTAATTGTTCTCTATCGCATTTTAATAAGGCAAAATTCCGCGAACAACACACAACTTTATTTTTTTTTTTAAATATAATGTATAACATTTTGACCACTGCTTATAATATGACTAGATTTTGTATGACGAACATAGCTTAGCGACGCAATAGTTATTGTAAGGAATAGGTAGTTATGTGCAATCATTCGTAGTAATATTTAAAATATAAATTCACATTTCGATACAGACTCTATGTAATTCGCAAATATTTACTGTTTTCAATGAGATTATTATTTGATAAAAAAATTCTAAAGACAAACTCATCACGTTTGTAGGAATAACGTTTGATATATGCAATCATCTAAAAAATTACGCGATTTATGAGATACAAATTATGACAACAATAGAAAACGACATACAACACAAACAACATAATATCATTCAATACGTTATGATAGCGTGGGATCTTCAGAATAATAAAATAGATATAGAAAAAGGTTTTTTTCCTGACATACACCGCTTATAGACATAATATTGAACAAAAACATAAAAGAAATATAAAAAAATAAAGAAAAAATATAGAAAAAAAAATAATAATAATAAAGGAAAACATGAACTAAACTGTTTTAGGTGACTTGAAATTTGTTGTGTGGAAGTATTTATAATTTCAAGTACTCTCTTCAGGGCCGTCTTTAACCTATTGAAGGCCCTGGGCATATTAGGGTAATGGGGCCCCTATGACTTTGACAGAACACTATTTTCTTAGAATAGACAAAGAAGGTTAATAAACATGCTTCTATAGATTTTTATTATTTTCAATTTGGAGAAGGAGTGTACCCCACTGCAGATAGTTATCATCATGCTTAAAAATAATGAAATACGATTTCAACATTTGAAAATATGTCTTCAATTTTGTTTTCTTTCAAAATTTTAATATATTTCCAATATAATAGGAGTTCCTTCGATTTCACTGTGAACAATTTTCAAGTAGGTAACATCCTACTCTGTTATATGCAGACATTCCATTTAATTTCTTTCTCATTAACGTCTTCATAATCAAATTCTGCAAATTCTGAGTAAATTTCTTTCAACTCTTCGGAATTCAGAGCTTTCAAGCGAAAAAAATAAATCAAAACGTTTACTAATGTTCTTATAAGAACTTAATCGCTGTTTTTGATGAAAGCTCAGAGTATCAATTATGGGAAGAAAGGTTTCTATTTTGAATTTCTCTTTTCCATTTACGTTTTTTTCATTGGCGGACAATTCGAATTTAAAAAAAAAAACTTCGGTATTAAATATCGGTTATCGTTCAGTGATTTGGCAAGAACTAGTGGTGCCCCTATTGATCACGGGGCGCTGAGCAAGTGCCCAGAGTGCCCAGTGGAAAAGAGGGGTCTGACTCTCTTAGACAAGAGTAAGTAGTTAGTAAATGTGTTGTTATTGAAAATTAAACGACTAGCGAGTTAAATAATTAATTATCTAAACTAAAAACGGCCCTCTGGTACAGCAACGCCATTTTTATTAAAGGTTATTCCGAGGACACTTTTCGCAACACAAAATAGTTCTCCTTTACTTCTATACTCCATGTTAGTGTATCAACTGATAGATCCTAAAAACAACGTCAAATGTATGTAACTTAATTCAACCGGTGGGAGGGATGGGCTTTGCCGCGCTCCCGGCTCCATGGGTACCACCATCTTGCTTGTTTCTCCCGTAAAACAGCTTCGCTGTGTTTCGGAGAGAAGGGCAAGACAGGCAGTGTAATTACTGGCACCGAGACTTTAACACCTTATGTCTCTGGATAGGTAGGCAACACATAAATGAGTTGCCTGGGCTAGTTCCAGGTAAACTAGTTTATGTTCATGGGCGACGTCAACCACTTACCATCAGGTGTAACGTCTGCCAGTTTGCCTATCCAATTAACATTAAAAAAAGTACCTATATATCAATCTTTAGTGTAGTGAAGCAGATACCAGTGGCACAATAAAATATACAAATAATAATATACAAAAGAGAAGTTAAGCTTCCGAGTAGGCGACAGAATGAGAGAAAAACTTTAACCTTTTAATTATATCCCAGTTGGTTCGAATTGCGGAACAGCCAAGTTAGCATCTTAAAGTTAAATTAGCGAATGAATTATCAAAGAGAACTATCTGTTTTTAGACGAACGATCAAAAGCGAATAACTTGTCAACTTTAAAGTATATTTTTAAAATCGTAAAGGCCATACGAATACAGTTAAGAATTTATTTTATTATTCGTACTGAATAAAATACTTTCAAACACCCTTGTCGGAAGTGTTCAAAATTAATCAAAATATTTGGTACTTACGACAGTTAGGTACATAAATTTTGATTAAAAAAAAATAATAAAAAATGTTTTTCCTTTTGTGTCTCTGTCTATTTATGTCTTGGCCGCGCATAACGACAAAATAACTAAATGAATTTAAATGAAAAGTTATAATTTGACTTCATACGAGTATTACGAGATACAACACAATACTTTTTTTTCCAAAATAAAGTTCGGTTCTCTTAAGACAGAGTATGAAAGTCAAAATAATAATTAGTTGTAATTCATTAACACGTAGTCCGATTTGATCAACTTTTTTTTTTTCGTTAGAAAGAATACATTAAAAAAAATTAGAAATAAATATTTTTAAGTCTTTTTCGATTTTTTAGTTCAGAAACTACAGCCCTCATAACACTCAATATAGGTCCAAATAACTTGAAACATTGAATGTACAGAACCTTGCAACTTAAGGCTCATTTTAAGCTTGATTATATACTTTATCTTTTAAGATCAATGAAAAAGATCACGAACAAAGTCGCAGGTACTGCTAGTATATAAATGAATAAATCTCTATTCAGACACAACTCCATATGTAAGAGGATGGCTGGTTTATTTTTTTACAGATAATCAGAATTGTAATTCAACAAAATGACCCATTGAATATTACCTACAATCATTCTTGGCAAAATTTCACGTGGACATGATTAATATAGGTACAATTGTGTTTTTAATTTTTGCATTGTAAATATGTAATATACAATTATACATAGGTATAGTCGTAAGACGTTTATATAACACTGACTGACCCTTTGGCGCAGTTTGCAATGACCCTGTTTTCTGCTCCAAGGGTTGTGGGTTCGATTCCCGCCCCGAGTCTGGGTGTAATATATGTTTATTTATATGTAGGTATATTTATTTAAAAAAAAAATGTATATCAGTCGGCTGTTACCTAAAACACAGGCATTAATAAGTTGCCTACCTTAGGAACAGACGACCTTGTGTGTGTGTTAAACATATTCATATTTATATATTTATATTTATAACATCCATTTTATTTAATTTAAATAATGTTAAATAATGTTTATTTAACCTATTTTTAAACTGTGACTCAAAAATGATAATCGATTTTTTGAATAGACAATGATAAGGCAACCGCCGGATGACACGATTAAGATAAGTACTATTGGTATAAGTGATAAATCAACAATGTAATACTCAAATAAGCTTGTAATATATCCATATTTTGTTTTGAGAATTAACAAGAAAATCATTAAAATGTGACAAAAAAAGTTCTTTTTTTCTGTTAAAGTAGTAAGTATGTATTAGTTGTCATTGATAATTTAAATGTGTTGTTAGGGTTCCGTAGCCAAATGGCAAAAAACGGAACCCTTATGGATTCGTCATGTCTATCTGTCTGTCCGTCCGTATGTCACAGCTAATTTTTTCCGAAACTATAAGAACTATACTGTTGAAATTCGGTAAGTAGATGTATTCCGTGAACCACATTAAGATTTTCACACAAAAATAGAAAAAATAATAAATTTTGAGGGTTACCCATACTTAGAACTGAAACTCAAAATTTTTCTAAACTGAATAGTTTGCGCGAGAGACACTTCCAAAGTGGTAAAATGTGTGTATGTGTGTACCCCTCCCCCTGTAACTTCTAAAATAAGAAAATGTATGATGTACATTACCATGCAAACTTCCACCGAAAATTGGTTTGAACAAGATCTAGTAAGTATTTTTTTTTTTAAATAATTAAATACACTATTATTAAAACATTGATCAAAGTTACAACGAACTACAAGAACTTTTATATGATGTTACTTGCTGCTACGGAACCCTTCATGGGTGAGTCCGACTCGCACTTGTTTATTTTTTTTTTCTAACCACACATATGGAGTAAGTTCGACATGGGCTTCCAAGTATCACACGTGGCCTACGTGGATACCCCCGATCTGTAGGTGTTTAACCCAATCCACCACAAAAACATTAGATTTTCTTAGTTTAAATGATTTTTAGTACTTGTTTAATTTGAGAAACTTTTTTATCAAGTATTAAAATTATTTACATAATTTTATAATATCTTGTTATACGACAGTAAGTAATCGTGGAATTGGGGATTAAGAGTTTAACTTTTTTTTCGTGTCACAATGTTATTGTAATTGTAGATTTATGTAACAATTTATTTCACCTTGAGATCCGTGGTATATAAATATGAATAGTATAGGTTTTATTTTTTACTTAATTTTAACTTGAAGGGTTCTTTTATTTAATACTTGCTGTGTTCTGCGGTTTCATCCGCGTTTATTTGAAGAAAACAGGTATAGGTACTTACCTAAATATTTTTAAACCATTACTCTAAGAGTACCCGCCTCGTTGGTCAAGTGGTTGGCTACTGCCAAGCAAAGGGTCTCAGGTTCGATTCATGGGTCGCACAACGTATTAGTGGTAGGGTTGCCAATATTTTTGAGAACCGATACGGGACTTATTAGTGGAAAATAAATAAAAACTGAAAATAAGGGTAGTAACGGTTAATTATAATAGAAAATCAATGGAAAACGACCACAAAAACAATTCACTCCAATCATAATAAATCAATCGAAAACCAATTCAATTACTGTTGAGAAGAACCACCAGGAAGAGGTTCCAGTTTCTTCGCCCAGTCATATTTTGACTGACTGACTTTATTGATTATGTCTTTTTGTGTTTTGACTTATTCGTATAATTGGGCGCATGTCATTTTAAAATTATAATGGCAAATTAGAATGGCTTCAACTGTGTCAGTCAATAATCTATTTCTTTCATCCGTCCATTGGGCTGTCATTAGAGAAAATATTCTCTCAACATTTGCGTTGTGGGCGGGAATCGCAAATACATATTTAGTACCAACCCCTTAGTACCTACGTGTATATTAAAATATTGATAAACGGGACAAAAACGGGACAAGTAACAATACGGGACGTGATACTTAAATACGCTGACAATCCCGTATATACGGGACGTATGGCAACCCTGATTAGTGGGTTTTTTATTTTTCAAAAATCCTCAGTAAATAGCACGGAGCCTGGTGCCGGTGTATGGCAATAGGCTCGCCCTCTATTACATGGGCCTCATAACTGGCGAAAAGTAGGTATTATTAATATATTATAGAATTTAATATTGAAGTTTTATTTAATCTTGTGAAATGTATCCATTTCTCTTTACAAAAAATAAAGATATATTGTTGAGTTTATTTAACTGAAATTCCCAAGGTGCGTCACAGTAAGAACACATACCACACACTCATACTCCAAATATTGATAGATACTGATTGATAATCAGCTTTCGTGGTAACGCTTATCGATTATTATATGTACTTGTACTTTAGTAGTGGGTTAGATATCAACAAAACGATATGTTCCGAATAATATGTTATTACATATCAAAAAACTTTACTCGAATTCTAATTCTATTGTTATTGGTTTACTTTATGTTACTATATTTTACTTACGATTCGAGGTTATACGCAATACGGGCGGCAAGAAAACAAATACCATACGTGACGCATAAAAAAATGAAATATATCTTACAATGGACGAGAAAATTCAGTGCACCCTTCGATTTCATGGGAACAGGGAATTCCGCGTTTGTTAAGAACAAGTGCAAATTTAGAAACTGCTATGTAACAGACGACAGTCATTATTTCCTGAATCTGTCGGATTTCGACGCGATAGCCTTCAACGGACGAGATGTGATAAATCTCTGGTCATTCGAAATGCCGAAAAATAGAATTCCCAGACAAAAATATATTTTTGGCGCGATGGAGTCACCCGATAACTTTCCAGCGTGTAACGAGAACCTTGATGGATTTTTCAATTGGACATGGACGTACAAACTCGATTCCGATCTCCGTTGGGGTTACATAACAATCTACGATTTGAACGGTACTGTTGTCGGTCCCGCGATCGATATGAAATGGAAGATTGATATGGAACCAATCAGTGAAGATGTGAAAGTGAAGCTGTTGAATAAAAAGAAGGCTGCAGCGTGGTTTGTGTCACACTGCTCGACTGTAAATGGAAGGGAATACTTCGTTGAAGAAGTTCAGAAGGAATTAGAACCGTACGGATGGACGGTCGATGTGTATGGTCGGTGTGGTACATTTGAGTGTCCTGCATCGATGAAAAAATCTTGCTTTAAAATGATTGAAATGGATTATTACTTTTATTTTTCCTTCGAAAACTCTTTCTCTGAGGATTACGTGACGGAGAAACTTTTGACAGCATTAGACAATTACGCCGTTCCTGTTGTTTACGGTGCAGCAAATTATTCCAGGTATTTTTTTTCTAATAACTTTAAGTTAATGTGTTTCAATTAATTATCTAATACTAGCTGTGCCCCGCGGTTTCACCCGCGTTTATTTGAGGGAAAAACGTACTTAAATATTTTTAAACAATTACTCTAAGAGTAGGTAGGTACCCGCCTCGTTGGTCGAGTGATCGCAAGCGTTACTGCCGAGCAAGGTGTATAAGGTTTGATTCCTGGGTCGTTCAACGTATCGTTGAGTTTTTTTTTTCGAAAATTTTCAGAAAAAGAGTGTTTATATATTTACTTTAAAAGTGGAACTATAGTTAAAAAATGTCTCAAGAAAAGAAATAATAATATAAAGAATGCAACGGAACCCCTTAAAAAAGATTATATTTTCCCCATATTTGTAACATTTGTTATTATTGCTCAGCCCCTATTGGTCGTAGCGTGATTTTATATAGCCTATAGCCTTCCTCGGTAAATGGGCTATACAACACAAAAATAATTTTTCAATTCGAACAAGTAGTTCCTGAGATTAGCGCGTTCAAACAAACAAACTTCAGCTTTATTATATAAGTATAGATAAAAGTGTACTACTTCAATTTTAGTTTTAGTATTCCTTTTAACTTTAAGTGGTATATCGATAAAAAAAGATGTGAATATCACATGAGTAGGAAATGCCCTAGTGAATGAGACACGTGTATATTTTTTACAATTAGTGTGCAAATAAATATAGGTATACGCTTGAAATATATAAATATAATAAATATGTTCCTGCTACATTTCCTATCAAAATGTATTTGCAAGTTCATTAATTTTTACTTTATTTGTAACAAAATATTTCATTAATTTAGTTTTAAGACAAATATAATTCGTAACAAAAGAATATACGACAACATAAAGAGATAAAAATATTTGAAAGCCGTGGTTATAGATAGGGCCGGCAGCAACCTCTCCTTGAGACTCGCGAATCGGGCGTTGAGCATGCGACCGACCGTCGCGCCACGACGGATGCCCGCAGCTCTTCCACGGCGTCCTTCTTTTGAGGGATCTGGGCAGGGGCAACCTCAGCCGGCCTCTCAGAATGTTCTTCCTGAGCTATGCCATTTGTCATGGCTTTGGAGCTCATCGAGCTCTTGCTTCAGACGGGTATTTTCAGCCTGAAACTTCCTAACCTCATCTGAGAAGGAGCGTTCTTTAAGTTCCTCGACAACAATCCGAATCGAGGCCGCCTCCTTTAATAATAATTTATAATAATAATAATAAACGTCTCACACTCAACGGCCCCCAGTAGGATGTGAATCCTGTGTCGGGGGTCCGGAAACACACACAATACACAAGCACAAACGCCCAGACCACGACAAACATCTGTATGGCCTATACAAATATTTGTGACTGACCACTGCGCCAATGCGTCGTGAACCCTTAGGGCCTTAACGAACGTGCCCTTCAGATGCTTGGACCTGGTCGCCACTTTAACAATTATGTCGACATCATTCGACACTTGTTTGCCTAAGGCATCTACGGTACGGACGTCGCCCACGTTCAGACTCAACTTCGCTTTTGTGGATGTCTCTAAAACTAACCCTTAGGACCTGTTTCACCGCGACTAATAAACTACATTTGGCCGTATACTGCGAAGCCGTTCCTTTTTAGTTTGCTATACTGTGCTATACTGGTTACTGTTTATAAAGGAACACAGTCCAGTATACTGGACTACTACCAGGCCTATCCCACTCCCGTGTAGGTATCGAAAATGCAAGTACATGCGGCGGCCGCCTCGAGCGGGCCAATCAGTAGGGACTCACGCGCGAGATTTGTTCGACGCTCTGTTTTAAAAATTGATAAAAAAAAAGACAAAAAGATACTGTGCAGTATTTAACTGTTTAAACAAGGATTGGTAAGATCTATTTTAAAATTATTTTTATTTTAAAAATTATCATTCTTTGAGTAACTAAAATCGGTTAAATAAGTATTGGAAGGTAGGCAGGTATACTAAGTTGGTGTAATAATCTTTCACAAATACCTACCTATAACAGAATTAAAGGAATACCGATATGTTTCTTTTTAAATACCTACCTACCCATAGTTTGTTTTTTGTTCTGCGCTATTTTATTAGAATTTTTACTATTAACCTACCTACCTAACCTACCTTAGGTTTATTTGGAAAGTAATTTGTTCACTAGAGTACTAGAAAAAGGAGGTAATTAAATATTTAGATTAAATTATTTTCTAAAATGAAACAACCCTGATTTCATTAGAAAGGATAAGAGTTACGCGATAGAAAGAGAGGCAACTTCTAGGTAAGTATAACCATAGGTTATCAAGCGCTGCGCGATCTGAATTGAACTTCATTGTATCGTAGTAAGGTCCTTATTTCTTTAAGCGACTTTTCGGAGTGAGTCTTCTGTACTTGTACTATTATTTATTCTGTGCTACTACTATCATCGTTCTTTTACGACTTATTTTCAAATTAAAATATTTATCATGTACCTACACGTTTTCTATTCTAGAAGAAAAATTATTATTTGAATATTGTGTACATTTTTAAATAATTTAATTGTGGCCGCTGTGGGCGACCACATGCAACGATGGGTATGAGATGAGTCAAGGCTGGTAAGGATGATGGGCAGATGGACTTACTTGTATATCAATGAGCGGATGATGGGGTGTCAGCGGGCACCCGTACTAGATGGAGCTGGGCTGATGATACGCTCCTGAGCTGAAGTGTCTCTCGCGTACACAGAAACACACACGTGCAATGATAGTCTTTTACTACTCAGAGTTCACTTCACTTAGGTGAATATATATCACCCGAATTAGGTACCGGCCGGTAATATTTCTATTATAATGAGCGGGTTGAGTTTAGGGTCGCGGGCGCAACGAAAAATCTATTCACGCGTCAACGGCTTGTCGCGGACTCGTTAGCAACTTGAAGTGGACTGGGCGCGGACTGGTGACGGACTGGTGACACGAGACGGCGCTCGCCGCGCTCGCGTCGATGATTTTTCGAGTGAGTGAGTGAGAAAAATATTAATTCGGTCGTCGCGCCTAAGTGGCGCGTACATCCTGGGGGGCCCGAGGATGCACCTCTTCCTGAGCTGAATCCAACGGCAACCTGGCTATCTTGAGCACAGGTCTGCGCAGATGTCCATGGGCTGTGTCCAGGTCCACAACTCGAATCACTCCATCCTTGCCAGGTATTGTGCGGGTAATTCTTCCCAGTTTCCATTGGAGCGGTGGCAGGTTGTCCTCCTTGACGAGCACGAGTTCACCCACTTGAGGAGGCGAGGAAGGGGAAAGCCATTTGGAGCGGGTCTGAAGGGTATGGAGGTAGGATCTGGTCCACAGCGTCCAAAAGCGCTGAGAAAGAGCTTGTATGAGCTGAAAACGCTTAAGAGCAGATAATGGTCTGTCATCAAAGGACGGCTCGGGCAGAGCAGTGAGCGGACGGCCTATAATAAAATGTCCGGCGGTTAATGGTTGAAAGTCCGAAGGGTCGGACGAGAGTGGGCAGAGAGGTCTGGAATTAAGTACAGCCTCGATTCGTGTCAGAAGTGTGGAAAATTCTTCAAATGTAAGGTGTTGTTCACCAATTACCCGATAAAGCAATTGTTTTGTAGATTTAATGTTAATTTCATGTAATGCGCCGAACCAGGGCCCCTTTGGGGGGTTCAACAACCAGGTTACGTGCTGGTTGGCAAGTTTGTGTGTGATTGCATCATTATTAGCAGTGAGAAAATTCTGAACTTCTATGAGGTGATTTCTTGTGCCTACATAATTAGTGCCACAATCCGATCTAATTAGTACCGGCGTACCACGTCGCGAGATGAATCTTTGTAACGCCGCGAGAAAGGCTTCCGTGGTAAGGGCCGAGACGGCCTCCAAATGAACCGCCTTCGTTGAGAGACACACAAAAATGCAAAAGTACGCTTTCAAGAGCTTAGCGTTCCGTAATGTGCTAGATTTAACGAGAAATGGGCCAGCAAAGTCAGTCGTGACTTGGCTAAATACAGGTTGAGGGTTAACCCTGTCCGCGGGAAGGTCACCCATGAACGGGGCTTCGGGCTGAACGCGACATCGGAAACATCTAATACATTTAAACACCCGGTGTCTGATCACACGGCGAGCAGATAGTATCCAGAATTGCTGGCGTAGAATGGCGTGTAGAGTGTCAGAGCCAGGATGGCAGTGTATTTTGTGGTAGTGGTCAATGATGAGGTCTACGAGTGGGCTAGAGCTGGGCAGAATGAGAGGATGTTGAGCATCGTACCTAATCGGAGCATGAGAGAGACGACCACCAACCCTCAAGAGACCGTCCTTCAAAAATGGCGAAAGACGCTGGAGTCGAGAGGTAAAAGGTTTATCATTTTGAAGACGGTGAAGATCCTCTGCAAACTCATTCCGTTGAACAGAACGGACCCAGAATAACAGAGCGTCCCTACGTTCACTAACTGTCAACGGACCAGAGCGCCGTACCTCTGGGGTTTGCTTACAATTAAAGATGAAACGCCTGATACAAGCCGTCACCCCGATGAGCTTGTCAAGGGAGCTGAAACGAGTAAGCAGATCATGGTCAACATCAGGAACCGCTATATGAGCTGGCACCTTTTTCGGCTTAAGGCCTGGTAATGCATGTTGGCCTAAAGCGTCAGGCATCTTAGGCCAGGTGCTAGGGGGCTCTTTGAGCCAACTAGGAGACCACCAAAGATCATGAGCTGAAAGAGATTGTGCTGACATGCCCCTGCTTGCACAGTCTGCAGGTTTGAGATTCGTGGGAACATGTCTCCATATAGAGCTGGTCGGACTAGACTTTATTTTAGCCACTCGGTTGGCCTCGAAAGTCTGGAGTCGATGAGGGGGCGTGTTCAGCCATGCTATGACGATGGTGCTATCGGACCAACATGTATGCTGGTCTATAACAATATGAGCTGATAATTTAGCTGACACACGAGTCATGAGCTGTGATAAAAGAGCTGCGGCTGAGAGCTCCAGTTTAGGAATTGAAAGGCGATTCTTGATAGGCGCGACCTTTGACTTGGCAACGATCAGGTGTACATTTACCTGTCCATTAGCATCGAGCTCATGAAGGTAAATGACAGAGCCATATCCAGCTTCTGATGCGTCCGCGAACCCGTGAAGCGAGTACGTGGACGTCGGCTTATATTTGCAAATGTGACGAGGTAAGCGAAGATTCGAAAGTTGAGGTAGATCCTGTGAAATGTGCTGCCACTCTGTGCGAGCTTCATCAGGAGTAGGCTCGTCCCATCCCAGTTTCAGAAGCCATAACTTCTGTAAAAGAAGCTTTGCGCGAAAAATGACTGGTGTAACCCAACCGTTGGGGTCATAGAGCGATGCTACTGTGCTGAGAATGGAGCGCTTTGTGACTTGAGTTATTGGGGGGAGAGAGATGCAATAAGTGAACTCATCCGATTGAGGAATCCATTGTATCCCAAGCACTTTAATGGTGTTCGATTCTGGGCTGATGTCAAAGTCCTTAGGCATGTCACATTGGTCCTCTGGAAACTGTTCAAGGAGCTGGGGAGAGTTTGAAGTCCATTTACTGAGCTGAAAACCACCTAGTGCAAGCAAGTTAATCAACTCGGTTTGGAGTACCTGAGCAGACTCCACAGAGTCATGACCACAGAGTATATCGTCAACAAAAATTGAATTGCGCAAAACCTGAGCAGCTTGTGGGAAGCGATGACCTTCGTCATCGGCCAATTGGAGCAACGTGCGGATGGCATGGTACGGGCTGGACCGTAAACCATACGTGACAGTATTAAGTGCATATGTGAGCAGCGGCTGGTCAGGTGACGATCGCCAAAGAATAAGTTGATACTGTCTTTGATCCGGCTCGAAGGACCAGAGAATGTGGCCGCTGTGGGCGACCACATGCAACGATGGGTATGAGATGAGTCAAGGCTGGTAAGGATGATGGGCAGATGGACTTACTTGTATATCAATGAGCGGATGATGGGGTGTCAGCGGGCACCCGTACTAGATGGAGCTGGGCTGATGATACGCTCCTGAGCTGAAGTGTCTCTCGCGTACACAGAAACACACACGTGCAATGATAGTCTTTTACTACTCAGAGTTCACTTCACTTAGGTGAATATATATCACCCGAATTAGGTACCGGCCGGTAATATTTCTATTATAATGAGCGGGTTGAGTTTAGGGTCGCGGGCGCAACGAAAAATCTATTCACGCGTCAACGGCTTGTCGCGGACTCGTTAGCAACTTGAAGTGGACTGGGCGCGGACTGGTGACGGACTGGTGACACGAGACGGCGCTCGCCGCGCTCGCGTCGATGATTTTTCGAGTGAGTGAGTGAGAAAAATATTAATTCGGTCGTCGCGCCTAAGTGGCGCGTACATTAATAAATAATAATAACAATCATTTGCGCTGTTATATTTTTGACCACGTGATCACAGTACCGACAGCACCTTACCTCGAAAGCTCCAGTGCTCTCAGTACAAAAATTGCGGCGATTAATGACGTCATATATGTCTCTATAGTACTTCGGTAATGTACTAGTGTACTAGTGCACAGTGTAGTAGTGGCAGTCTATAACGGAACAAATTTTTCAGTACTGACAGCCTGAACAGTGCTTGCAGTATATATCGGAACACGGCCTTGGATTCACAGATTTCGAATAGAAATGAATGAACCTGACAGACAAAGTGGAGTTTTTTTTTTATGTAAGAGAGGGCAAACGGACAGTCGGTTCACCTGCTGGTAAGTCTACGCGACATCCATAGCCACCCGCTCAACCAAATCAGAGGTGCAGATGCGTTGCCGGCCTTTCTAATGGGTGTATGCTCTTTTCTTGAAGGTCCCTAAGTCGTATCGATTCGGAAATACCGTAGAGGGCAACTGGTTCCATAAACGGGTCGTGCGAGGTAGGAAATGCCGTAAAAATCGGGTTGTTGTAGATTTCCGGATATCGAGGTGATGTTGGTGAAATTTGGAATTTGACGCGATGTCCGGTGGTGAAATTCTGCGGCAGGTATTAATCCGACCAATTCTTCAGAACACTCCCCGTGATAGATGCGGTAGAAAATGCAGAGTGATCCGACATCTCTACGCAGTGCCAAAGAATCAAGCCGATTGGAGAGAACCTTGTCGTCGACGATGGGGTCGCCCGGCGTTGAACGCGGTCAAATGGAAGGAGTTGATATTGCGGCGCTCTAGCCCACAGGTGAGAGCAGTATTCCATGTGGTGCCGGATCTGCGCTTTGCACAATTGTAGGCGATGGGATGGCAAGAAATACTGCTTCGCCCTACTGAGCACACCAAGTTTCTTTGAGGCCAGTTTAGACTTTCCCTCCAAATGACCACGATATTGCATATTGCTAGATATGTCGACGGCAAGTATTCTAATACTGGCAGAGGCGGTTAGAGGAGTGTTATCAAATTGGAGAGGAACGACGAAGGGAGATTTTTTTTGCGGTAAACGCGCAAACTTGTGTCTTGTGCGAGACTTTGGCTAAAAGAGACTTGTTTCAGACACAAGTTTGTTCCGACACTCATTGACTTGTTCCCGAGAAATATTAGAACGACCTGTGTATAAGGCATCTTCAGTGCTGTCGTCCGCATAACAATGAATGCCACTAGTTTGCAACATGTCATTGATATGCAGAAAAAACAAGGTAGGAGAAGTTCGGTGAAAAAGAAAAGTATCTCATAAACTTTTATTCATTGGATACCGTTGTCCTAACTACGTGAAATATTATCAGTCACCGATGAAACATATCCTTAACTTAGCATTCATTTAATATAAGAATACTTACTCTTACACCATTTTATAGTAATGGTAATATGATAAGTAATAATGCCTATGTTCTTAGTATATCAAAATACCCAAGAACTTCGCGCGTAAAACCATAATAAAGCTGCTCCTTTAAATATGACTGTAAACCCTCAAACAAAAATTATCCAAACACGAATACTCATGACTAACGGCCGGTCTCAATAATTATTTAATTAGATTATAATCTATAAATATTATTTTAAGTAGGTACAATACTAAAGTGTTTCATTGAAAAAACGGCAGGAAATTTCAAGGCGCGCGACTGTGTTCTTTTTTAACTTTTCTTTAATTAATTATTATTCTCTATTTTATTCATTCAGAACAGTTTTATATAATATTTATTTTATAAATTTCATTTATGTATATAGTAATTAGTTAGCAAATTCTTGATTGGTAAGTTTTTTATATATTTTATAAACATGAATGAGCCACCCGACCCCAGAGGAACATGCAAAGCGCCCCCTCGAGGTGTTCGTAGCCGGCGATCTCAACGCCAAGTCCACGGCTTGGGGTAACCCAGTTACGAACCCAAAAGGAAGGGAGGTGGAGGAGTGGGCGCTAGCTGCCGGACTGTGCCTACTCAATGTGGGGGCAGTCCAGACGTGCGTGCGATAGTCGGGAGGTTCCGTGGTGGACGTCACGTTCGCCACGCCAGCCATCGCACGCAGAGTGGAGGAGTGGAGGGTGGAGACGGAGGTGGAGACTCTCTCGGACCATCGATACATAAGGTTCGAGGTGTCTCCAGCTCCTGTCCGTCTGGCGTCATCGTCGTCGTCAACGTCGTCCAGGGGGCGTAGCCAATTTCCGCGTTGGGCACTCTCCAAGCTCGACCGGGAAATGGCAGAGGAGGCCGCAATCGTCGGCCGCTGGAGCCTCCCGCCGCTGTCGGAGTTTGGGGTGGATGATGCGGCTAGCCGGCTCTGCGACGCATTCACTGCTGTCTGCAGAGCGGCCATGCCGCCCGCGAAGCGTCCATCCCCGCGGCGGGCACTTTACTGGTGGTCAGCTGAAATAGCCGGTCTCAGGGCCGCCTGCAACGGGGCCAGGAGACAATATACCCGGAGCAGGCGGAGACGCCCCCAGGACGTGGACAGGGACGACAGGCTGCGCAGGATTTACGTGGAGAAAACGAAGATCCTGCGGCAGGCCATATGCCGAGCCAAGGAGGAGGCCTGGTTGGAGTTAGTTGGGGGTCTGGAGAGAGACCCCTGGGGCCGACCGTATAATTGGGCGCGGAACAAGCTCCGCGCCCAGTCGGCCCCCATCAGCGAAACACTGCAACCGGACCAACTGGGGAGGATCGTCGGGGAACTCTTTCCCGATGAACCCGAGGACTTCGTGCCCCCCAGAATGGCTCGGCAGACGCCGGACGAGGAGGAGGGTGTTCCGCCACCCGTCACAGAGGCTGAAATGGAGGCGGTGATTACCCGCCTCCAGAGTAAGAAGAGGGCGCCGGATCCAGACGGGGTGCACGGGAGAGTCCTTGCAATTGCTCACGGGCACCTCGGCGACAGCCTCCGGGAGCTGTTTGACCGCTGCATGCAGTGTGGCCAGTTCCCGGGGGCCTGGAAGGAGGGTCGGCTCTGCCTACTTCCTAAGGCAGGGCGGACCCCGGACTCGGCTTCGGGGGTGCGACCGGTGGTGCTGCTGAACGAAGCTGGGAAGGCCTTGGAGAAGATAGTGGCCTCCCGGATCGTTCAGCACCTGGAGGAGGGCTCGGGACCTGGACTGTCAGAATTCCAGTTCGGGTTCCGAGCACGCCGGTCGACCGTCGACGCCCTCAAACGTCTACGGGTGGTGACGGCTGAGGCGGAAAATGGGAGGGAGGTGGTGGTCGCGGTGTCGTTAGACATCGCGAACGCCTTCAACAGTCTTCCGCACGTGGTGATACGGGAGGCACTAAAATACTTCGGAGTGCCCCCGTATCTAGGGAGGCTGTTGGAGGCGTACCTCTCCGATCGGAGGGTAGGCCTCGAGAACCGGTCGGGGTCCGTGGAGTGGTGGCGAGTCGGCTGCGGTGTCCCGCAGGGATCAGTTCTGGGTCCGATCCTGTGGGACATCGGGTACGACTGTGTCCTGCGAGGCCGTCTTCTGCCTGGGATGGGTGTCATCTGCTACGCAGATGACACCCTCGTTTATTCCCGGGGACGAAACTACAAGGAGGCGACGCGGCTGGCCGAGGTCGGACTCGACCTCGTGATCAGCCGCATAAAGAGTTTAGGGCTTCGTGTCAGGATTGACAAGACCGAAGACCTGCTCTTCCGCGGGACCGGCCGTAAGGGACCTCCACCGGGGGCTACCCTTCAGATTGGAGAGGGGAGGGTCAGGATGAGCCCTCAAATAAAATATCTCGGGCTCATCCTTGACGGAGGGTGGACCTTCGGTCCACATTTTGCGATGGTGGGACCGAAGGTTGTGAAGGTGGCGAGTGCACTGGGCAGACTTCTCCCGAACCTCGGAGGACCCAGCGCCGCCTGCAGGCAGCTGTATTCCGGAGTCTGCCGGAGTATGGCGACGTACGGTGCCCCGGTTTGGGCGGATCGCCTCACCGCGAAAAATAAGGCGGCGCTGCGCACTGCGCAGCGAACAATCGCGGTGAGGGTGATTCGGGGGTACCGTACGGTATCGTGGGCTGCAGCTACTGCTCTAGCCAGCGACCCCCCGTGGGAGCTCGTGGCGGAGGTTCTTGACGAGACCTACTCATACGTCTCGGGTAGGAGGGCTCTTGGTGAGAACCCTACGTTGGACGGGATCCTACGGGTGCGTCGGATAGGGCAGGAAGCGCTTATGCGGAGGTGGGGGGAGGACCTGGCGGGGCAGCCGTACGGCACACGCGTAACGGCTGCCATTCGCCCGGTCCTCGAGCGGTGGATGCGTCGAAAACGCAAGCCCCTCACTTTCCGTCTGACGCAGGTTCTCACCGGGCATGGTTGCTTTGGTGACTACCTGTGTCGGACGGCCCAGAGGGAGCCGACGACTGAATGTCACGATTGTGGCGCGGCGGAGGACTCTGCCCAGCACACCCTCGAGGTGTGCCCGAGATGGGCGGTGCTGCGTCAAGGTCTGACGTCGGTCCTCGGAGGGGACTTGTCGCTCCCGAGCATCATCACCGCGATGCTCGGTGACGACGAGTCCTGGAAGGCGATGGTCTCCTTCTGCGAGACAGTAATGTCCCAGAAGGAGGCCGACGAGCGGGTGAGAGAGGAGGCCACCGACGTGGCCTCCATCCGCGGGCGACGAATGGGGGTGCGTAGGAGGCGCTATTTAATGCGCCTCCAGTAACGCCCCTGTGCCCGTATCGGGCCGGGATGGGAACCCGGTCCTACTAGATACGGCGTCGTCGGGACTGTTCAGAGGTGAGCCGGACAGTCCCCATGGAGGAGAAGTCTGGCCTTTTCGCCGAGGCCAGCCTGTCGCTGGAGGGATCCTGTTGCCTGCAGATCCGGGACCCTCCAATTAAAGCGGCTGAAGGCTCCCGCAGGGGTTTAGTACGGTATTGCACTCCCAAAGTGCCGAGTCCGACATAGGTCTAGGACTGCCGACCCGGGCATTCTGGATATCATCCGTAAATGGATTCCCCTGCGAAAAAAAAAAAAAAAAAAAAAAAAAGAAAAAAAAACATGCAAAGCGCCCGAACCTAGCCATTTTGTAACCATTGAATATGATGATTCGAGCATGGATACTGACCAATCATCTAAAAAAGTTTGTCTAAAACGTGGTCGCTTACATAAAATATGCAAAAACTGCAATAAAAAGAAAAGAAAAAATGTGGGAAAT
Source organism: Euphydryas editha (assembly GCA_036937285.1). NCBI lineage: Eukaryota > Metazoa > Arthropoda > Insecta > Lepidoptera > Nymphalidae > Euphydryas > Euphydryas editha. The sequence continues at coordinate 2,389,933 of JAUPFZ010000013.1, read as the reverse complement.
TAAAAAGACATTGGATGTCATTGTATAGAGTCAGATAAATCTGATGAGAGTAAAAATATCACAAAAAATTCACTTTCAAAACAGCCTTTATTACAATCAAATATTCCAGTAGATCATAATGTTAATAATCCACTCAGTAAACCAAATACTTCAATTGGTCGAAATCTGTACAATGAACTAGATGCACCTCCTTACATTATTCATATCAGAAGATCCAATCCTCTGATAACGACGGAAAAATATTGCACCCAATAACCTTTGGAAATTTTCTCTTCCTATCAATAATAGGTTATTAGGTCTTTTTTTAGGTTGTTAGTTTTTTTTTTTTTTTTTTTTTAATAGAACTAAGTATTTATTAAAAATATTTATTAAAAAAAATAGGCGACCTAACAAAAATTTTGGTGGACCTATATAGACCTAACGTAGACCTATCGATTAAGGTTATTTTGATTTCAAAAATCCTTTAATGGGGTGCTAACTTTGTGTAGCTGGCAAATGTACTATGTACGAGAATTGCCATAAAAAAAAAAGAAAAAAAAAGTGTTTAATTACAGCGCCATCTGTTCTCATAGTAACTCAGTAACTCTAATTAAAGCTCTTACGACAGATATTTGTAGATGGCATTGGTTATTCTAACCTATTATTTTTTATATTGCAAATTTTTAATTTAAGAGAATGATTTTATTATTTGAATCCAAGAATGTTGCGTGACGCAATTTGCCGAGATTCTACTTTTTTATCGCGTACAATGTACATTAACAATAACACAGCAAATGCAATTACATAACAAAAACGTTAGCCAGTGCCCCAGCGGCGTTAGCGGCTTTATTATTATTTTTTATTATAATACGTTTAATCCCACCTACTCCCACTACTGCCCTCTACTATACACAACAGTTAACAATTATCATATTAAATAGGTACGTAAGAAGCTTAATTGTTCAAGAATATATTAATTTTATATCTCGGTAGAGAGTACTATATTCTATGATTTGATCAACAACTTTTTGTTTCGGACAAATTGTAGTACGCAAAACTTTTATTATATAATAAGAACTAAATTGATTTGCGTATGTAATTGTATTGATACCTATTTTTCTAATCGAGTAGGTATGTAGCTTATCGGTTCTGACACTTTGTAATTTGTAAATTGTATCGATCACTCGATCAGTTGACAGTTGTTAGTTAGATAGGTATCACGAAATCGACATGTTACGGAAATCATGTTGTCACTGCGTACAAAAAAACTTTACTCGAATAGCAATTTTAATAATTTTCACGTATTTTATGATGCTGATTTTTACTTACACCTCAAGATTAAACGCAACAATGCCAGAGAGAGAGAAAATTGAGTATCTGGGAAAAAGAGAAATAAAATATATCTTGCAATGGACCAATAAATCACTTGCGCCCTTTAATTTCATGAAAGAAGGAAATTTAGCGTTCGTTAAGAACGGGTGCAGGTTTACAAACTGTTACGTAACAAATGACAGTAAATATACTTACTTGAACGAGTTTGATTTCGATGCAATTGCCTTCAATGGCCGAGACATGATACAACTGGATCAGTCCAAAATGCCGCACCATCGAAATCCAAGACAGAAATACGTATTCGGTGCAATGGAATCAGCGGACAACTTCCCAATCTGCGAGAAACGCTTCGACGGGTTTTTTAATTGGACGTGGACATACAAACTCGACTCCGACTTCCGTTGGGGATACATAACAGTGTTCGATTTGAAGGGTACTGTGGTCGGCCCCGCGGTCGATATGAAATGGGAGAAAGAAATGAGACCAATCAGTGAAGACTTGAAAGTGAAGCTGTCCAACAAAACGAAGGCTGCAGCATGGTTCGTGTCACACTGCTCGACTAAAAGTAGAAGAGAAGACTTTGTTAAAGAAGTTCAAAGGGAACTAGTACCATACAATTTGACAGTTGATATTTATGGTCGTTGTGGTACATTGGAGTGTAAGAAATCGAATAAAAAGTTATGTTTCAAACAGATTGAAAGGAATTATTATTTTTACTTCTCGTTAGAGAACTCTTTCGCTGAGGATTACGTGACAGAAAAACTTTTGATCGCTTTAGAAAATTACGCCGTTCCTGTCGTATTCGGTGCCGCTAATTATTCCAGGTATTTATAAAGCCTTTCGTGATTAAAATATGGTTTTATAAATAAGAATATTAGTTATTGTTTTAATTGCTTGAGCTCGACAAAAATTTCTTAAGACTGGTCCAATTGGATGAAATTAATATCATTTTGAAGACGTTATGAAAAAAATCTATAACAAAAAAATGGTACATTATTATTATTTTAATTTTTTAAATTATATAATGAGTTTTTACTTGCCTTTAAAGTGTCCTAATTTCACAGATATTCCTTGTTTTTTTTTTTCTTGTTGTTCTCCGAAAGCACTTATAACACATGGAGAGATCAAATTTGAGGCAATTCCAGGAATGACCTTATTCTAAAGTTGAACATTAAGGATATACCTACCACCCATTTTAATTAATTGGCTAACATGTCACAAAAAGTTCACAATCATAACTATGTTATAGTTAGTATTAATAGTGCATATATATTAATGTCTATTATAATATTACAAACCAGCTGTACCCATGAATTCATTTAAAATGGCAACCAACACCTGAACTAAGAGATCAAAAACCTTGTAATATATTTACAAGAAGATCTTTATAATATAAGAAATATCTTATAAGAAAATTAATGTATGAAATCGGACCGCACATCAATAGATAAAAACAAACAGACTGACAGCAAAAACATTACATATTTTTCTTTTGTACAGTTTATAGAGTGCCCTCCAAAATTTTTAAAATAGATAAGTATAGTATAAGACACTAGAAAGTTTGAAAGCAAACAGCCGGCTAATATACTTTTTTTTAAAATATACATATATAAATAAATAAACATTACACTTAGTGCGAGGCAGGAATCAAACTCACAACCTTGGAGTTGAATTGCAGTCTCTGTCAACTACACCAAAGGTCCAGTCAAAAACGATGTTAATGGCAAAATATTGCTGTCATAAATGGTTTGTTACTAGAAAATTGTATCATTTGTCAGTTCTCATACAGTCTCATCGTCGCTATTTAAACATTTATTAATTTTATCTTTAAATCATATCAGAAGAAAAAATAATTTTCCTAAAATTTTTTGTAGATTTCAACTAATTGAAATATATTTATTAATGAAGGCCACCATGTTCTCCAAAAATATGTTTAGATATTTTTTGTTGAAGAAACTTGTTTTCTTTTTCCCTGGAGAAAATAATTATGGGACCCTAGGCATAGAAGCGCTATCATATAACAATTAATTTTGGGCCTAATACCACTGCTCTTTCTTTTTCAATTCCTACTATTAGTTTACACCCTCCTTTTTTTGGCGGTAGATGCCAAAAAGTGAATACTCTTCATAACTTTGCTCCTAGTTAATTTTTAATATTTTATAAATAAAACCAGTAAATTTATATTTCAAGTATTTATTTAGTGTTAAAGTAAATATAATCTTAAAAGAATCACATCTCTTATGTAATTAAACCTTCACTTGCACCTGTTGGCTGTACATCTTAATTTCATAGATATTCTATATATCAAACAATTGCAAAATTTATATAAAATACAGCTATAGCAAAATTAGAAGACATTTTGGAGGTACACAGGAGTACTAAGGAAATATTGAGTATGCGTATGACTGAGTTTGAAAAGCAGCTGAAAACCACCACTCATGAAACTAATAAGACTAGTGTTTACAGACTGGCTGCTGAATTTAAATACATTAAATCTTCTGTCTGGAATGTCTTTAGTTTTCTCAAGTCTCTAATGGCCAACTTGGCAGTACAGATTGATGAGGTCGACAGTCAGTGTAGACGGTATCTCTTCTTATTAGGTGGTATTTATGAAACTCAGAAAGAAAACTTAATTTTCATAGTATTGAGTACAGTTCACGTTCTGATGGGCCTACCGCACATTCAACCTTCAGCAATTCAGCACTGTCATTAACTGGGTATCAAAACACCTGGGTAATAATCGCCCTCAACCAATTCTGGTTTGCTGAAAAAAAAAAAAAAAACTGATGTCCTCTGCAGTTGCTATAAGTGAATAATTTGTCATAAAGATCTATGGATTTTTGTTTGTGAAGACTTGGAAACATTTTGGGATCCAAAACTCTTAGACCTTCATGGTAATGTATTCATTAAATTACTTATAATGGTGATGGTAAGAAGGTTTTTACTATGGATGTTGTTGAAGAACTGATACTGCTATATCCAAGTTCAAACACCTCGGTTACAACCTTTGTCAATCATACCAGCAGCGAAGAGGTAAAAAAGTGAGACCTGAACACATAGGTAGTACTTATGTAAAACCGACAACAAAATTTTAAAAAAAGCCTCATAATGCTCATATCATTTGTCTCTAAATTTTATCCCCTAGTATGCAATTTGGAATGACTGAAGTCTCTTTTTTGTTTTGTATATGTATATTATATATCTATGTAATTTTTCTGTATTCATTAGTATATTTTCCTTTCTTCAGTGTAAGCTTATATATTATTTTTTGTCTCGATTTTGAAAATGCACATCCGAGACTGAGGGAAATTCAACTGTTACTTTTGTTTATTATTATTTATTTTTCTTGAAGCACTCACAAAACAATTAAACTTTTTCGAATAAATAAATTTCGATAAAACTTAATTCAATTAATTTTTGTTTTTAATTTATAAAACTTATATGAAAAAAAAATGTAATTCATATGTCATCTGTCAGATTTGGTGATTGTCAAATAAATAGTGTCAATTTTTTGATTAGATTTTGACATGGATATCTGTATATCTGGTCGTCTGTGGTAAATCCAGTGGATAATATTATAATTTGTGTTAGTACATTGAGTACGTTCGCGGGCCCTCTTCTAATTGATAATTCATCACTTTTATAGGATTTTTTAATCTATGCATTCCACAGACCACATGCGCGGAAATGATACTTCTTTAATCAAAAACTGAATTTAACTGTCAAACTTTAATAAATAATTGTTTGCTATTGTTCATAAAAGATAATAAACAAAATTATCTTCTTAAATTTATTCACTACTTATTTTAATTAAAAACTGATAAATAAAAAACTATGCGCATGTTCCATTTCCGTTTCCGCGCATTTGGTCTGTGGAATGCATAGATAAAAAAATCCTATAAAAGTGATGAATTATCAATTAGAAGAGGGCGCACGAACGTACCCATTATTAGATTTAATTTGTTTTCTTTTTTTTTACTTTTTTAACTTAGTTAAAAACGTTGTTTTATGAAAAAATCGTTCCGAGCATTTTGTTGACTACTGGTATTTTGTCTTTCTTACGAGTTCCCTTAAATCCATGGTAGAAAGAGATACAATCCCTGAGGAACGTTTTTTGAGTGCACGTGCGCATTCCAGTTTGTATATAAATTCCTTGTGATGGATTGAGAAGTACTGACAGGTTTTAAAGTATTCCTAAATTTAGCGAAATTCAAATTTCTTAGACTGAAATTTATTAATGTCATATTAACGTTCAGAGTATTCCTGCATACTATCATGACATGTTGTTATCCTTCGATTCCGATAAGATACACACTATTATTATATCTGAGTCATGACTTTGTCTACCTTCAACTTTATATTCGCTTTCTGGTTTTCATTTGATACGCAATGACCGCGCGAGCCGTACTAGTGGTGGAGTAGCGATATATGAATACTAGAAATAAAAAATCTTGTTTCGTTTTTATTACAGTACCATGTAGTATGTTCCCTTGCCATTAACATAAATAAGCATTTAACGTTTAGCGTTTTTTTTACTTGGTAATTACGGATCTAAGAAGGATAGAAGTGTAAGACGCAGGGGACGTAATTCTTTCATAGGATTTAAGTCCGTCGTCGCGTGCTACCAGTGTTATGAAAATGGTGGTACTTACACCCGTTGGTGTTGCTAGCACGGGACGAAAAAGACGTAGAAATGGTAAAAAAAAGTGTGCAAATACTTTTAAAAAAAAAGCATTAAAGGATGTCGGTAAACAATACCAGACACTTAAAGGCAAGGTGATTCGAGAAAAAAGAAGCCGCCACCAACAAATTATTATAGAGATACATTATCTTAGAGACAAAGAACACCAAAAATAATATGCAACTATTTTGAAATAAGCTAACATTAATGTTACCTACTTTTATTTAATAAAAATTAAATTAAAAAAAAAAAATTTAATCTTCTTTGTCACATAAATAGTCTTTTTATAGCTAATATACCAAAGTACCAATATCAAAAGAGGCCTGAAACTTAGACCTTTATTTATAATATAGCGCAAGGCATATAGACCATTTATAGATTTATGTTAATTAGCACTGGACTTAAAGTTTTCTTCGGACTGATTAGAAAATGCAAGCTTATTCTACTAATTAACCATTGGAGATACTTAATTTTTCTTTCAATTTCAATTTAAAAATTTAAAGAAAATGTCGTGATTATGGCTTATTATTTAAAAGGTGAATTCCTCCACTTTTATTTTTGGTACTTAAAGCCTTTTTTCATTTCTGGTATTCATATCTGTACTCCCATATTCCTTATTTTATTATCAGTGTTTCGCCACCTGAAAATTATAGATATAAAAACATATACATAGATACGAAAAGGCAATGATAGAACACTGTACATGATTTGCAATATGATCAATGGAAGAGGCAATTACTAAGACGGAACGCAGTTGGGACAACAATGAGTAGTAGATAGTGGTAGAATTTTCAAATCATAACTGTTCAAACTAGATCTTAAGCGAGTATGGAGGAGAAGACTGGCCTTTTCGCTGAGGCCAGCCTGTCGCTGGAAGGATTCTGTTGCCTGCAGATCCGGGACCCTCATATTAAAGCAGCTGAAGGCTCCCGCAGGGGTTTAGTACGGTATTACACTCCCAAATTGCCGAGTCCGACATAGGTCTAGGACTGCCACCCGGGCATCCTGGATATCATCCGTAAATGGATTCCCCTGCGACAAAAAAAAAGCCTGTTAAAGCCCTGCTGCTCAGTAAAGGCCTCTTTTTCATATAGGATATTGGTTTGAGCTTAATTTATCACGCTGTTCCACTGCGGGTCGGCGGACAATTTCTATGAGTGACAATCGCTATCCGGTGTGATGCAGAAGTCATCTTAACGCCGGCGGTCACGATTTCGATTGCCGCTCGGGGTGTTTGTCTTTGTAAGTGCCTCGGAGAGCACGTAAAACCATCCCGGTTGTTATCCAGATTTTTATAAATGATTACTTTGGTATCGAAAATGCTTCAGTGAATAGTGACAAAAAATATATCTATTTATCCTTCCAAATTATCACATTTATCATATTAGAACGAAGAGACGATTTACTAGTATTAAAAATTTCACACTTACGAATAGCTACACAAAGTTAGCACCCCATGGAAGGATTTTTGAAATCAAAATGACTTTAATCGATAGGTCTACGTTAGGTCTGTATAGGTCCACCAAAATTTTTGTTAGGTCGCCTATTTTTTTTAATAAATATTTTTAATAAATAGGTCTATTTTTTCAACAAAAAAAAAAAGACCTAACAACCTATCAATAATAGGTTATTAGGTCTTTTTTTAGGTTGTTAGGTTTTTTTTTTTTTTTGTTGAAAAAATAGACCTATTTATTAAAAATATTTATTAAAAAAAATAGGCGACCTAACAAAAATTTTGGTGGACCTATACAGACCTAACGTAGACCTATCGATTAAAGTCATTTTGATTTCAAAAATCCTTCAGTGGGGTGCTAACTTTGCGTAGCTCTTACGAATACAAAAAAGAATGTGATCTATAAGTTCCATTCGGTTCATTCAGTGAATAAATACGGTTCAACTGGTAGGTAATGTTCACGAGTGTGGAAGGTAACGAAAACGATAGGAAACTGATATAAGATTGGGAATACATTGGCTAAAACAATTGTATAACATAAAATGGTATTATTATTTTAATCTAACCGCTAATAATGTTGATATGTAGACGTAATGTTTATATTTTGTGCCCCAGTTTTAATGTTTACTACTGAAATATTAAATATGCTTACTTATTGTAATTGACGCAATAGTCGCTATCGACTTCGCACCTACCTACGCGATTTTTATGCAATTTTTTACCGGACTTTATTTTATCTCTTTTATTAGGAGTATTATTAAATTGTTTTTATTAGTTACTTAGGCTGTTAATATTTGTGAAGCAGTAGGTTTTTTTTTAAAATAATTATGTATTTCCAATACGCTACCATTATCAGTAATCTGAATTATATCTGAAGTAACATTTTATTAGCAGTAAGTAACATTGCATAGCATACTAAATAGCATTTCGATTCCCGCACAGCGCAGATATTTGTATTTGTACAAATATTTTTTTCTGGTCTGTGTATAAGATTTAACAAACTTACCAAAGAAATGTATTTGTCATCGTAAATTATGTTGAGCAAACATTCTTTTATTTATATGTTTATGTATGGTGTTTGTATCTGCGTATTTATGCGTATTAATATGTGTGTATGTATCTATGTATGTATTTATGTATGTGTGTGTGTGTGTGTATGTGTGTGTGTGTGTGTATGTGTGTGTATATATGTATTTATATATGTATCTTTTTTCCTCATTTTGCACCCTTCCTATATGTTTTTACATTAGTCCTCTGCCCAAAGGTTGCCTGGAAGAAATCGCTGCGTTAGCAATAAGGCCGCCGTATTCTATTTTTGTTTTGTATTAGTATTTTGTATTAGTGTGCAGAAAATATAAATAAATAAATACCTATATCCCTGTAGGTTTCCCAAAGTGCCTCGAGAGAATCTTATCATAGAAAACTGATAGCAATGGTTACTCATTGTAATGAAATTATTAACCAACCCGCAGTCGAGCAGTGTGGTGGATTAAGCTCCAACACTTCTATAAGGAGTAGAGGCCCTTACACAGTAATGAAAATTTACGTTCAGTTAAGCAGTTAAGTATTGAGTAACCAATAGAAGAATTTTACATTAATTTGTTAAACAATAAAACAAAACCACCTATAGTGTTTTATGCTTAAATTTTTTTATTTGCTTTTATGATGAACATATTCCAAGATAATTATATCCCAATTTTAAAATTAAATTAAAATCGCTTTAATTATTTTAGTGACAGTCATTCATAGAATTAATAAATATGAAACAAATATCGCAAAATTTAAATGTGATGTTATAAAAATGTAAATATACAAGATTTATAATTCTCCTTCTCCTCCAAGTAGCTCCTTAAAGCGTATTTCCCAATGGGGTAGACGTAATCACATTTAATTTAATACCTTTAAGATTATTGTATGTTTCTTATGTAACAAAACTCCTTGAAACCAATAACAATATTTCGTCTTAATAATAATAAATAAATAATAGTATTGGGAAGATGTATATGACGACCGTTCTGGTGTAGTGGTACGAGTAGTCGCCTCAATGCCGGCGGTCGCGGGTTTGATTCTCGCTCGGGGCAGATATTTGAATTTGTGCAAATTTTTGTATGTCTGTGATTTACGTAATAGTGATACACAGTTTTTAAATATTTATACATATATTACTCCCAAGCTCGGGGTGAGAATTGAAACCACAACCCTGGAGCTGAAAGAGACTGTCAATTGCGCCAATGGGCCAGTGAAAATTGAGTGCTAACGGAATTTTAAAATTATCAATTCCAACGAAATGTGTTAATATGTATTATAGTAATTAACTAATTACAGAACTATGTTGAACGAGTATAATGTAATAACAATTTTTGTTTAATTACTAACGTCTTTATTTTTTTTACTTATAACTCTATATCAGATGATAATACAAAATCATAATATAAAAATGAAATATTTATGGAATAATAAATGACAAAGCGAACATTTCCATCACATATGAAAGGAAATACGGAACAAATTTAAATTCACCTCGCTTTGAGACATTGCTTTGTGATCGAAAATATTTTGAATATTTAAAACTAGTAAGATATGAACGCAGTCGTCTTAATACCCTCATGCTCATTTGAAATACCGAGGTATATCTGTTTCAATTGAATGTAGATGTACAAACATCTATTGGGTATATATTCTAGAGGATATCAACTATTGTCTGACATAATTAATATAAATAAAATAGATAATTTTCATACATAAAACAGGTAGGTACTAAACAGTGATAGCCTATTGGTGTGTATGGGGAGCGTTCAAGTATTACGTAACGCAATTTTGGAATTTTTTTGGAAAAAATCACTTAAACATAATATCTTCTCCATTTTATGTGACATTGGTGAAATCATCCGTATTAATTTGGCACAATTGAAATTATTAAATTATATTGAAAGACGATGAGATGAGACGAATCCACGAGGTCGAAACATTGTCTACTTCAGTCGACAGAACCGTCAACTTTTAAAAGGTTTTTTACGATTGCCAATTTCAAAAACGAAAGTTGCCTAGTTGAGGCTAGTTGTTTGTTACCGTTAGTCAGTAGGCGAAATTAGAAATCTGTCTGCTTGGACATGTGATGAATAAATTGACTTGCATGCAGCATTCTCTCCCAATTTTCTTCTATACGTTGTTGATGTTGTTTAAGCATACACATATCTTTTTTTCTTTTCTTCTTCTTCTCCATTTGCTTGAATTAATGTTTTTAAAACACACCTAGCCACTATCCTAAGCCATAATCTTGATGCTAGCTGAACTGCAATAAACTAAATCAACCTGTAAACATCCAACTGCTGGGCAAAGGCCTCTTCTCCATATATGAGGAGGGTTGAAGCATAATCCGCCACACTGCTCCACTGCGGGTCGGCAGATAATTTACCCTATCATGAGTAACGATCGCTATCAGGTGCTTATGATAACAACCGAGACCGACGGCTTTACATGCTATCCGAGGCACGGAAGTGAGAGCCACAAAGACATACACCCAGACCGGAAACAAATATTTGTACAAATATACCCTGAGCGGGAATGCGACTATTTGCACCACTACACCAGAACGGTCATCATGATGCTAGCAATTGGTTTAAAAACTGTCGAAATGACCGTTAACTCTAATCCTTTTTAATTGGTAAAGAAACCTTACTAAGCATCTAGATTAGACGTTTAAAGATATCTTTACAGAAATAAAGTACATTAAATAGACTAACAACGTTGTATCAACTCGGTAAGTTCCTTTATGACTTAATTGTGTGTTTTCATATAGCCATAAATAATATATAAGATATATGGATAGAATGAATATACGACATAACGAAATACAATGTAGTTTCTAAAACCGTATTTACATAATTATTTACTTATAATTATTCACAGGAATTAAGCGGATTGAATTATCATTACTGTTATAAGGAAAAAAAAATTACCCAACAAAAGAGTTTCATTCATAATGTGAAAATTCTGGATTACGATTTCAAACATGGTTTAACTTCGAACAGAAAACTAAAAATGTACGCGTCGGTGATTTCGTTCATTCGTCAAATCCATTCATTTCTCGGATCTTTTCATCGTCTAACTGAAATTGAATTTTCATATTGAAATCTTTAAATCAAAGCGTCTCTTCTAGCACACTATTCTTTGAAAAGATTTCAGTTATTCATACGTAATAATGAACTTACCTACTATACTTTAACCAAGCTACTTTACTTTAACAAAGTATTTAGTATTTTACTTACTATACTTTAACAAAGCCGTAAAAAATCTTAAATTAATATAAATAAAACATTTTGGAATAAATATGTGTCAATGTCAAATTGTCAATTTTTTCTAATAATGTTTAGAAATACACAGTGCCCTAACTCGCAGTATGGACTCACATTGTATCCAGTTACAGTTCATTCAGTAAGTTTGGCGTGATGCGCGACTAAGATATTTATTTATTAATTCACTCTTTTTGCATACCAATACCCAAAAATACCAATAAATTGAATTTAAATCAATCAACTCGTATCAGTTGCAACAGGCTGCCTTATCGCTATTACAGCGATCTCTGCCTTGAAACCTTTGGGCAGATAAACTACGGGACGGCGCAAAAAATTAAAATAAAATAATAATAAATATATAAAAACAAATATATAAATAAATAACGGCTGCCATTCGTCCGGTCCTTGAGCGGTGGATGCGTCGAAAACGCAAGCCCCTCAAATTACGTCTGACGCAGGTTCTCCACGGGCACGATTGCTTTGGTGACTACCTGTGTCGGACGGCCCAAAGGGAGCCGACAACTGAATGTCACGATTGTGGCGCGGCGGTGGACTCTGCCCAGCACATCCTCGAGGTGTGCCCGAGATGGGCGGCGCTGCGACAAGGTCTGACGTCGGTCCTCGGAGGGGACTTGTCGCTCCCGAGCGATCATCACCGCGATGCACGGCAACGACGAGTCCTGGAAGGCGATGGTCTCCTTCTGCGAGACAGTAATGTCCCAGAAGGAGACCGACGAGCGGGTGAGAGAGGAGGCCGCCGGCGTGGCCTCCATCCGCGGGCGACGAATGGGGGTGCGTAGGAGGCGCTACTTAATTCGCCTCTTCTGAGTCCAACATAGGTTAGGACTGCCTACCCGGGCGTCCTGGATATCATTCGTAAATGGATTCCCCTGCGACAAAAAAAAGTGTCATATATTTTTACGAGGAATGTGTTTATCAAGATACATATAAACATAAAAAAATACATTATTACATTGCCTCAGGTGGCCATGTGTTGGAGGCATTTTTCTTTACTTAAAAGCGAACAAAAATCATGAGTTAAGGAGACTGTGTTGTAAAATATATCTATATTTATAATAAAAGTGTAACAGGTCAAATACTGTTCATTTTTAGGAGGATACGTGATACTATATCAAATATGAAATATTTCTCATTTTTTGTCTGTCTTATATATATATGACACTAGCTGTACTCCGCAGTTTCATCCGCGTATTAGGATTTTTTTTTTCCTAAAATTCTCAATAAATAGCACGGATCCGGAATGGTTCCCGGTGTATGGCAATAGGCTTGCCCCCTATATGGGACTCATAACTGGCCAAAAGTTGGTGTTACATTTAATATGTGTGTCTCTGCCTAGTAGGCAGTACCTACCCCTTCGGGGAATAAAAAGCGTGATGTTATACTGTTATCTTATATTTACGAGAATTTTACTCATTCAATTAAAAGTCTACATCGGATATTATCGCGTTTATTTAAAACTTTACAGTTTAACAATCTTTTAAATTATTTCCCGACGTTTCGGACCCTTATTTTTTTATTTATTTATTTACACTTCTTGCACACCAATACAATCCGTTCCTCCAAAAAATCCGTTCTTAGCTGATCTCTACTCGGCTAAAGGAATATTCCTACCAAATTTCAAGTCTCTAGGTCTTATAGTTCCAGAGATATCGTGATGAGTGACCTTTCGCTTTTATATATTAAGATTTCTAATCCTTATGGTAATTATAAGTATTAAGTGAGTAAGTGAAAGTATTTGAGTGATACTCTGAATGGTTTATATTCAAAACAGAACTTAGTAGGTGGTGCTATAATTGGGTTCCAGGATACTTTTCAGATGGGTCCGTAAAATATGTTAGAAATAAATACAATCCTCCTTCAATATTATAATAATTATTTCAACAAAATTATTATTCAGATAAAAATTTAATTTAACTAAGAAGGTGTAACAGCACCTAAGACTTATTTTAATATTATACAAAAAAATAAAAATAAGGCTAAAGTGGCAAGGTAAATGAACTTAACCTTTTTCTTAATTAAAACATTAATTTACAAGCTTGCTGATGGAGCCACGTGACTTAAATAATAAAATAATTAAATATACTTTTATTCTGAAAATGGCATTATCTTTTAAAAAGAAATAAAAAAAATGTTTATTAAATTTTTTTTATTTTTTTTATTTATTTATATTTGGGAAACAAACAGTTTAACATAGCACAAAAAATATGAGACAATAATAAAGTATCGCATAAACCAATCAAGTTTCCACTAATTACTAATACAAACAGGAAGCAGGAAGTAAAAAATTAGATATTAGCTTACATAATAAATTGTGACAATTGAATACAAAATGAACACATGTAATTGAATGTTTAAAAATTAACAATATCATCAATAGACATATTTAATTCACTGATTCAACAATTGATTGATCTTACTTTTAAAGTTTGAAAGTGAGCACGAAAAAATATCGACATCATTAAATTTCTCATTATACCTACATATAACAGGTTCATAATATAACAGGTATAACATTCAAAGAGTTAACATCGTTTCACGACACTCCCGATAATTAATTGTTTATCTTTGTTTAAAATCAGTGATTAGTTGTTTAAATTATTAACTCTTTTAGTATTCTGTGTTTTAATTAACTGAACAAAGTTTCACGTTGTTTTGAAGTGCGCCTTGTGAGAAATAACGAAGAACAATTTTTAAATAATTTTGCACCTTGACCTACGACAACAACTCGCACAGCTGACCTATCTACGACCGTTCAACCGTGTCACTGACCCCTGCGTGTGTTTACTATTGATACTTCGTTCGCTTTATTTTTATATTAACGCAACCGCTGCATTTCTACAAAATGAATACTTTTAAATGTGCTGGATGTTTAAGTGACATAAAAAACACTGCGTCTTTGAATTGCGTACGATGCAAAAGCAAGTATCATGTTGTCTGCTCCAGACACTCGATGTCAGAATACAGTGATATGACCCCGGATACAAAAAGTACGTGGATCTGTGATCTCTGCCGTTGTAATGAGCCGAAAAGAGGCACCAATTCAAATACTCCTGTGCGTATCTCAACACCTACCGCCCAACAGGATTATGTAACGCAGCGCAATAAAAAATCATGCGCTTGCCTGTCTGCTGATGTAATTCGTGACATTGTGGGTGAGGAGCTTCGTCGGATCCTGGCCACGGAATTTAATTTGAAGCTGCAAGAAATTCACAGCATGGTATCATCACTTGAGTCATCCATATCATGCTTAAAAAAGGAATGCTCTGAACAGGCGAGTTTGTTAGAAGCGGTACGAGCAGAGAAAGAATCACTTCTCTCTATGAATGATAAACTTAACACCCGCGTTATACAGTTGGAACAACAATCTCGGGCATGCAATATCGAGATACACTGTGTGCCTGAACACAAAAATGAGAATATAATGAGCACTGTACAACAGCTGGCCAAAGTCATTAAGCATCCGATCGACGAAGAAAAAATACATTTCTGCGCCAGGATTGCGAAAATGAATAAGACTAGTCCTCGACCCCGATCAATTTTGGTTAAATTTAACAGTCCACGCCTTCGTGATGAATTCCTAGCCGCAACAAGCAGGTTCAACAGGAACAACGCTGACAAATTGAACAGCAGTCACCTGGGCATTGCAAGTTCGAAAAAGGAGCCTATATATGTGTCGGAGCATTTGGCGCCTGATACAAAAATGCTGCTCGCTGCTGCTCGTCGCAAGAGTAAGGAGGTAAATTATAAATTTGTGTGGGTGCGTGACGGTAAAATTTATATGAGAAAATCTGAAAACTCGAAGTATATTCAGATACGTAATCATGACACTATTAAAAATTTGTCATAAATAACGCTAAGGTTGACTTATTTTTATATACAAAAAGGCTCTTTAAATGGTCTGTCTATTTATTACCAAAATGTAAGAGGTCTTAGAACTAAAACTGTTGAGTTATTTAATAGCGTAGTTTGTAATTCATTTGATATCATAATATTGACGGAAACGTGGTTAAATAGTAGTATTTATGACTCAGAGTTATTCGATAATAGCAGGTATGTTGTCTACAGACGCGACCGCATGACTAGCGGATTTCATAATAAGAAGGATGGTGGTGGGGTTCTGATCGCCGTTTCTAAACATTTAATATCTTATCGTCTACAGAGTCTCGAATCTAATTGTGAGGACATATGGGTTGGATTGGAAGTTGGTAACAAAGGTAGGGTTAAGGAGAATATTTATATATGTGGTGTATACATCCCACCCCCTGTTCAAAAACATATACTTAAACAATTTATTGACAATACTAACAGAGTGTTACAGTCCTTTGTTGGCACTTCGTTAGTGGTGGGTGATTTTAATTTGGGCGGCATGTCATGGTCTATGAACACTCAAAACCATTCAACCTTTTCTAACAGCACACTGCATGCCATGCTGTCCGACTTTTTATCCCTCAACGACTTGACTCAGTACAATTCTGTTAATAATAACAAAAATAAAATCCTTGACTTGGTGCTTTCTAACAAATCTGTAATCGATCTGTATGAATGCTCTGATCCGCTCATTTCTGTAGACGTTTCACACCCGCCTTTAACGTTTTGCTTAAATGTCGAACCGGCACCTGACTTGCTTCCCGATAGCAATGCTCCTAGGTATTGTTTTCGTAAAGCGGATTATGAGAAAATTCAACAAGAATTGAAAAAAGTAGGTTGGGATGATTTATTGGGGGCGGATGACTCTGTTGATACTATGGTCGAGGTATTTTATAATCAGCTACGGATTCTCATTCGAAAACATGTGCCATTATGTAAGCCCAGAAATCACAAATATCCATTTTGGTTTAGTAAAGGCCTAATAAACTGTATAAAAGAAAAATACAAATACAGAATAAAAATACGCAAATATAATAACCCCCGCGATGTTGTAGTGTTTGAGCTTTTGAGAAAGCGATGTTCTAAATTATTAAAAGAATCCTACGCCAAATACATGGAGCGTTTAGAACTATCGCTGCGATCGAATCCCAAGTTGTTCTGGTCTTATCTAAAAAAGCAAAAAAAATGTAATATTTATCCAGCTGAAATGAAGCTTAATCACTCAGCGGTTGCCCGGGGTGCGGATATATCTGACCTCTTCGCTGAACACTTTTCGACTGCTTATTCCACTACACCATTCTCTTCTTCAAGTTATTATAATCCTCCTGAACCACAGCCATGTAGTTGTTTAAGCTCACTATCTTTTTCCACCGGTCAAGTCCTTCGGGTTTTAAAAAGACTTGATGTCTCAAAAGGAGCCAGCACAGATGGTATTCCCGCTTTGTTTGTGACAAGGTGTAAGGTAGGTTTGGCAAAGCCACTCACTGTTATTATTAACCGTTCCTTGAGCACAGGTGTCTATCCCGCAGCCTGGAAAGAAGCTCTAGTGATTCCACTTTATAAAAGTGGTGATCGAAGTCTTATTAATAACTATAGACCTATATCAATAATCTCGGTGTTCGCGAAGGTGTTTGAACTTCTTTTGTACCCGATCTTCTTTTCACAGTTTAAGACAACCATTGCTCCTGAGCAGCATGGGTTTTTGAAAGCTAGATCTACTACGACCAACCTCACATCATTTGTTGAAGACCTTACTGAGAAAATGGATGGTGGCGGGTCAGTTGACGCTATCTACACTGATTTTAGTAAGGCCTTTGACAAAGTTAATCACTCTATACTATTGCAGAAGCTTGAGATGGTTGGTGTGACTGGCATTTTACTAAGGTGGTGCAATTCATATCTTCATTCCAGAAAATCTGTCGTTTTTGTTAACGGATACTATTCTAGTCCTTTTCTATCCTATTCTGGGGTACCCCAAGGATCTCACTTGGGTCCTCTATTCTTTAATATTTTCATTAACGACATCAGCAAATGCTTCAGAAACTCCAAAGGCCAATTATACGCCGACGATCTAAAGCTCTATAGAACTGTTTGCACTGATTCGGATGCCATCTGTCTTCAAAGTGACCTTGACAGCCTGGCATTGTGGTGTCAGACAAATTGTATGAGTCTTAACACTGCCAAGTGCTTTGTGGTTAGGTTCAGCAGGAAAAAGACTACACTTAATAGAACTTACTCAATTGACGGGTATACGCTTGAAGAGGTTGAATATATCCGCGACCTCGGTATCACACTGGATGCCAAGTTGAGGTTTCATCTACACGTAGATGACATGGTAAACAAGGCGTTTAGGACCCTGGGATTCGTTTTGCGCAACTGTAAACACTTCAATAATGCTCAGACAAAAATTGTGCTATTTACAACACTAGTGCGCAGCATCCTTGAATACGGTAGTATAGTCTGGAACCCTCACTACGAAATTTATAAAAAAAGAATCGAAAGTGTACAGAAAAGGTTTCTATGGCATTTATCTTATAGTCTCAACCTGGCCAAAGAACTACCAAGTTATGAAAAAAGGTTATCCTATTTTAAGCTTCTTTCTCTTCATAACCGTAGACGCATATTAGACAACACTTTTCTCTTTAAGCTCTCAAATGGTTTAATAGACTCTCCCTACTTATTGTCTAGACTTATGTTTCGGGCTCCAGTGAAATCCGTTAGAAAAGTAATTTACACACCTTTTGTTGAGAGATTTTCACATTCACGTTACGGTCGTCACTCGCCAATAAATAGAATGATAACTAATTATAATAGCATGTACAGACATGTGAATTCATTAAATCGTAAGAATAAAAAATGTAAAGATAGCTCAGCAGACGGTTCTGGCCTCGACATTTTTGGTGATAATTTAAGGTACTTTAAGAAAAAAACAACAGAGTATCTTATTAATAACAATGACATTTAATACTTTGACATATCTATATAATTGTATTTGTATAAAATTATTTATTTTTTATGTACTCAGACTCGTGATGATCATCATTATACTTCATAAGACTTAAATCTGAATATTTCCAAAATTATAATTTGACAATTTTATAGTTTATAACCTACCTTAATTTGAATTAATTTATTTTGTAAAAATGAAATTTGTATCTATACACTCGCACTCAATGTTAACAAACTTTAGATGTTTTGACTTTTTTAATTTTATATATTGGTCTCTGACATTCATGTAAGATTTTATTTTGTATATTTATATTGATGTTTATTTTGAATTGTTGATGTTTGTTTGTTACATGGTCGGTTGTTCGATTGGTTTATTTTACGTTTTTAATATTGTTAGTAATTTATGAACACCTTTAAATAATTGGGCGATCTGCTAAATACCGATGATGTTCACTTTTATAATATTTCTTAAATGTTTTTGACTTTATTTTTTGACTTTTCATAATTTAGTTTCTGACATTGGTTTCTGAATTTAATCTAAAATATTCATTAATGTATGCTACATGGACAACTTTAAATTTGACTTATTTCGATGTTGACGATATTATTAGTAACTTAAGAACACCTGTAAAAAAGTAGGCAATTATCTAGATACCAATGTTTACTTTGTTCATTTTGTATTTGTTGTTGTACTACTTGTTGGTGTTGACTTCTGAATAAATAAATAAATAAATAACAGGAACGACGAATAAAATCATTTTGGGCATATTTCGTCTTAGTACAGGGCAAATCGAAAAGTGCATTTTTGCGTTTACTAAATTTAGATATCTTAAAGTTTATACAACTTAAGAGGTAAGGGCTATCAACAGTATTATTTATCAGCTTGAATAAAAAAGTTTGATCTCTAAGTATACGGCGATTTTCCAAAGGACAGATATGAGGTAAGCTC
Source organism: Euphydryas editha (assembly GCA_036937285.1). NCBI lineage: Eukaryota > Metazoa > Arthropoda > Insecta > Lepidoptera > Nymphalidae > Euphydryas > Euphydryas editha. The sequence goes on along the minus strand of JAUPFZ010000013.1, from coordinate 2,370,407 downwards.
TGACACGAATTATAAAATCTATATTGTAAATGTTTTAAAAATTTAATTTGTACCGTTTCGAGGCAGTCGATGTAAATTTTATATTGTGGGTTCCAGACTGATGAACCAAATTATAATAAAGAACGCACCAAGCTTTGATATAAAAGAGTAAGAGTAGAAACGTTTTTAAAGTCCCTGCTAATTCTATATATAAAGCCAAGCATTCTATAAGCTTTAGCAACCACGTGGTCTATTTGAAATCCAAATGTTAATTTGTTATCTAGGTAAATGCCTAGGTCTCTCACCTCAGAGAGACGGTCAATATTTATATGATTTAGTTGATAATCGTAAACAATCGGATTTTTTTACGTGTGAATGAGATTATGCTACACTTTTTAACATTAAGACAAAGTTGATTATCTGTACAATACTTGCATAGTCTGTTGAGGTCTTGTTGCAACAGTAAGCAATCCGACTGATCAGATACTCTTCTAAAAACTGATAATATTAAAAAAGTACATGTCAATTTGTTTTTTTTTAATCATTTACAGAACAAATACGATATAATTATATGTTTTTTTTAAATGACGAAAGTATAATTATAATTTATTAAGATTTAGGGGTGTCTGGCATGGGGAAGTAACCGTCATAAGTGTCCGGCAATCGAGGGCGAGATTTCTAAAGCTATCCCGAAGAAAATATAAAAAAAATGAGCTTTATACTTTAACGAAAGTAAGATACTATTTTATACACCTTTACTACCTGCCAAAGTAACCACACCTAAACTCCATAGTCGCTGGTCTTTTTTACCTGTATATGTGACACGCACAGAAAAACTTTCAGCTTTTATAAAATAACGAAGGTCTGGCTGTAATGGGCTCTTGGGCTATAATATTAACAATACAAATAGGAAATGAAAATGACAGAAATCAGAAAATAACGAATATTATCTCTGAAACAATTGTATAATACAAAGAAGGAATTTTCATATTGCTGAACATTCGCTATCATTAATCATTACGCTATATCAGCTGTATCAAAAATAATTTGATATTAATGTAGACTGTATAAAATAAAAAAAATACATATTTAGGTTATTTATACGTACTCGCACGAAAAAGTGACAAGGTCGTTTTGGACGTATGATTCTCTTCAAAAGCACTTTGGTCGTCTTTATTTAATTAATTATAGTTTAGATGAAGCTACCACGCGTTTAGAATATTGATACTACTAGGAGAAACCGCCAGGAGGAAACTTGAAAGAAACTCGACAGTTATTCTTTTAAAAACCGTTAATTGCAAACAAAACAAGCACGCAACACAAGACTGAATTGAGAAACGTTTCTCAACCATTATAAGTTCAGTCTTACGTGCTGCATAAAAACCTTAATATACCTACGCATTTTTGTTGAAGCCGTTGGATGGAGGCTGCTTCGAACAGATCGCCCTGGAGGTCGATGGTGGAGGCCTACGTTCAGCAGTGGACATCCAATGACTGATATTATGATGATGATGAAGATGGCATCTTTGTCGTTTATATGTATAATATTCTCCCAAATAATATGGTTTGGCTTTTAAAGACTAATATAAACCTTAAACTTGTTGATTGACAATATTAAAATATTTTGTGGAATTTCATCATATATAGGAATATATTCGTTTAATAAAAGATTTTCCTTAAATTAAAAAGACTCTGACATATTTGAATCTAGTCTGAGAGCGAGTTGACGAGGGTAGTACATTTTTGTGACCTGCGCGCTTAGTTTATTTCCAAACAAATCTTAAATTAATCTGTGAAATTGTTCGAGGTACTCTCTAATCATGAATTAGTGGAATTTCACTAATTTTAAGGGATTGTTCACTTTTTATCAATGTGAGAATCGTACCACGCAGAATTAGTGAGTATCCACTAACTTGTTATTGAAATTTGCTGATATTTAGTGAAGTCTTCAGTAAAGTAATTAATGAAAATTTCACTGATTCATGTTTAGTACTTATAAAATATATATTGTTAAATTTAAACGAAGATTACTAGTAAACGATGGGCTACCGCAATGGTAACAATAAATGGTGCAAACGAACTCAAGTTCGATACCCAACTTGCATTTAAAAGATAATTGACTAAACTAAATCCGGAGATCCGTCGGCCCATCCTTCCCTTACCTGGCCCATATCTTCCCTTCCCTCCACAGATAAAGTGGAACATCCCTCCCCTCCCTAAAGGCTGGCAACGCACCCGCTAATCCTCTGATGTAGCGGGTGTCTATGGATGTCGTTTTTGCTTACCACCAGGTGAATCGACTATACGTTTGCCCCCTCTAGAATAAAAAAAAATAAACTAAATTCTGGTTAGAAAACATCACGACGTCATAAAAGCGGAATCATCACTGTCGACAATATTCTTTCAAAACAAACGATGACTCAATAAAGTTCATTATATTTACTCGAGTACCTATTTATAATTTTCACGATAAAATTAATTGATCTATGATAACACAACAAGGCTGTAAAAAATTAAAAAAAAATGTTGGGTGTCGCACCCGAGACCACAGACTCCGCAGGCGAGCACGTTACGTAGCTACCGCCCGTTTGCGATTTAATTACGATTTTTTATATTGCTCATAAATTATCCATTCAACTTGGACCGTTGATATTTTTTAATGAGGGCCCAAGTGACCCTAATATTTATTGGTTGATATACCCTTGGGCTCCTCTACCACACCAACAAAAATCGTTGGAATCCCCGACCTAAACATCTGAAGGTCTCCTTGTAAGTACGATTAGTGACACTATGTACGATTTCCACGTCGAACACTAACCACTATTTTTACGGACACATATACAACGCAAACACACGGACGAGAAACATCTTCATGGCAGGTATTAAACCCAATACCGTCAGCGCGACAACCAGCTATCACTAGAATGTGAATCCTATGTTGAGGGTCCGAAAAAACACAGAACAAACAAGCACAATCGCTCAGACCACAATCGACATCTGCATGACCTATACAAATACAGTGCAACCTCGATATAACGAAACTGAAGGGAATTAGGAAATATTCGTTATACCAAGTAATTCGCTATAATGGGGTTTGTTATATAGAGGTTAGACTGGACTGCGATTCGTTTTAACGAGGTAAGAACTTGGAATTAAGTGGAAATAATTAATAGGATACGTTATATCAAGGTTTTAAGTTGAAAAAATTCGTTAAATAGAGGTAAAAATACCTTCTACCTATATTCTGCAATGATTGAAAAATCGTTATTAAGAGGTTTTTGATAAATGTTATTCGTAATGTAGAGGTATATTTTGTATTATCTCTTACGGGCAGTTCTAGGGGATTTCGAAAAATTCGTTTAATCGAGGAATTCGTTATATTGAGGCTCGTTATATCAAGGTTGTACTGTATTTGTCATTTACGAGAATCGAATCCGCGACCGCTACCGCGACCGATTTTGAAGAAATAGAACTTTTTATCGACAACTGAATTCGACTATCAACAAATAATCCCGTATACGGGCTCTTTTCCGAATATAAATTCTACAGAAAAGAACTGTCAGGAAATTAGGAGTTTTCCAAATACTTTTACGGGGAAAACTTTTATATTTTACTTCAAGATGGTTTTTAGCTTGATTTTCCGATATTAAGTTTACTTGAAACTGAAATTCCCGAGTAAAATTCCATATATGCGTCTTTTAAAACAATTCCTCCGTACGCTAACGGTATTTTCTAGAATGTTGTCAGAGATACTTTACAAGAGCACTCTTGATATTTGAAAGAAAATATAGAATAAAAAAATTATACAGACTCGGTAATAAGCTTTTCTAACAAAATTTACGACACTGAATTAACCTGTGGATCTAAAGTTCCTAATCTTGTACACGAGCTCCTTATATAAGTTGTTTGAATTTAATATACGGTCCTTTTGACAACCGTCCTGGTGTAGTGGTGCGAGTAGTCACCTCACGCTGGCTGTCACGTGATCGATTCCCGCTCGTGGTAGATATTTGTATCTATTTCTGGCCTGAGTGTATGTAGAGGTGTGCGATAATTATCGATAATTCGTAACTACTCGATAATATTTCATTCGATAATTATCGATAAGTTTTCATTCGATATTAATCGATAATTTTGTGCGATCCGATAATTATCGATAATTTTGTGTGATCCCATAATTATCGATAATTTTGTGTCATTCGATAATTATCGAGAATTGTTTTTGGATCCGATAAGTATTGATAATTGTGATTCGATAATAATAGTACGACGGAGGACCTTTTTTTTACGTATTCAGATAGGGTATCGAGGGTTATGTCGATAGTGGACGGCGGATGGCCTTTTTTTTTTAGGTATTCGGATAGGGCCTGGGTGTAAACGCCGGTACTAAAGGTCGGATGACCATTTTTTTCTTTTTTTTTCCGTCGTCCGAAAATTTAACCGATAATTATCGATAACTATCGTCAACTATCGATAATTTTTATTCGATAATTATCGATAACTATCGCCAACTATCGATAACTTTTTATCCGATAATTATCGATAACTGTTCATTCGATAATTATCGATAACTATCAATAACACAATACGATAATTATCGATAGTAAAATTATCGATAATTTTTTCCGATGAACATCCCTAAGTGTATGTCCTTGTGGGTCTCCCCACCGTCCCTCGGAGAGCACGTAAAACCGTCTGTCCCAGTTGTTTGCATAAGCATCTTATAGCGATCGTTACTCGTGGTAGGTTAATTATCCATCACCCCACAGACAAGCAGCGTGGAATATTAAGCTCCAACCTTTTTCCTATATGGAGAAGAGGCCTTTTTTACCCAACAGTGAAACGTTTACAATCTGATTCAGTTCAGTTCACGCGGTTCTTCATAAGGGAGGGGGGGAGGCAGGTTGTAGGGGAGAGTTGGATAATACCGCGCGTTTGATAATTCCACGCCCTAGCATATTTCAAAAACTAAACGCTAATTGCGCTATCCAGTCCTTAAAGATCACAGTCCGAGTCCTCTACCCCTCCCCGTGCACGACGCTAATTTACTCGGAGCAGCGATTAAGACACATCGTGTCTTACAAGTTTTTACTCTCGTTCCTTATAATTTCGCGGGCATTTTTGACAAGAGGTAAGCTATTCTATATTTGTATTGTAACACATTGATTACTTTTATTTTAATCCTAACATATTATAGAATTAATGACTAGATTGATTTGAATACACAATTAACTTGACTGTATTATTTTGAGGTTATAAAATGAAATAACAGAGTTTGTCAATTCCGCGCCCAGGGCGTGTACGAGTGAAGACCACGTACCGGCAAGCACAGTGTCGGACGGCCATCCACGAGATAAACAGACGACTTAAAGAGAGTCGCCGGAAGTCGTTGGATGGAGGCTGCTTTGAAACGGAGTCGATGGGGGGAGGCCTACGTTCAGCAGTGGACATCCAATGGCCGATATGGTTATGATAATTAATCTAGTCGTAAAATAATAATTATATCTAGGTATATAATGGGGTCTATGCTTCTTTTTCTACGAACGAGTTTATTCAACGTTGCATTTTTTTTTAATTCTAAGTTTACTGATAGAAATTCACGAAATTATTATGGGCACGGTTTTATCAAACCTTGGCACGATATTATCAGACCAGTCTGGTAATACCACGCTTTCCCGTTTTTTTATTATTTTGCAATAATTATTTTTTGTTTATTTTTTGAAAGATTTTGCCGTGATGTATGCGTAGCTAAATAAATTCTGTACTATTTACTGCATTTTTGAATATATATATCGAACCTTCTCCGAATTATAGGTCCAAGTTCTTAGAGGCTCGGTAATATCCAACTCTCCCCTAAATTACTAGTAAACAACTCCGTCTTTGCACGGGTGTAATTAACTAATACATTACAAAATTTTGTATCATGTTTTAAATTCTCAGGGAAGCAAATTTTTAATTAAATTTAACGCTGCCGTCGGTGTCAATTTTTTTTGGTCCTCTATATAATTTTTGTTATCAAATTTCCTCTTTGGAGTTGAATTTAGAAAAATCGCATTTGTTGTTTAATCGTGGTCACGACGAGTAAGTAGCTAAAACGCTACGGAGTAGTTATTAACTATATGTATAATATATAGACAGTAGTATAATAAAACTAATTAAAGATCAGGATACAATATAATTTTTTGCTTTGTCGCGTTACTTGTTACATGTTATCTATAGTCTGGTGTAGTAGTGCGAGTGGTCACCTTTATTTCAGCGGTCGCTTGTTATCTTCCAGGAAAAAATGTATCGTAACTTTTGTTTAATTTTTAACATTATACTTTGTATTTTTTTTTCTTTTTTTGAAGTTATAGCAGCTACATATATGGCACATACTCGTATAATGTGAATATTATGATAAAATTTTAAAACCTATACTGTAACAAAGCAATAGATACACACAAACAACGGAATCTTAGTGATGCATATACTATAACAACAGCTGGGAATTCTCTTCTGATATAATCCAGTATTGGTTCTATATAAGCCTACATATATTGCCTCAGATCCTTTATAGCCAGTTGATAGATATGCAAATACGTTCAGCTCTTGTCTGTATTCATGAAGACAACAATCTGTATGGTTATTTCGCAATATGATGAACAACAGAGCATTCACTGTGAGTACAGTGAAAAAGTGTAAAGGAATTTTTTAGATCAAGCTTTTATGTGTATTGCAATCCAATAAATATTTTAAAATTTATACAATTCACATAAAAAAGCTTACGTAAATATTTTTTCAAGAATAATAATTTACCTTCACACGATAAAAAAACATACACTATACAAGTACCTATGCTTAATTAAAGAAATAAAAAAAACCGACTGCGTAAAATACTCATATTATAAACTAAATAGAATAAAACAATTTACTAGCTTTCATTTGATACACATATTGCTACAGTAAGAAAAAAAATTCGACTCCCCCCCCCCTCACCCCCCCCCCCCCCGCCCGCCATTTGCGGGCGCCATTTTGAAAATTTATATAGCCTATGTCACTACTACAATTTAGACAAATCCAACGACACCTCATATGTCAAAAACCGTCCAGCCGTTTGGGCTGTAGGGCGTGCCAAAGAAATGGACATACATACATACATATATACATACGTACATACATACATACATACATACATACATACATACATACATACATACATACATACACTCGAAAAACATAACCCTCCTTCTGTCGCAGTCGGGTAAAAATGTTTATTTTATTTTTGTATGTATGTATGTATGTATGTATGTATGTATGTATGTATGTATGTATGTATGTATGTATGTATGTATGTATGTATGTATGTATGTATGTATGTATGTATGTATGTATGTATGTATGTATGTATGTATGTATGTATGTATGTATGTATGTATGTATGTATGTATGTATGTATGTATGTATGTATGTATGTATGTATGTATGTATGTATGTATGTATGTATGTATGTATGTATGTATGTATGTATGTATGTATGTATGTATGTATGTATGTATGTATGTATGTATGTATGTATGTATGTATGTATGTATGTATGTATGTATGTATGTATGTATGTATGTATGTATGTATGTATGTATGTATGTATGTATGTATGTATGTATGTATGTATGTATGTATGTATGTATGTATGTATGTATGTATGTATGTATGTATGTATGTATGTATGTATGTATGTATGTATGTATGTATGTATGTATGTATGTATGTATGTATGTATGTATGTATGTATGTATGTATGTATGTATGTATGTATGTATGTATGTATGTATGTATGTATGTATGTATGTATGTATGTATGTATGTATGTATGTATGTATGTATGTATGTATGTATGTATGTATGTATGTATGTATGTATGTATGTATGTATGTATGTATGTATGTATGTATGTATGTATGTATGTATGTATGTATGTATGTATGTATGTATGTATGTATGTATGTATGTATGTATGTATGTATGTATGTATGTATGTATGTATGTATGTATGTATGTATGTATGTATGTATGTATGTATGTATGTATGTATGTATGTATGTATGTATGTATGTATGTATGTATGTATGTATGTATGTATGTATGTATGTATGTATGTATGTATGTATGTATGTATGTATGTATGTATGTATGTATGTATGTATGTATGTATGTATGTATGTATGTATGTATGTATGTATGTATGTATGTATGTATGTATGTATGTATGTATGTATGTATGTATGTATGTATGTATGTATGTATGTATGTATGTATGTATGTATGTATGTATGTATGTATGTATGTATGTATGTATGTATGTATGTATGTATGTATGTATGTATGTATGTATGTATGTATGTATGTATGTATGTATGTATGTATGTATGTATGTATGTATGTATGTATGTATGTATGTATGTATGTATGTATGTATGTATGTATGTATGTATGTATGTATGTATGTATGTATGTATGTATGTATGTATGTATGTATGTATGTATGTATGTATGTATGTATGTATGTATGTATGTATGTATGTATGTATGTATGTATGTATGTATGTATGTATGTATGTATGTATGTATGTATGTATGTATGTATGTATGTATGTATGTATGTATGTATGTATGTATGTATGTATGTATGTATGTATGTATGTATGTATGTATGTATGTATGTATGTATGTATGTATGTATGTATGTATGTATGTATGTATGTATGTATGTATGTATGTATGTATGTATGTATGTATGTATGTATGTATGTATGTATGTATGTATGTATGTATGTATGTATGTATGTATGTATGTATGTATGTATGTATGTATGTATGTATGTATGTATGTCAATTTCTTTGGCGCGCCCTACAGCCCAAACGGCTGGACGGTTTTTGACCTATGAGGTGTCGTTGGATTTGTCTAAATTGTAGTAGTGACATAGGCTATATAAATTTTCAAAATGGCGCCCACAAATGGCGGAGTGAGGGAGGGGAGTTGAATTTTTTTTTTGTCTTACTGTAGCAATATGGGTATCAAACGAAAGCTAGTAAATTGTTGTATTCTTATTAGTTTATAATAAGAGTATTTTACGCAGTCGGGTTTTTTTGATTTTTTTTAATTAAGCATACTTGTTTATTAGCTTGTGTGTAGTATCTGTAACTGCTCTAAACTAGTTCTCCAATGGCTGATATGATAATGATGATGATGATGATGATACGTGGCTTTTAAAAATAAAAAATAAATTTAAAAAAGACGGAAAAAACTTGACTTAAAATAATAAACATTTATGATTAATTCAAGAAATGAATCAATTATTTTTCCTTCTATCTTTTTGACGATTGATTGTCTTAGGTATTATTTAATATTTTACTGGCATCTTTTTAATTTAAATTTGACAATTTTTGTATAGTTTAATAAATCTGACTCTTATCACACGTACCTACCTACATTTAAACGAGGTAATGTTTTAAGTTATTGTATCGCATATCTTTTTGCAATAGATAGCGTTACAATTAAAAAATATAGATATTATAGATCGCGCTTTTTCATGTTTTATCAAAATCATTAAATAGTTATATAATACCTATAACTTTTTTATTATTATTAAATTTATTAAATGTGATAATTTATGGTAATATTAGGGCGAAGATAAATAAAATAAATGTGAAAAAACTAAATACCGACAAAAAAAAAGTACAACTAATTTAGTTGTCTCAACGACGATGCTAAATTGTGAAGTCGTTGATGTTTGTTTCATAAGTTGTGCCTACAATTGGTTGTCTAACACAACGCAGATCGACGCGAAAACTTCGCGTTCTTCTAATTTTTCATCTTCGACATTTATAATGACAAAAGTCGTAAAAAAATGTCTATACATATACACATAATGTACATTGGAGATATTTACGAAAAACGTATTATATTCGTCTTTACGAGAGAAATAGTTTCGTAAAGATCATTTTTAGAACTTTAGTCTTTCTGTATGGTCGTTATATAACGAAAAAACTGTTGTATGAAATATTCGATGCGGTGTGTACAGATAGGTTATAAAGGGATATTTAGGGAAAACGAAGACTCTTCGTGAGAACGATAGATGTCTATCGCCGAGTTGCACGAAACAAATTTTAAATTTAAGTGTTTATTAAACTAATTTAATCACAAGAATCGTGATTATCTGTTGCACGAAACCTACATCTGATTAAGTTAACAAAAAATTTTAATTTAATTAAAGACCTATCTAACGGATGATTAATTCCAACAGCTTTAAATTAATCATGAGATCAACTAATTTTAAGATTAATTGCAACTTAACTAACGGAAAGTTAGCGACGGTTTCGTGCAACTCGCCGTTAGTCAACAAAAGTATTTTGCTATAGTTTTGCTAATGATGCTAATGAATGTATGAGCTCGTCGTGATATTATAGAAGATCGTAACATAATATACAGATACACTTGGAGGCAAATTAATGCTAGTATTAAAATTTAAATAACTACAAAATTATCACTACTATGTACCTGTGAAATCGTGGGAAACGGCTAGTTTTAATAAATGCAACGCATTCACGTCAAGAGACGTTTTTTGAAATCTATGAGTACCTAAGGCTATATTTGTATCAAAGTTAGTTGAGCCTTAAATTAGTAATAGCTTACTGTAACGGAACTCAAGTTAAATTAATCAACCCGTAAATGTCCTATGGTTGGACAAAGGCTTCTTTTCCATATAGGAGAAGAATTGAAGCTTAATCCACCATGCTGCTTGTCGGATATTTTCCTACCATTAGGAACGATCGCTATGAGGTTTCCATGATAACAACCGGGAATTTATTAGAAACAAATATTTGTACAAATACAAATATCTGCCCCGAGCGGGAGTCTAACCCAGGACAGCTGGCGCTAAGACGACCTTTTTACTTTGTTTTAGTTCGTGTGAAATCGCGAATACAGCTTGTTCTTTAATAACATATGTATAAAACTTTTTTAAGTTAGCTTTTAGATACATTGTTTGGATTACACGTATCTTTAAAGTACTTTTTCATTTCAGATTCCTACCACCTGGCAGTTACTTGGACGGCAGGGCGCTCGGACCGAAGGAGCTCGCTCGCCAGATGAGCGAAATTATTGGAAACAAGACCTCATACTACGACTTCTTCAGATGGAGAAACTATTACGTGTACAAAGAGACTTCTAGTAAAGAAGATATCTGTAAACTTTGTGAGATGCTGAATGACGAAGAGAAAATGTCACAGACAAGTGTGTGGAATGATTTTAGGACTTGGTGGAACGGAGCTCGCTATGATCATAACTGTAACTAACTAAAGACTTGTGTTCTACTATAAATATGTGAATGTGTGTGTGTGTGTATGTACACGCTACATGTACCGAGGTCGTGATTAAAAAGTAAATGAATTTATATCAAAACCTACACAAGGAAAACGGTTGTGACAGATAGAGAATTTGTATTTTGTTTCCAAATACATCGGTCACTTAGTGAGAGGTTGAGTATTAAATGTTTACATATCGTGTTATAAATTTTGTACTTTTATATAAAATATGTTCATTAACAACGAGTGTTACACTTACAATAGTTTATAATCAAGCTTATTGGACAGTGGTAATGATGAATAGAAATCCCAAGGTTCAATTTGTATTCAAGAAATGGAACGGAGTCAAGTTATTGTTAAGGAAATGTGATATAAATAAATAATAATAAGATAAATAAGATACTGTTTACTTGTGGTTTTATTAAAATAAATAACATAGGCAGTAATTTTTCTACAACATAAAAAGCATATACCAAATCTGATTTTCAAAGCTAAATATAATATTATAAGCAACGCAATATATACATAAAGTCACTCTCGCGCCAACTAAATTTGAATCGACGGTGTATTTATAGAGAATTGGATATGAGGTTACTTGCAGTCAAACGATGGTGTCAATAAATTCATCATCAAAAATAACTTACCTTAAATAATCGGATTAGTTACCTAATCTTACCATTAGCCTACTTAAATAACCAACCTTACTATGACAAGCAGTTAGTTTCGTTTTATTTTTATATTTCATTATTAATTAATTCAATTGAATAATTCAATATTATTGATTGTTTTTGACGACCCCGTTGGTGTAATGGTCATCATGCCGGACGCCCAACAAAAGAGTTTGATTCCCGGCACGGCCAACACCTTTGTGATGAGCAAATTTGTTGGCTGTCGATCTGAGTGTTCAGTTTGTATCGATATAAAGTATTTATGTATGTATATGTTGTATATCAGTTGTGTTAGCACTCATAACACAAACTATAAATAGTTTAGCATGGGACTAACCAGCCGTATGGGAAATGTGTCCTAATATTTATTATTTATTCAGCTTGCTAATGTAAATTCATTAAAGCCTTTAATTGGGTATAATAGAAAAATTTACCACCACATCAGATGTTGGATATCCAATGCTGAATGTAGGCAATAGGATAGTAGTAATTTTTCAATTCATTGTTGCTATTAGATAAGGCTCAAGGCTTCCTTGTATGTAAGAAAAGTAAACTTTTCCTAGAAGTGGACGTTTTATAGGCTGTTATAGTTTTCAGTTTGGTCTGCAAGTTACAAAACCGTTAAGTTAGTCCGTTCCCTCGATATAATAAAACCATGCGGTTTTAATTACCTTTTTTATTTTTTAACATAAAAAATCTCTGCTATATCAAATTCAAATCTTCAACCGTCGGATTCAATAAATGTGTTCTATCACTTATCACACAAGTCATCTAAGTTTTTAATTAATACTAGATTAAGGAGGTTAGAGGTAAAGAGAACCGTCTCTTTTTTCATACACATGAAACAGTGTCCGTTAAAATGTGGTAAATAAGGATGGCGCCAAGGAATTTATATACAAACTGGACTGGAAAACAAAAAACGGACTCAAAAAACGTTCCTAAGAGAGGGATTGCATCTTTTTGTATCATGGATTCAAGGAAACTCGTAGGAAAGAGATAAAATACCAGTTGTCAACGAAATGCTCGGAACAATTTTTTCACTTTACATGTTGGAAACAAATGTGAACCTTATGTCAGTTATTTCAAGGTGTATATTTGAATATACAGTTTTATGAAGTGAGGGTTCCAGTTATGATATAAATTCCTTGGGTGACGCTAAACTTTACAGCAATAATTGTAGGCTTGCTTACCAAAAATAATTTTGGACTAAGAAAATAGTTAAGGTATGGTATTACTGGTCACTAACTACTTTAGTTACTAAAAATATTAAATTCCTAAATTCTAACTTGGCATACTTCAATCCGTTAACAACTAATACATTCATAACACACCATTTGCTTACGCTAGCGCCATTTTGGAGAGTTGTTGAACTATTGTTTACTGGCTATACCTATAGCTGTATACCTATAGCAGGGCCCGACGGGATCACAAACGCTGCGTTGGTGCAGTTACCACTCGGATGCCTCGCTGCGCTCGTGAGAGCATTCAACGGAATTCTCCAGACTGGACACTTCCCCGAGATGTGGAAAACAGGGAAGATCATCGTTTTTCCCAAAGCTGGGAAGGACCGCCGTCTCCCTGGAAGCTACCGGCCTATCAACTTACTATCTCACGTCGCCAAACTGTTCGAGCGCCTACTGCTGCGTCCACTTGCGCTACACCTGCCCCTGCGCGAAGAGCAGTTCGGCTTCCGCAGCAGTCACTCCACGACGCTCCAGCTGGCGAGAGTTATTAACCATCTGGCCAGTGAGCTCAACAACCGGCACTGCACGGTCGGGGTATTTCTCGACATGGAAAAGGCCTTCGATCGTGTATGGCACGCCGGGCTCCTGGCCAAACTACTGGACACAACGACGCCCCCTGCACTGCTGCGAGTACTGGCGTCGTTCTTGGAAGGACGTAGAAAACGTCTCGGTGGAAGGCGTGGACTTCCAACCGCGCTCTATCCGGGCCGGAGTACCACAAGGTAGCTGCCTGTCGCCACGACTGTATGCGGTTTACACGGATGACATCCCCACCCTCCGCGACCACCTGCGCGAGGGAGAAGAGGACGTGCTGCTGGCCCTTTACGCGGACGACAGTGCGTACTTCGCGTCGTCGTATAATATCGTCGCTACGAACAAGATGCAGCGCCTGCTGGATCTGCTGCCTGAGTGGCTGGACAAGTGGAGGATGGCCGTCAACGTTGGGAAGACGACCGCTCTACTAACCGGCAGCTCTTGGCCGCGACGTCAACTCAAGTTTCGAGGGCAAGACGTCAAGTGGAAGGCCTCGGTGAAATACCTGGGGTGCCACTTTGATCGGAGGCTGCGCATGGGTTCAACCGTCAACCAGGCGGTCAACCACGCTGCGGCGGCCCGGTCGAAGCTCTACCCGGTATTCACATCTCAGCTACCACTAAGAACAAAGCTGAAAATCTACGGCGCCAACGTCCGCTCGCGCCTGACGTACGCGGCCCCGGCCTGGTACGCGCTCTGCTCCGCGAGCCAGGCCAGAAAACTGCAGACCCAGCAGAACCGATGCCTACGACTGATAGTAGGAGCTCCGAGATACGTCCGGAATGACATCATACACAGGGATACGAAGACACCAACCGTGGAAGAGTATGTCCGTAAATTAACGCGCGCTATGTTCGCTCGCGCGGACAACGGTGCGTGTGTACACCTCCACGGGATAGCACCATTACATGTCAGACCACCAGACGGCCGACCTCTGCCTCGAGAGCTCCTGCAATCACCGCAACACAGTCCCAACTATGACGGTGACACAGAAGACGACGTGGGGGAGTCAGCCGAATAGGAAATCCACACAAATAAAATACCTCATACAGAATACTCCCTGAGGCCGACGCTAGCTTAGCGTGACCCCGGCCCATTGGGCTGTAAATAGATCACCCGGCAGAGGATTCTACCAGAGAGGACAAGCCCGGGTAGTTAGGCGCAGAGCCTAGAGGCCCGAAGCCCGGCAGGCCCACCTGGCCTGAATGGAAGAACCACACACACACCTATAGCTGTACACTTCTTTAATTGTTACCACGTATTAGACGGTTTTCCTTATCTCTACACTCCATTTACTAGTTGTAAAATGATGAAACATTAATTAAAACAAATTACGCCTCTTAATATAATAGAGCAAGTATGTTATTTCATAACATTGCTATGTTGCGAAGCGAACTTTCAAAAATATTTTTCTTATCGTGGTAAATTAATGAGAAATATTACTTATTATAAAATTATTTATAATATAGAATTACCTAGAAAGGAAGAAAGGCAATAAATCAAGACAGGAGGAGGAATACAAGAGCTTCTTCTACTACTTTCTTGATAATAATATATCAAATTAATTAAGCGTTATCTTTACTTATTGATTTGTACTATTAGACCGACAAATTTTGAAACAAAAAATAATAATAGTAGAATGAAACCCATTGGAAAAGGAAGAAAACGCCTATGACTATTAAAAATGTCGTAAGTATATAAAAAAAAAAAACAACTTTACAGGAGAGCGATGCAAAGTGTAAATTGCATGCGTCTTTTGTTGAAAAAATAGACCTATTTATTAAAAATATTTATTAAAAAAAATAGGCGACCTAACAAAAATTTTGGTGGACCTATACAGACCTAACGTAGACCTATCGATTAAAGTCATTTTGATTTCAAAAATCCTTCCATGGGGTGCTAACTTTGTGTAGCTTAATCTGTGCCAACCATCTATGTATCGTTCTTTGTTCGTTTCTTAACTAAGTAACAGCTAGTCAATGTTTATAAGTAAACAAAAGTTAATCCTTGATTTATAGCTTATGAGTGGATTAACTAAACGGTGGCTAAATATTACTTAACGTGATTTTTATAAGTAAGACGGTTGAAGTCCATTCACCACAATCAAAGGATGGCCAAAAATGATATAAATGTCCTCTAATATAGCTGCTGTTAATGCAAATATTATTTTCCATGAAAATGTAGGTAAAGACACCAAATGAACCGATTTCATCCGCAATTTAGGCTTGGCTTTAGTTTACGAACACCTGAAGTTGCGAAAAGGCTAAAAAAATATTCCGATATATCATCATATACGTCAGAGAAATCTCTTCTCAGATCAACGAACCACATTCATCGAGTCAAAATATTCTTGGTCGTTATATGAGTTAGATGCAGAGATTGCTCAATCAAAAAGGATCGGAAGACAAAATACTCAAGTGCAAAGTGTGGAAAGACTATCTGTTGGGAGGATGCAACTTTTTTTTTTGCAAAAACTGCACTGATTTGAACTCAAGTTCCTAAGATGTTCCTAACATTTTTAGTTGTTTGTTTTTAGTTTATAAAGTTACCTATTTTATATTTATCATATTCTTAAGTTTTTTATTCATAAAACTTGTTTTCTTGTGTCCCTTTGTAGTTATTTTTTGAAAGACTGAAAATTTTCGTTGGAAATTAATAGTGACTTGTTTCCAGTTAAGGGAAAAGATAAAAATTGATAAAATGGCACAAGTGCTTTATTTCCAGTACGTTATAATATAGTTTTAATATAATAAAAAATAAATAATATAATTCTTTTTCAGAAACAAGTTTCACAGCCAATTTTGTAAACGGGTATGTCATACCCTACCACATACTCCTTGTTACATTTTTTCACCACACTCTCGCCGGGTTAAGTGAAACGCGTAAATGACGTCCATTCCACGGCGTTTACGATCTTCTGTTCACGAGACCTCGATTGACCAGAAAGGAGCGTCAGTCAGCGCGGCGCGCAAGGTGGGAGCAGAGCGGCGGTCCAAGTAACGATGCAACATCGCCGAGTGTGCGACCCGAACGCGGGTTGTGTTCATTTTGAGTTTTTTTTTTTTTTCTTATAGCTAAGTCGATATTCGGAGCGATTTATTACGAGCGATTAGTAGGTACAGCAAGCATAGTTATTATTTTAAGTAGAAATATAGATTACTTTTTATTTTTATTTCAGTCGTATTAGAAATGCTTGTTTTTTTTTTATATATTTAATTATAGGATTGTAGTTTTAGTTATTTAGTTTGTATTTATGTGAATTTATGTTTCGTGGCTAACCTGCTGCGTCGTTTGTGATGAAATTTGATAGGACATAGGGCGCTTGTGCACTACACGGAATTTTACTGCCCGGCGTCCGATTTTTTACGGTCCGACATGGCACGCCATATAAATGTATAGAGCGTTTGTGCACTATCCGTAATTTTACCGTCCGACATTTTACTTTTCCCTATTCCGGACCGTTTTTTTGAGTCTTATAAAATAAATAATAATAAAATACAAAATATTTAAGTATTATATATAAGGAAAATTTATAAATAAATTGATTGTATCTTATTAGTTAATATTCGAATAAATAAACAAACTACACACATACATACGTACGTTTATACGTATATATGTTTATTTTGTCTATCAACTTTAATTATAATGTTATTTACCAAAACGTTCTAAATTCTAGTTTATTTACATATTTATGCACAGTTAAGTCTTTATACAAATATTTTATTATTATTTACATTATAATCTTAAAGGAAATCACTTCTAAGCGCCATCTCGTTTGAGCGTGATTAGTTATTGATTGGTTTGAGTCTTAAAAATAAATAATAATAAAATACAAAATATTTAAGTATTATATATAAGGAACATTTATCAATAAATTGATTGTATTTTATTAGTTAATATTCGAATAAATAAATAAACATGTACATTTATACGTATATATATTTTCATAACTCCGATTTGTCTATCAACTTTACTTATAATGTTATTAACCAAAACGTTCTAAATCCTAGTTTATTTACATATTTATGCACAGTTAAGTCTTTATACAAATATTTTATTATTATTTACATTATAGTCTTAAAGGAAATCACTTCTAAGCGCCATCTCGTTTGAGCGTGATTAGTTATTCATTGGTTCGAGTCTTAAAAAATAAATAATAATAAAATACCAAATATTTAAGTATTATATATAAGGAATATTTATCAATAAATTGATTGTATTTTATTAGTTAATATTCGAATAAATAAATAAACATGTACATTTATTCGTATATATATTTTCATAACTACGATTTGTCTATCAACTTTAGTTATAATATTATTTACCAAAACGATCTAAATCCTAGTTTATTTACATATTTATGCACAGTTAAGTCTTTATACAAATATTTTATTATTATTTACATTATAATCTTTAAAAAAAACTCTTCTAAGCGCCATCTCGTTTGAGCGTGATTAGTTATTGATTGGTTTAATTTGATTCAAAACTACCGGTATCTTATTGATATACAAGATGGCGCTATACGTATCTGCAGTTTTTTTTTTAAATTAAACTATAAAATAATTGTTTAATAAATTCTATTCTATCACAGAACACTATATTAGAATAATTATGTTAAATAACTAGTTTAAAATCTCTTATCTTTTCAGTGATATAAAATTCGCAAGGGTACTATTCTACTATACTATTACCGGTAAAATTCCGTGTAGTGCACAACCGCCTATCCGTGTTTTTCATTGCAAAATCGGACCGTAAAAAATCGGACGCCGGGCAGTAAAATTCCGTGTAGTGCACAAGCGCCCATAGGCTACTTTTTATCAATACGCCCACGCGGGTGAAGCCGCGAGCGGAAGCTATACCAATTTTTCTAATCGAGTAGCTTATCAGTTCTGAACTTTTGACACGTTGTATCGTTCAGTTGACAGTTGTTAGTTAGATATAGCCAAATCGACATGACGTTACGGAAATCATGTCTCTGCGTACAAAAAAACTTTACTTGTACAATTTTAATAATTTTCATTGTTTGTTTGATGCTGCCTTTTACTAACACCTCAAGATTAAATGCAACACTGGCAGCGAGAGAGAAATTTGAATATCTGGGAACAAGAGAAATAAAATATATATTGCAATGGACCAATAAATCACTTGCGCCCTTTAATTTCATGAAAGAAGGAAATTTGGCATTCGTTAAGAACAGATGCAGATTTACAAACTGTTACGTAACAAATGACCGTAAATATTTATTAAACGAGTTTGATTTTGATGCAATTGCCTTCAATGGTCGAGACATGATAAAGCTGGGTCAGTCCAAAATGCCGCACCATCGAAATCCAAGACAGAAATACGTATTCGGTGCAATGGAATCAGCGGACAACTTCCCAGTCTGCGACGAACGCTTCGACGGGTTTTTTAATTGGACGTGGACGTACAAACTCGACTCCGACTTCCGTTGGGGATACATAACAGTGTACGATCTGAACGGTACTGTGGTCGGCCCCGCGGTCGATATGAAATGGGAGAAAGAAATGAGACCAATCAGTGAAGACTTGAAAGTGAAGCTGTCCAAGAAAACGAAGGCTGCAGCATGGTTCGTGTCACACTGCTCGACTAAAAGTCGAAGAGAAGACTTTGTTAAAGAAGTTCAGAGGGAACTAGTACCATACAATTTGACAGTTGATATTTATGGTCGTTGTGGTACATTGGAGTGTAAGAAATCGAATAAAAAGTTATGTTTCAAACTAATTGAAAATGATTATTATTTTTACTTCTCGTTAGAGAACTCTTTCGCAGAGGATTACGTGACAGAGAAACTTTTGAACGCTTTAGAAAATTACGCCGTTCCTGTCGTATTCGGTGCCGCTAATTATTCCAGGTATTTATAAAACCTCTTGTTATTAAAATACGATGTACGTACCTACTTGTACAAACCACATTGAATTTAATACAACAAATTTTTCATTATAACCATACACACAGACAAAAGTTCTAAAAATAATTGTTACGGAAATATTTCTCTCATAAAGACATATCTATAATAAGTATTTACTAAATATCTCTAAATGTATTGTATAGACAATTTTTTACGACTTACGTCATTATTATAAACGCAAAAGATGAAAAAAAAAATAGAAGAACGCGAACTTTTGGTATCGTTGATGCTTAAAACTGGCAAAAGTTTTTTTCGATCTGCATGGTCTTAGACAACCAATTTTAGGTACTACACAAACAAACATCAACCAACGACTTCACAATTCAGCAACTATTGTCATTGGAAAACTAAATTAGTTGTTTTTTCTTTTTTTTTTTTTGTTTTCTTCTGTATTTTTTTGACGTGATAACGTCTAGTAAATTGATGAAAGCTATCGGGTATTTTTTTTCAAAAATGACGCCATTTTGTCACGTGTCGCGAGCGAGCGAGAGCGCAGAACAAGCGATAGAGAGGCACGATCAGTTCGACTTATGACGCATCTCTCTTACACTCCATCGGACCGCGTTCGAGTACATCAATTCTACATCTATGTTTTCTTATGACGTTATTATTATTAAAAATTATCGTCCGTAAACCGACTTTACAGACAACCATTTTTTTTGTCCAAATTTTGTATTTTAACTTTTATTTTATTTATCTTCGCACTATTATTACCATAAATAATCACATTTTATAAATTTCATAATGGAAAACATTTCTAGTAATTATATTATTGTTTAATTATTTTGATAAAACATGAAAAAGCGCGATCTACCCATATGTTTTAATTGTAACGCTATCTATTACAAAAAGTACAGTTGGAACTAGCTTAAAGCAGTTAAAGATACTACCTACTCTTATAACAAGCTAATTAACTCTTTGACCGCCGCTTTGTTTATCTGAAATATATATGTGTCCTTATCTTTCCGCGAATCACGCCTAAATGTTTAAATAAATATATTTGAATGAATGGATAATTTTTATCCTGAACGTAGTAGATCAGTAGGGTTCTTTCTGAAGAAGAGATGAAACTCAATGTAATCGTTCTTACAGTACGTTGATTGAATTATACGTACCTATCCTTAAAGTTATTTTTCATTTCAGATTCTTACCACCGGGCAGTTATTTGGACGGCAGGGCGCTCGGACCGACAGAGCTCGCTCGCCAGATGAGCGAAATTATCGGAAACAAGACCTTATACCACGATTTCTTCAGATGGCGAAACTATTACGTGTACAAAGAGACTTCTAGTAAAGAAGATATCTGTAAACTTTGTGAGATGCTGAATGACGAAGAGAAAATGTCACAGACAAGTGTGTGGAATGATTTTAGGACTTGGTGGAATGGAGCTCGCTATAAATATAATTGTAAACTAAGTAACTAAGGAAGTGTGATACATTTATTTTACAATTTTGTGCCTTTTAATTTCACATGTGAGATTTATTTAGTTATTTTGATTGTAAATAATTTATATTAAGCTAAATATTATAAATAAAACTTTTATTTTCACAGAAAAAAGCACTTACGTATTTATTTTATTATACCTACTAAAAATAAAGAGAGTAAAGCAAAATTTAGTTCTTTTGTCTTTATATATATCGATATATCGACCAATTTTAACGATTTTTTTGTGTCTGTTTATGTGTTGGAGGATGGTTTAGATTCACAATACAATCCACTACAAAATATAATTTTTTTTTTTCAATAATTTATGAACGACGAATGTTTGTTTTTTTAATGACGATTTAAAAGTGCCTTTGAAGCCTACTTTAATGGAAAAAAAATGATTTTGATTGATTTTGAATTAGGGATATAATTTCTAATCAAATTTTGTGCATAATTTTTTAACTAAAAGGATAAATGGTTAAATAATATAATAATAGATAGATATAATAAATGTAATATTATAATAGATAGGTATAATTTGAAATAAAGAATCGCGTGAAGCAAAACGGAACTTCGTGAGTAAAACTGCAATACACAGCTAGTAATAAGAATGACAAACATTCAATAAGTATGTTATATTATGTTTTAACAGAAGAGGTCTATAAATAAAAATAAAAATAAATCTTTTTAATGGTAATTTTTTTTGGTACCAAATTGGCAGTCATCATCGTTTAAGCCTTACGTTACAAATTAATGTACATTATCCTTATCTACTCTAAACAATTATAATAATAATTTTCATCGTTCCACCACCTCCTGAAATCATCTCGAACACTCATTTCCGAAATCTTTCTTTCGTCGTTCATTATTTCGCAGAATTTACAAATTTCATTAGCTTGTATTCTATTTTCGTACACATAATGATTCGTCCATCGGAAAAAGTCGTAGTACTTAGTCATATTATTAACTGCATCGATCATCTGATTAACTAACTCCTTCGCTCCAAGCTCTCGTCCGTCAAGATAGCTTCCTGGTGGTAAAAATCTGTGAAATGAAAGAAGTAGGTATAATAAGCTTAGTAATTTATACATTATGGAAAATGTTCTTTAATAAAAATACAAACAAAATCCATTACTATTAATAATGATAATTAATAATCATAATGATAGTTAACTGTTTGGACAATTTCCGCCAACCCACAGTTGAGTAATGAGGAATATTAAATTTCAAATAAATCGGAGAAGAGACTTGGCCAACAGTGGAACATTTACAAGCTATAGGCAATAAGAAAAGTATATTTCACGTGAATATTACTAGAAATACTGCTAATACCAATATACTCGGTATTAAAATTTGAAATTATAAAGTATATTATTGTTAACAAAATTTCTATACAAACCGTGAGTAATTAGCACCACCATAAACTACTGGAACTGCAAAGTTATTCAACGCAGTCAAAAGTTTTTCCGTAACGTAATCTTCAGCGAAAGAATTTTCAAGAGCAAAATAAAAATAATAATCCCTCTCTATCATCTCGTAACAAAGTTCTGGTTCCTTTGTAGGACAAGTCAACGTGCCACAGGTGCCGTAAATATCAACAGATAGGCCATATATTCTCAATTCCTCCTGCACTTCTTCAACCAAACCTTCTCTGTCACTTAAAGTCGAACAATGTGACACAAACCATGCTGCCAACTTTGATTTACTCCTCAATTTAATCTTCAATTCGTCACAAGTAGGTTCTAGTACAGCCGGCCATTTCATATCAATCGCGGGACCGACTACATTACCAGCTAAGTCTAAGATCGTAAAATATCCTAAATATAAATCTGAATCAATTCTATATGTCCAAGTCAAGTTAAAGAAGCCGTCCAAGTATTCATCGCATAGGGGATAATTTGCCGAAGATTCCTGAGCAGCAAACACGTACACCTGTTTCGGTGATCGAACTGATGGCATTTTTATGTTTGAAATATCACGACCGAGAAATAAGATGGCGTCGAATTGTGATATATCAGAAAAATAATAACTGTCATCCGTTACTAAGCAGTTAGCAAATGGGCACTTATTTTCCAAGAACGCTAAATTGCCTTCTGCCATTTGAGTGAATGACGATGAATATTTTTTTGAAGTATATAGAAGTATGTGCTTAAATTTATTCATCAAACGAAGATCGCTTTGTTTATCATTAAATTTGAAATCTTTAGTTATAATTATACTTCCGTATATTAAAATTATTATTACAATTGTAGCCAGAAGCTTTTTGGAGAGTGTATTACGTAAATTTAATATCATTTTTATTCCTTATAATATATAATATTTTAAAATGGTTTATACCAACTTAGAGTAAGCTTCAGCATTAGCTATAGTTTTCTTAAGAACTCTTATTTCAGGTGCCGTTTTTATATGTATACTAATACAAGAAAATAGCCATTAGAGCGCAATCTTGACATCTACATGGACATCAAATTACTTAAATATTTGACAGTTACTTGCTAGATCACAAAAAAGGATTTATATTTTTCACTACACGTAATTTAAAAAAAAATCACGCCATCTGGACACGCAAAAGTGTATCGAAAATAAGTTTAATGAAAAAAAAATAGGCAAGACATCGACCACGTGCTATGACACAAAGTACGTTACAACTGTTCTGATGTACTGGTGCGAGTCTTAGCTTAGCGTTTAGTCGAGTGATCCAATTTTTCTGCTTCGGCAGATATTTATATTTGTACAAATATTTTGTTTCTGCTCTGGATGTACCTACGTCCTTGTGGTTCTCTCTACCGTGCCTCGGAGAGCACGTAAAGCTATCATTCCCGGTTGTGATCATATGCACCTGATAGCGATCATGGTAGGGAAATTATCCACATAACAGCGCAGTGGAGTGGTGGATTCTTTTTTTCCTCTTTCCTATTCCTCTCATATTTATACTTTACGTTATCAATACATTTTACTCTATCCTTGTTTAACTTTTAGCCATTTAAAAAGCAATTTACAACGTTTCACCATTTCTTACATTCATTAGGTACATTCTATCTATTGTAGTACACGTAATTTATCGTCCACCAGAAGAAGTCGTAGTACATAGTCATATTATTGACTGCATCAATCATCTGGTTAACTAATTCTTTCACACCGTGCTCTGTCAAGATAGGTTCTTGGTGCAAAAAACCTAAGATATTTAGAAAATATTTTTTATTTATAGATATTTTCGATACTATATATTGCTGCTTGGAAATTTTTACCAACTAGTTTCTATGCTAACTGTACAATTTACTTATTTTGATATTAGTCAACTAATTATACAAGTTTTTGGACGTTATATCAATAGAGTTAGAGTTAAAAAATAAGGGATTATTGACAATCACTTCATAAGCCCAGTAAATTAGTGTATTTGTAAACTGCATCAGCCTATAAATGTTCCTAGGACAGTGTTCCACTGCTTGGTAAATGCCTCCTGTCTATTCTTCCCAGTTCCCACCTGCACTAAAGGATTTATTTAATAAATACTACCTGTGAGGTGATATGAGTTTTATTTTTATAAAACAAAAGCGAATACAAATTTGTATGTAGAACCATAATTATATCGTTGTCACAAAACCAAACTCTAGCGCGATTCAGCGGTCGACCGCACGTTTAGTATAGTACGCCGCCGCGCCGTGACTCAGCAGTGGCTCGCGTGTACTTATGACACATTTTTATTCTTATTAGTTATAAATGTATCAAATAGATTACATGTTAAATATAGTATTGAACAACTCCTCTCCATAAAGGAAAAATGTTGCAGCTTAATCTAACACGCTGCTCTACTGCGGTTTGACGAATTATTTCCCTATCATGAGTAACGATCACTATCACATGTCTATGATAACAAACAGGACCAACGACTTTACGTTCTTGCCGAGGCATGGTGGGAAAACCCATATGGACTTACATCCAGATCAGTAACATATACAAATATCTGCCCCAACCGGAATTCACACAAGTGATCGTCTGTGTTATGGCTACCGCTCACACCACTACAACAGAACAATTTTGAGTCTCAAAACCCATCAGTAAGGTAAATCACATTTATTTCTAAATCTTTTTTTTTTTCAAGCTTACTACTAGATATTAAATTACTATCATCCATCAACTAAACGTCAGCACACAAAAAGTTTGGTTAGGGTGATAAATTTGGCACATATTAAACCGTTGCGTACACAGCATGCGACTGACTGGCGTTTTCCTGATGACCAAAATATTGTTGGAAATAGGCAGTTACAAAAAATGTTGACGCCCATGTAAACCCAAATCACATCTCTCTTCTGTTATTATGGCATTTAAACGATGTCATAGTTTATCACGTACAATAGTTTAACTTGATACATAAATTTTTAAAATCCTAAAACAGTAATAAAAAATAAAATGTTATCTTAACAACAGTTAGGATAAATAACATAGCGGTAATAAGCATATTACGGAATTTCTCGTAGGGTTATTTTGTTATGTCCAATAATAGACTTATCTTATCCTAGTGCTAAGCTAATTTATTCAGAGAGATGCATGGTTACGAATAAAATAAGATCTGCCCCTATTCTTAATAAATAATAGTTACAAAAAATAATTGTGGTAATCATGATGAAAGATCACTCCTTTTCTGTTCATCAATTCCAGCCGTTTATTTTCTCAATTTCTTTCTTGAGTCTCAATAGTTGTTTGAGATGCAATGATCGATGGTTTTGTTTGGTGGTAAAAGTTCATAATAAACGATGCCCTTCCAATCCCACTGTGGGGTCACCAGAACAGCATAACCTTATCGCATGTTAAACCTGGTTTCGCTATAATCTGTGTAGTTTGATTACCCTTTGACCATGATTTTTTTTAAACTCCTATTTCTCGTCGTAGGATACAATTTTCATCACCAGTAATTAATATTTTCAAAAATTGTTCAGTTCTATTAGGTTTCAATGAAGAGAGATCAAGAGAATCGCAAATGAGTACACGATTCATTAGGTTTCTTTCAGTGATCTCGTGTGGCACCCAAATATCGAACTTTTTTATATAGTCAGACTTTTTCTAATGAGTCAAAACTGTTTTGTAGTCAATTCTCTGCTTTTCGGCTATGTTGTAACTAATATGCCGATTTTGCTCCACTTTTTCAAAAATGGCACCAACGTTATTTGTATTAGGGCGACCAAAGCGAGCTGCATCTTTAACATCAAAATTCCCAGACCGAAAACGCTTGAACTAACTTTGTGCTACTCTTAATGACACTGCAGCAGCAGCATTAGATCAATATCTAACTATCGATCTATATATTGTAAAGTTAACAAAAATTTTTTCGCAGCTTGAGTCGCATTTTTTTTAATAACAAAACTTCAGAATGTAAATTTCATCGTTAGATTAATTCATTTTGACGGATAGAAAAACAATTGAATAATAGCGGGAAAGTATTATTTACTTTTTATTTTTCTTAATGTCCTATATTTATTGATATTAAAACCAGCCTGATACAAATATTACAACCACAGAGATTTTTTTTTCAATTGTATACATACAAAATACGAAAAGACTTTCCTCGACCTATTACAACGTAATTTACGTAAACAATTATTTAAGTTATTAAAAGTTTTCTTTATTTTGGTATAGAACACTTTTTGAAATGTACATAAGATTAGCAATAATTCTTTTACTTTACTTAATAAAGTTCAGACTAGTTCTAACAAAATATGTTTGGAGAAATTAGATTTGTATAAATGTCTTTGAAAACTCAGTGAAGCGTGAAACAAAAGATTCAAAGCCTTCGTCAAAGATATGCCTAAGAATTATCGATATTATGATCTCTAATTTGAAATTGATTATGAAAAGTTAATTTACTCTGCACATAAGAAAATCGTAGCGAGTCTGTAGATTAAATATTTGTTAAAAATAATTACTACGTTCTTTGTTTATGTGACTGTTAAACTATTAAAGGTTTCGTTTTTTTGGATTTTCTATTCACCTGTTCATTCGTTTTCCTGTTCGTCTATTATCTTATGCTAGGATTTTTCGAGTGGTGAATTACTCTGTAAAATTCATATGATACTTGGTGACATCGCGCCTAAGCGCTTGAGGGCCTGAAGCTTTCGTATGTATGCGACAATATAAAATGAATATTCCTGTTACATGAGTCAATAATAAAGTGACCATTACAATAGAACCCTGTAATTTTATATACCCGCATACATATCAGCGAGGAGAATACATCGTGAGAAAACCTACACGTTTCGGAAGAAATTCTGAGAAATATAACCACATATCCACATTGGAGTAGCGTAGAGGATTATGCTCCAGCTAAACTTTTATAGAACAAGCAATATTTAGCCAACTATGGTATATTTACAAACTGTTAGTTACAATAAAAAAATAATAATAATCCTTTTTATTGTACACCACGAAGAAACAAAAAAAAAAGAAATATTATCCTTATTATCAAATAAAGAATGATGTACAAAGGCGGTCTTATCGTTAAAAGTTATGTTTAAATAATAAAACGTAAGTATAAATCCAAGGAACTGTTCTACAGTGATATGTGTAACATAACGGCATAGAGTGAATTTGCACATAAAATACCTCAATTAAAAGTGACATACAATAAAATTATCTCAATTCGATTTCTCTTTCTCTCTCTTGATTCAGGTCAATGTGTATGTTACCTTCATTTCAAATACTAGGGTCGCATAAATTCATAACACTAAAATACATGTTATTCAGAGCGTCACCCAATATTTTGATTTCAATTACAATGTGGATGGAAATGATTGGAAACCTTTAATACGTGTATAGTCAAATTTAAATATTTTAATATTATTTGAATATAAATAAAAACGTCTTAATGTCAAGACACATCGCGCTTTTCGGACATCGGTTTCCTGTTAATTTCCGTCGACTTTTCTAGTATAAAATTTTGTATATTTTTTTATTCTATGATTTAAAAAAAAATACTGATATTGTGAGACCAAGGAATTTATATACAAACTGGAATGCTCACGTGCACTCCAAAACCGTTCCTAAACCCGGGATTGCATCTCTTTCTCCCATGGATTCAAGGCAACTCTCGTAAGAAAGAGACAAAATACCGGTTGTCAACGAAATGCTCGGAACGATTTCTCACTTTACATGTTATAAGCCAATGTCAACCTTATGTCAAATGGTTCAAGGTGCATATTTGAATATACAATTTTATTAAGTGAGCGTTCCAGAGGGCCTAGACAAAGTAACATTCCATTAGCGATATCGCTAATAGAAAGAATAAAAATGTATGGGATTGACATAAGCTATCGAAATGTCACGTGGTGCATTATCAACGAATAGAAAATTGGTAGACAATGTAATAACGATCGATTCCATTGAACGAATCGCTAACTGCAAAGTATGGAAATGCGTAGACAAGTGTCACTTTTGACAAGCCGTATCGATAAATTAGCGATTCCATTGATGGAATATCTAGCGATCGCCTTGACCCTGTAGAAAACGAAACGAAATTGTAGTTTATAAGTTAGCCATTGATTACTTACGTTCTTTTTTTATATTCATTTGGGTTTTTTATACTTTATTTTATTGAATATGCATACTCTGCGTTTATTGTGGGCTGCTCAGAATGAAAGTGTTTGGTTGAGACGCCAGGGAAGGTATCTATCCCGGCAACAATTGGAAACTGTTGACGAGATGCCTGATGAACTTTTCATACAACATTTTAGGCTAAGCAAAATCGTATTTAAACAGTTGTGTCGTATTTTACGTGCCAGGACAACTTTAAGAGGGACTCCAGAGATACCTCTAGAAATCAAAGTAAGTATAATAATAATAGTATAATATTACATTTAACACAGGTAATTGTCAGTTTAAAATTTATTTAAAACACAATGCCTATTTAGGTGCTTTGTACCCTAAGCTTTCTGGCGACTGGGTCGTATCAAAGAGTTGTGGGTGTTGCTCAACATTTGACTCAACGTACAACAAGCCGTTGCATCAGAGAGGTTGTTGATGCCCTCAATCACCGAAATATCATCAAGAGATGGATAACATTTCCTCAAACACCACAAGAACGTTCTCGAATTAAAGAACAGTAAGTGACTAATGATTGATTGATTGCATAGTGTATATATAAAGTATTATATTTCGTATTATCAATTACCTATAGGTATTCTAAAATATCTCCAATTTCCTATGTATTTTTGCAGATTTCAAAGAAAATTTAATTTACCAGGGGTGATTGGGTGCATCGATTGCACCCATATATCAATTGTAAAACCAACTGATAGTGAACATTTATTTTATAATAGAAAAGGATACCACTCTCTAAATATTCAAATGGTAAGTCTTCATTGAAAGACAGATTGTTAAACAATTGATTCACGCAATGACAAAATAACAGAAACATTTTCTTTTTTATATATTACAGATATGTGACCATAATTTATTAATATTAAATGTTAATAGTAAGTTTGGTGGGGCCACACATGACTCTCACATATGGTCAGCCAGTGAGATTGAGCCTTACATGCGAAGACTTCATGAGAGTGGTGAACATGTTTGGTTACTGGGTGAGATTTCTTTTATATTTAATTTCTTATCAATATAAATGAGCAAATTTGAAACTTGGTATACTAAAACAATGCTTTTGGTTTATTATTTAACTTAATTATTAGTGTTGCCTAGTTATGTATTAATGAATCATATATCAAGTTATAGCTTGTGAACTCTTTGTAATTTAAACATTAATAATTGATGAAATGTTTCAGGTGACTCTGGATATCCACAGCGACCCTGGCTCATGACACCCATCCTTAATGCTTTACCAGGGTCTCAAGAGGAGATTTATACATCTCGTCATGTGCAAGCCAGGAACTGCATTGAGCGTTGTTATGGATTGCTCAAGTCACGTTGGAGATGTTTGCTCAAAGATAGAACCCTTCATTACCATCCTTATGTCGCTAGCAAGATATCGCTTGCATGCTGTGTATTGCACAACATAGCAGTGAAAGCTCAGTTACCAGTACCAAGCGATGTCTCTATTGCTATTGATAATAATGATGATATTGATGATGCTACTTCACAACCTAGTTTGTCTAACACATATGACGACAGTCAAACTGAATTAATCCGTGGCAGAGCAATGTTAAATCATTTGCTCAGCCGAATATAATTTGATTGTAAATTTTTGTATGTTAAAATATTGTTTTTGTTATATTAAACTGTTGGCGAATTGTGTAAGTTATGAGTTTAGTTAATGAAATATAAAACAAAATTTTGGTATAGTTAAAAAAGAAACTTATGAACTTTATTCCATATAATATACAACACAATATAAAAAAATAATCACTAATTACAATTTTATCATTATTTACAAGAATAGTTTTTTTGTTAACTTAAAATTTTAATTATAATATTAACTATAGGATAGCCTTAACATTCAAAGCAACTTTTAAAAAACAGAATACCTTTTAAAATTAAATTGCTACTTTATAATGCTATACCATCATATTTGGTTGAATGTATAAATAAAAATAATATTAAACAAAAACTTAAAATGAAACTTAAACTATCTATCAAGTAAACCTTTTGAAGAAACATAAAAATTATAATATATTGTAATGTACCAATTTATATTGATACTGAGATGATTATTATTATTTTTTTTTAATTCTCTATTTTACTCATTTAAATAAAACTTAATAGAAAATTTTACAATTTTACCGCCTTATTTAAACATATCAAAATTTAAACTTTTTTTTTAATAAATGTAATGATAATTGGGATAAATATATCATTAAAACCTATTACCTGTATTTTACTATTAAAAAATATAGCATTGTACAAACAGTGGTTTCCTTTTGCTACTTAAAAATATGAATTTGTAAATATTGTTTTTAAACACATATGATGACAGTCAAACTGAATTAATCCGTGGCAGAGCAATGTTAAATCATTTGCTCAGCCAAATATAATTTGATTGTAAATTTTTGTATATTAAAATATTGCTTTTGTTATATTAAACTGTTGGCAAATTGTGTAAGTTATGAGTTTAGTTAATGAAATATAAAACAAAATTTTGGTATAGTTAAAAAAGAAACTTATGAACTTTATTCCATATAATATACAACACAATATAAAAAAAAAAATCACTAATTACAATTTTATCATTATTTTTACAAGACTTGTTTTTTTGTTAACTTAAAATTATAATTATAATATTAACTATAACCCTGATTAAAAAAAGGAATTTGACAGAATTAAAAAGAATTAAAATGTTAATACTTCCAAATTTTGCTAAATACTGCAAATCCTGTTTCAAAATTCACGATTAATCATATTAAATACTTTTTAATCCTAAAATAATCGAAAGGAGTAGTAGGATATGACAGAATTTAACTAGCATTTAAAATTTCTGATTCTATTGAATTCTTTTTAATTCTGAATATAGTTTTAGAATTAAATAGTATTGAACAGAATTAAAAAATTTGAATCATGTTGAAATTGAATCCTTTTAAATCATATTTTCAAGATTGGATATAAATTTTTTTAATTCTATCAAATTCCTTTTTTTAATCAGGGAAGATAGCCTTAACATTTAAAGGAACTTTTAAAAAACAGAATACCTTTTAAAATTAAATTGCTACTTTATAATGCTATACCATCATATTTGGTTGAATGTATAAATAAAAATAATATTAAACAAAAACTTAAAATGAAACTTAAACTATCTACTTGATAGTAAACCTTTTGAAGAAACATAAAAATTATAATATATTGTAATGTACCAATTTATATTGATATTGAGATGATTATTATTATTTTTTTTTAATTCTCTATTTTACTCATTTAAATAAAACAATAGAAAATTTTACAATTTTACCGCCTTTATTTAAACATATCACAATTTAACATTTTTTTTTTAATGTAGCATTGTACAAACAGTGGTTTTCTTTTGCTACTTAAAAATATGAATTTGTAAATATTGTTTTTCTATATGATAATTAAATAAATAAATAAATTATAATTTTCTGGCCTAGTAGTGCGCGTGCCGGATTGGCGGCGCCTACACGCCGGTGGTTGCGGGATCGATTCCTCGGAGTGGATATTTGTATCTGTAGAATTGTACAAAGATTTCATTCCGGTCTGAGTGTGTGTCCTTGTGGGTCTCCCCACCGTGCCTCGGAGAGCGAGTTAAGCCGTCGGTCCCAGTTGCTATCATAGACATTTAATATTTCTGTGTTGTCCCTAGCCAAATAAAGTTGCAGCCACCTTTCAGCAATATTTGCAAACTGGGAAAACACTATTACGCTCTATCTCAGCGTCAATCCGCCGCGAATTATTTTCTCCCGCATTTCCTCTAATTGAAGGCGGCGCTGCTCGATGGCTACGAGCACCAGGCTGAGGTTTGGTGATGTCACCGTGACTGTAACACGAACAAAGAAAGGGCTTCATAAATATTTCGGAAGTCACGTCATTGTTTACATTATGTTACTCGACTCCTTAGATAAGGAAACTATAATTATAAGTCAATATCTTACTCCTTAGATAAGAATGAAGCTATAATTAGAAGTCAATATCTTAGGTATGCAATATGCTCATAATACTAATAAAAAGAATTTTACTGAACAATTATTTTACCTTTCCATAAACTCCAAAAGAGTTGAAAACTGCGCGCCGCTGGCCCGTGCTCTTGATTCCATTTTTTCTTAAATAAATTATGAACAATTGAGTCGGGAATTAATAAATGAATTCAACGTAACATTTTATTTAAAAAAAAAGAATAGATGATTTTTGAGTATAACTTACCAAATTTAAAACTTTCTTCTCAATTTTTCACTCACAAAACTTTACACTACAACACTTTATTTAAACTAGCCCGCCCAAATAACAATTCGAAATGAAACTTGAAACCTTGAATATGACGTTTGACGACGAAAGTTCATAGACTACATTAATTTTTATCGAACAGACGAATCGACTTAGCGTTCGCTAAGCGTGTGTTACTTTGTCTACCAATCTAACTTCGTTATCGTTATAGCGTTAGCGAATGTAGAAATGGAATCGTTTCGGAGCGATTGCCACTTGTCTAGGCCCTCAGTTATGATAGAAATTCCTTGTGTGAGACATATACATCTGTTAATCTAAAGTAAAGATCCGTGACAACTGTCGTATCTTCTTCTCAATAGCAGTGACAGTCTTTATTTACACAGCATCTCACACGTTTATAGGTCATGTAACAACAAAAATTATTGAAATAGATATGTTATAATACTAGCTGTACCCGCGATTTTGCTTTCAGTTGCCATTCCTTTCATTAAGTGTGTAAAATAAAGTAAGTACGCCAGCTTAAGATGACCTCTAGGGAACCGTTCTAAGTTTTGGGTTTACACGGTATGTCTTAGCTCGTATTATGAACTCATAACGTGTCCAGATTCATTTCAATCAATTCAGTACTTTACTGCGAGATACAGACAGACATAAAGACAGACATACAGTTTATATAGTATTATCCAAAGCAATTTATCTTCAATGTACAGATATATAGGTACCTATTACAGTTTTATGACAAGTATTACAGCGCTCGAACAAACACCCCTATTTAATATTATATGCGTATTTCTTTTCTCTTTTTTATTCACATCTATGGATGCGATCGACGAGTCATCATTATACAAAAAAAATAAGTCAAAATATTCAATAGAAAAATCGAAACAGACTTTTTGTAATACAATCAGGGCCGGCCTAAGAGTGTGCGAACTTAAACACACTCGAGCGTTTTGGGAGGGCATACAATTGGGGCATAAAAAGGGCCATAATTTTATCCTAGGGGCATCCATGAACATTCTTAATATAAGTCTTGCACACTCGCCATTTTCGCCTTAGGCCGGCCCTGAATACAATGATGACATGACGGAAAGAATAACTTTATAAAATATAATTATACATACATACATTCTAGAATACGGTACTTTCATTTTTTTTAAATTAGTAACAGTACAAATGTCTGGATTATTCTACTATTACTACTTACTAATAATTTCTTTGAATAGGCTAGATATTTTTATATAGATTCGATATTTATTATTTAATACTCGTCCGTTAAGACATGAACTCTTTCTCGATTATTTGATGACACGTGCTATTGTTAGGTTCATGTTGTGTCCTAGAAAGTCGAAAACATCCTTCCAATAAAAAATAACGTAATTTAACTTACTAATTCACTTATCATCACACACCAAATAAATAAAACTTTTCAGAAATCCTTTTCTCGACTCAATCTTAAAGCTTCATAAAATAACTTCACAGTGGTGACGAAATTCATCGTTCAAACTGTCAAAAAGTTATAAAAATGTCAATTTCAGACACGTATAAATTAAACAACCAATAAATTTCTCAAAAGTCAATCGTGCAGTTTTCGATACCTATCATAAGCTTTTTTAATGCCTCTGTAATAGCGCTTTAACTTTTCATGTGTTTTTTTTTTGTTTGTTAGTTTGTGATGTAGGTTTGTAACAGAACGCGTGGGGTTTTGTCAATGCTGACATGTTTGTGATTTTCTGTCTAGTAGTAACATGCCTTCAGTGTGCTTTGTTAAAACTCGCCGACGGCAATGATTACGAAGAGTGAAGAGTGAAGGGTTGCAAAATTTCATGGAATTTATAAATTGTCATGAAATTTATAAAAAAAATCGAATCATAAACAAAAAATGTATGTCGGGCTTGCCCTGTTCTCAAGTACTAGGCACGCCACTGGTATAAACGTCACCAACGCTCGTTTTATTTAATACATTTTATAATAGAATTTCCAATGAATTGAAAAATAGGATGGATCAGAAATAATAAACACCCCACACTTAAACGCCCCCAGAATGAAGTGAGTCCTGTGTCGGGTCTCCATAAATATAAACAAAATACACAAGGACAAACACTCATGACAAACATTTGTATGAACTAACAAATATATGTCAAGTGCGGGAATTTAACCCGTGACCGCTGGCACATCACTCACTTGCTGTGACCTATGCGCCAAATCTTCATCACAATGAAAAAAATCATCACATTATTTAGAAGGTAAAGAAAACTGAATTCTGGTACACATTTATCCCAAAATAGTTTCATGAATTTTGGTAAAAATTAAACTTGGAAAAAAAAAAGAACTAAAGTATGGGGTACCGTTACTTTAGTTCTTTTTACCCGACTGCGACAGGAGGGTTATGTTTTTCGAGTGTATGTATGTATGTATGTAAGTATGTATGTATGTATGTATGTATGTATGTATGTATGTATGTATGTATGTATGTATGTATGTATGTATGTATGTATGTCCATTTCTTTGGCACGCCCTACAGCCCAAACGGCTGGACGGTTTTTGACATATGAGGTGTCGTTGGATTTATCTAAATTGTAGTAGTGACATAGGCTATATAAATTTTCAAAATGGCACCCGCAAATGGCGGAATGAGGGGGGGGAGTTGAATTTTTTTTTTCTTACTGTAGCAATATGGGTATCAAATGAAAGCTAGTAAATTGTTTTATTCTTTTTAGTTTATAATAAGAGTATTTTACGCAGTCGGGTTTTTGATTTTTTTAATTAAGCATACTTGTTTTCTTTTTTTCACGAGTAAGGAATACGGTTTCTTTACTCATGTGGTTATACTTTCATTTGGTGTAATTATTTTTCATGGTGAATTATACAGGTTGACTGGTGAGTCACTATCAATATTTAAGGAGAATACTCGGTAAATGATTCTCATCCGAATTATGTAAAAAAAAAATAGGTACTTTATTTTTCACAAAATTTCCATAAATTTCAATTCAAATAAATGAAGCATGGACACTTTTTCAGTCATGCCGGTGTCGCGTGCACAGGTATTGTACTGTGCCTTTGTTCACATCTAAAAATTGTCAAAGTTCACATCATTTACCTAGTAAACAAATTTGTTGCTTAAATGAGTAAAATATCTTAGTATTTTTTGCCTATCCTAAGCCAGGATTAAAGTATTAAGGGGGATTGGATCATGCTTGTTTATCCTGCTACCCTGTTAACATGTGGCGGCGTTTGGAGCGAACTACCTGTTTTGTGTCGAAATGCAGCTAGCTGCTAGGGTGTCCAGACGACGCGTAAATAATAATTAGATAACTGTTAAGTAATTTTTCTTAGAAGGTTATAAGCTATATATTTACCTTTTGATTAATTCGAATGAGAATCATGTACCGAGTATTCTCCTTAAATATTGATAGTGACTCTCCATTCATTCTGTACCTATATGGCTTATTGTATTTACCATCAAATAAAATACGTTTATATGAATATTATATAACCAGGTTTGAATAAAACTTTCCTAGCGATTTATAATATCAGATATTACAGTTATTTTTACTACAATAAATATTTTCTTATTTTTATCATAACATGTTTATTTTCAATAACATTTTATATTCACAATATGTCTATTTTCTATGAAACGACGTTCAAGATTGTTTGCTATATTGTTAACGCTTAATACACAACTTTGACTTCTTAAACTCAATGAAGCTTGTATCAAAATAATTGTAGGTATATAACTTGTTTTTACTTTTTTATTTATTTATTTTATTTTTATAAGGTTTTCAAATTGTTGTTAAGATATAATTATTTACAGCACACAAAAAAAGATTGTAAGACTTTAGAGAAAGCGGTTCGGTTAGCTTACAAAATATTATAGCAAGGCATTGAAAGATCGCATATGGATCCCAATTTACAATCTTATTGTACTCGTATGTAAGTAGTTCACATTTTTATCAATAGCATCCAATTTAGGAAGGATCCCGTGAATACCACTATTATTAGCCTCTTAAAATTGTAATCGATGACCTCGGGTTTGAATTTGAGTTGTTTTACAGAATATGGACTACGGTACTGAATTAAAAAAAAAATGACAGAACGGTTGACAATATCATTACACTAAAAATAATTTGTAACATATAAAAAAATATTCGTTTCCTATAGAATTTCGATACCGGAAATTTCAATTGTCGTAAAGGACATTTTACCAAAAATGAGTTATATATATATTTGGAATCAGCGTCACGAGCTCTATTGATTAATATATTGTAAAAAAATCTATCTCTTAAAAAAAGCCTCTTACGACCTGGATTTTCAACGGCTCTAGCTCGATTTTTTTTACTATTTGGGATGTATCGTAAAAATAATTTTCAATAGGTAGCTTACGCTTTAGACTTTACAGCCATGTTTTAATTATTTATGAGACCATAATCCTCATTTTTCATTGAACTTTTTGTCAGCATCGCAATAGTTACTTTCTATTTAAATTAAAAAAATAGCATCACATTTTGAGTTTCTATTAGGATAACACTTCTGTTTATTTTGTTACTGAGTATTTTGATTAATAAAAAAATAATAATAATAAAACCTTTTTTTTCACTAAGTTTTACTACCTATTATAGGAATTTCTAACCAGATCTTTAGTTTTTTTTGTTCCTTTTACCCCCTTAGTCTCTGATTCAAATGACTTGCGGACTAATCTTAATCATCAATGGGTAGTACCCATTGATGATTAAGATTAGTCCTTTACTACAGATCTGACTTTATCGTAACTAATTTTTTGTGGCTGTAAAGTACTTCAGTTCAATTTTTGTGGGCTGTAAAGGACTCTCATTTTCGTCAATAATTAATTTTGGTTTATTTTGTTAATTGATACGGATAGAACACGAAAAAATAGTTAGGGTTTCTTTTGACATCATGAATATAATACTTTGTTTGAAAAAGATATTAGATAAAAACAATTATTATTTTTGTTTTTTGGCTCTAATGAAAACTCGTATTTTGTCCTTTACGACAATTGAAATTTCCGGTATCGATATGATAAATTATTTTTGGTCGAGGATTTTATCTGCAAAAGCACAAATCTCTAAAATTAAGGATGAGAATGAAAAACGAAACTGTAGCTGTTTTATCTCCGTTCCAGTATTAGGTTGTATTGAATGACATTGATCGTAATAAATACCGGTTTCGTCTTTCTCATAATATATAAATATGTGTATTTCTGATTCGAGTTTGTTATACATAATGATAATAAACATATTTTTATATACGTATAACTATAAGCTTCGGAGTTTTATTTATTAACCAGCCGTACCCGTGACTTCATTTGCAATTACAAATTTTGTCTTTCAGAACTTCATTGTAGTGAACCGTGAAGAATTTCGAAATAAAAGTATCCTAATTTATATTATGTTAAATTGTTACTATCTTAAACATCTGAAAATGATTGTTACTGCTAAATCTACGGTAGAGGAGCGTCGCATTATATCCTATATCCTAATTAACATGGACTTAAAATTTTCCAAGTTTGAATTCAAAATCAATGTAGTTGTTTCGGCATGAGGCACAGCCAAAATACAGATCACAGGATCTCCCCACCGTGCCTCAGAGAAACTTTGCCCAGCAGTGAACTGTTTGCAGGCTGATTCAGTTCAGTCTGAACCGTTTTAAGAATATTATTCATAATTATAACAAAGCAAGGTCGATCATATTTTTTTATGTTAGTTATTCCTGAAATTTAGTCAAATTTAACGTAGTTATTAATAAATAACCTAGAAATATAAGCATACTTTTCTACGAATCGTGTGATTTATAATAAAAAATGTACATCAACTATTTTGTCGGTACGTCAAATTATAAATCAAACTTTGTTTGTCAAAGCTCTTCCAAGAACTTTCGAGCATCGTTATTGAAAGTTGAAAGCGATTAGGTATGGTTCTGTTTCTTTAGTACCCTTTATGTCTAATGCGGTTGAACTTATTCAATACGACGAACAAGCGCTTACATCAGCAGATGATAAACTTTCTTCAAAGTAATGAGGATCATATCATAATTTTGCGGATGCGGTTACAGAAATCTTGTACGGGAAAACAACAAGATTTTTTTAAAATATTTTGTATGTTTTTGTTTAACTTTTTTTTCTTGCGACGTTTGCGCAGCTCCAAAACCATGAGTTAAGTCACTAGTATTCAAGTTACTACTAGCAGAACAGAACGTCCCCGCTGAAATTGAGATCAGACGAGAACTGAAAGAGAGTCATAGCCTACATGTACGAATGACCTTGGCCCACCGGGCCTAAAATGATATGATCAGGGTTGGTGACTTTTTTTTGCTGTTAAACCTTTCTTATTCAAGTACTTAATCACAGCACGATGTTTGATTTAATATTTTTTTTAAATTATCACTACTTGTTCGACGTTATAGTGTGAGAAAGCGTAACGAATGAAAATAAGGGAATAAAATTTTACGCATTAATATAGCTTCAAACTGAGGGTAGTTTTATGAAAATAGCATACTAACTATATTAGGCTACGAAATTTCCAAATAACCCTCGTATTACACCTCAGACTACAATTAAATTATAATATTATTGGCTTCTGGCTTTAAATTTCAGCCAAATTGCGAAACTGTGTTATATAAGCTTCTTTAGAGAACACTTCACAGTCTTAAATATATACAATTGACGGGCACTGTTATCTTTATTGAGTACATAATACAAAATTTTATTGCATTTAATTGAACATTAAATTTTTCGAACGACAAGTGACGACAACAATTAATTTCAGACCTTTAGAAATATCTAAACGAAACAAATAACTAAAAAAAAAAACGAAAACAAATAATTAACACAAAAAAACAACCATAATTAATTCCAGACCAGCAGAAGTCAACTAAACATTTTTATTGACATTTTGACATGGCAGAACAAAAATATGTATAGGTATAGAGTCCCTATTTCTTCAATCTATATAAAATTATCTGTAATTTTTTAATTTTAAGAATGGTATGGTATACTTTAAGTAGGTACCTACATTAATAAGCATCTTCAAATATCGCAAGCTCAGAAAGTTAAAGCTATATAATTATTACTAAAAATATACTATATAATAACATTATATACATTTTATTAAGCAATATAAGTATTACTGTCAGTGCGAAGTTGTGACAGGCACATAATTGATAAGTTCTTACATAGATATTAATTATATCTAATATACATCATATCTAATATGTAATTTCAAAATTAATTTTTTCATGTATTTTTATTGACTGTTTAAAAAAAAACATATATAAAATATTTGCTGAGCTATGTGTAGCCTTTTTGTCTACAAAAGTTTAATAACAGCTATGATTTCTTATTATTATTATTTTTTTAATAAAATTATGTGATTTTTTGTTTTTGATGTTTTTTTTTTTTTTTCTATTGTATGATTTAATTTTAATTTTAAAATATAAACGTGGGAGTCTCGTGGCGGTAATCGTGTGAGACGGTCGTGTCTTTAACTAACTACCTGCTCGAAGAAGCTAAACTATATCGGACCGGCGGTCGCCTATCGTACGACCCGACCGGTCCGCTTCACTGTAGTGTGGATGGCGGTATGCGAGACAGAACCAATAAAAATGGATGAATCAAATCAAAAAGATTCTGAGTCTAGATTTTCTTGTCCGAGTCCTACAAAAGAAATGTTAGACGATATACAGATTAATATGAATGAAGAGTCAGAGGGAGAAGACTTCACATTGCAGAATAAAAGTATAAAGTTTGGAGGAGAAAATAATTTACAAAATGAAAGACAGAGTAGTAAGAGAGAGCGCGAGGAAGAAATTGATAATTATGAACAAGGTTTTGAAATTGTAGCCAGTCAAAAAGTAAAGAAACGTTTCAAGATACAAAAAGAAGTAGACATTTATATATTTAGCAGAGAAAAAATTCATAAGCAATTTGCTTTAGCAAGATTATTTAAAGAAGAAGGTATAATTGGTATAAATAAAATTAAATATTTGAATCCTTATAAGATAAGAGTTACAGCTAAAGATGAAATGGTAGCAAACAAAATATTATTTAGTAAAAAATTTAGCGATATGGACTGGCGCTGTCAGCGAGCCATGGACGTCAATGTATCGTATGGAGTTGTAAAAGGAGTTGATTTGGATCTAGACGATCAAGATATTTTGAAAAGTATATTATGTCCAGAACCAAGTGTTATGATAGGTGCTAAACGTCTTCAAAAACGAGATGTGAGCGGAAAATGGGTTCCCTGTGACGTCGCAAGATTAGCATTCAAAGGAACAGTGGTTCCATCACACGTATTTGTGGATCAACTTAGAATTGCTGTAGAACCTTACATTTTTCCTGTGTCCCAATGTTCTCGGTGTTGGAAGTTGGGTCATATATCTCGATACTGTTCGTCCAAAAATATTATTTGTCCGAAATGTGGCGGGCCACATGAAAATTGCACTACTAAAATATTTAAATGCGTCAATTGTGCACAAAACCACATGGCGCTTGAAAGACTTAAGTGTCCGATTTTCTTAAAAGAAAAAAAAAATACGTGAAATAATGTCGGAGTTCAGATGTTCCTACAGAACAGCGTTGACAATGTATGTTAAACCTGAAAATACAACACATTATTTTGAAAAGACGGACTTTTCAAAAGCTACATCTTTTGCTCCATTATTCGTAGAAACGGAAGTAACACAAGAACCTAAAAAAGAAGGAGTTAATGATGAAAGCAGTCATAGGGAGGTGACGGATAAGAAATATCAGAAAAAGAAGAAAACGCGAAAGAATGTATCGAGCCAAAATAATATGGAAGATTGTTGGTGGTCTTCAAGTTCTGATGATGAACAAAACTTGAACAATTTTGTTACTCAGGAGAATAAAAATAGTAGACGTAAAAAACATCTGCGAGAACGTGAAGTGACATTTAGTGAACTATTAGGAAAATTAAAGGAGATTGTTTTTAAAAGAGGTGTAAGTTTTAAAGAAAAAGTTGGGCAAGTAATTAAATTATGTGTAGAATGGTTAGCATTGGTTGTTTTTGAAAACATAAGTGAATGGTCATTATTGAAGACTTTGTTTGAATCTTTTAGTAACATTTAATTCATTAATTACAGTTAAAATTGCACAATGGAACGCGCAAAGCTTAAAACCTTAGTTAGTAACTTTCACCAATTTCCTGCTGCAAAACAAGATCCATATTGCTGCTTTAAGCGAAACCTGGTTAGAAAAAGAAAAGTTTTTAAAAATATCTAATTTTAATATTTATCGGCGAGATCGTAATGATAGTTATGGAGGCGTGGCTATTATACTGCATAAAACCATCCAAGCACATATTGGTGACATAATAAACATCGGCTCAAATGAGGGTATTGAAATATTACATGTTAAAGTATTGAATTGCGATGTCATTGAAAATATTATTTCTGTTTATTGTCCACCTTCGGTTCATACTTGCTTACAAGATTGGCAAAACCTGTTTTCATTGTTTTCTAAAAGAACTATCATAATGGGCGATTTTAACGCTCATCATACTAATTGGTCTAGGAAAATCGATAACAGGGGATCTCAAATTTTTGATGCCCTTTTAGACAGCTCATTTGTATCATTGAATGATTGTACACCGACTCGTATAAAGTTATGTAACGGGATATTGCAACAACTATCGCCCGACATCACTTTAGTATCAACAGATATTGCACTTAAATTTAACTGGAATGTCACAAATGAAACATTAGGCAGTGACCATAGAATAATTGTTTTGTCTAGTTTTTTAGAAAAGTGTAAACCTAAAATATTGAAAAGAAATTTTAAAAAGGCAGATTGGTTCTCGTATACTAGCTTTTTAGATAATTTATTCTCTAGTAATTTTTTCGTTCAAAATAATTTACAGTCGGCTTACGATTTGTTTGTTTATAATTTGAACTTGGCGGCCGATATTCACATTCCATATATTAAAATAAATGAAAACCCATGCAGTAATTTTGTTCCTAAATCATATTGGTCATCAGGTTTATCAAAAATAGTAGCAGAACGTCGACTGGCATTAGCCAATTTACGAAGAAATCCTACTCCGGCTAATTTAGATATATTAAAAATAAAAATTAGTTTGGCGCAAAACCGTATACGAAAAGCTATGTTTATGGATAGGCAAAAATATTGGTCTTCGGTAGACCACACAGTTTCAGCGGGCGATATGTGGCGTAAAATGAAATGGATCAAAGGATTTAAGGGACCAAGAAGCCAAGTACCTAAACAGCTAGTTAGTGAATTATTATTAAATCTTACTCCCGATTATGTCTCTCCGAAATCACCGTTATTTTTTAACAATGATACAGTTTTAAATGAAACAATTACTATGTCAGAGTTAACACAGTGCCTAAAACAAGCTAAAAATACTTCCCCTGGTTATGACGCCATTCCATATTGTATGCTAAGACATTTACCAAGTAATGCAAAAGAAATATTATTGACATTGTTTAATAATTTTTTTATAGCTGGGTTTATTCCCAACCAGTGGAGGGACATAATGGTTGTAGCAATTCCTAAACCAGGCCGAGATGTCAGTTCTATATCTTCTTTGCGCCCTATTTCAATGATGTCTTGCATTTGTAAACTTTTTCACAGTATTATTAACAAACGATTGGAATGGTTTTGTGAACAAAAAGGTCTTTTCTCAAGCAATACTACAGGTTTTAGAAAGGCACATTCTACTTACGATAATCTTTCCTCATTAGTTACTAACATACAGATTGGATTTTCTGACAAAAAATGCACAGTAGGATGTTTCCTGGACATAGATAATGCGTATAACAACATTGATATTTCATCATTACTTAAAATAATAAATGACCTAGGAGTAGGAATTAAAATATGCACATATTTGTGGAATTTTCTTATAGAAAGACGGCTTACTATACAATTAAATGATGGTATCATGTGTCGTTCTACAGGCCGTGGCTTGGCGCAAGGTGATCCTATTTCGCCACTCCTTTTTAATTTGGCTACATTACATGTTTCTAGATATATTAAAAACGTGTTTATGTCCCAATATGCAGACGATTTTGTCCTGTATACGACCGGTATAAATGCAGAGGTGTGTAGTCAAAAATTACAAATAGCATTAAACGTTTTATCACAGTTACTTTCAAATCTGGGTTTAGAAATATCTCCCTCTAAGAGTAAAGTGTGCATTTTCAAAAGGGGATGGAGACGGGAACCAATATACCTTACTCTGGGAAATCGTGATTTGCAATTGGTGGACAGTGTTAGATATTTAGGAATGTGGTTGGATAAGTCGTTGAAATGGTCAAAACACATTAAAATAATTATAGAAAATGTTACAAAGTTTTTAAATATCTTTAAAGTTTTAGTGGGATCGGGGTGGGGAATACACCCAGCGCACTTACGCCGTTTGTACATAGCTATTATTAGAAGTAGGTTAGACTATGGCAGTTTTTTTTATGATTCATGTAGTAAGACTCTTTTGAACAAACTTGATGTAATACAGAACCAATGTATGCGAATAATAGGCGGTTTTATTAAAACTACAGCTATTCATGTTATGGAATGCGAATTAAACTTACCGCCTCTAAGTGTTCGTAGAAAATATTTGGCAGGAAAGTATTTATTAAAATGTAAATCGTTAAGTAGTAAAGATGTGTGTTATTTATTTGATAATTTAGA
Source organism: Euphydryas editha (assembly GCA_036937285.1). Classification (NCBI taxonomy): domain Eukaryota; kingdom Metazoa; phylum Arthropoda; class Insecta; order Lepidoptera; family Nymphalidae; genus Euphydryas; species Euphydryas editha. The sequence continues at coordinate 2,325,770 of JAUPFZ010000013.1, read as the reverse complement.
AAATCGAATCAACAATAGCTATTGGAGACATAAAAAGAAACCCCTGCTCCTGCATTTACATCAAGCTTTAAAAAATAAACGGGTTTATAAGAGTGATAAATTAGAAATGTTTTCTCTTCCGACTTGGGTTAGTAATATGGATCTTGGAAAAGCTATTCAACCAAACATTGATGGTATCGTTGAATCTAAATATAATTATAGCAATAGTTTATTAGCCAATAAGTGTAATCATTTCATACAAGATCGCTATAGTAATTTTTATAAAATTTTTACAGACGGTTCCAAAGATCTGTCGGGTGTAGGTGCAGCTTTTTATGATGCTCAGAATAACAGTCAGGCTTGCTTCAAAATTACATCAAATATCTCAGTAATGCGTGCGGAATTAATTGCCATAGCAGAAGCTTTGTCTTATGTTGCTGATACTCCGGGTCAGGATATAGTCATTTTGTCGGACTCGAAAAGTGCACTACAGCACGTGGCTCGCTGCGCCTCGACAGTTCGAGGATTTCCGATAGCCTACTCTATAATGCAGTCTATGTATGAAATGATTGCACAAAATAGAAAAGTGATACTGCAATGGATACCTTCACATGTCGGCATTCCGGGGAATGAAAAAGTGGACAACTTAGCTCGAAATGCAATAGTAGAAGGAATAGAATTACACTGCGTACCATACTTTTCAGAAGTACTGGACTCGTTAAAAGATATGTGTTGGAAGGAGTGGAAAGAACATTTCGACGAAAGATCCTTAAGCAAAGGAATATGGTACAAAACTATTCAACCAGTTTTATCGCGGGGTCCCTGGTTTGTCGACACAGGTTTGAGTAGACAAGAGGTCATCACAGCACATAGGCTTCGATCCGGACACATTCCATTGAATAGAATTGGCTTCCTAATGAAAAAATCTAATTCGCCATTGTGCACAGAATGCAACCGATTAGAGGATACATATCATGTTTTAATGGAATGTGTGCGAATCGAAGCTGAAAGAAGCTTGTTTTTTATGCAGTACCCGGAATATAATTTAAATAATGTGGGGGTATTCAACAGTATCTTGGCTTCACCAACTTCTGAAGAGGCTAGAAATGTATATAAATTAGTCCTAATATATTTAAAACGACGTTGTTGATTTAGTTAAGAACGATGGAGGTGACGTGGTCACTGTGTGACAAAACCTCCTATTTTTTTTTTAATAAAGAGAAAAAAAAAATAAACGTTTATTAAATTTAATTTACTTTTCATTTCAAGTTATGAGCTATTGAATAACAGATAAAAAATATACTCGTACAATAAAATAAGATACAATACAGTTATTATTTATAGAAAAATGACAAAAAATTGCAAAAAATTTGAACAACACATACCTATAGATGATTATTTCTATTAAATATTATTATTTATTATAATACTTCATGCTATCATATTAGGATAAATGTTATACATATATGACAAAATTATTTCTGAGACGATCGTTTTCAGTTTGCAATATTATTTAAGTATATTAAAATATTTTATTATAATTTTATATATTTTTACTATCTGCAAAATTTTCTTACTGTTGCTCTGTTTAAGTTTTCCTTTGTAAATCGTATCAGCCATTGGTTGTCCACTGCTGAACGTCTCTCCCATCAACCTCTAGAGCGATCGTCTGGACTCTGTATTGTTAGTCATTTTGGAGGGGTTTGCCAATACTTGACACGCTTCCCAGGCAGGTTGGTGAGCGCAGTGCTTTGCATCAGGGTATGGTGACGCTGCTACCCATCACCGTCTTGTTTGGTGCGCAGTTATTGGCACCGTTATGGCCTTAGTCGCCTTTTACGACACCTTAGCAGTAAAGAGGTCAATACTATTATTCCTTGTCGGTCACCGCATGGCTGAACTTCTTATTAGGCTTCTTTTATAAATATGTGAATGTAAGATGACTGGTGAATTACTATCAATATTTAAGGGGAATACTCGTTATTATATTATATATTAGATATTATGTTAGAGTAGGTAAACTACTTGTTTTGTGTCGAAAGTGCAGGTAGCTGCTAGGGTGTCCAGACGACGCGTAAATAATTTGATAATTGTTGAGTAACTTTACTTAGAAGTTTATTAATATTTACCTTTTTTTTACATAATTCGAATGAGAATCATGTACCAATTATTCTTCTTAAATATTGATAGTAGCTCACCATTCATTCTGTGTATGTATATAAAATTTACTACAAAAGTATTAAATTTTTATTTTAAGACAAATAAAGTCTAAATGCCACCATTATATACAACTTAGTAACCGGTTTATATATTTGTAATCAACAATCTTGGAAATAGACTGAAGTGAACGAAATTAAACGTCGAATTTCTGGGCCTCTTCTCCACATAGAAGAAGGGTTGGAGCTTAATCCACCACACTAATTCACTGTTGGTTGATAGATAATTGGCATAACATTAGTAACGATCGCTATCGCAGGTGTCTACGATGACAGTAAAAATGTTTGTATAGATATAAATATTTATATGTTCCGCATTAGAATCGAATACGCGGTCGTCTTCGGTCACCTAACCTTTTGCACCAACGTACCACCACGTATTTGTCAAGTTCTTCTTAAAAATAAATATATAAAAATCACAACAAATAATAATATATAAAAGTAACAATTTTGATAGTCTTTACATATTTTATTTATTGTGCATTAGTTTATTTTTAATGACCCTTACTACATCACCTCTAACACATAAACCGGCATAATAATATAAAAGACCTGGCACACACACACAGGCACACGCACGCACGCACGCACGCACGCACGCACGCACGCACGCACGCACGCACGCACGCACGCACGCACGCACGCACGCACGCACGCACGCAAGCACGCACGCACGCACGCACGCATTCACGCACGCACGCACGCACGCACGCACACATATAAACACACACAAATATTTGTTATGTGCGGGAATCGAACCCGCGACCGCTAGCGCATCAGTCAGTTGCTGTGACCACTGAGCCAACGCGTCGTCAAATTAATAATAATTTCATTGTTAGAAATGCTAATTATAATACTCTTTACGTCTTAAATTCGTATAATAAACCTATTATTATAAGTAAGTACATTAAATGTAACCAGAGTCTATAATTCGTTATTGATTAAACTTAATTTATACCTAAAGACTCGGCTGGGTAAATTGAGTTCATAGAAAATAAAGTAAAGGAAATTTAATTGCTAGAATTATTCAGAACTAGCTGTGGCCCGCAGTTTCACGCGCGGTATAACATAGTAGTGATAAGTTGTTAACCATCTCATAATTTCTTTTAATTATTTCAAAACCCCTGCCAAATGGAAGCCTCAAAAACAAATAGTAGTAGCAAGTAACATCATATAAAAGTTCTTGTAGTTCGTTGCAACTTTGATCGATGTTTTCATAATAGTGTATTTTTTTTTTTTTATAAAAAAAAATACTGCTTACTAGATCTCGATCAAACAAATTTTCGGTGGAAGTTTGCATAGTATATCATATATTTTTTTAGTTTTATCACTCTCTTATTGTAGAAGTTACAAGGGGGGGGGACACATATTACCACTGGAAGTGTCCCTCGCGCAAACTATTCAGTTTAGAAAAAAATGATATTAGAAACCTCAATATTATTTTAGAAGACCTATCCATAGATACCCCACACTTATGGGTTTGATGAAGAAAAAATGGTTGAGTTTCAGTTCTAAGTATGGGGAACCCCCAAAATTTATTGTTTTTTTTTTCTATTTTCTGTGACAATCTTAATGCGGTTCACAGAATACATCTACTTATCAAGTTTCAACAGTATAGTTCTTATAGTTTCGGAAAAAAGTGGCTGTGACATACGGACGGACAGACACACAGACATGACGTTTCCATAAGGGTTCCGTTTTAGCCATTTGGCTACGGAACCCTAAAAATAACAATTTTCCTATACTCATAATCTGCATCCGTGCCAAAGTTCAACTTAACAACTTACTAATAAATAAATAAATAAATAAATATTAACCAACAATCACACCACGTTAACCTAGCCCCGTGCTAAGTTCGTAAGAACTTGTGTTACAGGTACTAGGAACGGAAATAAATTTAAGATATAAATACATACATATATACATAAATACACATCCATGACCCGGTGCAGACATCTATATTCGTCATACAAATTATCTGCACCTGGCGGGATTCGAACCCGCGACCGCTGCGTAAAGTGTCCAGTTGCCTGACCACTCGACCAGCCGGCCGTCATAGGTCTAATAGGTCTAGTAGTTTCCAAATTTTTTTTTGATTGGTCAATAAATGAGTAGCTATTCGCTTACCGTGCTGAATCGAATTGTAGTTTGAGATTGTAAAACCTTTATATTATCTTAGGAGTCTCTTCAAATAGTTTTAGTTATAAGTCCAAACAATCTTCGAACTAAGTCTAATTCGATAGATTACATCGATCTAGAAGCTTATTATAAGTAAATATATTATAAATATATATATATATATATATATATATATATATATATATATATATATTTATATATATATATATATATATATATATATATATATATATATATATATATAAATATATATATATGAAAATACCTACCTAAACTGCTTTTACTATGCTGTGTCCTATACCCAAAGGTTGTCTGGAAGAGATCGATCTTCTAGCGATAAAACCGCCTTTCTAAATCTTTCTTTGTTCATTATAAATACCTATTGTTTTTCTAGTGGTGTGAAATAAAGAGTATTATTTTTGTCTAACTGCTTCACTCCACCCATTCAATAATATATATATAGATATACGTAATATAAATTTACACAGATAAATATGAGTATAAGCGTGTGGAGGTTTACCCCTCGGCAGGGAGATCAAACGGCCGGGGGTTAGTGCTGTCGGCTGAGAATCGGCGGACAATCTTAGCCGAGTCGAGTAATACCGCCTTCTGCATCCTGGCTGCGAGCGAACCATCACGGATACCCACCTGCCTCAGATGGTGAGCGAGGCTAACCGGGATAAAACCGTTGGTAGATATAACGATAGGGATGATTTCAGTGGACTCAACGTTTCGGCTTTCTCGAGGATCTCGTCATGCGGGATGGTTATGTCCATCAAAAACACCCTCGATCGTGCCCCGTCCATCACCACGATATCAGGCTTGTTCGCCAGTATCGTCCTGTCCGTGGCGATAGGCAGGTTCCAGTAGAGCCGGACTCCGCCGCGTTCGAGTATTGGCGCCGGTGTGTACTGGTAGTACGGCATCCTCTGTTCCAGAAGACAATACTTTAGAGCAAGCTCTTGATGGAGAATCTTGGCCGCTTGGTTATGTCTGTGCAAGTACTCAGTATTGGAAAACGCAGAACAGCCTGAAAGCACATGTGGATGACGAAAAGCTCGGCAGAAGTCGGGAGTGCCATCCTTCAGAATGTGCTTTCGCTAGTTGTTCGTCTTAACCACCTGATCCTGTATTTTTTTAAATAAATAATAAATAAGTAAATAATAATGTTTTTTTATATATTTATAAATGATAAATAAGTAATAAAGAAACTATGTTTTTATTAGTATAACAGATGCCTTAAAAATACTGTATTAACCCCTAACAAAGATTTTGAGTTTCTGACATTCGTCTGATATTTTCATATACTTATTGAATATTCATACAAATACACATATTTAAGACTTGTTATTAACTTGTTATAACTTATAATTGACTAGCCAGTGGCGCAATTGGCAGTGGCCCTGTTTTCTGCTCCAGGGTTGTGGGTTCGATTCCCGCCCCGAGTCTGAGTGTAATATGTATTTATTTATATATGTATTATTTAAATCTATATTGATTTAAAAGAATATGTATATCAGTCAACTGTTACCTAAAACACAGGCATTAAGTTGCCTACTTTAGGAACAGGTGACCGTGTATGTATGTTAAACATATTTAAAAAAAATATATATTTAAGACGTTAGGTACGACGTATGTTGTTGGTAGGTAACTTACAGTTTAAAAATTTACACGTACTGATCAAAACATGTAAATATAACTTTAATATAATTTTACAAATTTCGGATTAAGAAACTTAAACTAAAACTAATTAAATGAAAATTGAAGCGCGCTAATTAAGCACAGAAGTTAGAAATATTGAAAGCAGTCGAGACCCTCTGTAAATAAAAACAAAACTGATAAAATTAGAATGTGTACCTATTATTAGTAAAGTTAATTATTTTATTAAGCCACAAGATTTACAATTTTATAGTCTTGAATATTGATAAATTGCTTCATTTATTTCGTCAACGAACTTTTTATGTAATGGAGGAAAAAATATATTTATTTTTTTGCAAATTTTTTTTATGATTTTTCCTCACACTCAACTGTCTCCAGTACAATATAAAGTATTCTGTGTCGGGGGTCTAAAAACAAACACAAACGCCCAGTCCACGACAAACATAATAATATGTCCAAAACAATTGCAATACCGTTTGTTTTCCAAATAAAATAAATAAACATTATTATTCAAATAATGCTCATTCATCTTTTAGTAAATTATACTATTGTGTTTGTTGTAAAAGAAATCCCTGTTGCTTCGTTGACGTAATTTGTTAGTACAAACAACACAACAATTTACGAACATATAAATTTACATAATATTGTGTATTAATGCTTTTTCTTCACATACAACAAAAAAGTACAATAATTACTAAATATGTTTAACATACACACACGGTAAATAATCCTAAAGTAGGCGATTTAATGTCTTTGTTTTAGGTAATAGTGAGCTGATATACATTTTTAGAAAATATGTATATTTTTAAATAAATTTAAAAATGGATATTACATCCCAATCGATATTACGTAATGTAATTATATTATATTTTCAGTTTATATTAGACGTATGTATGTGACAATAGAAGCGGCAAAACATTTGAAAATGTGTTTACTACCTACCTTCTTTGATCTATCTCTTGCCCTTACATCCGAAATCACGTTACCAAAATATTAAGTAAAGAAACCAACAAACTGAAAACGTCTTTAAATTGTTAATTCGAGTAAATAAAGTGAATAAGATATTAAATATTACTGCGAAACTTCGAGATGTCTGAAACATCTTTTTATTTTTCCCACAATTTCTTGTCTTAAGAACTTAAAATATATTCATACTGTCTTGGTAACATTGATTAACTCGCTCGGGAACGAATTTGACAAAAAACAATTTCAACAACTTTTGAAGTTGCCATCAATTCTATGCGAATTTAACAGTTAATGAATTTGTATATTCAAACTTTAGAAACAACTTTTAGAGCGAACTTACTCGTGGATAATCTAGTGATTACAAAAAGTATATCTACTAGATGGTCCTAAATTCAAATCCAGTTGCCACTGTTGAATTTTTAAATGCTAAATTTGTCTTTAAAATGTTATCCTCTCGATTATATATATTATTTCTAAAAGGTGTTTTTTCATGGAGAGCGCAGATCTTTTTAAATACTTAACGAAAATTAATAATTCTTTTACCATTTTAAAGCTTATGTTCTGTTGTGTTGTTTGTGGCTCGTAAACGCCTGAATGAAAGGCCAGAACAATAACTAAAGTAAATAAGTTATTTGGTTTTCTATAGATAATCAAGATCAGTATTAGGCTTCCCATATTTATTCATAGATTCATCTAAGATTAGTTTAACAGTTGTTATGCTATAGGTATAATGGCAATGCAAGACATTCAATTGCACTAGCTCACGCTGTTGAAATGAAAGAAACTTATGGAAGTATGTCATTTTAATTGTATTAACAATGCGTATAAGTGCCAGATGTGTTATTTTTTGTCCCAAAGAAGGACTAAATTACAGAAAAACATTACAAAGTAAAAGAATGGTTTCAAAGAGGTGACTTCCTGCCGGGTGAAGGAAATATCAAGGATATGCCTTTAGTTGATCCTCATAAGATTTTGCTACCTTCTTTGTACATAAAACTCGGATTAATAAAAAAAATTTGAAGGCTTTAGGTAAAAATAGCGATGCTTTCAAACACTTTAAAGAATTTTTCCCGAAACTAAGTTATGCCAAGCTTACCTACAGAAGGAATTTTTATTGGACCCCAAATCCGGAAAATTCTGAAGGACGCACTTTTAAGAGAAAGTAAACTTTGTTCAATTTTAAGCTTGGAGATCATTTAAAAGCGTTGTCACAGAATTTTTGGGAAACACAAAATCGTATAAGGAACACGTATAAGGAACCGATTAAAAACTTGCTGAAAAATTACAACAAAATGGGTTACAAAACGTCACTAAAAATTAATTTTTTCATTTCACATTTGAATTTTTTTACATAAAATTTAGGTTCCGTTAGTGATGAACAGGGAAAGAGGTGCTATCAAGTGATTTTAACAAAGGAACAAAGATATCAAGGCCGCTGGGACCTTCCAAAGATTAATTTACAAGAAAGAAGAAAGACAATAGAAAGAAGGGGGATTATTGTTGGTTCCTAAAAAAGGAAAGTAATACAGAATACAAGATAAAATCATTATTTGCAAAAGAAAATCTACAAAACAGTTACAATAGTTACATATACCTATCATTACCTTCAAAAAAAAATCTGATATTAAAAAAAACTTTTTTTTTAACAGCTTTTATTATTATTATGTGTATAGCTCCTTAGAAAGATTTGATTGGTTGAAGAGAGGGCTGTTAATCCTTCTATTTGGTAAAGAATTGTTTATGTGTGTATCGATTATAAAACTATTTCAATGGTATAGTTTGTCAGTATCACTTTCGACAACATTCTAAACTACGGGGTTTGTTTCTTTCTTTTTAGTTTTCTTTTTATGTATGTTTTTGTTTTTTTTTACGCAGTCGGGTTTTTTGTTTTATTTTTATAATATTTTCTTTTAAAATGATTTTGAATCAAATATATTATATAGCTGACACGTGCGAAGATTTTTTAGAACATCAAGAACTCATATATTAGGTACTTATTTTCACATTCTATTAAGATTTATTATTTGACTACGATATTGTGCGAAATCGCACGGGTCAGCTAGTATTTATATATTTATAACTTTGATTGTTATTATTTTATTATTTAAAATTGATTATTTTCAATAACTTAGCGGTATAATGGTGATTTAAGTTTAAAGTTATTTATTTTGTAAACAATTTTGAAGTTAGTACATTTTTAGTTCTTGTTTATTTACATGTAATGATTTTGCTATCTAAATTGTTGAAGACGTTGGTTTATTTATTTTATAATTTGATATGCAACTGATATCTTCCAAACACGTGCTATGTCGCACGACCAACAGGAGCAAATTATGACTTTCTGAGTCTGAATTGCTGTCATTTTTTTGTAATTGCTGTTAATTTTGCTAATATATTCAAAGTAAAAATTATAACAAATGAAGTTCTTCATTTTGATTCATAATTCACTGACTATTTGCAAAATATTTCGATTATTAGATTCAGCAGCAGAACCGGTTACCTTAAGTATGGTCAACGTTTCTGCCATTTTTAAATATTCTAGCGAAACAACAAACATAACACGCATATGAATCATTCTGTACGCATCCCACAGCTGTGCAAAGGCTTCTTTTCCATGTAGAAGAAGAGGACTGCGGGTTGGCGGAAATTTCCCATAACGACAACAACAGGGAGGAGGGAGTAAGATAGGAAGAAAATACAGCCAGACCAGAAACAAATATTTGCACAAATAAAAATATCTACTTCAAGTGGGAATCGAACCTCCGACTATCAGCGCTAGGACAATTTCTTGCGACAACGCACCAGAACGGTTGTCCAGGCGAGCACTGTTTAAAAAAAACCTTAAATAATAATAAATTACTAGCTTTAAAATATTTGACAAAATATAGAATTTCATATATTTTAATTAACAATACAATATACGAACATAATTCAGTAATCATTTGAAACTAAATTACATTTCAATTGTTCGCCGCAATAATTAATTGAAATCATTATTAATAGTACACCAGTATATGGAAAAGGTTTCAATATTTTCGGAATAAAATTTTTGTTATATAAATTATGTGGCTATTTCGAAAATATACTTAATTATGCATCTTTTGTAGTCAATATAATAAAAACGAATCAAAATTGTCATACAATTTTATTCAAATTATATTTATACAACAATCGAGTTTTGTCTGCATTTACTGGATCTTAATCCCTACTTAATTTATAAATGCGAAAGTAACTCTGTCTGTCTGTCTGTCTGTTAAGCTTTCACGCCTAAACCACTGAACCGATTTTGATGTCTAAAATTCTTAACTCTAAACCATACACAGCGAGTTACCGATGCCGATAAGATTGGATATTTAACGAAATCTCTAAAAATAATTACCCTTTCGCAGAAAGCTAATGAAAAGTTGTTTATCGTCTTATACATTTGGGCAAATAAAATTTATCAAACTTGAATTGCCCCTAGAAGTGCGGGGCTGTAGGCCCGGGCCTCGTCAGCCTCTATACAAAGACGACCCTGTGTATGTGTATTGCTAGTTAGGTGTTAGTTAACAGTGTCTCAACAGTAAAACTCTATTATAAGCATTTTTTGTGTATCGGAATGTACTGATTGTAACTGTTGTTTTCTTTTTTTTTTTCTCAACGATACATCTATAGTATCAATTTGTTATCTTTAGGGAAACCTGTTGGGGGCCGTCCATAAATCACGTGAGGTGTTTAGGGGAGGGAGGGGGTCGAGCGAAATCTCGCAGAATCTCACGTGGGGAGAGGGGGAGTCTCGGCAAATCTCACGTAATTTATTTCCTAATTAAAAATTTAATATAGTTTTGGTGTACCAGTGATGACATTTTTTTTAAGAATAGGTACATATAGTCTGGAGGTGGAAACATCAGTACTCATTTTCAAAAATCTCACGCGAGATTAGAGTAAGGGGGGAGGGGGTCGAGCAAATCTCACGAAATCTCACCAAGGAGGGGGGGGGGGGTCAAAAATCGCCAAAATTGTTGGCCTTATTAGCTATATTATTTGTTGTATGCTATATGATAAAAATTGTACCTATGTATAAGCTGTTGATTTTGTCAAATGATAAGGTCTTTTATTTTTCTCTCCCACTATCAAACAGTTGGATGAGGATTGCGGAAAACCGGAATATTTGGCGCGAGCTTTTGGAGGCCAATATCCAGCAGTGGATTGCGATAGGTTGATGCGATCAAAGAGATTTATTATTCTGACGTAAAAATATTTTTTCAATTCGGTTTAACGAAATTTCATATAGGTATATATATTTTCGATTTTTTTTTTCAATCAAAACGCTAATTTCATATGTTAGCAATAATATCTCTGGTGACTATTAACATCGTCGGAATTGCAAAATCGATTTTTTCTGCAAAAACGTTCCTAAATAACCAAGTCTAACATCAGTTGAAAAGAAAAATATTATTTTATCCATAGTTTTTTAATTACTTAATTTATAAATGTCAGTATTTAAAACAAATTTGTAAAAAGACGCATGCATTTTACAATTGGCATCGCTCTCCTGTAAAGTAATTTTTTTTCATATCCGACATTTTTTATAGTCATAGGCGATATCTATACAAATAATAAATCTGTTAAAACCTTCGTTTTATTAATACACTATATATCATCAAGAATAAATTTTAATAGCGCGTTTTTTTTTTCAATCAGCGCCATCTCTTATCGGTTTTTTATGTGTGCACGTATCACGTAAAAAGTGCAAAACCAATGTAAATAATTTTAATACATAAAAATTATACATAACTCATAGTATAATTTAGTTTTTGTTTCATTGTAATTAAATTTAAAAATAAATATTTAAGAAAATAGAAATAGGTACCTACGCCATCTGGTCTAAGGAATCTTAAAAACTCACAAAACTTATTTTTGAGTTATTATTTTGTTAAACTTAAAAGTTTACTAAATATGTCGGATAGGAATAGAAATCGTTTCAATATTTTAGATAAACATCATTTTCAATTAATATAGGTACTATTATGTTAAATGTCACTAAATATAAAAACGATATTCTACCATTATACGATAGATGGCGCATGTACCTAGGTGATAAAAAATATAAAATTATAAATTTTAGTTAAATACCCATGCGAAGCCGGGGCGGGCCGCTAGTTATAATAATAAAAAGAAAATTACGTACAGACTCGACCTTATTAAAGTATCGATGATATAAATTACAACTACTAGAAAATATTCATTCAATTATATTTTTACTCATAAACTAAGCGCCGCTTATGGGTTCACCCGAGTTTAGTTTCTATTTCTATGATTTTGACGTCAGAATAATCTAATAATCAGAATTTGGCTAACTTTTGAACTTTACGTGTTTAGATAAACATGCTGTTCTCTACTGTAGTCTGTAAAATACCACAGCTGGGAAGTGGTCTATTTTTATATGAAGAGGAAAAATTTTCCCAAAATGCGCTATGCCGTTCCACTGCGGGTTGGCGGATAACTACCACAAACATAGGTACAACATATATATTTTTTTACACATAATCAAATAATGTTCAAATAAGTTTTTGTTGGAATTTTCGTACTAAAATGAAATTCATGTTAAAATTTTACAAGAATAGAAATTCTGGAGAATTGTAATTTAAGGTTAAGATATTTCAGTTTTATGTTATTTTTATTCAGACAAAACATAACCTTTAGAGGTTATGTTTTGTCTGCAAAAGATATAAGAAGTTTTATTATAAATGCAGAAAAAAATATAACCCTGTGTGTCGCGCTGGTGTTGACCTCGACCATCGACATCGGCTGATTGATGGTGGTGCCGGCACTCATCGGCTGAGTGGATGAACCGAGCGGCAGCGGTGCTGGTCGATGGGGTACAATAAGCAATACGAGTGATTGTACGAACGGCACATTCCAACATTATTGGCAAATTTTAAATTTGTAACTAAACTTTTTCATTTTTTTCTACATTTTTTTTTTTGATGGATGGAGGGGGCTATATAATAATATTTTGAGAATAAAATTATTATTCGATGTACTCATCAATAACTTCGAGAGTAGAATTCCCATCCGACGACGGGTGAGCACGACATGGATATTCTACACGATTTTAGTCTAATCCATGTTCTTTTTAAGATCATCCGTTGGGATCATCCAGGTCATCAAGGTCACCGAACAATATTATGAGGTCTTCTAGAGATTCCGCCACGAACACGATATCGTCAACAAATCGAAGGTGAGTGATGTACTCGTCGTTAATATTGATTCTGAATCCTTTCCATTCCAGGAGCTCAAGTGTCTACTAATACAACAGTTTGGGAGAGATAACATCTTCCTGTCTCACACTTCACTGAATTGGAATCACTTTCGTGTAATGATCCTGTACTCGAACTGACATACTGGCTACATACTTATTATACAACCACTGCAAAACACAAACCGGCTTGTTCAGGAGGCTAGAAGAGATCAAACTTGCCCGTTAATCTATTCGAAACAACCCTAAAGAACAACTTATTAACGTGGCTCAGAAGCGAAATGGGTCTGCAATTCTTCAATAAGGTGTTATCACTCTTCCTGAAGAAGAGCACTATCAAGCTTCTTATCCAGGCTTCCGGCGTTACGCCCTCAAGCAAGACAGTTTTAAAGAGCTTCTGAAGGACCTTAAGAACAGGTATTTCATCCGTTTTCAGAAGCTCTGATGTAATACCGTCCTCGCCCGGGGCCTTATTTTTTTTTAAACTGTCCCAGAGCCATACTAATCTCGTGCAAGCTGATGCCCAGGATATCTGCGGAATAATGTCGGCTAAGTTCGGCTCTATGATCTTCAGCCGAACTACAAACAGGTTAGGCGACCGAGATATAAAACTCTATATACAAAAATTTATAGATATAATTTATTTATTTATATACATTTTTATTTTCATATTACATATCATTTAAAATATAACTGGAAAATATATAATTTTACCTAAATCTGTAAATATTATATTTGTTAATTATTGAAAAGTTTATTAGAAATTTGTTCGCTATTGTCCATTTCTAAGCATGCTTATGTAGTTAATAAGTTAACTTTTCTTATAATATATTATAAATTGAATTATATCCAAGATTGTTATCTGAAATGCATTTTTTAATTAAAACTTTAACTTATTATATGATTCGCTAGCTTTCACGCCTGATTAAACGATATTTAATTCAACCTGTGCAAAGGGGTGGATAATCAAAATCAAATACATAAAGATAAATTTTTAAAAATATAATTTAAAATCTCGTTAAAGAAACTTTTTCGTTCATATCGTATTAATATTGTTCTATTTTTACTAAAAATCTTCAAATAATAATGAAAACTACAAAGATTAAGGGTTATTCATTTTCAGGGAATTTCAGGAATACGTATTTTTCTGAACTAAATAAAAAATGGTCATATTAGGTACACAAAAATTTAATATCATTTATGAAGTTTAAAAAAAATTGTTACATCGTTCATCAAAAAAGAGAAAAATATTAAATGTAAAATAATATTAAAATATCTAAAATAATATGTTACGTTATTAGTTTCTGTAATATTAATTAGGTACTACAGGTAGGTATTGCACTCCCAAAGTGCCGAGTCCGACATAGGTCTAGGACTGCCGACCCGGGCGTCCTGGATATCATCCGTAAATGGATTCCCCTGCGACAAAAAAAAAAGTTCTAAGCGCCGTAAAAGGATGAAACGTGCACCAGTTTTCAAGTCAGATCTCCAGCAATACAACTGTGAAAACTGCATCAAATTTTATTAAGTACCTAGTATTTGCGTGATTCGCGGACGAAGATAATAGATAGACAGAGAGTATATAGATTATTTCAATTCAGCTAAGTTTTTTTATTTTATAACTATTCATTTTATGTCTGAACTTATATTGTTAATTCCTATCAACAGAATATTAAAATAAAATAAAATAATATAGGTACAAATCAAATTAAATAAATAAATAAACGTCTCACACTAAACTGCCCCCAGTAGGATGTGAATCCTGTGTCGGGGGTTCGGAAAAACACACAATATACAATCACAAACGCCCAGACTATGACAAACATCTGTATGGTCTATACAGATATTTGTCATGTGCGGGGATCGAACCCGCGACTGCTAGCGCATCAGCCAGTTGCTGTGACCACTGCGCCAACGCGTCGTCAAAATCAATTACAATGTCAAACAATATACACGCTCAAACTAATTTTCCAAACGTGTATTTTGTTAAAATTTCGCTTTTGTACTATAACTAACAATATAATTCTGTAATGACCAAAATAAAGGTCTTATACCTTTTATGTTCTAGTTCTAACTTATACGTAGTTTGTTTGCACGTAAATAACTTTTATTGTAAATACTTTCTCTGCCATGAAATTCGTCTTCCTACGACATGCCCTTAATATAACCGTAATTGGTTCGTATTGAGAAAGGGACATCATTCAGAGACAAAGATATTCTTGAAAAGAATTCGTTTCATCTTTTTAAGAGCTACTATTATATCTTTATAAATAATAATAAATAAACGCTTCACACTACGCAGCCCTCAGTAAGATGTGATCCTGTCTCGAAAGTCCGGAATCACACACATCACATAAACACAAACGCCGAGACCGCAACAAACATGACATGTATTGTACAAATACTTGGCATGTGCGGGATCGAACCCGCGACCGCTAGGACATCAGCCAGTTTCTGTGACCAGTGCGCCAACTCGTCGTTTTTATTAACGATTAGAAGTCATATTATACATTATGTCTTTCTAACATCATAGTAAAAAGGAATAGTTACTACAATTTAAAAAACGGAATTTAAATATATTTTATTTATTAAGATATTGCATTTTGTCTATATCTACTCGTACCATATTTGTATTTGTACATACATTTTTTTTGGTTTGGGTGTATGTTCTTGTGGGTCTCCCTACCGTGCCTCGGAGAGCACGTAAAGCTTTCGTGGTTGTTATTATAGATACGGTTTGCGATCTGTTATACCCGGGTTATGTAAAGGGAATTGCTGAGTCCTGTGACGCTACCGCGTCAGCAATGTATAGGATATGATCATTGTTAGAACCTTTAGTCAGTCTCGTCTCATCCCCCTTAGGCTACGGCTGCCTAAGGATTCATTAATATACTATTTTCATATTATTCTATTTCAAGTGAATAAATGTAGTTGTGATTAAATGTAATAAACTTTTAATTAATATCGATAAATAGTTTTTTTTTAAAAACTAAAGTACTATTTCCGTTATAACATTTGGTGGCAGCGTAAAAGGGATATAAAAATATCCTCGGGTCCGTCTCCGCGGAAAAACTAAAACTGAAAGTAATAAAAAAAAAGTGAAATAAAACGTGTAATAAAATTAATTTGTGATAACTAATTTACTATTTCTGTGAGAAAAGTTTAACTCTGGTACGTGAAGTGAAAAGTGAAAAAAAATATATGTATATATAATAAAATAAAATAAAACTCTATCGTGAATACAAAATTGCAATTATAAAAGAAACATTAAATAAACATTCTTATAAAAGTGAATTATTATAGTGTTTTTGTTTGACGAACGAGATTGAACTCCAATCCAAGGCTCCATACTGCACCTGCGGAAATCGATATGGTTCTTATCAGGACCACCGTGGCGTTCTGCATAACGTGAGTCTGGCCTACGATATAGACAATCTATTTATAGAATTGAGGCGGGCTTTTGGTAATTGTTTTATATAATAATTTTGTCATCTTCATTTTACATTTAAAATTTACAGTTTCTTTTTTTCTCTCGTTATCTTTCGTGTATATTTTTTTACTATTTCTTGTTTTACTATATCCAATTAAATATTTACTACATATATTATTAATTTAAAAGAACCATGGCAGAATCTAAAGTACCAAAAGCTGCTAAAGTTGAAACATTACACGTACCGACCCATGTTGATTTGCCCTCCGAATCTGAGGATGAAAGACCTTTAAATACCGTAGAACAAAGAAAACAAAGAGGAAAAAAGACGAATCCAACTCCCGAGTTAGAACTTAATATTCTTTTAAAATTTATAAAACCATACGATGGTTCTAGGGAAACTCTCAACTCATTCCTAATAAATTGTAATAACGCATATGACCTTGCAACAGAACTCCAAAAGCCAATAGTATTTAAATATATCCTATGTCAGCTGAGTGGAAAGGCCGAAGTTGCCTGTTCCATTAAAGAGTTTATTTCTTGGGAACAACTTAAAGACTTCCTGAAAAATCAATTCAGTGTGAGGAAACATTACTCGCATCTTTTAATGGAGTTGCAAGAATGTAAACAAGGGTTGCAGGAATCTGTATCCCAATTCTCTTTGAGAATAGAGACGTGCCTATCTCAACTTCTTACCGAGATTTCGCTGAGCACGTCAAAAGTCAAAGAGATAGCGGGCCGTACAGCGGCCATGGAAGAGTTAGCCCTCCACCACTTCTTAATAGGCTTACATCCCAGAATCTCTAATATTACCAGATGTCGATCTCCTAGAACATTAAATGAAGCGACAAACATAGCTATTTCCGAAGAACGTATTCAACAAACATTGTACAAATCTACTCCGCGATTAACGACTGAATTAAGTAAACCTACGCGTAACAGTTTTACTACTAAATCTTTACAAAATTTTCAAAAGCCCCAACCGTTTGCTCAGAATCAACCAAATTTACCAAAACGCGATTTTACCAGTACTAGAAACCAAATTATTTGTAGGTATTGTAAGAATATTGGACATTCTATTGAAAATTGTAAGAAAAGAGAATACAACAATAGAATGTATAATCAACCCTCATCATCTAGAGCTCAACAACGCGTTAATTTTACACACGAACATGTAGAACAACTTCGTGATGAGATAAATGATGATGATGAAAAAAACTATCGAATGTCTCACGATGGTGTCGTGTGAGACACCTCAAAAAGAAAATCGACACTAATTTACCTAATGGTCACTCCACTGAATCCGCTGAATCTTTTAAAAACACTGTATCTAATAAAGCAACTGTAACTTTTAAGCCTAGCCTTGAGGCTTCTAAGTCTACTGTACTTTCTAAACCCGCTGTATCCAATAAAACCACTGCATCTACTAAATCCTCTATATCTTTTGAACCTACTATATCTAAAGGAGACACGGTGTCTCCCAAATCCACTGTATCCTGCAAAACCAATGTAAGTAACAAAACCACTGCATCTCCTGGAAGTCTACCCACTGAATCTACTGAAACCGCACTTCCTATTAAAAAAGAATTAGATATATTCGAAATTACTTCTGATCCAACAAAAATTTTACTTCCACACATTCAAGTATATACTTCTTTATCTAATAAGCCTCTATCTCTGTTAATAGATTCCGGATCCTCAATAAGTCTAATTAAATACTCTTGCATTCAAAATCTTCCAAAACTTACCTATGAAACCATTAGCCTTAAAGGAATAGATCCCGCAGAAGAATGTACCCAAACAATGGGTCACTTTAACCTTAAATTGTATTTAAATAAATCACTACGCAAACACATATCCTATAAATTTCATGTAGTAAAAGATATCAACTTGCCATATGATGGAATAATCGGATCAGATATGTTAGACAGTTTTAAATGCGCTATAGATTACAATAAAGACAATCTAAGAATAAACAATGAAGATGTTAAGCTTCAATTTCGCGAACCAACCTATATCATTCCTCCTAGAACAGAAATGATAATTGAATGCTTAGTTAAAAACCCCGAAATCAGAGAAGGTTTCATTTTGGATCAGAATATATCTGACAACATATTGATAGCAAACTGTTTAGTTAAAGTTAAGGACAATAATAGAGTTAATATATCTGTTATTAATATATCCGAATCTCCAATTACACTCAATTCTAATCTCGATCTTCCAATCTCTAGTAAACTGAAACCTCTCTGTGTCTCAAAGCCTGCTATTTATCCGGTTAATTTTAGTAACTCAAATAGTAATGTTAACACATATAATAGAACCCAATCCGTTCTAGATCAATTAAGAGTTTCTCACCTTAATGAAGAAGAAACTAACGCTCTTTATGAATTATGCTCTGAATATTCTGACATATTTCACTTACCTGGAGAAATATTAACATGTACTACTGCAATTGAACACGAAATAAAAACTAACTCTGATATTCCTGTATATACAAAATCATATCGCTTCCCCGAAATACATAAGGAAGAAGTAAGGAAACAAACTGAGACGATGTTAGAACAAGGCATAATAGAACCCTCAAACTCCCCTTGGTCATCACCTATCTGGGTAGTCCCAAAAAAACAAGACGCTTCTGGAAAGCAAAAGTGGCGAGTAGTGATAGATTATAGAAAGCTTAACGACATCACAATAGGTGACACTTACCCTATACCCCAGATAAATGAGATCTTAGATCAACTCGGAAATAGTAAATATTTTTCTACATTAGATCTTGCATCCGGGTTTCACCAGATTCCCATGAATCCAGCTGATGCAGCCAAAACTGCATTCAATATTCCCAATGGACATTATCAATTTACTCGAATGCCATTTGGGCTAAAAAATGCTCCAGCCACTTTCCAGCGCCTAATGAATACTGCACTTTCGGGGCTTCAAGGCATTAGGTGTTTTGTGTATCTAGATGATATTGTGATTTACTCTCATAATCTACAGTCTCAAATAGAAAATCTAAAATTAGTGTTTCAGAAGTTACGAAAATTTAATCTCAAACTCCAACCAGATAAATGTGAGTTTTTTGAGAAGAGAAGTAGGATATCTGGGCCATATTATTACAGAAGAGGGAGTGAAACCCAATCCAGAAAAAATCAAAGCTGTAGCAAAATTCCCCACACCAGAATCTCCTAAAGATATCAAATCTTTCTTAGGATTAGTCTCATACTATCGCCGTTTCATTCCAGACTTTTCTAAAATCGCCAAACCATTAACTACCCTATTACGCAAAGATACTTCCTTTAAATGGGAGAACCAACAGCAACTTGCTTTCGATTCCTTGAAATATAAATTAACTAATGCTCCTATACTTTGTTATCCAGATTTTACTAAACCTTTTGTTTTGACATGTGACGCCTCTAATTATTCTATTGCAGCTGTCTTATCTCAGGGTCCAATTGGCAAAGACAAACCAATTGCTTTTGCCTCGCGCACCTTAAATAAGAGCGAATCTAATTACAGCACGACAGAAAAGGAATTATTGGCCATCATCTTTGGTTGCAAAACTTTCCGTCCATATATATATGGAAGGAAGTTTCAAATTATCACAGATCATCGTCCATTAAAGTGGTTATTTAACCACAAAGATCCAAGCAGTAAGCTCCAGAGATGGAGACTCAAACTCGAAGAGTTTGATTATGATATTATTTATCGTAAAGGAAAACTCAATTCTGTGGCCGATGCACTATCTCGATACCCCGTAAATCCAGTTTATCCTGAAAATATTCCAAATCCTGATAATTCCTCTGATTCAAATAATTCTCTCATAGATTTTGAAGAAATAAATCTTAGTCCACAAAGTGCAGATTTAAACCTTGATTTCGATAACCTCGATATTCCATCTCCTGAATTATCCTCCCAGTTAGATCCGCTACTTCTTCCTCCTGTCAATGTTCCTTCTACACAAAGTGCTGATATACACGAAAAGTCTGTTCCCATGCCTAATGACTATCCTTCGGTCTCCAATCAAAATATTCCACATCATAATCCTAAAACTACTAATATCCCAGTCGAACAAGAACATACAGACCTTAATGACATAAATGTTGACCTAGAGTTGTTAGATCCTTCTGCTTCTCCTTATGATAACCCTCCTGAAGAAACTGGAAGTAAAAATATATCAAACGTAGATTATTCTAAATTCCTGAAAGAAAGTGCCAATAAAAATATACAATATGATACTAAAATAATTGAACATAATGAATCGTTACTCAAATCTCAATGCAAAATAATTTTAGTTCCAACATCTATCGATTTAGACGAATCAAATCCTTACGTTCAAGATATCTTAAATAGTATTGAAAATACAAAAGAAATTATGTATTGCGAGAAACAGCTTTATTCCTTTAATAAAGTACAATATAAAAATAAAGATATTTACTTGATTTATACGAAAGTTCATCATTTTAATGAAAGCTCTTATCCAGAGATCTTCCAGACTCTGAAACTAGTAAAAAATCACATATTAGAAGAGAATGGTAATAACATAAATGAAATTGGAATATCCGATTTTAAAAACCCATTTGAAAGTAATTCATTTATAAAAATTTATAACATCATTACTTACTTATTTCATAACACTAATATGACCGTTCACATATACCATAATAATATAATTTATCCAACCCCTAGTGAAATAAAAAAGATTTTACGAGAAAATCATGACTTACCAATCGCTGGTCATCTAGGTTCTGTCAGAATGCTTAAAAGAATACAAGAAAGATATTATTGGAAAGGTATGAGGCAGGATGTAGAGAATTATGTTAAGAGTTGTTCTTCATGTCAAGAGAATAAAGCTCTGAGAAAGGTTAATAGAGCCCCTATGCAAATAACAACTACCTCCAATGGCCCCTTCCAAAGAATAGCTCTCGATATCGTTGGTCCTCTACCAGAGTCAGGCACAGCAAAACTTAAGTATATAATGACTCTGCAAGACGATCTCACGAAATACTCTGTAGCGTATCCTCTTCGTGGTTTTTCTGCTGAAGAAACGTGTGACTGTCTTCTACACTTCATTTCATTGTTTGGTATTCCAAAAACTATTTTGACAGATCAGGGAACAAATTTTACTGCCGACCTTTTCAAAACGACATGTTCATTCTTAAAAATAAAGCAGTTGTGGTCAACACCTTACCATCCACAAACGCAAGGAGCATTAGAAAGGTCACATTCCACTCTTAAGGAATACCTTAAATCTTACGTTAATGAAAACCAAGACAACTGGCCTCGATATGTTTTCACAGCCATGCTAGCCTACAATACCGCTGTACATTGCACAACGCATTATACACCGTATGAATTACTTTTTGGACACAAAGCCTTCATTCCAGATTCAATTTATGATAAAGAACCATATGTTACTTACCCTGACTACGTTAAAATGCTCCAACACCGACTTAAATTTTCTCGTGAAAAAGCTTTCGAATATATTCAAAGATCTAAAGAATCCTCTAAAACTTATTATGATCATAAATCTAGGAAAATTCAGTATAAAGTAGGCGATTATGTTTATCTCAAAAATCATTTACGACTTCGAAAAGCCTTGTCACCTATTTGGAAAGGTCCATTCAAAGTGGTTAAAATCCATGGAAACAATACTCTTTTCTTGTTGATAAATAGACGCTACGTCAAGCATCATTTTGATGAATTAAAATTAGCAGAGAATATTGAAACTTCCTCTAATTCTCCTTTGTAATTCTACTTTATTATGTTATACTATTAACTTTATACAATCATTTATTATTTTATAAGATTAGATTATAAGACTATTATTTCCATTTTATTCCAGTTATATCATATGCTGGTACCCACACGCGTCAGCAACACCAAGCTTCGCTCACTCGATCCCTTCCAGTCCTGGCATCTATTTTGACTATCTAGGCAAATTGAAAATTAATAATGGCCATCTCAGTGTATTGATGCCGATTAACATTTCAAACATCAAATTGCACATAGAAAACATTTTGTCCGTTCTAGTTACTGTTAGACATCTCTGTCAACAAACAGATGCTCTCGATAATTCGGAATGCTACAATATGCTTAATCCGCTAACCACACGGTACCACGATATCAATAAGCAATATTCCTCTATTTCTCACTTAATGGATGACAAAATAAAACGTGGTGCATGGATTGGAGGTATGGGTACTATTTTCAAGCAAATTTTTGGTACTTTAGATCAAGATGACGTTGTAAAATATGACGATGCAATAAATACAATTCAAAATAATAATAAGGAATTAGCTTCATTAGTTAAACAGAATATTCTTGTCACATCGTCGGTAATTTCTTCTTACAATTATTCTCTTCATAAACTTAAAACTAATGAAGATAGTTTATTCAATGCCATTGACAAGCTCTCTTTATCAATAAAAAATGTGTCTGCTAATTTAAATAAATTAATTTTAACTTCAGAAATAAATTCTATTTTAAGTAATTTAGAAACTTCAATCCTGAACTTATCGTTTCAATTAGAAGATTTAATTAATGCTATTCTCTTTTGTAAAATGAATACTCTGCATCCGTCTATTATAACGCCGAGACAATTATTTCAAGAGCTTGTCGATAGCTATAGGCATTTGCCAAACGATATGGAAATAGCGGTAAGTTTAGATCTAAGTTCAATATACTCTATTATAAATATGTCTAAGTTAATTTGTTACTATCTTAATTTTAAGGTCGTATTTGTATTACAAATTCCACTAGTTTCCCCTCAGGAATTCTATCTATATAATAATATTCCATTGCCCGTGCCTCATGACTCAGATAAGCCAGACTCTGATAATACCAGACCATGATAATACCGGAGAATAAATACACAGCGATTACTAAAGATAAACTTCAATACACCCGTATTGACTCTCTTGATGGGTGTAAGAACTACAATTTCCGGAGTTTCATATGTAATATTATGAACGTCTTCTCGGTAAACGCCAACCCGTCATGTGAAAGTGAAATACTCTCCAAAGTTATTACAAAACTACCAGTGCAGTGTAAAACAAAGTTTCTAAATGGTAATTTGGATATTTGGAAACCATTAACAAATAATCGATGGCTATTCGTGCAATCTTTACCTACCAAACTGTCTATAGACTGTGTAAACTCCGAGTTGGTGGAAGAAAATATCAAGGGTGTCGGTATAGTTACACTAACTAAATATTGTACAGCTTATTGTAAGAATACAAAATTGTATGCAAATAATAATGTTTTAAATATTAGTTCACCATTGACGAGTCTCTCTAATTTTAATTTAATAAATGACACATGTTGTAATTTAAATAAATATAAGGAAACCTTTAATAATGTGCCTCCTATTAATTTGGAAGATATAGATTCAGAAAACTTTAACTTTAACTATAACAAAATAACGAATTCAATTATTAACGATCTCAATAAATTAAAAAATGAACCGCATATTATAAAATATGGGGCCCATTATTCCATTGTCACTGTATTGGTTATCTTAGCTATAGTATGTTTCATTATTTTCAAATTTTATATTAAATTGTATAAATCCGGCAGCAGCCCTACTATTTCTAACTCTCCTCTTCCTACAACACCCCATTCTCCAATTGAAGAAAACGAAGAAGACAGACATACTGACAACACTGTTTCTAATACAATTCCATTTGCTAAGATAAGAACACATCATTAAACCATTCAATTAATAATTTTAAATATGTATTAACAATAAACTTCTTTAAAATATGAAGTTTATTTCTTTTAAGGGGGGAGATGTTATACCCGGGTTATGTAAAGGGAATTGCTGAGTCCTGTGACGCTACCGCGTCAGCAATGTATTCGCTATGAGTGCGACTGCAGCGCCAGACAAAATATGAACTACTGGAGGCTGTCATAAAATGTTTTTATACGTATGGCAATAGCAAGGAAAATAAAAATAAATAAATATTATAAATAATAGTAAAAAGAAAAAGTTATAAAAAATATGTGAGATTTTTGTAGTGATTGCCGTTTTGTTTTTTAATTAAACGAATCAACAACAAGTAAGTATAATGATAAAAAATAATAAAGAATGCAGTAAACATTCAGGTTAAGTTATTTGATATTTATATCAAAGTCAAAAAGTGATACTAAGAAAAAAATTAAACTGAAGAAAAAATAATTAAATAGTTATATCAATGGAATATATTAATATTTATTTAATTAATGTAATTTTTTTTTCACGTGTTTACAAAATGTTAGAACTGTATGTTAATTTTTTTTTTGTTAATTTAAATTTAAGCATTTATTATAAATTAGATTTTTTTCATCACAGAATCATAACAAAATTATTAACTTTTACTAAACTTAAAAATTTTGAAAAAGTTTTCAATTCTATAATACTAAAGTTAGCTGACGTTAATTTTTTTTTTTTTTGTTTTATTAAATTAGAACTAAAAAAATTTTTTTTAATTTCACTTTGAATTTATCAAGTTTTTTACAAATTAATTTTTTTTTTAATTTTTTCGTAATGATTTTTTCGATAAAAATAATTATTAAATTTTTTGGATGTCGGCTAACTTAATTTTCATTTAAATTTTCCGAATTATTGTTATTGATAAAGTTAAGGTTATGGTAGTACTTACTTCAGCCTTTTAACTGCAGCTATCCACTGATTCCGTTGATTTCTTTTACATTGAGCAGTCGGAAATTTATAAAACTTGCACTCACTTTTTCTGCTGGTATTCTTACAATTTACAACACAACAACTTTGGTGTCTCATTTTTCTTTAATTTATTTAAATTAAAACAAAATAAATACTCTCACGTGTACTTGCTTACAATTTTAGGAATAATAGCCCCCCGTAGTACCGAAAGTGACCACTGCGAACGCTTCAGTCGATTTAATTTCCCCTACCATGGCTTCACTCACAGCGAATAGGATATGATCATTGTTAGAACCTTTAGTCAGTCTCGTCTCATCCCCCTTAGGCTACGGCTGCCTAAGGATTCATTAATATACTATTTTCATATTATTCTATTTCAAGTGAATAAATGTAGTTGTGATTAAATGTAATAAACTTTTAATTAATATCGATAAATAGTTTTTTTTTTTAAACTAAAGTACTATTTCCGTTATAACAGATCGTAACTCATGGTAAGGAAACTATCTGTCAAGCCACCCTTGAACAGTGTGGTGTATTGAGCTCCAACTCTTCTTATATTTGGAAAAATTATCAATGATAATAAATAAATAGATATGCCAGATGTCAGACCGAGAATAAGATTCTTATTATTCTCAATACAACGTTGAGTAATTGAAATTATTGAACTTGTTTTTAACTAAGTCGTTACTAATGTAAGCAGCTACTATTGTACTAAGAATAAATTAAAAAAACAAATTGAAATAAAAAAGGCATGGGCAAAATGAGCCCGTGGACATAAATTTATATTAAAAAAAAAAAAAAACATGTTGTTTGAACGTCTGTAACCTCAGACCATTTCAATTTTCTTTGAGCTTTTCTACTGAAAGAACGTTTAACGACGCGACGTTTTGAAAGTATTATTTAGAATTTTGATTTTATCGAGTTTTACGGTATTTCTTGTCCGATCTGAAAAGTTAAACGAACAAAATAAAATGTTATAGATATAATTCAAAATCGTTGTCCAAAAGTTTATCTAAAACAATTTATTGTTCCAGTTCTTTCCAATTTCTTAATATCACTTTTTTTCTTTTAGAAAAAATGACAAAAATATTTTGTGCAAAGAAAAAAAAACATCGTATGTGAGGTATTAATAAATAAAATTTAATTTAAAAATTTGAATCCGCCAAAAATATAAATTTTAATTAAATTTCAAGAAGGTTTTTGTCAACATCATCATTATCGATATTTTTAAATTTGTCAAAATATTTTGTAGAGCTTATATTAATTTAAATTAACTTAATATGGCTAAACCATATTAATATAATAAACAAATTGAAGAGTAGTAGATTCAATAGACAGATAAGTTGAGAAAAATGAAATTAAGAGTTCATTGTATGTACGTGCTAACCTCAGGAGATATGTCCTACAAAATAAAACATTATAATGCTCGTTAGGTTTATTGTCCATACGTTTTAGTACACATTTTTGTATCAATAATAATAATTCAACAACAAATTATTCATAAACTTTTCACTTATCTAATGACTAAATAAATAATCTCATATTATACCACAACATTGTTTTGTTATTCCCTTGTGTTCTTGATGTTTTTAACTTTTCCCTTTGTGTACGATTCTTGTCTAAGAAAAAAATTAAAAATAATTGTTATTTTTACTTTGCCTCAGAGAACTTCTCTAAGAAGTATTAAGGATTACGTGACAGAGATAACATTGAAAACTTTGCAAATTATACAATTTTTGTTGTTTACGACATTGCCATCATCAGATGCATAATTTAATAACAGAGATTAAATTTTATATGACATATAAAATAAGACAAAAAACGTCTGTTCGGAGTTAAGAGCGAGCCTTTTATGGTACGATATTTAGAAACAAAATATTTTTTAATCCTTAATGGTACATTATCTTTTTATTTTTGTGTCATTTAAAAAAAAAGGATAGAAGCTGAATAGACTTAATATAATAATATAATAAAAGTCATAAATAATCTAACCATGTACCATGCGTGTGTGTGTTTTCTGTTCTCGTCATCGTTAACGCTAGCACAAGTATAACCTACTCAGAGGAAACAAATTGGTTATTAACTCTATCCCTTCTCTTAATTCTGTAAAGAGATTATATCCTCTATACAGGATCCGACTTCTATATATCATCCTTGAAAGTGGTTCTGTATGTGTTATAGATCACGTGCAGCATGAAAACAAAATTCCTATTCTTTTTTTACCCGACTGCGACAGAAGGAGGGTTATGTTTTTCGAGTGTATGTATGTATGTATATATGTATGTATGTATGTATGTATGTATATATGTATGTATGTCCATTTCTTTGGCACGCCCTACAGCCCAAACGCCTGGACGGTTTTTGACATATGAGGTGTCGTTGGATTTGTATAAATTGTAGTAGTGACATAGGCTACATAAATTTTCAAAATGGCGGAATGAGGGGGGGAGTTGAATTTTTTTTTCTTACTGTAGCAATATGGGTATCAAATGAAAGCTAGTAAATTGTTTTATTCTTTTTAGTTTATAATAAGAGTATTTTACGCAGTCGGGTTTTTTGTTGTTTTTAATTAAGCATACTTGTTTACGAGTAGTTTTACTTTGTCTCAATATACGAGCTACTCGACTTATGTCTCCTCCATAAAACCGTAAAACGGTGCCGCGAGCGTGGGCTGTAAGTACATTATCAGAGCCTTACATTACAATTAATAATATTCAACGAGGAAAATAAATAGTCCTATATATCATCTTCTTCATAAGGTGATAAATCGTTCCTGTTTTCCGTTACTAAGTTAAATTTTGTTACTCTCTGTGCCTCATTTGTATTATTTTATTTCAAGTTTTTCCTATATGTACATTTTAATTATGTATATGATGAAATTGTTGGAGCTATTTTTTCACTACTTACATTTCATT
Source organism: Euphydryas editha (assembly GCA_036937285.1). Taxonomy (NCBI): domain Eukaryota; kingdom Metazoa; phylum Arthropoda; class Insecta; order Lepidoptera; family Nymphalidae; genus Euphydryas; species Euphydryas editha. The sequence goes on along the minus strand of JAUPFZ010000013.1, from coordinate 2,297,569 downwards.
TCTTTTCTTTTTTTTAATTGAAAAAGAGCCTTTTATTTATTTCATTTTGAAGATTTTTCTGTTTTTCCAGTTAGTAGATTAAAATAGATTGATTTCTATAGTTAATGGTCGAAGGATCCTTCCTTTACAACAGCAGCCTTTTCTACTCCCCAAATTGGTGACCCCGACGTGATCATCAGCGCAGTCTTCGCAAATCTACACCATCGTCACTTCCTCAAGCTTTCGAGCAGCGAGTCATACAGCCAGCCAGCATCCACGGTTACACCGGGTATCCTGACCACAAGCATGCAGCGGACGCGCATTCCTGGTCATCACCCACAGCCTTCGCAGCGACCTTGGCACAGCACACTGCACTTCGGCCGGTCAGCAAGCAGAGACGCACTTCTCTCCTGGTCGAAGCAGCAGCCAAAGCCACTACGCAGCACTGCACCACCCCGACTCACTGGGGCATCACCGCAGATAGTTCCGACTCACCGTGAACTATGCGGCATCTGGTTCCGACTCACTGGAACATTCCACTGGCCCGGCAAGCATCACAAAAATGTATGGACGACTCAACCTGCTATCGACCTCCGGTCTCGGAGGGGGAGCGATGTAGCGATATCTGTCTCGCCATATACGAACTAGAAGAAACAGACGCATCCTACATCGCGCTATCAAAGTTTTCAAAGCGATTGAATATATATACAAGATCCCGACAACAAATGTTAAGTGGCGCGTAGCCCACCAGACGCAACACCGTCTGGTCGAAGGATCCTTCCATTTCAAAGGCAGCCCCTCTACACCAAACACCATTATATAAACAAGCTATTTTGTTACATATTATAACAAAACAGCTTGTTTATATAATGGTGTTAAATATTTATTATTTATTATGAGACATTTGATAAGCGTGGATGTCTAGACGCGAGCCGAAACCAGAGAGGGCGCTTTTCCTCTATGTCCACAGACACGAAAGACGCAGATCTAAATGGAGTCATTCATAAACAATAAATATATGTATAAGTATATATACGTGTTTAATATAATCAATACATTTTCAGGTATTACCGTTGAACGCGATTACGATTTATTTCGTATACATAAAAACGTTTCGAGTAATGTAAAAATCAAAAATATACACGTAATGTGCTTAAATATACGTTAACACAATAATACGTTGTACAAATTGCATAAAATGAACAATATTTGTAAAAAGCGAATATAATTAGATTAAGTCAAATTGTTTAATTTTATAAATTAACCTTTGTCCTTTTGCCAATTTGAACTTCATTATCATATTAGTTGATGTTGATGATTTGTTGATGTAATAATTTAATTTTAAATCGAGTAACAACTTTAACAAGACTAAAATAATGATATTATGTACAAATAAACAAAATAAAATATTATTATTCAGTTTAAAATTAAAAAAAAATACTAATAATATACAAAATTTTTAGACTTTCATGTTGAAGACCGCCTAAGCTGGAAAACCCAATTTGAGATTTTGTGTATTAAGGCTAAATAGGTTCTCGTTTGCATTGCTTATGCTCTCCAAAATAGTAATTTATTCAGAGATACTAATAGCTGTGCTAATAGCTTTCGACGCTTATATAATAAGCATACGATGTGCGATGATATTTAACTGTCATATTTTTTGCCCTAATGATTTACGAAACCCATATTCAGATACCAACCAGACGACCATTCTGGTGTAGTGGTGCTGTATATATATATATATATATATATATATATATACACAAATTAAAAATATATCTTGATGTAGTTTGTCTCGCCTGTCCAGTGGATAAGCTACAACTGCAACCCTCTATCAAACAATTAAATTAACATAATATCGAGAGAAACAAAGAAAATTCTATTACATATTAATAAATTTCATGCTAAATTAAAACTAAAATTTAATGATGTTAACATTACATTTATTTTTATACTTAAAATTTTCCTTAATTTTGTCTAATTAAAGAAATCATTGTTGCTATTGTTATTATTTGTTATTGTTTCACAGAATTGAGGAAAACGTAATCGAAAACAAAATAATAACGAATTTCTGATAGTACATATATATCTAATAATAAATAATTTGTCACACACTAGTGTCACGCCCCAGCTTCTTTCTCGTGCAATGGAATCACACTACTCGTAATAGTGCTTTATAAAAAATCTTTAAAAAAACTTATGTACGTAACATTATGCCAATCGATAGGTACTATCATATGGTATCGAGACGTAGGAAGGGGTATCTAAGTCTACATTTATTATTTTACTAGCGGCCCGCCCCGGCTTCGCACGGGTATTTAACTAAAATTTCAAAAATTATAAATTTATTATATTTTTTATCACCTACACCTGCGTCGATACTGGAAAATATTTTATAACAGACGGATTGGTTGTCAAACATGTGTCAAAATAAAATTTAATTTAAATCAAAATCACTATGGAGTATTTATATCAAAATAATTTTCTCCCCCCTTTTAACATCGTTAGAATACGAAACACGTCTTCAACCAATTCTGTTAAAGAATATTTATGCGAAATTTGAAGTAGAATGGACCAAGGAATCATGTTGTCCCATACAAACTTTGCCACCCTTTTTCACCCCCTTAGAGGTAGAATTTCGTAAAATCCGTTCTTAGCTGACCTCTACTCGGTAAAAGGAATATTCCTACCAAATTTCAAGTCTCTGCGCCTTATAGTTTCATGTATACGTGAAAATCTCTTATATATATATATATATATATATATATATATATATATAGATTACATTGGAAAATCTCAAAGAGTAGTTCTAAAAGTATGCCATTTCTTACCATATATGTATACATCCTACAACACATTTATAAACAAAGTAATGTTTCCACAGTTACATAGCTAGCATTTTATTTAACACTTATAATATTGTCATGATGGTCAGGTGGTCAGGTCAGATGGTATTCCCGCTTTGTTTGTGACAAGGTGTAAGGTAGGTTTGGCAAAGCCACTCACTGTTATTATTAACCGTTCCTTGAGCACAGGTGTCTATCCCGCAGCCTGGAAAGAAGCTCTAGTGATTCCACTTTATAAAAGTGGTGATCGAAGTCTTATTAATAACTATAGACCTATATCAATAATCTCGGTGTTCGCGAAGGTGTTTGAACTTCTTTTGTACCCGATCTTCTTTTCACAGTTTAAGACAACCATTGCTCCTGAGCAGCATGGGTTTTTGAAAGCTAGATCTACTACGACCAACCTCACATCATTTGTTGAAGACCTTACTGAGAAAATGGATGGTGGCGGCTCAGTTGACGCTATCTACACTGATTTTAGTAAGGCCTTTGACAAAGTTAATCACTCTATACTATTGCAGAAGCTTGAGATGGTTGGTGTGACTGGCATTTTACTAAGGTGGTGCAATTCATATCTTCATTCCAGAAAATCTGTCGTTTTTGTTAACGGATACTATTCTAGTCCTTTTCTATCCTATTCTGGGGTACCCCAAGGATCTCACTTGGGTCCTCTATTCTTTAATATTTTCATTAACGACATCAGCAAATGCTTCAGAAACTCCAAATGCCAATTATACGCCGACGATCTGAAGCTCTATAGAACAGTTTGCACTGATTCGGATGCCATCTGTCTTCAAAGTGACCTTGACAGCCTGGCATTGTGGTGTCAGACAAATTGCATGAGTCTTAACACTGCAAAGTGCTTTGTGGTTAGGTTCAGTAGGAAAAAGACTACACTTAATAGAACTTACTCAATTGACGGGTATACGCTTGAAGAGGTTGAATATATCCGCGACCTCGGTGTCACACTGGATGCCAAGTTGAGGTTTCATCTACACGTAGATGACATGGTAAACAAGGCATTTAGGACTCTGGGATTCGTTTTGCGCAACTGTAAGCACTTCAATAATGCTCAGACAAAAATTGTGCTATTTACAGCACTAGTACGCAGCATCCTTGAATACGGTAGTATAGTCTGGAACCCTCACTACGAAATTTATAAAAAAAGAATCGAAAGTGTACAGAAAAGGTTTCTATGGCATTTATCTTATAGTCTCAACCTGGCCAAAGAACTACCAAGTTATGAAAAAAGGTTATCCTATTTTAAGCTTCTTTCTCTTCATAACCGTAGACGCATATTAGACAACACTTTTCTCTTTAAGCTCTCAAATGGTTTAATAGACTCTCCCTACTTATTGTCTAGACTTATGTTTCGGGCTCCAGTGAAATCCGTTAGAAAAGTAACTTACACACCTTTTGTTGAGAGATTTTCACATTCACGTTACGGTCGTCACTCGCCAATAAATAGAATGATCACTAATTATAATAGCATGTACAGACATGTGAATTCATTAAATTGTAAGAATAAAAAATGTAAAGATAGCTCAGCAGACGGTTCTGGCCTCGACATTTTTGGTGATAATTTAAGGTACTTTAAGAAAAAAACAACAGAGTATCTTATTAATAACAATGACATTTAATACTTTGACATATTTATATAATTGTATTTGTATAAAATTATTTATTTTTTATGTACTCAGACTCGTGATGATCATCATTATACTTCATATGACTTAAATCTGAATATTTCCAAAATTATAATTTGACAATTTTATAGTTTATAACCTACCTTAATTTGAATTAATTTATTTTGTAAAAATGAAATTTGTATCTATACACTCGCACTCAATGTTAACAAACTTTAGATGTTTTGACTTTTTTAATTTTATATATTGGTCTCTGACATTCATGTAAGATTTTATTTTGTATATTTATATTGATGTTTATTTTGAATTGTTGATGTTTGTTTGTTACATGGTCGGTTGTTCGATTGGTTTATTTTACGTTTTTAATATTGTTAGTAATTTATGAACATCTTTAAATAATTGTTCGATCTGCTAAATACCGATGATGTTCACTTTTATAATATTTCTTAAATGTTTTTGACTTTATTTTTTGACTTTTCATAATTTAGTTTCTGACATTGGTTTTTGAATTTAATCTAAAATATTCATTAATGTATGCTACATGGACAACTTTAAATTTGACTTATTTCGATGTTGACGATATTATTAGTAACTTAAGAACACCTGTAAAAAAGTAGGCAATTATCTAGATACCAATGTTTGCTTTGTTCATTTTGTATTTGTTGTTGTACTACTTGTTGGTGTTGACTTCTGAATAAATAAATAAAATAAATAAATGATTGAGGGAAGGTTTTTCAGGCATCAGTCTCCATTATTTTTCTGTTTTTAATACTTAAGACTGCTCAAGTTAATGTATAGAGAACATTAAATAAATATTATTATCATTAATGAGAATTAATGGTATCCACTGGTGCCAAGATAGCACAGATGACTTCGCCAATGTCACGTAGAATGGAGAATAATCCTTAATGTTATAAATGGGATATGTAAGTTTGTTTGTTACGCTTTCACGCGAAAACTAATTAACCGATCATCTGAAACTTTGAACACATATTCTTGGAGGTATTAGAAGTAACATAGGATATCTTTTATTTAAAAAAAAAATGTTTTTTTGTTTGTCAAAAAAACTCAAAATCTAGCTACTTCAACGCCATCTAGCATTCCAGTAATGAAGTTAGTGTAATACTGTTGCTGACTATAGTTTCAGTTGTTTGGAGTTCTTCCTATATTATAAATTTGTTTGTTTTGTTTTCACCTGAAAACTACTTAACCGATCATCATGAAACTTTGTACCTACACATATTCTTGGAGGTATTAGAAGTAACATAGGATACTTTTTTTTTGTCGCGATAACCGACAACCACGCGGACGAAGCCACGGGCGGGAGTTAGTAATAAATAAGAAAGATAAAGAAGAAGCTAGTAACAAATTCCTTACGTAGGGTGTGAATCCTGTCAGGGGTCTGGACACACACAACACACAAGCACAAGCGCCCAGACCACGACAAACATCTGTATGCCGAATCCGTGACCGCTAGTGAATCAGCTAGGAGCTGTGACCACTGCGCCAACGTAAAAGACACGAAGACGAAAGAGATTACACTGTGCAGTAAAAACAATATAAACACACACACAAAACACATTTTATTTATTTATGCAAAAATATAAATTAAAATTAGTCACAAATGACATCATAATGATGTTCAGTATTAAAACGCTTTAATGTTATCTTTGAAACGAATGCAGTTGATTATACATTGCATGTAAAACACTCGACAAATTAACAAGTCGAATTAAGTGACAAAGCGATAGGATAGGGGATAGGGAATTATGTCCATCATAAATTTAAGAATAATTTTATACCAGTTTATTGTTTTAGGTAAGTGATTTTTTCAATTTTTTTTATACTGTTCTCTTATATTTACGCGAATTTTACTCATTTAATTAAAAGTCTAGATCATATTTTATCGCATTTATTTGTTTAATAAAACTTTACAGTTTAACGATTTTTCAATTAAATTATTTCCCGACGTTTCGGCCCCTTTACAGCGTCCATGATCTCGGGGGACTGAGGTAGTGGGTGTCCGAATAATTTAATTTTTTAGTTAAATAAATATATTTTTTCGCATATTTAATATAAAACCAACAAAAACTTCTCGTCCAAATTTTCATGATATTGACGGAAAGATTATAGCATCGTTTGCTAACCTAAATCTAAAAAAGGACTGTAAGCGGATTTTATCGCGTTTATTTAAATTTACTGTTTAACAATATTTAATTTAAATTATTTCCCGACGTTTCGGACCCTTTACAGCGTCCATGATCTCGGGGGACTGAGGTGGTGGGTGTCCGAATAATGAATCAATTGTTACATACCCCGCTTTTTATACAATTCCCGAAACGTCGGGAAATAATTTAAATTAAATATTGTTAAACAGTAAATTTAAATAAACGCGATAAAATCCGTTTTTAGACTTTTAATTAAATGAATAAAGTTCGCGTAAATATAAGAGAACAGTAAGGACTGTAAGATTAATTTATATATTTTTTTCACACTGAACATAAGTTATGTGATCTTTTGACGAAATTAAATTATTAATTTCACATAACCATTAATCGGATTTACGAATTTTTCGAAGCGATCAAGATGCGGTCCGACTTCGAAATTTAAAGCCGACATAGTTGATAGCTCCCTCAAGTCTGACATAGAACCAATTTAGAGCCCAGTAGTCTGAAATATAACCGATTTAGAGCCCAATAGTCCGACTTATTTCATTTAGATCCGATTTAAGTCGTAAAGTGGAAAAACGAAAATTTGTGCAATTTTTGGGTGCTAAGTCGGACCTTTTTTTTTGTGACGCAGGGGAATCCATTTACGGATGATATCCAGGACGCCCGGGTCGGCAGTCCTAGACCTATGTCGGACTCGACACTTTGGGAGTGCAATACCGTACTAAACCCCTGCGGGAGCCTTCAGCCGATTTAATTGGAGGGTCCCGGATCTGCAGGCAACAGGATCCCTCCAGCGACAGGCTGGCCTCGGCGAAAAGGCCAGACTTTTCCTACATGGGGACTGACCGGCTTACCTCTGAACAGTCCCGACGACGTCGTGTCTAGCAGGACCGGGTTCCCATCCCGGCCCGACACGGGCACAAGGGCGTTACTGGAGGCGCATTAAGTAGCGCCTCCTACGCATCCCCCTTCGTCGCCCGCGGATGGAGGCCACGTCGGCGGCCTCCTCTCTCCTCCGTTCGTCGGCCTCCTTCTGGGACATTACTGTCTCGCAGAAGGAGACCATCGCCTTCCAGGACTCGTCGTCACTGAGCATTGCGGTGATGATGCTCGGGAGCGACAAGTCCCCTCCGAGGACCGACGTCAGACCTTGACGCAGTGCCGCCCATCTCGGGCACACCTCGAGGGTGTGCTGGGCAGAGTCCACCGCCGCGCCACAGTCGTGACATTCAGTCGTCGGCTCCCTCTGGGCCGTCCGGCACAGGTAGTGACCTGACGGACTGCAGTCAAGAACTGAGGTCAGGCAGCAACCGTGCCCGGTGAGAACCTGCGTCAGACGGAAGGTGAGAGACTTGCGTTTTCGACGCATCCACCGCTCAAGGACCGGGTGAATGGCAGCCGTTACGCGTGTGCCGTACGGCTGCCCCGCCAGGTCCTCCCCCCACCTCCGCATAAGCGCTTCCTGCCCTATCCGACGCACCCGTAGGATTCCGTCCAACGTAGGGTTCTCACCACGAGCCCTCCTACCTGAGACGTAAGAGTAGGTCTCGGCAAGAACCTCCGCCACGAGTTCCCACGGGGGGGGGGGTGCTAAGTAGAACCTAATTTAACATAGGTTAGGACCAACGTTGAGTCCAGAGGTCGGCGCTAAATTTCGACTCAGGCGTCGCGTAAAAGAAGAAAGTCAAACTTTAGTTGTTAACGATATTTTTTTTACTATCTAAGTAGAAGCCAATTATACTTTACTTACTTTCCAAGTAAAAGTCTCATTTGATGTAATAAACATATTTGCACTATCAATCATATCACTATGTTTGAGGTTCAAGTTCGAAATTCGGAGATAACTCCGAATTGTTTTTCGAATTTTATGGTTACCAAAAATTTTTAGTTTTTAATTGTTTCCACATTAATTTTTATTATTTCGTTATTATCAGAGAGTCATATTATTCTAGATGTCAAAATTTTTAAACTTTGCGAATGATTTGGCTTTTTTATATGTTAAATTATTCCGTACCGTATAATGGTAAATTATTCCATAGGTTAATTAGCTGATTAGTGAAAGATTGAATAAAAAATCTAGTTTTATGAATAGTAAATTTTAACATTACTCTCCTTGAAGATCTTAGTGAGGAATGGTACCAAAGAAATTCAAATAGAAGAATAAGACGGAATATCACAAGGCTATTATTTATCTTATAACATTAAAACTTTGACTCATCAAATATTCTGACAATCTGATAACAACAGACATACTTCGTGATTTATATTTATTTTCAATTCCTAATATTTTCAATATATTTTTAGCATTTCCTGTATATGTTATCACTGGGACTGCTAAGACATTGGAGACAATTACGAAAGTTGTCAATGTAAGTATGTGACGTAACAAACTGAACATAAGCATCGTACAGTACACGTCCCACGGCTGGACGAAGGTCTCCTCTCTTTATAGGAAGAGTTGGTGAATAATTTTCCTACAATGAGTAACGATCGCTATCAAGCGCCTTGGATAATAACACGAACCAATGGCTTTATGCTACCTCCACACGATACGGTAGGTAAGCCCACAAGGATAATATACTCAGGTCCGTAAGGAATCGAGGCGAGCTTGTAGGATCGCAGAGTACACTTTAACAAATTTAGATGTTATTTTGCTCATATTATTACTTATTAATATTAGGTCATTACAAATGAAATTGGCGTTTTGTCGTACTGGTCACTTTGATCTCAAATATTTCCTCTTTGATTAGGAATTCCAAATTCAAATTTATACAGCTATTTACTCATGCATTTGCGTTTCTAAATCCGTAATTCATTTCTTATTCTTTTTTCTTTTTCATCTTTGCGTCACTCAGTTTACACAATGGAAAATCTGAAATATCGTGTTATTTACGAGTACGAGTTCCACCGTGGAACCAGAGTTGCAGAAAAGTTTTAATGATATGTATGACTGCTGTGTCGAAAAAGAAAACACAGTGAGTTTTTAGTTCCAACGTTTTCATTCTGGAAATTTTGACCTGCAGAACTAGGCTCGTGGATGGCCGGAGACCAAAGTTGATAATGAAGAATTGAAGGCTATTGTGGAAGCGGACCCATCACAAACCACGAGTTAGCTGTAGGCTGCGTTGTTAGTAATAAAACTATTTTATTCTACTTGAAGCAAATTGAGAAGGTAGAAAAGCTCGAAAGTTCATGAATTGAGTAAAGCAAACCGACAAACGCGCTTAGATTGCTGCGTTACATTACTAAACGGTACAATATAGTAATTAAGGAATTTTAGATCGAATTATTACATGAGATGAAAAGTGGATTATTTACGATAATCGGAAGCACTTATCGCAATGGCTGAACCCTGGCGAGCCAACCAAATCCTGCCCCGGGCGAAAATTGATACAAAAAAAGTTACTTGTGAGCGTTTGGTGGACTAATGCCGGTGTCGTTCACTACAGCTTTCTTAAATCTTGCCAGACGATTACGGCAGAAGTCTATTATCAGCAACTGCAAACTGTGATGGAAAATCTAGCTGCTAAGCAACCAAGGCTAGTCAATCGCTCTAAGCCATTGCTTCTTCAGCACAACGCTAGACACTGCACAACAGACGGCTGCCAAATTAAAGGAGCTTCAATTGAAATATTTAAGATATCCACCGTACTCCCCGGACCTTGCTAGGACAGATTACCATTTTTTTTCGAAATTTGGTTACTTCTTGGTAGGGAAAAAATTCAACTCCGATGGGGCAGTCCAAAGTTGGACTTCAAACCACCTCAAACTTTTGTTGATTCCCGTCCAAATGTTTTTTTTTTTTTAAGTTAAGGTATCAATGAACTACCCATAAAATGACAAAAGTACATAGGTAGCAATGATACATACTTTGATTAATTAAATATATTATATATAAGAAATCGACTTTATGTTCCGACCACACATAACGCCAATTTCATATGTAAGAACCTAATATAATTCTTTTTATTTTACTTATTCTATTTTATTTATTTATTAAGCGTATTAGACCAGCTTTTTTTCAGGATGACAGTTACATTTTATATACGAATCTGAGATGTTATCTCCGACCATGGGCCTTTTAAACGAGCTCCAAGTCACACGGCGTGCAATGGAGAGGGCTATGCCTGGTGTTTCTTTGCGAGATCGAATCAGTAATGATGAGATTCGCAGACGAACGAAGGTTGCCGACATAGCCCAATGGATTTGCAAACTAAAATGACAGAGGGCAGGGCACATACCGTACCGGCAAGCGCAGCGTCGAACGGCCGTCCGCAAAATGGACAGACGACTTGAGGAAAGTCGCCGGAAGCCGTTGGATAGAGGCTGCTTTGAACTGGTCGCTCTAGAGGTTGATGGGGGCCTACGTTCAGCAGTGGATATCCAATGGCTGATATGAAAATGATATCATAACATTTTAGATGACTACACCATTATCCAGTGGAATTAGAGTCGAAGATATACTTAATGTAGATGTCTCAAAATTATGTAAATTGAATGAATTATATTCGAAAATAAAATCAAATTTAGGAGAATCGAATTCAGGAGAACGAAGTATCTCAGAAAATAGTAAGTAGTCATCTATTTAAATTCTGATAATAAAAGCCTAATTAAAACAAGACATGTAAAATTAGAAAATGTCTTTAAGGATCTCTTACTCGTAATTAACTTACACCATTTCTTATTTAGTTTTATATTTGAAAAGCAATATTAAAATATATTATCATTTCTTTCATTTTTTTTTTCTTGAATAATCTTTGATAGTAAGTAAACTAGTAACTAAAAAAAAAAAAAACTAGAAGGTAACTACTAACTCCTTGGAGTAGCAGTGCAAAAAATTTTTTAAAAGAATTAACCCCACGTCTCATAGCCTCCACTGGTGACAGGAGGGCTGGTGCATTTTTTGCTCAAAGAATCGGAATTGCGATTTAACGGGGAAATGCTGCTAGTATTCTTGGCACCATTCCACGCGGACATGATTTATACCAAAACTGTTTATAAATAATTATTTTAAGTTTTGAATTGTAAATATGTATAATATTGTAGTAAGTAAACTGAAAATTTTAACACAATGTCAACATAATTATTATTATTTAAGTATTTCATTATATTTTAGTTTATAGCAGGTTTTCAAGAAAACCAGATTAAATTAAGAATCTGCTTAGATAGAAACGAGTATTCGGAAAATTATTAATTATTTTCATCTATAGTTCAAACTAGAGCATGATTTGAAACATAATGGGGATCCATTAATTTCCTCTTTTGTTTACATTGTCTTAACATCCCGGGAATCTTATAATATTTTTTTTTCAGAATGCAGGGAATACATCTGTGATACAACGATCACAGAGATTGATTCAAGGTATTTCAATAGTAAGTGAATTTTTTAATGACAATATTGTGGTAATTATTTTGTTACTATCGTTTTGATTATTAAATCGACAAGAAACTCCGCAGTAACTCTTTTGAAAATAATATAAAAACTGTGTTTTTAGTATAAAATTAGTAATATCTGGCATGAAGTATAGCGCCACTAAGTCCACACGTCTTTATCGACTAATAATTTTATTATTGTTCACATTTAAATTGTGTCACATTCACAATCTATACTTATAATGAAACTGAAACAGGTCTGATTCTGTACACACATAAAATATTTTGAAGATTTCTTGGAATGACACTCTTTAATCGATACTGAAGCCAAAAGTGTATTTATTCAATTTTGTCTATCTGTGTGTTGGCCCTGCATGACGCCGAAACTAATGAGTGAATTTTAATAAAAATTGGTATAATTTTAATCCGTACTGCAAACTAGAATTGTTTCCTGTGGTGAAGAGGATGAAAATAAAAACGTGTACCTAAGTAGCAAACAAAGTCGTCGGTACAGCCAGTATAGAAATAAAAATTCATATTCTAATTGTATACTTTTAACATATGTTTTCGCCTTTTACATCCTTTTTTACCCGACTGCGACAGAAGGAGGGTTATGTTTTTCGAGTGTATGTATGTATGTATGTAGGTTTTTTTTTTTTTTTTTTTTTTTTTTTTTTTTTTTTTTTTTTTTTTTTTTTTTTTTTTATGTATACTTTTATGTATACTTGGTATGTCGGACTCGATACATATCACTACCGACTAAAACCTCCTCTTCCTCTCGTCTCAACCTCTACTTCCCCCGCGGGACGACCGGTAGGCATTACTTCACGGGGGGAGGCTCTAGCTACTGCTCTTCCCTCTTGGCTTTTCTACCTCCGTTCTAGCTGTCTTATTTCAGCCCGCTTCCTTTCCATTCTCCGTAGTTCCTGTAGCACTTCCGTCGCAAAAGCACTTATCGCTAGCCAGGCTGCCTCCGAGGAAAGCATAGCTTTTATTAAGGTCTCTGGCTGTATTTTCTGCGCGAGGGCATCTTCCAAATCCTTGCGTATCATATTGAAACGAGGGCACGTGAAAAACACATGCTCTGCGTCTTCATTAACTCCCGGGCAGGACGGGCATTCCGGGGAAACGTCGTGCTTATATCGATATAGGTAAGCCCGGAAGCACCCATGTCCTGAGATCATCTGCGTCAGGTAGTAGTTCACCTCGCCATGACTTCGATTCAGCCAGACATCCACTTGTGGAATAAGTCGGTGCGTCCACTTGCCCTTTGCTGACGTATCCCAACTTGCTTGCCAACGTCGTATACTATTGCGTCGTTCTTTCGTCTTGAGTTCTTCAGGGCTGAGCGTAGTTGTTCCTTTTCTACGGTAAAGGGCTTTTCGTTCTTCGGCTAGTACTCTAATTGGCAGCATCCCAGCAATAACGCACACTACGTCGTCTGACACTGTGCGGAAAGCGCTTGCGACTCTCAAAGCACTCAGCCGATAGACCGGTGCAATCTTCCGTCTCGCTTCCTGTATATTAAGCGCATCAGCCCAGACAGGTATCCCATAGGTTAAGACAGATGTTACTACGGACGCTAGTAATTCCCTCCTTTTTTGTTTCGGCCCACCTATGTTGGGCATCAATCGCGATAAGGACGCTCTTACCACCGACGCTTTGGTACCGACGTGTTGTACATGATACTTGAAATTTAGTCGTGCATCGATCATTACTCCCAAATACCGAAGTGACGGCTGAAATTCGATTTGGTGTGCACCAACTTGTAATGTGATGGTTTCAACCTGTTTCCTACTAGTAATCAGTACTGCCTCGGTTTTGTGTTCTGCTAGCTGCAGTCCAACTGTGTCCATCCAATGCCTGATCTTTTCAACGGTAGTGTCAAAGGCGAAAGTTACCTCTTCTAGGTGTTTGGCGACGATCACTACTGCTACGTCATCCGCATATGCCACGAGTTTGACTTCTGCTGGTAGATTGAGTTTCAATAGTCCATCGTACATGATGTTCCAGAGGAGAGGGCCCAGGACGGAGCCCTGGGGCACCCCTCCGGTGACTCTATATTCTTTTGGACCAGTCTTTGTGTCGTATTTTAGGACCCTATCAGTGAAGTAGCTCGCTACCATCCTTCGTAGGTACCCTGGTACCTTCATATCAGAAAGAGCTTTCATGATGCAATCCCATTTGGCAGAATTGAAAGCATTCTTAATGTCTAGCGTTGCAACTAGGCAGTACTTCTTTGTACCTCCCTTCCACCTGGTTCCTGCAATGGCTTCCTTAGCAGTACTAACGACGAGGTCGATTGCGTCCAAGGTTGATCGACCTTTCCGGAAACCATATTGGTTGCCGGCAAGAAGTGGTTCGACCACTTTTTCGATTCTCCTATGTAGGATACGTTCCAGTACTTTGCCAGCTGTGTCCAACATGCAGAGCGGACGATAGGAAGATGGTTCTTCTGGGGGTTTCTTTCCCTTGGGGAGGAGAACTAATCTTTGTTGCTTCCACTTCAAAGGGAACAAGCCCTCTATAAGGCATTTGTTGTAGACATCCAGGAATAGTGAAGGAACGGCTCTGATAGCGGCTTTTAGTGCGATGTTTGGAATTCCATCTAAGCCCGGAGCTTTCGCATTCCCCACTCTATCACATGCTTCGAGCAGTTCTTCTTCTGTAATGAGTGGAATTTCTTCTTCTTCGTACTGTTCCGTCGGATGGCGCATTTCGAGTTGGCTAGGAAATAGAGCAGTAACAATTTTATTGAGAAGTATAGGGCATGTAAGCAATAGCATTGGCTGGTTTTTGAGGTGAGTCATAACTACCTTATATGGCCTGCCCCACGGATCGTTTTCTACCTCATTGAGCAACTCTTTCCAACATTGTCTTTTGCTGTTTTTAATGGCCTTTTTTAGTTTTTGGCGAGCGCTTTTGTACTCTGCCACTAATTTCTCATAGTTCGGTCCTTTCCTGCCACGTTGTGATGCCCTTCTAGTCCTATGACATTTTTTACGAAGGTTGCAGATTTCTTCATTCCACCAGTACATCGCCGGCGGCTGGTTCACAGTGCACTTCCGGGGCATGGTAGCGTCACATGCTTCTGTAAGTCTTTTCATCAAAAGTTGTGCCTGCTCGTCGGCATTTCCACCACCGATTTCCCGGTTATCAAGGGCTACCGTGAAGGTGTGTGAGTCAAAAGCGCCTACCCTCCAGCCAACTGCGTTAGTTTTATGCACTCGACTAGCCTTTTGCCCGGTAGGTATCTCCCAGAGTAGCGCGCAGTGGTCACTGGCTGTGTAGGTATTCATCACCTCCCAGGAGTAGTTTCCCTTAACAAGACTGCTGCTTACGAATGTTAGATCAACGATGGAGCTCGCTTCTCCTCGGATGAACGTAGGTTTATTTCCGCTGTTGAGCAGCACTACATCTAGGCTGAGCATGGCTTGTAGTAGTGCCTCTCCTCGAGCATTAGTCTCTTTACTGCCCCAGTCAACTGCCCAAGAATTGAAGTCTCCAGCGATTGCCACTAGTGAGTGCTGCTTCGCGTCCTCGGTCAGTCGATCCAATAGGTCCTCAAACGCATCCAATGAAAGACTTGGTGGAGCATAACAGCTGTAGAAATGAATTCCTTCTACTTTTGCAACCACAAATCCGGCTTCTGTGCTATTAGCGACGCTCTGCAGTGGGCATTTGCCACTAGCCCATATTACCGCTTTAGATGTCTTATCTGTTACCCATGGTTGTGTAACCAGGTGTCTGTATGGCTCCGATACCACTACAAGGTCTGGTTTTATCTCACGCACGGTCTGCAATAGTAAATCGTGCGCTGCTTCGCAGTGATTTAAATTTAGCTGCAATATCTTCATATTCTTTTCTTTTTAACCTTCAGGAGTGCTTCTTTAAAAACTGGACATCTGCTGCTACCCGCAATGTGGGCACAGCTATTCGCATTGCCTTTTTCGACACATAAAGCACATCGGGCGTCTTTTTTACATGTGGCGGCTTTGTGTCCGCAATCTCCACATTTGGTGCAAAGATTGGACCGGTCCACAACGCTTTTGCATTTAGTGGCGAGATGTCCATAGTGCCAGCACTTGAAACATTTGGTTGGTCTTTCCACTATTCTTATACGACAATTGACCCAGCCAATTCTAATCTTGCCGTTGTCTCTCAGCACCTGCTTTACAACTGATGCTGCCAGTGTTATGGAAGCAATTTGGGTACCGCCATAGGCCTTGCGTAACGATCTAATAGCGTCCAACGTTACTTCGGCTTCTGCTCCAACCACTTTTTGTAGGGCTTCCAGAATATCTTGCTTAGTTGTCGTGTCGTCAAGATCTAAGATTTCAATTTCTTCTTGTGGTCCCTTGCTAATTACTTCAGCATCATCTCCAAGGAGCTTAGAGATGGTTTTTCGGAGATCCTGTCCTCTATCTGTGTTCTCCTTGGTAAGAATGATTAACAGGTCTCCAGTAGCTGTTCTGCGGATCTTATCTACCGTCGAACGGACCTGGTCGTCGGGGACGTCTTTTTTAACGCGCCCGAGTATGTCTGCATACTTATCCTTTTCTTTTGGCCGGACGATCAGTGCATTGGGTCTCGGTACTGATTTTCTCGGATTCTTCTGTTCAGACTGCTTTAATGTCTGCTTTGCCCGTTGCTTTTTCTTCTTTTTCTTGGATTGAACTTCCTGCCAATCTGTTTCCTTCTTCTCGGGTGTCTGTCTTGTATCTTCTACGGGTGGGACGGATTCTGCTCCCTTTATTTTCTTTGCCTCTTTGTTTCTAGCTTCTGGTGACGTGCGTTGTTTTCGTTTGGCCTTGCGAAATTCGCGTTTCTCTCCAGTAATACCAGATTCAGAGTCAGCGTCGGCCCCACTATCCAACGTCACCGTCGACTCCGTAATTGTCCGCGTACGAGGTGTTGGTAGAGTACTCACTACTTTTGGAGCCAATAAGGTTGGGAGTTGGTGTTCGGTTGCCGCTTCCTCCAACATTTTTAGTCGCTTGAAGGCACTACCAATACTGGCCACTTTAGCTTTGATCTCCTTATGAACGTTTATTTTAGGTTGGACAAATTCTCTGAGTTCGCTAATTAGCTTTTCCAGGTGGTCCCATGCTTGCGTCTTCTTAATGTTGGCAGTTGCGTTCAAGGCTTCTTGTTGTTGAGCTTGTTGCTCACTGTTACTTCTTTCGTCATTAAGATATTTGTTATTTATATTATTTAAATTCTCCATTCTGTTCCCACGATTACCTAGGGAAATATCAGTCCGCTCCAGCAGAGCCCCGGTTGCCGGAGTAAGGCCACTATTTACACCTGGGGTGGGACCTGGTGCCCCAGGGGAACCGTTTGCGACGCCGTATCCCCGGCGCCATGCAGTCATCAGCACGGTATCTTGACACTTTAACTTGGGGTGTTTTGTCCGCGGGAGCTATTTTATTTCACTCCTACCCTCTGTTCCTAAGAACAGCGAGCCTTCTCCTATCCGCAGGTGTAGACGCGCCCGGTAGCAGTATCACCTCAGCCCCGGGTGTATGTATGTAGGTATGTATGTATGTATGTATGTATGTATGTATGTATGTATGTATGTATGTCCATTTCTTTGGCACGCCCTACAGCCCAAACGGCTGGACGGTTTTTGACATATGAGGTGTCGTTGGATTTGTCTAAATTGTAGTAGTGACATAGGCTATATAAATTTTCAAAATGGCGCCCGCAAATGGCGGGATGAAGGGGGGGAGTTGATTTTTTTTTATCTTACTGTAGCAATATGGGTATCAAATGAAAGCTAGTAGATTGTTTTATTCTTTTTAGTTTATAATAAGAGTATTTTACGCAGTCGGGTTTTTTGATTTTTTTAATTAAGCATACTTGTTTTTTCGATGTGAAATGCATTTACGCATCCCTCCGCCCGAAGGCAGCAGATATGTGGGACTCGCTGACTCTCACCGCTAAAGCCAGAATACCCACTAAAGCCCATCGGCCGTCTGCGCCGTAGTGGGGCGCCACAAGATCGCAAACGCATACAACCGTGACGCCCCGACGCTGGGCCCGGCGGCACCTCCGTATGTGTTTGGAGCCTCTCGACCGGTCCACTCTCCCAGTTCAGAGAAGTACCGGAAGCGGCCCAACCACCGAAGTGGAGGGAGAGAGTACCTTCAATCACCCGCCATCCTGTCTCCACCGCTCTACCAGTCCACTCTGCACGAAGCAGAGAAGATAAGAAGCCACTCCTCCTCCCTCCGCGCCCACCCGGCGCCACGCCCTCACCGACCGCACCTTCCGTGCCAACACACTCCACCGCGCCTCCGTGCCTCGCCGTATGTAATTGGAGCCACTCACCGGTCCACTCTGTTAATTCAGAGAAGTACCGGGAGCGGTCCAACCACTGAAGTGGAGGGAGAAAGTATCCTCGATCTCCGTCCATCCTCCCTCCACCGCTCTACCAGTCCACTCTGCATGAGGCAGAGAAGACAAGGAGCCCCTCCTCCTCTCTCCGCGCCCTCCCGGCGCCACGCCCTCCCGGCGCCACGCTCTCCCGGCGCCACGCCCTCACCGACCGCACCTTCCGTGCCAACACACTCCACCACGCCTCCGTGCCCCGCCGTATGTAATTGGAGCCACTCACCGGTCCACTCTGTTAATTCAGAGAAGTACCGGGAGTGGCCCAACCACTGAAGTGGAGGGAGAGAGTACCCTCGATCTCCCTCCGTCCTCCCTCCTGCGCTTTCGCGGCCACCGCTGTTGGTTTTGGTCCGCGGGGTTCCGAAGACCCCAACCACTCGTGCTGAGCGACGAGTGGTACTCCCTATCCGCCACCATTACATCCTGCCTCGATGCAAGCTGTTAACTTCTCTGTCAAATATTAGTTTGTTATTCATCAATTACACAGTTTACCTATATATTATCCTGTTGAGGCATAATATCCGTTACTATATTAAAACTACGGATATATGTATATTGACAGTTAATTTTAAATAAATTTTAAAGATTTATTATGAAGTCTAAATAGGATATATAATCCGATTAGAGATTTCATAATATCCTCTAAAGCAGTGTTTCCCAACCTTTTTTAGGCCATGCCCCACCTTAACATTTCTAAATTTTTTATGCCCCCATGCATAATTTTTAACCTTCAAAATTGTTTTTTTCCCTTAAGAAATATAAATGATAACTTTTAGGAAGAAATCACTATGAAATTGATATCAAAACATCGTAAGTAAAATTTCAAAACATATAATGAAAAAAATAAAAAACTGATAGACGTAAACTGTCAAATAGATAATAAACGGTTGGAAAAGGTATAGCATTGCATTTAAATAACCCAAAGCGAAAGGGTTAAAGTCAGTCATTTTTAAATTGCCCCTTTTAACTATCAAATTGCCCCCCAGTGGGGCGTGGGCCCCACATTGGGAAACACTGCTCTAAAGGATAATTTAGATGATGGAAATGCGTGAATTTAGTAGGTATAATAAATAAATAAATAATAAATAAACGTCTCACACTCAACGGCCCCCAGTAGGATGTGAATCCTGTGTCGGGGGTCCGGAAACACACACAATACACAAGCACAAACGCCCAGACCACGACAAACATCTGTATGGCCTATACAAACATTTGTCATGTGCGGGGATCGAACCCGCGACCACTAGCGCATCAGTCAGTTGCTGTGACCACTGCGCCAACGTGTCGTAGGAACCTATAACTTGAATTTCATTGAGGACTGAGGTTCTTTAATCAAGCTTGGGATATAAAAATATGTACTTGTAAAAACAATATATATAGGTACCTAATAAAACATTTTTATTAATATTACGTAGGTAATTTGATATATTTATTTATTTATTAAATAGGAAGCCAACGTTGCACACAATTATTAATTTCTTATTCTAGAGCACACTTTTAAATATCTATATTAAACATTGTATGCCTCAATTATAGGCTAACTCAGCATGTATGACAAATAAACAGTCCTTCTTAGAAACAAGAAATCAAAAAAAAAACTTATATAACTAAAAATAAGCACAAGAAAAAAAATATACACACATATGAAAACAAATTTAAAAAAAGGAAATCAACTACAAAACAAATTAAAACAATAAAAAAATAAAAATAAAAAATTGAAGCGAAAATAAACAGCATTAATCATCTAAATAAGAGAAGTACACAATATACATATATAACAAAAAGAAAAACAAAAACAAATGACGCTTATAAAATTAATTAAAAACTAAGAGAGGCAATTTGAAGTGGCGAACATTTTCTTTAGTTGTTGTTTATAAGATGGAGCAGACTGACGGAAAATATCTACTACTGCTTTTTTAAATACATTGTTGTATGTAGTGACTATTCTATTTACAGGGGCGGCTTTGCCAAGATTACTCCTAGTAAATCGTTGTTGAAAAGTCTGCCTCATTTTATTGTGACTTCTAGCATTATACTTTGGTACTGCCAATCCTACTCTATTTAACAAATTTGGACTATCGATGCCTGTATTTATAATCTTATGTAAAAAGCATAGATCGATTAAGTCTCTACGATTAGATAGAGAAAGACATTTGTAAAATTTGAGATGGTCATAGTAGCGTCTAGTTTGTTTTAGTACGTTATCTTTATAAGCCAATTGTCGAAGAAATTTCTTTTGTACTTTTTCTATCCTGTCTTTATGTAATTTATACTGAGGATTCCATGCAATAGAACAGTATTCGAGTCTGCTTCGTATCATCGAATTAAATAGCACTATTTTGGTTGAAGACCTTTTAAATTCTTTAGAAGCTCGCATAATAAAACCTAATAATTTTAGTGATTTTTTTATAATATTATCAAAATGTGGTATAAAAGTTAATTTGTTGTCTAGAATGATCCCAAGATCACTGATTTGATTAACTTTCTCCAAGACATTCCCATTTATACTGTAATCAAAAAAATTTTTTTTTAATATTCTACTGAATGAAATGTTGTAACATTTTAAGTGATTTAATTTTAAGTTATTATGATCACACCATACCGAAAGTCTTTCTAAGTCCTCTTGTAATTTTATAGAGTCACTGATGTCTTCTATTTTTTTATAAATTTTAAGATCATCAGCATATAGTAGGAATCGACAGTTTTTGAAACATTCAGCTATGTCATTTATAAAAAATCCAAACAATATTGGGCCAAGAATAGAACCCTGTGGTACTCCAGACGTCGCGGTAAACGTTCGTGACTGATAACCCCCGATCACTACATTCATTTTACGGTTAACCAAGTAAGTTTGGAACCATTTAATTAGATTCTCATTGATACCATAGTCACTAAGTTTTTTTAGTAGTATATAGTGATCAACAACGTCAAATGCCTTGGCCAAGTCTGTATAAATACAATCTATTTGTTCCGAATCATCCAATGCCATCGATAAATCATCGACAAATATTGCCAGGTTAGACATGATAGACCGCTTTTTGACAAAGCCATGTTGATTTTCTATCATTGTCGATTTCATGTGCCATGTGAGCACCGGACAAATTAACGATTCAAATATTTTAGAAAAGACTGATAATAAACAAATTGGCCTATATTTCGATATGTCTTTTCTATCGCCACTTTTAAAGATAGGGACCACCTTTGCATTTTTCCATAAACATGGAAATTCGCCCACACACAGTGATTTATTAAATATTAGATATAAGGGCTTTGCCAGACAAACAGCACAACGTTTAACAAAAATGGGAGGTATTCCGTCTGGACCAGCCCCTTTATATACATCAAGACATTTTATATTTTGGATTATATCCTTCTCCTGGATCTGTATACTGATTAATGAATTGTGATTTGAAATCGTAGTTTTTAACGATTGATGCATAGTTAAATTTGGTGAAATATATACATTTGAGAAGTGCGTTGCGAATTGATTGCAGATATCAGATCCATTGGTAGCTGAAACACCGTTTAGAGTCATTATGGCAGGAAAGTCTGATTTATTGGAACGCATTCTTTTTAAATACGAATAAAAAAAATTTGGATTAATTTTAATGTTTTCTTCTACCCTATCTACGTAATTTTTATAGTTTGAATTTATAAGAATTCTGTCTCTCAATAATTTAAATTCAATTTCATCCATTGGATTATGATATTTTTTAAACAGGATTCTATATTTATTCTTCTCCGCTAGCCTTTTTTTTAAGTTTTTTGAATACCAGACGGGGTAAGTTGTATTATTTTTGAATGATTTCTTTGGAATACACTTTTCTATTATGTTACGTAATTCTGTGTAAAAGATCTCGGTCATTTCGTTTACGTTATCGCACTTATTAAATAGATATTCCCATTTTAAGTCTGCAAGAAATTTATTTATTAATTCGTAGTTTGCTTTTCTAAAGTTATATTTTATTATTGTATTCGAAACTAATAGTGATTCATTTTGTTCAATTTCAAGGTCTATTTCTAATGGTGGATGATAATTATCTACTGAGCACATGGAAAAGTCACTGTGTTTTACTTGCACATTTTTATATGTACTAAAAACGAGATCCAATATCTTACCGTTTACATTATCTACATTATTAAACTGATATAGACTTGTTAGTGCCATAAAATCATTAATAGTAGACAATGCAGTGCCACTATTGCATGGAATCAATTTACCGGTGTTATTATCCTCAAATCTCCATTTTAATGACGGAATATTAAAGTCACCAATGACCACAGTGGGTGATTGCTCGTTAATTATTATATGTTCAACGTTCTGTGTAAACTGTTCAAGAGTGTTATGATTAAGCGGCGATGGTATGTATACGGCACATAGCGAAATAGTTCTTGAATTTATTATTATATTAACCCAAATATCTTCACAGTTTGTTTCCCACGAATTAACCCTGTAACATTTAAACTTTTTCAACACCGCTATCAAAACACCTCCACCATCCAATTTATTAGTATAACAGGATTCGCGATCCCGACGAAATCTCTGTAAATATTATTACGTCAAAATTTGAGTTAAGAATAGCGAGATATATATCATTTGTTTTGGTTCTCATCCCCCTAACATTCTGATAGAATAGGCTTAAGTGATTAATCATTAAAATTTTAACTGTTTCCTCACAATATCAGAATATCAGAGCAATGTAATTAGAAACTAAAATATGATAGAGTGCTTATGTTAAAGAAGCCAATTGTTGCTTAGATTTCACCAATATTACGTCACTTGATATCGTCTTCCGCAAAAATACGTTACCGTTACGCGACCAGACAAAACGGTAATTTTGTTCTTTGGAAAAAATACGTGCCGCCGCGTAGATGTCTTTAGCTGTTGAAGACAGGTGTTCTGAAATGTATACCGGTTTCTTCTCTCCCGATATACCTAGATGCGCCGTGCTTAACTTATCGTTTTTATTTGCCTTATTGTAATTGATCACTCCTGCTAAAAATTTGTCTCTAAGTAGAGAAGAGCTAAATTTAACAATAACAGATCTTGGACGAGAGGAGATCTTGTTTAGTTTCGCAACGCGTGTGCACTTAACTACACTACCTTCCGTTATAGGAGTGTTTATAACTCTTCCAATTTGCTCCACCGTGTTGAGTAAATTTTCGCCTTTGTGCTCGGGAATACAATGCACTTCAATATTGTTTGCTCTAGCCTCCCTATCAAGTACACTTATTATATTGGCATGACTATTTATAATATCTCTTAGTTCACTATTATCCTTCTTCAATGATAATATTTCTTTTTTTGCTTCTTCCAACTCTTGTTTCACTGCGTCAAATTTGCTCGATAAATATTCTAAAGATGATTGAATATCTTGTAAACCGCTCAATTCTTCACGAATTTTTATCAATTCAACACTCACAAATTGACAGATAATTTCTTGCACTTCTTTTCTTATTGCCGAGAGCCAATTCCCGTCAGAAACGACAATGTCTTCAGTAGTTTTAGTCGAACCTGCGATGCTATTTTCCAATAGTTGCGGTGATTTGTTTTTGCAAGTCGCGCAAACCCACTGCCCTCGTATAAAAGGTGACTTAGACCCCGGTGGAACAACACATTCAAAGTGGTATTTTGTCTGACACTTAATACAATTAATTCTTTTTTGTGTAACTAGTATATTCAATTTGCATACGTTACATCCACTTGACATTTTAAATAAATGTATACAGAAAAATAAAATAAAATAAAATAAAATAAAATATAAATGAGTGTTGATTCTCGATCGTAGATTTGATCCTTGAGCACTCGGTTTAGGATTGCGAAATCTAACGCTTGCCACACTGAGCTATTGAGGCGCTTGCTCAAATGTGTAAATCCTTGGGTTATATGTTGAAACTTAATGTTTTGTATCAACTGTTATAAATAAATTTTGTGGGTACTTCCACTTCAATTACTTGTACTTTGAAACTTTTAAATAGATTCTAGACACTTTATCGTCTTCAAATCTTCTAAACTTTAACTGTAAACACTAATTTTGGCGATAAACATTACTTAAACAACACTTTTACTTGATTTAAGTCACTTTTAACTACAAAAATTAATTTTTAAGTAAGGAACTAACTAAGAACGACTACACTGATGACTATTCTCTATTCAGTATAAGTATATATTCATATCTATTCAGTATAAGTATATATTTTGAAACAAGAAAAAACTAAACAAGATATTAACAATATTTATTTTACCAAAATCGAGCTTACGCGTTGCTAGGATACGCGACATCATACTATCTCATTCTTTCCTACACATTTTTGTATTTGTATCTCTTACCTGTCGCTTTTTCCGTCGCATCCAATACAACGATTTTAAAGAAGTTTCACTTCAAAATTAATATCTTACAAAAGGAACTAACCGATTAAATTGACGACTCAAAATGCTTTTAAAGAATTTAAACAAAATCATCTTAGTAATCCATCAGTTTTAAAGCCATTTAAATACTACTAGCCACTAGTTAAATATTGTGTAAGTGAAAATACATATCAAGGGATTACTTGTACGTTACTTGTACGTTCTGTGCTTTGCTGGAACCCCCAGGATTTTGGTCATAGTGGTAGGCCGTTAGACGCGTTTTTATACATTAACAAATAGCAGAAAGTTACAGAAATACTGAACTGAACTGAATCAGTTTTTAAACACCCCAATGCTCGGCAAAGACCTCTTCTCCATATTGGAGAAGAATAAGAGCATAATTCACCATGCTGCTCCACTGCGGGTTGGCAAATAATTTTCTCTATCATAAGTAACGATCGCTATCAGGTGTTTATGACAACAACCGCAACCGACGGCTTTACGTGCTCTCCGAGGCACGGTAGGGAATACCACAAGAACATGCACCAAGACCGGAAACAAATATTTGTACAAATAAACAGAAACGCTAGTAAATAAATATTACCTATTATTTTTCCATTTTACCCTATTATTTAAATCAAATTTATTCAAGTATGCTTTTTATTCACTTATGAATCGAAATTGTAATAATCAACAAACTACAACAATTAACAAAATAGCTTCTATCTTAAATCCTTGAAAGTTATATTGTTTTACTTATTACAGCTGTACCTTATATCTACGGCGGAAGACCTGCGATCTATGGCGAATTTCCACATATGGTGCGGATTTTTATAGAATATTTGCTTTGAACTTAAAATAATCAGCCTGTAAGCATTCCACTGCTGGGCAAAGGTCTCTTGTTCACACAGGAGAAGTTTTGGAGCTTAATCCACCACACTGTTCTACTCTCCGAGGCACGGTGGGTCTTTCCACTACAATATACACCCCAGACCAAAAAATATAAATATCATGTCCGAGCGGGGCTCGAACTCAATATATTATATATATATATATAAGAAGAAGAAGCGTGGCGATGCTCTTCTTCAAAAAATGTGATAACACCTTGTTGAAGAATTACAGGCCCATTTTGCTTCTGAGCCACGTTTATAAGCCGTTCTCTAGGGTCATTACGAATCGTCTGACGGGCAAGTTTGATGACTTCCAACCTGTGTTCCAACGGGTGGGCCTTAAAATGAATATGGACAAGACAAAAACCATGTCAAATGTCTATTCGTGCCCACCCTGATATCGGTTGGAGATTCTACTCTCGAAGTTGTTGACGAGTACATATACCTTGGGCAAAATATCCATCATTGTATGTCCAACTTCGACAGAGAGGTCAATCATCGAGTGCAGCTAGGATTAACTTTAATATTAACTTCCCGAACGCTGCCCGTTCGGGAAGTTAAAAAACGTCTTTTCATCTGACATACCTCAGTGCCTGACGTCGAAAGTCTTCGATCAATGTGTGTTAACAGTGATGAAATACGGATCTGAAACATGGTCACTGACTATGGGCCTTTTAAACAAGCTCCAAGTCCACACGGCATGCAAAAGAGAGGGCTATGCTTGGTATTCCTATGCGAGATCGAATCAAAAATGATGAGATCCGCAGACGAAGGAATGTTACCGACATAGCCCAATGGATTTGCAAGCTAAAGTGGCAGTGGGCAGAGCACATGGTTCGTAGAACTGACGGCCGATGGAGCAGAAAGGTTCTCGAGTGGAGACCGCATACCGGCAAACACAACGTCGGACGGCCGTCCGCAAGATGGCCAGACAACTTGATGAAAGTCGCTGAAAGCCGTTGGATGGAGGATGCTTTGAACCGGTCGCTCTGGAGGTCGATGGGGGAAGCCTAAGTTCAGCAGTGGACATCCAATAGCTATTATGATGATGATGAAGATGATGTATGAAACTTTAGATTTGTGTGACTAAAACACAAAGTATAAAATATTAATATTCTTCTTAAGTAATTATATTTTAATTTCTATTCATCTTCGTTCATCTCGTTCTCGTCAGTAAACTACATTTGAGTGCTTTTTATGAAATAATGATAGAAGCTTCCATCGATTTTTTACTATCTAATTCTTATTAATGTCACTTTATAAGTTTGTATCGACTAATTTCCCAGGATATAATGCTATGACACTGTGACAAGACATCGTTGAAAATTTATACACGTATTTGTATAATAATTGTGTACATTGTAGGGTGCATTGGGATGGAGATCAGCTACAAAGAGAAATAAATGGGTATATAAATGCGGAGCTACACTTATTAGTAAAAAGTTTATGTTAACAGCAGCGCACTGCTCCTACGCTCCCCTATACCATGGTGTTGCCAACACAAATCCAGAAATCGTGCAACTGGGTGATAAATTTATTAAGCATGAAGACGTAAGCATATATATTATAATATTAATATTTTTTTATGACTGATTCAGTCAGTTCCTTTTTTTACCCGACTGCGACAGAAGGAGGGTTATGTTTTTCGAGTGTATGTATGTATGTATGTATGTATGTATGTATGTCCATTTCTTTGGCACGCCCTACAGCCCAAACGGCTGGACGGTTTTTGACATATGAGGTGTCGTTGGATTTGTCTAAATTGAAGTAGTGACATACGCTATATAAATTTTCAAAATGGCGCCCGCAAATGGCGGAATGAGGGGGAGGAGTTGAGTTTTTTTTTCTTACTGTAGCAATATGGGTATCAAATGAAAGCTAGTAAATTGTTTTATTCTTTTTAGTTTATAATAAGAGTATTTTACGCAGTCGGGTTTTTTTGATTTTTTTAATTAAGCATACTTGTTTATTAATTACTTTTTTATTATTTTCACAAACTTATGGTATTCGTTCGTATGTTACGAGCATAACTTTGATTATCGCCTTTAAGGAACCTTCTTTGCATTGGTAGGCAGTATACGTTATAGCCTAAGAGCTACTGAACCATCCAAGTAACCCGTTTCGTTTTAAAAAATTTAAGGGATTATAACACAACCGCGAGATGCCTGCCAGACTTGCAATTTCATAATTGACCGATAGCAAAACAAAATTTTAAAAAATTCTATTTTTGTGGGAAACGGGTTACGGGGATGGCTCAGTAGCTCTCCTCCTATTAAAGTATATAAATATCTAGGTATATAAATGTCTATCAGTTATCAAAAAATGACGTTCTAGCCTAGTTTTGTATGGAAATCTAAATTTCTATCTTTAACTAATATAGTTTTAAATGACAACAGAACATATAGAACAGTGTTGCAATGAAAATTTAAAGGTACTTTAACAAATTAAAATTATGACATCCGTAGTAGGTAACTTTAAATTGTGTGTTAATTTTCAGGACTATCGAAGAGAATTGAACAAATGTTATGACACTTTTGGGGATTTAATTATAGAATACAAGAGACACACAGGACGGGTAATTAATAATGTTTTAACTTTAAATAGTGTTTTAGTTTAGCTGAGTAAAATATAACAAGGAAAAAGTAGTAAATCGTACAAACAAAATCACTAAAACTAAAATTTGTTTCTATAATATTCATATTAAATACCTAGGTGTATGTGAATGTGAAAGAAACAAAACAGACAGAGATGGCGCTTAAGAACGCTATGGATTTTATAGGCCTTTGATAAAAATAATTTAAAACACGAACAAAATACACATTTTCTATGCAACTATTAAAATATGGTTTTATTGAATACTAGCAAACCCGGCGAACTCCGTTTCGCCACCAGATGGCTTCGTTTTTTGTAAAATCATATTGGTTTGTAGTACATGCATCAGAGATGGCGCTGTATGTGAAAAATGATTTTCCCTGTTTTCCTGCTTTTCTGTTGAAATTTTTCCTAATTTTGTTTGCTATAAAGCTCACGGAGCCCGAGACCTTTCTAACGAATGCAAAACCGTGGAAATCGGTTCGTGCGTTCTGGAATTATAGCGTCAGGAAGGAAAACCCGACTTATTTTTATATATAAGATATATATTTTTTTTGTTTTTCATAATTACAGACCATCGATGACAACGATGGACCAAAATATATATCTATAGAAAAAATTATAAAACATGATGATTATAACTCTCCTGAGCGATATTATGACATTGCTATTGTCGAGCTAGCAGAAGCTGTGAACTTCGGTCCTCTGATCCGTCCAGCCTGTCTCTGGAACAATCCTGAGACAAGTTCTTTGGATAAAGTTTCTATAACTGGGTGGGGGGCTACTCATGCAGGTGAGATTACGTTAAGACATTGGGTGTACTGCAAAATGTAGTTCCTTGTACCGTTAA
This sequence comes from Euphydryas editha, assembly GCA_036937285.1. Taxonomy (NCBI): domain Eukaryota; kingdom Metazoa; phylum Arthropoda; class Insecta; order Lepidoptera; family Nymphalidae; genus Euphydryas; species Euphydryas editha. The sequence goes on along the minus strand of JAUPFZ010000013.1, from coordinate 2,268,477 downwards.
TTACATTGTTAGTCAACGAGCTGTCGTATTTGCGTCATAATTCGACAAAATATGGTTCCTGGCTATGAAATATTTCGGAACATTCCCATATTTAAATTAATTACAGTAACTCCTCCTTAATTAAAGTTTCTCCATATCATGACATAATAACACAAATTTCAGGTAGCAATATTGGAGCAGAGGAGCTTCAGGTAGCAGAAATAGATATAATTGAGGACGAAATCTGTAATAAATTATTAGAAGAGAGACACAGCAGATTATGGTCCGGTCTGAGTGATCATCAATTATGCGCCGGGGTCCTGGAAGGCGGTATTGATAGTTGTGACGTAAGAAATTTTTATAAATAAATAACCTATTTTGTCAATGAAAAATTTTAATTTCATCAACACGAGATTTGTTGATGGTTGGTATACACGCATAAATTAGTATGCCTCTAGTGTATTTACATAAAATAATACAAATATTATTGGTATATACAGCAGTGCCGGATTAACCAATAGGCAGGGTAGGCAATTGCCTAGGGGCCCCGCTTCCACTAGGGGCCCCATGCAAGCGACAAGAAGAAAAAAAAGTTAGTGGCACCGAGACTTTAACACCTTATGTGTAGTGCCGGATTAGCCTATAAGCTATTTAAGCAATTGCTTAGGGCATCCCGTCTTGGGGGGCACCAGAGATGACATGACAGAGACGAAATCATGTTGTGTCGACTCCACGTAGCGTAGGTACGGAGGAAAATGTCCATACTGAAGGGCGGATGACCTTTTTTTTTTTTTCGTCGTCCGAAAATGGAACCGATAACAATGGAATAAAACAATGGAACCGATAACTGGGCTAGTTCCAGGTAAAGTACGTTACGACTTACCACTTAAAATCAGGTGGAACGTCTGCCAGTTTGCCTATTTACTTAACATTAAAAACAAAAGTAAAAAAAGGGGCCCCGAGTATAGCATTGCCTAGTGTCCCTGACAGGGTTAATCCGGCTCTGTATATACTATACTAGTAATAGACTAATAGATATCAGAGCATTTAGTGATAGATGGTAATATTACGTACGCCCTCCACAACAAATACTCGCCCTAACTTACTAACTACTTCATTATACTTAGTTACAATTTTTTCTATTATATACGTATATTTGTATCTAACCTATGCCTAGTCAATAAGCTAATTATGTTTCGTCATCATCATATCAGCCTTTTTTTTACCCGACTGCGACAGAAGGAGGGTTATGTTTTTCGAGTGTATGTATGTATGTATGTCCATTTCTTTGGCACGCCCTACAGCCCAAACGGCTGGACGATTTTTGACATATGAGGTGTCGTTGGATTTGTCTAAATTGTAGTAGTGACATAGGCTATATAAATATTCAAAATGGGGGTTGAATTTTTTTTTTTCTTAAAAAGCTAAGTAGTCTTAAAAAGCGAAAGCTAGTAAATTGTTTTATTCTTTTTACCCGACTGCGACAGAAGGAGGGTTATGTTTTTTGAGTGTATGTATGTATGTATGTATGTAGGTATATATGTATGTATGTATGTATGTATGTATGTATGTATGTCCATTTCTTTGGCACGCCCTACAGCCCAAACGGCTGGACGGTTTTTGACATATGAGGTGTCGTTGGATTTGTCTAAATTGTAGTAGTGACATAGGCTATATAAAATTTTCAAAATGGCGCTCGCAAATGGCGGAATGAGGGGGGGGAGTTGAATTTTTTTCTTACTGTAGCAATATGGGTATCAAATGAAAGCTAGTAAATTGTTTTATTCTTTTTAGTTTATAATAAGAGTATTTTACGCAGTCGGGTTTTTGATTTTTTTTAATTAAGCATACTTGTTAATTTATAATAAGAGTATTTTATTAATTCTTATCCTCCAACATAAATGGGAGACAGTATCCAGATTGATTTTTTCTACTCATCCATACCAGTTCTCGCATTTATTCTTCTCGTATTTTCATTCTGCATTCTATTTCTTTCTGTCGTGCACGGAGTATAGATACCAGGAGTGCTAACGTAATGTTGAAAGAACGGCATCAGTTTAGGGGACAGATATTTTGCTGGTAGGGCGCGCTTCAACAAGTACTCGTTTAAATACTTACGAGGAAGTCAATAAAGCCACTATTCCTATATCCTCACTTGCCTTTCGGCCACTAAGGCAACAAAATTAATTTAAATTAATTTAATTAATTTTAATTTAATTTATTTTTTTTCATTCATGAGCCAGGTTAGCCAGTCCGTATTTACGTGTAATAATAATAACAATAGTATCGGTATACTGGCGAACAAGCCTGATATCGTGGTGATGGATAGGGCACAGTCGAGGGTGTTTTAGTGGATATTACCATCCCGCATGACGAGAACCTCTTGAAAGCCGAAACAGAGAAAAAACGTAAATATCTGGATCTTGTTCACGAGATTGTCGACATGTAGGGTATTGAATCCACTGAAATCATCCCTATCGTTATATCTGCCAACAGTTTGATCCCGGTTAGCCTCGTTCACCATCTGAGGCAGCTGGGTATCCGTGACGGTTCGCTCGCAGCCAGGATGCAGAAGGCGGTACCCATACGAAGAATGAGGATCGGTCGATCATTGGGCCAAGATAGGCAGCTGATCCTCGAGCATCGACCGAGAATCAGATTTTTCATTGGGCCAAGGCTGGCTGGGTATCGGATGTTAACATCGTCCCAAGCCTGGTAACCGAGCATCGGTCGAGGATAGTAACCAAGAATCGGCCGATAGTCAGTGAGGATCGGCCGAGTATAGCCAGTAAGGATCGGGCAAAAGTAGTGGCCGGTTGCTCAAACTCAAAAATTATATTTATAATTATAAAGAAAATTATATTAAAACTATACTTATACAAAATGTAACTAACTAATTAGTTGCTATTGAATACAAATAGATAACTTTAGAGTGAAATGAAATTTTAAATTTATAGTTAAAAAAAAATAATTCAATTTTGAATTAATAGTTACAAAAAAATAATGAAAATTCTTAATAATAAGAAAAAAAAGTAGTAAAATTTTTATTTATAATAAAAGCAAGTAATGATATTTTATATTAATTATAAAAAAATTTAGGTTAAGAAACAGCTGATAGGGCGATGATAGAGTACCCATGCTCGGCCTAGCATAAGTAGCCTAGTCTTGGCCGATCATTGGTTTTATTCGAGCATCGGCGACTTCGTATGGGTATTGCTAGACTCGGCTAGGATAGTCCGCCGATTTCTCAGCCTACAGCCCTAACCCCCGGCCGTTTGATCTCCTCTGCCGGGGCATATTCCTCCACTCGCTTATATTTATGTATGTAAGTTTATGTAAATTTATTATATGCCTTATATAAGTATTGTAGGTATTATGTTATACATAATTATCTATATATATTATTGAACGGGTGGAGTGAAGAGGGGGAGGACCTGGCGGTGCAGCCATATGGCACACGCGTAACGGCTGCCATTCGCCCGGTCCTTGAGCGGTGGATGCGTCGAAAACGCAAGCCCCTCACCTTCCGTCTGACACAGATTCTCACCGGGCACGGTTGCTTTGGTGACTACCTGTGTCGGACGGCCCAAAGGGAGCCGACGACTGAGTGTCACGATTGTGGCGCAGCGGTGGACTCTGCCCAGCACACCCTCGAGGTGTGCCCGAGATGGGCGGTGCTGCGTCAAGGTCTGACGTCGGTCATCGGAGGGGACTTGTCGCTCCCGAGCGTCATCACCGCGATGCTCGGCGACGACGAGTCCTGGAAGGCGATGGTCTCCTTCTGCGAGACAGTAATGTCCCAGAAGGAGACCGACGAGCGGATGAGAGAGGAGGCCGCCGACGTAGCCTCCATCCGCGGGCGACGAATGGGGGTGCGTAGGAGGCGCTACTTAATGCGCCTCCTGTAACGCCCTTGTGCCCGTGTCGGGCCGGGATGGGAACCCGGTCCTGCTAGACACGGCGTCGTCGGGACTGTTCAGAGGTTAGCCGGACAGTCCCCATGGAGGAGAAGTCTGGCCTTTTCGCCGAGGCCAGCCTGTCGCTGGAGGGATCCTGTTGCCTGCAGATCCGGGACCCTCCAATTAAAGCGGCTGAAGGCTCCCGCAGGGGTTTAGTACGGTGGAGTGAAGAAGCTACATAGTATCGGTACCTACTTAATACTTGCGCAGTCAGTGGCAAAAAAAAAATGATCTGGGTTTATTATTGTGTAGATAAATAGCGTGAAAAATCCTATACCGTTCGCAGTCCTAGTATCTATAATCTGTACTGTCGTACATCATCTTTCACACACTGTGTAAATTCCCTTCCTAATTATAATTGTTTTTCTAGCTATTTATTTAATTTATGTTTATTTGAGATAATAAAAGGGTGGACTTATATAATTATTTATTTCTTTGTATCTTTACACGTGTACAATGTTACACTATTTATTTTACATTTATTTTTGTACTTTATTTATTATCTAATCTTACGATGCTCTTATTTTATTAGTTACAATTATTTTACAAAATTAAACACATATGATCTTATATAACTACTGATTTTTAACAGACTACAAGTTTTCTTATCTCCACTTAGCATATTATACAATGCTACGTTCGTATATCTATTGCTTACATTTTTCTATTATTATAATAATAACTAAATTTTCATTACTATTACATCTTATATTTATTATGCTATCCTATTTTTAACAGATTTTCTAGGTGTTGTATGCTAATATATTCAATATTTATTTCATTAAAAGTCTACAACGGATTTTATCGCGTTTATTTTTACGTGTGTGTCCGAATAATTCATTATTCGGACACCCACCACCTAGATCCCCCAGACCATGGACGCTGTAAAGGGTCCGAAACGTCGGGAAATAATTTTAAAAAATCGTTAAACTGTAAAGTTTTTTAAATGAACGCGATAAAATCCGTTGTAAACTTTTAATTAAATGAGTGAAATTCGCGTAAATATAAGAGAATAAAATATATTCCATATTTTACGTATGTAACACAAACTTTCCCTACCTATTTCTATTATTTACTATTTTTGTCATATATATTTTTTACAATAGTTTAAGAAAAGGACTCTCTTATTTATTTATTTATTTAATTTATTTAACTTATTTTTATGTAACACCCAAATTACCATTTTTAACAAATGGAAATAATTATGATGCGCAAGGTACCAAAAAGTCGCTAAAATGCCTTTGTTATTGTTTTAATCGCGTTTGTGGTAATAATAAATAAAACAAGATATTTATAACTCGTAATACATGGATAACAAAATAACAGTGACGTACAATACAATCGAAGGACTCGCCGTAAAACATATACGAAAAGGTTTGTCAACTTGGGAGACTTTAATTTCTTAGTTTTTTATTTAAATTAAAAAAAAGCAATGTTAGATAACGCGTTATATGAAGCCCCCTCGCCCTTGTAACGCGTCGTAACTTTTTACAAGACCCCCTCCCCCTAAATTGCGTTACGTAATACTTGAACGCCCCCTAAGTAGTTAAGTGTTATCCTTAGTACTTTTTGCCCCCGGATGCTGTCACTAATTTGGATCTCGATCCTAACTTAAGGGAAAAGTTACCTTTTGATCCATAAAATGAACGGAACGGAACAGAATCAACCTATACGTCCACTGCTAGGCAAAGGCCTCTTCCATTTAGGAAAACCTACCTACCTACTGTACCTAGTTGGCCTTTCTTCCATGAATCCTGTTTATGTTGTATGTTATTGTACTTTTGTATTGTTGCTGTTATTATTCTTTTTCGTGTATGTTGTTTCTGTTTTTATTTTTACTTTTACGTTGATGTTATTTTACTTTTGTGAATAAGGCAAATAAATTTTTTTTCTTCTTCTTCTTCTTCTTTAAAAGGCTTGGAGCTTAATCCACCACAGTGCTCCACAGCCGGTTGGCAAATAATTTCTCTATCAGGACTAATAATCGTTACTCATGGAACTTGAATGGCTACTTTATGTATGTATATCCTACACACTACACCAAAAGTTGCAAAATTTGCACAAATATAAATATCAGCCTCGATCAGAAATTGAACCCGCGAACGCCTACCTTAAGGCGACTATTCGTACCACTACATGAACGCTTATAAATACAAACGCTTAACTGGAAGATCCGCTAACACAAAATAATAGTAATTAAATCTTTTACCTTCATCAACTTCAAATTTTAGGGCGATTCTGGTGGCCCACTGCAAGTTGAAATAAACCTTAAACTAAGAGAATCAATTAAAAAATGGCCGATGTACTATGAAGTTGCAGTGACAGCGTTCAGCTTCAAATGTGGACGGCCGAATACACCAAGTATTTACACCAAGACTGCATCTTTCATCGACTGGATTGAAGATCAAGTTTGGCTATAAGACGAAATTGAGACGACAGCTCATTAATTATTATTTTTTAATTTTCTTCGTATCTTTCGAAATATAAATAACTACGGATATCGATGTTTCATTTGCTGATTTCTAAAATAATCACTGGTTTATTTTACAATTTTCATCAATGTATATTTATAATAAAACTGTACCAAAACCTAATGTGTACATTGAACATATTATATTGTATAAAAATTTGCATGGTATTTTACATTCTGAGTACAAATGTAATATACAATTTTATTTTAAACTAGCGGCCCGCCCCGGCTTCGCACGGGTCTTTAACTAAAATTTTAAAAATTATACATTTATATTTTTTATCACCTACACCTGCGTCGATACTGGAAAATATTTTATAATAGACGGATGAGTGACAGATTTATTATGTCTATATACATACATACATACATACATACATACATACATACATACATATATATGTATATAGATAGTACGGATGAAACATTTGAACTGTTTTTTTTTTTTTTTTTAATTATTTTCTCATTGATGAATACCATATTTTAATAGGTATTATTCCCGACGAAGACAAATCCAAAAACACAAAAATCATAAAAATCGTTCCACTCGTTCTCGAGTTATAAACGGTGTAACTAACACGACTTTATATATAGATTACAACTTAAATAGCTATATAACCATCCAACTTTGTACAATCAACAAACAAATAACGACAAAATATTTTAAATTTTAACAACGAACAAACAATCAAGACCGTAGTACCCTAAAGTATTTAATTATATACAAAAAAGAAAAACAGATTTTTAAATACGGGTGAGTGTCATTCTTTTGGCCGAAGTTTTGGTCAGCGCGATTCAGAAAATTATCTGCGCCATCTATCGTATAATTGTAGAATATCGTTTTTATATTTAGTGACATTTAACATAATTAATATTTAACATAGTAGTATATTAATTGAAAATGATGTTTATCTAAAATATTAAAACGATTTCTATTCCTATCCGACATATTTAGTAAACTTTTCAGTTTAACAAAATAATAACTCAAATATAAGTTTTGTGAGTTTTAAAGATTCCTTAGACCAGATGGCGTTGGCGGCGTAGGTAAATATTTTTATTTTCTTAAATATTTATTTTTAAATTTAATTACAATGAAACAAAAACTAAATTATACTGTGAGTTATTTCCAATTTTTATGTATTAAAGTTATTAACATTGGTTTTGTACTTTTTACGTGATACGTGATCAGAGAAAAACACGATAAGAGATGGCGCTGATACAAAAAAATACGCGCTATTGAAATTTATTCTTGATGATATATAGTGTATTAATAAAACAGAGGTTTTAACAGATTTATTATTTGTATAGATATCGATTACGATACTTAAAATAAAATTGTATATTTTTCAAATTTGGTCTGCTTTTCTGTCTGTATCCTGTCCGCATATCAAGCCAAAACTACAAAATGAGTTTGAATTTAGCTTGACACTATTATTGTCCACACTACGAATTTGGACACTGAATGCATTTTAATCACATGCATGCATCCCATGCATGAAATTGAGTACTTACGGTTCCCTGAGAAGACGGGATACAATTTATAATCAGTAATCGAGAACAAAATCGCTGGTACAACTAATAACAATTTAGTTGTATAATCTACTCCCATGCTTTAAATCTTCTTTGAAAGATTCTGAACCAGTTACCTTATTGCCAACATTAAAACACCCAATATCATAATAACCATTATAGCATCCAAACGGATGATATAGGCCGTATAGGTGTTCCGATATATACTGGAGCACTGCAAGTTGTGACGTCATTCCAGTATACTGCGAAGCCGTTCCTTTTTAGTTTGCTATACTGTGCTATAGTGGTTACTGGTTATAACGGAACGCAGTCTAGTATACTGGACTACTACTATCATCCTCATTTTACGACTTTTTTTTTCAAATGAAAATATTTTCACGCAGAATGTAGTTTGAATAACAATATTAATTAATAATAATAACAATCATTCGCGCTGTCATATTTTTGATCACGTAACCTCAGTACTGAGAGCACCTTATCTCGAAAGCGCCATTGGATCAGTGCAAAAATTGCGGCGATTCATGACGTCATATACTGCGGCAGTACTGCCAGTACTGCTCGGTGTATGGAATCTGAATAAATTTCAAAAAAAGATCATCTGTATGAATTAAAAAAAAAAAGAATATTCTCATTCACGTGCGTTTCGCTACCAAAACACCAAAACACGTAAAAAAGGAAATTTAGACTATGCAAATGTAATTAATTACTAGTCGCGATATAAATTATTTGAAAAAAAAACAAAAAAATATTCACAATTTTCACAGTATTGGCAATCCTGACATAAAAAGTACAATTTCTTGAAGCTCGACATCAGGGCTACTTCCAGTTAACGGATTATCCACTATTACGATATTAACCACGTGAGTTTAAATGTGTTAATGTTTTTTATTTTAATTTAACAAGTTATAAAATTAATTGATAAAAAATTAAAGTTTTATACCTTTTGTTTTTTGTAATGCAGGGGAACCCATTTATGGGTGGTAATCACAGGATACTTTAGACCGTTTGTGAGACTCAGCACTTGGGGTTACAATACAATACTAAACTCCTATGGGAGCCTTCAGCCGCTTCAATTAGTGCGTGCCGGATCTGAAGGCAACAGGATCCCTCCAGCTCCGCTCAAGGCATATGGCTGCTCCGCCAGGTCCTCCTCCCACCTGAACATTAGCGCTTCCTGCCCTATCCGACGCACCCGTAGGATCCCATGCAACGTGGGGTTCTCGCCAAGAGCTCGGCAAGAACCTTCCCGATGAGCTCCCACGGGGGGTCGCCGGCTAGAGCAGTAGCTGCAGCCCACGATACCGTACGGTAGCCCCGGATCACCCTCACCGCGATGGTCCTCTGCGCAGCGCAAAGCTTTTTTGCCTTAATTTTATATCAATTTATCTTTTTATTTATTTTTATATCTTTATTATTATATGTTAACAATTTTAGAAATATAAAAACATGCTCTAGGTTTCCTTTTAAATGTAAAATACAATAAAAAATAAAAAAATAAAAAATAAAAAACTAAAATACGCGTAACATTTCATTGATCCGTAATTGGTAAAAGAAATAATTTATTTGTTGGTCTTTTAATAATTGAGGATTGGGTACGTAATGTAACTACACGCGTAACCTTATCATCACCGGGATGCTTTTCCAAAATACGACCCATTAACCCTCGACTAGGGGTAAATTGTCTTCCTTTATGAGAACTACGTCACCAACTTTTGGTTCTTGAATTTTGGAAGACCTTTTATATCGGTGGATTAAGTTGCTTAAATATTCTTGCGACCAGCGTCTCCAAAATGATTGCAAGCAGCATCCATTGAACAACTTGCCTACGTGTTAGAAAATATACATATAATCTTTCATAATCCTTGTATTCTGGTACAATAATAATCACTAAAATATTAATTTTGTAAAATGACGATTCGAAGGTCGTGGGGTCTATTTGAATAAAGTTGTTTTTGATTTTGATTATAAATTATCGTCTCAAACTAGTAAGATTACTGACCTTTTAAATCCTGAATCATTGTCTAAGGACTAGACTATCTCGATTCTAAATTTAATTAAAAGTTTATTTAGTGGTTTATTTATAATATAACAAACAGTACAAAAGCGCTGTTATCGCTTAATTGAATTTTCAAGTAATATAAATGAAGTATTTTTTAATAAATTTGTTTAAATTATATATCTTAGCTGTCAGCTGAGAAGTTATTAAGCGATTTAATGAAATAACTAAATTGTCTTTCAAATCACAGCATTTAATAAATTGGCTTTGTTGAACGAAAATTTCACTTATTAAACGCCGTCCGTCGTTAAAACGGTAAAATGATGCTCTATCTTTTATTTTAATTAAGACTAGCGGCCCGCCCCGGCTTCGCACGGATATTTAACTAAAGTTTTAAAAATTATAAATTTATATTTTTTATAACCTGCACCTGCGTCGATACTGGAAAATATGTTATAATCGACGGATTGAGTTGTCAAATCGGCTTCGAAGCAAAAGCAACCTCCTTTTAACCCCGTTAGGGGATGAATTTTGATGAAATACGAAACACGTCTTCAATCAATTCTGTTAAAGAATATTTTATGCAAAATTTGAAGTAGATTGGACAAAGGAACTACGTTGTCCCACACAAACTTTGCTCCCCTTTTTTGCCACCTTAGGGGTAGAATTTCGTAAAATCCGTTCTTAGCTGACCTCTCCTCGGCAAAAGGAATATTCCTACCAAATTTCAAGTCTCTGGGTCTTATAGTTCCGGAGATATCGTGATGAGTGATCTTTCGCTTTTATATATTAAGATTAAGATTATAAAATGGACTCGTTAACAGATTTATTATATGTAAAGATAGTACGGATGAAACATTTGAACTGATTTTTGACGTGATAACGTCTAGTAAATTGATGAAAGCTACTAGGTGCTAGTTCGAAGAAGATGACGTCATTGTCACAATTAGTGAGCGAGAGCGCGGAACAAGCGGTAGAGAGGTACGATCTGCTCGGCCTAAGTGTTCGGCTCACGATCGGCGGTCGGCCTAACTTACGACGCGTCCGAGTAGAAATGACAGCGGCAAATGGCGGCAAACTGTTTTGTCAATATTGAAGTAATGTGAAATAGTGAAAAGTTGATAATATAATGTAATGTAATAATATAAGTTAATAATATATAAGTAAATAAATGTAAGTTAATAATATAAAAGTTAATAATAAAAGTTAATAAATTCATAAAATGGTTACTATAGTTTTTTAAAACAACAATTGCAGCAAAAAAGGTAATTAATTCTTGCATTTTAAGAATTCGATTAGCGATATAATCTCATATATTTGTTCTTTGATTATAAAATAAGTAGCATCGGTGGGCGAGTGCAGTAATATTAGGTTATATTACAATTTTGACTAAAAGGTTATTAGGACTCATATAATTACGATCGTATAAAAAGTAAACTGTTTTTATTTAGTATATTTTTATAATTTTCATAAGTGGTTAATGAAAATCTAATTTGTTTTGCTAACTTTAAGTTATTAAACTTAACTTCTTTATTAAACTTGATTACTTATTTCTTGTATTACATATCAAAGTATTTAACTTTATTTTGTTTTTATCTTAAATACAATTAATTACCTGTATCTTATATATATATATATATATATATATATATATATATATATATATATATATATATATATATATATATATATAATACAAAATAATGATAATTCAGTGATAATAATTCAATTCCATTCATGTTTTCTTATGACGTTATCACGTAAACATTATCGTCCGTAAACCGACTTTACAGACAACAAATGTTTCTTTTTTTATTAATTATTTTTCATTGATGAATATCAAATTTTAATAAGTATTATTTCCAACGAAGACAAATCCAAAAACACAAAAATCATAAAAATCGGTTCACTCGTTCTCGAGTTATAAACGGTGTGACTAACACGTTTTTCTTTATATACCTACAGACTCCTCTTTCCCCCTGGGCACTTGCCCAGAGCCCCGTGATCAATAGTTCCATTAGTTCTTGCCAGATCACTGAACGATAACCGATATTTATTACCGAAGTTTATTTAATTCGAATTGTCCGCCAATGAAAAAAAAAACCCAGAATCTGATTACAAGGACTTATCTCAAAGAACAAAACGCAGGAGCTTTTTTGATGGCTCTGCAACGTCAATTGAACTGAATGGAAGAGAGAAATAAATAGAAACCTTTCTTCCTATAATTGATACTCTGAGCTTTCATCTAAAACAGCGATTCAATTCGTATCAGAACATTAGTAAACGTTTTGATTTATTTTGTTCGCTTGAAAGCTTTGAATTCCGAAGAGTTGAGAGAAATTTGCTCAGAATTTGCAGTATTTGATTATGATGACGTTAATGAGAAAGAGTTATAAATGGAATGTCTGCATATAACAGAATAGGTGGTTACCTACTTGAAAATTGTTCACAGTGAAATCGAAGGAATTCATATTATATTGGAAATACGTATATAAAATTTTAAAAGAAAACAAAATTGAAGACATATTTTCAAATGTAGAAATCGTATTTAATTCTTTTTTAAGCATGATGGTAACTATCTGCAGTGGGGAACGCTCCTTCTCCAAATTAAAAATAATAGAAATTATGTTTATTTACCATGCATGTTTATTTACCTTCTTTGTCTATTCTTAGAAAATAGTGTTCTGTCAAAGTCATAGGGGCCCCATTACCTTAATATGCCCAGGGCCTTCAACAGCTTAAAGACGGCCCTGTATACCTGTATAGATTACAACTTAAATAGCTATAACCATCCAACTTTGTACAATCAACATACACATAACGACCAAATATTTTAACAACAAACAAACAATCAAGACCGTAGTAGGGGAGAGTTGGATAATACCGCGCGTTTCAAAAACTAAACGCTAATTGCGCTATCCAGTCCTTAAAGATCACAGTCCGAGTCCTCTACCCCTCCCCGTGCACGACGCTAATTTACTCGGAGCAGCGATTAAGACACATCGTGTCTTACAAGTTTTTACTCTCGTTCCTTATAATTTCGCGGGCATTTTTGACAAGAGGTAAACTATTCTATATTTGTATTGTAACACATTGATTACTTTTATTTGAATCCTAACATATTATAGAATTAATGACTAGATTGATTTGAATACAGAATTAACTTGACTGTATTATTTTGAGGTTATAAATTGAAATAACAGAGTTTGTCAATTCCGCGCCCAGGGCGTGTATGAGTGAAGACCACGTACCGGCAAGCACAGTGTCGGACGGCCATCCACGAGATGAACAGACAACTTGAAGAGAGTCGCCGGAAGTCGTTGGATGGAAGCTGCTTGGGGGAGGCCTACGTTCAGCAGTGGACATCCAATGGCCGATATGGTTATGATAATTAATCTAGTCGTAAAATAATATCTAGGTATAGAGAGGAGTCTATGCTTCTTTTTCTACGAACGATTTTATTCAACGTTGCATTTTTTTTTAATTCTAAGTTTACTGATAGAAATTCACGAAATTATTATGGGCACGGTTTTATCAGACCAGTCTGATAATACCACGCTTTCCTGTTTTTTTATTATTTTGCAATAATTAATTTTTGTTTATTTTTTGAAATATTTTGCCGTGATGTATGCGTAGCTTAATAAATTCTGTACTATTTACTGTATTTTTGAATATATATATCGAACCTTCTCCGAATTATAGGTCCAAGTTCTTAGAGGCTCGGTAATATCCATCCCCTACCCTAAGGTATAATTAAATGCAAAAAAGAAAAACGTTTTTTTTTAATACGGGCGAGTGTCATTCTTTTGGCCGAAGTTTTGGACAGCGTGATTCAAAAAATTATATTACGTATTCTGCGCCATCTATCGTAGAAAGTAGAATATCGTTTTTATAATTAGTGACATTTAACATAATTTAACATAATAGTATATTAATTATTGAAAATGATGTTTATCTAAAATATTAAAACGATTTCTATTCCTATCCGACATATTAAGTAAACTTTTAAGTTTAACGAAATAATAACTCAAAAATAAGTTTTGTGAGTTTTTAAGATTCGTTAGACCAGATGGCTTCTATGTCGCGTAGGCGTAGGTACCTATTTCTATTTTCTTAAACATTTATTTTTAAATTTAATTACAATGAAACAAAAACTAAATGTTACTGTGAGTTATGTATAATTTTTATGTATTAAAGTTATTTACATTGGTTTTGAACTTTTTACGTGATACGCATACAAAAAAAAGCTTATAAGAGATGACGCTGATTGAAATTAAATCGCGCTATAAAAATTTATTCTTAATGATATATAGTGTATTAATAAAACGGAGGTTTTTATATGGTTGTCTATTACCACCATTTTGTTGTGGTCCACGATTAAGATTCCTTTGCTAATTACGAGCAGGTCCTTGACCAGGTCCTCCAGGTTTCTGTCCAAATCCTTTATGAGGGCCAAAATTACCACCTCGCTTATTGCCCGGTCCCCCTTGACTACATGAACCACCTTGCTTATTACCTCCAAAGTTACCATTAACATTCATCTAATGCCAGTTCCTCAGTGCTGCCCGTCATGGTTCAGGTCGTCCTAAGCCGAGGTGCGATCTCACTAGGAGACACCCTTTGGACGAACGTTCATTCTGTGCTCCATTCTGGGAGCAGCCATTGTTTTCTCGGCCGGTGTCTTCGTACCTGTCCCCTCCCCCCCACCCGGTGACGCTGTAAAGGCTGTTAGGGCCAACAGCACTTGTCATTTCGAAAAAATAAAAATAAAAAAAGGATGTTTTAACAGATTTATTATTAGTATAGATATTATTTATCGCTATTGAAATATAAAAAATTTACGTGTTTTTCGAATTGCAATTGGTTATCTTTTTATGATATAACAAACGCGTTTTGAAAAACAATCATAATCTAGGTAGTATGTGCCAGTTTAAATGTTGTAGTAAAAAGTGAAGAATAAAAACGGACTTTGGTTAAAATGAGTTCTTTCCATTAATTCATAATTATGTAATATTTAACTAATTTTAAAAATGTGGTCTTTATATAATAAATATAATAATAGAACATGCAACAATAGAGAATATGGAATTTTTCAAAATCTAGAATTGAAAATTCACCCGCGCCATTTGAGATCACAATTAATATAATATAGAAAGTTGAGTTATGTACTTTCAATCAACTCGTCGTATATTAAATTAAGCAACCGGAATCGGAAACTTTTGTAATTGAGTTATGTATCTATAATTCTGTATATATTTCCAAGTATTTATTTTATTTCCGATTAGGGGCTATTCATTTATTACGTAAGACGAATTTTGCTACTTTTCGACCCCCTCCCTCCATATTATAAGAAAAAATAAGAATAGGCCGACCCTCTCCCCCTTGTTTAATATTTATTACGTAAGAATCTAAAGTAAAAATTTCACAAAAACAAAAGCCACCAGGCTATACGTATTCCTAAAAAAAAGGTCATTTGAGATCTATCAACGATGTTTACCCTTGTAGCCTATCAGAATTCCTAAAAAAAACCGAGATCTACCATCGATGTTTACTTTTGTAGCCTATCCGAAATCCTAAAAAAAGGTCTTTCGATATATCTATCATCGATAACTTCGCGCAATTTTGTGATCTTACGTAAGAACTATCTGGACTCCCCCCCCACCCCCTTGTAAGAAAAAAATCAGACATGATAGACCCCCCTCCACCCTCTAAATCGTCTTACGTAATAAATGAATGGCCCCTTATAATGAAATATTTGTTATACCTTTTTGGCCAATAGAAACTTATTATAATTGAAATTCAGTTGCTTGTCATTATACTACTTTAAAGTAGTTCCAGCGTGGTGAAGTGTAGTCCTACCTTAATACCTTCTGCCTTATATCGTTAGTAATCTGGCAACGTTGCTCTGAGTGTTTTATTTATTTTTATTTATATGGTCTTAGTATATACAATAGAATTGCGCTGTCTAATAATACTTTTTGTTCAGGCTTATAGTGCCTGACAGCTTGTTGATGCAGTTAACGAACCATGCGCGTTTGCTTTTGTACAATGCTAGGCACCTTTTATTTATGTCATCTCGATTATTATAAATGTCATTACCCACAATATAAAAATATAAAATATTAAACTTACTTACGAAACTACACTTGGGCTTTTAATTACTCAAAATAATAGATTTAAGCTCCAGTTTATATCAAAATTAAACATTTGGTGGCCCATGAGGGGAATTAATATATTTTACGAAGAAATGAAGAATTAATAGTCAAATACAATCTAATATTGAAAAACTGAACGAGCATCAGTGGATACCGCTAAAGTGCCACATCGTTCCAGCGTTCGTCGATCTAAGTTAAGTACCCTGGTCCTTTGTTTATCCTTGATTCCTATTCCTTAATTCCCATTAAGTAATTGCTGAAGTCCACTTATGCAAATTAAAATTCATTATTAATTTGTAAAAATAATTGTGTTAAGATGAAGTGACCGACATTAGTTTAAAAAATTGTGTATTTGGTTTAAATAGTAATTATTATATTCAATTAAATCGTAAAACATTGTTAAGAATCGTGTTTAATAATAACAAAGGTGTAAATGTTGATATTAAGATAGTTTGCTGACTAATTTCAGATTCCGGTCCCGGTAAGCATATTTCAAAACCTAGCAGTCTGCCGTTTTGGATAGTTGACAAATTGATGTAAAATTGTTGGCCTGGGACAGTAGGTGTCACCGGAATAAGGAGCGTGAGCTTTTTTGCTATTTTACTAACATAATTAACGTATTTATAATTAGATAATTTTACTATCTACCTGCTTTTTTTCTTTTTTCTTTTCTTTGTTTAATATCACAATGTCTACAGATATGGATAAAAAACAACATTTAAAAGATTTAATTACTAGACGTTCATCGGCTAAAGGTCAGATCACAAAGTTTCGAAATTATTTATGTAGTATTTCTAATTTAGAAGATTTAACTAATATTCAATTAGCAGAGTTAAATCTTAAGTTAGCTAAGTTCGAGGCATTGTCAGTTAGGGTTGATGACTTGCAGGGTGAAATAGAAGTCTTGTGTCCAGATAACATGGCTAACGAGATTGATGAGCGCGATAATATAGAACGCGAAATTATCGTTAATATGGCGAAGGCTAAAACTTTATTGGAAAAATTTAATAAAAAATTAGAATGTGAAAATAGGCACGCTTCAGTTATAGAAAACTCAATGAATTTAGATAATCAAGAAATGTCTATGAGGCTTCCTCAGATCCAAATAGCAAGGTTTGACGGTGCATATTTCCGTTGGCTCGAGTTTCGGGACACTTTTGAAAATTTGATTCATAATAATACACGCATCTTGCCCATACACAAATTCCATTACTTGATTTCTTATTTGGAGGGTGATGCATCGCGAATAATTTCCAATCTTGAGGTGTCTTCCGCCAACTATGCTGAGGCTTGGAAATTGTTATGTAGCCGCTTTAACAATAAAAGAATATTAATTAATCACCATCTAAATTCATTATTTAATATTAAGCCACTTTCACGTGAGTCTGAAAGATCTTTAAGATTTTTAGTTGATCACGTAACAAAAAATTTACGTGCCTTGCACAGTCTAGGTCAGCCAACAGACAAGTGGGACGTGTTGGTTATTTTCATGTTATCGTCCAAATTAGATAGCGCCACCCTAGCTAAGTGGGAGGAATACAGAAGCTCCTTAGATAGTGACACAGCCACTTTAGAACAGTTTAATAAGTTCATGGTCGATCGCGCGGATGTGTTAGAATCATTAAATAGAAACAAGGCGCATGAAGGTATTATTAATGCTTCCAGGGGATACCTGGCTAATTCACGAGGTAGTCTAATATCAAATCACAATAAACAATTTACTCATACAAAACCATTTGCGACCTATAATTCCTCTAAACAAACAAAATCTAACAACTCGAATAGTTTCATCTGTATAATATGTAATAATAATCACAAAATCTATGATTGTCCTACCTTTAAAGCGATGGCGATTGACGAGCGGCTAAAAAATGTTTCAAAATATAAACTTTGTGCAAATTGTTTACGACAAGGTCATCCTGTAAGTCAATGTCGCATGGGACCATGTCGAGATTGCAACAAGAGACATAATTCGCTGCTCCACAATCCAGCCTCATCTGACAGTCACCATGTAAGTTTTGATGCTGAAACTCCTGAAGAAACTTATAAGAAAAATGAAGCCGCTGCGTATTTTTCACAACATTACTCGAACGAAATATTACTGTCAACTGCTGTGGTACTAGCCGCGAATCCATTGACTCAGCAAAAGGTCAAAGTTCGTGCGTTGCTGGATTGCGGAAGCCAGTCTTCTTTTATTTCAAAATCCCTTAAGGAACGAATTGCATTAAAATCAATCTCAATTGACTCACTAAAGGTTGTTGGGATAGGCAACGCTAGTTGCACAAATGTTGTTGAAAGCTGTAATGTTCATATCCAATCTCTAAATAGCAATTTAAGTGTTATTAGCTCATGTCTAATCTTAGATGAATTAACTGGAAACATTCCAAGGCAATCCATTGGGACAAAAACAATTAAATTGCCAAAAAATATTGTATTAGCTGATCCTCAGTTTTATAAACCAGCCCCTATCGATCTATTGATTGGTGCCGACTTATTTTGGGACATTCTTGGTAATGAACAAGTTTCCCTCGGTCCCCTAAACCCAAAGTTACGAAGCTCTCAGCTTGGCTGGATAATATCTGGTCCAATTCATTTAGATTTAATAAATAAAGGTACTCGTTGTAATCATGTAACAATTTCAAAATCGAATAGCCACGATAATATTGATAAATTACTTACAAAATTTTGGGCTATTGAAGAAGTGCCTACAAAATGTTTGTTGAGCAATAAGGACAAGGAATGTGAGAGACACTTTGTTGCTCACACACGTAGAAATGTCAGTGGTAGATTTTGTGTCAAATTACCTTTGTTAGAAAGCCCAAATTGTCTTGGAGATAGCTACAATTTGGCAAAAAGAAGGTTGCTATCTTTAGAAAAACGTTTCAAACGTAATCCAATTCTTAAACAAGAATATAGTAATTTTATAATGGAGTATAAATTATTAGGGCATCTCTCGCCAGCTACTGATTCTCCGAGTAATTGTTACTATTTATGTCACCATGCTGTACTGAAACAAGAGAGTGAATCTACAAAACTGCGAGTGGTGTTCGATGGTTCTGCCCCGTCTTCATCTGGCTTCGCATTAAATGACATTTTAATGGTAGGTCCAAACATCCAGGAGTCTCTCTTTTCCATTTTGATACGCGCCAGGCAGTACCAGTTTCTTCTCACCGGCGATATCGAGAAGATGTATCGCCAGGTTCTTGTAGCCGAAGAAGATCGTGATTTACAGCGTATATTATGGAGAGATGATGAGTCCCAACCCATCCAAAAGTACAAACTAAATACTATCACTTACGGAACTGCAAGTGCTAGTTATTTAAGTACACGCTGCTTATGGCAGCTGGGTGAAGAACAAGACGATGAGTTAATCAAAACAATTATACAAAATGATTTTTTCGTAGATGATCACATTACCGGTGCAGACACCGAAGAAAGACTGCGTTATATACAGAGATCTGTAGCTAAGGCACTCGAGTCTGGATGTTTTAATTTAAGAAAGTACAAATGTAACCTACCATCAATATTCCAAAGTATTGAAATAAATATTACTTCTAATTTAACTGTAAGTCAATCATCTAGTACACTCGGATTAGGGTGGTCTCCTTCCAGTGACACATTATTTTTTCCAATTAAAAATTTTACAAATGATCCTAATACAACTATAACTAGTTCAAGATATTTGATCCTTTAGGCATATGAAGTCCGGTGGTAATAAAACCTAAAATATTGTTACAGACACTCTGGCAACAAAAGCTAGATTGGGATCAACCCGTCACTGTCGAAATAAAAAATGAGTGGCTAAGGCTATCTGAAGATTTAAATTCCATTAAAGATCTAGAAATGTCCAGATTAGTTTTGTGCAAATCCCCAATTTCTATAGAATTGCATTCTTTTAGTGACGCGTCGCAAAGGGCATACGGTGCATGCATTTACCTTAAATCTACGTCATCTCAGGGTGAAACTATGATTAGGCTATTATGCGCTAAGTCAAAGGTTGCGCCTCTAAAGCCAACAACAATACCTCGGCTTGAGTTATGCGCCGCTTTGCTGTCTGTTAAATTATGCAAATCAGTTTTAGATTCTATCAGATACAGGCCAGATAAGGTTATACATTGGTGCGACTCGAGTGTGGTGTTAAGTTGGATAAATGGTGACTTAACTAAATTAAAACTATTTGTCGCCAATCGTGTGGCCGAAATCCTAGATTTGTCTCAACCGTCGTGTTGGCGATATGTGCCTACTCATTCTAATCCGGCTGATCTAATCTCAAGAGGAGTAGATGCTAAAGATCTAGGATCCCTGAGCCTATGGTGGTCCGGACCAGACTATCTAAATAAAAACGATTCTGAATGGCCTAATCTAAAGCCTGATCCTGTAGCTGAATTACCTGAAATAAAGGTACATACAATAATAACGAGTGGTACAGTCATAGAATTTGATAGATTTTCCTTGTTTATAAAAATTCAGCGCTCTTTCGCATTCGTGTTAAGATTTGTATATAACTTAAAAAATAGTAAAAATAAACGTCAAGGTATTTTGTCTGTTGCAGAGCTCCGTGACTCATTCAATTTGTTGTGTGCTATGGCTCAGCGCGAGTCATTCGCTGTGGAATATAACTTATTACTTAACTCGAAACCTTTAAATAACAAAAGTAAAATAATTTCACTTTCTCCCTTTCTAGACAAGCACAATTTAATTCGCGTTGGAGGTCGCCTCGAAGCATCTATCTGTTCTTACGAAAAGAAGCATCCTTTGTTACTTCATGCTAATCACAAGTTAACTAAATTAATATTCCACAGCGAGCACGTCAATAATATGCACGCAGGTCCGCAACTATTATTAGCGATTGTGAGGGAGTTTGTTTGGCCAGTTAATGGTAGATACCTCGCTAGACGCACGGTTAATAATTGCGTAATGTGCAGGCGAATGCGCGGTAAAACGTTGGCACCTAAAATGGGGAACTTACCTGCTCAGCGCGTCAACCCAGATTTTCCTTTCTTGTCTGTTGGAATTGACTTTGCGGGACCGTTTCTTATACTAAATAGAAAGGGACGTGGAAGTCGCTTGATTAAATGTTATCTCTGTTTATTTGTGTGTTTGCGATATAAATGTATTCACTTGGAAGCAGTCAGTGATATGAGCAAGGATGCGTTTATTATGACTTTTAGGCGTTTTATTGCACGTAGAGGAAAGCCAACGGAGGTATTTTGTGACAATGGTCGCAACTTCGTAGCTTCTGCAAAGGAAATAGGACATTTTCTTAAACAAAATGAGGAATCCCTATCTGAATTTGCAAGTCATCAAGGTATTACATTTAAATTTATACCTACTTACGCTCCTCATTTCGGGGGCATCTGGGAGGCTGGAATAAAGTCAGCTAAACATCACATAAAACGGGTTATGGGCAATAGCAAACTTACATTTGAGGAAATTTCAACATTGTTTGCACAAGTGGAGGCAATACTCAATAGCCGCCCATTGTGTCCTCTATCATCTTCTCCCAATGATCTCCTACCCTTGTCCCCAGGGCACTTTATTATCGGCCGACCACTCACAGCACTGCCGCCGTCTTTAGAGGACACCGACAACAACGCCAGCCAACAAAGGCGCTACAAACATTTGCAGACAATACGTCTACACTTCTGGCAACGGTGGCAGAAGGAGTATTTATGCGAGATGCAGCAACGAACTAAATGGCGACACAATACTGCACGCCTTGCTGTTGGAGACATGGTATTGCTGGCTGAGGACAATTTACCACCGCTTTGCTGGCGACTAGGACGCGTGTTGCGTCTGTTCCCTGGACCGGATTCGATATCAAGAGTAGCAGAGGTTAACACTGCCCGTGGCTGCGTCAGGCGAGCTCTCACCCGTCTCTGTCCCCTGCCTACATCCGAAGAGCTTCAAGGTTGAAAGGGATCTTTCAACGGCCGGGAGGATGTTCAGGCTTATAGTGCCTGACAGCTTGTTGATGCAGTTAACGAACCATGCGCGTTTGCTTTTGTACAATGCTAGGCACCTTTTATTTATGTCATCTCGATTATTATAAATGTCATTACCCACAATATAAAAATATAAAATATTAAACTTACTTACGAAACTACACTTGGGCTTTTAATTACTCAAAATAATAGATTTAAGCTCCAGTTTATATCAAAATTAAACACTTTTATTAAATTAAAAAGATAAGAGCGTTTTGCACAGTGTTGCCAGATCACTATAAATTTAAAATTAAAATTAATATTTATAATTTTAATATCTCGATAACAAAACCGTGAAGTGCTTCTTTTATTTTTTTAGCTTATTCTAAAAACATTTTTCAACACTCTCCTAGTTTTTTTTCCAATTCTGTCGAGAGAATTTTTTAATATATTAAAAAATCGGAAATTTTACATACATAAATGGGACATTACTCTCAAAATCGCGAACTTTGTTTTTAAATATCTCGCGATCTAAACCGTCAAAAATTATGAAATTTTAGGAATTCATAAATAAAGCTTAGAATAGCTTCTAACCCGTGAAAAAATTTTTAGCCGAATCTGTCGAAAAGTGGTTTCATGCAGGAGCTACCTTAAATCATAGCGTAACTGATTTTATAATTTTTACAAAAATAAGTCAGTAGTGCTGTTATCGCCCGCGGCTTCGCCCGCTTGGGAATATTTTTTTGACGTGATAACGTCTAGTAAATTGATGAAGGGATGCCCGTTCGAAGAAGATGACGTCATCATTGTCACAATTAGTGAGCGAGAGCGCAGAACAAGCGATAGAGAGGCACGATTAGCCTAAGCGTTCTGTCTTACACTCCATCGGACCGCGTTCGAGTAAAAGAGACAGTGGCGCTACGCAATCTACACGCGAACTGTTTTGTAGGGATGTTCATCGGAAAAAAATATCGATAATTTTACTATCGATAATTATCGAATCGTTTTATAGATAATTATCGATTGTTATGGAATGAATAGTTATCGATAATTATCGGAGGAAAAGTTATCGATAGTTGGCGACAGTTATCGATAATTATCGGATAAAAATTGTCGATAGTTGACGAAAGTTATCGATAATTATCGGTCGATAGTTATCGATAATTATCGAATTAAAAAATATCGATAATTATCGGATCAAAATTATCGAATAACACTTATCGATAATTATCAATAATTATCGAATGGAAAATTATCGAGTAGTTACGAATTATCGATAATTATCGCACACCCCTACTGTTTTGTGATTTGTCAATTGTTTAGTAGAAGTAGGGATGTTCACCGATAAAAAATATCGATAATTTTACTATTGATGATTAACGAATCGTTTTATCGATAGTTATCGATAATTATCGTATGAACAGTTATCGATAATTATATCGAAGGAAAAGTTATCGATAGTTGGCGAAAATTATCGATAATTATCGGAAAAAAATTATCGATAGTTGACGAAAGTTATCGATAATTATCGGTCGATAGTTATCGATATTTATCGAATGAAAAATTATCGATAATTATCGGATCAAAATTATCGAATAACACTTATCGATAATTATTGATAATTATCGAATGGAAAATTATCGAGTATTTGCGAATTATCGATAATTATCGCACACCCCTACTGTTTTGTGATTTGTCAATTGTTTGGTAGAAGTAGGGATGTTCATCGATAAAAAATATCGATAATTTTACTATCGACGATTATCGAATCGTTTTATTGATAGTTATCGATAATTATCGTATGAACAGTTATCGATAATTATCGAAGGAAAAGTTATCGATAGTTGGCGAAAATTATCGATAATTATCGGAAAAAAATTATCGATAGTTGACGAAAGTTATCGATAATTATCGGTCGATAGTTATCGATATTTATCGAATGAAAAATTATCGATAATTATCGGATCAAAATTATCGAATAACACTTATCGATAATTATTGATAATTATCGAATGGAAAATTATCGAGTATTTAAGAATTATCGATAATTATCGCACACCCCTACTGTTTTGTGATTTGTCAATTGTTTGGTAGAGAGTACCACTTGAAATACTCCCCTTGATTTCCTACTTTTCCTATCGTATTCCTATTCTTAACAAAATAACACTATCATCTATATAAAAAAAGTACTACACTATCATATATATGTAAAGTAATACACACTATCATATTATATATGTGATAATAATTCAATTCGATTCATAAAAGTATACAATTCTACATCTATGTTTTCTTATGACGTTATCACGTAAAAATTATCGTCTGTAAACCGACTTTACAGACAACCATTTTTTATTTTAGTATTAAAAAGTATCCAATGTTACTTCTAATACCTCCAATAATAATATGTGTATAAAACACATATACAAAGTTTTATGGTGATCGGTTAAGTAGTTTTCGCGTGAAAGCATAACAAACGAACATACATTTTACATTTATAATATAGCATAAGGGATTAGGGGTAGAGTTTTTTTTTTAATATAAAAATTTAGATTAATTTTGTTTATTTATGTTATGAAACTTAATTATAACTAAGTTAACGAAACGCAAACTTTGACAGAGACATCTAAAACGTCATAACGTCAACTATTCCTATAAATTGAGGTGTCGAAATTAAAGTATGAATATTCAATATAGGACTATAGGTAGTTTTTTTATAATAAATAAGTGTATTTGAATTTTTTTACATTTAAAATGACGAGCACTACGACTTCCTATAACAATGATAAAGTTGTGCAAGGGGAGGTGGAATATCCCGCTAGCGATCCTGCTTCGGGTGCCTTCTTTCAACCGGACTATAAAAAGTAAGTATATTTGAATATATTCTAATTTAAATAGCATAATAAGAAAACAATTTACATTAATCTAATATATTTTAAATTCCTATCAATAGTATTTAATTAGTTTTTATACTTACAATTTAGTTAACATATCATTTTGTAAAACTTTCTTTTTCGATACCTATATATATTTGCTGCGTTCATCTAGGCCTGACTTCCATGAATATGGACGTCAATTAGTTTAAATTAGAATAATTTATTCTGGATAAAATTTACATATATTTATATTTTTTAATAAAATGTGATAATATTTATAATGATTTATTATTTCGATTGATTACATTAGTGATTAGACAATACTCATAACATAACTACCTAGCTTCTTGTTGTTTGAAACACTACATCAAATTGTAAATTTTATCTGTTCAGGAATGAAGACTTAAAGATGATGTTGGATGGGTCTAAAGACTCTTTGAAGCTTGAGGCAATGAAAAGGATCATCGGAATGATAGCTAAAGGAAGAGATGCATCAGATCTGTAAGTATTTTATTTAAATGTTCCTTTACATCTATGTTATTATACTTTGACTGGCTAATTGGCACAGTGACTCTGCTGTCTGCTTTCTCTTTCTACTTTCCAATAGTTATTTATTAGTAATATGAAACACGAAACAGTGTTGATGTTATATTAAAGAAAGTTTCAGTAAATTAATCTATTTTTTTTTTCACAATCTTTCAGATTTCCTGCAGTTGTTAAGAATGTTGTGTCAAAGAATATAGAAGTTAAGAAACTTGTGTATGTGTATCTTGTGCGGTATGCTGAAGAGCAACAGGACTTAGCTCTATTATCAATTAGCACATTCCAAAGGGCACTAAAGGTGTGTACGTTAGATCTTCTCCCTTCCCTTCTTCTTTCTTGCCTTCCCGCCTCTTGTGGGTTTGTATATGTGGGTTTGGTCATTTGTATATTTCAAGGTGCCAAAACAAACACCAATTGTTGGTTTAATTAAGGTTCCATACCTAAACAGTGTCAATAATAACCAGACTCAACTACTGTCGCTCAATGCTTTAAACAAAAGGTTATATATTCCTGAAATAATATAAATATACAGATTTAAAAATTATTTATTATACATTTATAGGTGTTTTACCAGAAAATAAAATAATACTCTCAAAAATGTTCTCTATATAAATATAAAAAAATATTGAATGTATTAATTAAATCATGATGTTAAAATATCTTTTATTTCAGGACCCAAATCAATTAATAAGAGCAAGTGCTCTCCGTGTCTTGTCATCAATCCGTGTGCCCATGATCGTTCCCATCGTAATGTTGGCTATTAAAGATTCAGCGAGCGACATGAGTCCGTACGTGAGAAAAACTGCTGCACATGCTATTCCAAAGCTATACAGGTAAAGTATATAAATCAAATAGTACAAAACTAATATTATTATAATCAAATGTAACAAAGCATACAACCGTCTGGTGTAGTGGTGCGAGCCTTAACGCCAGTGGTCGAGGGTTCTATTCATGCTCAGGCCAGATATTTATATTTATACGAATATTTGTTTCTGGTCTAAGGTGTATGTCCTTGTGAGCTTCCCTATCGTGCCTTGGACAGCAAATAAAACCGTCGTTCCCAGATGTTATCATAGACATCTATTAGTAATTGTTACTCGTCGTAGAGAAATTATCAGCCAACCTGCTGTGGAGCAGCGTGGTAGATTATGCTCTAATCCTTCTCTATAAATAAGAAGCCTTTTCTCATCTGAGGAACGTTTACAGGCTGATTAATTTCAACAAAGCATAACAAAACAAATGACACAATGAAATAAGAATAGTCTAGATGCAAACCATTGCATCTACACTATCCAAAAAAATAACTTTTGAGAAAAACAGTTGAACATAGAAATAAATTATTTTTATATATACAGAAATAATATTTAACTGTCAAATATGTACATAACAATAATCATCACATGAGCCTGCTTTAACTGTTGTACTTGATTTATTTTTGTTTAGTTTGAAGTTGTCAGGGCAACATTTGAAATTTTTAGGTATATCTCTGACAAAGTCGAAAACTGTCGGAATTTTTTCGTTAATTTAAAAAAAAATCACAACTAAAATATGAAACGTTCAATTTAAAGTTTCTGTTACCACATTACACATTAATAAACATTGCATTACAAGTAAGGAGAATGTGATATTCTGTTTATTCTGTTAATTAGTAAAACACAGGTTTGCTATGTCAAGGCAAGTTAAATTATTTTGTTAATTAGTATACTATAACCATGTGATGCCAATGTTAAAAATAAAGTCAACTTAAAATTTGATAAACTAATATTTTATTTAGTATGGTGTGTTGGCAGATAAGGAATTTAAACTTTATTAGTTATTTCACAAACAAAATAATATGATAAGAATATATAAATGTATTTATGTATATGTATTCACGGGCTTGTGTCCGCAACTCGACGTCTACTGTGCGCCTATTTTGCGTTTGTTAAGCGGGCGGCTAGTCCTGCCAACCCAACTCCTCCAAATATTTGACTAAACCTCTGGTGTCACCAATAACCTCGGGGAGAGTCGTCGGTGACCCCAAGTGTTTGGCCCGGTAGTTGGCCAGACCCGTACACTCCAGAACAATGTGGGCTGCCGTCTCCTCTGCCTCCATGCAAGCTCTGCAAAGGGGGCTGTCTGTAACACCTAGATTGAACAGATGTTTGTTAAATGGGCCGTGACCCGTAATAATATGAGTTATTTTACGTAATCTTGGGCGTGTGAGTTTTATCAGCTTGCGGGATAATTTCCGGTCTATCTGCGGTAGAGCCTCTTTCGCTTGCCTGCATCCACTCACCTGTGTCCAGTATATATTATGCAGCTCCTTAGTGTGTGACCGAATGACTGATGTAGGCCATCCTGAGGGAAGGGGGACGATTGGTTCTGGACCAATCGCAACCATCTCCGAACCTTTTCTGGCCAGTTCATCAGCAGCATCGTTCCCACGTGAGCCACTGTGACCTTTGATCCACTGTAGAGTTACGTTGTTATTATTACTACATACCTCCGTCAGGGATTGGTGACAGTTGTATATAAGCTTTGAGGTGATAATGTCGCTTTGTAAGGCTTGTAGTACTGATTTACTGTCCGTGAGGATTCGGATGGAGTGGTCCTTTACCTTTCGAGACAGAGTCGCCGTAGCTGCTACTATGATGCCCATGCATTCCGCCTGGAAGACGGTATTATGAGCACCCAAAGGTGCAGCTATCTGTATATTTAGATCCTCCGAGAATATACCATATCCTGTACCTGATCCAGTTTTCGAGCCATCAGTAAAGATCCTCAGGTCCTTAACATTAATCCCTTCGTGCGGATCTTCATGCAGCTGTATTTTATATTTCTTATCGAAAATAAATTGCTTTGGAAACCTGTCACTTACCGCCAACAGAGATGGTTCCTTTTGCATCACCTCATGCAGAACCTCAGCGTGGGGGGACCTACTGGTTTTCCAGAGATTTTGAGTCTTTAACCTTACCGCAGCAGAAGCCGCCTCTTGTTTTATAAAGAGGTGTAGAGCCGGAAGATTCAGCATGGCTTCCATTGCTGCCGTTGGTGTAGTACGCATGCCTCCTGTGATCGCTAAACATGCCAATCTCTGGAAGCGTTGTAATTTGTTACTTGCTGTTATGAGATCGGTGCGTGGCCACCACACAACCGCTCCGTAACTTATCATCGGCCGAATCACTGCTGTATAGAGCCATAGGACAATATTCGGGGCGAGACCCCATGTCTTTCCTATCATCCTACGGCACTGCCAGAAGGATATAGTGGCTGTATTTATTTTCGCATCCATATGTGCGCCCCAATTCAGCTTGCTGTCCAGTATTACTCCTAAATACTTTACCTCGCTAGCCAATTGAAGTTCAGTATTAAACAATTTAGGCAATTTGTAGTTGCCAAAGTTTCTATTGTTTGTAAACATTACCAGTTCAGTCTTAGTTGGATTTACTGATAAGCCATTGTCTCCGCACCATTGTTCCACGATTTTTAATGCTGCGTTCGTAACTTCACATATAGTATTAACGAACTTTCCGCGTATTAAAATAGCGAGATCGTCTGCGTAACCTACCGTGTAGTAGTAATTATCGTTGAGGGTGGCAATTAAGTCATTTACCACCATATTCCACAGAAGTGGCGAGATCATTCCTCCTTGGGGGCAACCTTTAGCAACCATTGCTCTCTGTAGTTCTCCCTCAACCATTAGTATAATTCTATGCTGGAGCATGTTACCTATCCAAGTTTTTAGTGTAGTACATACCCCATGCCGATGTAGAGCATCTTTTATCTTAGTGAATTTTGTCTTGTCAAAGGCACCTTCTATATCGAGGAAGATGCCCAGACAGAAGCATTTTTCCGACAGAGCACTTTCAATAACACTTACCACGGCTTGAAGTGCAGAATCGGTGCATTTACCTTGACAATACGCATGTTGATTAGGGTGCAAGGGAATTTTTTGAAGGTAGTTCTCCCTCAGTTCTCGTTCGCACAGCCTCTCCAAGGTTTTCAAAACGAAGGAAGTAAGGCTGATCGGTCTGTACGATTTAGGGTTAGAGTAGTCACTTTTACCTGGTTTTGGTATGAAGATAACTTTCACCTCCCTCCATTTCCTAGGAACGTATCCATGCGCAAGACACGCCCTGAATAAAGTGGTTAGCAGGAGGTAGAGGGTCTCACCACCCCACTGTAGAAGGGCTGGGAAAACCTCATCTGGACCCGCTGATTTAAAGGGGTGAAACGTATTAATAGCCCATCTTGTTTTGTCTATCGTTACCACCTTGTGAGCTATTTGCCAGTTTTCATCTTCAGCAGTATTACTTTCATCCGTCCATTCCATGCGTTGCGTGATTTCACAACCGGGGAAGTGCGTCTCCATTAGGAGCCGCTCAGCCTCCTCTGGTGTACTGGTGAAAGTGTCGTCAGGCTTTCTTAGGGTTCCTAGGACTTGTCTAGGCTGATTTGAAAGCACTTTTCTTACCCTGTTAGCCTGGTGTTGGCATTCTATGCCAGTAGAGTATTTACGCCAGCCTCCAGAACTTCTGTATCTGATGCGTTTTTTGTATTTTTGTTTCCAGTCTTTGTAACGATCCCAGTCGCAGTCAGCGCCTGTGTTCATTGCACGATTTAAATGTCTTCTTACCTTAGTCCTGAGCCTCTCTAATTCAGGTCCCCACCATGGTTGCGCCCTTGGCTTACCCGAGGGGGGAATGGTAAGAGGACATGCAGTGTGATAGCAGGTATTAATTACGTCATAGACTCGTGTTACCTGTTTCTCAATATTGTCCACTCCCACTATTCTCTCCGGAACCGATTCCTTCTTTAAACACGACTCCATCAACGTCTTGTATAAGGCGGGGTTCGTTTTGCGGGGTTTCCTGCGAGGAGTTGGGCTGGTTGTACTTACTTCTAGGTTGAAGAGTATCCATCTGTGGTCCGAGCAAGACGCTTCTTTGGACACATGCCAATTGGATATAGTGTTACACACTCCGTCTGTCGCTAGTGTGATGTCAATAATAGTTCTGGACCTTTTGGTGACAAAAGTAGGTTCTGTCCCAACGTTCAGTATGTTTAGGTTAGTAGTAAAAAGGTATTCAACTAATTGCTTACCTCTATCATTTTCTGACTGCATGCCCCATAACGGATGGTGTGCGTTACAGTCTGTAGCCACTAGGAGCTCCATTTTGGCTTCTTCGCAGTGGCTCACCAGCCTTGTCAGCTCCACAGGGGGCGGTGGTTCATCTCCTTCTGGCATATAGGCAGAGGCGACGACCACCTTGGGCTGGTGTGTAGTCGTATCCAGTAGTGAGATTGCACATAGATCTTTGGAACAGAATTCTGTTAAGGGTTGCACAAGTAGATTATCAGAAATAAAAATACAGGTCCGAGGTGTTTCAGGCCCTGTACAATGTATTAGCTTACCTCCAGTATTGGAGAAACCGCATATGCGGCCCTGCCTGATCCACGGATCCTGGATCAGGGCAAGGGCTGTAGGATGAACCTCCAACCACTTCCGTAATTGAGCCGTTGCGGTGATACTGTGGTGGAGGTTGATCTGTAGGACGCTACATTTAGGAAAGGGGGATGCCATCTTCAGATAGCAAAGCCTCCTCTGCGTCCCCGATTTCTAGGTTGCCGATCCCCTGGGTGCACTCGGCTTCTCCATTCGAGCCCGGAGACAATACATCTTCGAGCTCCATGGAGCTGTCGAGTGCCTTTTCCGTAAGGGGCTCCGAGACCCGTGCGCCGTCTCCGGCTGGTTCCTCAGAGTTTTCGGCCTCCATCGGTGTAGGTGGTAAGTCTTGTGAGTCCTTTACCACGTCGGTGCCCTTTATGGCCTGTGGGTCTTCGGCCTTAGGAGGGGAAGATTCGGTAAATTTACCTGTTGGTCCCTGGAACTTTAGGTACACAGAGCCCAGCATGAAACCTAGCCGGCGCTCGTGTTCCATCAGAACCGGTACCAAATCCTCCGGTACACTGACGACGATAAAGGTCTCGCAGGTTTGGGGATGTAGGGAGTGCAGGAGCCATCGGTCCACTTCCGCCCAGGGGTTCTGGAAGCGGAGCACACCACCGATAGCCCTGGTGTCTTTGATGACTCCAGGTAGGAGGATACCACACCGCACGCGGCGAGTTATCTCCCACATCTGCTTCACCGTAAGTCGGTCTCCCGTCGGGAGTACGATGTCATTGACAGCAGTTTTAAGCCAATCCAGGGTTTTGAGGTTGGAGCACCACAATTTCAAGACTCCCCCGTCATAGACGGGTTTGCCGAGAAACAAGGGACCCTCCTCGCCTCTGGCCGCTGTCATATCTGCCAAGATCTTCTCCTGGAGCTTCTCCTGGATCAGCTGTACCGACGCCGCGCAAATTTGACCTGTGGTGGCTGATGTTACAGCGACCAAAGGGTCTGTTTTCGTGGCGTCCGCATAAGAAGTTGGTTGTGGTCTGTGGAGAAGCTTCGGCCTTTTGTGTTCGCCCCTTGGTGACACCGTCTCGTCGAGACGAGCCCGTTTGGACGACCCAGCAGGCTTGGCTTCTTTGCCAACTTTGTCGTGTAGGGGGTCTCTGATGTTCGAGGCCTTCCTGTAAGTAGGTCGGGCTTTTTGACCCGCCGTAGACACCCCTCCTGTACCTCGTGAGGTGCCGGGTTGGGGTTCGGACATCACCGGCCTAGTAGGGTGTGTTGGAGGGTTTGCGTTTTGCTCGTTGAGCGCGCGCAGGCGCGCTTTTCGCCTCTTCCTCTGACTCGGTCGGTGGCGCCGAGTACGATCCGATGCTGGGTGCGGCTGACCAGTCCCAATCTGGGGCTTATCCCGCTTCCCGGCCCTCGGTCCAACAAGGGTCCAGCCTGCCTGCAGTCTGTCGACTGGTTGGGCAGTATCTGCGGATGCAGTTACTTTTCCCTTCAGCAGCTGTTCGGGATTGACTGGAGTTCCAGTCGCTCCTTCCCTTGTTTGTATTAATGGTTCCCCTCCGGGTCCCAGTTGCGAGCCGGTACCCTTTGGTTTCCCTCCGGATCCCAGCTGAGTGCTGGTACCCTTTGGTTTCCCTCCGGGTCCCAGGTGAGAGCTGGTGCCCTTTGGTTCCCCTCGGGGTCCCAGCTGAAAGCTGGCTCCCTTTGGTTCTCCTCCGGGTCCCAGTTGAGCGCTAGTACCCTTTGGTTCCCCTCCGGGTCCCAGCTGACAGCTGGTACCCTTTGGTTTCCCTCCGGGCCCCAGCTGAGAGCTGGCCCCCTTTGGTTCCCCTCCGGGTCCCAGCTGAGCGCTAGTACCCTTTGGTTCCCCTCCGGGTCCCAACTATAAATGTATTTAATCTATATATTAATAAATTAAAAAGTATTGTTATAATTTATCTCTAAAACAACATAAATTTACTGGATTCATATAGAAGTACGACTGACTTCACCGATTTTTTAATGATAAACTAATAGTTTATAGGGTTAAGCGGTTCTTATATTCAGAAAACGATTAATTTTACTATTGAATCGTTCAATTTAAAACGATTTGTGACTCAAAATATTACAAAAATAACTATTCGTTTGCCGAGGAACGAAGAACAGATGGACAGAAAATTTGGTTGCTACAATTTTAATTTAATTTCAATTTTCTGTTCAAAAACAAATGTACCCGAATTTCTTTACCATTTAAAATAGGCAGGTCGTGAATTGTTATTATATGTTTTTCCGATTTAAATATACTAAAATATTAATTACATACTTATTTACTGAGTGTCAATACTATAGTACAGTACGCGCGCGAGTTCATGTCCATCGGGGCCTGAGGTGAAGGGCGGAGGCAGCGCGCCCCGACTTCACCCACCTCGGCGAATTCGTCCGCAATCGAGTGTTGTCTATAACGGTGACGCGCGCTTGTCGATACTAAAAACTATTGACCGCTATTGCATTGTTTTTTTTACGAAACCTAGTAAGTACTTCGCCATCAACAAGTTCAAATAGAAAAAAAACCTTTTATAATTCATATTACATAAGCGTGATAAGGCCGCCATTGCACATTTATTTGTGTCACAACTCGTTTTCAATTGAACAGTTCGTCAGCAAAACGAATAGTTTTCTGTATATAGGAACCCGGCTTTAACAAGAATGTATATTATTTTATTTCAGCCTAGACCCAGACCAGAAAGAGGAGTTAGTCGCTATAATAGACAAACTTTTGTCCGATAAAGCTCCATTGGTAGTCGGATCGGCTGCTATGGCGTTTACTGAAGTGTGCGGGGATCGTATGAGCTTGATTCACAGAAGCTATAGGTATGTTTGATATACAAGAGATTTCTGATTTATTTATAGTAACAGATAGAGATAAATAATAAGTAATTTTAAATATTATACTTTATTTTGATGAGTGTTCGGGTGTAGTGGCACAAGTAGTCTCATTAACACTAACAGTCTTGGGTTCGATTCCCGAGGTAAATATTTGTATTAATACAAATATTTGTTTTTGGCCTTGGTCTCCCTATCGTGCCTTAGAGAGCACGTAAAGACATCTAAATGTCGATTCATATTTTCTTGTTTTTTTAATAAGCTAAACATATGACAACATACAATCCACCACAATCACCATCATCATCATCATCATCATCATCATTACCATCACACAATCCATACATCAGCCGTTGTATAACATATCACGAATGATGTGGTGATAGATTTTTTCATTCTACCCTCAAAAGGTTAAAATACATTTACATCAGCAGGCTAAATTAATTATAAAAAAAAAAAAAAAATTTAATTTCTTCATGTTTTATCGCCTTTCGTTTTAACATAATTTATACCTGTTACATGATTTTTTTTTATATTGCTATTTTTTATTAAAGTTATAATTCTTTTTTTTTTGTAGGAAACTTTGTTCTCTTCTAGCAGATGTTGACGAATGGGGACAGCTGACTTTGTTAAACGTTTTGACTGTATACGCTAAGACCCACTTCCCGAATCCAAATAATGATGTAAGTTAATGATGTGTCTAAAAAATCTAAATAATAATTATTCTGTGATTTTGAGAGTTTTTCTATTAATATAAAATCCATATGATCTACTTCAAAATTCTATATATAGTTAGTATGAAGTATATAAGTTATTAAATTATATGGTCATCTCCTCTGCTTTTTCGGCATACTTTTCCAAGCCAATTCAGGGTTTTTGGTTATACTATCCAGCACAAAGTATAACGGATATTAAGTCATCACCATCACCCATGACCAATTGTAACACTAGAGGACCTACAAATGACCAATTGTAGCAATAGAGGAGCCACAAATGCGTTCCTGAAAGTAACTAAAAAAAATCTATACTTGTAATAAAACTGTAACATTTCAATTTTGTACATTGAAGATATTTTGGGGGCCAATTTATAAAATCGATATTGAAGCCAATTTTTTTTTAATTAATAAATAAATAGATATGTTTAACATACACACATTGGGAATCGAAGTCACAACCCTGGAGTAGAAAACAGGGTCACTGCGAACTGCGTCAATGGGACAGTCAAAATTATTGTCTGTCTGTCTTGTATTTTGGTCAAGAATCGCGCCAGAAATATAGAATGAAATTAAATGAACTGGATACCTTTATACCCTAAATTAAGCACGATTCCCTGATTAGAAATTAATTCTTCTAACCCATAGTTGTCAGATAGAGATTGCCATTGGCAATAAGTTTCTATGTCTGTTCTTTATATACTTTTTTATGTCACTGATCTCCTCTCGTCACAGAGTTACTCGAGTGAGAGCGAGAAGCCGTTTTACGAGTCGGACAGTTCCGGCGACAAGGACAGCGCGCCGGCGGTGGACCCCGACCTGCGCCTGCTCCTACGAGCTGCCAAACCGCTTCTGCAGAGCCGGAACGCTGGCGTAGTTATGGCCGTCGCGCAACTCTTCTACCATTGCGGACCCGGTGAGAGCGTTTAATTATATCCCAATTTGTATGTGTTATCTTCTTATTTACTTTATTTACTGTTTATATTGTAACTGTGTTTGTAGATGGTTTCCGAGCCCTTTACTTAGGCTGTTTTTTTAATCAAATTTTAAACGTTTCACGATTTTGTCAACCACGATGGGCATATCATTAAAATAGGGTATCCATGAAATATATAATAAAAATCCAGAATATGTTAGGTTGTATCAGCCTGTAAAGCACCCACTGCTGAGCGAAGGTCTCCATGTAGATTAGAAGGGTTGGAGCTTAATCCACCACGCTGCTCCACTGCCGGTTGGCGGATAATTTCCTTATAATGAGTAACGATAGTTATCAATTGTCTGTGCTAACAACCGGCACCGACGGCTTTACGCGCTCTCCAAGGCACGATGGGGAGACCCACAAGGACATACATCTAGACCGGAAACAAATGTTGAACCGGAAACACCTGCTAGTCGGCAGTCGCCCGTCTCGCAGTGAACGAGAGTTCACAGCGTGTGAACACATGCATACATGGCGGGTGCGTAAAATAGATAAGTCCTAAAATGTTCTTAAAAAACCGTTTCTGAGATAAATGGTTATATGCATTATATAGTATATAAATAGTATGTTATTAGGTTTAAATCTTTTCAAGCGTTCCAAATACACCCGGTATACCTATATCGAGTATTTTATTGTTTATTAGTAACTATATTTTAGTTCAAAGTAAAACGTGTATTACAGTATATATTTTTATTATATCGTATATTCTTATTTCTAATTATATTTATTTTGTGTTATTTGATATATTTATGCACCACCCTCCATTTTACTCCGTCTATGTTTCAATTCCTCGCAACGTAAGGTTGTCTGGAAGATATTGCTTATTAGCAATAAGACCGCCTTATTGTGCAATAATATTTAAGCATATATCTCTGTAATTTTGTTTCATAAGTGGTGTACAATAAAGAATTATAAATAAATAAATAAATAAACGGTCGTCATGTTATCATGTTAGATTAGGTTTTTTTTTTTCTTTCTTAAATATAATATATTCCTCATCCGCAGTTTCCGTAATGTTATATTTGGATAGCCAGTAATAGTCCATAGATTTTTTTTTGCATGGTCACCCTACTATAATTTATTTGTTTTATAAGCGATGTGACAAAATAATCTTGAGCAATTCATGAAGTAGCGTGTCTTAGTTGACCATATCGAATAACGATTTCTTATCATTGATGTGACTAAGGCACATCATGATGTGGTCAATATACGGTGTAACATTTCATAAAATGCGACTATTTCATAAAATTTTCGAGCATTTCATGATATAGGCAATTTAACTATACGGTCACGACATATAGACAATGTATTTGTCGTAGTCTGGACGTTTGAATGTGATGTATGCTTTTGGTCCTCCGAGACAGGATGTTATCCTACTACCATTGAGTTTGGACTATTTATTAATAAGTTGTGTTATTTTAATTCAGTCCAAGAGCTACCGCCGGTAGCGAAAGCGATGATTCGCCTGTTACGAGCTCCGATAGAAGTGCAGAGCGTCGTGCTTAACTCGATCGCCTCTCTCACAGTCACCAGGCGGGTATGTACATTATGTAAACATTAACATTATCAATCGGTAATCATTGTTTAATGATATTTTATTGTGTTTTATTAACTTGTGACGTAAATAGCTTGTAAATCCTCAGCATCAAAGTAACATAAACATATATATAAATATTAGGGTGTTTAAAAAAAAAGGCAAAATAGGCCTCTAAAAATATAAGCCCTTAATATAAATATTAAGGTTGTCCGCATCACACTTGTCGATTTTCCATAATAATAATACAGGAATTTTTTTTCAATTTTTTTATAACTAATGAACGATAAAATTGCACTCCGTTGTCCATCAAATATTTTTGTAGAGAATTAAAAGCTCTACAAAAAAGGTTTAATGTCATTTTTCGATGAATCAACTCAGTCAAACTTATTTCTTCCGTGAAACAGCTTTGCTGTGTTTCGGAAAGAAGGGCAAGACAGGCAGTGTAATTACTGGCACCGAGACTTAACATCATATGTCTCAGGATAGGCAACACATAAATGAGTTGGCTGGGCTAGTTCCAGGTAAACTGGTTTATGTTCATGGGCGACGTCGACCACTTACCATCAGGTGGAACGTCTGCCAGTTCGCCTATCCAACTAACATATAAAAAAAAAAAAAAAAAAAAACGATATATAAGTTTTATTTAGTTCGGCGACATGATAGTAATATATACAGTATTGTAACTCGGCCGTATCTTTTAAATAAATGCCAACAGTGCTACGTGGTGCTACAGCGTACTACAGCCGCACGCTACGTAAACTGCGAAAAAAAAACTGTCACTGTCGCGACTGTATGCGTCCCGAGCGTATCCCGAGATCGAGGCGCGTAGACATACCTCGCGCTTCGTCCGTTTGTATGAAGTTGGAGTACTGTATATATTACTATACTGTGGTTCGGCTTAGTAACTTGACCGGTTTCACGACTCTATGTTATTATAGACTAACATTTAACAAAACGAAACGCTTCAGCGTCGAGAGTTTAGCAGTGTTCAAACAGACTAACTTCTGCTTTTTAATATTAAAACAGATCTATACAAATATATTATTTGTAAGAAAACAATAATGTCAGGACATTTTAATCAGATTTTGATAATATATTTTTCATAAGATTGTCGCTCCATTATAAAATATCAAGTCGTAAATCATAGAAGCAAGTGAACACGCGTGATACCGAGCGATTCATCTAGTTATGAACAAAGTCCAAATTATTTTCAGTCTCTCTTCGAACCGTTTTTGAAATCGTTCTTCGTAAGAAACTCCGATCCGACACATATAAAACTTCTTAAATTGGAGATCTTAACGAACTTGGCTACCGAAGCCAGCGCCCCGGTTGTCCTGCGCGAGTATCAAACCTACGTCACATCAAACGATAAAGCTTTCGTCGCGGCCACCATACAAGCGATAGGAAGATTGGCGGTCGCCATTCATACGGAAACGGAAACGTGCTTGAATGGTCTGCTACATTTGCTGTCGAGTAAAGATGGTAAGATTTTTTTTTATAAGTTTTATTTTTTAATCTGTAGTAGTTTTGTAGTGTGAAATATCGTAAGTAGAGTGATTTTCTGATAAGCTCAAGTCCGATACCAGCTCGGTTATTAGAGTCGATTATCAACAATCACAATACAATGACAAACCTCCGGTGAGTTAACTGAGAGTTAATCTACATATCGGCGGGTCTATTACGTAACTTGCAAATAGCGAACGATCGCGAAAAATCGCTGTAATGTCAAATTCCAATACTAACTGAGCTTCAATTAGTATTGAAAATATATAGCCAAATAATCTGTCCCAATGTTACGCGCATATGATACGGCTGAGCACCGGCCGATGTTCATCGTACACTGTCGTTACAGAGTGGGTGGTTTGCGAGGCGGTGGTGGTGGTGAAGCGCGTGGTGGGAGGAGGGGCCGCGTCCGCGCGCGCGGCCGTCTCGCGCGCCGCCAAGCTTTTGCGCGCTGACAGGTGAGGAGGGGGGAGAAGTGTGGTATTGATGATGAGGAGTGTGCTACTGATGATGAGGATTGTGGTTGTGCTACTGAAGAGTGTACCAGTGGTGTTAAGTAGTTTGGTATTGGTGATTCGGATTATGGCAGTGGTGATGAAAACTATGCGATTGGTAGTAACACGAGTTCGTTAGTCGTAATGAGAAGTGTAGTCGTAGTGATGAATAGTGTTATTATATTTGTTGTATTGCTTATAAACCTGATAATGTACTTATTAAAAGTCCAGTATGCTGAACGTATGATTCTTTGGAAATAAAATCGAGATTTATCCTTTACTAAGTATTAGGAATGCTGTAAGGGGGCATCTATTAATTACGCGAGGAGTTTAGGGGGGGGGGGGGTAGTCGAGTGAAATCTCACAAAAATATCACGTATTTTTTTGTCATTTTTTTTTTTTTTTTTTTTTTTTTTATTTGTATATATCTTGCGATCAGTCATTTAGACTATAAGCAGATGAGGTGAGTGCTTTCTGTCGTTTAGGGCGTTGCTCCCATTGGAGCCCTTCCCTTTCTTTATCTTTGTCTGAATAACAGCTCCTAATCAAAGATGTCCCGCCGCTTTTTAAGCCGACGAATGGTTTCAGGTATAGTGAGCTGTCCTGCCAGCTGGTTCGGGTGCCTTGTGAGTCTCAATTTGTATTCAGCTGCGTATGTGTCAATTTCTTCCTTTATCATAGGCATGTTCAAAATTTCATGCACTTCTGTAGTTTTAATAAACCATGGTGCATTTGATATTTGCTTTAGGATGTAGTTTTGTACTCTTTGTATTATTGTTATGTTGGAGGTGCTGGCAGACCCCCACAGCTGTATACCATATATCCAAATGGGCTTCAAGATTGTTTTATATATTAGCAGCTTTTTATCCATAGATAGTTTTGAGTTGCGTCCCAAGAGCCAATAGAGACCCTTGTATTTTAAATTAATTTCGTCTCGTTTTTTTTCAACATGTTTTCTCCATGTAAGTCTACGGTCCAAGTGCATGCCCAGATACCTTACTGTTTGATGGTGTGGTAGTTGAATGCCATTTAAACTAACTGGAGGGCAGTCTTCTTTTCTGAGGGTAAAAGTGATGTGCACCGATTTTGACTCGCTAACGGAAATCCTCCACCTGGCCAGCCAATTCCCGACTTCATTCAGGCAGTTTTGTAGGGCCTGGGAGGCCTTGATGGGACATTTGTCGGATGTAAGTAAGGCTGTGTCATCAGCAAAGGTTGCCACTGTAACTCCCGGGATTTGTGGTAGATCATATGTATACAACGTGTACAGTACAGGTCCCAGCACAGACCCTTGTGGCACTCCAGCTGTAATTTCGTAAAAGCTGGAGGAGCAGTCGTTCTCTCGCACTTGGAAAATTCTATCAGTCAAGTATGATTTCAAGACCTCGTAGAACGTATGTGGTAATACTGATTTTATTTTAAACAATAGACCTTTGTGCCAGACCCTATCGAAGGCCTGCTGGATGTCCAGAAAAACTGATGAACAATATTCTTTTTTTTCCAGCGATGCCCTGATCTTTCTGCATACTCTATGTACTTGTTCAGTAGTCGCGTGTTCTCTTCGAAAGCCAAATTGGTGTTCCGGTATTATTGATTTTTCTTTAATGATTTCCATCATCCTGTGTAGCAATGATTTCTCAAAAAGTTTTGACATTGTGGGCAGAAGACTGATTGGCCTGTATGATGTAATTTCGTGAATAGGCTTCCCAGGTTTTTGGATCATTATAATATTCGATACTTTCCATAAGTCTGGAAAGTATCCAATTCTCAACATTGCGTTGAATACCATTGTTAGGTATACAACTACTTTACGAGGGGATTCTTCTAGAACTTTCTTGTCAATTTGATCGTATCCTGGTGCTTTATTATTCTTAAGCGACTTTAGGTTTTTAATCACTTCTTTGGGAGTCACCAGTTTTAAAGGAGTGTCTCGGTGCAAATCTTCGCCCAGAGCCAAGTCAATGTCAGTTTCGTTCGCACTCAGCGGTGCTTGGTTTGGAGTGAACACTTGACTGAGGTGTTTAGCAAAGGCTTCCGCTTTGTCAAGAGTAGTTCTTATCCACTGGCCGTCGTTTGTACGAAGTGGCGGTTTTTGGTATAGTGGTCTATCATGGTTTTTGCAGGCTTTCCATAGCGAGTAATTTGTCATTAAAAACCTGATATAGTTTTCTTGTACCGGTGATGACCTTTTTTTTGTTTTTTTATTTATAGTTGTGCAATTAATAAAAATCGATTATATTTTTCCATGAATAATATCATGTGAGATTAGGGGAAAGGGGGGAGGGTCGAGCAAAGCTTACGAAATCTCACCAAGGGGGGAGGGGTGTCAAAAAATCGCCAAACTTGTCTCACGTAATTTATGGACGCCCCCTAACAAAATCGAGAGCTATCCTCTGCTAAGCGTCACCCCCCGCAGGCTGGCGGGCAGCGCGCGCGCGGCGGCCGTGTGGCTGGTGGCGGAGCACGGCGCGAGCCACCCGCGCGCCGCCGCCATCCTGGCGCACATGGTGGCCGCCTTCGCGGACCAGGTCCCCGCCACTCTACTACTTCCACTACTTCCCGGGGGAGGGTTGGAGCTTAATCTAACACGCTGCTCCACTGTGGATTGGCCGATACTTTCCCTACCATTAGTAACGATCGCTATCAAAAGTTGATAATAAACACCGGGACCGACGGCTTTACGTGCTCTCCGAGTCACGTGAGGAAACCCACAAAACAGAACAAAAAAGACCAAATACAAACATCTACCTCGAGCGAGAATCGAACCCACATAAGCCGGAATCGAGGTGACTATTCGCAACACTACATCAAAACAATTGTGGTTTCGTTTTTCATTTTTTTTTTTTTTTTTTTATTTTTTTTTTTTTTTTATGACAGATAGACAGGCATTTGACCGCTATCTCACCTGATGTTAAGTGCCGATGCGGTCGAAGGTGGAGCATGCCTGTCTAATAACAGCCTATTCACTCTGGCCTTGAAGGCACCCAGGTTGTATCGTTCGGGAAACACAGACGCGGGCAACGAGTTCCATTCCTTAGCCGTGCGCATCAAGAAAGTAGTGCCAAAGCGTTTTGTGCGCGTAGGTGGCATATCAATGACATAAGGATGGAACGATCGACCGCGCCTAGTGTCCCGGTGGCGGAAGGTTGTTGGGGGAATTAGATCGTATTATTATTGAAATGATTGCTAATTTGTAACAATATCATTGTAAACCTACTATTTACTACTAAACTTGGTTGAAATTTAGAATCGTTTGGCACGAATTTAAGGACGAGAGGGGGTGCGGGGGGAGGGGGGGTGTCCCCTAACCTTCCCCATACCACTCGCAATACAAGGTAATGCATCATTCCTGAAAAAAATGAAAAAGAAATCACATAACCTAACATCACATTTATAGAGATTATCGGCATAATTTCGTTCTGTGACATCTCCGGTGCTGCGGAAACCCTTTGTTCTGGCATTAGAAAACACTAGACACTTGCACTTGGAACAACAAACACCATTGTTAATATTTTTCTAATTTGTGAGAAAAGTGAAAACCTGTTATTGTTATGATATTCAGTTGACATTTACTCTATAGTCTTTGGTTGGTTTATCAAATATCAGAATGCGTTCATTACGACCATAGATAATACAATAATATAATATAATATAATGCTAAAATAAAAACTAATTTCACAGCAATGCAATTTTATTTATTTGTACTCACCATTCCTGAAAAAAAAGAAAGAAAAAGAAATCCTATAGACCTAACCTCAAAATTGACCGTTTATCGGCATAATTTCGTTCCGTGACGTCTCCGGCGCTTCGGAAGGTGCAGCCCCTTCGCCCTTGCGTAACAAAATGCAGACACCCACGCTCGCCTCCGCAGCCTCGGCTTTTTGGTCGCCTTCGGCGACCAGCCTCGGCCGCTCCGGCTCACCCGGGTGTCTGCGTTTTGTTACTGCGGGCGGGGGCTGCCCTCCCTCCGCGCCTCCGGCTCTTAAAGAACACTCTAGGGGTGGGGCAAACAAGACTACGTGGAGTCGGGGTAAGCTGATTCCATTCTGTGACTATTTTGAGGCAGAAGTCAATGTCTGTTAAGCGAGGTTACTTTTTCTGGGTAATTATACAAATAAAACAAAATGTTATTGCTTATAAACATAATTTACAG
The DNA here is from genome assembly GCA_036937285.1 of Euphydryas editha. Taxonomy (NCBI): domain Eukaryota; kingdom Metazoa; phylum Arthropoda; class Insecta; order Lepidoptera; family Nymphalidae; genus Euphydryas; species Euphydryas editha. The sequence continues at coordinate 2,225,412 of JAUPFZ010000013.1, read as the reverse complement.
TATCTAATAATTTTTATATATTTATATCATTCTCTAAGATATATTGTATTATCTATGGTCGTAATGAACGCATTCTGATATTTGATAAACCAAAGACTATAGAGTAAATGTCAACTGAATATCATAACAATAACAGGTTTTCACTTTTCTCACAAATTAGAAAAATATTAACAATGGTGTTTGTTGTTCCAAGTGCAAGTGTCTAGTGTTTTCTAATGCAAGAACAAAGGGTTTCCGCAGCACCGGAGATGTCACAGAACGAAATTATGCCGATAAACTCTATAAATGTGATGTTAGGTTATGTGATTTCTTTTTCATTTTTTTCAGGAATGGTGCATTACCTTGTATTGCGAGTGGTATGGGGGAGTAAGGGAGACCGCCCCCTACCCCCTACCAAAGTTTCACGACCAAATTCGTGCCAAACGATTCTAAATCCAACCCCTAAACTTACTTATAACTTACTATATACTACTAAACTTATTAGCATAAAGAAAATCAGGTCGTTTTACTACCTTTTAAACTAGATTAGACTTTACGTAGACTTTTTAGAGAAACCAAATGACAACTTAAAATACACAATGCGATTTTACTATCAGTTCACAGTTTCACGATTCACAGTGGATTAATTGTAAACCAAGGTTATCACTACCCGTGGAGCTATAACGTAACTTGTACGCTCGAGTAATCGCTGTGGCATCGAATTTCAATACTAATCGAGGCGGAGCTGGTATTGAAATTCGACACCACAGCAATTTCTCGCGATCACGCAAGTAATATAATAGTCGCGCAAGTAACGTAATAGTCGCGCAAGTAACGTAATAGTCGCGCAAGTAACGTAATAGTCGCGCAAGTCACGTAATAGTCGCGCAAGTAACGTAATAGTCGCGCAAGTCACGTAATAATCGCGCAAGTCACGTAATAGTCGCGCAAGTCACGTAATAATCGCGCAAGTCACGTAATAGTCGCGCAAGTAACGTAATAGTCCGCCGATGACGCGATGGCGAACCGCTCGTAGAGTATGAGATGACCCCCAGGACGAGCTGGTGAAGCTGCAGCTGCTGTCGCTGGCGGTGAAGCTGTCGCTGACGCAGCCGGACACGCTGCCCATGTGCCGCTACGCGCTGGCGCTGGCGCGCTACGACGCGAGCTACGACGTGCGCGACCGCGCGCGCCTGCTACGCCGCTTCGTAGAGCCCGAGCGCGGCAGCCAGCTGGCGCGCTACGCGAAACACATCTTCTGTCCGGACAAACCGAAGCCGACCGTGCATTGTAATTATAAAGGTATGAAGCCATTAAATAACTATCAGAGAGCGTTACAATAGAAATAAATCAATTACTGGAATGCTAGATGGCGTTGAAGTAGCTAGATTTTGAGTTTTTTGACAAACATTTTTTTATCTTTCGTAAAATATATTTTTTTTTTTTTATAAACTGTATTCTATATTATTTCTTAAAATAAAGTAAGTAGGTTAAGTAGTTTTCGCGGGAAAGCGTACTAACTTACTTTCGCATTTATAATATTAAGTATGATGTACAGCGGTTATTTTATATACTGAACTAAATCAGCCTGTAAATAACCCACTCCTGGGCAAAGGACTCTTCTCCATTTAGTAGAATTAGTAACTATCATTACCAGTTGTTTATGATAACAACCGGGACCGACAGCTTTACGTGCTCTCCGAGGCACGGTGAGGAAACTCACAAAAACATACACGCAAACTAAACAAATATTTGCACAAATAGAAATATGTATCTGCTCCGAGCGGGAATCGAACCCGTGACCGCCGGCGTTGAGGCGACTACTCGCACCACTACACCAGAATGATCGTCAATATAAATATATAAATACAAATATGTTTGAGAATATATATTAATGAGCAAGTTTCGAATATCTTCAATAAATCAATTTAAACTATCGAATATCGTACCTTGACCTCAATTCTTAAAACCCATATTTTGAAGACATGATTATTTATAATAATTATTATTTATCTATGATAAACCCGCTCATTATTCTCGCTCCCACTAGAAAGAGACTAATACACAGTGGATTCTCTATTTTTAATAATTATTATTTATCTGTGCTAAACCCTCCCCGTTATTATTGTCATTCCCGCCAGAAAGAGACCAACACACAGTAGGATTTTTTTTTAATGATTATTAATCTATGCTAAACTTCCCTCTTATTCTCACTCCCACCAGAAAGAGACCAATACACAGTGGGATCTCTATCCCAATACATCGGATCAGCGGCAGTCGGCTACCGTCCGCTACCGTCCTCCCCCCGGGAGACCATCGCAGCCGACCTGAGAGAGACAGTGACACCTGCTGTCGCGCCTGTCGCTGAAGATGGACAGGTGATGATTACTTTATATTCAGATTTTAGAATTCTGTTGATGTTAAAGTTTGAAGTTGTGGTGGTGACAGTCGTTTTCCTCGTTTAGGGGAGGTTGTGGCTTGGATAATCTTCACTATCGCTATCAGACGGAACTTTGATTTAGATGTTGCGTCCTACGGATGCGCGACACTGATTCCGCTTTTTGGTCCTCAGCCTTTTGCTGTAGGCACTACAAACCACTGATTACGGTCTTTCCAAGAGCCAACCATGCAGGGGGTGAAGATTTTTTGGTCTGGGGTTTTAAATATCCCAGATCCTCTCTCTTGTCGTCGTAAACGATGACCTCGTGAGTTTTCGAGGCATATACACAGCTTCTGACTGGTCATGCCTGTTTTGACGAATACCTGAGTAAGTTCGCGCTTGAAGCGACGGTGATCTCGCACGTCTGCTTTTATACGGCCCTCGCAGTGCCGCATGAACGTAGTCGGATACCACCTAAAGTACAAGCATTAAGTTGTCTACCTTAAGGACTTACCACCGTGTTGTGTACGTTAAACATAATATTAAAAAAGTATATTTGCAATAATTTACATAAATAAAATTATATAATATTACATCACAGAAAAACAAGAGCTTCTACTCGGAACCAGACAGCGATGGATCTGGTTCCTCGTCATCGGGTTCATCCGATTCGAGCAGCTCCGAAGAATCGTCTGACGAGTAAGTAATTAAATACTTCATTGAACACTATAGTAAAGAACACAAAGTGTCACACTTTTCATTAAATAATTTTACCTACATAATATGGCTAGTATTAATGAATGGGGTCAATTTACAATCAATGATAATAATCGTATGCTATGTTTTATTTAAGTAATAACTTCTTATCAAAGGGTAAATCCCTTCGTTACGTAACGCGTAACGACGCCAGTCTGTCTGGTTTCCCTTTCTCTCACGCATACGACTCTCTCACTCTAACCCACAGCGCTAGCCGTATTTCGGATCGACGCTTCCCCCTCTCTCTCCTCAGTGTTTAGTGTGAGATACTGTTGACAGTGTTAATAAATAATCTTTCCTTCTCTCTTCCTTCGTTTCGCTCTTGTCAGAGCGGTCGTGGTCATCACTTCTCAGTAGTGACGCGCTTGACGATCCGTCTCCATCCTCCCTGGCAGCTGCTTTTCGGGAGCACACATGCAGCGGAACCTCCTTTTCTTATATTATCATATTAATATACATAAAATGAAAGTAATAACCGAAGCTTTTCTCAAGTTAAACAATTTAAATATTAAATAGATCAACTTAGATTAAGTTATCACTTCTGTCAGGCGTCCCGAGACGCACACGTTCTTTTTAATCAACTGTTATACCAAATCAAGTATTTCATTGCTTACATTTTATGTAAGCTGTTACTTAAAACTAAAAGACAGGCATCAAGTTGCCTACCTCAGGAACAGACGACCGTGTGTGTATGTTGAGAAATAATTTTTTTTTTTTTTATATATATACATAAATACACATCCATGACCCGGTGCAGACATCTATATTCGTCATACAGATTATCTGCACCTGGCGGGATTCGAACCCGCGACCGCTGCGTAAAGTGTCCAGTTGCCTGTCCACTCGACCAGCCGGCCGTCGAAAATAAATATATATTCCGGAATATCGTAATAAGCAAAAGTCTATATAATGATATTTAAGTTTAATTTGCTAATTTAAAAAAATGGGTTTTTTATTGGACGAAATGAAATTTATTGTTAATTTCAAACATATTTTATAATAAGATTACTTTATATTTAATATTATTTAGTTTCTTCGAGATAATATCTTGTTTGAAAAAATCTTAAAATTTTTAGAGAGGAATCAAACGAAGTAGAAAAGAAAGAGGAGAAACCGAAAGAAAGTAACAGTTATAAGTAAGTACTTTTTTATATATAATTATTTTACTAAACTTAGTTTAAGACAACTAGTAAAATCAATCGTAATTTGTGAAATAAATAAACGTATTACATTTTTTTTTTTTTTCAATGTTTTTGTTAATTAAATATATCGAAACTTTAAATTGACTTGTTTAAATACATGGTTTTAATTTTATAAAATCATGTTTCTTAGTTTAAAATTACTATAATTCCTTAAATTAGAATTAAAGAGAATTAAATTAGATTTAAGAAATAGTATTTTTTAAAAAGCCATTGATAGACAAGCACGGAAATATAAAAATAATTTGTAAATATATATATATATATATATATATATACACAAAGTATTTACTAACTAGAAAAATAATGTAATAGTTTAGTTTGTTAAGTTTTAAACTTTATTAGTTCTTTGTGACAGACTATCTTTGTTCTAATACATATTAGTACACCCAACCCGCAGTGGACCAGCTTGGTGGATTAAGCTCCAACCCTTCTTCTATTTGGAGAAGGGGCCTTCGCTCAACAGTGGGTTGTTTACAGGCTGATACAGTACAGTAAACGCCATCAGCATATACATAACAATATTTACAATTCACATGTACAATCAAACAAATGTATACGTTTGCTGTATCCATTACAGACATATATACCAATAGAATTATTTTATTATATATAAACTTCCATAGATCATCAAATTCAGGAACAACAGATTCAGAATCAGACAGTGAGTCGTCTAGTGCGGAGAGCGAGTCGGACAACTCCGATAGTAGCGAGGATGACAAGAAGGAAGAACAAAAGGTCAGTAGAGGGCTTCGAATATCTCGCAAAATGATCTTGTAGTTGTTTAAGAAAACAAAATGAAGAATTAAATTTCAAATATTTTTTTTAAAACAATTAATTGAATGTTTATATACTTTGTCTTAACGAGCTTCTCTGCTTGCGTCTATTGCATAAGACCGTCCTTCGTCCAATGAATAATATTCAACGAGGAAAATAAATATTTCCAATATGCAGTTCTATACTTGCATGCGGCAGTAATGCTAATGCCATCGCCATTGGGCATTTTAAGACGAAGTAAATCTAAAAAAAGGCTAGAAATTTTATTTTTATGTGGATAGTGATCTATAACACATACATACCCCCCTTTCATGGACGGTATATAGAAGCCAGACGTCCTTTATATTTTTTTAGTGTTCTGTTTTATAAAGTATACCATTCATATACCTACTTACTATTCGATATTTAATTATTTAATATAAAATTAAAATTTGTATTAGGAAACACCAATACCAGAATCAGAAGTGAAGGATAAGAAAAACGAAAAGTCCAACTTGGAATTACTTCTAGAGTTGGACGAAGTCGCCAGCTCCTTGCCCACCATGACGCCCACTTGTGGGGGATTCTTATCCCCACCAACTGTTCCCTCCTCGGGGATTGGAGATGGTGAGTTAGGAAACTTAATATAACCGTTACCTATTTTAATTTTGAAATGTTTACAAGAGATTTAGTAGTGGTAGCTGGGCACCTGGTCCTATTATTTTAATTCCTCTCACATTCTTAAGACTGCTTATTGCGTCTATTGTTTAATATATTTGGTACAACGTAAACAATTTAGAACGCACAAATTTCAAATTAATGTTACACAATTATTTAGTTGTAATTATCCTTCTGATAAAATAAATTCTACTTTATTGTTTATTATAATTATTCAAGTTATTTCCTTGTACTTAACTGATATCAGACGTTTTATCTGTCGCATTATTTGACCAAAAAAATAAAAAAATAAATTTAAATTCATACAAGATTTGCACACACCCTGTCTATTCGTCCATCGAGACTAACATTATAGACCTTAGAGTTTATTATTTTATTTTATATTTAGTATATTATTAGAGGCAGCTTCCTGTAGGCCGAAAGTATAGACGAGGTTCTAGAGGGAGACATATTTTGGAGTGCATGCTATCTCTCTCTAGTCGCACGCGATCGGTCATAGCTGACCATGACATAATCCATTTCTATTCGGCGAAGTCAGCTGTGACCAATCGTGTAAGACTAGAGAGAGATAGCGTGTAGTCCGATATGTCTGTCTCACTCTACAACGTCCTCTATACCTTCGGCCTACGGGAAGCTGCCACCAGTAGTATATGCTCTAAGGTATAGACGATCAGTCGACAGCATCACCCCCGTGGGTCCGGCGCTGGTCCCGTCGACGCAGACGGAAGTGGTCGCGCGCGTGACGTCACGCGGGCTGGCCGTGTCGCGCCGCTGGAGCCGCGCGCCGCACCTCTACTCGCACAAAATGTGCGCTATCGAGCTCACCTTCACCAACCACACGCCCGACGACATCGAGAACATCCGCGTCAACAAGAAGGTAACTCCCCACCATCCCATCCATTGTCCCCTTAGGGCTATTACGTAACTTGCGCGATCGCGAGAAATCGTCGTGGTGTCGAATTTCAATACTACCTAAGCCTCAATTAGTATTGAAATCCGACAAAATATATGTTTTTCATATTATTATTTTTTACACCTTCCTTTATTATTATTTTTTTTCCTTATTCTACTCAAAAACAACCTACAACCTTAATGTCTGTCTAGAAATTTTATCACGATATTTAATTTTCCAAAATTTAATATCGGTACATATCCATCATACCTGTATTTAAAGATAATATTCCGAAATTTTTAATATACTTTGTACCAAAAAATACACGTGATTTTGGGTATAGGGGAAGTTATTCTAATACCTTCCCACATGACTTCATATCACTTGATTAATGGACGTCCCCTAACTGTCTATCTTTAACTTACCACAAGTGATAACTACTCATCTTTGTTACAACGTTAAAAATAAACGTGTCAACTCTTTTTTTCATACTTATTCTCCTCTTCATATTTTCGCTTCTATTTCTTGTCTGTTTATTATCTCGTTCTCTTTTTTCCCATTTATCTTATCGCAATATAGATTGTTATCGAGTTCTACTACAAATATTAAAGAACAATACAACTTCCACAGTTGTTAACGGGATCTCGAGCTATCCACGAGTTCGCAGTGATCCCACGGCTGGGCGGCGGCGCTAGCATGACGGGCACTTTGGGCGTGGACTTCGCGGACTCTATACAGCCTATCGAATTCACCATAATTAGTTCTTTGGGTAAGTGGGTTATACAGAATTATACCTTACGATACATCTTTGAAGTCCTACGGCTGTAAATTATCAGAAATTTTTTTTTTTAATGTTTTGTTCTTATTCATACACTGATACTCCTAATAAAATAATACAAGACTTAAAAGTCTCCACAAATAGAAACTAAAGTTCCCTTTATCCAATTAGTTGAACCAAATGTAATAAACGGGAAACTTTGGTCAGTCAACGACATTTGTTTTGATTCATCAATATGGGCAAAGATCTGTGACAATTAAGACTATTACTTCTTTGTAGACCGTAATATTCATTCATTATCATAAATATGTGGTATACTCAGTTATATAATATTAACAAATTATTGGTGGTAGATTTTTTTTTACATATACACATGGTCGTTTGGTCTGTTCTGTTTAAGATGGCAACCTAATACCTTTGTTTTAACTAATAGCCGACTGATATACATATTTATATATTTAAAAAATACATATAATACACCTAGACTTGGGGCAGGAATCGAACACATAACCCTGGAGTGGAAAGCAGTTTCACTGCCGATTGCGCCAACGGGCCAGTATTATTGTCTAGTCCAGTCTATTGGAGGTAGATATATAACAGGTTATACTATTATCAAAGTGAAACTTTAATTAGAAATGAAGAACAGAGAAATTAAACTAATGTGTATAAATTTGTAAACTATGTAGACATTCTTTGGGTTATGTAACAAATTCTGACAAATTATGTACTAGGCGAAGTCCCAGCATCGATAACCCCACCGGTGGGCGAGCTGATGAGAGCCGTCACCATGTCACAAACACGATGGGATCAGGAACAGAAAGGATTACGGGGAATGACTGAGGTAATAACATAACAATGTTATTTATTTATTTACTAGCATCCGCCCGCGGCATTTTAATGCCACCAATGTTGCCATCTATAATTAACTTTAATGAGGTTTATTATGTTATAGTCTATATCAATGAACTGTGTAATAAGTATAAGATTAATCAGCACAGAAATACGTGCATAATAACTTTAATATTCTAGAAAAAAAATGATTATAATTACAATGTTAAATATTTTTATTGTAGCATTTTATTTGTAGAATTTAGTTTTTGGCAAATAGGTTTTACTTTTTAGACTGGAAATTTTATAATTTTACTCTTTATAAAGAAGTGCTCTCGATCATACTGTACTTAATTGTAATATGGTTATAACGTATTTTCAATGAGGTTAGAGACAAATTATAAATAAATTTCTTGAAACATTTCAGTGCAATAAACAAGCTGTAAAACTAAAAGACGAACAAACGATATGTAAGCGTGTCTTCGAAACGGCTAATGTAGCCGCCATCACAGATACCGGGGATTTCCTAAGGTAAATATACTAAAACGGACTCATGTACACCAAAAGTTTATAATTCCCTCATTTAACATTATTTGACGACCCCGTTATTCATTGTAATGTAAAGATGTGTCAATGTACTCATGGCCGATGCTGCCATTGGATGGCTTTATGCAATAGACACAAGTAGCTCGTATATTAAGACGAAGTAAAACAACAACAACCCCCCCTCCTCCTCCCCCTTGAACGACGGATAGGAAGGATATATTAAGAAAGACGTAAAATTAGTTTTAATTTTTTTCTTTTTCCAGGTTCGCAGGTCGAATGATGTCTTCACAGGATTTAGTTCTGTTATGTGCAAAAATAGAAGAAGCGTGTTGTATGGTGACTGCTAATTGTTCCAATATGGCGATCGCTTCGTTGTTAGCAAATCAAATCGCTCAGGCCTTTGCTAGAGATTAAGTAGACTTAACTGCACATTATTGATATTTCAATTATATATCATGTCATAAAAGTCTGAATGTTTGTATGATTGAATGTTAGTTCAATGTTAGAGCTGAACGTAAACTAAAATTCGAAACATATTTGATCTAACTCAGCAAAGGAAATGTTTAGCGTGGGATGATTCATACATTAAGGTCAATTCTGAAATCGCTATAGGATCTTATTTACTCCATATCGCACTGCGGAATAAAAGTTACTTAAAATTGATTTCGCATTTTACTGAATCCCCGATAAAGTATATCTCTAGTTTATTTCTGTTATATTTTTGACGTGGTAATGTCTAGTGAATCGATGAACGCCAGCTGCACGCACGAAAAAGCAAAGGTAACACGTACAGACAGACAAAAATTCTAAAAAATAAGTCTTGGCTTCTATTGCTCTTATAAACACCCATATAGTTTTTCCTAAATATCTCATGTACAGACATCTGCCAAATACATTTTTTATATACATATATAGATTATAGAACGGAACTTTGAATGCGCGAACAATTCTATAAATTGTTTTTGTGTTGTCTATTCAGACTATAGGCCATATATCATCACCCTATGACGTTTTAAAGCGAAGCAGTCAACATTATTAATATAATATAAAAAAATATAAACTCATCACAATCATAAGAGTGTATGTTACAAGGCAAATGGCTTGACCTTGCCGTTTGCAGAATGATCAAGAATGTGCTATTAAGTTAAATATAAATATACACTATTCTAGTTTTTATATCGAATATCAGTGATTACACGAATTTTTATCGCACTCTATTATTTTAACAAAGACCACTGCTCTTAGAAGTAAGGTGTACTCATTATAGATAATATATATTGCGGCACGTAATTGTTTTATTTTAATCCTCTTTAATTATCAAGAAACCTCTTATAAAATAAAATTATAGAAGTGTGTGTATACATTGTACGCACGTAAGAAGTTTTTTTTTATTTATTTTTTTATGAAATAATTTGAGCGCGTTTGACTTCTATCTTGTCTGATGGTAAACAAAGATGAAGTCTAAGGTGGAGCACGCAAACTCAAATAGTGCCTGTTCACTCTTGCCTTAAAAATCCCTAAATTGTACGTATCGGGAAACAGCGACGCAGGAAGAGAATTCCATTCCTTTGCGGTTCTAATAACGAAAGAAGATGCGAACCGCGAGGTGCGAACCGGAGGAATGTCGACCACGACATACATAGACACGACATAGTGGAATGGTGCTTGGGGAATCAATTCGTGCAATTCCTGTGCACACTCACCGAAATGCAACCTGTAGAAGACACACAGACTAGCAGTTATACTTCTTTGGCGTAACAAGATAGATATCTTTCTAAAAATTTTATCATTCTCATTATTCTAAGTTTGTAGAAAAAAAGAAAAAAAAACTACACTAATAATCGAAAAAAGGTATTTTTAATACACTGAACGCTTTAATATAACGCATTGTCTAGTTAAATAAAGTTATTTAAATATAATAGTTATTTATGCAACTGTTTTATAATAAGGGGTATTTAAACACGAATGTGGGTTTATCATACGAGGCGTAGCCGAGTGTGATAATAGTATCACGAGTCTTTTAATACCTAATTATCAATAGTTACATACAAGACTTTATCTACTCCCTTGCTTTAAATTCAAATACCGGCTTCTGCATCCTGGCTGCGAGCGAACTGTCACGGATATCCAGCTGCCTCAGATGGTGAGCGAGGCTAACCGGGATCAAGCCGTTGGCAGATATCACGATAGCGATAATTTCAGTGGACTCCACACCCCATATGTCGACAATCTCGTGCGCCAGATCCAGATATTTAGGTTTTTTCATAATCATATAATATATATATATATATAATAATCAATGGTTCGTCATAAGAGATGGTGATGTCCAATAAAAATATCCTCGACCGTGTCTTATCCATCACCACGATATGTGGTCATTGCGACATGTTCAGTTATTATTATAAATTATTACTATTATTAATACACACACCGGCATATTTAGCGGAACACAAAAAAAAAGGTTTGATATCAGTATCATATAAGGTTGCTGGCTGGTTTATACGTCGTTTAATTTAAAAAGAAATAAATTCAAATTAAGAAAACAACTGAACATCACATTTTATGCAATTGTTTTAATTTTATTCAAATACACCTTATCTGGAGCGAACTTCGAGTATTTCGTCCGTCTGAGTTTGATTTAACATTTCATTGAAATACTGTTTTCTTGTTAGTTTTTTTTTTTTTTTAATCGCGTATATTTTAGAGTGGAGGACTGAATTATGCCTGACTTAGCCTCAACGAAGATTGCCAGGGCACTCGAAATGCGAAGAAATGGTCAAACCTACAGAGTAATATCCAGAGATCTTCGTCGACCAGTTTCAACGATCCATCGCAGTAAGCAACGGTTCAGGGAGACCGGTACTTATGTGAGAAGAGCAGGACAAGGCAGAAAAAGACGCACTTCGAGTAGGGATGATCGTTTCACTCGGCTTCGTGTACGTAGGAACCCTCGTTTGACGGCCGTCCAAGCCCGACATGAGTTAGAAGCAGTGCGGGGTGTAACCGTAAGTGAGCGTACAGTACGAAGAAGGTTCGAAGAAGCTGGTTTGGGTTCAATTGTGCCCGCCAAGGCTTCAAGGCTCGAGGTAAATCATCGTAGAAACAGGTAAACTTTTGCTCAGGAACATCGACTTTGGAACGCGGACCAATGGAGTAAGGTATTGTTTAGTGATGAGTGCAGAATTCTCTTAAATAAAATTGACGGCAGGCAAAGAATATACAGACGCAAAGGAGAACGATACATTCAGATAAATTTTGAAACTACAGTTACATACGGTGGTGGATCAATAATGGTTTGGGCGGGCATTTTTTTGTGACCATCGATAACATCATTCTCAGTATGCCTAGACGGGTAACTTTAATAAGATCACGTGGAGGAAATACGCGATATTAATCACCATTTTTCTAACTTAATTAATTGTTATTTTAATATTAATTTTCACTTTTCCCGGTTACATCCGGTGGGTGGGATGCGCTGTGCCGCGCTCCCGGCTGCATGGGTACCACCATCTTGCTCATTTCTCCCGTGAAACAGCCTTGCTGTGTTTCGGAGAGAAGGGCAAGACAGGCAGTGTAATTACTGGCACCGAGACTAAACATCTTATGTCTCAGGATAGACAACACATGAGTTGCCTGGGCTAGTTCCAGGTAAACTGGTTTATGTTCATGGGTGACTTCAACCACTTACCATCAGGTGGAACGTTTGCCAGTTTGCCTATCCAACTAACATAAAAATAAAAAATAAAAAATAAATAAAAAACATGAAAAGTTCAAAAATTTACCATTTTTCACAAATAGCCTTTACTTGCAAAATCTGTTCTTTATTTATTTAATGACACACCAACAGCATAACATACAAAACATTACAATAATCTTGGTCTTGTACATAGTCTGGTATGCACACCAATTACTGGTGCATACATCACTCTCATTAGAAAAAATTAAATTAAGTTTAAAATAAATTTTGATCTACAATTTTTGAGTTGCAGCAAATTATTGAAATAAAGTAGAAGTATAACAAAATGAAGAAATATAGTGGCATAAATATTAAGTTACATATTATTATTTACGAACAGAAATGTGCGGTAAGTTAAAACAAATGAAACTTTAAATAACAAAAGATGTGTAGTAAGTAGATTTTAAAATAAAACCATATTTTTTTTAATTATGGACCTTTTTTGTGTTCCGCTAAATATACCGGCGTGCATATATATAAAGCTGTGATGAAGTTTATTACGATTAAATTGCGAATAAAACAAAATAATCTATAAATAGATTTATTCGAATAGACGTCAATAAACATTTCAAAATATTGAGTTCTTACAAAATATCTTTTACAGTTGTACAATTTACAGATCCAAATTTACGATACAATTATTTAAAGCGGGATATTTACCATGTTTTTTTTATTTTAATTTGATGGAGCTCGATATTTCGACATTATCTACGAATGTCTTGTTCACGAGACTGAAGTTTGCGGGTATATCGACGCCCCCGGGGAACAAAGTCGTAATAGAGAAAAGTAAATTTTACAGGAAGAGCAAAAAACCGTTTTTCTGTTATATCGCGTGTCCTTAACGGGCTATATTGTATTATACATCATTATTTTCAGCATTTTTAACGTAACATTTAGTTATAAAAATAAATTAACTATCACGTATACTTTTAAAATCATTGCCAAAAATGTGTAATACTGATTTTTATATTTAAGTGTATACTAAGTAACGGCATAATATAACCATTTTATTCCCGTGAACTTGTAATTTAACGAAAACTATTTGCATGCATTACGATACTATTCTACAGTATTTACACGAATAAAATGAAAGTGTAATAAACTAATACAATTTTGTTCTTGTAAAAGTTACCAACAACGTTTTTTTGTATAGCTCTATAACGACAATGTTTATTAAATTAGTAAAATGCTATAAAGGCTTACCAGCTAATTAAGACAGATGTTCGTTCCATATTATATGATTACGATATTATTATGGGTTATAATTGTGATATGATTTTCGGAGGGTAAAAATATAAATTATTATAACTCCATGAATTTTTAGAAAAAAAAAATCAAAAAAAAAATCAGAAGATGTATTATGACCTATAGATCCCGAAAATGCAAAAACATTAAAACAGTGGTAATAGCACTTTACGAATTTACTCCCCGGGGGCGTCGATATGTTGACGGCATTAAAGAAGTGTCTATACCTCCTCTCTCGTGCGTTTGCTGAGCAAATACTGGTCATTATTTTCACCCCTACTATTGTCCCTTTTTTTATTTGTTTTACGTGCACTCGACACTCGATCCCGTGTTTTACAAGCGAAACTAACCGTATCAATTCGTGAATTTTTTATATTATAGTTCAAGGGTTTGCATAACTTTATCACCAGATATATATCACCGGTAAATATGCCGCTTTAAATAATTATAGTAATAAAAATAACTATGTTAATTTAAAATCTTATACGAGTAATACTGCTGAGATTCGTCAATGTTGGGGATAGTGACCCCAACCGGGGGCTACACTGACCCCTAAACCGTATGGATTATTCATAACTAGGCGGGACCTTTTAGGGTCCTCGTGCAGGACCTGGGGTTGCACCATTTGGTGGGGGTGAGGAAGGGGTTGAGATTCTAATATCCTATCCTTCTTCGACATTCTTTTCTTGGCATTCGAACAGGATTCCGGTGTGACTCGCCTTTCGTTCCAAAGACGTTCGATCAGAACTGCTCTCGCCTGGACCCCGCTCGGGTCCTCAACTTGTTTCCTAGATATTGGAGCATTCGCCACCTTTTGCTTCATCGCTTCCAACCTCTCCTCTGTTTGAGTCATCTGCACAACAGGCAAGCCATGTGAGTTGCAAATATTGTGTAGGACACAGCATGCTACGACCATCATCGATACTGTATTAGGGTCGAATTGCTTATTACAGGAGGCTTGGAGACATTTCCATCTCGATTTCAGCTGTTTTATTGTCTCCAGCACTGTGTTGTGAGCTTGTGCATGAATGTTCGTGTAATATTTCTCCGGTGAGAGGGGAGTTTTCTTTGTTATTTTTGGTACTGGTACCATTATATAGGGCTTCTGTGAGTAATGTGGACCGCCTGCAATTTAAACATATTACTACTTTATTCCACAATACATTGAAGAATTGTACAAAAGGCGGAATTAATGCTAAAATCATTCTCTACCAGCCAACCTTAGGTCGTAAAAGAGCAGTCGTTTTCAGGTCTGCAAAATTGACGATTGATAAAATTCACTTAAAAATAAAAGGCAAAATAAATAATGTTAGTAACAATCGTTACGTTAAATACACGAGCAACTAATACATAATTATATATACATAAAACAGATTCAAATATAGACATATACATACATAAACTTATACATACATATATAATAATGTCATTTTAGACGATAATTATCAAAACATAATTACACAGTATTTATTGAGACCAAATTACGTTAATTTTTGGCTAAAAATAATTGCTTAACTCATCTCTTAAATAAGTCACGTGAAGGAGCCTTTCGGATAGACTCAGGTAACATGTTCTAGAGACGAACAGCAGACAGAAAATTAATCGGACAAAAACCCAGACTGATGAATAACGATAGAGATAAATTATTAATATAATATTTATTATTTATCCCATGCGGTGACCGATAGAGACGACCTATTTCTTGCCGAGGTGTCGTAAAACACGACTAAGGCCATAGTGGTAAGATCAACTGTACACAAACCAGGACGGTAAAAACTAGCACGATACACGACGTAGAGTCTCACCCAACAGCCAGCAGAGCTCGCGCGCGTGGTTGAGGCTCTGCAGGTCGATGCGCACGGTATGAGCTAGCACGATACACGACGTAGAGTCTCACCCAACAGCCAGCAGAGCTCGCGCGCGTGGTTGAGGCTCTGCAGGTCGATGCGCACGGTATGAGCTAGCACGATACACGACGTAGAGTCTCACCCAACAGCCAGCAGAGCTCGCGCGCGTGGTTGAGGCTCTGCAGGTCGATGCGCACGGTATGAGCTAGCACGATACACGACGTAGAGTCTCACCCAACAGCCAGCAGAGCTCGCGCGCGTGGTTGAGGCTCTGCAGGTCGATGCGCACGGTATGAGCTAGCACGATACACGACGTAGAGTCTCACCCAACAGCCAGCAGAGCTCGCGCGCGTGGTTGAGGCTCTGCAGGTCGATGCGCACGGTATGAGCTAGCACGATACACGACGTAGAGTCTCACCCAACAGCCAGCAGAGCTCGCGCGCGTGGTTGAGGCTCTGCAGGTCGATGCGCACGGTATGAGCTAGCACGATACACGACGTAGAGTCTCACCCAACAGCCAGCAGAGCTCGCGCGCGTGGTTGAGGCTCTGCAGGTCGATGCGCACGGTATGAGCTAGCACGATACACGACGTAGAGTCTCACCCAACAGCCAGCAGAGCTCGCGCGCGTGGTTGAGGCTCTGCAGGTCGATGCGCACGGTATGAGCTAGCACGATACACGACGTAGAGTCTCACCCAACAGCCAGCAGAGCTCGCGCGCGTGGTTGAGGCTCTGCAGGTCGATGCGCACGGTATGAGCTAGCACGATACACGACGTAGAGTCTCACCCAACAGCCAGCAGAGCTCGCGCGCGTGGTTGAGGCTCTGCAGGTCGATGCGCACGGTATGAGCTAGCACGATACACGACGTAGAGTCTCACCCAACAGCTAGCAGAGCTCGCGCGCGTGGTTGAGGCTCTGCAGGTCGATGCGCACGGTATGAGCTAGCACGATACACGACGTAGAGTCTCACCCAACAGCCAGCAGAGCTCGCGCGCGTGGTTGAGGCTCTGCAGGTCGATGCGCACGGTATGAGCTAGCACGATACACGACGTAGAGTCTCACCCAACAGCCAGCAGAGCTCGCGCGCGTGGTTGAGGCTCTGCAGGTCGATGCGCACGGTATGAGCTAGCACGATACACGACGTAGAGTCTCACCCAACAGCCAGCAGAGCTCGCGCGCGTGGTTGAGGCTCTGCAGGTCGATGCGCACGGTATGAGCTAGCACGATACACGACGTAGAGTCTCACCCAACAGCCAGCAGAGCTCACGCGCGTGGTTGAGGCTCTGCAGGTCGATGCGCACGGTATGAGCTAGCACGATACACGACGTAGAGTCTCACCCAACAGCCAGCAGAGCTCGCGCGCGTGGTTGAGGCTCTGCAGGTCGATGCGCACGGTATGAGCTAGCACGATACACGACGTAGAGTCTCACCCAACAGCCAGCAGAGCTCGCGCGCGTGGTTGAGGCTCTGCAGGTCGATGCGCACGGTATGAGCTAGCACGATACACGACGTAGAGTCTCACCCAACAGCCAGCAGAGCTCGCGCGCGTGGTTGAGGCTCTGCAGGTCGATGCGCACGGTATGAGCTAGCACGATACACGACGTAGAGTCTCACCCAACAGCCAGCAGAGCTCGCGCGCGTGGTTGAGGCTCTGCAGGTCGATGCGCACGGTATGAGCTAGCACGATACACGACGTAGATAGAGTCTCACCCAACAGCCAGCAGAGCTCGCGCGCGTGGTTGAGGCTCTGCAGGTCGATGCGCACGGTATGAGCTAGCACGATACACGACGTAGAGTCTCACGCAACAGCCAGCAGAGCTCGCGCGCGTGGTTGAGGCTCTGCAGGTCGATGCGCACGGTATGAGCTAGCACGATACACGACGTAGAGTCTCACCCAACAGCCAGCAGAGCTCGCGCGCGTGGTTGAGGCTCTGCAGGTCGATGCGCACGGTATGAGCTAGCACGATACACGACGTAGAGTCTCACCCAACAGCCAGCAGAGCTCGCGCGCGTGGTTGAGGCTCTGCAGGTCGATGCGCACGGTATGAGCTAGCACGATACACGACGTAGATAGAGTCTCACCCAACAGCCAGCAGAGCTCGCGCGCGTGGTTGAGGCTCTGCAGGTCGATGCGCACGGTATGAGCTAGCACGATACACGACGTAGAGTCTCACCCAACAGCCAGCAGAGCTCGCGCGCGTGGTTGAGGCTCTGCAGGTCGATGCGCACGGTATGAGCTAGCACGATACACGACGTAGAGTCTCACCCAACAGCCAGCAGAGCTCGCGCGCGTGGTTGAGGCTCTGCAGGTCGATGCGCACGGTATGAGCTAGCACGATACACGACGTAGAGTCTCACCCAACAGCCAGCAGAGCTCGCGCGCGTGGTTGAGGCTCTGCAGGTCGATGCGCACAGTATGAGCTAGCACGATACACGACGTAGGGTCTCACCCAACAGCCAGCAGAGCTCGCGCGCGTGGTTGAGGCTCTGCAGGTCGATGCGCACGGTATGAGCTAGCACGATACACGACGTAGAGTCTCACCCAACAGCCAGCAGAGCTCGCGCGCGTGGTTGAGGCTCTGCAGGTCGATGCGCACGGTATGAGCTAGCACGATACACGACGTAGAGTCTCACCCAACAGCCAGCAGAGCTCGCGCGCGTGGTTGAGGCTCTGCAGGTCGATGCGCACGGTATGAGCTAGCACGATACACGACGTAGAGTCTCACCCAACAGCCAGCAGAGCTCGCGCGCGTGGTTGAGGCTCTGCAGGTCGATGCGCACGGTATGAGCTAGCACGATACACGACGTAGAGTCTCACCCAACAGCCAGCAGAGCTCGCGCGCGTGGTTGAGGCTCTGCAGGTCGATGCGCACGGTATGAGCTAGCACGATACACGACGTAGAGTCTCACCCAACAGCCAGCAGAGCTCGCGCGCGTGGTTGAGGCTCTGCAGGTCGATGCGCACGGTATGAGCTAGCACGATACACGACGTAGAGTCTCACCCAACAGCCAGCAGAGCTCGCGCGCGTGGTTGAGGCTCTGCAGGTCGATGCGCACGGTATGAGCTAGCACGATACACGACGTAGAGTCTCACCCAACAGCCAGCAGAGCTCGCGCGCGTGGTTGAGGCTCTGCAGGTCGATGCGCACGGTATGAGCTAGCACGATACACGACGTAGAGTCTCACCCAACAGCCAGCAGAGCTCGCGCGCGTGGTTGAGGCTCTGCAGGTCGATGCGCACGGTATGAGCTAGCACGATACACGACGTAGAGTCTCACCCAACAGCCAGCAGAGCTCGCGCGCGTGGTTGAGGCTCTGCAGGTCGATGCGCACGGCGTGTCGCGCCAGGATGGCGTCGTGCGACAGCGCGCCGCCCGCGGTCGCGTCCACGCTCAGGATGTTCATGTTGCTGTCGCTTATCTGGCGGAGATAGAAAATATAATTACTAGCTTATCACTCTATCTATTTAAAAAACCCGCATCAAAATCCGTTGCGTAGTTTTGAAGATCTAAGCATACACAGGAACAGACAGCGGGAAGCGACTTTGTTTTATACTATGTAGTGATTACAAATTTATTATTATTATTAAAGATATACAGGATTACTGGTAAATTACTATCAATATTTAAGGAGAATTCTCGGTACATGATTCTTATTCGAATTATGTAAAAAAAAATAGGTACTTAATTTTTGACCAAATTTCTATAAACTTCAATTCAAATAAATGAAGCGTGGATACTTTTCCAGTCATGCCGGCGGCGCGTGCACAGGTGTGGTATCTAAAAATCGCCAAAGTTCACATCATTTACCTAGTCAACAAATTTGTTGCTTAAACGAGTAAAATATCTTAGTATTTTTGCCTATCCTAAGCCAGGATTAAAGTATTAAGGGGGATTGAATCATGCTTATTTATCAAAAGTAGCCTGCTACCCTCTTAACACGTGGCGGCGTTTGGACGTAGGTAAACCTGTTTTGTGTCCATAGTGCAGCTAGCTGCTAGGGTGTCCAGACGATGCGTAAATAATTAGATAACTGTTGGGTAACTTTATTTCGAAGTTTATTAATATTTATGTTATATTTTTACATAATTCGAATGAGAATCATGTACCGAGTATTCTCCTTAAATATTGATAGTAACTCACCATTCCCCCTGTATTTTGTGCGTGTTCATGTACATGTGCGTGAGCGAGTGAGAGCGAGAACGTGGACAGTCATTTGTGAACTTATCCAATGAAAATTATTGAGAGAGAACTAATAATCTATTAATTATTAGCAGTCCTGCTTTTCACTCGTCATAGTCGCGATCTCGTGATACACATTCAATTATCTATCTGCCCAAACTAGCTTCTGTTATCGCGCTATTTTTAGTTCTCGTAAAATCATGGAGTTTCAAACAACATGTCACTCACGATTTGTACTTTCTTGGAATGGTATGATTTATTAAAGTGTCTTTTTTGATCTTCGTCCGGTCTAGCGATGGGTACGTGCACGCAGTCCACACAGCCGACCACGTTGGGTATACCGTACTTCATGTAAAAACTGAAATAATATTTATAGTTATTAATTCATTTATCCACGACGTAGTAGCGCAACGTGAAGGATTAAGTTACAAAACTTCTCCTTCATGGAGAGGAGCGGCAGTGGGTAATTTGAGCAAATACCATTCAATTTATGGTTCCAGAGTCCTGTGATGGATGATGAGTCAGACAGTAGAGTCATAGTTATGAATAGGACATTCTTTAGGTATAGAACTCGAAAAAAATAGTCAAGTAACACGAAAAAAAAAAAAAAAAAGTCAAGTAACAGTTACCTTATAGTGTTAAAAAAAGCTTACATATAATGTACCAACATTAGAAGACTTTTTTAATTTCTTGAAATTCCGCTCTAACTCCCAGTTATTTAGATAATAAGCCTACTAGATCACAACCGATTTCTTGGAACAATACATCTAAAGCAATGCATGTAACCAAAAATATACCTACTTGTAAATTTTGTTTTGATACTTACAAACTATGTCACTACAAAAAATCGCTAGCGATGATGTTGATGTCCGCTGTAACTTCGCCCAGACCAATAGGTTATGTTTTAAATGTCTTGGCTCTAAGCATTTCATATTTTCATGCCGACAGTCAACTTGTTGTCGTATTTGTAAACGCAAACATCACTTTTTTTGTGTCGCAGGGGAATCCATTTATGGATGATATCCAGGACGCCTGGGTAGGCAGTCCTAGACCTATGTCGGACTCAGCACTTTGGGAGTGCAATACCACACTAAACCCCTGAGGGAGCCTTCAGCCTCTTTAATTGGAGGGTCCTGGACCTGCAGGCAACAGTATCCCTCCAGCGACAGGCTGGCCTTAGCGAAAAGGCCAGACTTCTCCTCCATGGGGACTGTCTGGCTCACCTCTGAACAGTCCCGACGACGCCGTCTCTAGCAGGACCGGATTTCCATCCCGGCCCGACAGTGGCACAGGTGCGTTACTTCAGGCGCATTAAGTAGCACCTCCTACGCACTCCCATTCGTCGCCCGCGGATAGAGGCCACGTCGGCGGCCTCCTCTCTCACCCGCTCGTCCGCCTCCTTCTGGGTCATTACTGTCTCGCAGAATGAGACCATCGCCTTCCAGGACTCGTCGTCGCGAAGCATTGCGTTGATGACGCTCGGAAGCGACAAGTCCCCTCCGAGGACCGACGTCAGACCTTGACACAGCGCTACCCAAAACATCACTCTTTGCTTCAACCAAAATCTATCTCCAATACTGGTTCTGCAAATAATGATTGGTCTTCGGCTACGGTTCCAGCTTCAGCAGTACCACCACAAGACGAGGCATCAAACTTCATCACCTGTTTCTCAAATTTGAACTGCCAAATTATATTGGCTTTAGTAAAAGTTGATTCGAGAACAGGCAACATTTATTTTGAGATCTCTTATAGATCAGGGCTCGCAGGCTTCTTTTATTACAGAATCGGCAGTTCAGATGCTAGGTTTGAAGAAAATTCCGGACGCGAACTATATTTCAGGATTAGGCAGTGATCAGAGTGGCACTGTGAAATGGAAGTGCGTAGTCAAAATCAATATTCAATCACGCTATAAAAAAAAATATTATATCATCCAAATTTTCCCATCCATTTCACTGTCAGTCAAAGCTCATGTTCTGGATAAATTTGACGCAATTTCTAATTGGTGTGTAGCAAACAGAGACTGGAATTTAATATAAGTAAATGCCTTTATATAAAATTCACAAGTAGTAAAAACCCAATTAAAGTATTCTATTTGTAACGTATTTTTATCTGACTGACTAATATAATTCGTGGGAGTAGTATTAAACAGCAACTTGGACTTCAACAATCATTTCGACTCCATAATATCTAAAGCATGGAAAATATTAGGTTTTACTAAACGTACATTGAAAGACTTTAAAAATATGCCTATATTTCTTTGTATATACTATTCTCTTGTGCGATCAAATCTTGAATATGCTTCTCCAATTTTACCTTCCAATTTTATTTATTGATTTATTTAATCATAGGTTTATATCTACACTAACATTATTGCTGAGGAAGGGAAACTACGCAGAACGCGTCGGTGCCGGCGCCCCGGTGTACCTGGTCGCTGTCATGGAATATCTGGCCACTGAAGTTCTCGAGTTGGCCGGCAACGCTGCACGCGACCGTAACGACGAAGCATTGAACAAGCTCCTGACGGGCGTTACCATCGCTCAAGGTAGTGTCCTGCCGAACATCCAGGCGCCGCAATAACCGCAAACGCCCGTGTCAAGTAGTCGTCGTTAATGGTCGCCATGGCTATATTGCCCATGTCAACTTTTTTTCGACACGGGCATTAGTACGCGAAGTGCACCTGTCAACTACAGGTTGAGTAACGTATATTATATTATCACCGGTGGGAAATTACGTAACGAAACGTGAGAGGCCTTGGGCAGTTTTGTGCAGTTGGTGCATTCATTTCTTGAAAGCGACGATATCCTCAAGGTGGGTGGACGTTTGAAGAGTGTCCCTTTTTTTTTGACGCTGGGAAATACGTTTACGTATCCCGCCGCCCGAAGGTGACGGGTATGTGGGACTCGCTGACTCAGAAGTCAGAATACCTACTAAAAGTCAGCGGTGACCTCATCGTCGTACAAAGACGCCACGGGATCGCTGTCGCATGCCACCGTGACTGAAGAGTGTCCCTGAAAATGTAGGCATGAAGCATCCAATACTGATACCAAGTAAGTCGCATTTAACAAATCTCATAATTGCCGATCCTCACGTGAAAACCTTGCACGGTGGGCCTCAATTAATGCTTTATTATTTAAGAACAAAATTGGAAGAAATTGGATTATTAATGCGAACACTTGTACGGCAACATTTTCGTAAAGGTATTGTTTGTATTCGGCATTCCGGTCGTATGACCAGAATAATCAGCAGATAATGGGTCAGTTACCTCCAGCACAAGTCACAGCATGTCAGCCTTTCTTTCAATCTGGCGTTTATTATGCTGGTCCAATCCACCCAATCCCAACAAAAGGTCGTGGTTACACTCCATTGTAGCTGAATAATCCAGCTAAATAATATTGGGTACATTCCTTAAGTTTGTAATGTACCTAATGTCAAAATTTAGCCATTTCTGTATTGTAAATGATTTTCATACCAGGACTTATTCATTTCAAATGTAGATTGTTGTACATGTAGATTTTTTTTACATTCGTTAAGTGTGTTTAATCACCTTATGGCGAAATATTTTCATTTCATTTTATTTCACTAGAGGCTACATTTGTTTATTTAACTGTATGGCAACACACGCCATACATTTAGAAAAATTCAGCGATCTCATTTTGGTTTCTGGCTGCATTCAGACGCTTTGTTGTAAAACGTGGTCACTGTGCCGATTTATGGAGTGACAACGGCACTGGTTTTGTGGGCACGAATAAAGTTCTACAAGTTTTGTTGGACCGTGAAAAGTCTACAGTTGCTAAGGATATAGGAGACCGGTTGGTGACCAATGTTACAACGTAGCATTTGATTCCACCTCTCTCCGAACTTTGGAGAGCTTTGGGAGAGTGGAGTGAAATCCACAAAGAATCATCTGAAATGAGTAATAGCAAGCAAGCACTCTTACATTTGAAGAGATGACCTCACTTCTATGTCAAATTGAAGCGTGTCTCAACTCATTTCTAAATTCCCAGGTTAGCTCCAATCCAGAAGATCCGTACCTATTGACACCAGGACCCTATTTGATTGGTGAACCCCTTGTTCTTATCCGGACACCAATTTCGAAGCTTCTACAATAAGCACTCTCAAAATAAGGCATTTTGCTTAGAGGCTTGTTCGAAATTTTTGGCGCAGATGGGTCGCAAGGCTATCTCACTCAGTTGCATCAGATATAATTGGACTCACCAGACTGTAGAACCATTATTTGATTAATATATGCCATCGTCTATGCTATTTTTCTGCACTATTGGAAGCCATTAATCCAAATGAATGAATGAATGAATATATGAGTGCAATGTGACTAAATTTTATCCTCGTCTTAGGAAGGTTTTTTATGTGGTACTTTAGCTGTAGACTAAAACTAGTGTTTGAAATCCGTTCATAAAATAACATGTCTAGTACATTGTCAGTTTAGCTCCTGTATTCTTGTTAATAGACAATGAAATAAATTTGAACTATTTTAAGTTTCAAAAGCCTTTTACCAATGTGTGGTACCAGTGAAGACGTACAGAACAGAGGTGCGGTCTCTAACTGTGGACCTTTTAAACGAGCTCTAAATCGCACAGGAAGTAATGGAGAGGGCTATGCTTGGTATTTCTCTGTAAGATCGAATCAAAAATTTTGATATCCGCAGGCAAACGACAGTTACCGATATAGCCCACAAGGTTTTACAAGCTGAAGTGGCAGTGGGCAGGGCACACAGCCCGTAGAACTGACAACCGGTGGAGCAGAAAGGTTCTCGAGTGGAAACCATATATCGGCAGGCGCAGCGTCGGACGATCGTCGGTGTGATGGATAGACGACTTGAACTTGCTCTATATATCTATTGTTTATGAATTACTCCATTTAGATCCTCTTAATCTTATTATCTACGCTCAAACGGTGTTTTTCTGGTCTGTGGACATAGAGGGCAAAGCGCTTTCTCTGGTTCCGGCTAGCGTCTTGACATCCACGCTTATCGAGTGTCTCCTTATAAATATACAAATTAAATAGTAAATAGTACAGTCACCAGAAGCCGTTTGGAGGCTGCTTCGAACCGATCGCTTTGGAAGTCGATGGGAGGCCTACGTCCAACAATGGACATCAAATGGTTGATGTAACGATGATGATGATTTTCAGTTTCAGTTGAGTATGAATTAAGAAGCGTCTTGTTGGATCTTGTTGCTTGCGCTTCAGTACTATATCAACCTACAAACATCCCACTGCGGGAAAAAGTCAAGGAAAAGTTTGGAGTTTAATTTACCAGAATGTTCCAATGCTTCCCGCATTGTTTCTGTTTCACATGTTTCTGAATTTCTTCCAAAAGATGAAAGATTCGTCATTTCTGCTTAAAATGTTTTCTCTTGAAAATACTATTCATTATCACAATAAAAACCTAAACTGTTTATGTGGTGACTCATCACACCTTCATTATTTGTCTTAGTAACACAAAGGCTTTCATACAAAATGCGACATAAGTTATAATGGTTGAATATATTGATGAATATATTCTAGCTAGTTCTCCTTAGTAGAATCTACATTTCAAATTAAGACGATCAATAATGAAATTTTGTTTTTATTGTTTAAAAAAAAAAAAAAAAAAAAAAACATAAATAAATGAGATACATAAATCTTAAAAAGTAATGATTTAAAATCAATATGAACATAGTTCAATAAACCAAAAAGCATGATACTTTACCCATTTTTAACAATTTCCCATTCGCTTTTCAAGTGCGGAAAGTGTATGTACTTTTTGACGATCGTTGGATGATTCATAGCTTCTGTTACTTGTAAAACTGCTGTTGACACAAAGTAATGTGTTATACTTGGATCCGTTTTACCACCTATCCACTTCTGGTATTTTCCTGTTGCATAGAAAGCGAGTGTTGCCATAACCTGAAATAAATATTTTAAATACAGTAAATGTGAATAGATTTGTATTCGGATAATTTTTGAACTAGATTTTTTTTTAAATGATAAAATGAATTTATTGCCACATATATACAGGATAAAGTAACACGTTAAGTAAACATAGATTACAATAATTGTGTGTGTGTGTGTGTGTGTGTGTGTGTGTGTATTAATGTAGGTACACATGTATGAAGTGAAACTTTTTATTATACAGGGTGACTGGCGAGATACTATCGGTGTTTAAGGAGAGTGCTCGGTGCATGGTTCTCATTCGAATTATGTAAAAATATAACATAAATATTGATAAGCTTCTAAGTAAAGTTGCCCAACAGTTATCTAATTATTTACGCGTCGTCTGGACACCCTAGTTTCCACGCGGTAGTTAATTACGTCCAAACACCGCCAAGTGTTAAGAGGGTTGGCGGTTAATTCCCTAACATAAGTAACGATCGTTATCTTGTCTATGATAACAACAGTGATCGACGGCTGTACGTGCTCTCCGAGGCACGGTAGGGATCCACAAGGACATACACCCAGACCGGAAAAAAATATTTGTACAAATATCTGTCCCAAGCGGGAATCGAACCCGCGACCACCAGCGCGTGGCGTTGCAGTTGAGGCAACTACTCGCACCACTACACCAGAACGTCGCGTGTCGTGTTTTCATTTAATGATATTAACGAATTATTTACAACGATTTTCAATCATTAAACTACCTATTTACCTACATAACTACACTAACACACACACAGTCACTTTTAACAGTTTCGAAAGCAATGGTGATTCTGCATTTGTGTATTGATAAGCCATACCTAATTACTAATGACAGATTACACTAACACACGACAGATTAGGTATACGCGTATGATCGATCGCTAGGCGCGCAGGAGCCGGGAAGACACACGCAAAAAACACACAAACAAAAAACCCAACTGCGTAAAATACTCTTATTATAAACAAAAAAGAATAAAACAATTTACTAGCTTTCATTTGAAACCCATATTGCTACAGTAAGAAAAAAATCAACCCCCCCCCTTCATTCCGCCATTTGCGGGCGCCATTTTGAAAATTTATATAGCCTATGTCACTACTACAATTTAGACAAATCCAACGACACCTCATATGTCAAAAACCGTCCAGCCGTTAGGGCTGTAGGGCGTGCCAAAGAAATGGACATACATACATACATATTACATACATACATTCGAAAAACATAACCCTCCTTCTGTCGCAGTCGGGTAAAAAACAATCAGTGTTAGCATAATGAATACGAGCAGCTCCTCAGAGTCTGATTTGGAAGCAATGGATTTTATTTTTAATATATCCCTACCCAGAAACTTAAGGCGTAGGAAAAATTACGGATGAAGAATTTCAATTGAGATATCGCTTTAATTTAATAAGAACACACAGATAAAGTGGACAATGATGTCGTTCATAAATAAGGACTTGTCATATTTTTTAACTAAAACAGTGCTAAGCCACTTATTTATTCTCGAAAAAAATATTCTAGTAAATAAAACTAGTATTCAAGATGAATTAAAGTAATAAAATCAATTTTAGACACGATCTCTTAAACAGAGCCATCTAGCTGTAAATAAAAGTACAAGTTTGTAATGTACGACGTAAATGACAAGTAAACCAAGAAAATAAACTTGTATTTAAAATTATATTAAATTTCTAAATATGATTCTGTTAAATAGGAATTAATTATTTTATAAACATTGAACATTCTATTTCTCTGACAATAAATAAGTAAAATGTATGTTAATAACTCGTGTACGAATATAAAAACCTTATATTTTTACATAATAAATGAAACGATGATCATTTGAGAATCAACGTTGGTCGTATTATTTTATCTCTCATACGTCGCACATCTCATGGCGACCCTGTCAGGATAAGAAAACATCTCAAAGTTCCTAACTGTCAATAGAGGTCACTAGTATTGACTCACTACAATATCGAACTAGAGTTTTCTATAATGTTCATAGATGTCGCTAATTAATGTAATTTTTAACAACTTTGTTCATTCAATTTCTCTATCTAATCGATTATTT
Source organism: Euphydryas editha (assembly GCA_036937285.1). NCBI lineage: Eukaryota > Metazoa > Arthropoda > Insecta > Lepidoptera > Nymphalidae > Euphydryas > Euphydryas editha. Next base: position 2,197,635 of record JAUPFZ010000013.1, on the reverse strand, counting down.
TTGGTATAATCTGTGCCAACCATCTATGTATCGTTCTTTGTTCGTTTCTTAACTAATTAACAGCTAGTCAATGTTTATAAGTAAACAAAAGTTAATCATTGATTTGTAGATTATGAGAGGATTAACGAGATTTTTATAAGTAAGACCGTGAATAGCTCGTTACGTATTATATTTTTTTTTAACTCAAACAGTGTTAGGCCACTTATTTATTCTCGAAAAAAATATTGTAGTAAATAAAAGCAAAAAGTAATAGCAAGAATAAGCCATCTAGCGACCAGTAGCCACAACAATTGATTGATTATAATATTAGCAGACAGTGTAATGGTTTTTTCACTAGGTGTCGCTAGATAAAGATCAGATTTGATAGAATAATTTTTTTAATATGTTGAAAAATTATAAAGTTACTTTTGAAAATATTAAAAAAAAAACACAACAAAAATAAACTTTGTGAATTGTTGAACAGCCAACTGTTGTTTATTAAATAAAAGCAAGGAACTACGGTCCTTGCGGACCAGTAGTTTTGCTACTTGCCGATAGAGGCATACTAATCACCGAACTTTCTAGACAAAATAAATAATTTAATTTAAATATTACTTACGAGTTGAAAGATATGTTTATTCCATTTGATTTTGATGTGATGAGCAACAGATTTATTGACTAGGTAAATGATGTAAACTTGGAACAAAAATAAAATAATATTAACTGTTCACCTATCTTGGTATTCCCGGCGTATTTAAAAATGGAATCATACTCGTAGTCTTGGATTAGTGCTTAATATTACGCTAACAGTAGGTACTCTGCGATTGGGGAACATCTCCCGGTACAAATTGATAGTACCCGGTAAGCTATCATTACATTAACACGAACCATATTCAAGTACTCTTCTTTTGTGTACTGATAAGCCATACCTAATTAAGGGTCACACTCACACACGACAGATTAGGTATACTCGGAATATCGAACGCTAGGCGCACGCGCGGGAAAACACAAAACAGACGTCCAAACCATACGTTGGCGCTAGCCTACTGACCTAGTGACCTAGTAACGTGATTCGTCGATCGAATAAGCGATTAGCCGCGGGGCGGGGTGCGGGTACTGGCAGCATAGTACAACACCGCGTCGCACGCGCCGCCGGCATGACTGGAAAAGTGACAACGCGTCTTTTATTTGAATTGAAATTTATGAAAATTTGGTCCAAAATTAAGTTCCTATTTTTTTTACATAATTCGAATGAGGATCATGTGCCGGGTATTCTCCTTGAATATTGATGGTAATTCACCAGTCACCCTGTATATTTAACATTAATTGGTCAAATGAAGCTTAAGAAAAAAAGTGTGTGTGGACTTATGTACACACGTAAGAAGTTATACTTATAATAAAACGATGCGCCGAGTTAATGGGTAGTGCGCGGCATCTGTAATAAGACCTTGGTTACCATTGGAAGACAAACTATTCGTCAAGACGATTCAATAAGCCTGAACTCGATGGGGTTGCGTCGTTTCATTACAGAGTTCCTGTGACTACCTTCCAGCTCCATCATCAGACCCTGGTTACCATTGAAAGACAAGCTACTCATCAAGACGATTCAATCGAGCCCGAACTCGATGGGGTTGCATTGTTTCATTACAGAGTTCTTATGGCCACTTTCCAGCTCCATCATCAGATCAGACCCTGGTAACCATCACAACAAAGTACCCGTCAAGACGAAACAAACGAGCTGAAACTCGATGGGGTTGCGTCGTTTTATTACATATATAGTACGGAGTCGCGAAATACAGTACAATACCATATATGGTCCGAAAATGTGACGGTCGTAGTGTGACAATTTTTGTTTTTTTTTTCTTTCCCATACATCGATATAAAAGTTTCACTTGAAAAAAAGGATACATACATTAAACATATTAAAATTTTACAAAATATACAATATAAATTAATATGAATAGGCAATAGGAAGTGGCTCAGCTTCAGCTGACACAGGACTAAAGTCCCCTGCAATTTTCATACAACTTTGTAATGTGTGAGTAACCTTAGCAGTACTTTGTATGAGTGACCTTAGCAGATCATTATCCAGCATATCAAAAATAAATGAGAGTTCTTATCGCATGCAGCTGAGTTCTACAGTTCCTGATACTTTTTAGAAATAGTTCCGGCGTTTTTACCTTAAAAAAAGAATATTGACAAAATGATCTGCTAACTTCCCGCAGCAGATCATTTTGTAGCAGAAAAAAAAAAGTAAGTTATTTTTGTATGCGAATGAGTTCTACCGTTCCTGATACTTTTCAGAAATAGTTCTGTACTCACGTTCGAATACCAGCGGATCATGTCAGAATGTTTGAAAAGTCAAAAATACAATTATCATTTTTTCAAAAAAAAAATAATTAAGGGCTACATTTCCTAGGTTTTTCACAGATCCGTATCAGAACTGTAATCGGAAAGAGATTCGAGTCCAGAACTCAAGTCCAAATGCCGGCAGAGCACGTTAGAATGGCCGAAAACTAGAAAAATAGCATTTTCGTCGTTTCGAATTGTTCTGCAAGGCTAAAACTTTACTTTCTCACAGATCCGTATCAGAACTGCAATTTAAAACACGATTTGGTGCCAGAACTCAAGTCCAAATGCCAGCAGAGCACGTTAAATGGCTGAAAAGTAGAAAAATATCATTTTCGTCGTTTCAAATTATTGTGCAAGGCTAGAACTCCTTGCTTTTATACAGATCCGTATCGGAACTGCAAGTTAAAACTCAATTTGATGCCAGAACTCAAGTTAAAATACCAGCAGAGGAAGTTAGAATGGCCAAAAAGTAGAAAAATAGCATCTTCATCGTTTCAAATTATTTTGCAAGGCTAGAACTCCTTACTTTCTCATAGATTCGTATCAAAACTGCAATTTTAAACTCGATTTGAGTCCAGAACTCAAGTCCAAATGCCAGCAGAGCACGTTAGAATGACCGAAAGGAAGAAAAATAGCATTTCCGACGTTTTAAATTATTGTGCAAGGCTAAAACTTTTTACTTTTTCATAGATCCGTATTGGAACTGCAATTCAAAACTAGATTTGGTGCCAGAACTCAACTCCAAATGCCAGCAGAGCACGTTAGAATGGCCGATAAGTAGAAAAACAGCATCTTCATCGTTTCAAATTATTGTGCAAGGCTAGAACTCTTTACTTTCTCATAGATCCGTATCGGAACTGCAATTTAAAACTCGATTTGGTACCAGAAGTCAAGTCCAAATGGCAGCAGAGCACTTTAGAATGACCGAAAAGTAGAAAAACAGCATTTTCATCGTTTCAAATTATTGTGTAAGGCTAGAACTCTTTACTTTCTCACAGATTCATGTTGGAAATCCAATTTAAAACTCGATTTGATGCCAGAACTCAAATCCAAGTGCCAGCAGAGCACGTTAGAATGGCCGAAAAGTAAAAAAACAGCATTTTCATAGTTTCAAATTGCAGTTCCGATACGGATCTGTGAGAAAGTAAAGAGTTCCAGCCTTGCACAATAATTTGAAACGACAAAAATGCTATTTTTTTACTTTTCGGCCATTCTAACGTGCTCTGCTGACATTTAGACTTGAGTTCTGGCATCAAATCGAGTTTTAAATTGCAGTTCCGATACGGATCTGTGAGAAAGTAAAGAGTTCCAGCCTTGCACAATAATTTGAAACGGCCACAATTATATTTTCTACTATTCAGCCATTCTAACGTGCTCTGCTGGCACTTGGACTTGAGATCTGGACTCAAATCGAGTTTTCAATATCAGTTCCGATACGGATCTGTAAAAAAGCAAAGAGTTCTAGCCTTGCACAATAATTTGAAACGTCGGAAATGCTATTTTTCTTCCTTTCGGCCATTCTAACGTGCTCTGCTGGCATTTGGACTTGAGTTCTGGACTCGAATCTCTTCCTCGATTACAGTTCTGATACGGATTTGTGAAAAACCTAGGACATCTAGCTCTTAAGAATTTTTCGAAACATTTAAAATTGTATTTTTCGACTTTTCAAACATTCTGACATGATCCGCTGGTATTCGAACGTAGGTACAGAACTATTGCTGAAAAGTATCAGGAACTGTAGAACTCATTCGCATACAACAAGAACTTACTTTTTTTTGATCTGCTACCAAATGATCTGCTGCGGGAAGTTAGCAGATCATTTTGTCAATATTCTTTTTTTAAGGTAAAAACGCCGGAACTATTTCTAAAAAGTATCAGGAACTGTAGAACTCAGCTGCATGCGATAAGAACTCACATTTATTTTTGATCTGCTGGACAATGATCTGCTAAGTTCACTGACATAACTTTGTACTTGTATCCAAGGCAGGGCATTGAACAAAAACAATTGTAATATAATGTCACATAAGCATGTATTTATGTGTGTGTGTGTGTGTGTGTGTTTGTTATTGTACGTGACATCAGTACTCATATGACATCTCTATGAATGGGGTAAGTCATTCCAAATTTTTGTATTTTTGTGTTTTGATATTTTTCGAAGTTGCATGTTCCTGTGTAAGTTTTGCAGTTCAAAATCCTTAACTCACATCAGCCTTTTGAATAGATTTTCAGGTTTTTTATTCCATATCACCTTATGAATAACCGAGGCATGATGAAGTTCTCTCCTCCTACTCATATTCAACATGCTTTTACTACTTAGATACGGGGTAATATGAAGAACATACTGTTCTCTTATAATTAAGCAAATTTTACTCATTTAATTAAAAGCCTAGTAAAGTTTTTAAACAAATAAATGCGATAAAACCCGATCTAGACTTTTAATTAAATAATATGAACATCTCCTGACAGTATCATAACAAGAGTATGCAGGCATTTTGTACCCTCTGTATTACTCTCTCTGTAGTTGCCATCAGACCTGGTCCATAGACAGGGCTACAAACAGTAATGAAACTGGGAGAATACTAACAACTCAAACAGAAGTATACATAATTTTTCTCTTAATTAAACCCTGACGTTATATATTATAGCATCTTTCGTTTAAAAAGAAGCAGCTCGTATTTTATTATTAATGTGTACTATATACCTTTGTTCGCCATCATGAACTAAGCCAAGATTACGAGCTGACGTTACCTGTTTGAGCACAATATTATCAATTTTAATTTCTACTTTGCTATCCAACACATTTTTAATTTAGGACTTTGTATGTATTTAACGTAAATATATTCAGGCCTAGCTTTAAACAAAGAATTAAGTTTTATTTTGTTTTCATTTTTCACTAATTTTGTATTTTTTTTTTTTTTTTTTTTGTTTCTGCATACAAATTTGTAAATAAGTTGAATTCAATTTATGAAACATCTGTTTTTGATACATATTTTCAATGAAAAATATTCCTAAAATAAACTTAAAGCAAACAAAAAAACAAAAAACTTTTGACGACGCGTTGGTGCAGTGGTCACAGCAACTGGCTAATGCGCTAGCGGTCGCGGGTTCGATCCCCACACATGACAAATATTTGTATAGGCCATACAGATGTTTGTCGTGGTCTGGGCGTTTGTGCTTGTGTATTGTGTGTGTTTCCAGACCCCCGACACAGGATTCACACCCACTTTTTTTACTGTGCACCTCGCTCTAAGTGTAGCGCTCTAAGTTTAGCTCTCGTACTAACAACTTTTGTACAAATTAATGAATAATACTTGTATCCTTTGTTGTTTGTATTCATGCAACATTTTTCGACAAAAATCTAGGCAAGTTTTCCCAGAGTATTATACCATTTTGGAATCTTGGTTAGTTGCGTCAATTTTTTTAAAAAACTTGCCATAGTCGTGTCAGTACTTTTTTTATACACCACGATGAGTGAAAGTGGACTGAAAGTAAAAATATTTCAAAATTTTAGGGTAAAAAGTAATTTTGATTGATTTTTGTGTTAAAACTACATGTATTCTGGTATTTATAAGGGTTGTGGTAGATAGCAGTGCTACTTAGGTTGCCGATACAAAAACAGAAATATTAGAAAAATTGTGGTCATGGTAGTTAAAAATACCATAAAGGGTGTCGATTTTTGAAGAATTTCATGTTTTTTCTTGTAATTTCAAAAACAAATTAGATTATTTTTTCTTTTTATTTTTGCTCGAGTAGTCATGAGCAGGTCCAACCTCTGGTGCCCGTTTATCGTTGAATTTTGGGACACCTTGTATATTGTCTCTGCTATTTATGTTATAGTTTGTGACAAAAAGTCAAGAGATCAATTGAATTGATTATTAAAAATAATATATTTTTAATGTAAGCTGTGAAACAAGCTTGAAAAACGTAAATATAAACAAAACGAATATGTTTAATAATGTTTCCATACCTTGCTTTCAACTGAGAATTCCATTGACTTTGTAGAATCCGGCATAACAGGTTTTAACTCTTCACAAAGGTTTCGCGCCAGATCTTTTGAAATTCTATAGGTTTCTATAAACGCACTATCACTAAAAAGAAACGGATCCGAGTCGTCCTTCGGCTTTGGCAGGCTTTTCTCAGGACTTTTTGCTTTTTCTAAACTACGATGCTCATGTTGCTTTTGTGTTTGCGAAGAATCCCACTTTAGTAACTCGAAAAACACTGGTTCCTCGTCAACTACGGATATGTACCCGTCTTCTGGCGGTTTATCAGCCATTTAGATTGATAATTTCGATATTTTTTTAATCACTTAAAAGTAATTCTCATTTATACCAAGCGCAGCTTCAGTTGACGAACTTGACAGTTGACGACTGACGTTAAGGTTAGTGTTGCCAAGTCAGTGACAACAAAATACGCTAGACCGATGTCGAAAAAATGCCAAAAATATGCCAACTTTCAACTTCTATTAAATATGCTAAATAAAACTGCTAACTTATGAATTAAAATGTTTATTGAATGAAATGTTTCTTAATTTAATTTCTTTCGTCGCATCTGAACTAGTGGTGGGTCCGTCCCGTCTCTAATTTTGTTTCCTAATATATTTGTTTATCGTACGACGAAAAAAAAAAAAGTTCGTTCGTAAATACTCGATATATGCATTCGTTAATTATCGAGTATCGATAATTATCGATATATTTATTCGATATATCAGTTTGAAAATATGGATATATTTTTCATACAAACGCAACCTATCAATAACACCATACGATATATTTTGTCGATAAAAAATATCGATAATTTTTTTTTTTCATCATAGGGACTACGCTAAGAATTAAATTACCAGCTGATAACATTTCGCTCCGACATTATTAATGAAATGTAAATTAACCTATACCAATAAAAAATAAAGTGTATGAAAGATATCCAAATAAAAAAGTATATTTTATATAAATTATATTCATTTTTCAGAGACAGCTACAATATTATCAATATTTTGTGCTTTAATGACTGTAAATAAAAATATTCAAAAATGCTTTAAATAATATTGCAACATTATTCAATGCGCGTTATTATTGAAACTTAAAAATAATTTTTTTTCAGCCTGCCCTGCTTCTTAATGGAATTAGAAGAAAAATGAAGTTACTTCAGACTTGGCTCCGGTCTTTTGTTGTACCGGAATGAAATGTATTTAGACTAGGCTGAATGGATAGTCCTCTGCCTTTTCCTATTTAGGATAAATTTTAAAACAACAATTAAAATTAATCGTATTAGTTAAAAAAAATCGAAAATAAAAATGTCTAATGCTGATAATTAATCTTGGAAAGAAAATTAAATAAATTGTAAAAAGAACTCTAGCCAAAGCCTTCGCTTTTACACTTGTTCTTTGAAACCATAATACACTTGCGTATTTCAAAATATTTTTATAATGAAAAAAGTTGCCTTTGTCAATCCGTCTATCACAGATATCGGTAAATATTTACAATCGCGGCCTTTGCGAATAGTGTCTCCAATTTTTTTACCCGACTGCGACAGAAGGAGGGTTATGTTTTTCGAGTGTATGTATGTATGTATGTATGTCCATTTCTTTGGCACGCCCTACAGCCCAAACAGCTTAATGGTTTTTGACATATGAGGTGTAATATGTTGATAAATTTTCAAAATGGCGCCCGCAAATGGCGGAATAAGGGGGGGGGGGAGTTGAATTTTTTTTTTACTAAAAAAATATGGGTATCAAATGAAAGCTAGTAAATTGTTTTATTCTTTTTAGTTTATAATAAGAGTGTTTTTCGCAGTCGGGTTTTTTGATTTTTTTAATTAAGCATACTTGTATGACATATTTGTTATCAATAATGAATGACATTTTATGCAATATTGAGCTTCGAAAAAAAAAAACCAAAAACCTAACATAATCTAGTCGAAGACTTTCCCCCTCCTCAATATTGCATAAGAAGCCGTTTTTCGCGAAATCAAAATAAAAACCTTATTCAAATAGGCCCCACGAGCACCTTCGAACCGTCATTTTAGAAATTAAAACTTTAGTGATTATTATTTTTGTAAAAGTAAAGCTACCACCGATTCGGAATGTAGATTCTGCAGAGAAGAATCGGCAAGAAACTCCGCAGTTACTCTTTTGAAAATAATATATAAACTGCATTTTAGTACAAATTAGTAATATTTTGCATGAAATACAGCGCCACGAAGTCCACACATCTTTATCAACTAAATAATCCTGCACCGAATAATACGCTTTATCGATTAATTTTTTTTAAATAAAATCTATATGTTGAGACAATTCCAAAATTGTTTGTGGGATTTTATTACACATGCGAATACCATAACCCAGAAAAGAGGCGTTTACTTTGCGCAGTCGGAAACTTGGAGTTACAATTTTGTTATTCCTTCTAGTGTTTACATTGCGATTTATATATATGAATATTCTGGTGAATATATATAATATTGTCAGGGCCGCCTTAAGGCAAAAATGGCGAGTGTGCAAGACACGAAGGTGCAAGACTTATTTTAAGGATGTTCATGGATGCCCCTATTTATCTATTCATGTATATATGTATTTATATCCTAAATTTCCGTTCCGTTCCTAGTACCTGTAACACAAGTTCTTACGAACTTAGCACAGGGCTAGGTTAACGTGGTGTGATCGTTGGTTAATATTTATTTATTTAATATTTTAATGATATTTTCTGCAATATTAAGGAGAGGATTAGTTTAGGTAAGGTTGTTAGGTTTTTTTTAACAGTTATTACCTCCTTATATTATTTTACTTCAATGCGCCTTTTATTTTTAAATAGCAAAATCGTATAGAAGAAAAATGTAGACTTGCATAGAAGAAAATTTTAGAATTGCCTTCATATTTTGTCAGGCATCAATCATATTTGTTGTTTATGGGGTTTTCATGGGGTTTTATGGGTTTCCTCTCCTTAATTTTATATGGGATACCATTTTTAGCAACAATATTTATGAAAAAAAAATTGGAGCCATTTTTCGCCAAAGCTGTGATTGTAAATAATTTCCCAGATATCTTTAGTTTCTTAATATATATACTCCTGAAGTTATATAACCGCTATAAAAAAAAAACATATCATAGGTCTTTGTATATGAGAAAACAACCGCAGGGAGTCGCCTTAACGCCATCGGTCACGAAGGCGATTCCCGTTTGGGGAAGATACACATCAGTATTTGTAAAAATATTATTTTCTGGTCTGGGTGTATATCATTGTGGTCTCGTACCTCGGAGAGCACGTAAAGCAGTCAGTTCGGGTTGTTATCATACCTCATAGCGATCGTTACTAATGGTGGGGTAATTATCCGCCAACCCATGTTGTGTGAGTGGAGTGGAACAGCGAAGTGGATTAAGCTCTAACTCTTTTCCTAGATGGAGAAGAGGCCTTTGTTCAGTAGGATGACGTTACAGGCTGATTCACTTCAGTATTTACCCTGCACAAATTTTAATGTCAAATTTTGTACCATTAAACTGGTACCCTTATGAAAATAAACCCATTTTTACTGAAATTTCCGAAATTTGAGACAAAATTTGACTTTGTCAGAATTTCTCAGTATTTTCTGAGTTTTTTTTTAATTATTAATAATACTTTCGGAGTCTTTTCAGAGAAATCTTTAATGCTGAGAAATTCTGATAAAGTCAAAAATTGATAATAAGTAAGTAGGTATGTATGTATCAGCCTGTAAACAACCCACTAATATAATAAGATCGGAAGACTATTTTTTATTCTTTATCTTGTTAGAATATGTCATACTGAAAAGTATGTTTTTAAAATGTTTTATTATATAAATTGAATTATTTTGATAAAGTACACGAGTACCTAAACAAAAAGTACCGGCAACAAGATCTGCATTCACGTTTCTAAAGAAAAATTGAATCTTTTCAATGATAACTCTGACATTATCTCTTTGAATATCATATATCTACATATATCTTAATGGATAATGAATCTAATAGCTGTCTATCTTTATTGTCAGACTATACGAGAGCTAGATTTAATGATAAATCTTACCAATAATAACAATAATCCTACAGGATCGAAGTGCTAAGAACATTGTTATAGTGGGAATCCAGAAACCAAAGTTAAGAGTACCTACCTGCAGAAAGGCAAGAACACAAACTAACAAGTCATAAATTCCTCCTGTCCAGACCCTGTAAAAAATTGTGTGTCAGCTCCGACGCACGACTGGAGTTTACTCCTTAAGTACGATTGTCTAAACATACGCAAAAAGAGTTTATCCAACTGAAAATAAGATTAATACCATATGAAAGGGTAAATTAACAAATTAATGAAAATAATATACATATATAAATATATATTTATTCATTTTATATACATTTATTATAACTAATCGGCGAAATATTTTACATTAAACTTTTCACAATAGTCAATTTCAGATGTGCACAAATAGTTCATTAGGAATGTTGATAAATTATGTAATTATTATTATCTGACAATTATCATTTATTTTTTAAATATTATTTTTCAATATTAATTAGAGCAACATTACTTTCGCACCGCACCGTAGGTGCGCGCGCACCGAAAAAGTAACGAGGTCATTCAATAGTAGGTTTTACCTCTCATATTTTTCTCATACCGGGCGCCTTATATATGAAAATCGATTCTTAAGGAGTAAACTCCAAAAATATATCGCTTGAGAAAATTCAAATGAGATGTTAACCGTCCAATCAAAGTGTGTTATAATATGTAACAAATCCCTACTACGAAGCAAAAACAAACCAGCTGGAAACAAAAATCTACTCAGACCAAACCGTAATTCAACGAAAACACTTACATAAACTTAAAAAAGGGTTGGAAACTCGTATTGCAAATACTAAAATGAATCTCCGTATTAGATATAAAAATGGGATTCCCATAATCACGGAATCTATTGAAAGAAAGAATAAAAATTACTCTTCTAATTTTTTTTTACTCGAACCTTCACTAAGACAACAAACAACTTGCCTCAGTCTAAACTAGTAGGTACGCATGCAAAAAGATTAACAATTTCATACATTTAATGAAAAAAAAGGCATGAGTTAATATAGGCCCGTGAATATTTTTATTACTTATATTAAAAAAAGTGTGTGTGTGTGTATACTTATGTACCCACGTAACAAATTATACTTAACGATGCTCCGAGTTAATGGGTAGTACGCGCTATCTGTAATTTTCATTTACAAGCTTGTAGTGCAACGTGATTATTAGCAACTAGCGACATATGGCGGTTATGGAAAAAAATTTGATGTCTTACAACTTTATCTTAAATTTTTAACTTTTAATTTTCTCACTAAGTTAATAAACTACCTATATTTTAAATAAATATGAATCTGCAATTTATAAATAATAAAAAGTTGACTAGCTAACTTCTGGGTGTAATACAGGATGACTGGTGAATTACCATCGATATTTGGGGAGAACGCTCGGCGCGCGGTTCCCATTCGGGTCATGCAATAAAAATAGGTACTTAATTTTTGACCAAATTTTCATACATTTCAATTCAAATAAATGAAGCGATGACACTTTTCCAGTCATGCCGGCGGCACATGCACAGGTGTTGTAATGTGTCGCTTGTTCACACCTAAAAATTGCCAAAGTCACATAATTTACCTAGTCAACAAATTTGTTGCTTAAACGAGTAAAATATCTTAGTATTTTTGCCTTTCCTAAGCCAGGATTAAAGTATTAAGGGGGACTGGATCATGCTTGTTTATCCTGCTACCCTGTTTACACGTGGCGGCGTTTGGACGTAGATAAACTACCTGTTTTGTGTCGAAAGTGCAGCTAGCTGCTAGGGTGTCCAGACGATGCGTAAATAATTGGATAATTGTTGAGTAACTTTACTTAAAAGTTTATTAATATTTACCTATTTTTTTTACATGATTCGAGTGGGAACCGTGCGCCGAGCGCTCTCCCCGAATGTCGATGGTAATTCACCAGTCACCCTGTATAACTTCAAAAAATCCAACGTCACGGTGTTCTTAGGCAGTCACACATCCAAATACTGACCGCGCCCGACGTAACTTTTTTGTTCGGACTAGAACCGGTGCAGGGTGTATGGACGTTGCTTAATTCATACGTTCCAGCGTCGATTTTTTGTGACGGTGTGCGCGCACATCGTAAAAATTTACTCTCATCATTTTTCCCTAACGCACCAAAAGAAGTAGAACTTCAAAATAAAGAAGCAAACAACTTGCTGATACATATTCTAATATAAAAATGGACAAAGAAATCTTTAAAAATTTGTTATGCGAATGCCTGCAGTGCCGCGAAAAGAAGTAAACAAGATGATTTAAATTGTATTTTAAATTCCTTTATTGAAACGATACACATAATAGTTTTATCCGCAACATGGATCAAGAGCGAAAACCAGGATAAACTCTACAAATTCCTTGTGATACTGACTATTATGACTTTACACAAAACAGCAGGGGAGGTGGGGTCTCTGTTTTTGTCTACAATAATCAAAGACATTATCTAATTGAGCAAAACTGTGAAAAAGGTTACCGTCACCTCTAGACACATGTGCTAACATGAATGAATGTGCTAAAATTCTCATTAAATATTGATGCTATGATTTAGAGACCTACTCAGGCCAACTCAGCAACACATCCCCCCCCCCCATTGTGAGGCAAAGAGGACAGAGGCTGGCTGATTTTCTGGAGAAGAAAGGACTCTTTATGATGAACACCTTCTTCCAGAAGCTACCTCACAGGAAATGGACCTGGATAAGTCCTGATGGTTCCATTAGGAATGAAATAGACTTTATCATAGCCACTAGATGACAGGTATTCAATGACGTCTCCGTGATCCATAGGGTAAAAACCGGGAGTGATCACCTATTGCTAAGAGGCACATTAAATATCAATGTTAGACTGGAACGGTTACGCCTGATGAAGTCTACAATGTGATCATCTAACGCACATATCCAAAACCCCGAGAGCTTTCAGGGCGAATTATCTAATCGTTTTGATTATCTTGACGATTGCGTTTCTGTAGATGATACAAACAGCAGGTTGGTAAACACTGTCCGTACAGTCGGAAGCCGATTTTACCCGGCCGATAAAGCGGCCCATGAAAACTCTCTGACCAAAATTAAAGTCTCATGGAAGAACGAGACTTGTTAAGCCTGCAGTCCTCTGGTGACCTGAAACATATATGCGTATCAATAGACGGATATGGAAATCTTTGAGACACGATGTGTCTTTAATACAAAAAGGAATATCATTCTTATGTCATAGAGAATAACGTGGATACTAGTTTTATTGAATTTGCTATACCTTTACTGATCCTCATTATGTTATAACAAAAATAATAACGTAAAAAGAACCATTTTCATCTTCTACGCGGATAAAGTCGCGGGCTAAAATCTAGTAGTATATATGAACATATGTATGTTGATATAAAAAATATGAATACTAACTACTAAAAACTACTTACTACTACTTAAATAAAAATAATAAATAATTAGTTAAATACCCAACAACAATGCCACCTCTAGTTTCGGTCATTACACAATACACATCTATGTTTTAAGAGCATTGCTCTGTGAACGACTACAGTGCGGCTGTCATCTATAATATAAAAATAACTCGGGTTTTCCTTCCTGACGCTATAATTCCAGAACGCACGAACCGATTTCCACGGTTTTGCATTCGTTGGAAAGGTCTCGGGCTCCGTGAGCTTTATAGCAAACTAAATACAGGAAAATTTTCAACAGAAAAGCAGGAAAACAGAGAAAATCATTTTTCACATACAGCGCCATCTCTGATACATAGCATGTACTACAAACCAATATGGTTTTGCATGGCGGCAGTACGTGGTGTGAAAGGTGGTCCCTCGTGAAAATAAGTTGGTGGCGAAACGGAGTTCGCCGGGTTTGCTAGTTAGTTAAAAAATTTAATTACTATGAGCCTCATTTTTTTCAATTGGCCAGCTTAAGCCAAATTATACACTAATTTCTACTATTATTCAAAGTGTTTCTCAGTAAGTGAATTATTATTCTAATGAGAAATGTAGTATCTTTAACCATAAAATAAGTCTAAATGTTACAGAATATTGTCACTAAGCGGCATTATTATTCGTCACTAATCCTATATTATATAATATACATTATGTATATATTTGTGCCGTTTGCAATAGAAACTCTAGGACCTTAGACTATTGCACTGTACTGTATCAGCCTGTAAACCACCCACTGCTGAGCGAAGACCTCTTTTCAATGTAGAAGAAGGATTGGAGCTTAATCCACCAAGCTGCTAGCCTGCGGGTTGGTGGATTATTTCCTTATAATGGGTAACAATCGTTATCAGGTGTCTATGATAACAACCGGGACCGACGACTTTACGTGCTCTGCCAGGCACGGTGGGAAGACATTAATCAATTGACAAATATCAAAACTCTTTTTTAAGACAAATTAAATATATTTTAAACGAGCATAAATCACAACTATATTTTAAAATAAAATAAAAATATATATTTAAATTTTGTTATCGTACTTTGTAGTAATCCGAATCCGAATCCGAATCCGAATCCTATTAATCCTTTTATCCTATTAATATACGAAACTTTGTTTGCATGTTTATTCGTCTTTCATGCAAAAACTACTGAACGGATTTAGATGAAACTTTACAATAATATAGCTTCTACATCAGAATAACACAAAGGCTACAATTTATAAAGATTTTGTATAATTTGGCAGTAATATTACATGTACAAACAGGCTGACTATGATTCTATAAACGACGCCATACAGCGTGTTGACTGGTATGAAATTTTTGATGAGTGTGATACGTCTCAGGCCGTAGATACCTTCTATCGGGTTATTAATTCAATAATTTCCAACCTTATCCCTATTAAAGTTATAAAGCGCTTTGATGAAATTGATTAACAACTTAACTGCCCGTGTCAACTACTTATTGACAAGAGTAAACTAACCGCAATAACCGCAAGCGACCGTGTCAAGAAATGGTCGACATGGCTATATTGCGCATGTCAACTTTCTTTTTCGACACGGGCATTAGTACGCGAAGTGCACATGTCAACTACAGGTTGATTAACGTATATTACATTATCACCAGTGAGAAATTACGTAACAAAACGTGAGAGGCCTTGGGCAGTTTTGTGCAGTTGGTAAACTAAAAGGCCATTGCCCGGACACTCAAGCGGCTAATGAGAAATTAAATTATCACAAAAAATGGAAGGTGTATAACAAATTCGCCGATTATGATACTTTCACTCTCTTACGTTTATTAAATTGAATAATATTGATATATTTCAGTGTTTTCTTTCAACATTGAAAAAGAACTTATATAATGTTTTATAATATAATATTAATTTATGTCACTATTATTCTACCGTAATATGATGATGATGATGATGATGATGTCCTCCACACCGTATCCGGCGACGGCGACTCCTATATTATATTCAATTGGTCATTGTGATAGGCTCTTATGTGACTCGCAAAGCCGGAGTTAGCCTTGAAGATACGGCCGCAAGGGGTACAATATAATTGGCCAGATGAGTTGTATGTGTAGGTATAGGAAGGTTTTAGCTGGGTCCTCCGTACTTGGCGTTTTGCGTCAAGGTCACTTAGACGCTTTTCTTCTAAAGCTTTTTGACACTGGTGCGGACGGTACGACGCCATTCCGGTCTCAGACGGGCTAGACCCTCCAAACTATCGGTTGGAATGTTGCAGGCCGTAAGATTGCGCTTAAGGACGTCTTTGTAGCGCAGCAATTGTCCTCCTTGTTTGAGCTTTCCACATGAGAGCTCAGAGTAAAAGACTGCCTTTGACAATCTACACTCACTCATGCGCACAACATGCCCACTCCATCTAAGCTGATGTTTAATTATGAGTGCCTCGATTCCGGGCAAACCAAATCGACGAAGGACTTCAGTGTTTGGAACTCAGTCTTGCCACTTGATGCGCAGTATAGACCTTAAAAATTGAAGGTGAAAGATGTCCAGCTGCTTACTGTTAGCTCTATAACAGCACCAGGTCTCCGCGGCGTAGAGTAAGGTAGGCAGGACGATAGCTTGGTATACTAAAGTTTTAGTTTGCAATTTGATGTCATGTGAGTTCCAAACACGCGTTTTGAGTTTGCCAAAGGTCGCAGCAGCACTTGCAATCCGGGCTGGAACCTCCGATGCCAGTGTATCGTTTGTGTTATCATTTCTTAAACGACTGCCCAAGTATTTAAAGTCTGTAACTTCCACAAGGGCAGTGCCTTCCAAGCTTATATTTGAAGGATCTCCAATACTACCTCTTGGAGCCTGTTTTAATACTTGGACCTGAATGTTAACACCGTAATATACAGAATGACTGGTAAGTCACTATCAATATTTAATGAGAATACTCGGTAAATGATTATCATTCGAATTATGTAAAAAATAGGTACTTAATTTTTGACCAAATTTTCATAAATTTCAATTGAAATAAATGAAGCATGGACACTTTTCCAGTCATGCCGGCGGCGCGTGCACAGGTATTGTATTGTGCCTTCGTTCACATCTAAAAATTGTCAAAGTTCACATCATTTACCTAGTCAACAAATTTGTTGCTTAAACGAGTAAAATATCTATTAAGATATTTTACTCGTTTAAGCAACAAATATTAATTTTTGCCTATCCTAAGCCAGGATTAAAGTATTAAGGGGGATTAGATCATGCTTGTTTATCCTGCTACCCTGTTGACACGTGGCAGCGTTTGGACGTAAGTAAAATACCTGTTTTGTGTCCACAGTGCAGCTAGCTGCTAGGGTATCCAGACGACACGTAAATAATTAGATAACTGTTAAGTTATTTTTCTTAAAAACTTATTAATATTTACCTATTTTTACCCGACTGCGATAGAAGGAGGGTTATGTGTTTCGAGAGTATGTATGTATGTATGTATGTATGTATGTATGTATGTATGTATGTATGTATGTATGTATGTATGTATGTATGTATGTATGTCCATTTCTTTGGCACGCCCTACAGCCCAAACGGCTGGACGGTTTTTGACATATAAGGTGTCGTTGGATTTGTCTAAATTGTAGTAGTGACATAGGCTATATAAATTTTGAAAATGGCGCCTGCAAATGGCGGAATGAGGAGGGGGAGTTGAATTTTTTTTCTTACTGTAGCAATATGGGTATCAAATGAAAGCTAGTAAATTGTTTTATTCTTTTTAGTTTATAATAAGAGTATTTTACGCAGTCGGGTTTTTTGATTTTTTTTAACTAAGCATACTTGTTATTTTACATAATTCGAATGAGACTCATGTACCGAGTATTCTACTTAAATATTGATAGTGACTCACCAGTCATTCTGTATATACGTAGTTTCTATTTTTTCAATAATTTAATTTAATTTAATTTTTAATCTATTGTTTTTGTTTACTACTCAATTTTAGTAAAATTACTTTGGCGTCAAGAGAGATTGAGGGGCTGCCATTGCTTATTGTCGAGTTCTTGTATATATACTCAATCGATTTGAAAACTTCGATAGCGCGATGTTGGATACGTCTGTTTCTTCTAGTTCGTATATGGCGAGATAGATGTCGCTACATCACTTCCCCTCCGAGACCGGAGGTCGATAGCAGGTTGAGTCGTCGATACATTTTTTGTGATGCTTGCCGGGCCAGTGGAATGTTCCAGTGAGTCGGAACCAGATGCCGCATAGTTCACGGTGAGTCGGAACTGTCTGCGGTGATGCCCCAGTGAGTCGGGGTGGTGCAGTGCTGCGTAGTGGCTGGCTGCTGCGTCGACCAGGAGAGAAGTGCGTCTCTGCTTGCTGACCGGCCGAAGTGCAGTGTGCTGTGCCAAGGTCGCTGCGAAGGCTGTGGGTGATGACCAGGAATGCGCGTCCGCTGCATGCTTGTGGTCAGGATACCCGTAGTAGCCGTGGATGCTGGCTGGCTGTATGACTCGCTGCTCGAAAGCTTGAGGAAGTGATGATGACGTCATGATGACGTAGATTGCGAAGGTTGCGCTGACGTTCATGCTCGGGGTCCCCAGTTTGGCGTAGAGAGAGGCTGCCATTGAAAAGGAAGGATCCTTCGACCAGACGAATGTGTGTCTGGTGGGCTACGCGCCACTTAGCGTTTGTTGTCGGATTCTTGTATATATACTCAATCGCTTTGAAAACTTCGACAGCGCGATGTTGGATACGTCTGTTTCTTCTAGTTCGTATATGGCGAGATATATGTCGCTACATTACTATGGGAATTTTTAACAGTGCATTAAAATTATTATATTGGTCGTATTAGATTCTAAAATAGGAATCACTTATATAACATAAGAACTAGACGGAGCTCGTGGTTTCAATTGCAATGATCTTTATGACAACAGTTACATGTACTGTGAGTCGTTACCATGATACAGACGTGATAATGTAATAAGAAACATTAAAAGTTCGAAGTTTGCTGGACCGTAGTTATGTAATAACGTATTGTTTTTATTCACACACAAACAATGAACACAAATCGCAATCTTAACAATCTTATCGACTTTAGGCAGATGGATAGATGTATTATCAATCTTTGACACTTAACATAAAACTGTCTGAAAATAAAAATAAAACAATAATACTAACGATACTCTCTCATAATAGATCCTTATGTTTTTAAAAGACAAAATATTTGTATGGAGACGTTCAATCAATCTCTATTAACAAAAGCATTGGTTAAATTCTATGAATGGAACATGTAGATCAAAATCAAATTAATGGTTACGGATTCAACTGAGATATAGCTAAATTGACGAGCAATAAAGTTACTTAATTTTGTGTCCGATGATGAAGGAAAACATAATAACAATAAGTAAAGCTGGTTCTATAGGATGAAAACAGAGAATTAAATTCGCACTTCCGAGCATGGTTGATCAAACTTCATAATTATCTCTTCTTGATTTCATTAGATTATAATTTTTATTATTTCCAATTCCCGCTCGGGGCATACAGTTGTGCAAATATTTGTTTCTGGCCTAGGTTTATGTAATTTAAGGCCTCCCCACCGTGCCTCAGAGAGCACGTAAATCAGTCAGTCCCGGTTGTTATCATAGACACCTGATAGTAATCGATATCCATGGTAGGGAAAATATACACCAACTTAGAGTGAAGCAGTGTTGTGGGTTAAGCTTCGTCCCTTCTTATATATGGAGAAAGGATCTCTGACCAGCAGTGGGACGTTTACAGGCTTGGATGGATGGACGTTTATTACTTAATCTCGCTTGAACGGCTATATTCTGAAATACTCCTAGGGTCTACTTTTTAATCTAGGAAAATGTACCGTACCTATGGGATAACATGAAAATTGTATTTTCTACAGGTAACGTGTGCTTAAAAACACTCGTGGCCACTGTCATTGGACACTTACATATACTCATGGGCAACAGCTAGTATATGTATAACAATAACTTTATTTATTTTATTATTTTATTCTTTATTATACACCAAAAATACATAACAAGTTAGTTGAGTTAATACTGTGTAGTACAACAGGTGGTCGTATGGCTAATTAGGCATTTCTTACAAACAATCCAAAACGACAACAAACCCAACTTTTCGGCCTGAAATTCAAGCATCCTTCAATCTCGTCTCGCCTCCTGTTATCTCGCCACTACTATGAATTCATTTGTTTTTGTCTTCTATGCTAGTTGATTCAATTATTAAGACACACTCGGGTGACAATATTTTTGATGTAAAGTTTGGGATAAATATGACATATATCTAGCGCTTGAAACACACTCGCATGGTATATATATATATATATATATATATATATATATATAGTAAAGTAAGTGATATGTGATATGGTAGTTATGTATAATATCTCAATAGTAATATAAATGTAAATATGTATACATATGAACACACATTAGTGCTTCGTTTGTATTGCTCTTTGTAATTGCTTCGTGGTATTGCTATTCTAGACAAAACAAGACATTAATTATTAGTGTATTTTCTTTGAATGACTGAGTGTATGAGTAGCATGGCTAAAAAGGTTTAGATTTTGTGCAATACATAATAATAATAAATAACTGAGAATGATGTTATCGATGGTCTCCTGGGATAGTCTCCGCCATTCCTCAACTACGGCGATTCGCAGTTCACCCACGTTGGCAGGAGCTGGAATTCTGGACTTAACTTTTCTTTTCAGCAAATCCCAAAAGTGCTCTATTGGATTTATATCCGGTGATCTCGCCGGCCACTCCATAACAGTGATATTCATATCATTAAGATAAGCTTGAGTTAAAATCAAAATCAAAATCAAAAACAACTTTATTCAAATAGGCCCCACGAGCACTTTCGAATCGTCATTTTACAAAATTAATATTGTACTGATTATTATTATTTTTTGTAAAAGTAAAGCTACCACCGATTCGGAATGTAGATTCTGCAGAGAAGAAGCGGCAAGAAACTCCGCAGTTACTCTGTTGAAAATAATACATAAACTGTGTTTTAGTACAAAATTAGTAATATCTTGCATGAAATACAGCGCCACTAAGTCCACACGTCTTTATCAGCTAAATAATCCTGCACCGCATAATACGCTTTATCTATTAATTTTTTTTTAATGAAATCTTTAAATTTATGTTGAGACATTTCCAAAATTATTTGTGGGATTTTATTATACATGCGAATACCATAACTAAGAAAGGAGGCGTTTACTTTGCGTAGTCGGAAACTTGGAGTTACAATTTTGTTATTCCTTCTGGTGTTTACATTGCGATTAATACTGTTTATTTCAAAACAATGAATATTCTGGTGAATATATATAATATTATTATAAATATATTGCGACGCATTTGGTAATATGTCTACTTTTGGAAAAACATCCCGCAGGGAGAGAGAGACACGAGCGGTATGCGGCCGAGCATTATCCAGCATAAAAACAAAATCGTCACCGATATATGGGGCAAACGGTACGACATTTTCTTCTAAAACTTCTCTGATATAGCGGTCTACAGTCAGACTCCCTCTGTCAATTACTACCAAGTATGTGCGAGCACCCAAACAAATGCCCGCCCAAACCATTATTGATCCACCACCGTATGCAACTGTAGTTTCAAAATTGGTCTGAATATATCGTATTCCTTTGCGTCTGTATATTATTTGCCTGCCGTCAATTTAATTTAAGAGAATTCTGCACTCATCACTAAATAATACCTTACTACATTGGTCCGCGTTCCAAAGTCGATGTTCCTGAGCAAAAGTTAACCTGTTTCTACGATGATTTACTTCGAGCCTTGGAGCCTTGGCGGGAACAAATGAACCCAAACCAGCTTCTTCGAACCTTCTTCGTACCGTACGCTCACTTACGGTTATACCCCGCACTGCTTCTAACTCTTGTCGGGCTTGGACGGCCGTCAAACGGGGGTTCCTATGTACACGAAGCCGAATGAAATGATCATCCCTTTTTTTGTTTTGGCGGGTAAAAATGGGCCTGACCGCACACCCCGTCGTCCAGGGAGACAACAGTGTAGTGTGGGGCCCTCACCCACCGTGCGCCCTTACCCGCCCTAGATACGCGATTAAAAAAAAACTAACAAAAAAAAACAGTATTTCAATGAAATGTTAAATCAAACTCAGAAGGAAGAAATACTCGAAGTTCGCTCCAGATAAGATGTATTTGAATAAAATTAAAACAATTGCATAAAATGTGATGTTCAGTTGTTTTCTTAATTTGAAATTATTTCTTTTTAAATTAAATGACGTATAAACCAGCCAGCAACCTTATAATATGATACTGATATCAAACCTTTTTTTGTGTTCCGCTAAATAAGCCGGTGTGTGTAATAAATTTAAAAAAAAAAAAAAACGAAAATTAATAACAAAATCAATAATAGATTGAAATGTAAATACCTTAACTTTAGATCGATAAATATATAAACTCTAATATATATTTTTTTATTTTATATATCCTAAGATTTAATCATTTTTTTAAAACTTGTTAATCTCGGGATCTACATTGCAATTAAAAGTTTGGAAGTTAGGTTTAGTTAGGTTGTAAACATCAAGCAACGCTTATAAAAGTGATTCAGTATTAAAAATTTCATTTTATTCCATTGGTGTAGCTAGAGATTGCTTCTCGGAGGAATTATTTTAATAAAAATAAGAAAAAAGCGCTGTATTTAATACCTCCAGTAAACCCAAGCCCTTGGGTATTATCTGTATAGTAATTGTTTGTTTTTTTTTTAGGAGTCCTTCTATATGTCTCGCGGTGCACATGTTATGATAAAAAATGCTTCTTCTTCGCATTACTTTTTATTATTATACTAATATTGCGTAATAAATACTCTAACGGTTACAGTTTAACCTGAAGAATTTTCTTGGATGAGCAAAAATTTTTCTCGAATGGAGTGCCTTCTTTTTCTTACGTCATTTTTGAAGTCACATCTATACAAATAATAAATCTGTTAAAACCTCCGTTTTATTAATACACTATATATCATCAAGAATAAATTTTAATAGCGCGTTTTTTTTTTGTATCAGCGCCATCTCTTATCGTTTTTGGTCGTGCACGTATCACGTAAAAAGTACAAAACCAATGTAAATAACTTTAATACATAAAAATTATGCATAACTCACAGTATAATTTAGTTTTTATTTCATTGTAAATAAATTTAAAAATAAAATATTTAAGAAAATAGAAATAGGTACCTACGCCGCCAACGCCATCTGGTCTAAGGAATCTTAAAAACTCACAAAACTTACTTTTGAGTTATTATTTTGTTAAACTTAAAAGTTTACTAAATATGTCGGATAGGAATAGAAATCGTTTTAATATTTTAGATAAACAGCATTTTCAATTAATATACTATTATATTAAATATTAATTATGTTAAATGTCACTAAATATAAAAACGATATTCTACTATTATACGATAGATGGCGCAGATAATTTTCTGAATCGCGCTGACCAAAACTTCGGCCAAAAGAATGACACTCGCCCGTATTTAGAAAACTGTTCTTTTTTGCATTTAATTAAATACTTTAGGGTACTACGGTCTGGGTCTTGATTGTTTGTTTGTTGTTAAAATTTAAAATATTTGGTCATTATTTGTTTGTTGATTGTACAAAGTTGGATGGTTATAGCTATTTAAGTTGTAATCTATATATATATAAAGTCGTGTTAGTTACACCGTTTATAACTCGAGAACGAGTGGAACGATTTTTATGATTTTTGTGTTTTTGGATTTGTCTTCGTCGGGAATAATACTTATTAAAATATGGTATTCATCAATGAGAAAATAATTAATAAAAAAAAACAGTTCAAGTATTTCATCCGTACTATCTATATATATATATATATATATATATAATAAATCTGTCACTCAATCCGTCTATTATAAAATATTTTCCAGTATCGACGCAGGTGTAGGTAATAAAAAATATAAATGTATAATTTTTAAAATTTTAGTTAAATACCCGTGCGAAGCCGGGGCGGGCCGCTAGTGGAACATATGTTTCAATATAATAAAAATTCTAGGACAAAATTGTGAATTTCATTTAGCTAAAAATCTATGAATCGTAGTCACCCTATTATTATAAATAATTTATCTCAAAAGATGGTATATAAAGGCTCATTCAGCTTCCACTCCTAAGTCAGTATTGATGTCGTTACTCGCCACTGTTGTTATGTGTCACATCAAACACTTGATTATAAATACATATAAGTAAATATTTATTACAATATAAGTCTCAAGGCACATTTCTCAAGGCTCAAGATTAATTGTGATATGTAATTGCCTAACTGTAAATACAAGAAAGGTTATGATTTTATTACATATCGATTTGTAAAGAAGACTACTGTGGTGCGTTATTGTTTATTTTCATTTTCTATTTTTAATGTAGCTTAAATAGTTTTAAAAAGTTTTATGATTTTTTAAACTTTATGACTAAAAAAAATCCCTGTTAAGTTTAATTTTAAAGCTGAGATTATTAAAAATATTTTTTTAAAGTGGAAACGGTGGGTTAGGGGAATATTGAATTTAAATATATTTTTTAAGTAATGTTATCGATTAATAGTCCATAAAGTCTATCATTAAGATTTATATGCGATTCCAGCTCGAGGCAGTGGAGCAGCTATGGAGAATAATCCTTTGCCAGCAGTAGGACGTTAACCGGCTGATTCAATTCAGTTCAGTTCAGACAGTAAACTCTTTAGTAAATTTAAAAAAATATCCTTCGTTAAAATACTTTAAAAAATACTTGTATAAACATATAAGAACTATGTGAAAAATCACTATCTTAAAGTGGAAACAATTTAAGTTTTTTATTGTATTAAACGCTTTTAATTAATTTTATTTATTTTTTTATAATAGGGATATTTGTTATATTTCCATTTACATGTGTCTCTTGTATAAGTATCCAATCTCACTCTCAGCTCAATCCACCCAGTTTCATTATAGAATTTTGCTCATGCTCCTTTAATTTTGGGTTGTCTATAAGAAATAGATAATTAGCCATAAGACCGCATGTTGTAGTAGACAATATTAATTTTACTAACTTGTAAGTTGTAATTATGTTTTGTTATGTTTTGTGGTGCGGAATAAATAATTAAAAAAAATTAAAATTGATATCTAAAAACAAAAAAATAACCTGGCCTAAAATATCAAAGCCCTAATGTTGGCAGCATATTGTGAGAGTCTATCTTAGATCTATTTAGATTGAAACGTGTAGTAAAAAAAAATTAATTAACATTAATTTTTAATGTCATTCTTTCATTTGTTACAGATTTCAAATATTTTGTTGATGAGAATTGCAAGATAGACTTTATTACAGCACAAAATGGTTGGCTATGAAACTAACAAGCCCAAGGGCAACTGTTGCACAGAAATCGGTCAAGACTTAAAAGACGTAAACAAAATAAATTCACTTAAGTCGGAAAACAGTAAGGATAATTCCTTAGTTCCGCGTTATACAAAAGACAACTCGCCTTCCGGAGACCACGTCACGTTTGAAGGACTGGATGACGTCGATAGCATATTTTCAGAAAAAAGTAATGAAAAACTGCCACCTATTCCTGACGGAGGATGGGGGTGGATGGTAGTCTTTGCAGCATTTTTAATAGCAGCATGTGCGGACGGGTTAGCGTACTCATTTGGTATTCTACATGAAGAGTTTACTAACTACTTCGAACAATCACAATCAAAGACCTCCTTGGTAGGAAGCTTGTTTATATCGACACCGCTAATATCTGGACCAATAATGAGCGCTCTAGTTGATAGGTATGGTTGCAGAACCATGACAATAATTGCCGCTATTGTATCAACAATAGGTTTCTTATTGGCTGCTGTTAGCAATACAGTGGAAATGCTGTGTTTGACACTTGGATTTCTTGGTGGTTCCGCGATGGGAATTTTTTATGTTACCGCTGTAGTACCGGTAGCTTTCTGGTTCGATAAAAAGAGAACTCTTGCAGTATCTATAGCTTCATGTGGAGTAGGAGTTGGAACTCTAATATACTCACCACTAACCGATTTTATTTTACAATATTATGATTGGCGAAATACTCTTGTTTTATTAGCTGGTACCGTTTTAAATGTATGCGTCTGCGGAGCTCTAATGAGGGATCCAGATTGGATGATAATCAAAGAAATGAGAGAAAAGAAAGAAACTAAGGCAAGATCAATGAAATCTTCAAGTGCCGGATCTATTTCGTTGAAATCAACAGGCGGTGACTCAATGTATTTAAGTGCTGATGAAATAAATGCATTATTAAGAAGTGGAAAAAGCCCAGAATATATTTTGGCTACACTGACAACTTCTTTGGTAGAGGCTAAGCAATTAGAGGCGACAACACAGATGAATATTGAACAGTCATGTAAAAGAGCTCATTCTGTTGTACAAGTCCCTACTTTTATCCAAAAAGGAGAAGTGGTAAGCTTTTTAAATTATCTGAAAGTTTTAGAGGTGTAGTGGCCGTATTATAATTAATCAAGCCGGGAAAAAATTATTAGATCTTATTATATATAAGAGATGTAAATATATATAAGTATCTAATCATATATAAATTAGTATAATTATATCTAAAAAAAATTTTGTTTGATTTTATATAATCATATCCAAATATATAATAATAATATTTTTTTCTCGGGAGTTTTTTCGATGCCTTATTCTTTTAAGGTACCAGCGGAAGTGATAGACAAATTGATGTCTAATAAACGTTTATACAATATAATTCTACAAAACTACCCCGATTTGCTTATAAGAAGACATTCGGAAACTAATTTGAATGTGGAACCATCAATAATAAATGCACTAACGGAACCAAAGAAAATGAACTTAACGTTAATGGCTAAGAAACTTAAAAAAGCAACGGATGCTGAACAAACAAAAACAGTTAAAAAAGAGGAAGTTAAAGAGACACCTAATAATGAAGTAACAAATAACGTAGTAGCTGTTGATACAACATATTTTAAAGAAAGAGAACAGAAGCCTGTACCGAACACAATTAAATCAATAGAGCAGCCTAGTTGGCTTTCAAGACAGATAAACATAGACCACCATTATTTAAGGGATATGACGTTATATAAAAATACGATAATGTATCGTGGGGCAATGCTGAATATACCAAGGTATAAGCTACGTGCTTCATCGTTACCAGATATTTACAAGAATTCAACATGGTCGCTGTTGTCGGGTTCAGATGATAATAAGGTTAGTATGGTTTACAGATAATTGTCGTTTTTATTACTGTGTAAGACATGTCATAATTATTATATAATTTATAGCCAGCACCCAACGGTAGTGATTAATTCGTAGAAATGCTTACTATTTCTAAAAACAGAACTGGAATAAAATATATATATGTTAATAATTAGATTTCCGTCACGCTTTTACCTGTGTTCTGCGTTTTGGTTTTCCGCTTCAAATATCAATTAAGTTTTTTTTTTGTTATTATTTGACCTAGATTCTACCTAAATTAGCATCAACATGCTAGCTCTATCTTGTTTTAAAATATAAGCATAAATAAGTAGGATGATAGAAGATGCGTAAAAAATTGATTGTCTCTAAAGTCGGTTTACGGACGATAATTTTAGTTGCGTGATAACGTCATAAGAAAACATTGATAAAAAACAAATTTAGACTAGGCTGTATAAGGACTTTAGTCTTTTATCTTTCCCTATTGGGGACACATTTTAAAACAACAACAACATTGATAAAAAATTGCATACTTTTATGAATTGAATTGAATTGAATTATTATCACCGAATTATCATTATTTTGTATAGTTCAAAGAATTAGTTTATTCAATTAATTACATTTTTTTCGATAAATCTTATATCTTTAAACGAGCAATTCTTGTATATATATATATATATATAAATTTAGTATGCAGGGGGTTTCGGGGGCGATAAATCGATCTAGCTAGGATTTATTTTCAGAAAATATTGTTTTATCCCTTTTTTTACACAATTAAAAAATACCATTAGAATACGAAGGTAAATTTCGCTGTCATTGACAAGCTTCTATTAGTGCAGATAGGAATCGGGCGGATTCAAAACCAGAAAACCTGAGTTCGAATCCAGGATTCTACAGACCAATCTTTTTTTCACTTTTTTTTTTTTTAATTAAGAGCTCTTTTTATTTTTTATTTTAATAACCAGTTCCTACTATTTTACTTTTATGTCGGTAAGATCGAAAATATTATTTATGTTTCATCAATATGTAATGTATCTAAATATAATTTAACCGAGCAAAGCTCGGTCATCCGGGTACTTATCATTTATTGGCACTCGTTAATTCAAATATTCTTTTTTTAAACTTAAATTATAAAGATTAATTACAAGTAACAATGTGCTATTACCAATTTATTTACAACTTATATATGTTTTGTTTTATTGAATACTAAATAAAAACAGTTGCCTTTTTATACGATCGTAATTATATGAGTCCTAATAAGTTTTTTGTCAAAATTTTAGGTAATATAACCTATTATTACTGCACTCGCCGACCGATGTTACTTTTTTAATACACGTAATCAAAGAATAAATATATGAGATTATATCGCTAATCAATTTTTTTTAATGCAAGAATTATTTACCTTTTTTGCTGCAATTGTTGTTTCAATAAACAATGGAAACCACATTAACTTTTCACTAACTTTACAAACAATAAATTAACAAAACAGTTGACAGTTCGTGTGTAGATTGTAGTCTCTTCTACTCGGAGTGAGTCGGACGTCTCATCCTACTAATATTATAAATGCGAAAGTTTGTGCGTATGTATGGATGTTTGTTACTCTTTCACGCAAATAGTACTGAACCGATTACGATGAAATTTGGTATGTAGATAGCTGAAGACCCAGAATAACACATAGGCTACTTTTTAACCCGGAGTCCCCGTGGGATTAATTCCTAATTGAAAATAGATACATTTATCGCTTCTGAAAACTGAATGTGCGATCTAGTGGCACGGGGGCGCGGGCACCGAAGGCGGTAGCGGGAGCGGGGGTGGGCGGGCGGTCCGACGAGCGGCGCGTGAGGTGGGGAAGAAGTCGCTCATAGGGTTTCCACGCGGACGAAGTCGCGGGCGGCCTCTAGTAACTTCATACGCGAACGCTTAGGCCGATCGTGCCTCTCTATCGCTTGTTCCGCGCTCTCACTCACTGATTGTGACAATGACGTCATGTTTTTTGGAAATGTACCTAGTAGCTTTTATCAATTTACTATATAGATGTTATCACGTCAAAAATATTTTGGTAACCTACATTCATTGTTGTTTTGTTCTTTAGCAAACAAAAACAAGTAAAACGTGTTTTGTTATCATGTAAATGTTTCCTCATTGATAACAGTAGCCTGTTATTTACATTGTTAAATAAATCGGTTAACTGTTTTATTTTTTGGCATTGGCATTATTTTGTTGAAATTATATAGTGTTTATTTTATTACAAATACTTTTTTATGTAGAAGACTTTTATAATATAGAAGTGTGTGTGTGTGTGTGTGTGTGTGCGTGTGTGTTTGTGCTTATGTACGCACGTAAGATGTTTTACTTAACGATGCGCCAAGTTAATGGGTAATGCGTGCTATCTGTAGTTTTCACTTACAAGCTTGTAGCGTAACGTAATTGTTAGCAATTAGCGTCGGATGGCGGTTAAGGTAATCAATTTCAATATCTTAAAATGAGCATGCCCTTTGCCTTAAATTTTTTAATTTTTATTTTATCGTTTTTTTTTTTTAAAGTCAACGTCACACGGTGTTCCGAGGCGGTCACCCATCCAAGTAATGACCGCGCCCGACGTTGGTTAACTTCGATAATCGGACGAGAACCGGTGTATGGACGTTGGCAATTCATACGTTCTAGTGTCGGTTTTTCGTGAGAGTGTACGGACGCATCATAAAAATTTATTCTCACCATTTTTCCCTAACGCACCAAAAGGAGTATAACTTAAAAATATGTTTAAAGTTTTTATTATGATATAATTTGATCTGCGATTGTTTTTGCGATTTCTCAAAAATGTTACACAACAATACATCAACACTTGAGATAAAATGTATAAAAATATTTCGCTTCAAAACATCGTAACTTTATTTACAGATTATAACTTTATTTTTATAACAATTATCAAAGATATTTAAAGCTTCATTAGACATTTATAAATCGTGTTCTAATTTTTCAGAAATGGTACAAGAAAATTTTGGATGGCTTCAAATCGACATTCGACTTCAAGATGTTTACAGAATTCCATTTCCTAATTTTCAATTTAGCTACGCTTATCCTTGCGGTGTGGGCCATTATCCCCTACTTCTTCCTCAAGTCCTACATGACAGCTATGAATATGGAAGGTGGAGCAACCATGATCAGCATCATTGGTATCGCGAGTGGAATTGGCATTGTGAGTACCTATAGATTGATAATTTACAAATATTCATCTCCTTCGTGACCCACAGCTAAGTTGATTGTTTGCTTATAGCTTAGATCAAGGGTATTAGTACCTATAAGTTTTGTGCAAATACACGATTTTTTTTTCGGTGGATAATGCATTTACGCATCCCGCCGCGGAGAGGCGACGGATATATATATGGGACTCACTGGCACGCAGAACGTGCCAGAATACCCGCTAATACCCAGCGGTGCCCTCATTCGTCGTAATGGGGTGCGAGAGCATCGCTCGCGGATACAACCATGATGCCCCGACGGTTGGTCCGTCTATGCGGGCCGCCTTCACCTATAGAGCGTTCGCGGGCACCGTGAGCGTTCTATTGCCCTGGTAGCGAGTGGGAGGATTATAGATGCCCCTCTAACTCTAGTGCGGAGGGTGAAGGAGCGCGTAGCGGCGTCTCCTTCTCCCCGATCGTCTCCTGCGGAGCGGATCAGCGTTAGGGCGCAAGTACACGATTGTGTCAACGTTATTTATCGACACTTAAGGCTGATTATGTGCACTTGCGCATCACCACACTGTATGTTGAGTTCTAAATCAACTATATATATTTATAATATAAACATAGAACTGATTTACGATACAGTTGAAACAGACTTGTCATAAAAATTACGAAATCAAGCAATCTCATCTGTGACTTAAATTATTATTTGGATCCATATGGAAAACAAAGTTTGTAAAAATACCGGTGATTGACATTTCAACACACATCAGTAAATTACCATTAAATGATTTTAATGCTATTTAAGCGTAACAAAATATTATCACTATATCAATATTAGTCTACAAATAAAACATAACTCAGCAGACAAGGTCAAAAATATTATGACAAGCGATCTATCTCGATGTCAGTAACACTTAAATCAGAGATTTTATATAAGGGATTTTATTTCATATCCTCTTAACTTTTTAATATCACGCTAAAACGCATAAGTGCTATACAATTCTATGGCACTAACGATCTTCTTTTCGCGAGAATCCGATTGGCCAGAATGGAGCGCCATAAACCAATACTATGAGTTTGAATGTTCACGTAAAAAAAGTATCGTTTTTTTATTGATAAAAAATATGGTTTGAAAAAAAAACTATATCAATTATTTTTTCGATCCGATATACGGGATAAATATGATAATGAAATAAACGATATATTTCGTATACATATTCTTAGAGGTATTAGAAGTAGCATAGGATACTTTTTTTTGGACATGATAACCGACATCCACGCGGGCGATGCCGCGGACAGAAGCTAGTTTGTTATATTTTGTTTGTTTCTTTATATGATTCCAATATTTCCTTCTTGCAGGTGGGCTTAGGATGGTTCGGTGACCAACCCTGGTTCAACGTGACCAAAGCATATGCCGTATGTCTTATCATATGCGGCATATCCATCGGCGCTTATCCTCTATTCATTAAAAACTACTGGGCTGTGGCAATTATTTCAACAGTATTTGGTGTTTCCTACGCCAGCTCATATTCCTATACCCCAGCGATTTTAATTAAGTTGGTGCCTATTGATTATTTCACGCTTGGTTATGGACTCATCTTGCTGAGCCAAGGCATTGGGCATCTCATTGGTCCACCTCTTGGTGGTAAGTTTTTTTTTTTGAATAAAATTTATTGATGTTAATTTAGTCACAACTTTAAGTCAGGCTTAAGTTTTTTCCGACTGGATTTTTCAAAAGAATGAACTTTCCCTAAATTGTAATTTGTAAAAGGTCCGAAACGTCGGGAAATAATTTTAAAAATCGTTAAACTGTAAAGTATTTTTTTTTTAAATAAACGCGATAAAATCCGATGTAGACTTTTAATCAAATGTGTAAAATTTAATTTTAAAAAAAAATTTAGGGCTCCTTTTTGATGTAACGAAGACTTGGGATCTAACGTTCTATATTGGCGGTGTGTGGCTGATATTCGGCGGTGTATGTGTTGGAATAATACCGTACACGAGAAACATGCGCTTGTGTGGATCGGCGCCTTTGCTGAATGACGTTGAAGAAGCACAGAGTAAAAAATCTGTTGTCGTTTAAGCAAAGATAATTTAACTAAGAAATGTATGTTAATATAATTATATGAGAATTTGTATTGTTTTATTTTTTTACTTTTTATTCCTTATTTACACAAACATTCAAAGATATAAATTGAATGTAAAGTTCAATTTAAGAAAGCAAGCAATTTGTGTTATGAATATCTGTTCAAGCAGGTGTATTTGATTATGAGAAATAACAGATTTGTAACAATCATAATCACATAGTTTTAACCGTAAACTTGAATAACGTTAGGAAAAGTATGATGAGCATGTATGGTTGCAAAATACACAAACTTCTATTATATTATATACATCATAAATTGGGTTCCATACATGTGAACCATATTTAAGGTGACTACGGACAAAAGTACAGTAAAGAATATTGAGTGTTTTTACCTTTTCAAACTCAGACGACACTCGTAAAACGAAGCCGAGTGATTTTGATACTTCTTTCACGATATTGTCAAAGTGCATATCAAACAGAAGTTTGGTTTCTAATGTTACATGAAGATATCTTATAGAGGTAACTCTGGTTATTGACATTTTGTTAATTTCATAATTAAATCGTATAGATTCAGGTTTCCGAGTAAAAGTACAAACGAAACATTTGGATCCGATAAGGTCCAATCTACACCTTCGACAGTAATCGTAAAATGAATTTAGGTCTTCCTGAAGATAACGAGCATCATCGATTGAACGAATGACATTAAATATTTTCATGTCGTCGGGTAGAGGTATTCGGTTATATCGTTAATAATAATAATAAACGGTAAAAAGAAGAATCACTCCCAGTCCGAGACAAACATCTGTATGACCCATGCAAATATTTGTCATAAGCGCAACAGCCAATGTAAGCAATCGAGATGACGTTGTATCCTATTTAATAATAATATAATATGTTTAACATACACACGCACGCACGCATATACACGCACGTACACGCACACACATACACACACGAACACACACACGTCTTTATTTTAGGTAACAGCCGACTGATATATATTTTCTAATACAACTAACATATAAATAATTATATATTATGCCCAGATTCAGGGTGGGAATCGAACGCGCAACCTTGGAGCAGAAAGCAGGGTCACTACCAACCGCGCCAACGGGCCACTCATAAGCATTCGTTATTGTGTGTATTTTAATATTATGTGACAGATTTTATCATTTATTTATATGTTGAACCTAAATAGAATTTATTATGTTTCGTGACAATAAGACGTTTGCTTAAGATATCAAAATTAATTCCAACATACCTACTTCGAATTATGGCGCCAAAATAATCTGAATAAACTGAATTGTTTGCTTGGTGTCTATATACGTTTTGTTTTACTTTTAGATAGTGATACCATCTTAATAAGATTAAAGATATTTCTATATATTGACTTGTTGACAGTGATTCTTTTTTTATCTGTTGGGGAAAAATAATAAAATATCATCACGTTCTTCTAATCAAACATGATTATTTTGATACATGTCTTGAAAAAAACTCGGAAATTAGAAAAATCTTAGCGCAGTTATGGTATCCCTAATACCTATATGTTGCAAACAAATTTTGATACTATAAATAATGTTAAACATAACATAATTATTGTAATATATTTTCTGTGCATGCACAAGTATCATCTACAGTTTGATCATATTAGTAAAATTATTTAAGATCATAAAGGGGGATACGGTAGGTAAATAAAAAATACGTAAAACTTTATACAATGACAACTTTATTGAAATTCATTAAGTGACAACAATTTGACAGGTTCAGACTTACAACAATAGCAACAGCGGGAAATTCAGCGATTAAAATCGAATTTCGATATCGAAAATGACAATCGAACATAATCATAATTTAAATGTACAGTAATCAATATTAATTGGACTACGTTGAAAATTAAAATTACTTTCGATCGACAATTCTTAATTTTCGACCGAAAATAAGGTATTTACACACTCAAATACCGATTTAGCTATGCATAGATTTGGTTAATTAAAAAAAGGTATTTCAGTGAAGTCACTTAATATCTTCGCATCATATAAATAATATGATGATATAATCATCATATTAATAACGTTTTTATAATAAATAATATAAATTGTGATAAATAAATTATTTTTAAAAAATAAAAATAAAATAGCTAAATTAGTTTCGAGTGTGCGAAAAAAATACAAGTATAATCGAAGCTGTACAATTAATTATTTTACAAATAACTTAGAGTTTATTTATAAATTTTAATATACTTCGCGTCGTTTAATAAATATATCAACCGAAGACAAAAATGTGAACACTTATTGTTAGATTAATAATAACTATATTGTAATAAATATATTGACAAAAAAATGGAGGGAATACACTAAACTACCGATGATATGAATACGGATAAAATATAGTTTTTATATAGTTTTTAGTAAAGATTTTTTGTGGCGATAGTGTGACACAGTAATTAAATTTTAATAAAATTCACACACAAATTAACATAACTTTTTTAGTACATTGACATAGAATCTTTATTTAAATAATAGTAGATTATTTTTTTAAATAGTGTAAGAATAAAGATAAAAAATATTTATAGATCTGTTTGCGTTTCTTTTAAAAAGTGTTTTTATTGGTCAAATGCATTACAATTAACGTAAGAATTTAAATATATATATATATATATATATATATATATATATATATATATATATATATATATATATATATATATATATATATATATATATATATATTCTCAAATTCCATTGTTAATAGGTACTTGATAAAACCTACTTTATAAAAGGAAATTGTAAACTAATATTTTGTATTTAAAATAAAACTTCCTCGTGTGTATTAAAGTAATAAAATATTGTATAAAATAAAAGTAATAATTTAATAACAACGATTTTTACGAAGTAAAACTTAATTAATATTATTATTTTCTGGACTCTAAATTCTCTAAGACCCAAAATATTTTAATGGGAATTTACATTTTTGATATGAGTCCACATGATAGAGGTACATAGAAGGATCGAAAAGCTAACAACGTAAGCAAACGCCTGGTATAACCATAGACATAAAGAATGGACTGAGTGTTTCCATATCCAGCTATAAAGTGAATACTGGCAAGAAAATGTGAGAGAAGTAAAGTGAAGCGTGCTGTGAAGTTGTCTC
The DNA here is from genome assembly GCA_036937285.1 of Euphydryas editha. Classification (NCBI taxonomy): domain Eukaryota; kingdom Metazoa; phylum Arthropoda; class Insecta; order Lepidoptera; family Nymphalidae; genus Euphydryas; species Euphydryas editha. The sequence continues at coordinate 2,162,227 of JAUPFZ010000013.1, read as the reverse complement.
TTCCTAGAATTCTGATTGGCTCACGTCGTACGCTCGTAGGAGCATGTCTATACTACAGATCTACATAAAAGAGACAGGTATTGGCCGCACAGCCACTTTGTCTCTTTCTGGAAAAGGGTTAATTTTTGCGGCTATTACTAAGTCCATTCTCCATTGTCTATGAGAATAACTTTTTGAACTTTCGTGGTCACTATAGTCTATTCGCGTTAAGAAAATAGTAACTCATCGTTGTCATACCGCCTCTTGACCAATAAGATCACAGTAAATTATAAAGTCGTGTTCACTTTGAACAGTTGAAGCCCTTCAGACAGTACGGACGTGTTCTCTGCCAATTTTAAAAATGAATACCTCACCTATTCTTAAAAATAATAGTGGATCAATATTACATAGCGAAGAAAGACGAGTGATTTAGAATGTTTTTAAGTACTTTAAACAGTGTGGTGACCAAAACGTGACTATGGAGAGCATAGTAGTGAAAAGGGCTAGTGCATGCGGTGTTTCTGAAAATACGGTTCTGACGATTCTAATCATTTTTTTAAAATGTAATAACTAGTTAATTTTAATATTTTAAAATACTGTCATAAAAAGTTTACTTTAATATTAATGGTTTAATTTTTACCCCAGTATATGAATACGCCTTTACTTTTATGAGTCACTATTTTCTTAACGCGAATAGACTATAGTACTAATTAGATTACGTCGTAAAACGGGATATCTTCCATGTTTGTAATTACTCAGTATGATTTCCCTCAGTGTGTGAGTAAATTGAGTGTTCTCGTTAGCATGACGTTTGCAACAGTGCCAAAATATCAGGAACTCATATCCCCGGGGTGATGATTGTATCCCAACTGACCCTGGTTCGTGAGGAAGAGTCCACACAAAAATGTTAAATACCCAGTTTTACGTCTACGTTTATATAATACACACTTGTTTGGTCTTGGAGAATCAAGGTCCTGAAAATATAAAGTGTTAAATCTTACTAATATTAAAGCGGTTAATAATTAATCTAAATTGTGACTACTTGGCAAAAATACTTTAATTATATAAAAAAAAAATAAAGTAATATTTTTACATAATTTATTATAGTTCTTTATTTCTTATAACTATTTTCAAGTTAACAGATTTTTTATGTGCTTTTTATGAAATATCCAGTTTACTGATCAGCGGGGAAATTGTGAAAAACTATCAGTATAAAAATTGTCTCTAATAAAGTTGTCAAACAACAAAACCAAAAGTGTGACTAACAACACATTATATTTTTCCCCAATATTCTAAATTTCTATCGAAAGAATTTAGTATAATAGTAATTAAAAAATTTGACGAGATAGTTTTTTAGACAGTTAAAATAACGTTATTTCGTGACAGACATAATTATTATTGCGATAAGGACAGATTTTTAACGGTAGCGAGAATTTTCAACAATTATTCATTCATTTGGATTAATGGCTTTCAATGGTGCATTAACATGTTTCTAGTCACAAAATGGTATCGATTCATGACGTCAATAACACTGATCAGTAATCTGAGTTTATTTAGAGTAACCCCTCAATAAGTTATTTCTTAAATGAATATTATAGTTTTTGTAACATATTTTTATATAGCTTTGAAAATTCACTCCATGGCTTTAAAAAAAATAACATTTAAGTTTTTTTTTTTAAATAGATTTTGTTTTAGAACTAAGCAAAGAGGTAGATATAAGGATACATTTATATCTTACGTATTAAATTATCGTAGCTATCTCATAAGATTTTTTCATAAGGGAATTTTATACTTCTTAAGTGCAACAAGAATAGCCACCTTATTAATAAACGCTAATTTAAGCGCAATAATATTTAGAAATTAGTTTCAAATGGTGTAGCCGAGGACTTAGACCAAAGAGTTTACATCAGTTCTATTAGTGTCACCTAAATTTTATTATTTTAATAGTATTCGAGTTTATGTTAATTTTTAGTTGATTTTTAGTTTCACTGGTACACCACAAAAAATCAATTAGACACCAAAATGACGCTATTATAACATGACTGACTTTATCTGTCAAAAAAAAAATCGTTATGGAGTTCTTGATCGGACACTAATTTACTACTTTAATAAAATTGTAATAGCAGATGCGCACCCAGATCTGCAATTTTTAACATAATTATATAATGTATTTGATATGAAATTAAAAAAAAAAATCTTTTAAAGACATCTATGACGTGTATATTTAAAAAAAAAATTGACATTTTGCAAATTTGCTATCTCAACCGCACCCCCCAATCTACTTTTGTATTCGGCATTTTACGTAACATTGCCGAAAGAATCAACTAAAAGCTCTTAAACTAAAAATTTAATTGAATTTAACATTTCACTATCAAATCTTTTTGAACAAGAATAACCAAGAAGGGACTAAGAAGGGTTCTTTGATGAGATGCGTCGTGGCCGTTGTCCAATGTTTTATTATTAGGTTTATTACTAAAACTATTTTAAATCTATGTTTTACTTTGGGAGGATTTCAATGACTTTATAATGCACACCCTATAGAAAAAACTCCGATAGAATGCGACAAAAACCGCATAGAAAGCAATTAATATGTGTTATACTATCGATTCTAATGTCCATAATCCACATAATGGCTACACCAATAGAAAATCAGTAACGCCAAATTAACGTTTAATAATTCTAACTGACTTGACATAATAAAATATGAATAAAGGGAATTGTATATTTAAGAAATATATAACAGTGGGTATATATAAAAGAGAAGGAAGACGAATTATCGACAGACACAAAAACACTTAATAATAGATATATTTACAATTTTATTTAGACTAACATTAAATTTAAGAGTTTCATAAACATTCAAGACAGCCTTTTTAATGTGTTGCTTTAAAAATTGTGCATTTATAAAGGATTATATATATATACCTATATATTTTTAATAATTTATATTAATACGAAACAACCAATTTATCTTATTATCTATAACAGTTAAAATGCATAAGAATGATTTAATGTCGAAAGCCTCAGACACAACCAGCGAAGGATATTAATTTAAAAAAAAAGATAATAATATCATAACTTTGTTTTACAAATTCAACACTACATAATATTTCTTCCAAACTTACTAGTAATAAGTTATCTGCTAACATTAGACAATTGCAAAGTAAAATTTACAGCAAACTTTATTCTCCCAAAGACTAACTTGTAATGATGACGTTATTGTGACTCCTCTGAATTAGTAGGTTACTAAAACTGTCAAAATTAAAAACTATGACCAACGATCAATCCACGAGATCAATCGGTAAATAACAGAGTTGAAGTCGATTCAAAATTAATATTTTCTCTTTAACATTATGATATTAAGACAGTTTGATTTTTTAATTTTATAAAAATATCTTCTGACCAAGGCAAAGATTTTAAGACAAGTACCTACACTTTTTTTAGGCAAACATTAACATATTTGTATAAAATCGACTTACCTGTCAACAATTTAATTTGTCAAATACATACATATTTTTCCTCAAAAATTTTGATAGGAGTTTTAACAGCTCTAGTTGTACTTTATATAAATTTTACGTAAGTATCTGCATTTGCAAGGATAATTTTACTAAATAATAAATCAATCCTTTATCCTTCCTGCCATCACAGCCTTACGATTATAACAATAGGATTTAAGTTTATTATAGTTTTTCTACTATTATATATTAATTTTCTTATTACTTAAAAAGGAAATCATTAATCACCGATATGATTTTCACTTGAATTTTTAGATAAAACTTAAGAATTAAGATCTTAAATTTTTGATTAATAATAAGACAGAATACATAAAAAGAAATGTAGCTAAAAAAGGACAAATGAAAATCAATTTGAAATTAAAGATGAAATTCTAACACTAAATAAAATAAATCAGTACAAACAGTCGGTATATTTTATGTATTTCTATGATTTAAATATAGTTAACAATGCATTATTCCATATAACGTGTACCTAATATTTAGAACAAAATAGGGGCCATTTTGTTTTTTTTTTTTTTTTTTTTAATTCATGTAATTATATTATTTTATGATTATTTGTGTTAAATATTTGAATGTATAGATATTTTTAAACTACATGAACTTTGCTTTCAACAACAGATTTATTAATAATGTTATTACAAAAAAAATATTTTTTCCTATACATTCAGACAACATGGCCCCTATTTAATGAGTATTGTATATATAATAATAAGTCCTTCAGAGTTTAACGAAATTCAACATAATCACGAGTATCTTAGTTTAGGACGCGCGTGTTAGCTACGCTATGTTCCGAGCTAACGATTGTGTATAGGCTATCAACAACACTAACATTAAATGGCTTAGAAAAGGTCGTAGAAAAGGCTTAAGACATATATTCTCACTGGAAAATCACCTTAGGTTACATCAGATCTAATAATACTAAACTCTATTGAAATAAAACTATTTCATCTTTAACTTTTATTGTTTAACTCGTTTGTATACTTTCTAAATTTAGCTGAGACGAAAATTAAAAAAAAAAGTTTTACATAATTGACGAAGCATCAGTTATGTAATTTATGTAAATAATATGTAATTTTGCTATCTCTATAGTTAGCAGTTTATGTTTATAAATATTAATAGAGCCCATTATTAATTTTCATGATAAAGATTATAGTAATATTAACATCGGTGCACAAGTGCAGATTGGCGAATCTGTATATTTCAGATTTGCTGCTGGATTAGCAGGATTCACTGAAATTTTATACACCATTGAGAAAAAGATTAATAAAATTAATAACAAAAGCACTTGAAAACTTGAACTGAGAATGCTATCCCGATTCTTATATAGGGCATAACAATTAAGTGCTTATTTGAAACATATTTATTATACAGAATTAGATAAAATATTGTAAAATGTTTACATAAAACTTGCTCGAAAAAGTTTAAGAAGAATTTAAAATGTAAAAATCAATTTTAATTTAATTAATTAACTCTTTCTCGACGTTTACTTAAAATATGTGTTACGAAATGAAAGCCTATTACATTGTTTTATACAATTATAATATCGATTTGAAAGTACTATTACTATTATGACATTAAAAAGACTATTTTTTATTTTTTTTTATTTTTGAAAAATTAATGAAGAGACATATCGCTATTAAAAAAAGACTCTTGATGTATAAATTTGTATGAGAAATAAAAGTTTTTATAATGTAAAAAGTTTCATAGCGCAATGTTTTATAAAAGTTAAGAAAAGTAGTTTCATTTCAATTTACAATAACATGGCATATTACGTACATTATTTTAAATTACACACTATTCCCTAACACACCGAATACATTTTTTTCTAAATATTTTTTGTTTAATTTGATTTTAAAACATTAAATAATTTATAGGTCAAAAAAATATTTTATTTCTGTATAATTAATTTGAATGAATATAAATTAATAATTTAAAATATGGTATTTATTGAATCTGCCAAACATTTACACACATATTTAAAAAAAAAATAACAATAATACAACAACACTACTCAACAATTATTTACTAACTACAATAAAACATTTATTTAAATTTAGTAATACTAGATATGATATATCTTTAGATTTATTGTATTTGTGTAATTGTACTACGTACCTACATTAAAATGTGTTACAAGAGTAATTTGCACCGTCAATGCTTTGGTTATAAATTATGGTGTATTGGTTATAGTTATTTGTAGTAATTAAAATAAAAACGTATTAATTGAGGAAAATAAATAAATAAATAAATAAATATGCCTAATATATTTATGTAATTTTAAACTATATAATTAATGTAATAATATTTTTATAACCAAATAAATACATATTACATAAAACGTCAGATATGTTATAAAGTTTGTGTTAGTAAATTGTGAAATACATATTATGTAATTATAAGTATATTATAAAATATTATTTTGACTATTTATTGTAAATGTTTTAAACATTTAATAGTATTGTAAAATTTGTTAAATATCTATATTTAATATTTAATAATAATTTCTTTTAATACTTTTGACAACATTAAAGTTTACATAAATTATATTATTGGTATTACTTTTAACTGGACAGTAATGGTTTATTAAAAATTGACTCTGAGCAAGAATTTAAGTTACGTAAAGATCTGTCATTTATATACTTAAAGTATATAGTAGACAATTATGGGCATGATTCTGTTAGGATATTTAAAATTGTTATTTGAGTCGCATTTTTAATATATTTATACAAGTAAACTTGTATCCGAAATAAAAGGTGTCTTCGACATCCTCCAATTTTTAATTTGAGAAGTAAATTTTTTCCCAAAATTGGCACCTCCGTTGAGATTAGATTTATTAAAAACTAGCTTCATCCGCGACTATGTTCGCGACTGTCATCCCTTTCAAGTTTAATTTAAAATTGAGTTAAGCCCGTTTCATTCTTTTTAAATAATTTTATCGTTTAGAAGTACTTCTAGTATCGTTATTTTATTTGGTAAGAAATAAGTGGAGATTTCGTTGGCATGTATGTACCTATATCCAGCATATACATATATATATATATATATATATATATATATATATATAGCCAGATACTATTTCAAAGTAGAAATCCCTATATATGTATTAATAACCGACATTCCACAAGAAAGTAATTTTCATACTCGCGTCATATAATATGTTATACTCGTATTTATATTAGTGTATAAATGCGTATTTAAGTAATATTTGAACGATTTAGTTAATATTTTTGTGAGAGTAAGGCGGACGAGAAACATATTATACGTTTGACCAGTCTTGCGTGGTCGCGTAGCATGTGTAATCAAGCTTATTGTTAGACCGATTTTAGTCGCGTAATGTAGGATGTAGGTATAATCTAGCGTAGGTACACTACAGTAGCGTTGTGGCTGTTGAACAGCGTCACCATATCCTGCCACAACACACTGAGCTCGCCAAAACCCCAGAGATGGTAGGGTAGGCCTTTGTTCAACAGTGGACATCCAACGGCTGATGTGATTCTGGTATATAAATAAAATTCTTGTTTCGGAAGTGAGAATAATGAAACGCGTTCGCAGTTAAATGAATTATTGTGTATATAATTGATTATGTGAATATGATTCGACTTTCAAAGTGGCGTTTTTTAGACAAAATGTATGTAGTATGTGTGATGTTTTAAAATATTAGCATTGCTTTGTAATGCAAGTCCATTTAAATAGACATTATGTGTACTTATATTTTGTCACAAATTATGTTTGGTGCGAATAACCCACATAAGCGGTAGAGAATAGGGACATTTGTGCACTAGAAGGAATTTTACTGTCCGGCAGTCTGATGTTTTACGGTACAGACGACCACGACAGGAGAGACAGAGACAACAGAACCGAGACGACCAATGACAAATTGAATTGAATGATAATTTGTTGCGGTCTCTTATCCTGTCTCTTTTGTCGCGGTCGCGTGCCACGGCAAAAACCGCCAGTCGTCACCATTGCACAGTTTGCCTGTCCATTGACGCGGTGTGAGGCTGCGGAACGGAGAAACGGAGAAATATAAACTAAAAGGATTGCATAAAATATCCGCTCCGCACCAGTGGACAAGGGCTGGCGAGCTAGCTATTCGTATATTTTCGGAAGCGGCGCGCGGCGGCGGTGCGGGCTAGCGGAGCGAGGCGGCTGAGCGAGGCGATGGGGCGAGGCGGTGGGGAAACGGACTGATTGAAAGAAAATCTATGTTTTCTTAAAGAATTATTATTAATAATCTATGTAACTGTAACTGACCGCCCGCCGCTTTCCACTCAAGTGACTCGTCGCGTGAACTCCGCCTAGCTCCGCTTAGTCCGAGAGTCCGCTCCGCAATACTCATCGCTCCGCCCCGCTGCCTCGCTCCGTTAAAATGGACAGACACAGTTCACTTCTCCGCTCCGCAATACTCGCTCGATTCCCTCCGCTTCAATGGACTGGCCTTAAGGATATGCTTACGACGAGGTGCGGTGCGGACTGCGGGTCTAGTGGTCGGCCTTGAGCGGCGCGAGGGGCGCGAGCGCGGCGAGCGAGGCGCGGCGGCGGCGCTGCGCGGCGGGCGAGGCGGGCGAGGCGGGCGCGGGGTGCAGGCCGGCCGACGAGCCGCGCGCCGCGCGCGGCTCCAGCTCCAGCGACAGCGTGTACTGCCGCTCCTCGGGGATCACCAGCCCGCGGTCCAGCAGGAACTCGCACACCTGCTCGTCGCTCACTTCGTTATGTACGAAGTCGGTCGTGTGTGTGCGTATTCCGGGTGTAATCGTTAAGTGTGCACAGGTGATTATTCTGTAACTATTACAGATATAAAAAAAACTTTAAACTGATATCCTGCCTGCCGCGCCTACTGGCACACAACTGGCTGCTACAAAACTAGCAGCGGTGGGCGCGAAAGCGCAGGAGGGGGATGACTCGACTCCCACTCCTTGAGATAGTATCTCATACTAAATGTATGGGAGTGTTTAATGTAAAAATTTTGGATATTTCTCGTTTTATTTTTAAAAAGTTATTCTAGTCATTTTACTCATTAGGTGAAGTACTTTCGATATCAGTTTAAAGTTTTTTGATATCTGTAATAGTTACAGAATAATCGCCTGTGCACACTTAACGATTACACCCGGTATACGTGTGTGTGTGTGTGTGTGTGTTTGTGTGTGTGTGTGTGTGTGTGTTTGTGTGTGTGTGTGTGTGTGTGTGTACGTATGTGTGTCATTCTACTATAAAAAACTAATCAAGGATTATTTCATCCCGATGTCTGACACAGATTTTATCCTTAGTCATATGTGTATATATTTAATTCCTTATTTCATCGTTAACAGATATACAAAGTTACTTGTAAAAGCTTGATAGCATCGCAGGATATAAGTGCCAACATTTTAAACAACAACTTTTGTTTTATTACTTTTTGCAAACATAATAAGTTAATCAAAAATAGACTAATTTTTTGGTAATACTTTCTCTACACGACATAGATCTATATTTTGTCGTATGAAACAATGTAAAATTTTTCATGCGACGTAAATCGTACAAATAATTCTGTTTCTGCTAATATTTCCTGTACTTTTTACAAACGAAAATAATAAGGCATTTTTAAAGAAGATCGAGTATGTATTTTGGTGTCGAGAGTGGAACTCGCATTAGCATTAAGGAAAGGAAGAGATATTAACTGTATCTATCTCTGATTTTGCTTCCTAAAGATAAAATTTTTACATAAACTCTACACATATTGTGTCTGAAATTTGTCGCTAGTCAACAAAACTGAATAGATAGATTATAATCGACCGTAATATTTTGTTCATCGTCTCTGGAACAAAAATCTTCCACTTACCTTTGGTATGTGATCTATTTTGTATGGAGTATGTTGGAAGTTCCTGATTTCTCGAATTACGTGTGCGATCTGAAACACAATAAAACATAGAAGCTGTGAGATACAAAATTTGATTTCAATTACCTTAGTATAATTTAATAAATTCTTTATGTCCCACACAATCGAGAAACATGGCAAAAATGGGCAAAAAATATCAGACAGTCATTCTTAAGCTGTCGCATCGAAATTTTTTGAATAATTACAAAAGATATATTTGAAAAGTCTAACAAATCTCCACCTTTAAGAAAATGTTTATGATAAAACTACTCACCATTCTCATCTTGGAAAAATTCAACAAGCCTTCTGGCGTATAATTTGTAGTTCCTTCTTCTATGAACGACAGGTCCGATAGATACATACCCAAATAGGGAATACAGGGAGGATCGCATCTGTAATTTTTTTTTTTTATGTAAGAGGGGGCAAACGTACAGTCGGTTCACCTGGTGGTAAGTGTATGCGACATCCATAGACACCCGCTAAATCCGAGGATTAGCAGGTGCGTTGCCGGCCTTACAAATAAAAATATATTTATTTCCTATTTTTTGATAAAATCCCTTAAGAATCTACTAAAAAGTAAAGTACATATATAATAAAGTACATAAATTTGTTTTTTTAGAGTTAAGGGTGACCATGATTTTTGCAAAAGTGCTGAAACATATGAATTAAACTAAATCAGCATGTAAACGTCCCACTATTGGCGGAAAACCTCTTCTCTATATTGGGGAAGGGTTGGAGCTTAATCCACCACGCTGCTCCATTGTGAGTTGGCCGTTAATTTTCTGACTATGATTAACGATCGCTATCAGGTGTCTCTGATAACAGTCGAGACCGACAGCTTGGAGAGACACACAAGGACATAAGACAAGACCAGAAACAAATGATTGAATAAATAAAAATATTTGCCATGAACGGGAATCGAACAAAATATCTGTTTAATTCTTAGTAATAATATAAATTATATCAGAATCCAATTTTGTTTTATTATATTTAAAAAAATTTTAATTATTAACTAAGATAAGGAATAATAGATTATTTTTATCTAACCTGTGCAAGGCTTCTCGCAACACTCTAAAGCGACACTCCGATGACGTCAGTGTCTGCATCCTCTCTATAGTTTGTTTACTCTGTAATATTATTAATATTAGTAGTTCTTTCTATAATGAGTCAGTGACACATCATCACCATATAGAAAACACATGAACGATTTTATCTAAAAATATTAAGTAGCGGTATAGAGTAATATTTATCACGAAGTTGAACAATACATTTAAATGTTAATGGAGTGCAGTTTGCCGTGCGGTGACCGACAGAGAAGAATAGTCCCGACCTCTTTCTTGCCGAGGTGTCGTAAAAGGCAACTAAGACTATAGTGTTGTGAATAACTGTGCACCGATCGGGGTGGTGATAGGCAGCAGCGTCATCATATCCTGGATAACACACTGCGCTCGTCAACACGCATGCCAAGTATTGGCAAGTATTGGCAATCCCTCCAGAGATGATGGGGAAAGCCTGCGTTCAGCAGCGGACATCTAACGGCTGATGTAATGGTGTTGGTCAATGAGGTATGAACTTGCTTATGAATCTTCATAAATTGATTGAAACTCCAAAACATCAAGTACTATTTTAAGAGTGAATATGAACTAATTTATTCTTAAAAGTTTATCACAAGAACTTACTGAAGTTACCTAAAATATGTCAATGTATTCCCACCATTGAGCATATAAGGTATAGCCGCTTGAGTGTCCGGGCAATGACCTTTTAGTTTACCAACTATACAAAACTGCCCAAGGCCTCTCACGTTTTGTTACATAATTTCCCACCGGTGATAATGTAATATGCGTTAATCAACCTATAGTTGACAGGTGCACTTCGCGTACTAATGCCCGTGTCACAGAAATAGTATAGTATTATTACTATTTCTGTGGCCCGTGTCGAAAAAAAAGTTGACATCGGCAATATAGCCATGGCGACCATTACTTGATACGGGCGCTTGCGGTTATTGCGGTTAGTTTGTCAACTCTAGTCAACTAGTAGTTGACACTGGCAGCGGAGCGGATAAATTATAAAAATCTATATTTTGAGGTTAGATATGCAATACTTGAAAAGAAAAATCAATGTGTACCCTGAAATGAAAAAAATGTTGGATCATACTAAATAATGAAAATACTTACAGTTTTAGACACCTTCTCCCAAGTTTTCTTCAAACGGAATATCGAAGTATTGGACAGGGCGGCGCAGATCTGCAGCACGCCGTTAAAGTTGTGCAGACATCTCGCGATATCGGCTACTGCTGCCCACTTCTCAATAGCTGCTACACGACCTGTAGTATGAAATGAAGTTGAGTAGATTGCTAAATGACTTAGTTTATTCATTTTATTCTAGTTCCTAATCACTGCTCAATAGTTATCCTGATAAAAAATTCCAATCCTGTTGTTTAAGTTGAGTTTATTAGAAAAAAATTCCCTTACCTACGTACTCGAACAAGATGTGAAATGAGTATTTACTTACTGACTTAATTTCTAACCTAGTGCAAGCTAAATAGAACAGACAATTCCCACTTAAATCATACAACAGTAGTTAGTTTGAATACCAGATCAAAATCTGATCGACAAGGAACTGTTATCAACACTCTTTGTGTTAAATTTTTACACTTGCCAATTAAGTTTAAGGAAGTTCACGACTATTTTATATTTGGCTTATTCTGATAATGGAACTTGGTCGACGGAAAAGCCGATATCTCAGTATCGATTTATAGTTCGTTCAAATATTTAAAAGGCTAAAAGATAAACGGTTTGATACATTGTACATTTTTTAAATACAATAATAAAGTTAAAGGACCAAACCTAGTAAAATACATTTAAGTACGAGTTATGTACGATTCCAATCAAGTTCAGTTTGAATATATCAGATATTCTTAATAACTACTTCTATGCCTCTTAAAGGTATAGAACCCAATAGAAAAAATTACTAGCGCTATATTTCAACCTAAACAAACACATTCTATTTAAAAAAAAAATTGGGCGAGTTTACCTTGATAGTAGGACATTTTATGCCAGCTTAACATTATTGTTACAAAAAAAAAAAACGTATGAACCTGCGAGGGTGTACTTCTTAAGTATCTCGGAGATGACGAGGTTGGAGGTGTGGTTGAAGTGCGCCGTCATCATGAGGATGTGCGGCGCGCGCACCGCCTTGTCGCTCTTGGTCCACGCCTGCCCCAGGAACTCCCTACGCCACCGAGCGATAGTTTTATACTGAATTGTACATATCCCAATGCTGGGAAAAACTTTCTTTCCTAAGAATGGTTTTTTTTAACCTCTACCATTGGCAAAAATTTTATTCACAATATATTTTTAATTTCGACTCTTTCATACTAGTTCACGCATTCATGTTAACGCTTTCATACTTCATACCAATTTTCTTCTTTCATTAATCATCTTTCATCGATCAAGGTGGGTTCCCTTCCTACTCTTAATTTATTATTACTAGTTCTTTATTGTATCTTATTTGGGTAAATAATTGGGGAGGCAATAGTCATATTTTATTTTTACATTTGTTACACTTAATTATTTTTCTATTTTACAAGATGCTTAAAAACTAATCAGCTTACAATTTATAATCTTATCTTAATTTAATTTGAACAGAGCTTTTACTTATTTTTATTATTTACTAAATCCTAAGAAGGGTTCGAGCTTAGTATGTCAGGTAGTCTCACACTGTATCGTACTACGCTACCAGTAAGTGTTCACTGCTAGGTAAATCAACCGGGTAGTTGTATAGTGATTGGAGCATTCACCACATCCTCAAACACATTTCTTATACAACCATCCGAAACTAGCAGGCTCTCTCACTATATTTTGTCTCACCGCCGAAGACGAGATAAATTTTAAGGACACGTGATAATACAACGATGCTAGTCCGATTTTAAATCTGCATCTGATATCGATTCACGTGCACTTGAACGTTTGAATCATGATTATTTGGAAGATTTTTTTACCAGCTGAAGTAGATTTTTTTTGACCGTATGTATGATTCGATATCAACATTTACGGCCGGCTGGTCGAGTGATCAGGCAACTGGACACTTAATGCAGCGGTCGCGGGTTCGAATCCCGCCAGGTGCAGATAATCTGTATGACGAATATAGATGTCTGCACCGGGTCATGGATGTGTATTTATGTATATATGTATTTATATCTTAAATTTATTTCCGTTCCTAGTACCCGTAACACAAGTTCTTACGAACTTAGCACGGGGCTAGGTTAACGTGGTGTGATTGTTGGTTAATATTTATTTATTAATTTTATTAACATTAGCACTTTCTGAAGGTATTTAGATAGATTCAAATACATGTTATTAGATTCGTTATAACAGTTAATTATAATGAATAAAGTTATTTAGATAATTTCTTTTCATTATTCTAAACTTCTTAGGTTGAACATACGGTCATTAAAATGTTTTGCAAGTCATCAAAGTTTATGATTTTTGAATATTTATGCTAAGAATATTAATTTGAATCATATCCTAATATTAATTCCTCGTTACAAATAACAAATAAAGATATAAAATCAAAATCAAAATCAAAATATTTTATTCGTTATTAGGTGATTGATTACACACACTCAACGAACGTCAAAAAAAAAATGTCTCGGTAGGCATCTACAATTTCATCATCGGCTTTACTAAATATTACAATAATATAATAATGTTCCTAGTGTAGGCCGAGAGAAAAAAAGCCGGATGAAAAAAAACTCTCGGTACTCTTTTTACCATATCATATTTTGTACATACAATATAAAAAAATTATTCACAAAGAACGAGCAAATCATGTCACTGCCAAGCAGCCTTGTCATTTAAAAAATCTTTAATGCTATAATATGCCTTACTACATAATTTGGATTTAATGAAGTGTTTAAATTTATTTAGGGACAAGTCTTGCACATTACCAGGCAGTGTATTGTACATGCGTATACAGTTACCTACAAAAGAGTTACTTATTTTGTGGAGCTAGCTAGCGTATACTCACTCGCTATGTATGTAACTAAAGATTTGGTAATCCAAGTAAGTCATTTGTTCAGCAATCTCTAGCGCCGACAGGGTTTCGATATTTTCTTTGGTGGGAACCTAGAAAAAAGATGGTCTTATACTATTTTGACATATTTAATGAGTAAATTTTGTTTTAAATGGTTGAAACTATAAATTTGTAAAACTCTACTTCTATTTTCATGTCACAAATGAAACTAATCTAAAATTTCACAAAAGTCTGTATGTAGTTAAATTTAGACCACTTTTTTAAATGAGATGAGAAGAACAGTTGAAATACTGAATACAATAGATAAATCAATTTTATCAAGTCAGTGTACATGAGAATAGACAACACAGCGCATAATTTGCTTTTATGAAAAAAAATACTGCTTCATAATTGAATGAAACAAACATACAAAAAAAAACACATAAATACACCCAGTTACACCACCAGTTTACAAAAATCAAAAATCATCCATGTCCATTTATTCACACATTCATATGAACATACCTACTTCAACTAGATAGCCATAATGGCAATAATGTAAATAAATTTGTAAATGTTGCAAAAATAATAAGTAAAAGTAAATTTGTAAATGTAAAAATAATACTCGTAAATAGAATAAAATAAATAAGTAAAAAATCAAAAATCAATTTCAACAAACTTACTCTAGGTGGCATAAACAGGGCTTTCAAATCGACGGTTCTGTCAGGAGGCCGTTCGAGCAGACGTAACAGTTGGGCCGCCGACTTGTGCTCGGCTGGCAGCAGCCCCGGACTCGCTTCGATCTCCTTCAGGAAGTCCATCGTCAGTCCTCGGAGCCGTTCATCGGACCAGAAGTCTGAAGAGTGTTTGGATATCCAGTGCCTAATGAATAAGTAACTTTATTTAATGATAATGGAGTCATAATTATATAAAAGGATTTAATGAGTATTTTCTGTTTTTATATGTAATTATATACATATAGAGTGAAATAATAATATAAAATATTGTTTTTTTATTGTATGAAATAATTCAATATAAAACCTCCTGTGTATAATAGGGTATTCTACTATGTTTGAAAAAGTACTTCAAAATGATAATTTTCGTAATAAAAAGCCAAAAAAAAAAAATTATTTCTGCAAAATAAACACGCTTTCTTGCCATAAAATTAAATTAAATTTTAAACCTTTTTAATTCCCGCGAAAACGCGGTCACCTATTTTGGTGACGTAATATGCGTAAAGTTGTGTTCCGCTATACACTGAGAGCACTCTGAGGTGTGACGTCAATTCAGTATACTGCGAAGCCGTTACTTTTTAGTTTGCTATACTGTGCTATACTGGTTACTGATAAAACGGAACGCAGTCCAGTATACTATCATCCTAATTTTTCGACATTGTTTTCAAATAAAATATTTGTCATGTATACGTTTTTTGTTCAAAAATAAATTCAACAATATTCAAAAATTAATTTTAGAATATTATTGACATTTTTGAATAACAAATCATTCGTGCTGTTATATTTTTTAATCAGGTGATCAAATTACTGAAAGCACCTTACCTCGAAAGCGCCAGTGCTCACAGTACAAAAATTATGCTATTTATGACGTCATATATTTCTATATGGTATTGCAGTAGTGTACTGGCACTCAATAAAGGAACGAATTTTTCACTAGTGAGAGCACTGAGGAGTGCTCGTAGTGTACATCGGAAACATTGTCTTTACGACGTCACATCATGGCGGCTCGTGTTTTAGATCACGTGATATACAGATTAAAAATTACGACTTTTCATTTCAATATAATAAAACAATAATGTGCTTTTATGACTCAAAATCAGAATATTAAAGTATATTTCTACATAAACTTTAATTTTTATCAAATCTCATAATTTATTTTTCACTACCGAAAGTACCCTATTATGTGTTCATAAAAGCAATATAAAGTTAGATACCCTATACATTTTATAATAATTAGTGTAATTTTTATATTATTAAAAAAAAAAGTAAACATTAATACAATTATAAAAAAATAATTATTGCTCAGCCCCTATTAGTCATAGCGTGATGTTATATAGCCTATAGCCTTCCTCGGTAAATGAGCTATCCAACACTAAAATAATTTTTCAATTCGAACCAGTAGTTCATAAGATTAACGCGTTCAAACAAACAAACAAACACAAACCATTCGGCTTTATAATATTAGTATAGATAACAACAATTTTACCTTAAAACATTCAACACTCGCATAGTAGCAGCTGTTGATATAACTGAGTCTCGTCTTGTTTGAGGAGGAGAAGTTGGTGGCGGAGATCGTGGGTTCGATGACGCCGAAGTAGCCACTGCGAACGCGACAGCTGCAGTCGACGTACTGCTCCTATATATTACATCATAAGATTATAATAAACTAAACAAAAATGACAAAAAATCTAAATATATATTTAATGTTGTAGTTATAAATTTAAATAGATAAGAAAGATGCAGTGAAATAGATAAAAATGGACGTGATATAGAAAAAGACAGAACATGCAATAAATATTATAAAGAATTTGAAAAAACCGATAAAATACTTAAAGTGAAAATGTAAGATTAAAAAATGTCTAAAATAATATGTAAATTGAAACATGCGACGTTTTATTACCTTATGTAAAAAATATATAAATTACCCAATAAAGTATTAATTACAACGATGATTTTCCTCCTGCTAAACCTTTATCAGAATAATTAAATAGATTTCAATACAACTTAGTTTTGTGATTAATATATTGTTAAAGTTAGCAGGGAAGTGGACATTAGGTGCCAATCAAAATACCAAATTGTAAATTATGCGACGTTTCGATCCTTTATTGGATCTTTATCAGGCATCTTTACATATAGTACCTAATTAGCATCTTCATGTTGTCGTCTCCAACATGTGTGCTCATATGCTGTATTACTGATTATTGACAATTACAAATTTATCTAGAAATAAAAAGAAAATGTGCATTATTTTATATTTTACTTTTTGTTTTTCGATTATAAATCTTTATGGGATTTTACTCTCTAAGTTTTAACATTCTTCAGGAATCTAAAACATTAATTAAATTTTTAATATATGTAGTATAACTTATTTTCTGCGCCCATTATTCCTTAGTTACAATAAAATTACATTGTTAAAGTATTTTTAATAAAATTAAAGATATGTACCAATGTCCTCTAACAATACAAAATGTCAAGTCGCTAACGTCAATTAAATCAAAATATTGTGATTAATGTTTTTATTGCTTGAAGTAAAATGATTTATGTGCTTTTTAAGCTTTAATTACAAAATCACCGTGAAATTAGATGTGTATTACAATATCTTGGTTTTTATAATACGTTATTATTATTACACTAATAACTAATAAAAATGTGTATAAGGTACAGTTTATTTGGAAATTGTATTTATGTGTATAATGGTACCATGGTCGTGCTATACATGTCAATATTTTTGGAAATTATAACTTTTCTGTAAAATTTGGGTCAGGATAGTGCTTGGTCATTTGTGGTTTAGTTTGTGTTATCGTAATATTTTATTTCAGTCAACTACATTTCATACGATAGTAAAATGTCGGTACCAAAGGGAAAAATGCTATAATAATCTATTTGAAGCGAATTATTTTCAAGGTTCCGCTACATATCTCTACTCAGATCTACTGTTACCTCAACCTTCCACTCACCACAACAGGTCTTTTCCAAAGCTGTTAAACGAATATTCATAAATAACATGATATTAAACTAACCAGTAAGATCAGAATTTTAACAGATATTAACAAAGACCAAACCAAATATCAAATTCAAAATAAGCTGGAATCGATTGATTCAAAAGATTAATCGAAACGATTTGAAAGATGAGAATTCAAAATGAGACGGACCTTCGTGCAAAAGTTAATTTCACCGTTAAAGAGATTTAGATTATAAATGAAAATACGTTTCATGCTAAGACACCGATAGTTTATAAAAGTCCGTTTTGTGCTGAATTTACTTAATGAAATAAATGGTAACATTATGGTCTTGAGAAATAGAAAAGATGATTTGAATTAATTGTTAATTGTAAGTCGATCATTTTACCTTCTGTGCGATTGCCGGAAGGAGGTTATAACAACTCCAGCTTTGGGTTGACCGGTTTCTCGACGATAATTCTATAAATATAAATTAAATCTTAAAAAAAACTACAAGTTAATCAATTGCACCGGCACACAAAAAAAAAGTTTTCAGTACTTTTGACGGGACCCATATATCTCTATGTATTTCGACCCGCTAAATCCGAATTTGAGGTCAGTTTGACCCATACACCGTCAAATTTTCGAGAAAACTTTGAAAAACCGAAAAAAATGACGAAAAGGTTTAGGTCAAAAAATTTAAAATTTATATTCCACAGATCGGATAACGTGTTAAAGATTTTTTATTTTTATTTAAAAATTGATTTTTTCATAACGGACTTTATTTTGATTTTCAGTGGTTTTTTGCCATTGATTTAGATTTTTAGAGATGTCTGAGCCATATAAATTCAAGATTTATATTCGACGGATCGAAATACATGAGAATCATGATTGATTTAATTTTATAATTTTTTTTAACACAATATCTGGTATTTTTGCTTTTTTTGCAATTTTTCAGGGTTTTTTGGAATTTACTCAAACTTTTAATGGCTTATGGTCTAAATAAACTTCAGATAAGTATTAAGCGGGTCAAAATACATAAAAATCATGCGTAGTTTAGATCAAATTTTTTTTAAATAATTTTAAATCGCCTAAATTGCCGATTTTCGTCATTTTTTCGGTTTTTCAAAGTTTTCTCGAAAATTTGACGGTGTATGGGTCAAACTGACCTCAAATTCGGATTCAGCGGGTCGAAATACATAGAGATATATGGGTCCCGTCAAAAGTACTGACAACTTTTTTTTTTTTGTGTGCCGGTGTTATTTACTAAATATAATTTTGTAATATTTTTGTTTCTCGAGCTAAAAAAGTAAATAAATTTAGTTCAATTTTTTCTTTTATCCGAAAATCTCTAATTGAAAACGCGTAGCATCAATACTGAAGAACTGTATTGAGCATTGAAATAGTCTGCGTTCTCATTAACTTAGTAGTTACTATAGATTATAATTAAGTATATAATGTTCTCTTATATTTACGCGAATTTTACTCATTTAATTAAAAGTCTAAAACGGATTTTATGGCACTTATTTTTAAAAAAACTTTACATTTTAATGATTTTTTTTTATATATAATTATAAAATTTCCGACACCCACTACCTCAGTGTCCCGAGACCATGGACGCTATAAAGGATCCGAAACGTAGGGAAATAATTTTATAATTATATAAAAAATCGTTAAACTATAAAGTTTTTTTTTAAATAAACGCGATAAAATCCGTTTCAGACTTTTAATTAAATGACTAAAGAATATAATTTTTGACATACGTAAAATTAAATTTATTAAGGAACAATGAATTATTACAGCAGTCCGCAATTAGTTGAAATTCGAAGGTTCCAAATTTTCACGACAAGGTCAATCAATCAAGCTTTTCTTCACACGAGAAATAAAGAAAAGTTAAATTGACAAAACTATTAATTAAATAATTTAATACTTTTTGATAATTTGTCACTACGACTATTTGAAATAATTCTCATTACCTGCATTTGTGATACTTGAGAGGTGACAGACGTCCTCGGCTCGGAGCCGCCCCCCCAGTAACGCCGTCTCTCACTATTGATCGACGAATTCGTACAACGCCTTTCGCTATAATTTTTTAATATTTCATTATATTAACTTTAGTATATTATGTTACGCATTGTTCATATACTATAAAAAAACAAGATATAGGGTACGCTGTTTTGAAGAAAAAAAATTTACGCCTATAAATTAGAACTGAATCGGGCTCTAAGCGTTTCACTGGGCAAAGTCCTCTTCTCCATATCTCCATAGAAGTTCGAGCTTGATCCACCATTCTGCTACGCTGCGGGTTGGTGGATAATTTATGTGATAACAACCGGGACCAACACATTTACGTGATCTCCAAGGTACGGTGCCTGGAGTGCATCGTGGGTCTCCTACG
The DNA here is from genome assembly GCA_036937285.1 of Euphydryas editha. Classification (NCBI taxonomy): domain Eukaryota; kingdom Metazoa; phylum Arthropoda; class Insecta; order Lepidoptera; family Nymphalidae; genus Euphydryas; species Euphydryas editha. Next base: position 2,141,795 of record JAUPFZ010000013.1, on the reverse strand, counting down.
ACTACTACTTACAGAAGTAGTAATTACTATTTCTGTGATAAATACAAACTTCTGCATCGGAGTGGTTATCGAAACAAAAAGAATCAATATCCTGCACCAAAGTTCCTGTAATAATCACCGTTTCATAGATATTTTTTAAATATATTAAATTTATATTGTAACACGTTAAATATACACAGATAGATATCCTATTCTTTAAAAAATAATTATTAAATCTTCTTATTATTATCAAAAATACGTAACATATACAAAACCGACGTACAAATTGCGAAATTTATTTTTTAGTCAGTCGAAAAGAACACTGCCTATGTGCTTATGTAGTGATCTGGCAGGTGTATTGGATTTCGTTATGAAATCCCTAATTCTATATTATAAATGTGAAATGTAAGTTTGCTTGTTACGCTTTCAAGCGAAAACTACTTAACCTTTATTTAAGATTATCATAAAGCTTTGAACACATATTCTTGGAGATATTAGAAGTAATATAAGATACTTTTTTTTTGTCGCGATAACCAACATCCACGCGGGCGAAGCCGCGGGCGGAAACTTGTAAGTAAAATAAAACTAAGCAATGTCTGCTGTAATCACATCACATATTGTTTTAGCATAGATCTGGCAGATTAAGACACCATAGTACCTTTATAATGTCTGTCTCACCTCACTGATCGCCTCGGCAGAGACCTGGCGGCCGTGTCGGAGGCTCTCCTCGGCTCGGCGGGCTCGGCGCCCGCGGTCTCCTTGGCGCCCTCGGAGCGGCGGCGCGCGTCGGGCGCGGCGCCGGCCGGCGGGTGCAGGCGCCGCGGACTCTCCGACATCGTGCGGACGCGCTACTCGCCGAACGGTGTGGAAATGTGAATAAGAAAGTACGTAAAAATTGAAATAAAAGATATCCAATAAATATATAAATATGTTTAACACACACACACACGGTCGTCTTTCCCTATGGTAGGCAACTTAATGCCTGTGTTTTAGGTAACAGCCGAATGGTATGTATATTTTTTTAATAAATATACATAATATGAATGATACATAACGACGACGCGTTGGCGCAGTGGTCACAGCAACTGGCTGATGCGCTGGCGGTGGCGGATTCGATCCCCGCACATGACAAATATTTGTATAGGCCATACAGATGTTTGTCGTGGTCTGGGCGTTTGTGCTTGTGTATTGTATGTGTTTCCGGACCCCCGACACAGGATTCAGATCCTACTGGGGGCCGTTGAGTGTGAGACGTTTATTTATTATTATTGTAAATAAATAAATATACATATATGTATATTACACCCAGACTCGGGCGGGAATCGAACCCACAACCCTGGAGCAGAAAGCAGGGTGACTGCCAACTGCACCGACGGGCTAGTCGACTCACATTCTAGTTCTATGTATATAATTGATGATTTAAAAAGTCGAACTGACAAATCGAAAAATTCCATAGTACCTATAAGATATTTAAATCAAAACGCCTAAAATGCAAGTTAAATTTTATTTTTAATTTTATATGGAAATAAAAATTAAGTTAGGAATCAATAGTTATCAACATTAAACACTAACGTTATCAAATATTATTTCAGATTTTGTATATTTGTAGATCATATAAACAAAAGTTTATTTTTCTTTTTATAAATATTTTAAAAAAAAATAGATACTAACATTACACACCTCCGAGAAACGTTGGGATATTTTAAATTTATCGTCTTTTTTATACTTAGTTTTCTCCGGTTCCTCCTCTTTGTACTTGATATCCTCATCGCTCTGGTCTACGAGTTCAATGCTCTCATCTTTCACTATAGCAGCCGCCGCCTTATCGTTGTCCTTAACAGGCGTGGTAGTCTCCGTCTTAGATACGGCCTCAACTGGACTTGTCTTCTTAGGACTCCCGACTAAGGTTACGGAGCTTAGAGCACCGGGTGAAGATGGAGATGTGCCTATTAGAAATATATATTTACTCATAATATATCATACATACATACATCACACATTATACATACAGCTAAAAGGATCTAAGTGAAACTTGTCATGTAGTTAGCTGGAGATCATTTTATCCTGAAATTGCCAAAGGATAGGAAGTAACGCGGGCAAAAACAATAGAAGCTGCCGAGTAGAGTCGAATAAAATCGAATAAAAATTATACACTATTTTACGAATGAATCATGTCTGTTTTATGTAAAGCTGCCATGGTTTGGGATTTAAAATTTGTACAACAATATACGGGTGTACTTCTAAAAAGTAAATACCGAATTTTGTCAAGAAATTTGGCACGGACATCTCATTTGACTATCTAAGAATCCCCTTGAAAGGATTTTTGGCGACTCTCAATGTTTTTCGAAATATTGCGCTATATATACGCTGCTTAGCACGCTCTATATAAAAAAGCGAGTCGATCAAAAGGAGGAGGTTAGGTTAGGTTAGATTAAGGGGACTCTTAGATAGTCAAATGGAACGTCCATGCCAAATTTCATGACGAAATTCAGTATCCATTTTTCGAAAGTTTATCCCAAGATACAAATATATATTTCTAAAAAACAAAATATTTAGGTACTAATTATTATATCTTATATTAAAATTTGGTATAAACGTATCTTTGTAAAAATAATATAGCATCTGTTTCTAACGACGTCATTCATGTTTCTATCTCGGCGACTGCTACAGATACATTTAAAACTCATTTTTGTTAAATATAAACTAATAATAATAATCAAAAATCCATTTAATTTCTCAAAAATAAATTCTCATCTTTATAGAAGAAAAATTTGAAGCCAACTTACGTTCAGTACCTTTAAGAGTCTCGTTGCTAGATGACGTTGCCATAATTTTTGGAATTTGCAAATGGCTGTTATCTTCCTCAACCTAAAAGAAAAAATATATAAAAATAAAATAATAATTCTAAAGACCTTCTCTAAATTAAAGTAAAAATACTGACTTTGCTAACATTGGAAGGTCGACGTGAAGGTGCCATTAAATATGGTGACAGTTTGTCATCTTCTTCACCTGAAAGTAAAATTATCTTTTATCAATCTGATTAAATATAAAAGGAAATAGTGTGTTAAATGAAACAATTACTTTTTCTTGATCCTCGCCAAAATCTTGATTGCCAATCACGATCGCTATATTCTGATCCGTATCCTGAAATCAATAGCAATCACTATTTTTTTACTTTAGAGCTTTGCATATCGAACTCGAAAATTAAACACGACGAGTAAAAGAATATTACACGAAATCTGTATATTACAAAAGAAATCTTAAGATATTAATATTTAATAAAATATATTACACCGCGATAAATGAGGCAGATTGATGTAGATGAGGCTAAGGTATCAACAGGCTGTTACGGTGGAGTTACATGTTTTTTGTAAAGAACGCGAGTACTTTCAACTAGAAACTAGAAACTATGTGCCTAAAAACCAATTTTACGCAACTTGAAATTACATTTTAAACATGTCGTTCCGTTATTTTTTTAAATTAAAAAATTCAGAAATTAAAACGTAATTTTTTCAATAATTTTCTAATTATAAGCTACATTAAGAAAAGCGTAACCTAGGCCTCATCTCATCACTCATCTACAACTTGCTGTAACTCGAGTATAGTCTCGTGTCGTTAGAGTGACAATATATTGTCAATTTGTCATTTAATCTCACCGAGTATACTATGAAGAGTGTATTTGTTTTTGTTAAGTATTGTTTGGTGCGTGCGTGTGCGTGTGTGTTTGTATGCATGTTTCTCACCGGAGACGGAGCTGGCGCCGCTCGCTTTTCGCGCAGCAGCGGAGTCCTGCGGCGGCGGCTCTTCCTGTGACTGTTCGTAGAACACATTCTGCAACGCCTCCAGCACGGTCACGCCGTCCGTGAACACGCGGTACGTCAGCAGAAACGTGTTCAGAAAGTCCACGGACAGGAACCGCAAATCTAGTACAAGAGTATATAATTTTACGTTTGAAAACAGCTGTCTTTTCTATAGTAATACTGCGTGTGTACGTGTGTGTACACTGTACACTCGCATAATCATATAACTTTACTCCAAAGGCCTTTTTTATTCAATCTAATGTATTCGTAATAAACTAAATATAAAAATTCATGGTCTCACAAATAATATTTAAAGAAGTATTTTTTTAATCATTAATTATGACATATAAACAGACTACAGTGAGATATTTAGGAATTTGTTTTGAATATGTATTCTGCATATAGAGACAAACGACAAACAGGAGTAAAGATGTCTAAAGTACTATCATTCGGGGAAACATACATATTAAGTTAGGTATGGAATTTATTAAAACCACTAGTATCACACGTAGATGAAATAATAATCTTTTATAACCCGTTTTCGTACCAAAACAGGACCAGATAAATTTTAATTGAAAATTATTTTGTCAAATTTAGAACTGAGGCATATAACTAAACATTTACAAATATTTTGTGATATCCATCTTTTACTGCACCGTTGAATGTCGGACCATCAAAAATGTGTCAAAAAATAATTAATCTTATGGAGAATTTATACAACAAACAGCAGCACTTGAGTCGGATCCATAATATCGCTTATGAAAGCGATGAAGAGCAAGGACTCCAAATGAGAGCCTTGAGGAACGCCCGAAGAAATATCAGCTGTTGATGATATAAATCTCTTAATAGCTACCAACTGGCTTCTTCTTTGCAAATAAGATTCTACCCATCTAAGCTATTTACGATGTATACCGTAAGCGGATAATTTTACACCTAAATTTTAAGCCTTGACAAAATCTGCATGATTGTTATCAAGGTGTACTCTCTTATCAAAGGCCCGGCACAGTTATTGCCTGCATTTAAATATATTGGATGTAGTTGATTTAAAAAGATTCGTTTTATGTATATATATTTGGTCGGGGAAAAAAACTTCGTATTTTATATACAAAATTAAGACTTTTGTGTGAATTGCCATTTTGGTGGATAACTTGTTGCCACCTCGTAGGTAGTGAGGTAATCCCGTTTCTGTCCAAATCTTGGGATTTATTATTTAAAAAATGCGACAAGTAGTTGTGACAGTCCTCTCTTGATCTGTTTATCAATTTCAGACGTTTCTTCTCAATTTCTTGCTTCAGTCTCATTAGTTGATGGTAGTAGAGATTCGAATCGATGGTTTTACCTGGTGGTAAAAGCTTATAATTAACGATGCCCTTCCAATCCCACCATATACACAGAACCACCTTATTGCGTGTTAATCTGGGTTTCGCTACAGTCTGTGGAGCTTAATTACCCCTTGACCATGATCTTTTTTGCACATTATTGTAGGTGATTCACTTTTCCTCACCAGTGATCAATCTTTTCAAAATGGTTCAGTTTCATTACGTTTTAATAGAGAATCGCCAATGAGTAAGTTTTATAAGCAAATAGGTAGGTTTCTTTCAGTAAGTTCGTGTGGCACTCAAATATCGAGCTTTTTTGTATAGTCAGAAGTTTTCAAATGGATTAAAACTTTTTTTGTAGTTAATCCTTAGTTCCTAGGCTATGTTGTAACTACTAATATGATTTTGCTTTTCAAAAATGTCATGAACTTTATTTACATGACCAGAGCGAGCTGCATCTTTGTAATCAAAATTCCTAGACTGAAAACTCTTGAACAAATTTTGTGCTACTTTAACTGACACTGTATTAGGCGCATTAATGTCACGAATTTTTTTCGCGGCTTGAGTCGAATTTTCATTTTTTGTAATAAAACTTTAGAATGTATCGAATTTCTTTGTTAGATTCACTCATTTTGACGGACAGAAAAACAATTGAAAATGCGAAAAAGTGTCTTTTTACTTTTAATTTTTTTTAATCCCTATATTTATAAATACCAAAGCCAGACAGATACAAACAGTACAACTGAACAGATTTTTCTTCTATTTTATACATATAAAATACGAATGACATTTTCCCCGACCTATTATAAAATATACAAAATCTTACCAGTCAATCTCTGCAATAATCTTTGTGGAGTAGCCGATCTAATTTGTGGAACCTTGCACGAGTTAAGGGTCCTGCTGAACCGTATATCCACATCGTCAGTAAATAAGGCCCGATCAGAGCGGCAGGCGGGCAAGCTGGCGGACGCTGCTCCACACGACCCGCAAGCTCTAAGAAGTTCCGTTAGGGCTGCATTTTCCATGCATTGTGCTAATTCACTGGTCCAAGCCGCTTTTTCTTCAAGTGTTGCTGCAACTGGTATTGAAATAAATTATAATTTATAAGGATCAATCATTTACGTTTAGTGATAAAAATTTGCATTACATAAGGATAACCTTATATAATAAATATCTTAGGTTTTGGAATCTCTACGCAAATATATTTTATAAGCTGAACCACTCGGTAACTTCTTATTCAGTACGCTTGTCAGATATTGTTCTTGAATGTTCAGTTATTATATCGTTATGTTGGAAATAAAAGAAACTATTTTAATTTTTAAGATGATTTGGATTACATTATTTTAATGTACCTAAATGAGCGCAGATCTGTTCGCCTTTAACTTCGACGAGTATTTTAAAATCTTTTGACTGGTATATATCTCCACCGGGCGATGAACACACTGATGTAGAATCTGCATGAGAAATAATATTAATGTACATATTATATTCGAATATTATAGCAATTATATAGTATTTTATGCACATATTACTTTATTACCTACCATAAGCAAATTCTATAAAAATATTATGAGATAAGCAATGTCTACTCCATGTAAAGAATTCGTTACTTTTCAAAAACTTGAGGAAATTGCTTACCATCGTCATCGTGACTTGACGGGTCTTCAATCAACAATGCAGCGTGTAAGGGTAACCTGCCAGAACTAGGCAAATGCAGCCTTCCTCCAGCTGCTCTAGTTGTTAGCAGCAGATGGTTGCTAAAAAGAAACGCCTGACGTGCTTGCAGGTTCGCGCGACGTCCTTTACCGACCACTTGGGATAAAGTGCCTGAGAGGAAAGGAAAAATAATTAGTGACTAGAAAATAAATGTAAGATGACCTGTGATCTAAATATGTTTAATTTACTTAAAAAAGAACTCTCATAAAACAATGTTTTCAATATCTATACTGAAATATATTCCGCTTACTGGTCTGAAATATAATTGACGATGATAATAAATTGTAGAAGTGAACTAAGTAATTGAGTTCCTGCATAATGAGTTTTTTAGTTAATACCTTCAGCTTTCTTTTTGTTTTTCTTGAATTTTGCTTCGCACATATTGGAGTTTGTACATCTTGTAACAATACACCATATTTTGTATTCTTAATATTATGTCCAACTTTGACTGACCCGTTGGCGCAGTTTGCAGTGACCCTGTTTTCTGCTCCAAAGGGTTGTGGGTTCGATTCCCGCCCAGAGTCTGGGTGTAATATATTTATTTAAAAAAAAAGTATATCAGTCGGCTGTTACCTAAAACACAGGCATTAAGTTGCCTACCTTAGGAACAGACGGCCTTGTGTGTGTGTTAAAACATATTTAAAAAAAAAACATATTTAAAAAAAAAAAGACTTATCCATTAATTCTAACTAAGAATAAAGTAACCAATTTATTAAACTTAAATACAATCAGTAAATAGGGACAGAAGAGTATAGTTATCTTACCTTGTCGTATGAAAACTTGGTTAACATCAAGTAGAATGTCACATCCTTCGATAATCATGCGCTCCACGGCTAAATTCTTCCTGAGATTTTCCGTTTCACTAACCTGATGAAACCAAGTAAAAGTACTTTCTTTTAAATTTATATATGTGTGTGTTGAGTATTGAAAGTTGTAAGAAAATCTTTAGGGAACGTATGCTGTTTTGAATTTAAAACTTTGGTTAGACATTATTTTAAGACGTTTCCGTTTATACATGTACGTTTCTTTTTTTTTTCTTTTTTTATATTAGAGAGGGCAAACGGACAGTCTGTTCACCAGGTGGTAAGTGAAAGCGACATTCACAGACACCCGCTGAAACAGAGGATTAGCAGGTGCGTTGCCCGCCTTTCAAATATTATACGTGTTATTATACGTATTTCAATATAGTACGTGTTTAGCGTACACAAATTAAGTAACGCATGTATGCGTGCGTACACAGGTGTGATGTCAGTGCGTGTGTATTATATAAATGGTAAAGTGTAGCAGCGTCATGTACCTCGTCGTGCATCTGTCGCGACAGCTCCTCGAGCTGCGCGCGCGCGTGCTGCAGGCTGCGGCGCTCCACGTGGTCGTGCGGGGTGTGCGCCAGCAGCTCGTGCAGCGTTATTATATAGCGCGGTATCTACACACGAGTAACCACACTATACTACAACATTCTACAATGTTATGTTACCAAATTTAATAAATATTTATTTTATAAATCATGTCCGTGTAAATCAGTGGCAAGCATGGTTACAGCATTACTCCTTTATATTGCAATGTTAATTATCTTACTTAATAAAGAAAAAGTTCTCCTATAAACCGTGGTAGCTATGAAACGAGAAGGTGATTTTTAAAATTTATTTAGCGTCAATATTCTTAGGTCCTTTAAATTAAAATGAAATATATTTTATTTCTGCGTCTAGGACCCAAGTAATCGAAAATGACTGGCTCGAATCAAAATCAAAAAATTCTTTATTCAAGAAATAAATCCACACATCTTGTAATTTATAAAGCTTTATACCAAGTAATATGCTTTGGCCATGAGACTTTTTTATTTATTAACTTTAAAATTAATTGTTTTTTTTTTGATATTGTAACTATTTTAGTCTAGAATATGTTAGTTACATTTGTAACATTTACATACTCGTATATACCTACTGTCCATACGAACAAGTCATATAATATAATAGGGTGACAATGATTCATCTTGTTTAATTTGACTGATGGCGCAGTTGGCACCCTGCTTGCCACTCCAGGGTCGTGGGTTCAATTCCCATCTCGAGCCTGAGTGTAATATTTTTATATTATGTATATGTATATTTATTTTTAAAAAATATATACTGCGCATACATGCGCATACTAGTAGAATGTTACATTAAAACACAGGCATTAAATAAAAAAATAAGACAGTGAAAAACATTTTTTTTTTGTTTATTTATTTATACTTTATTGTATACCACAAATATATTATTAAAGATAGTAAGAGATTGACTACTACAACGGGCGGACATATGGCTAATTAGCCATTTCTTCCAGACAACTCAAACAGGAAAAGGAAATATTCACATGGGGACCGGGTTGGTGGTGTTTGTTAATTGTTTATATATTTCAAACTTCAATTCAATTACCTGATGCATGGGATATGTCAGAAATGTCTCCAATGACCTCCCTTGACAGGCAGGCTTGCCTTCCAGCCTCGCCAGGAGGTGTGTGAATGGCTGGCCCTGCTTGCACTCCGTGAGGACTTGGAGGGAGTAATGGTGGTTCCTGACATACTCCTGGTAGATCGTCAGCATCGGTAGTAGCATGTCGAATAGATCTCCTGTTGATGTGTTGTCGTGTGAGTACAATTGATGTAAGCGAACAACAACAATACTGAATTGAATCAGCCTGGAAGCTCCGCTTCTCCATATAGTAGAGGGTTAGAGTTTAATCCGCCATACTGCTCCACTGCGGATTGGCGGATAATTTAACTACCATAAGTAACGTTCTGTTATAGCTAGCTCATGCATCGCTATGTGCTGTGGTGCAAGCCTTTTGATGCTGCATCAGCATTTTGTATCTAACATAGCCATAGGGTTGGACCTCGCAGTCAGTCTGCTCGTAACCCGCATATCTTTCTCATAACAGTTCTAGTGCTATTTGTATAACCTTATTTTAAAGTGAAATATAATTTTATTCAATAAATAAATTAATTGTGATTCTTAATTTTTTTTTAAACTCTTCCATTCGGTACTCGCGTAACAGATCGTTATAAAGTATCTGTGATGACAACCGGGACCGACAACTTTACGTGCTCTTCGAGGGACGATGGGGAGGCCCAAAATGACATACACCCAGACCAGAAACAAATACAAATATCTGTCCCGAGTGGGAATCGAACCCTCGACCACCAATGTAGAGGTGACTAATCGCACCATTACACCAGAACGATGGTCTGGTGTAGTAGTGCGAGAAAAAACCTAATAACTTATTATGTCTTCAATAAGTTATTAGGAAATTCCATTAATGCCTATGGTCCATTACTGCCATACCTGGGTTCGGTAACTGCAAACGGATATTTAAGTTTTGTACAAATATTTGTTCCCAATCATGGTGTTTGTAAGGACAAAGAGAACTTAAAGCGTTCCCTCCCGACCTCCCTTAGGATCACTTTTTTTTCTCTTTTTTTTTTACATCTAACTAGAACGGTATTTCCACTTATACTAACTAGATTATTATGAACTACAATATAAATATCAAAGGCTGTGAACAAACATAAAACTATCAACATCTATATTCTAATTGTTTTAAATCAAATAAATACTGTTAACCTTTTGAGAATATTTGGTAATAGGACTAATAGGATATTCAATATTCTCAGAGTACCTTAGTAATTCAAGAACCAAGGTTACCCACTTGTCATTGAATGGATCCCATTTGTCCAAATGTTCATGAATTCTTAATAATGATCGTCACTGAACTGAACTAAAATAATAGTCGAATAGTCGTAGATCATAATTCTTGGTTGATAATTATAAAAAGCTTTTTCGCTTCAGTGGAATGCTTAAAAAGAGTTTCAGTTCGAGTCAATTAATTTTTTGTGGCATTAGAAATATGACGTATCCTATACATTAAAAAAAATTAGATAAATTTAGTAAATAATCATCAAATAAATCATCGTGTTACAATTAAAATGTAAATTAGGGAGAGAAATTAATGAAATTGTTTGTTGCCCCAAATATAAATATGTTCATTTTTTTTTCTTTATTATTTTTTTTAAATTATAGTTAAATATATATATATATATATATATATATATATATATATATATATATATATATATATATATATATATATATATATTTAATTATAATTTAATATATATTAAGTTTTATTTTGTTAAATAATGATGAATTTTGAACACTAAATTCTTAAAAATATTTTACCCAAAACAAGTGTTGGCCACGACTCCATTCTCGACGTTAAGCCCTTAAAAAATATCTGATGGAGGAACAGGACCGTTTCGCTATTCAGAAAAATAGAGTTCACATCTTCATGTGTGCAAGGCGGCTTCTTGGAGCTAGCTGCCATTTTGAATGGTCGTAGAAAACAGGTCACCTATTGAAAAGAAACTCCTAAGATTAGTGCATTCGAATATAATTTTTAGTTTTTTTTTTTTCTTTTATTATATTATTAAAAATAATTTACATTCAAAATAATATCGAACTATTAAGATATTATTTTACATTAAGTATAGTCCATTTTATGATCGTCTTATCAATTTATTATTATTATATTAATATACATATCAATCTCAAACTATTTGCAACATTTTTAATGTGAATTTTATAAATCGAATGGTTTCCAAATAAATTTACCAAATACAATTTTCCACAAAAATCTGTTTGAGTTTCTTCATATAAAAGTCGGCTAAAAATATTTAAATTTTATAGACTACACACAACAAACTTAAATATAAAATATACTTAATTTAAAAAAAAAAGAATATTCGACGATTCCTTTATACTGAGCAATGGTTAGATCTTATACTCGTAAGGATTTATAAATATATTTCTAAAGACTTTATCTAAACGCGTTTAACAATCCCCTCACTCTCATACCCTTTTAAGCAGGGCTGCTATCTCTTTAATTGTTTAAGACAGTCAACATTTTTTTAAAGTCTTTTGTTAAAAAAATAATAACTACATCGTTGTCATCTGACTACTATCTGACAGATGTTTGAGCCTGTACGACATGAAACCTTTGCTTTTTTCTACGAGAAAGTACATAGAGAAAAAAAAAATGTAACAAAAAAAGTGCATTGATTTTTATAAAACCAGACAGCTCTCAGACCCCTTACAAAACAAATAAGGAATTCCGGACGGATGACAACCCTATTTTTCGTATATAAGTAACACGTAACTACGAATGGGTAAAATATCATTTCTAAGCTCACTCATGCATATAAATACCCGACGGAATATGTTCAGACTGAAGGGTCCAATGAGCATTTAGTACTTCACTTACCAATATCTCCATTTGTTCCAAGTATTCTTCCTCAGCCTCAACCATTTTGAAAACAAGACTGAAATGGAAAATAAAAGAATAACGCTTAAGTTTTTAATAAAAAACGCTAATTATAATTTATTTAATATCTTTAGATCTTTTAAAAAAAATTGATAATCTATATAGACTAAATAAAAATGTTTGCCTTTGTGTGCGCGAGGAAAATACTGGATAGATATTAATTTAGTCTTCTAAGTTTTATTTCATAGACACTTGGCCGTTATCTTAAAAAATATTGGGATATCTTCATCGGATTTTCATTTTCAAAAAAAAAAAATATTATAAGTATATTTTTGATTTGATCTATTTGATGTCTAATTATAATGTAAACGCAACGCAGATGATGTCATAGGTATCAGCTAGTCATTCACAAGAATTGATTTTTTTTATGTTTTAGCTAAACTAGACTCGTTGGAAATATATGAGGCTACATGCACTTTAGCGAAAAGGTTCTGTTTAACAGCGCTACACCGTTAGGGTGTACTCCACCAGAGCGGAGATGTGCGGAGATGTGTTTTAAAAAACCAATAGAATTTCGCTCAGTGGTATCCACTGAAGCGAAGAGGAGACGAGGTGTGTGAATAACGAAATTCTATTAGTTGTTTAAACACATCTCCGCATATCTCCGCTCTAGTGGAGTACGGATCTTACAAAAGGACACAAGACGATGTTTTAATGCAGCGACAGTAAGCGACATTATTACGCTTTAAAGTTCGTAATCTACAAATCCTGTTTAACAATAAGATGCGAACCTGTTAAAATACAAACTTTTGATTTTTAAATTAGTAGGTAATATCTATTTATCTGGATCTACAAAAACTACGAGTATAACACGTTGAAACAATATTATTTGTATAATCTCGTTCGATCTGCCATTTTTCTTATTTACTGTTTACAAAGATTTGTGGAAATAGTATCGATGGATTTTATACATGAAAACAAAAATGACTGAATTTATAATAGTATAGCTAGCATAGCTGCTAGCTCAGCATACTCGTAGCTGAGTCCGTTAGAATTCTGCTCAGCAGAATTTTCATTCCGATTTGATGGTCGCTTCACATTAATTATAATTAATTAACTTAAAATGTTATACACTGTATAAATTGACGATTATACAGTGCTTTTAGAAGCCTACTTGAATAAATAAATTTATAAAAAGTTGATTACAAAATATGTGTATCGATCGGTTGTTACCTAAAACAAAGACCTTTAGTTGCTTACATTTTGAACAGACGACCGTGCGTGTACTATAAACATATTTATTTATATATTTTATTTCGATCTTATAAAAACCTATTTAATGAAAAACATTACATACCTGTTTCTTTTTCTCATACTTTCAGCGTGCGGGCTCTTAATGTATTGCTCCACGATCTGCTTCCAACGACGTCGACAGAGCCATCCTCGAAAGAAGCTCTTAAAATTCAAAATAAAATTTACGACACCTGTGATTTTTACTGTACTTAATTTTTAAAAGGTAATATGGGAATAACTCTAATCCTTCTCCTATATAGAGAAGATGCCTTTGCCAAGAAGTGGAATGCTTACAGGACGATTCAGTTCACTCTAAAGAGTTGTTGGCTTGAAGAGCAATCAAATTGCAATCGCTCGGTGTAAGGTTAGTCTAAAGACCACATCTAGACTTGATTAAGAAGTACACTCTAGTAAAATCAAGGTCTACGAAAAGATAAACAATTCGGCTATTACTTTAAATATTAGCAAACGACTGTTCTGGTGTAGTGGTGCGACTAGTCGCCGCAACGCCGGCGGCCACGGGTTCGATGCTCGCTCCAAGCAGATATTTGCATTTGTACAAATATTTCTTTCCGGTCTTAGTGTGTGTCCTTGTGGGTCTCCCCAACGTACCTCGGAGGGCACGTAAAGCTGGCGGTTCTCGTTGTTATCATAGACATCTTATAACAATCGTTACTCATAGTAGGGAAATTATCAGCCAACCCAAAGTGTGCGAGCAGCGTGATGGATTAATCTCCAATCCTTCTTCTATATGGAGGACAGGCCTTTATCCACCAGTGGGACGTTTACAGGCTGATTGAGTATTAGCAAAGGCGGTCGATAAATGCAAAAACTTGGATAAAATTTAAATGATTTTTTTTTGTATTGAAATGAAACAGTAAATTTCACGAATTAATTATTATTTAAATAGTCAATTCATTATTACCTGAACTTTTTTAATCTTTTTTAGTTCTGCAGGATCGATGTCTTCAGAGTCAGATGGGGAGAGACTTGTGGTAGACGCCGTGCAAGTCGTTGGTTCGTGTTCCTTCTTGTAGGCGCATAGCTTGAAAAATTAGGTATAGTAAAAAAAATATCAAAAGAGTAAATAGTTCTAGAATGTTTTTGGAAACTATTAAATGTATAGATAAATAAATAAATAAAACGAAATTTCTAGCCAATAAATAGAATTAATAAAAGGTATTAATTAATATATGCTTACCATTATAGATTAAGCATAAGGCGTGGAAGTAAATAAATAAAAATAATATAAATAAAAAATCATTTTCAAATCATATATCGTGACAAGATTCTTATTATTTTTACAAATATTAACTTTAAGAAGTATGATTGCCCTGTTGGCGCATTTGACTGTGACCCTGCTTTCCTTTCCAGGATTGTGAGTTCGATTCTTAGTGTAATAGGTATATATATATGCATATTTTTGTCATAAATATCAAATTAGGAACAGTCATCAAATATGTTTATTATTAATTTATTTATTAGAAAGTTTCTGATATTCTTTATTATAACTATGATATTCTTTATTAATAATAATAGTTGTAACAATGACTTCGATGGTTTTGTGATTAATATTTAATCTCTTTTTTGTATTATATGGTTAATATTAACAAACGCCTCATAATGAAGAGCCAAGATATAAGGATCTGATTAAAAGTCTAAAAACGGATTTTATCGCGATTATTTCAAATTTTAGTTTAACAATATTTTATTTTAAATTATTTCCCGACGTTTCAGACCCTTTACAGCGTCCATGATCTCGGGGGACTGAGGTGGTGGGTGTCCGAATAATGAATATAAGCATCTGTCTAAATGATGATATACTAATAATATAATGTAATGATTGTTCTTATAGGACACAGATAAGTGCCGTTTTTTTGCCTCAATTGCAAAAACTATGTTAAACTTCATATCTGTAATTAATTACACTAGTATATTGTATACATACAACATAAATAATAGAAGTGTTGATCACACCGACTTCAAAACAAAAATGTGAAAAAATGAGAACATCATCGTAGTTGGAGTCAATTAAATACACTATTATTAAGTATAACTCAAAAACTGCTAGCTAAATCAAATTTAAATGGGACCACAGGACAAGCACCAGCTTTCTAATATAAAAAGAATAATCAAAATCGGTATAACTAGTACAAAATTATGAGGTAACACACATTAAAAAAAACAAACAGTTGAATTGAGAACCTCCTCCTTTTTTGAAGTCGGTTAAAAAGTAAAAATAGAAGCTCTACAAAAGCATAATAAGCATTATATGATATTTTCAAACATGTCTACCTCGAGTACCTCTGTCCTCAGTTTCTTGACTTCGTTAGCGAGCTCATCACATTGCTGCGCGTACTGCCACCGAGACGTCCGCTCACTCTCCACCACTTGCAGCAAGTGCAGCTGCTTCTGTTCCAACTCTTCCTTTTGAAGTAGCAGCTTGTTGAAACTGGTCCAGAATTAATTGTTATTTATCAACCAATCGACGACCATTCTGGTGTGCTGACCGTACTGGTATAGTGGTGCGAGTAGTCGCCTCAAACGGCGCGCCAGCGGTCGCGCGTTCGATTCCCGCTCGGAAAAGATAATTTGTATTTGTATAAATATTTGTTTCCGGTCTGGGTGTATGTTCTTGTGGGTCTCCCCATCGTAGACACCGGTTGTTATCATAAACACCTGATAACAATCGTTACTCATGATAGGGAAAATATCCGCCAACCTATAGTTTTGACGGCCGGCTGGTCGAGTGGTCAGGCAACTGGACACTTTACGCAGCGGTCGCGGGTTCGAATCCCGCCAGGTGCAGATAATCTGTATGACGAATATAGATGTCTGCACCGGGTCATGGATGTGTATTTATGTATATATGTATTTATATCTTAAATTTATTTCCGTTCCTAGTACCTGTAACACAAGTTCTTACGAACTTATCACGGGGCTAGGTTAACGTGGTGTGATTGTTGGTTAATATTTATTTATTTATTTATTATTTATTATAGTGAAGCAACGTGGTGGGTTAAGCTCCAACCCTTCTTCTATATGGAGAAGAGGCCTTCGCTCAGCAGTGGGTTGTTTACAGGCTGATACAGTACAGAAGTAATCAACCAACCAATCAGCTAATTAACCACTAAACCAATCGTTCAACATACTATCAGACCAATCAGTCCACCGACCACTCAACCAAACAAACAATTTCGTGGGACACTTATGCAGATGAGTTATGAGTGCGTTACAGTAGTTAGACAATATAACAGTCTGTGGTTTCACGGTTCACCAGAATGTAGAACTTCGTTTTCTATGCGTCAATTTATTTATACTCTAGTTGTAAACCATACTATGGGTTAAATCATTCTACAACTTAATAAAATGATGGTAAATAATTCATCAAAAGATAACAGAGATTGCAGTCAAGTCAAAGTCAAAATATTTTATTCAGCATAAAATTATTACAATATCTTACTGAACGTTATGAGTCTACTACCAATTCGGAAAGAAGAAACCTCTGAGATGAGAGGAACTGGTGCAAGAAACTCAGCGGAACTAATATATATATATATATATATATATATATATATATATATATATATATATATATATATATATATATATATATATATATTAACGTAATATTTTTTTTTCCAAAGTATATTGAAATTAACAGTCACTACTAATGTAAGCAGCTACCATTGTACCAGGTATAAACTAACAAAACAAACTGGAATAAAAAAGGCATGGGCAAAATGAGCCCGTGGACATAAATTTATATATATATATATATATATATATATATATATATATATATATATATATATATATATATATATAAAATTGAAATGAACAATAATTCTCATGATTCCCAAGGGGTACCGTCTTCTAGATAATCGTTAATCGAATAATCCTTTAGTACACAAACGTTCTTTCACATTTTTTAATTTAGCAATAGAAGCTTTTTGAACGTTTTCTGGGAGCCTGTTGTATAAGCGTATACATTGTCCACAAAAAGAATTACTGACTCGGCGTAAGCGAGTTACAGGTATTACAATTTTATGTTTGTATTAATGCTATGCATGTCGCAATTCCTGCAAAATTCGTGTATATTTTTATGAACAAATGGAATGAAATGGAAACATTTATGATTTTTTTTTTTATGAAAAAACAAATTATGAACAAATTTATATAACATTTTCGTACACATATTGAGAAGCAAGTAAGACTGGATTTTATTAAACTACTGAGAATTATTTGTTTAAGGATCAAATATTAAGCCGTCAATAACAACAGACTAACACGAAAAGATGAGGTAAACAGGTTCAGAAGGTCACAATATTTCCACGTGCGTTACGGAAATTGTTTGCCATCAATACTTATTTATTATTGTATATTATATTATTATTTATACTTTAATAAAACTGTACAAGATACAGTTCTGTACATTGAAGATATTGATTGAAGATTGATACTAAAACGAAAACTGTATTTTTTTTGTCTGTCCAGCACACCATGCCAGAACTTAGCATCATTTGAGTCTGTACTGCGAAATATGACACTGGTAAATTTTAAACCCGAAATTCAGTTCGGTTTCCTTGGGTGAGGGAATGAAAGTCATGGAGTCGAGGAATTCGTGGATGTAAGTAAATATAATATTTATAAATAAATATTGAGTACATTGAAGTGTGTGATGCTTAAAGTGCTAACACACGACGGAATTTGGTTCCTCCGAACCAAATCCCGAGAACCAAATTAAAGGTCACTATACACGATGGCACCGAACAAGAAATGTAGGGTTGTCACACTTTTATTAATTAAAATTATACATTAAAATTTTTACTTTAACACTGTTTCCTAGAACTTAACCGACAAATACGTAATACGAAAGAAAATTAGCTTATTACAAACATTTACAAAATTTTAATTACTAATATACATCTAACAACATAACCCTAAATTTTAGCACAGATGGAAAAATTTCGTAGATAAGTAACATTTGGATTTTTTTTAACAGTCGTTATAGTTATTGTTTAAGGTAAATTGTAATCGATTTTTATTCACAATTTTAAATATTATAATTATTATATTTAATCAACGTAAGTAAAGTAAAATAAATAATAAAAGAGAATGAGTGTCTGAACATAGATTTTTAATCATAATAAATTCATTTTAAAACAAATTCACTTCCCATCCACTTCGGACAGATTCATTAATTAAATATTAATACATAATAATATATAATCTACGAAACAACAACAGCGTTTTCTTATTTACTATTT
This sequence comes from Euphydryas editha, assembly GCA_036937285.1. Lineage (NCBI taxonomy): Eukaryota > Metazoa > Arthropoda > Insecta > Lepidoptera > Nymphalidae > Euphydryas > Euphydryas editha. The sequence goes on along the minus strand of JAUPFZ010000013.1, from coordinate 2,123,126 downwards.
ATAATTACACTTTATATACATTATATATATTAAAAAGTTACGGTTTAAATTTGGATCTTGAGCTATCCTAAAAATATATTTTTCCAGTACCTATTGAATAAAAAACATCATTCTGTACGAATTAATAAAACATTAATTATAAAACAAAAAATTATAAATAATAAATTATATATAATATATTTATATAATTATTTTTTGTAAATAAATAATAAATTTTGTGACAACCCCGAGTTTACTATTGTTGTTAGAATTAGGGTGGCCACTATTTGAGATATCGGTGAAGTTGGATAAGTTTATATTTTAACAATTTGTTTACATTAAGTATTACTTTAATTATTATTTTATTAATAATGTTGACTTTAAATGTAATATTTTAATTATTAACAACACATTTGTATTTTTAATTTACTTAATAATGTTATAAATGCAAATGTTTTGAGTGAATGGATTTCCGGACATCGAGGTGATATGGGTGAAATTTAGAATTTGTGGAATCCTGGTGCAGGCTCCGCAGAACACTCCCCGTGATAGATGCGGTAGAAGATGTAGAGCGATCCGACATCCCTACGCAGCGCCAAAGAATCAAGCCGATCGGAGAGAGCCTTGTCTTCGACGATTCGAGCCGCCCGGTGTTGAATGCGGTCAAATGGAAGGAGCTGATATTGGGGTGCTCCAGTCCACAGGTGAGAGCAGTATTCTATGTGGGGCGGGATCTGCGCTTTGTATAATTGTAGGCAATGAAATACTGTTTCGCCCTACTATAACAGACTCTCGTCTATTAATAATCTAAGACCCAGTTTCACCACTTGCAATTAAATTTCGGCTAACCTAACTGGCACTTTTTTGACAGGTAATTGTATGGGTTATCTGTCAAAATAAGTGCCAGTTAGGCTATCCGAAACTTAATAGCAAGTGGCGAAACTGGCCCTAAGTGTAACAACATCAACATTTTATTAGTCTCAATTTTCAAACTAATTATCGGCGTCTCAGTTGGAGCTCGTTTTTCTATGTATATTTAACGTTTACTAAAATAACAAGGGCTTGTTTATTTAAAGAAGTTTATTATTCTCGTTTATTTTGAAGCATTAATAATTCACGATAACAAAGATACCGGATCGAATACCTTGAAAATGTCAGTCCGCCCTCGACCGGGTTGCTATAGCGACGCGAGCTCCGCTAACGTACAGCATCCAGGGATATAAGAAGTTAATATAGAGTAGCTGTTTAGTTTCTTATCGGTTCTTTTAAGCAGAATTGACAAGCTTCATAATAATATAATACATTATTGGAAAATGATGATTAAAAATGCTTTTAAAGCCTGCTTGCCAATGTTTATTTCGACTGTCGTTTGAGTGGCCCGTTGGCGCAGTTGGCAGTGCTTTTTGCTCCAGAATCATGGGTTTGATAACCACCCTGAATCTAAGTGTAATATTAGTAAATTATGTATGTATGTATACAATATCAGTCGTCTGTTACCTAAAACACAGGCATTAAGTTGTCTAACTTAGGACACTATAGGAGCAGAAGACAGCGTCTTCTATAGATTATAATCTACTGAAAAATAATGTGTCAAATTGTAAGCAGTATGTTACGGTTCACAATCTTTCGACAGTTCACAATCTCGCAAGATAGATTATAATCTAACGGTATTCACAATTTTACGGTGACATATATACTGTAATCCCATATATATATGCACTTGGTCACGGATTCCCGGACCAATAACCGCGACTTACGACTTTAGAGATAATGAACATTAAAGTCACCTCAGCCAACTTCGAGTCTCTACAAATCTCCCCCCCCCCCCCACCTTCTCCTCCAATTGCCGCTACAGCAAATATTTCTTTCAAACGTTTTAATATTCATGTAAATACATATCATCATTGTGATAGTTTATAAGGAATGATTGAATTGATATGATTGTATATTCGGACACCCACCACCTCAGTCCACCGAGATCATGGACGCTGTAAAGGGTCCGAAACGTCGGGAAATAATTATTAAAATATTGTTAAACTGTAAAGTTTTAAATAAACGCGATAAAATTCGATATAGACTTTTAATTAAATAAAAGGAATGAAGTTACTCTATTACACAAAAATTAGCAAAAAATTTGTGATGTTATTTGGTATTTTACAGTTGAGTCTGACTTTCACGTGGATGACTTTGTAACCCGTAAATCTCACGGAATAGCGACTTGAAAGTATAAAATCGCAAAGCAAACTAGTAATAAATACACGTAATTAGCTTCCTGTTTTCACATTGATGTTTCTTTACGCTTGTCTCGAGAAGAGTACGAGACTAACTTTGAAATACCTACAACTAAATCTACTCCAGATTAACGTCTTGTCTTTGATACTGTACAGAAATGAATCATTTTTCACGATATCCTTAAGCGCAAAAATTATTTTATTTCATAAAGAGCTGCAGATCTCACACAACCATAAGTTTAGACTTACTGTATGTACATTGGATCAGCAACTTGCAAATCCCTACCTTCCCTAATATTATAAATGTGTAATGTAAGTTTGTTTGTCACGATTTCAAGCGAAAACTACTTAACCGATCATCATGAAAATTTGTACACATATTCTTGGAGGTATTAGGAGTAACATAGGATACTTTTTTTCGGGCGCGATAACCGACATCCACGCGAGCGAAGCCGAGGGCGGATGCTAGTGTACATATATAATTTATTACAAGACGTAAACGAAAAGCTAGCTCTGTCTTCTTACCCTTCTGGCTTATTATATATTTTGTACTATACACCAGATATTGATATGAATCATAATTAATTTACTCGATGGGTTATGATTTAGTATTCGGTGTTGATGTTACACCAACGATAATATCCGCTGCGGTATTAATCGAAATACGATAAACGTGCTACAAATAGAAATTCGTGATATCTAATTGTATAATTTCCTACAAATATTGACCTAAGTCCGTGTATTTAGATACAATCGAGTAGGTCACATTAAAATATCCAATCGTCGGCGTTTATAATACTAGGAATAGATGAAAACTTTGAACCCTGACTTCTTTGACAACAAGCGTATTTGTTTTTATGTTAAAGGCAAAATGTAAGAATAAACCAGTTTAAGTAATTTTCATCGAATTTGACGTGTTGGTAAGCAAATCCGAAAATTATGAAGAAGAAACCAGTTCACATTTAAGTGATTTTTATACAATTTGACGCTAAACAAATCCGAAAATCACTAAATCATTTTATATAGCTTCATTTGTTGACATATAATTATATTTTACTGTTCAGAAATATTAGTGCTTATTCCTTATCACACTATCAAAGCTGACAAATCCGATACAAGAGTAAGGCAAGTCGGAGCTTTGTATAACAAATAGGGCTTTCATGTATCCCATTTGTTGTTTACTTAATCAGCTTAGCGGTAAACACCGTCTAGGGTGACATGTTACATGGAATCTTACAAGGATGAGAGTTTATATATAGTTTGTGACTGGCCCGTTAGTGCAGTTGGCAGTGACCCTGCTTTCTACTCTAAGATTATGGTTTTTTTTTCTATTTCCACAGCGAATCTAGGTATAATATATGTATATTTATTTATATGCGCGTGTTACATATAAATGAATATAATATATTCGTAGTCGACTGTTACCTAAAACACAGGCACTAAGTTGCCTACCTTAGGAACAGACGACCGTGTGTATATTTTAATCATATTATTTATTTATTTATACCGCCATATGGTCTTACATGTATATGGCATACAAATAAACGGGGCGAAATTTACAGCCTAGCATAAATATTAAATGATTCGCTAACCCAAATACGATACAGCTACTATCCCATGTCACCTTTCATGAATCTGCTACTTTTTCATCTGAATCTTCTCGTTTCTCCATTCTGGATTTGAATCCACAATATAGGCACTCCAATCACTATTACATTTATTTTACAACAATAGTAAATGATAACAAATGCTTCACAATCAGCTTACCGCTCCGTATGAAAACCAAAACCGCGATCTTCTGGATTAAAGAAACTTTCTTTAACTTCAACAGACAACTCGTCATTGTCATTAAAATGCCAAGCTTAAATCCAGTCTCCGCAAAAAAAATAATTAGGAAAAGAATCTTATCTGATACCATACATGAGTCCCTAAAACCTTGGAGCCATGTACCATGATGTGCAAAATAACATTTTAATTCTTACACACAAACGAACACAGACAATAGACGTGTACATAACGGCATATAAATAACACTTTTTATATATATGTTTTTTATATAAATATATTATATATATTTTTTATATAAAAACTTAAAAAACGATTATATTGCTTTACTTATCGAAAATCCTATTTGTAATTCGATAAATTACATTAATTATTGTTACAGAATTAATTTATAGGCTTAAATTGCCAGAGAATGCCCAGTGGAGCCGTGGTGCCCTTGTACAGGACACGTACCTAGTCATAATTTTAACATTCGTAGCTTTTCGATTAAGATAAGTTTAAATTAAAATCTGTTTCAACATTGTAGAATTTTTAAGTGCATTTTTTTTTTCAAAATTAAAGTAAAATGTCATGAGGATATGACTGTGGGTCTCAGAAGAAATTTGATGTAGATTAATGAAATCCTGCTCCTTAACAGAAATAGTGGGACATTTATAAACTAAATGAATTGACACCACATCTCATTGCGATTCAACGGGTAAATACTTCCCAGTTACAGTATTCCTGGCATCATTCTACGCGGACATAATTTATACCAAACTGTCTGTAAAATTAGTTTGAGTTTTGCATTGTAAATATGTATGATATTGTAAAATTTAAAAATAAAGGTCTTAATTTATAATTAGGACACATAATTTATGATTTACACATGTTTGACGAAGTTATTTCGAAAGCTTTATGCGAAACTAATAATAAAAGACCTCGTCGATAACTCAATAATGTAAATCACTCGAAATTGCCGATAAATGCATCAGCGACAAACGCGCCAGTCAACCTGCCTGCTGAAAATTAATTAAATACTTCCACAAGCGAGGGCCTATCGCTCGCCGATATTGAAAATTCTTAATTAATATGATTTGCCTTGCAAATACTGCACATCGTTCCTCGTACCTATTACAAGGAAGAATTTATAATATAAACACACCTTTCTCTCTAAACATGAATCAGTAAAGTTTTCATTAATTACATTAGTGAAGCCACATGAGTAAATAAACCGTATGAAGCTATATATTCACTACATATCAGTGAATTTCAATAATAAGTTAATAAATATTTACTAAGACACATATATTTAATGATCAAATCAGTCGACTCTGATAGTCTCACATAGATAAAATGAATACCTAGTCACTTAAAATTAGTGAAATTCCCCTGATTCATGTTTAGAGAGTACGGTTTACTAGGTACAACCCGGTACCTACCCCCGGTACGGTATGTACCCCCGTACTAAATAAATAATAATAAAATAATAAATATGTTTAACATACACACACGGTCGACTGTCCGTAAGGTAGGCAACTTAATGCCTGTGTTTTAGGTAACAGCCGACTGATATACTTTTTTTTTAAAATAAATATACATATTAAATATACATATAAATAATACATACATAAATAAATATATATTACACCCAGACTCGGGGCGGGAATCGAACCCACAACCCTTTGAGCAGAAAACAAGGTCACTGCAAACTGCGCCAACGGGTCAGTCGAACTTGGTAGCACATAGTAGTATTAATTTAGTAATCATCTAGTCAGTAATAGTTTTTATTTGACTCAGTCTCTACTAAATGTAAGCCTACTCAACAGGGTCAATCTCAAACCGGATCTTAAATAGGATAATTTTTCTTTACAAACTTTCATCCCCATTTTAACTCTGGAAAGTATGTAATTCAAAAATGTTGAAACAGATTATTTTTAATAGTTATCAAGAGCCAAAACCAATCGAATATTGAAAATAATTAAATGTTTAAAAAACAAAAACCAACTCAAGATTATGCCTACATATACAAACTTTCTTTTCTTTTTGTTGATTTTCTTTGAAAAGCATATTGATGCCGATAAAATTTCTATGGGACCACCACTGAAGTATGAACTACTGATTAAAAACAGAATCATCAAAATCGCTTCTTAGTTGACGCAATAATCACATAACAAACATAGAAAAAAAAAAACATAGAGAACCTCCTCCTTTTTTTTAAGTAGGTTAAATAGAAGTATAATAAAAAAGGAAGAATGAGTAAAACATATAGAGGTTCTATTTACTATAGAAGATTATGAATATATAAATTTGATTTTAAAAGATAAAATCAAGTTCATAACACGGACCATGCAACTGGTTGCGAATAATCGACAAAAATTTTCAAAAGAAAAAAAAATTATATCGTTGTATGTACTCGATTTTATCTTTTAAAATAAACTATGTTTGAAAACCGCGAGTGTTTAAGATTAAAAAGTATAAAATATTATATTATATTACAGTCGCAGTCAGAACGATAACCTAGTTATTAAAACGAAACGCCTTTACGCACTGAAATTCCAACCTACATTTATATTACACATTCATTGAGTGTATGTGTGCTGAGTATTTGTAAGAGAATGCTGTCTTTTGATTAAATAATTCAGCGTGACCTCAGCGCTATTACGACCACACGATTTTATTTTACCGAACATTCCCAAATTAAAATAATTTATTTTATTAAATATGTTTATACATTTTAAATAGCAAATAAAGCTTAAAACATAAATCATGAATTACTTACTCATTCTAATATTATTTGCAACTCAAATAATCTACATATGAAAGAAAGTATTTTTTCATAGATGCAGCCTACTTTGTTTCATCTAGTTGAAAAATAAATATATTGAACAGAAAGTGATTGGAACAGCCCTTCCGTATAAGAGAAGGGTTGGAAATTCATTCGCCACACTAATCCATTGCAGATTGGCGGATAATTTCCTTGCCAAGAATAACATTCGTTATCCGATGTTTGTAATAATAACCGGGAAAATCAAGTTTTGTTCATGCTTTTATATTTAAGGTGGGGGATGAAAGAAGCCAGGGCAAACACCCAGGGTAGAACCAAATATCTGTATAAACATGGAATCGAACCAGTGATTGTTAATTGGTGGTACGAAATACTACTACACCACACACCAGTAAGTGTCATTTGAGCGGTTTTGGAAAACGAAATTTATTTGGTTTAACTGGTCTTAGCTAAGTTAAGTAAAAATCCAGAAACCAACTTCTTTCTTTTTTCATCCTTAACAGAATAAGGAGGTCTATTCTTCTATTCTTTTATTAGCTTAGACAGCAACGTTTTTCGGCTTTTCTGATGAAGTATTTGTTTGCTGATCATATTGTAACATTCAACAAACGCCGTTCTCGCTAAGTGACTATTAACATTTAAAAAAAACTCTTTCTCTTCTTATATTGAACTAACCGAAATCAGTCTGTAAACGTCCCAGTACTGGGCAAAGACCTCTTTTCCATATAGGAGTAAAGTTGGAGCTTAGTTCACCACGCTGCTCTACTGGGGTTTGGCGGATAATTTCCTTACTATGAGTAATGATTGCTATCGGTTATCTATGATAACAACCGGGACCGAAAACTTTACGTGCTTCGAGGCACGGCGGGCCTACCACTAAAACATACACCCACACCAGAAACAAATATTTGCTCAAATACAAATATCTGTCCCAAGCGGTAATCAAACCCATGACTACTGGCGTTAAGACAATACTTGCATCACTTTTTTTTTTTCGCTGGGAAATGCATTTACGCATCCCGCCGCCCGAAGGCGACGGGTATGTGGGACTCGCTGGCACGCAGAACGTGCCAGAATACCGCACTAAAACCCAGCGGTGCCCTCATCGTCGTAGTGGGGCGCCACGGGATCGCTCGCGCATGCAACCGTGACGCCCCGACGGTTGGCCCGCCTATGCGGGCCGCCTTCGCCTATAGAGCGCTCGCGGGCACCGGGAGCGCTCTATTGCCCTGGTGGCGAGTGGGAGGATTATAGGTGCCCCTCCCACTCTAGTGCGGAGGGTGTAGGAGCGCATAGCGGCGTCTCCTTCCCCCCGGTCGTCTCCTGCGGAGCGGGACAGCGTTAACGTCTGCTTCACGTTCCCGCTCCGCGGCCTCCTTCAAACCCATGACCTCCTCGCAAAAGGAGGCCACGGCCGACCAGCACCTCTCGCTGCCGAGCATGCAGTGGACCACGCTCGACAACGAGAGGTCTCCGCCTATCACGGCCATCAGGGCATGGCGCTGGGGCCCCCAAGCGGCACACTCCTCGAGAGTGTGACGCGCCGTGTCCATCGGCGCGCCGATACTTGCATCACTAAATAAGAACGGTGAACACTGTTCAAGCATTACTTGACGACTGCTATACTATGACGTAGTAGGGTTGGTAAAGTGGTAACACCAGATAGTTATTGCACTAGTGATCGCAGGCTCTATCCTCGCTCATAGAAAATGTACCGCGTTCGCTTAGGCTATATATTATAATCTTGGTAGTAGGTTTGGTAGTTGTGTGTTTTTTCAGACCCCCGACACAGGATTTTATCTTTCTGAAGGCCATTGGGCGTAACGCATTATTTAGTTATTAGGTACTTTATTTACATAAAAAAACAATAAAGTCAAAATAATACAATATCAGTTATAATATTATTTTTATACTTCAAAATTATAGCCATCCTACTTTTACAACTTTAGTTTTAGTGTCAAGTTATTGTTGAGAGAAACCTTTTTCATCATAAAGTATGACGTCCCTTCATGTTTTATTACCCTTAATGTGTTAAATATTTGAAAGTAAATGTTATATTTTTCTACATCAAAAGTAAATACTCGATTCAATTTTTTCCATTTGTATAATGCTTTTGGGGAAATTAAATGTGATACAAATGTTAGGGGATATTATCTTTAACAATAAACGTAGTCACAAGAGCAAAGGTATAGCAATGTTTTAAGATAAATCTGGGTAGAATTGAAAGAACGGAGACTGTAATTCCATTATTAAGGAAAATAACATCTTTCCGAAAAAAAAAAAAACCATATTCAGATTTGTTTTATATATTTTCAAGTTAAAAATAACCTTGTCTTGTCCGACACATAAAAGCTGAAAAAAAGGCGTGAAGTTAAAAAAAAATGTAATATTTTTTCGAAGTATTTCTTTTCAATAATAATTAGACTAGTAAACATAAATCAAGTAACAATTACTTGAAATAACGATTTTAAGGACTTAATTCGGATTCACACTCTATCGGCGAGTTGCACGAAACCGTCGCTAATTTTCCGTTAGTTAAGTTTAAATTAATCTTAAAATTAGTTGATCTCATGATTAATTTAAAGCTGTTGGAATTGATCATCCATTAGATAGGTCTTTAATTAAACTATTTTTTTTTTTTGTTAACTTAATCAGATGTAGGTTTCGTGCAACAGATAATTACGATTCTTGTGATTAAATTAGTTTAATAAACACTTAAATTTTAAAATTTGTTTCGTGCAACTCGGCGTATGTATACTAACATTATAACATTTTAAATTTAAATCATAAACAATATTAAATTATCATACTGGCAGTGACCAGCAAAGAAGAATAGTCCCGACCTCTTACTTGCCGAGGTCTCGTAAAAGACGATTAAGACTATAGCGGTGCGAATAACTGCACACAACCAGATGGTGATGGGCAGCAGCGGTACAATATTCTGCCACAACACACTAACAACTACAACAATATCTGGGAAACAGTGGGTCTTAGAGAAAAAATCATAGGAACCATTTTTATAGAAAATTTTAAGATCTACAACTTTGCTCTGAGGTACTTTTTCGGTAAAACTTACCGTTTTCGAGAAAAATCCAAAAAACCTAAAATTTTGACCTTGGGCCCCGAATAAGTCCCTAAGCTCACATGGGACTGATGGGGACTTTTGACACTTTATTCCTTGTGGTAAACCTAAGGTCTCTACGAAGATTTGGCTCTGTCGGAATTTTCTTTATTTCAATTGTCTAAAATGACCGGACTATAGAACGAACTTAAGATAGATAATACATCGAATCCAAATAACAGATATCGATAATCAGTTGCTTACATCGAACGAATCGATTCTCTTAAATTGCTCTCAAGTGTATAATTGACGTCATTTTCTAAAAATTACATCTCTCAAAATAATAAAGCAGACACTTTATTCAAGTACTCGTATATTCTTCAAACACTTTTATATTGCTTATGTCGATTTTAGTTTGATGATAAAATAAATACAAGGACTACAGACGTGGGCCACACACCCACAGTGATTATAAGCTGCTTATGAGCTTCGTCCTTATCATAAAAATATTTTTTTTTTTTTTGTATTTATACTTTTTGGACGGAAATGGTCTAGTAAACATGAATTTTAATCGAAAGGGCAAAGGTTAAAGGCCGCGCTGGAACCGCTGCTTTACCATGTGGTAAATTTGTTTAAAAAATCACTTTACAATGGAAAACGAGATAAATTTTTGAATAGAATATTTTATTGGCAAACGTCACTCAGTGCCAAGTATTTTCAAACCTTTTAGAAAATATAAACCTTTTAGAATATACCACTAGAAAATTTCTGAGTGTCAGGACACATTGTTTTCTTTGATGAATTTAACGCATATAATTATTTAATGAAGCTGAGAAATATTTATTCGGTTTCAAATTTAATATGATATGCGTTCAAGCTTATGAAACATTAAAATCGAAAAAAAATCTACTCTACAGAGTACTCAGACGTGTTGAAATGGTAAATTTTCTAAACAAGTTTTCTTTATGAAAAACTCATTTAGCATTATTTTTAAATCTAAGGTGTCTAATATAGCTTTGAAAAAAATAATTTATTTACACAGCACTCTCATTGTATTCAAATGAGTACACAATGGTTTGTTTTGCTCAAATTTTTCAATATGAGCTCTCGACAGATAAATCTTCTATAATCTTATAAATAAATATATCCCTTTACACCCGAAGAAAAAAAGTCGCAAATATTTAAAAAAATATTAAATAAGGGGATATCTAGGAGTCCAAAGAAGTTGGGAAAAATGCATAAAAAATTCCTGAATTTTCAGTTTTCCTGAAAAGTTGCCCTCACGATCGTGATACTAAGATACAACCTACAAGTCTCACGATAGTGAGTGTTATTTTATTTTATTTATTTTTTCATAAAAATAAACAAAGAATTGGGTAATTATCATTAATTATTAGTTTAAATAACGTCTTCATTAATTATTCTTTATCATTAAAAAAAAAATTACGTTCTTTAACTAAATTTTGTACCAAAAATCATAAATTTGTAAAATAAACAAAGTAAGCCTCTGACAAACTTCAAATCACAGAATATATAACAATTAATATTAAACGTTCGGTTAGGAACAAAAAAGAGGTTACAATTTTTTTTTAAATATAGTAATGAATAGTGGAATAGTAGTATAGTAGAATATAACATAGTTTAAAAAAAACATAACTAGACATTATGCTTTGAGGTGATAAAAATGAAAAAAGTTTTCATTTCGAGAAAGACATAGGTAAACATCATACTTGAAACAATGGAAATTTAATCTTGGATCGGCTATGGCATCCCTCCATCGTTCAAGACCTTGGTGCCTTTGTGTCATCATACACAGCCAGGTGATCATATCCTTATCTTTTACCCTGTGACTGAACATTGTTTTACCACCTTTGTAAATCTTGAAATCGAGTATTAGACCTTCGCTAGTAGCAAGAACAACATTTTCAAACCTTCTAGTTGAGGTTTACTTTTGACGAACTGACGCAAGAAACATCGGCCTCTCAAAGTTATCATTTGCTCATCTATGGAATAATAAGATGGAACTCTTTAAAATTTGTTGCAGGTATCTTGAACCAGTTTGATTATCGGTTGCACCTTCCAAAGAGGATTTTTAGTCTCAGTTTAGGGTGGCTAATGGTGATCAACTACATGAAGAGCATTGTGTAAAGTAATAAATCGATTACAAAGTATTTTGTCGGCTATAAGTCCAATCCTCATATTAGCTCCCCAGTAAATCGACATTCGTGGGTATGGTAGGAATCCCATCCAAATATGCACATCCAACACTTTTGCTATTTATGCTTTTGTAGGTTTGAGTTCTTTGTCAGTCTTACGCGTGTAAAATAAATTAGTACATCGAGCAATCTCCTCGTAGAAACCTTCATCAAAATAATCATAAAGATATTCGGATGGTATACAAACTAGGTTTTTTTGGTAAAGTTGCAATATAGTAATGTGGCTTATCGGTAAAAGGAATATTCTTCCAGGGGTCTCCATGACTATTTTGCTGCAGATTTTGCCGAATCACCGTTATACGAGAACTAACTCTGCGTGATTGCATTCGCTGCGAGGTAATGCTACGAGAACGCCATCTGCTTCCAATTTGCCGCGAAATAGTAATAAGAGAGCATGCCCTATTTGATATCATTATCTGACTTGGAGGTTGAGGTTTCATTTCATCGCCTGAACCTTCAGGATTGTTGCCCTCGCCTACAAAGTTAGCGAGAACACGTGGATCTGGTTCAAGATCTTCTTCTTCATGGGACTCTTCAATTTCTGACTCGGTTCCATCGCCAAGGGGTTTTAAAATACGTTCATCAGATATAGGAAGCACTAAAATAAAAAATAAAAATAAATGCTTAGCTACAGTACCATCTTTTAATAAATAAATAAAAAAACTAAGTTGAAATACATCTTACGAGTCACAACCGAGGAGCCACGATCGTGCTACTTGAAGTTTAGTCGCAATTTGTTTCTAACTTATAAAACGAAATAGCAAAAATAGTTTTTGTTTCATTTGATTAATGTTTTAATAATAAAATAAAACAAAAAAAAATCTTAAAATATAACAATAAACAATAAAACAGGATACTTACACGTACAGCGGGTCGGATCAAAAAACAAAGCCATCTTCTACTTCCGATTGAGACAAACTAACAACCCATTCCACGAATCGGGTGCCACTATGCGCGAATGCACATCTCTCACCATCGATCATCGTCGGTTATGTTCTTAAAAATAAATCCGCGCGGTCTTGAGAATTTTTTAAACTTTCCCGCACTATCGTGTACCGTCGGGTGTAAAGGGATATAATTATTATCAGGAAAAACGAAACCCTGAAAAGAATGTTTTTGTCATTGTAAATTATGTTGAGCAAACATTCTTTTAATTTTTATTTATTTTTTCTTTTTTTATTACGTCATTACATTATGGCATTCTTTTTAATTATTAATTTAGTAATGTAGGTATGTGCGTATTTATGCATATTGATATGTGTGTATATGTATGCGTGTGTATGTATATGTATTTATATAAAGTATCTTAATTCTTCATTTTGCACCCTTCCCACACTTCTTAAATTAGTCCTCTGCCCAAAAATTGCCTGGGAGAAATCGCTGTGTTGTATATATATATTGTAAAATAAATTTTTGAGACAAGGTGGACGTTTCTATCCCGTAGTGCGGCACGTGTAGCCTATGACACAGAATCGGATTGAGACCGGATAAAAACCGATGTCGTGGACAACTGAGCATCAATCCCAATTTTATATAATACTAACTTTTAGCCCGCGACATTATCCGCGTAGAAGTTGAAAATGTTTCTAATATGATTTTTAATTAGTTTTGTACGTTATTAATTTTGTTATAACATATTAATGATTATATTAATATATTTGAATACTTATAAAATATAACAATATTTATTATAGATGAGGATTTAAATTTTTAATAAAATTTTTCAAAATTTTATTTAAAATTTTTTAAGTAAAAATTTTGTAAAGTAAAATAAAATTTTGTTATATTTTATGAACACAAAGCTCGGCCTTTGATCTGGAGTCTGGAGAAAGTTACACGGGGGTATTATCTTTTTACGACGAAATCGAAATACTACACCTTTTTTTTTGTGTCGCAGGGGAACCCATTTACGGGTGATATCCAGGACGCCTGGGTTGGCAGTCCTAAACCGTATGTCGGACTCAGCACTTGGGGATGCAATACCGTACTAAGCCCCTGCGGAAGTCTTCAGCCGCTTTATTTGGAGGGTCCCGGATCTGCAGGCAACAGGATCCCTCCAGCGACAGGCTTGCCTCGGCGAAAAGGCCAGACTTCTCCTCCATAGAGACTGTCCGGCTTACCTCTGAATAGTCCCGACGACGCAGTGGCACGACGCGTCGGCAGCCTCCTCTCTCACCCACCTGGGGGCCTCCTTCTGGAACTTTACTGTCTCGCAGAAGGAAACCATCGTTTTCCAGGACTCGTCGTCGCCGAGCATCGCGGTGATGACGTTCGGGAACGCAAAGTCCCCTCCAAGAACTGACGTCAGACCTTCACGCAGCGCCGCCCATATCGGGTACACCTCAAGGGTGTGGTGGGCAGAGTCCACCACCGCGCCACAATCGTGACATTCAGTCGTTGGCTCCCTGTAGGCCATCCGACACAGGTAGTCACCAAATCAACCGTCAGACGAGTCAGACGAAGGGTTGGAGCTTAATCCACGACGCTGTTCCCACGACTGCTGGCGTTGAGGAGACTACTTGCACCACTACACCAGAGCGATCGGTTTACGAGGGACTATCGGATCGGATATACGGAGGACTATCAACGCTATAATATAGGTGAGACCTAAGGTCAAGTATGCATCAATTTCAACACAGATCGCTTTCTGACATTTCACGACCAATTCCATTAGTAAATTTCGAATTTTCATATTCACTCTAAAGTTCAGGTAGCAACTCTTTCGATGAAAAGAAAAAAGCTAACCAATTACGAAACGAATTCTCACACGAAATGTTCCTACGATACTAATTTCTTTAAAGAGCGAGACAAAACAGGATTTTATATATGGGGGGCCTCCCTTCAATTATCTTCTGTTCACATAAGCAATCAGTGAACAATATCTAATTAGGGCAAAGCGACCAAACATATGTAAAATGTATATGTAATGTATATGTATATTTATATGTAAATTTATTTTATTTTACGTATAAACCTGTTTGACAATTGGCGTAGTGGTTCAGGTAGTCGCCTTAATGCCGGCGATCACGGGTTCGATTTCCGCTCGGAGCAGATATTAGTATTTATGCAAATATTACTTTCTGATCTAGATGTATTTCCTTGTGGGTCTTCCCACCGCATCTCGGCGAGCATGTTAAATCGTTGGTCCCGGTTGTTATCATAGACACCTGATAGTGATCGTTTGTCAAAGAAGGGAAATTATCCGCCAACCCGCAGTGTAGCAGCGTAACGGATTAAACTCTCCAACCCTTCTCCTATACAGGGGGGAGGCGTTTGCCCAACAGTAAGATGTTAACAGGCTGATTAAATTCCGTTTAATTGAGTTCATAGACCTATTTATAAAAAGCAGGTAGATACTATGGTTATGGTATGTGGTTATGGTATGTATGGTATGTGATATTTCATGGATTTTTACGACTCCGATTGCAATGAAACTTGCTACGTAGATACACTACTTCTTATCTTCTTCTCATGGCAAATTAAAACGACAAGGCAGAGCTAGTAAATTATAAAAGACGTAATATATTAATTAATACTGAGATTAGATTTTGTCTTTAGTATAAGATTTATATGCAAAACTATAAATCATCAATCTATTTCAAAGGAGAAGGCGGGTCCTAAACCTAAATTGTCTATCTTCTATATGGTCTGATCCAATTCTGGATACCTGCATATCCAAACATTATACTTAGCGGAACTCGAATCTAACATAGAAATAGATTTAGAATTATAATGGTTGAACAAATGTTGAATAACACTAACCAAATCACGACAAATCTAACTATCGTTGTTAAGAGATACGCAACAATAGAATGTACACCGGGATAGGTATATTTAGGTCGGGGTTGTGACCCTAATCCCTAAACCTCGAGGTGAAGATACGCCCATTCGCTTGTGCCAGCCCTGAACACAACGATATTCAATCATTTCTACATCTCATCTTCATATTATATGACGTCACAAGAAAATCAAAATGGCGGAACGTCAAAATCAATTGTAACGAAAACTTTTTTAGCTTATTTTTTTTAAACAAAATTCTTTATATCAAAGTCTATTGTTAGTCTTGAATTATTAAGATACATCCCTCAATCCACATATAAACAAATCCCTCGCGATTTCATTCGTTTCAGTCTTGATACTTATCAAGTTGTTTGACATTTTGAGTTCCCGCTCCGCTCGAAGAAGTCATAATAATATGTTATAAGTAAAGAATTTAATGTTTTTTTTTTTTTTAATGTTATGTTGTCTTTGTTTTAAGTATTCATGTTTAGGTAATCTCTTATTTTTATATTGCATGTTAATTTTTTTCTATTTTTTTTTCTTTTACTATGTCTAATGAATTGGGTTATGAACTTATGACTTATGCCTGTAATAGTAGATGTAGGTAAGTAAGAAATAAATAAATAACATGTTTTTGTATAGCCGTAAAACATTCATGATTTTTTTTTTGTTCGAATTTGACTCTCTTAACATGATCAAAGAAAGAAACAAGTATGCTTAATTAAAAAAATAAAAAAACCCGACTGCGTAAAATACTCTTATTATAAACTAAGAAGAATAAAACAATTTACTAGCTTTCATTTGATACACATATTGCTACAGTAAGAAAAAAAATTCAACTCCCCCCCCCCCCCCCTCATTCCGCCATTTGCGGCCGCCATTTTGAAAATTTATATAGCCTATGTCACTACTACAATTTAGACAAATCCAAAGACATCTCATATGTCAAAAACCGTCCAGCCATTTGGGCTGTAGGGCGTGTCAAAGAAATGGACATACATACATACATACATACACTCGAAAAACATAACCCTCCTTCTGTCGCAGTCGGGTAACAAAACATTCAGCTTTAATATAATAATTATTGAAATCGATCGATTAAAGGTTGAAATAAAAAAAAAATTACTGAGATTCTCTATTCTAAGACACAATACTTCAATTTCAATTCACATTTAAATTTTAATGTCACGTTAAATCTGGAGCAATAATAATTAGTCTTCTTACTACTATTATGAGTCCGAAAGTTCCGAAATCCATCCAGGATTTTACGGGACTTTTTGATGGATGGTTTGTTACTCAATCACGACAGAACGGCTGAACGAATTTTAATGAAATTAAATTAAAATATTTAAATATTTTAAATATGCTTAACACACACACACGTCGTCTGTTCCTAAGGTAGGCAACTTAATGCCTGTGTTTTAGGTAACAGTCGACTGATATACTTTTTTTTTAAATAAATATACATATAAATCATACATATATAAATAAACATATATTACACCCAGACTCGAGGCTGGAATCGAACCCACAACCCTTGGAGCAGAAAACAGGGTCACTGCAAACTGCGCCAACGGGTCAGTCAATTGTACAGAGATAGATTATAGTCTGGAATAGCACAATATCTTTTTATCCTATATCCTTTATATTATAATTTATGACCAATTTCCATGCGGATGAAATCGATAATACAGCTATTCAACAATAAAATTTAATCCAACTTATCTATGCAAAATTTAATTTCCAACGCAAAGTTAATATTACCTTATTACGAAATAACAAAGTTCCGTATCCTGCCAAAAATTAGGTCAAGGACGTGACCCTAAACCATTGGACTGTCTGTGTGTGTGCTACATGTACACACATGTAAATGATACATAATTTTTTTACCAAATAGGCTAATAATGAGACTTATTGGTGTGATATTTTGGCTTACCAATGAAAAAAAAAAAAAACAATCATAGAAAATTAAGGACTTCAATTAATTTGAAATATTATTTTATATAGTATATAAAAGTGTTAAATAATAAGCCCGTTGGCACAGTTAGCAGTAATTTTTATTATATAATTAATTAATTATGCTTTATTTTTATGTACCTACATCTATTTAAAAATATATGTATATGTATATAAGTCGGCTGTTACCTAAAACAAAGGCATTAAATTAGGAACAGAAACTCGTGTGTGTATATTAAGCAATTTAATTTAATGTAATTTAAAAAAATCATTGTATATCTTTGATCACATCTATAGTTTTTCTATACTAGCTTCTGCCCGCAGTTTCGCCCGCGTAGATGTCGGTTATCGCGAAGAAAAAACAAGTATTCTATGTTAGTTCTAATACCTCCAAGAATAAGTGTACAAAATTTTATGATAATCGGTTAAGTAGTTTTCACGTGAAAGCGTAACAAACAAACTTACTTTCGCATTTTTAATATTAGTATGATTTGAATTTATTATAAACATTATTTTCGACTCATCGAAAAACTAGAATTAGAACTATGTAAGCTGAGCATATTGAGTTTTTAATTTGTACACGGAATTTAGTATGGCCGTATGAAAATTACTTTTATTTTGAAAGAAAGAAAGAAAGAAAGAAAGAAAAACGTTTATTTAGGTAAAAGTATTACAAAAAATAAGAATAAAAAAAAATAACAGAATAATTAGTGGCTTAGATACAAGATACTTTTTCCTAAAAAGGTCTCCACTCAGCATGTGTTGCATCTGATTAGACACAACGCTGATCTTCCGTGAAGCCGTTCTACAAAAGATTTTTTTTTTTTTACTATGACGGCGCTAACAAATATTTTAAAACTATTTAAGATAAACTATTTAAATACATTATATATAAAAATAAATAAAAAAAATAAATAAAATACTAGATAATATGAATAAGTAAATGAAATATAGATCGGAATATTTTTAAGGATAGCTTTTAATATCATCACGCTGTTACATAAATACGCAGAGTATTGCTGTAAATAATCAATACACCGACTCACCCCAATACCTAAGACCCTTTCTCTTTTTCTTTTTTTAGAAGGTATTCTTTAACATTATGTCTAAATAAGGACTTCGACTTGGTCATGTCCCGAAACGGTGGAGGCAAGTCATTCCAACACTTGGTTGCCGCAAACTTAAAACTACCGCTGAAAGCTGCTCCGGCATGTTGCGGCATTTTAAGGGTCCAGGCATGACTTGATCGAGTGTCATCAGTCCTTAGCCACTCCAATTTTTCGAACAAGTATTTAGGCTGCTGAAACTTTAAAATGCCAAAAAGCAGTGTAGCCAGATGAAGTTCTCTCCTGGATTTCATATTGAGTAATTTATTTGAATTAATGTATGGAGTAACATGCGATCTAGGCGGAATATGAAAGCAAAAACGCGCGCACGCATTTTGGATACGCTGGACCATTCGTTGAGTTCGACAAAGAAGTGTTGGTCCATAAAGGACATCAGCATAGTTTAATTTAGAGAGTATAAGAGCTTCACAAACTTTTATGCGCATGTCAACACTTAAGTACTTACGAACCCGGTATAATATTTTTAATCTATAAAAACAACTGCGTGCAGTTTCGAGTATATGATTTTCGAATTTTAATTTACTGTCCATCAACACTCCCAAATTTCTAGCCTCCTGCGTAAACTCTAATATTTTGTCCTTAATGCGTACATCAAGGACGTCAGGTGAAACTTTTGATAATGCTTGACGAGTACCAAGCAGCATACATTTTGATTTGTCAGGGTTAAGAACCAAATGATTATCCTTCGCCCAATCCGCTATACTACTCAAATCAGAATTTAACTTAGCTACCGCCTCGCTATAACAATTAGGTTTAAATGATATATATAACTGAGTATCATCTGCGTACATATGATAATTACAATTCTTAATATTCTTCATCATATCCGAAGTATATATGACAAACAAAATTGGACCAAGGATTGATCCTTGGGGCACGCCTCTAGTTAAAAACCTATGAGAAGATCTAGCAGTCCATCCCGTGGAGTCACGTAGTTCGACATATTGAGTCCGCCCATATAGATAACTACTAAACCATTTCAAGGAATTAGGGCTAAATCCATAGTAAGCAAGCTTTGATATTAATAAAGAGATATTAATGGTGTCAAAAGCTCTTGAAAAATCAAGTAATGTTAACACTGTCACTTCACCTAGATCCTGCGAGGTCAGTATGTTATCTACTACGTCAATCAGAGCAGTGGTAGTACTTCGCAATCTTCTGAAACCCGACTGCTTGTTTGGCAGGATATTGTTACTTTCTAAAAAGAGTGAAAGTTGAGCACAGACAACTCTCTCCAATATTTTAGATAAGCACGGAAGAATACTGATTGGTCGTAAATCTTTTAATGCTTGTACAGTCTGTTTTTTCGGTATTGGCCTAACGATTGCAGACCTCCATATTTCAGGAAATATTCCAGTGACAATAGATTTATTAATGATTTCAGTTATTACCCTGAGTGTTGCTGGAAGAGTCAGTAAAATCATATCAAGTGAAATGCCATCAACACCTGTGGCATTACTTTTTAAAGATTTAATAATCTTCATAATTTCAACTTCGGAGACAGGTTTTAGGTCAAAGTGAAATCCAGAACAATGGTTTTCATAGTAAGATAAGAGGGATTGGGGTACATCGTCACCAGTGGGAATGTTGAGGAAATGATCATTAATTAAATCAGGGTCTCTAAATGCTTCAGTTACCTCGCAGCCTCCAGCGCCTAAATCGGGAGCTACATACTTTTTTATATTTTTCCACAATATTTTAGAATCGTGTAGGTATTTATTTATGTTCATGTCATAAAAAGCTGCTTTCTCGTTATGAAGTGCGAATGCAACGACATGTTTTAGGTCCTTGTAATATTTTTTTTGAGATTCTAATTCCCTTTCATTTTTAGTGGAGTACATGTATTTCCGGCGAGCTTGATTTCTAGTTTTAATCATTTCAATGATAGTTGGTGTAATCCAAGGATATGATTGTTCCCTAATTCGAATTATTCTTAACGGAGCATGCACATCAAATAATAATAAGATATATTTATTAAAAGCAGTGACCATACTGTTGACATCTTGCATTGCACTTATTTCCGCCCAGTTTATATAATTAACATGTTCAAAGAAAACGTCCTTATCCACTTTTTTTAATGGTCTAAAAATGATAACTTTTGGATTGGGCTTTTTCCTTGGAAAATGAACCTGAAAGTTGATAAACGCATGGCTACTTAGCTCAGGAATAAAGTTGATGTCAACACAAGATACACGTAAATCGGTACACACCAGGTCAATTAAGGTTTGGCTGTGCTCCGTAAAGTGAGTTCTCATTGCGAAAATTTTATTTATCAATATAGACCTAAAATTTTCACTGCCTTCCAGAAGCCTTTATTCTTATTAAGGATGATTGGATCTTGAATCTGCCACGCGGCTTCAATGCATATTCATATATTATTCGCATGTATAATAACATTCTATAAGCGATTTTACAGTTGCCGATTTATATCAAAAAATCTTTAATAGCCAAAGCATATTAATTCGGACAAGATTGTACCTAATACTTTTGATATTGTTCAAAATTCTTAATTATTATTTTTAGGAAACAGATTATAATTATCAAGTACCTGGATGACCAAGCTTTGCTCGGTTAAACTATATTTAGACACAAATTACATAGTGATAATATATGAATAATATTTTCAATCTTACCGATATAATAATAAAACAATAGTCACTGGTTACATAAATAAAAAGAGATCCTAATAATATTTTTTCTCACCAAAAAAGGAACTTGAAAAAAAAAGGAAAAATCTTCCGTTTTCGAGACCGCCCGATTTCCCACCTGAGCTATTATAAAACAGATGGTGGTGAAATTTACTTTCTTATTCTAATGATATTCTAGCAGTTTTTAATTGCTCTCGTGATTTTTATTTAAATAACCAGTTTATATCTTTTTTTCCTAAAAAAAAGTATGTGCAACATGGGACGAAAGTACTACATCCATTCCCGTATGTTTGCTACCCTCGCCTTCGGCTCGGGCGGCAATTTCATATGAGGGTCAAAAAAATAGTACTTTCATCCCATTTTGACACAAAATACTATATTATTATATAGGTAAGACCGAAAAATATTATTCATATTTCATCAGTTCTATCGTATCTAAATATAATTTCCAAAAAAAAAAAGAACGATTAACAAAAAAAAATAATAATAATAATACCGAGCAAAACTCGGAAATCAGGTAGTACAGGGCTCTCAATAATAGTTCTTTTTTTTACAAAAGAGGGAACTTGAAAAAAAAAAGCAAAAAAAAAAGTGGGACTTGAGGCATCGGGATTCGAACCCAGGTATACTGATTTCCCACCTAAGTTATTATTACCTTGTAGATTATGCCGAAATTTACCTTCGTATTCTAATAATATTCTAACAGTTTTTAATTATACTCGTGATTTTTTATTTAAATAACCAGTTCATATTTTTTTATTATTGTTTCGGTAAGATCGAAAAATATTATTCATATATCATCAGTTCGTAATTCGTATGTAAATATATTTTCCACAAAAGACGAATAACAAAAAATAAAAAAATAAAATACCGAGCAAAGCTCGGTCATCCAGTTAGTAAAGGGCTCCCAATAATAGTTTTTCTCACAAAAGAAGTAACTTTAAAAAAATATATAGTCCTGGAGACTGGATTCGAACCTGGGGTTTTCTTATTTCGAATCCGCCCGGTTCACATCGGAGCTATGATAAACTTATCAATGACGGCGAAATTTACCTTCGTATTCTAACGATATTTTTTAATTGCCTGAAAAAAGGGATAAAACGACATTTTCTAAAAGTAAATCCTAGCTAAATCGATTTATCGCCCCCGAAACCTCCTGTATACTGAATTTCATGAAAATCGTTGGAGCCGTTTCCGAGATTCAGATTACATATATACAAGAATTGCTCGTTTAAAGATATAAGATAAGATAAGATATAAGATTATAGATATAAGATTGTGGTTGAGATATGAAAACTAAACAGGTCGTTAAGTGACTATTTTTGTTTGAATTTCAATAAGATATCAAATGACGTGTTCTAAATTAATCAAAGATTAGTATAATGATTTTTAGAAAAAAGCGCAAAAGCGATTTTAACACCTTTTTTTCTCTAAGGACGATAAAGTGTTAAAAAATTCCCTTTAATTTAAAAAATAAAATTGACGCAGATTTTCTAAAAGATAATAGGAAAAGTTTTATTGTGCTTTTTTGTACATTTGTTCCTCGTTACTGAAACCGACGCCGAACAAATATTTTGTACAGTTTCCACACCGGATACTACATTTTACATTGTTGCGTTATTTTATTTCGATTAAGTTTTGAAAAGTATTTTACATTTATATAGACTAGAACCTAAATTTTTGACAAAAGTAACAATAAAATGATAGAAAACTGCATAGCTGCAATGACAACTTTGTCGATGAAACAGAAATCTCTTCAAAGCCAAGGCAGGTGATTTGTTGTAAGGAATGTGATAGAGGGCGAAAAATTTTCACAAAATAGATTAAAAGAATCATCAATTTTGTTCATTAATTTATTTTAGCTTTTTTATATACCTAATTGTTTTGAGACATGCACTGAATTACAAAAATCCTATTTATAGAAATTGTTTTATTAAATCGGAAATAAATCTTGTAAAGGACATGGACCAAAATTGCCTAGTAGGAAAATAATTAACGGTGCAAAAAAATTTCTTTTGTAATATACGTTTAAAAAAAGAGATATTTTTTTTAGTATTATGGATATTTTATTTAAACTTGGGGAATAAATTACAATTTTAAATAGTTATGAATTGATTTATTATTTACGTGACGAGTGACGACCCGATTCGCGATAATTGTATTCGATAAATCGTCGATCAAATTACAAATTCGTCTGTGTCGTTTTACAATAAAGATTTTTATTACTTTAATATTTCTAAATAATTTAATCATAATTGAAGTGAATAGCTAACTTTCACACAGGATTTCACATAGGGCAGTTAGTTCGCATATTGCACTCTGTGATTAGCGGTCTGCACAATACTAATGAATACCTACCTACCTATGTGAACTGAGCTGAACTAACTTAGTTCGTATTTCGTTACGTAAATCAATAAGTTTATTTCAAAATTGTATAAAAGAACAGGAAAAATTTTGATAATGAGTTGACGAAGTAGTTACCCACCACCACCATCACACCAGCCGGTGGATGTCCACTGCTAAACGTAGGCCTCCCCATCATCTCTTTGGGTTCAATGCTCGCCACGCTTGGCCGGTTGGCTAGCGCAGTGCGTTATGGCAGAATATGGTGACACTGCTGCCCATCACAATCCTAGTTGGTGTGCAGTTGTTCGCAACACTATGGCCTCAGTTATGTTTACGACAATTTGGCAAGAAAGATGTCGGGACTACTCTTCTCTGCTGGTCAACGCACGGCAAGAAAGAAGTAGTTACAGAATATGGTTATTGCGTTCTGTAAAATGTTTGTGTAGGCCTTACAGATGTTTGTTGTGATCTCGCTATACGATTTTGTTGTGTGTGTGTTTCAGATCCCGACACAGGATTTTATCTAATTATCGATTATATAATGTACTGTGCTAATGAAGACCGTTCTGGTGTAGCGTTTGTGTTGTATGTAAGATTATTATATATCTGCACCAACTACCCGGTTTTGTTGTTGATCTCTCCTTTTTCATTTGCGATGTCTTGAAGAAATGGCTAATTAGTCATAAGACCGCCTGTTGTACTACATAATCTTTAGCTCACTTTTGACTGTGCTTTATAATGTATTTGTGGTGTACAATATAATAAAAATTAATTACAATAAAATAAAAATTATCGAATAAACAAATTGTTTGTCAACAAAGCCAGATTTATTAATATTTTAATTCATAATTTTTTAATTCATTAATCATTAATAATTTGAAATAAATTGATATAGAAGAGTGATTTTGTGCTATTTTTAAATGTTGTCGGCCCTTGATTCTATATACACATATGAATTTCTGATATACTTACCTCGCCTCCCGGATAGCGTCAACCCAATGCACGCAGTCCACTTCGGAAGCTGCTCGCAGCTCGTACTGTCTCTGACTCTCTCGTCGATACGATATCGTGAAGCAGAACTGAGGAAATTATTTATATATTAAACACTTATATTACTCGTTTTACACGTGTTTTGTCTCGATTTTCAATGTTATACATTTAAATAGGTAAATAACTAAACGTCTCCCGCTCCAGCTTCCAGTAGAATTAGAATCCCAAAAGTAGAAAGTTATAGGCCACTATACATTACTTTATGACATAAAAAACCTGAAGGCCCGTGAAGCTGATATTCAAATACATTTATACTACGAGAATCGTGGATTTGAATTAAATTACAACGAATATTAAAGTAAAATGTAACTTTTTAATGTTATTTTTCACACTACTTTGAGCGAGATACGTTCTTACTAAAATACATAATATAACGCTTCACTCTCAGCGGCCTCCAGTAGGACAGTAGATTATAATCTTGTGTTTGGAAACACAAAACAAACACCTGTATTGTATCAGCCTGTAAACAACCCACTGCTGAGCGAAGGCCTCTTTTCCATATAGAAAAAGGGATGGAGCTTAATCTACCACGCTGCTCCACTGCGGGTTGACGGATAATTTCCCTACCATGAGTAACGATCATTATCAGCTGTCTATGATAACAACTGGAACCGACGGCTTTACGTGGTCTCCGAGCGGAGACCCACAAGAACATACACCCAGACCGGAAACAAATATTTGTACAAATACAAATAACTGTCCCGAGCGGGAATCGAACCCACGACCGACGGCGCGCGGCGTTGAGGCGTCTGCTCGCACCACTACATCAAAACGGTTATCACAAACAAAAACCTAGACCCTGACAAAACATCTAAATCAAAATCAAAATCAAAAACAACTTTATTCAAATAGCACGAGCACTTTCGAATCGTCATTTTACAAAATTAATATTGTACTGATTATCATTATTTTTTGTAAAAGTAAAGCTACCACCGATTCGGAATGTAGATCTGTATGGACTATAAGTACAAACGTTAATCATGAGGGTAGATTGAACTCGCAAATATAACAGCCAGTTGCTGTGACCACTGCGCCACCATTAATTATCATCACTACATATTATAAAACAAAGTCCTCCGCCGCGTCTGTCTGTCTGTCTGTTCGCGATAAACTCAAAAACTACAATACGGAATTTCATGGGGTTTTCAACAATAGGTAGTGATTCATAAGAAAGGTTTAGGTACTTATATATAAACCACGTTCGCAGCCGAGGCGGGCCGCTAGTTTAAGAATATATATTTTTTTAAATTCCTACTATCAGTCCACACTCTCTCTATACACGGTATATGTATTTATTTATTCATTTTGATCAAATTTTGAATCATAATAAAATACTTTTTATTCGTCCACACAAGTTCAAATATATATTTTTTTAAACTTGTAATGAATGACACTTGATGGTCATACAGTTTTTTCAAATATTAATTCATTACATATTTAAATTCGATTATTTAATTTTAGTTTTATATATGAGAAAAAAAAATCTTTGTTTATCTATGTCGGAATAGACTTTAATTATATATATATATATTACTTCTTGTATATAAACCTCCAACGCTTCTCCAATATGGAGAGGAGTCTTTAGCCAAGTGGGACGTTTACAGTCTGATTCAGTTCAATATATAAGAATGAGTAAATTAATCGAAGTTAACTTACTGAAGCGTTTCGTTCCATTGGTGATTTGCTGAGTCGTTCACAATATGAACCTTCCAGAAGGAGTACGCCGGTCGGCCGCGTGTTGTTCTCCGACTCGTAGTAGAATAGCAGATTCTGCGCGAGTTATTATTGTGTCACTCGTAAAATATATATTTCATAAAAAACACGTAAATTCTGCTAGTATAAATTGATAATATATATATGCTTATTATAAAACTATATATTTTGAAGAAAAAAAAAAAAATTTATTCATTTAGGTACTCCATTGTACCGCGTATAACAAAAATATAATTACTAATTGAGTGGATCTCATGACCTTATTAGCTCTTCTATTTCGGTATATAAAAATAATATTTTATATCTACTTTTACGTAGGTATAGCAAATAAGCACACATAATGTACTTTTTTCCTATTCCAACTGTTGCTAAAGCATGTCGTGTTTACCCTTAATACAGATTTACAATTTAGGAATGTTGTATGTTAATGATGTGTATAGTAATTGTGTTAACTAATTGTAAAACCGCTAGTAAACCTTAAACAAATAAATCCAAAAGTTTAAGAGCCTGTTTCACCGGTTGCTGATAAACCTATCTCACGTATAACGGTATCAACCAGATAAACATTTATGATGCATTTTTCTTTTCCAACATCACTTTACATTATCTGTCAGATATTTGATCATATTTGATTGCATTGCCGTTCGTTTCTTCGTTGCGCTTTCTTTGCAATAAAAGGCATACCGATGAGAGGGTGGCCTTTACCTTGTTTGAATGCCTATTATTACTGAAACCATATCAGTTTACCGTAGTCCATAATAATTCGAAACTGTTCACTATTTGAAAGCGCCTAAAGTTTTTTTCATCATAACCTATACTTTTACATGTTAACGTCTAGTCTATTATGACAAGTTATGTGAGTTGGATAATTATAACAATTTAATGTGCCTATTATCACGAGTTTATGACACCAAAAGTCATCGGTGTACACTAAGTTCGAACGCCCATAAAAAAATTAGCCATGTCATTTCTATTCAAAACCTATGATTCCTAAAGTTGTAGATTATAAGTTGAAGTAAAACAGGCTTTAAGGACCTGTTTAACCTACTGCTAAATAAAACCTATCACGAACTTATGTACGTGATAAACTTTAGTACGATTAAAATCACAATCAAAGGCATACTTTAAGTTATAAAAATGGTTCCTTTTATGCCGAAATTCCGATTTGATATTCGTAATTCATTAACGCGTTGTCCGATTCTATCTTTTTTGATGGAAAGGTCATATTTGAAATATTAATATCCCCGTTAATATATCAAGATCTTTTTTCGTTAGTTCAGAATTGACAGATATCGAACACACATGGCTCATCTTAAGCTGACGTACAGACTAATAAAAGAGACGGCAATTGCGAAATATATTAATAACATTTGGTTTATCCAAAAAAAAAAAAAAAACTTACAATTGAACAAAATATCGGGGAATATAATCAAAAATGTTAATATTTATTAACAGATTTTATTTTTTTACACATCGAACTTATAGTTAAGGGGATAAATATGTAATCTCTATTGTTTATTAACTTTAAAAAGTATTCCTGCTAAATTAACTTCTGCTGTCAAACTTCTGTTTATTCTAGCTCGCTATTAAATATAAATCTACAATTTTTTATCTATTTTTAAGGTAATATATTATATTATATTAAAGAAATCAACACTCAATTCTGAATTGATAACAAAAATATATGAATACATAAATAACTCCCCCTGCGTTCAAGTATTACGTAACGTTACGTTTTTTCAGTACCCCCCCCCCCCTCCATAAACATTACGTAGCACCCAAGTTACAATTTTTACCTACCGAAAAGTCGCTAAAACACCTTTGTTATTGTTTTAATCACGTTTGCGATAATAATAAATAAAACAAGATATTTCTAACTCGTAATACATGGAGAATAAAACAATAATTACATATAATACAATCGAGGGACTCGCCGTAAAACATAAACGAAAAGGGTTGCCAACATGGCAGACATTAATTTCCTTCTTCTTTATTTAAATAAAAAACAAAAAGAAACGATTTTACATAACATGTTGTATGACACCACTTCCCGCCCTTGTAACGCATCGTAACGTATTACAAGACCTCCCACCCCCTTAAATATCGTTACGTAATAATTGAACGCACCCTAAGTATGTCTGTGTCTGACTTTACCTGATAGAGGACGAACCACCGCAGCTGCCATTTCGTGTTATTATCCGAACTCCTTTTGTGTAAGTAGCCGGCCTGCAACAGACATCACTATAAACATTTTATTTCTCTAATAATAACTAACATTGGCAGTGACCCTGCTTACTCCTCCAAGGTTGTGGGTTTGATTCCCGCCTCGAGTCTAGGTGTACTAATATATTTATTTGTATCTTATATCTTTAAACGAGCAATTCTTGTATATAATCTGAATCTCGGAAACGGCTCCAACGATTTTCATGAAATTTAGTATGCAGGGGGTTTCGGGGGTGATAAATCGATCTAGCTAGGATTTATTTTTAGAAAATGTCGTTTTATCCCTTTTTTAACGCAATTAAAAAATATCATTAGAATACGAAGGTAAATTTCACTTCTATTAATAAGTTTATAATAGCTCGGATTGAAATCGGGCGGATTCGACATTAAAAAACCCGGGTTCGATTCCAAGTGTCTAGAGACCAAATTCTTTTTCCTTTTTTTTTCAAGTTTCTTCTTTTATGAGAAAAACTATTATTGTGAGCTATTTTTATTTTTTATTTAAATAACCTGTTCCTGTTATTGTACTTTTTTGTCGGTAAGATCGAAAATATTATTTATGTTTCATCCGTATGTAACGTATCTAAATATAATTTAACCGAGCAAAGCTCGGTCATCCAGGTACTATGTATATATTACAAAAAAAAATGTATATCAGTCGGATGTTACCTAAAACACAGGCATTAAGTTACCTTGGGGACAGACGACCGTGTGTATATTAAGCAATTTGATTTAATGTAATACCCGTGTGTGTACCTATGTTAAAAATATTTTTTTTATTGATTTATTTTATTTACACTGCACAAAAGTGCACCACAAATATACAAACAAGACAGTTTTATGACAATTAGAAAATGTGAAGTACAAGGGGCGGTCTTATTGTTAATTAGCCATTTCTTCCAGAAAACCAGAAATAAGTGAGAGCGAGTACCTAGATGTTGCAGTTATTATATTTGTTTATAATATATTATTAAACTAGTTTATAAGTATCGTCGGCGTTTACTGATTGTCTGCTACTCCAGGATCCACTGATCTGATTTATAAAAAAAAATGTTTTTAAATCAAACAGATTATTAACTAAAATATAGGCTATAAAAAATTCAGCTGTTACAAAATGTAAATGTTATTTACAGTCGTGATATTTAATATTAAAATATTTTCCTTTTCAAATATTTTTGCTAGGTATCGTTATTGAAAAATGATTCAAAGATTAAAATTTGGCCATACACTTCAGTGCCAAGGAGCAAATCAATTTTACCAGGTGTGTCAAATGAGGGATCCGCTAACTCCCAAAACTGGAAATTGATTCGATAGTACCTTGATAGCAATTTTCTTTTACTTATTTATTTATTTAAATAGTTTAACAACCGTTCTGGTGTAGTGGTACGAAGAGTCGCTTCATCACTGGCGGTCGCGGGTTCGATGCCTGCTCGGAGATGATATTTGTATTTATACAAATATTTGTTTCCGGTCTTAATGTATGGCGTCCTTATGGGCGTCCCCACCATGTATCGGAAAGTACGTAAAGGCCTCGGTCCCGGTTGTTATCATGGACACCGAACGCTATCAGGTGATAGCGTTCGTTACTCAGGTAGGGTAATTATCCACCAACCCGCGGTGGATAAAGCTCCAACCTTACTCCTATATGGAGAATTGGAGAAAAGGCTTTTGCCTAGCATTACTACTAGCTACGTTTACAGGCTGATTCAGTCCAGTTCAGTTCAAGCTATCATACTTCACGCATCGACTGAAAAAGCCTATAAACGTCTATTGCGGGGAATTGGTTTCTTCTCAATATAGGAGAAGGTTTACAAAATAATTTGAAAAGCTACTCCACTTCGATTTGCGTATAGCTTTGCCCACTAGAATAACAATAATTACCGGGTATTTTATTAGGTTAGGTTAGGTTGTTTTATTGCGTTATTTATTTTTTAAGCACGGTGAGGAGACCCACAAAGACAAACCGTACAAACTGGAAACATTTTTATACGAATAAAAATATTTATATTCTATTTATTATTTATTTATTTATTTAACTCTTTATTAATACGTACAGAAAATTACAAAAATAATGTACAAGTCACAGAACGTAGTATAAGTCACAAGTACACGGGTTTGCTTATCCCTATGAGAGATTTCTTCCAGCACATCCGAAAAGGAATCATTTTAGACATAAAACAGATAAGGTATATATAGAATATATATTATACTTTATCTGTTTTATGTCTATATAGAAGGGATGGGCCTTAATCCATAACGGTGCTATACTGCAGGTGGGCGAATAATTTCCCATATAAAACAGTGGTTATTAAACCTTCGCGCTGTCCTGAAGAGTCGGATTTAATTAGATGACTTGTTTGCACCTATCTTTTGTTTTCTTATATGGCTGTTTGCTTCCAAATTATAATAACAGGGGAGGCTTAAATGTAGTGTGTCACAGTCCCAATGTGGGCTAATGAATACTTTTTTTTTACCAAGAGTAACGATCGTTACCATATCGGATTCATCATCATAATATAATATGGTTATTTATTTATTTACTTATTTCCATAAACATACAACCATTACAGGTTAGTTACTTAATGCGATAGTAGATACATATTAAAATATTAAAAAATATAATATACTAATCATAACAAATAATAAATTAAGCAGCCCTTGTGAAATCATTCATAGCACAACAGAATAGGACCACTCGATCTGATTATGAAACAATAAACCTGAACACAGGTGGAACAACAAGGAACTTATATTACTTACAATTGATTGAAATCGTATATCAACTAATAAAATTAACCAAACGCTGATTATTTTCACGCCAAATCAGTGATTATATATACATGTTACCTTACAATTAGATCACAGAACACATTTTACCCATACGAGACTATTGCAATTCCAACAGTGTAGAAATATCGAGAACTTGGAATGATTATCGTTAAATACGGTAAATATCCCGTTTTATGTTTTAATAATAGTACTAAAACCACTAGTACTTTATTACAATAAAAAAAAACTTTAAAAAAATTATTAAGGTGCAAAAAGGCAGTCTTATCACTAAAGTAATTATTTCAAGGCAACCTCTACTTAAGGAGTTGTATTGCAAATTCAATCAAAATTATGTAGATATTATTTTTAGTATTTCGTACGTTTAAGATTTTAAATTAACATGGTTATTTTTATAACTAAAATTATTCAAATCGGGATATTAACCATGTTTTTTGTTTTCATTTGTTGGAGCTCGATATTTCGACATTATCTACGAATGTCTTGTTCACGAGATTATAACTAAAATTCTCGTCGTCGTCGTCGTGTCGTCTCGTCGTCGTCTTGTTCACGAGATTATAACTAAAATTCTATCGTCTATTAATAGTCTATTACCTGCGAGTGATCGTACTGCGCTCGTTCTGATAGCGCTATGAGTTGACCATCGTTGACCCGGATCGAACGGTTAATCTTCGGACTCAACATGGTTATATCTGAAACATATATCTCATTATAGCTTTTTTTAAAAACTGAGAATACTCAAGAACTGTAAACAAAGCATTTAAATTATTATTTTTCAACAATAAGTTTCTATAAAGGAAAACGTTAAAGTCAAACTCATGCCTGGCGTGTTGGCGCAGGTGGCAGTGACCATGCTTTCTTCGAAATTCGATACCCGCCCTGAGTCTGTATGTAATATATATTTATTAATTTATCAACTATTTTTATGTATATATATTGCAAAGAAAAAATTATATCAGTCGGCTGTTACCTAAAACACAAAACACAGGCATTAAGTTGCCTACCTTGGGAACAAACGACCGTGTGTGTATGTTAAGCATATTTATTATAATTAAACTAATTTCTGAAAGTGAACTCTTTCAGTCAACCCGTGATAGTGATAAATGTCATCCAAGAGGGACACGATATTGGAAGAGAGGTTCTATAGTTATTGTTTAGTTGTACAAGTATCGTTTGTTAAAGGCAGACGAAAATTCTCATTTTAAACAAAAAATATAATTAATATAAATTATTTTGAAGATATTTAGGAGCAAAAAAATATATAAGGATAAGTAAGTAGATATGACGGCACACGATCCAAATATAGGTACTTTGTAGTTCTATTTTTAAAGTAATTTTAATTCTAAAAAATTAATATTGCACTCTCACTTCACGCAAATCGAGTGATTTTTCGAACTTAAAATATCTCTATTTATCATATATTGCCCTTGTAACATAATCTATACACACACACATATTAAGAAAAAACACAATTTTTAACACTCATGATACTTTTAATGGTATTTTTGTTATTTAAATTAATTAAAAAAACTGTTTAAAAAAGTTCTGTCTTATTGTTGTTATGTTATTAAAAAAGTCCGTGTGTCTGTATATGCGGATCCTGTATAGTGTGGTCACGATAACGACCGAAATACTTCACTAATCGAGTTCTTTTTTTTTTCTTACGCTTCAGTATAGTTAGGAATAGAACCCTATTAAAATTCACGGTCTTATTCGATGTGGTTGAATTGTTTTTAACAATTTTATTGTGAAAAAATGAGATTATGAATTTTTCCAAACTATTTTATAATGTATACTTATTTGAATAAAAAACTTTGATATAAATGACAATAATTAAAGAATTTAGTTAGCCTACATTTTGGAAAGAATTGAGTTGGTTTATCGGAATAATGTGAAGATAAACGGACTAGGTAAACTTTATTATTTGTGCTCTAACGCCATTTATCAGAAGCATCCCAGGCATTATCATCCACCTAAATAGCGTGGTTTTAATTGGAGACAAAATACTGAAGTAAATTTGGACTGCAAATAAATCCGCGGAGTACTTTTGATTATTTATACCAGTTTAAAAAAAAAAGGAAAATAAAATCTAATAATTACAGAAACTAGCAACAAACTTAACTGGTAAAGATGGAACTGCAGGAAATAAATACCCACACGGCCATCACCTAGGGAATCAGGGATATGAATAGACGGCCTTAGCCAGATTTTATATATAAAGATCCATTAACCGTTTCATTGCAAATTTGCAAAGACTAAATAATGAATTTATATAAGGTACTTATACCAAATAATCTTTTTCTTTTAATTCTTTCTATTAGTCTGTATCTTGTTTTAGCGAACCTCTGAAATGAAAGATACAGCCCTGTGTTACATGGACGCATAGAATAGATATATACGTTATACCAGTGATTCTCAACCACTGTGCCGCGGCACTTTTGTGTGCCGCCAAATTTTGCAAATATATAATAATGTTAATAAGTATTATTAAATTATATCATTTAAAAAGAAATATATTTCCTTAATAAACGTTTAGTTATTATTGTAGTATATATTAGTTTATTTCGTATATTTAAAATTTTTGTCATAAACTGTTTATGCAGTGTGTTGTAGTAAGTAAATAATTTTTATCATTTTCTTTGTGTGCCGCCAAATTTTGAAATCGTTAAATATGTGCCGTAACAAAAAACAGTTGAGAATCACTATGTTATACATTATATGTATACATTACATAGACACCTCTGAATCCCTCGGATGGGGAACTTACTGTAACAAATACTTTTTTAAAACAGGAAATACTGATTCTTTTCTAAAATAAAAGAACCCAAAGTTACTTTTTACATTCTTTATAATATAAGGACAACGTAATGGTTCCGATAAAACAGATTCAACTGTTTAGTGGATTGGCTGAAATAGACAGACATACAGCAGAAAGACAACATTTTAATTGTACGTATATTAAGTATAAACCCTATGTAAACATAGATATCTACTTATTAAAATAGGTTAAATACTAATATTACAAATTCAACTAAAATTTATTTTACATTTATTGAAATATTTATCACAATTCATATATTGTGATTAAAATAAAAAGTGACAAAATATATTTAACAAAATTAATAATTTATTGTTTAGCTTCATTTAAATTTCAAACAGTGGTGCATCAGAACCGACACTAAATATAAATATATCGATCTTTAAAAAAAGTCACGTTAATAAGTTGGTTTGTTGAATAAATAGTACAAATAGATTATTATTTATTTACTTACGTTTAAATTACAGCAATGCGTTTATCTTGATCCACTTAATACTGTTTTTATGCGTCATTTTTACACCAAACCGTTCATAATCAATTTTATTGTATGAAATCACAGTGTATCAACATACTTTCATAGATAAGTTATGTATTACGCTCAATAGACATTTATTAATATATAAAGACAATAGAAACATCAACAACAGTATAGAAAAAAGACAACGTTAAAATACAATTTTCAAAGACTTAACGAGCTTACAACACGAGCGCCTGTTGAATTTGTAAACGCAACTAGTGGCACACGGGTTAAGTTTCGATAATCTGATAATAACAGGCGTTCACGATAACGATTGAGCTAAAAGGTATTTGTAAAGTGATATTACTACATTAGTCTGTCATAATACGCATAGCCATGATATTTTTAGATTTTTTAAAGGGATTCCAAGAAGTGGCCCTGTCGATGGCGACAGTTCGACTGCTGGGCTAGCACCTGTTAGCTGAATCGACCGTTGCGCGCGTGCGTGTCCCCAATGACGTACAAAATATGCTAAAGAGCTATGGGAAATTAGAACCGGTCGGTAATTAGTATCTATTAAAATTAGATTATTAAAAAAATTTAACTATGTTTTTAATGTTTATGTAATTCAATAACCATGTAAGTAACCGAGAATAATAACATGTTTTTTGACTTTTTTTATAAATTATAAAATACTTTCTTTATTAGATATATATAATTAAAACAATCATTGATATATACATTATTTTTAATATTTTTTTTTCTTTTTAATAAACGTATGTTCTGTATAATTTTAGCTGTATAAAATTATTCAAATGTGTATTGTAATTTGTATCTAAGCTTTCTATAAATAAATAAACATAAATATATAAATAAATAAAAAATATAAAACTTTTCCTTGATTCTAAAGGAAATTAGCATAATTTTATTTATTATCTTGATCACAAATTTTTTATATTAATTAATATAATATACGACCCCAGAGTCTTTTCCCATCTAGTTATATTTGAAATAATATTCTTTTGTATATTTTTATAGCCCTCTAGCGTTTAGTGCAAAGCTGTTATTTTACACGCACATGACTTCTGATCGTACCTACTGCATTATATAAAGTACTTGAAAAGCTTGCAGAAAATATACAACCATCTTAAAAATTTATGACTTTTTTATGAGCCTTACAATTTATGTGTATTTTTTTAAAAGTTGAAATAGTAGATTTTTTCAATGTAATAATAATAACTAAGTATAAAATACTGCATTATTTTAAGATACCAAATAAACATAAGAAATTTAATTGTGATGGCTACTGGAGAAAGTAAGATAAGAAGTTGTAAGAGTGTTAGTAGAAGTACCTGGATGACCGAGCTTTGCTCGGTTAAATTATATTTAGATACTTACATTACATACTGATGAAACATAAATAATATTTTCGATCTTACCGACATAATAGTAAAATAATAGGAATTGGTTATTTAAATAAAAAATTATTATAAACTAAAAAGAATAAAACAATTTACTAGCTTTCATTTGATACCCATATTACTACAGTAAGAAAAAAAAATTCAACTCCCTCACCCTCATTCCGCCATTTGCGGGCGCCATTTTGAATATTTATATAGCCTATGTCACTACTAAAATTTAGACAAATCCAACGACACCTCATATGTCAAAAACCGTCCAGCCGTTTGGGCTGTAGGGCGTGCCAAAGAAATGGACATACATACATACATACACTCGAAAAACATAACCCTCCTTCTGTCGCAGTCGGGTAATAAAAAGAGCAAGAGAAATTCAAAAGAAAAAAAAGGAAAAAATATTGTTCTGTAGACACCTGGATTCGAACCCAGGTTTTCTGAATTCGAATCCGACTGATTCCCATACGAGCTATTAGAAACTTGTCAATGACAGCGAAATTTACTTTCGTATTCTAATGATATTTTTAAATTGCGTAAAAAAAAGGATAAAACGACATTTTCTAAAAATAAATCCTAGCTAGATCGATTTATCGCCCCCGAAACCCCCTGCATACTAAATTTCATGAAAATCGTTGGAGCCGTTTCCAAGATTCAGATTATATAATTGCTCGTTTAAAGATATAAGTTATACGAGCTTCTTTGATGTGGTGACGGTAGCGTTGCCAGGCATCCGGATAAAGCCGGACATAACTAGGCTTTTTAGGCCAAAATAAATGATGTTCGGCTAACGGCTTGTCCGGCTTTTGTTAGGTTTATTACAATTGAACAAGATTTATGGTAATAATCAAAAAAAGCTTGATTTTACATACAATTTTTTTGTCGTACCTATTAATACTGAGACAATCCTCAATAATGTAGGGTGTCCGGCCTTTTACCCAAATGTCCCGGGAAACTGGCTGGTCTGTCCCGATAATAGGTTTGGCGACCTAGCAACCCTAGGTGACGGGAGTAAAGCAGGGAAATGCTATGTCAACAATGTTGTTCAACTTGACCCTTGAATATAAAATAAGGCAAGTGTTAACTGGACAACAACAACACTGGACAGGAAAATGAGGCTAAGTGTATGTCTTCCACATCAGTTTGTAGGGTATGCCAATGACCTCGATCTGCTGGAAGAAAAAGAGAAAGAAATATTATAGTGGACGTAGTGAGAATATTTAAAAGAGAGGGGAAAAGTTGGCCTTTAAATATATAAAATATAACCATAAACTAACTTTAAAATATATAAAATATGGCCATAAAACATGCTATTTACACACGAATCGATACAAGAATGTACGGCAAGCCAGGAATAACTTCAAGAGCTTGGACGAATTTCAAAAAAATTCAAACAAGTATGTAGGCTACACTATAACTGACACGAACAATAGGAAGGATGTGGTGAGATAAGATAAAAACATTCTGTGTTGTAGTGCAGCGCTACACAAGGTAGGTACTGGTGTCCTGACAGATCAACAGTAAAGCAAAGTTCCGTTTAAATTTAATTTATAAAACAATTATTGGGCTAATTCTGTTACACGGTCTTGAGATAAAGACACTTGACGCAAGGATGAACACGACTTACGTGTTACAGAGAGAAATCTGTGGAGGATAATTTTAGGATCAGCGAGAAGAGAAGACGGAAATTGGAGAATGAGAAGAAATAGGGAGCTAGAACAACTAATTCACAAGCCCTACGTTATCGGTGAGGCCAAAGCCCACGGACTTCATTGACTCGGCTATGTATAAAGAACAAGAGAGGATCGGGCTCTGAAGCAAACGTACTATCTCGGTATACAGAGTGGTCATAGACCGGTGGGGACTAAGATATAGCTAGAAAGATGATGCCATCAAAGCAGCACCTTAACGCCCATAACTCAAAATAGCTCAGGATAGAGATAAATGGCGCACTCTTGTGGCAGATGCCAACTAATCTGTGTTTGTCCTGTCGTAGCAATAAAGCAATGTTATAGCAAATGTTAAGTTTGTGCGGGTGATATTTGTTACTCTTTCCCGCATAAAATACAAAGCCGATTGAGATAAATAAATAAATAAATAAATAAATAAATATTAACCAACAATCACACCACGTTAACCTAGCCCCATGCTAAGTTCGTGAGAACTTGTGTTACAGGTACTAGGAACGGAAATAAATTTAAGAAGTTTATATAAATATACATATTATATATACATAAATACACATCCATGACCCGGTGCAGACATCTATATTCGTCATACAAATTATCTGCACCTGGCGGGATTCGAACCCGCGACCGCTGCGTAAAGTGTCCAGTTGCCTGACCACTCGACCAGCCGGTCGTCAAAATATTAATAAATAAATATGTTTGACATACACACAAGGTTAAGGTAACAGCCGACTGATATACATTTTTTTAAATAAATATAAATATAAATAATACATGTATAGAAATAAATATATATATATTACACCCAGACTCGAGGCGGGAATCGAACCCACGACCCTGGAGCACAAAACAGGGTCACTGCCAACTGCGCCAACGGGTCAGTCCGACCACATTACAAAAAAAAAAAATGAAATTTTCTAAATGTACTTAGCCAGAAAACAACAATGCCCTCTTTTTCATCTGGAAATACCCAAATTCCAGGTGAACCGTGAGGTATTAAGTCAGTAGTTAGTAGCTAATTAAAGTTATTTTATCCTTTGCCCAAAGTTTGCCGCAAAGAGAATGCTGTGTTGGTAATAAGACCGCCCGTTGCAGCTGATGCAACTTGATTGTTTTTAATTCCATTTATTGTTAGTATTTTGTCTTGGTGTGCAAAATAGTGCAAATAAATAAATAATGAACTGATACATACATAGACCCCATGTAGATACATATTTGCCGAGGAAAATTATCTAGTGATATGACATCAGACGGTCTCCGGTCTAAGATCAGGACTTAGAATTAATGCATTTTCAAATTTAAAGTGGCTTGTATAATCGTTAATCCGCACTGGATCGATACGGCGTATAGAGCTCCAATAGTTTTCGTTAGAAGAAGAGGAGAATTTTAAATAAAATTATTGCATGTTAACTTCTTTATGTTTCCATAAAAAGAACACATTCAAAATATCAAACAATGCACAACCTGAACCACTGAAGATGACAGAGCCATGGTATAAAAAAAGCATAAAGATACTTTCTTCAAATGAAAAGTGACTTCGGGACGGGTGACCTATTATTTTTATAAATATTGTCTGAACTTAGAACAGCATGAAGATAAATATTCCTTGTTTAGCCTATACTTTTCATATAAATTTATCTCTTTAGTATATACGTATCTAATATAATATATAATTATATAATTTAATGGATATTTATATCAATTTAAACAGGAGTTAAAACACGACTACTGCCTTATGAGAAGATTTATATAATATTCGAGGCTCTTTTTAAATGTAGGTACTCGTATATTGTGATAAATTAATTAGTTTAATAAATAGCAAATCATATTACGTGGCTCATTTGTTTGACGAAATATATTATGTACAATAGTTATATCTGATACGACCGAGGTAATAACTGACTTTCATCCCATCCATTTTTAACTGCTTTATCTACAAAAATCTCCGAACGTTTACTTCCTTTCGTTTAATCCCTATTTTATAAAGCCTACCACGAAGGATTCCCTGGTTGGTTCAATTTCTATTAATACGAAAGACAATTTTGGTGCCTAAGATGACAAACAAGTTCTTCAGTTTTAACTGGAATGTTCAGGATCCAACCACCCCTTCGAGCAAGTTTTGCCGATTAATCTATAAAAAACGTATGCATTCAATTTTAAGGCGATCTCTAAGGTGCCCTGGGACAATTTAAGCATGATTTGCGGACAAGATACATACAGACAGAAAAACAAATCGCCAAAAATGAAAAAAATGCATTTATAGCTTCAATATCGATTATACAGTGCCCTCCAAAAAAATTATATATCTTCAATGCACAGATTGAGATTTACGATTTTTCTAAGATTGTCCGAATTGGTCTAGAAAAAGCTAATTCTGCCTATAATTGGATTTGACTGGTATTATACACAAATAACAATACAATTTAGTCACAAAGTAATTTATTTTTAAGTGCACAATAATAAAATTTAACTCATTAGACTCGATTATTTATATTTTTTATAAGTAATAATATTTTTCAGGTACATTACGAGTAATAGGATATCTCTAAGTATACACAAAGTAATCGTAAACTGTTTTGTTTAGTGGCCCTAGGAGTCGGCGATATCTTGTATGGACAAAAAAAAACAAAGAATATAACTAAATTAGTACAACTAGATACGTTTAAATTTAACAAGCAGTGCCCCACGGTTTTGAGGAAAAAACGAAATTAAATATTTTTAAGCCATTACTCTAAGAGTACCCGCCTCGTTGGTTGAGTGGTCACAAGTGCTACTGCCGAGCAAGAAGTCTCAGGTTCGATTCCTGGGTCAGTCAACGTATTATTGGGTTTTTATTTTTATTTTTCGAAAATTCTCAATAAATCGCACGGAGTCTGGAATGGAGCCCGGTACTGCTTGTGGCTGATTATGGCAATAGGCTCGGCACGGGACGGCCCGTATTACATTGGACTCATAACTCGCAAAGGAAGCTCTTAAAAAAGATATTTTTTCCCATTTTTGCAATGTTTCTTATTATTGCTTAGCTCTATTGCTCGTAGCGTGATATTATATAGCCTATAGCCTTTCTAGGTAAATGGACTATCCAACACAAAAAGTATTTTTCAGTTCGAACCGGTAGTTCCTGAGTTTAGGGTGTTCAAAGAAACAAACTCTTCAGCTTTATAATATTAAGTATAGAC
The DNA here is from genome assembly GCA_036937285.1 of Euphydryas editha. Classification (NCBI taxonomy): domain Eukaryota; kingdom Metazoa; phylum Arthropoda; class Insecta; order Lepidoptera; family Nymphalidae; genus Euphydryas; species Euphydryas editha. The sequence continues at coordinate 2,081,903 of JAUPFZ010000013.1, read as the reverse complement.
TATAGATAATGCGTTATTTTTATGTAGCGACATCTATCTCGCTATATACGAACTAGAATAAACTAACGTATCCTACATCGCGCTATCAAAGTTTTCAACAAGATTAAGTATTTATACAAGATCAACAAGTGGCGCGTAGCCCACCAGACGCAACACCGTCTTGTCGAAGGATCCTTCCTTTTCAATGGCAGCCTCTCTCTACGCCAAATTTAGATATGATATATAAACATGAGTGCAATAAACGTAACACTAACAAAAATCGTACTGTACTGTATCAGCCTGTAAACCCGCCAACTCATCAAAATTTGTAATGAGATCTGTAATACACGATATGCTGATTTTCAATATTGTAGGTATAATCAGTTTAATAGTTTGCTACATTACCTAAAAAAATTCAAGGTTTATCCTTGTTTTTGTTTACTTTCATATTTTAATAAGGACTTTCCTAGATTTTAATAACACATGAGCTTATAATTAGCGTTATTTTCGGAATAACGACAATAGCATCATTAAAACGTGTTTCAAATATTTTCCTGGTATATTCCATAGCAGGATTAATTTGATTTTGAGGAAGACAGCTTACGACATATCTTTCGTCCCGTTAAAATCACGTAGGTCGAAAGTTGGCGGTAGTTTGAAATTCTTTATATTGAAATTTTTAACGTTTCGAAATCAGTTCAAATACAAACTTTCTTTTTTGTACTTACAATTTAGCTGCAACGAGCTTTATCATTTAAAAATAAGCAATAAATATTTAACGTCATTTTTTAAACCCTTATTAATAGACCTTAAACCCTTATTAATAGACCATTAAGAGACGATTTTATTATCTGTCGGAATAAATATCAAAGTTTAATCAGCCACAAGCAGTAGTGTTTCGTCAGTACAGTGGCATATTCCTCTCATACTCTGTTTTATAAAGATCTATCGGAATACGGAATTCTAAATTTTTTTGTGACTTTATGTATTGTTCATATATTTCAATGTTTTTTATAATTTCCATTAAATGTATAGAAGCTAGTTTAGTTAATGTATGATAGATCTCTGATGATGATGATGATGATGGCTATATTTTAAGATAACGTTTCAAAAGTGCGCTTGAAAAGCCTTCATTAATACAGTAAATTTCGCAGCCGTTTCGTTTCGTTGAAATAGTAACTCAATTGAACGCGCTATGTCGCAATATGGGAATCGGTAAAAATCTGATTCAAAATTGACATTTAACCAGTAAGCTGAGTATCGTCTAGATTTATTATTACTTTTTTAGCCTTTTTATTGACTGACGTTGCTTGATGAAAGGACTAGCCGTTCAATTAAAATGCTATTTGAACCAGTTGACTGCGGCGTATACATAAGTTGATGAGTACCTACTACAATGTTATGGCAGCTAATAAAATAACCATTTCTGACAATAGATTCAACATTTTACGACAAAGCTCGCAGTGTAAACAAAAACTATTTCAAATTATTTGAAAAAGAATGTTCATACGTCATTCAACTGACGACCGTTCTGATGTAGTGGTGCGAGTCGCGGGTTCAATTCCCGCTCGGGACAAATATTTATATTTATATTAATATTTATATTAATATTTATATTAATATTAATATTTATATTTGTACAAATATTTGTTTCCGGTCTGGGTGTATATCCTTGTAGGTCTCCCCACCGTGCCTCGGAGAGCACGTAAAGCCGTCGGTCCCGGTTGTTATCATAGACACCTAATAACGGTCGTTACTCAAGGTAAGGTAATTATCCGCCAACCCGCAGTGGAGCAGCGTGGTGGATTAAGCTCTAACGCTTCTTTTATATGAAGAAGAGGCCTTCGCTCAGCAGTGGGCTGCTTACAGGCTGATAAATAATACAATACAAGTAACAACAAAATTTATGAATAAACACCGTTCAGTAAGTTTAATTGTCGACGCATACTGCATAATTTCTGCGTTTAGTAAGTATTGTTGGTGTGTATATTAGCTCGGTATGTTGTTTTAGGATTATATTCAGTAAGAATATTTGTCGTACCGCTAGGACCTCACAATACTTATATAAAATTCATTAGTTTGACAGAGAAGTGGCTTGAATGTACTTAATTTAAGTACTGTGCGTTGAACGTATATATATAGTTTATGTGGCATATATTATTATAGTTTTATATCAATAATAATTATCAATCTGTTATCCACAAGCCACTCATTTACCATGTCAAGGCCATTTTGATCAGCGGCAAAAACCTCTGACCATATTTTGCCGACGAAAATTAGGGCAGTGTCATCAGCATACGAAATTAATATCCCTTGTGGAAAAACTAAGGAACATAGACTATTAAAATAGAAAGTGTTCTATAATAGGTAGTAGCTAGTAAGTGTGTGACAAGGCGGTAGTCTTGTCGCACCCATAATCCATAGGCAGACTATAAGAGCGTAAGCACACGGCGTATTTAAAACGCGCAGAAACGCGCAGACGATGCGCAGATGACGCGCATATACGCGTTTCAAACGAAATTCGAACTCAACCTTGAACCTACACATACGGGGCGAGCATGAAACGCGCCCCTATTGTAGTCGCTCGTAGCTTCCGTGCGATTGGTAAGCGCGTGCCTCTCCTCTGCTCCTTCTCCGCTCCTTTATACGCGCGTTTGAAGAATGTTTTGAAGCAATGCAAACGCAACAATCGGCATCTACGGCACCGAAAACGCGCGTTGTCTGAGCGTTTCAAATATGCCATGTTCTTCCGCTCTAACTAAAGTAATCTCTACGAATTGCGATACGAATGCATTGAGAACGTTTAGATACTTTCAAGTAGCCAATCAGCTTTTAGTAGTGATAATGCAGATCAGGGACAAAAGTATTTTTAAAAAAAAATGTTTTCAGAATATAGACAATTTACCCTGGTAATCTCTAATACAGAAGACAATAAGTATATATGACTAAAGATATTTATATAGTGATAGATACGAGGATATTATAATAGAAAGTTTCCCGGAAAAATGTTACCTAGTTACTGTGATAGCAACGTATCCCGTTTGCGGATTCAACAATCTATACATATAATAAAATTGTACATTTCACGTGTCTTACAGAATTTTTTTACAAAAATTTTGGTAGGAGTCTAAAAACACATTTTATATACAATAAACAATATACATATTATATTAAGATGTGCCAAAAAACTTTTTTATTCATTTGCTCTCACCCCAAAATATCTCAGATGTCCCAAAAAAAGTTAGTTCAAGTTTTTCCGTTTTAATAACATGGGAAACATGGTTTTTTTTATTATTTTTTGTTTTGCAAACTATGATAAAATTATTTTTTTAAAGCGAATGAATGGACCTTTTTAGGGTTCCGTAGCCAAATGGCAAAAACGGATCCCTTATGGATTCGTCATGTATGTCTATCTGTCTGTCCGTCCGTATGTCACAGCCACTTTTTTCAGAAACCATAAGAACTATACTGTTGAAACTTGGTAAGTAGATGTATTCTGTAAACCGCATTAAGATTTTCACGCAAAAATAGAAAAAAAAATTTGGGGGTTGCCCATACTTATCACTTAGAACTGAAACTCAAAAAAAAATTTTTTTTCATCATACCCATACGTGTGGGTTATCTATGGATAGGTCTTCAAAAATGATATAGAGGTTTCTCATACCATTTTTTTTCTAAGCTGAATAGTTTGCTCGAGAGACACTTCCAAAGTGGTAAAATTTATGTCCCCTACTCCCTGTAACTTCTAAAATAAGACAGTGATAAAACTAAAAAAAATATACATATATGATGTACATTACCATGCAAACTTCCCCCGACAATTGGTTTGAACGAGATCTAGTATGTAGTTTTTTTTTATATATAAAAAATATACTATTATTAAAACATCCATCAAAGTTATAACGAACTACAAGAAATTTTATATGATGTTACTTGCTGTTACGAAACCCATCATGGGCGAGTCTGACTCGCACTTGTTTATTTATTATTTATTTTTTAAATTTGGTACAAAAAAATCTTCAAGTCAAAATTCTATCTTCAGTATTTGATTTGATAAATAGCTTTGAAATTCAAATTTCCAGTTTTTCGCATTTTTTAGCTAAACTGTAAGAGTTAGACAAAAATGGTAAATGTCAAAAATGTTGTACTTTTAAAATTCTATAAAAAAGTTCCTGTCATATTTTTCATATCATCAATAACAACATAGTTACAGACTCATATATATTTATTTTTTCTGTATCTTTGTTACTATTTCTCGCAAAAATCACTGAATGGATTTAGATGAAACTTTACAGTAACATAGCTTATACATCAGAATAACACATAGCCTACAATTTATAAAGATTTTGTGTAATTTGTCCATAATATAACATATTCAACATTTTAGTTATTATTAATTAATTTTAATTTAGTTAAATATGTTATATTGAGGCCAAATTACACAAAATCTTTATTAGTTGTAGCTTATGTGTACCTGAAAAATAAATTAGTCAAACACTAAATAACTCCTTGCTTAGTATATCATTTTGATACGATACCATAGGATATCGTTTTGTATCTAACGATAAGAATAAGATATAGTTCGAAATAATTTATGTTATTATAGATAAATAAATTAATAAGCGCTTCACACCCTACAGTCACTAGGATGGTGAAAATCCTGTACCCAGACCACTACAAACATCTGATAAGTATACAAATAATTGTCATGAGCAGAGATCAAACCCACGGCTGCTAGGGTTATTAGCCAGTACTGCACTACCCCGTCATCGGAAGTTATTACAAATAGATTTCGAGATACTGTTCTGTTATATTTACGAGAATTTACTCATTTAATTAAAAATCCGATATATTCGGACATCCACCACCTCAGTCCCCCGAGACCATGGACGCTGTAAAGGGTTCAAAACGTCGGGAAATAATTTAAAAATAGTTAAACTGTAAAGTTTTTTTTTTTTTTTTTTTTTTTTAAATAAACTTGATAAAATCCGGTGTGGACATTTAATTAAAAGATTTCGAAATGTTCCTTTGTTTCTTGGCCACATAGACGATTTAATTTATAAAAATATTACACTCGTTGTGCTTAGTTCTCCGTTTAAAACTTTTTCTAAACAACTAACAAAATAATATGACGGCTAGTTATTACTCTCATAACTTTTGTTAGCACCATTAAGATTTACACTAGTATTGAATTGACATTATTTAATAACATTTATGAGTTTTTAGATGGCTGCCTGAATTTGAAATATTTTAAATTAACAAGTGGGACTTTCGATAATTGGAGAGATATTTTGCTTTTAAGTTCATGAAATTATTTGTTCTGAACTCACACCGGTGTAGATGTTAGGCCATCATTAGTATTAAAAAAAATCTGGCGGCAGCATGTTCATGATAACGTGCTCTTTATTTTCATCTCTATTTTAAATTAATATGTAAAACTCGTATCATATGAAAATACATTTTTACTTCATAAACAATATACAGGGTGACTGGTGAATTACCATCGATATTTGGGGAGAACACTCGGCGCGCGGTTCCCATTCGGGTCATGCAATAAAAATAGGTACTTAATTTTTGACCAAATTTTCATAAATTTCAATTCAAATAAATGAAGCGATGACACTTTTCCAGTCATGCCGGCGGCACATGCACAGGTGTTGTAATGTGTCGCTTGTTCACACCTAAAAATTGCCAAAGTCACATAATTTACCTAGTCAACAAATTTGTTGCTTAAACGAGTAAAATATCTTAGTATTTTTGCCTTTCCTAAGCCAGGATTAAAGTATTAAGGGGGACTGGATCATGCTTGTTTATCCTGCTACCCTGTTTACACGTGGCGGCGTTTGGACGTAGATAAACTACCTGTTTTGTGTCGAAAGTGCAGCTAGCTGCTAGGGTGTCCAGACGATGCGTAAATAATTGGATAATTGTTGAGTAACTTTACTTAAAAGTTTATTAATATTTACCTATTTTTTTTACATGATTCGAGTGGGAACCGTGCGCCGAGCGCTCTCCCCGAATGTCGATGGTAATTCACCAGTCACCTGTATAACGTATTTTTCCGACTACAAACGCGGTAGTCAAACTCAATGTTAAATATTTTTTTATAATATTTAATTAAGTTAAGTTAAGGGGGAGGGGGTTGGGCGTCACAATTACGTTATTTTGAATTTTTACGTGCCTATATTCTTGGCATAGCGATGACATTTATATATCAATGAATAGGGTATCAGTAGGGGGCTAGTAGTAGGGGTCTTATCTAATTTTAAAATAAATACATACTTTTTAACTTAAACAATATCCATTGAGGGAATATCACATTTTTGAGAAAAAGGAAAAGTGTGACTTTTAACCCCATGTCAGGGTTGGTCGTCACAGTGTCTGGGGTAGATAGTCACATAGTAAATGAAGAAAGAAAATATATATATTAAAAAAAAAAAACATTTAGTTAAACAAAATGAGTATTTTTTATTACAAATAGAATCTTGAACTGGTACCCAAGAAAAGAATGTAAAATGTCTTATTCATTATAAACAAGAATAATCATCAAAATTTAGCTTTAAGACAATAATGTCCATGTAACAAAATTAGAATTCTGATGATAACGAAAACAACAAAAAAAATATATAGTCAGTCATTAATCTCTTTGGACATAATATTTTTAAATAAAAGTACTTAAGCTAAGGGAAATGCGTTTAGGCACCCCGCCGTCCGAAGGCGACGGATATGTGGGACTCGCTGAATGCGAAGTCAGAATACCCTGGAATACCTACTAAAACCCAGCGGTGCCTTCTTCGTCGTATTAGGAAGCCACGGGATCGCTGGCGCATGCCACCGTGAGTATTTATTACACACATTTATACACACCTGACAAAGATGTTTTATTCTCCAAGTATTTTTGATTTAACCTGTACATATTATTTACTGACCATTTTTCAAGTCAATTTAATTATTTGTATTATGACTGACCAATCTTAACATTATATATTATTTTTATTTTTATATGTATAAATAATTAAATACAAAACTTAAATCAGACGGCAATAAAAATTAAAAATGCCAAAAATTATTTTGCTGTCACTGTCAAATCAGCTGTCCTTTTCGATTGTCATTCACTATTCAGCTAGCGAAGCTGTCAAAAATGAAAAAAATTTGTCGAAAAGTCGTATTAATAAATACATAAACATAATAGAGTTATTACGCTAACAAATCAGTTCCCATTTGCTACGCTTCCTCAATTCATGTAGCGAATATTGAGATTGCGTCTTCGCGTTCAAGTGGACGGCCTAATATACATCGACCGGCGATCGTGTGTTATGTTCGATACAAAATTGTAGTTATGGCTTCTGGTTCCAAGAATGATATTGTAAATAGAGTATTGAATTTGCGGCTCGAAGAGGGAGCGAGTGGGGAGGAACATCCTCCACAAAATATGCTACCGTCTAACCAGCAGTCGAGACAGGGCAGCCATGTCGATGAAGAAAACGGTCATGCGAACGAACCGATGCCCTCGTCGTCCGCGATCGAAAATCTCCAGCCGACGAACAACACAGGTTGTCGTCTGCACAACTGGCAGGCGACGAAAACTACCGTCAAAGAACGATTATCATTTCTTTTTAATAATGAAATACTGTCAGATGTTCATTTCATTGTAGGCAAAGACGCGAATCAGCAAATCATACCCGCGCATAAGTTTGTATTATCAGTGGGCAGTGCAGTATTTGATGCTATGTTCAACGGAGTTCTGGCTACAAAATCTGAGGAAGTGGAATTACCAGATGTCGAACCAGCGGCATTTTTACACTTGCTGAAGTTTCTCTATTCAGATGAAGTACGAATCGGGCCTGAAAGTGTTATGACAACTTTGTATACAGCTAAGAAGTATGCTGTGGCAGCTTTGGAGGAGCATTGTGTTGATTTTCTCAAAAGCAATCTCGGGACAGACAATGCATTCTTGCTCTTGACACAAGCAAGACTGTTCGATGAGCCGCAGTTGGCTGCTCTCTGCTTGGAAATGATAGACAAGAACACGACCGATGCTTTGAATGCTGAAGGCTTCACTGATATTGATCAGGACACTTTGAATGCTGTTTTGGAAAGGTAAAATAATATTCTCAATATTTAAATTTTTGATTAAAATAAAAAATAAATTTTAATTACTTATAAATTGTTAGTGGGTTAGTAATTTGTTCTGATAATATATTTATCTATTCTTAACAATATCGTACCTCGTCCTAATACATTTAAATTATTAATAATTTAAATGTATTAGGACCTATTTGATGAAATAAACAACTGATGAGTTGTTGATATAACTGATGGATAATGGTATCCACCAGATAAATGTTTATAATATGTTTTTCTTTTCCAATATTAAACTTCACTTTATATATCAGATATTTCTATTCGCAATCTGTTAATTTAAACACAGTTTATTAGTTGAGCTAAACAAGTCCTAAGGGCCTGTTTTATCTCCTACAAATAAATCCTATCAATAACTTATATGTAAGATAAACTTTATCCGCAACTGGTGAAACAGGCCCTTAAATATAAAACACTTGAATTGGCGATCAGTAATGAATAATGAGTGTACCCTTATTAGATATAAGAAAGACAAAATTTAATAGTAACTTAATAATTAATAATAAATTAATGTTGTAAAGATTTAGTATATAATCTAAAAACGAACTTTTTGTAATATAAATCAGTAATGTTTTCATTATTTTATAGTTCAAAATACTTTTAGTTCAAAATATAAATATGGAAATCTCTATATAATAAATTATAATAAGTACAATTAAAATATTTGTCTATATTTACAGAGACACATTACGTATACGAGAAGCAAAAATATTTGCAGCAGTATTACGCTGGTCAGAGGCTGAATGTATACGACGACAGCTGCCTGTCACACCAAACAACCAAAGAATGGTTCTCGGACGTGCGTTCCATGCCATACGTTTCCCATTAATGTCAGTTGAAGAATTTGCCATGGGACCAGCACAAAGCGGCTTACTTGATGACCGAGAAATAGTCCAACTTTTCCTATATTTCACTGTTAACCCTAAACCTAATGTGGGTTTCCTAGATACGCCTAGATGTTGTATGACAGGAAAGGAATTAACAGTGAATAGATTTTCTCAAACTGAATCTCGATGGGGTTACAGCGGCACAACGGATAGGATAAGATTTACCGTTGATCAGAGAATCTTTGTCGTTGGTTTTGGATTGTACGGATCTTACTTTGGACCCACCGAATATGAAGTTCATTTACAGGTAAGTTATAAAACTTTTAATGTTACAATACTAAACAGTATTTTTCAGCTAACTACTACTATACTAAATCAGTATGATATCAGCTCTATTAACAGTCATTGAACTCTAGGTACTAATTATAATAATCATAACACAATTATGGGTTAGTTGTTAATCATTAGCATTTTGTATATTGATTAATTAATTATTATCAATCCAAAAAATATCAACACCAACTCCATATACTGTTCTCTTATATTTACGCGAATTTCACTGATTTAATTAAAAGTCCGGATTTTATTGCGTTTATTTGTTTTAAAAACTTTACAGTTTAACGATTTTTAATTAAATTATTTCCCGACGTTTCATTTAAAAATAAACGCGATAAAATCCGATTTAGACTTTTAATTAAACCAACTCCATATTATGTTAAAACGTAAATGGCAGGGTTCTGTCGTTTATAACTTTTCACACGTTCTCATTCTCATCGTGTGATGATGGCGGTAGTCATAAATTTCGTGACATCTATGTATAACATATTCTTAAAACCGAAGACTTCTACATAGACTGTAGACATGGACAAGGAACGAAAATTACAAGGGGTTACAAAGATAGGGGAAAAATATGAAATTCGTGTGACATATTTTTACAACTGTTCTGGTGTAGTGGGGCGAGTAGTCGCCTCAACACCGGCGGCTGCGGTTTTGATTTTCGCTCGGACCAGATATTAATATTTTGTACAAATTTTTGTTTCTTGTCTGGGTGTATGTCCTTATGTTAGTCTCCCTAACCCATAAGGTTATTCGGTCGGGTTTGACTGACCCGTTGGCGCAGTTTGCTGTGACCCTGGTTTCTGCTCAAAGGGTTGTGGGTTTGATTCCCGCCCCGAGTCTGGGTGTAATATATGTTTATTTATATATTTATATTTATTTAAAAAAAAAAGTATATCAAAATTATTCAAATCGGGATATTTACCATGTTTTTTGTTTTTATTTGTTGGAGCTCGATATTTCGACATTATCTACGAATGTCTTGTTCACGAGACATTCAGTCTCGTGAACAAGACATGGTAAATATCCCGATTTGAATAATTTTTGTTATAAAAATAACCATGTTAATTTAAAATCTTATATAAAAAAGTATATCAGTCGACTGTTACCTAAAACACAGGCATTAAGGAACCTTAGGAACAGATGACCTTGTGTGTGTGTTAAACATATTTATTTATTGATAAATGTGCCTCGGAGAACACTTAAAGCAGTCGGTCCCGGTTGTTATCATATACACCTGCTAGCGATCGTTACTCACGGTAGGGTAATTAATTTATTTATTTATTTCTTACTTACATCTAATATTACAGGCATAACCCAAATCATTAGACATAGTAAAAGGAAAAGAAAAAAAAAACCGAAAATAATTAACATACAATAAAAAAATAGGATTAAATATTATATATTAAATATAGATAAAAACAAGAAAAAATTATCCGCCAAACCGCATCGGAGCAGCGTAGTGGATTAAACTCGAACCCTTCTCCTATATGGGGAAAAGCCCATTGCCCAGCAGTGGGATGTTTACAGGCTGATTCAGTTCAGTCAGTACAATTCTATTTAAAACCCCTAAATCCTATTAATAGTATAAATCGAAAATTTTGTATTGATGTTTTTATTATTCTTTGAAGCAAAAATTACTGAACCGATTGCAATGAAACTTGGTATGATAGCTGGAAATCCAGATTCGCACAAAGGCTGTTTTTTATTCCGACGTTTCCAAGATCAGAGATTATATGGCCTATACTGCCAGACGTAACTTTTAGTCAACTCAACTCATTAATTGAATGAAAAAAATTTCAATTTTCAGATAATTCACTTAGCAACGAAGAAAGTATGCGGCTCGAACACGACAACATTCTGCTGTGACGGAAGCGATGACACCTTCCGAGCGATGTTCAAGGAACCAGTGGAGATCTTGCCGAACACCTCATACATTGCCAGCGCCAAGTTAAAGGTATAGCATTTTACAAGTGTTTTTACATTTAAAAAAAAGGCAGAGTTTATTGATGATAAATATTTTCTAAATAAAGAAAAATATAAAACCTTTATGAGTATTCCGATTTTTTTTTGCAGGGCACCGATTCTTACTATGGCACAAGAGGTTTGAGACGCGTCACTGTTGACTGTAATAATGGTGAAAAGGTCGTATTCCAATTTTCTTACGCAGCGGGAAATAATAACGGTACATCCGTTGAAGACGGGCAAATTCCCGCCATTATATTTTATATTTAGAATATTAGCGAAAATATTTTTTAAATGACAACACTTTTCGATGTTTTGATTCATACATAACAAATTTAGGCGGTTAATAATATTGTAATAATTGGTACGCTTATTAAAACTTGAAAAATGTTAAAAATGTAGAAATTAATTATGCTACTAAAAAGTTAAAATTTTTATGGGTAATATTGTGATAAAATGATTTTTTTATGAAACTCAAAATGGCGGAAAAACCTGTCTTAATTTAAATTATTTCTGTTGCGTGAAATTAATTTACATATCATAATATCGAATTAAACTTTTAAAAAAATGTATCACAATTAATTTGTCTTTCTTTAGGATCATAACAAATATAATAATTTTTTTTCTATTTATTTTTACATAATAAAATCACTTTTTATTTAATTAAACATTATATATATTTTCTATAAAATCCTTTTAGTGAAATATACACGTGAATATTGTTTGAAATAAAGACTTCTCATTAGGCTCGGATCTCAAACTGTGATAAAAAAATACGATATGCAAAATCATAAATGAATTTAATATTTCAAAAGTAGATAGAAATTTAGCATTTGTGGAACATGTCTGGATAAGTCCAAATTTAAAGTGACGAAATTTCGAAAAATCTCGATAATTTTGACTGTAATTACTGCTCTATCGACTCCATTAATCAGAAAGCACCCCGAACTAGTGCACTTAACCCACCCCTCGTATGTAAGCAAAAAAACAATCAAATGTACTTATATATTGTCAATGTAACGAATCTGTTAAATAATTTGCCCTTTTTTGGATTTTACTGCAGTTGAATAAAAAACAGAGGCCCTTAAATTTTGATAAAGGACCCATTAACTTAACTGCGTATCGTATCGACAAAGATTTAATATCTAAATCACTTTGTGTAGCCCCCTTGAAAATAATATGGGATGATGTTAGGTAGAATGTACACATACGAAATCGCAATAGCAATTTTTTTTACTTTCTTATTAAACAGGCTTTTAAACTACTTTTCATATTCAAACAAACAATTGTAGCATCTTTTTAATACTAGTACAGATATTGCAAGTGTATCTGTATCATAGTATGCGAAGCTCTTGATCACAACCAACTCAGAATACGCTCGGCCAACATCGGTGTCATTTCCGACATATCATAGACATTTTAACAAAAAAAAAAAATTAAGTTTATCTATACGTCTTTCTAAAAACTCTTGTTGTCTAAATATTTTTTGAGTACTTATAATTCGGTTCGGTATAATTAGAATTTAAAAAATACGCTAATTTAGGTTTGATTATTTTTAGCTCTCGATATATCGGCACCATTGTAAGTTCCATGGTCCCCGTGACCATATACACTGACGAATTTTTGATTTAATCAATTTCCAAAACTTTTTTTTCACATCGAGCAGTTTTAGCATTTTCGTTTTACTATTTTTACTCTTATTTTGTTCTCAAAGTTTCCATAAAAGTATTCAATAGGGTCTGAATATTGTTTTACACATTTTTAACTTTTTTTTTCTTTTTTTTTCTTTATTACAATCTGATTATTCTTATTAACAGTGATTACTTGTGAGATAAACAATAATATCAATTAATATAATTGCAATAATAATAAAAGTATTAATAAACACACAAAGATGCCTTTCACCAGTGCCAAAATACATGTTAATTGAAAAATAAAATATAATTTTGATTGTAAAAAACAAATATTTCTTCTTATCTGTATACAAGGAATTTATATACAAACTGGAATGCTCACGTGCACTCAAAAAACGTTCCTTAACCCGTGATTGCATCTCTTTCTACCATAGATTCAAGGCAAAACTCGTATGAAAGAGACAAAACACCAGTTGTCAACGAAATGCTCGGAACAATTTTTCACTTTACATGTTGGTAAGAAATGTCAACCTTATGACTTTTATTTCAAGGTGCATATTTTAATATACAAGTTTACTAAGTGACAGTTCTAGTTATGATATAAATTCTTTGTTTGTATAATAATATTACACAAATTATGTTTAGTTTTTCACACAATAGAATGTTGCCTTTTAGAAAAAAAAACCCCGTTTTTTTTTCTTTCTAGTCAATAAACAAATAAAAGAACCTTATGTACTAGTAAAATTTAAAAAAAAAAAATGTTGGTCACGAATCATAGCCCAACTTGTTGATCACGTTTCATATAAAAATTCATCAATTTAAATTTTAGAAATAATGTTCCTTAAAGATATTTAAATTTAGTGTTATATATATATTTTATTTTGTAATTATAATGAAAGTATTAATAAGGAATGGAGGTATGTAAGGATAAGATATTTTTCAATGTTTTGTATAGAGGATGTGTTGACATATATATCAATAAATCTAAATAGTAGTAATTAATATATTTTGGTTTTATTTCTTAATTATACCCGAAACTGAACTGGACTGGCCCGTTAGCGCAATTAGCACTGACTCTGATGTCTGCTCCAGGGAGCTCCTTTGTGGGTTCAATTCCCTCCCCGAGCTTAGCTGTAAAATATATTTATTTATATGTATTTAAAAAAAATTGAGTGTCAGTCGGCTATTAACTAAAACATTGGCATTAAGTTTCCCACCCTAGGAACAGACGACCATGTGTGTATTTTAACCATATTTATTTATTTATAATTTATAAAATAATATCTGATTATACCCATGATTTGAATTTGCCAATACTCGCCACGCTTGACAGGCGGGTTGGCGAGCTCAGTGTGTTTTGGTAGGATGGTGACGCTGACACTATCGCCATCCTGGTTGGTGTACAGTTGTTCGCACCATTTTGGCCTTAGTCGTCTATTAAGACACCTAGGCAACAAATAGATCACGACTATTCTCCTCTGCCGGTCACCGCACGACAACTATACAGATATTACTATAGTGTTCTTTAAAGTGTAACTGTATGGAGAAATAATATACACGTATTCTTTGCAGACCGTTTTGGTGTAATGGCGCGAGTAGGTAGTCGCCTCAACGCCAGCGATAAGGGGTTTGACTCCCGCACGGTCCAGATATCTATATTTGTACAAATGTTTCTTTTTGTTCTGGATTTTGTCCTTGTGGGTTTCCCTATTGTGCCTCGGAGAGCACGTAAAGCTGTCGGTCCCGGTTGTTATCATAGACAACTGATAGCGATCTTTACTTAGGGCAGAGAAAATATCCGCCAACCCGCACTGGAGCAGCGTGGTGAATTAAACTCCAAACCTACTTTTATATGGAGATGAGACCTTTACAATGCCACGTTTATAGGCTGATTCAACTACTGCTATACAGTTAAATAATTCCTTTTGATGAACCTTTGATGATAAGATAAAGCAAAACTCTGTATATTCGATATTGAACTTACTTAGACTCGTAAGGGGCATCCATTAATTACGTAAGACAATTTTGGCGATTTTTCGACCCTCCCCCCCTCTCGCCCCTTGGTAAGATGTGAGATTTTCCTCAACCCCCTCCCTCCTCCACTAATCTCACGTGATATTTTTTTAAATGCGTATTTGTAATGTAAATGAGTTATAATAATCGATAGATATTTTTTATTTATGACTATTTAAGACTTGTATTTAAGATTTTCAATGAGGGAAAAAATTACGTGGTATTTGCCAAGATCACACTCCCCCACGTGAAATTGAGTGAGATTTCGCTAGAGCTTTAAACCCCTAAAGTATATTGTATAATTATGTTGATCACAACTTCGGGAGACAAGAGTTTATCAGTGATTAAAGGGTAAAAGGTAAAACATTATTG
Source organism: Euphydryas editha (assembly GCA_036937285.1). NCBI lineage: Eukaryota > Metazoa > Arthropoda > Insecta > Lepidoptera > Nymphalidae > Euphydryas > Euphydryas editha. Next base: position 2,066,635 of record JAUPFZ010000013.1, on the reverse strand, counting down.
TTGCTGGAAGTTATTACTTCGAAAATGAGTAATTATTTAATAATAGTATTACAAATACCTACATATTAAAACAAATGACATAAAAAATATTGCGTCTACAAAGTACAAGAGGAAAAGAGACTTCAAAATTGAAACAATAATACTAATTTGTACATTGTGGGTTTCTCTTTCTTAGAAGTCTGTTTTTGACAACAACTTTTACATTTTAAGATTTTTTTCTTTGCTAACCCATTTTTATTTATTACATAAATCTGCTCGAATAAAAAATCAAATTTACGTATATATGTATAATTTTGGTTTTTAAATAGTAAAAATCTAAGTCGATCCCATTTCTTTCTGCCATTCTTCATGCCTTCTTGCAAAATTTTTGGATATAGGTTTTGTTCTCTCTATCGCCGTGAGTATGTCTGAAAGAGACAGCTTGTCTTTGCGGTTTGATTGACCTGTGAAAATAAATAACTTTTAGCCAGTTTATATATTTTTAGAACACAACTTTTCATAGTTTATTATTAGGTGGCTGGCCTTATTTTCTGGACACTCTGAGCAAGTAGCCAGGACCCCAAAGTCAATAACGACCCTTAGACCACCGCTAGTCTTTTCAGATCAGCAACTGATATTCGATACTGGTAACAAGTAGGCCATTTTATGAAATTATACATTAGGTAGTTACTGACTATAGTATTTCTTTTTGATTTCTTTTTTTTTTAAGTTATACATACTTCTTTTGGCGCGTTAGGGAAAAATGATGAGAGGAGGTTACCAATACTCGCCACGCTTAACAGGTGGGTTGGCGACCACAATGTTATGTGGTAGGATATGGTGACACTGTTGCCCATCACCATCTGGTTGGTGTCCAGTTGCTCGCACCTATGGCCTTAGTCGAGAAGAAAAAGGTCGGCACTATTCTTTATGCCGGTCACCGCACGGCAAATGAGTAGTAGTACCTTATAGTAAGTCTTAACAGTCCCATTATCTTAAAGTACCTTATTATTCAAAGGTGACCGAGACGTCTATTTAAATAACGGCCCTGATCACACCATTGACTTATTTGGTAGTCATAATCGTATCACACCATTTTATGAAATATTTATTGAAATTCTCGTTACAAATACGATTTTATCAGAGTCAGGCAATCTAACACGTAAAGTTTTAAAAATTAAATAGATAGATATTTAATATTTAAATCCATATTTGTACGGGTGCTTACCGCGTTTATAATTTTGTTTAGTTCCCTATATTTCGGCAATGTTTCAATCGCCATGATCACGGGGAGACTGACAGAGACAGTATACAAATATGGATTTAAATATGAATAGTGATCGCATTAGTTTAAAACAATATATTAGATATTTAATCTATACTATAAACAAGGAAATAAGATATGTTTGTCAATTTTTAATAAAATCTGAAACTAAATTACCATTTTTAAGAAATATTTTACCTACTATTGAAACGCATTAATATCTAGAAGTATCACAAGATATCGTCACAGCGTAACTGTACTCATAAATTTAAAGGCTGGTGAAGCCGCAAGAGACAACTATAGTAAGTAATAAATTATAAAATATAAAAATACATACTCTTGCCTCCCATATTCGGCAGCATTTTCCTAACATTCGCCATCAGAGCCTCCTTGCAGACTAGCTTAACGTCGCTACCGGAGTAACCCTCAGTTTTAGCAGACAACTCCTTGAAATCGATATTAGAATCAAGTTCAATATTCTTGCTTTTTAGAAAAGTTTCAAACAAATCAACTCTTGTTTTGAAATCAGGTAACGGTATGTAGATACGCTTTTCGAGTCTTCTTAACATAGCCGAGTCTATTTCCCTGCAATATAACATGAGAAGTGCATATTAGTATTTTTTTTAATTCTTATGAATTTTAAGATAAATTTGCACCTAATGTTTTTATATATAATTATAATAATGTTTTTTATATATATTAAAAATACGTATATATTTAAAATATTGTTTATTGCAATGACATCTTAAATAACCTTAAAGGCTTAAAACAATTTTCAGAAAAGTTGATAAATATTAAACAATTATAATAAGATATTGCCTCGAACTGCGCGCCGGCGGTCGTGGGTTCAATTCCTGTTCGGGACAAATATTTGTATTAGTACAAATACTTGTACTTTACCGGTGGGAGGGATGCGCTGTGCCGCGCTCCCGGCTGCATGGGTACCTTGCTTGTTTGGGTATCTTGCTTTGTTGGGATATCTTGCTTGTTTCTTCCGTGAAACAGCTTTGCTGTGTTTCGGAAAGAAGGGCAAGACAGGCAGTGTAATTACTGGCACCGAGACTTAACATCATATGTCTCAGGATAGGCAACACATAAATGAGTTGGCTGGGCTAGTTCCAGGTAAACTAGTTTATGTTCATGGGCGACGTCGACCATTTACCATCAGGTGGCACGTCTGCCAGTTTGCCTATCCAACTAACATAAAAAATAAAAATAAAAAACAACCCAACTAATAAAGTATTTTTTGCTAGTCTCTTGATATAGGTATAATTATCTGTTGTTATTGATACATTATTGTTATTGTTAAATTAGTGTAGTTGTGTAAATTCCATTGCTATGAATGTTATTAAAGAAACGAGAACTGATTTGTGTACCTACTGCCGACAAACTGGCCAACAGTTTGGTAGAAAACTTAAATAAAATAAATGTATTTTCTCTTTATTAATAAATAAATAAATAAATAACCCACCATGGCATGTTAGAATTGACAAGAAGAAATACAATCCCATCACGTTGGACGATCCCATCAATCTCAGTGAGCAGCTGCGACTTGAGCCGGCGCGAGGCTTCGTGCTCGCCCGCTCCCCGCGCCGCCGCCAGCGTCTCCGCCTCGTCTATGAAGATGATAGAGGGAGCGTAGTAGGACGCCATGTCGAATAAAACCTGAAAAACGACAATTTTTCAATTGTATTGTTACTAATTGCAACTCTTATGCGCCATCCTATTTAGAGTCAAGACAGGCGATTGATTAAAATAGTTACCGACTACCATTCGTGGTGACTCACTGGTCAAAAAACAAGAAAACTCTTTGGGGACATCTACATACTAAATAGTAATTCATACTTTAGCACTAGTGTACTTTCGAGTAATTTCCATATCTTCTTAATGACAGATACTTTGCCTAATAGTAAAACACAGACACAATTAAAAGGTGTGTTTAGTTATGTGAATTATTTAAACAAGTCTTCACGAATAAATAGGGTATTTTAAAAATTAAAAAAAAAAGATTTACTTTAACAATCTTCTCTGATTCTCCACGCCATTTATTGACAATGGTGCTGCAGGTGATGTTAAAAAACGTACAGCCACTCTCGCTGGCGACTGCACGAGCCAGCATCGTCTTGCCCGTACCAGGCGGACCGTGTAATAGAACGCCTCGCCAAGGCTCGAGTAGACCGGTGAATACTTCTGGATACCTTCAAAATCACCATAGTTTAATAATAATACTATTAATATCAAGACTATAGTGATCATAATAGACTCATATAGATGATATAAATTTTTGTCCTAAGCGAGTCGAATCGGAGAGATTATTTGTACTATTTGGACTTAATATTAACAATTTTAAATATTAACAATTTGGTACGATAAATTTTAATATCAAGGGATATATGTATTTTGTCTTTTAATAAAGTAATTTGATATTAATTTAGTAATTTGATATAATAGTAATTTGATTTATGAAGAATTTCCGTGTTACTTTTATTCTGGCGATGACGATGAACAATGAAAAGATAAATAATATAGATAACAGTCAAATTTATCAGTTCAAAAGTTACATTCAACAACTAAATAATTGTAATCACCTCACAGGATACACGACAGATTCCAATAAAATATTCTTAGCGGTTGTCAAGCCCTTGATATCATCCCAAGATACTCCTGAAGGTCTGATGATATCTTGATACAGTAACTCTACAATAGACTTCTTCTCTGGTGGTATACTCGTTAGGTAACCAGCTAAAGGTTTTCTTTCTAAGGCTGAAATTGGCGCTTCGGTATTTCCTAAAAGATTCTCCTGAAATAGCGGTCAAGGAATAATATATTCAAGATATATATCTTGAATATATTATTCCTTTCTTAATAAATAATCTGCCTAAATACAAGTTAATTCTTAAAAAAAATACTTTCTACAACTATCTGTACAGTACCTACGATCAGTACAGACGCATATTTAATTTTGTACTAAAAATTTCCTTTTTGATGTGAAACATCTATAGCCGCACGTAAAACCGATTTCTGGCGTGGCGACGCATGCCGTGGCTACGCCACGCTATACGATGGTATATATATACAGTCTATATGCAGTAGTGTGTGCGGTGTGGCGACGCGTCGCCATGCGCAATCGATCGAAGTCACTGATTAAACGAATTAAGTAGTCACGATTTGGAATAAATTCGTAAATTGTTGTATTTAATGAAAATAAATGTTTATTCAATAAATAGTCATCGTTATCTGGAAAAAAATCGTAATATTTTATTTTATCATTATGACATATTTAGTTCCTATCACAATATGTTCTTTTCTGCATATTACTTTTACAAAATAATGTCGATGTTTCACATCTGCCAGGCGTCCCGTGACGGCTCACATGTTTTTTTTTGTAATATTTATATAATATTTATTTTGCTACCGTAGAATCCAATATCAAAATCGTCGAGAATCCACAGTGCAGTGTAAAACGACTTGTTGTTTTTGTTGCACTACTTATCATGTTTTTGATATAATAAATTTAAAAATATAAAAGTACAAATAGTAGTAAAATACATAATCTATATAATTTCTACAAAAACAAAAATAGTTTATATTGCGAGGACTACCTCGCAACATTCTAACTGTAAATATTTTTAATTTATATTGCTGTTAATGGAGGTCATGTCGGTTCATACCGGGGCTATAAGCACTTCGTATCGACGACTAAAAATACAGTAAAATTAAGTAATAATACTTAATTAATTTCTTCTGGCACGAATTACATTATACGCCCAATGTTCCTTCATCATCGCCGTACGGTATAATTTAAACATTTTTAACTTCAAAAACGGAGAAAGGTTTTACCTTCGTCTGTACGTTTTTTTTTTTTTTTTTTGTAATTTCAAACGGACTTAAGTCGCGTCCTCTATTGATGTATTATTAATATTCATACTTTTTAATTGCATGTCATAATTATATTAAAAGTGCATAAGATGAACATCAATATATCGAGTTATAGGTATATCGAGAATTTGTCTGTCACCTTTAGCAACTTGGTAACTGTGAAGGTCGCCGGGAGATCAGGCCCTGGATCTACCTTTTCTACCGCGTGCTCCGGTCTGGACCTCCTTGTCTGCGGTCGCTTGATCTGCTGTTCCTCCACTTTACGACAGAACTGTGGTTGCTTATTAAATCTGATCAGGTAGTAACTGCAGTAGTCCTGTGGAAAATTGAATTGAATGTGAGTTCTATGTAAAATTGAAATAAGGGGGTTACGAAACTGCTGGCTGAAAGGTTGAAGTTTAATTCACCAGACTGTTCCACTGCAGGTTAGTGGATAATTAACCTACCATGAGTATCTATAATAACAACCGGGACCGATGGCTTTACGTACTTTCCGAGACACGGTGGAAAAAGTCAGACCAGAAAGAAATATTTGTACAAATATAAATAACTACCCCAAGCGGGAATGGAACCCGCGACCGCCGGTGTTGAGGTGAATATTCGCTCCGCTACACCAGAATGATTATCCTATTTTTATTATAATATTTTGTTTTATCGTATTGTTTATTTCCCTAAAAATAAAATAAAATTATAAATGACTAGAGGCATATATTTCTAAATAAACTAAAACAAACATATAAATCATTTTTACAGCTTAACAAGTTATTTAGTTCCGGATAAATAGAAAACGTCGCATATCGCGCAGATGAAATTTTGCATTGACGTCAAAGTATTGGCAACATATCTTACAACTGAATTTAATTATTAATAGTCTTACGCCGAGTTGCACGAAACAAATTTTAAATTTAAGTGTTTATTAAACTAATTTAATCACAAGAATCGTGATTATCTGTTGCACGAAACCTACATCTGATTTAGTTAACAAAAAAATTTAGTTTAATTAAAGACCTATCTAACGGATGATTAATTCCAACAGCTTTAAATTAATCATGAGTACAACTAATTTTAAGATTAATTGCAACTTAACTAACGGAAAGTTAGCGACGGTTTCGTGCAACTCGCCGTTAGTCTCTTTAATTCTATATATATATCTCTATATATATGTCTCTATATAGTCTAAGAAAATCTCCCTACGGGATGTTTTTCCAAAGGTAGACAACAATTGCGTCGCAATATATTTATAACAATTTTATATATTATCACCAGAATATTCATTGTTTTTAAATAAATAGTATTAATCGCAGTGTAAACACTAAAAGGAATAACACAATTGTAACTCCAAGTTTCCGACTGCGCAAAGTAAACGTCTCCTTTCTGGGCTATGGTATTCGCATGTATAATAAAATCCCACAAACAATTTTGTAATTGTCTCATAATAAATTTAAAAATTTTATTAAAAATAATTAATAAATAAAGCGTGTTATTCGGTGCAGGATTACTTAGTCAATAAAGATGTGTGGAATTAGTGGCGCTGTACCTATTTCATGCAAGATATTACTAATTTTATACTAAAACACAGTTTATATATTATTTTCTAAAGAGTAACTGCGGAGTTTCTTGCAGATTCTTCTCTGCAGAATCTACATTCAGAATCGGTAGTAGCTTTACTTTTACAAAAATAATAATCACTTTTAAGTGTTAATTTGTAAAATGACGATTCGAAGGTGCTCGTTGGGCCTATTTCAATAAAGTTGTATTTGATTTTGAATGTACTCGTAGTACCCGCGGTTTTACCTGAGCAAGTCCCGAACTTTTTTGTACCTAGTTCCTAAGAAAACTGTTCATTGATTCTATCGTTAAACAGTAAGATAAAAATGTAAATGCAGACATCATTTTATAATAGATAGATATTCTATATATATAGAGTTATAAGTAACTGAAATAAAATTCGCATATTACGTTATCATAAAATCAAAGGATTCTTTTTTTAAACCCAAGCACTGGGAAGACCTTCACTCTTGTGAAGGGAAGGTATATGATGGTCTTCAATTAATCACTCGCTAACCTACAGATTGTTAAAATTTATTGAAGAAGATACCTTGTCAAGAAAATGATTTGATCGTAATACTTTTAATTAAAATAAATTTCCTGTGTTTAAACAGTTTTAAAAATTATAACTAAAGTCAATTTAAGATTTGAAATAAACATGGTTTATTTTTTGGTTTACGGTTATTCACTCTCGTCTCGTGAACAAGACATTCGTACGTAATGTCGATATATCGAGTACTGCAAAATAAACATAAAAAACATAGTAAATATCCCGTTTTGAAAAATTTTAGTAATAAAATCAATTTCGCTAACTTATATTTATATACATAAACCTAGAACAACATTATACTTATAATATATAATATAGTATATAAATAAATTATCTCAATTTCCAATTTTTGCACACCTACAAACTTTTGCTCTTGTACGTCCTAAGGTTGGCTGGTAGAGAATGTCTTTAGCATTAAGCCCGCCTTTTGAACAACTCAATTTTATGATGTGCAATAAAATATTAATAAATAAATAAATTTACAGTTCTTTAATTATATAAATATAAATAGCATTTATGTCTTAAATAAAAATAAAACAATTTTAGAAGTTACTTAAAAAATACAGCTACTCAAATGAAACGTAAATGTTTCGAATCATTCATCTGCGTCAACGTTTCTATACGAATGTAATTGATATGTTACTACAAGTAAACCTGTGTACACGGTAGCGAAAAAAATATACACAAAAAATGATGAACATTTCATTCGTTCATTTTTTTTTTGTTTTATAGTCTGTATATTGAGAAATATTATAGTATAACTATAGCTATGACACTTAGGAATTACCACAAACACGGTAAGTGAAACCAAGGAGTCTATCTAGATATAATAAAAATCTTGGCTCGAAAAGTTACTTGGATTGCAATACGCTGATAAGAGATTGTACTGCGAATAGAACACTCAGATGTCTACTGAAAGTTCTTGGATCCAAATCAGAGGCAGCACCGCTGAGAACAGCATTCATTTAGTAATTAACCTCATCCTTGCATTGAAGTTAAACGTCGTGGAAAAATCTGACTCTCTTGAAAGAAATTCTGAGACCATGTCCACTATTCCTCAGCAAAGCAGTGCTGCGGAATAAGCTACAATCCCTGCTCTAAATAAATTCTAGACAGTACTAATGGATCATCAATAGGACTTTTACAAACTGTTCCAGTACAATAAATTATTTAATATATTCACTATTTACCAAAAAAATATACCAATGTATTTTTTTTAATTAGGTATATTATTATAGTATTGTTATGTAGTTAATTGCACACCTCATAGTAAAGTATAACAAAAAAGATTTAATAAATAGGAATTAACATGAAATGTACAATAAAGCGGCCTTATCGCTAAGTAGCGATCTACGGGTTTTGAGTTTAGAAATATTATTATTTAATTTTAAAAAAATGTATTTATTATTATTACTTAGGTATGTAAATTAAGTATCATATTGAGACCCTTAAAATTTAACAGAACCGAAGTTTATTTCACAATGTAAATATATGTTATATAATGTAATATGATATGTTAAAACGAGCAATACGTTTGGGTACAAATTACGAGTAAATTGATAATTTTGATTGCATGTTTTTATGAGGTATTTTTCTGCTGAGAGTCTCAATTATGAACTCAGTCTTAGAACGTCAGCGCCGGCGTCCACGAGTCTCAATGTCTCTCGTGGCACAGGTCCAACATTTCGGATGCACATTGTAGTTCAACTTCGATTTTAAATAAACAGCACTTATGTCTTTTGTCCGATGCATTGATAGTTACGTCATTTTTGGACATTTTAAAAAGATTTATTTAACTAACTAATCTATAATATAAAAATAAGTCGGGTTTTCCTTCCTGACGCTATAATTCCAGAACGCACGAACCGATTTCCACGGTTTTGCATTCGTTGGAAAGGTCTCGGGCTCCGTGAGGTTTATAGCAAACAAAATTCAGGAAAAATTTCAACAGAAAAGCAGGAAAACAGGGAAAATCATTTTTCACATACAGCGCCATATCTGATACATAGCGTGTACTACAAACCAATATGATTTTGCATGGTGGTTTAATCCCCAAACGAAATGTTACAAAAAACGAAAACATCTGGTGGCGAAACGGAGTTCGCCGGGTTTGCTAGTCAATAATATAGATGGAGAATTGTTTACACGTTTATCATAAAAATACAAGTGAGTTTGGTACAAAATTGGCGTTTATTCTTCACTAATGGCTCGCCCTTGTTGCGCACGAAGTATGTTTATGTACCTTAATCTTGCTCATGAATCCCTCTATCTATTGGCGAAAACCGCAAGAAAATCCGTGCAGTAATTTTTGAGTTTATCGCATACAGACAGACAGACGCTGGGGAGGACTTTGTATTATAATATATTATGATGAAACTCAAAGCTAAAGACATAATTTTTTCTAAAGTATTTCTTTAGAATTTTTGTCCGCAAATGAAAACATATCCATCTATACATATAGTAAAATTATAACCGGCTGATGTCTGTTCATGCGGATCTTTATGAGAGCATTAAAAGCCAAAGAATTTTTCATTGTCTGTGTGTTAATTTTCCAGCATCACGCAAAGTCTTGTAAACTAAACTGGTTATGGTTTTTAACATTATACATAAATCTACTATAGGTGAAACCACGGGAAATAACTAGTTTTGTATAAAATTCCGTAAAAAAGGTGACGTATACATTTTTCGTATCCACGCAAAAAGTATCGCAACGCTTAAAAAGGTCTAACGCTAAATCATACACTACATCACTCACTCGTTAAAAGGGGCTCGAATCTGACGTTGGTGAAAGACTAGAGCATAGCGCTTCGTAATTTCCGCTCTGTATATGGGTCACCGTGTTTCCATGGGCCGTTTCGACAGATGGTTTGAATTTGTGAAAAAAAAAATCTAAATCCTAATAATGAAAACATTATTTCCCTAGATGATCCGCGCGGTTGTCTAAAGGGCTAATAGGAATAATATTGTAATGAAAAAAACAGAAAATTATGTACGTTATGATCGAATGCATATTATACTGTATTCATCTTCGCCAAACTATTACTAGGACAATGAAATGTTATTTCACAACAAAAAAAAAAACCGCCTTCAATATACCACCACATTTTAATCCTTAGATTTTGAGTTCTTTTAATAATGGGTGTCCTTTTTTGAGACTCTGTGCCCTATTTTATACCTTATTAAAATGTACCATAGCAATAAAATTTCTTATATAAGCGAACTTTGTTCTATTTAAGAAAAAAACCATTAAATCTATTTATTAAAAACTATTATAAATGATTGATAACAATCGGTAATTAAAAGCACGTTGAGTCAATTAAATAAATATAACAAACAAACAAATGAATTGAAAATCTGCTCTTTTTGTAAAATCTTTTCAATTCAGTGAAATCAAATGTACCAGACATTATATAGTAAAATATGTGTACGTTAATAGATAATTAATCAACATTTAAATTAATTAAAAAGTCAAAATAAAAACAAATAAAAATTTAATTTATTTTTATACACGAACTATTATAAAGACGTTTCAGTCGTGAAGGTGAACTTAGTTTTCAGGAGATCTAAAGTAGTGACTAGATGTTGAAACGAGAAACTGCGCTTTCTAATTTACGACTACAATATAGGTCACTGATGTTACGGCTACGACATAAATTGGTGCGAAAAACCATATTTATGACTTCAGAATTTCAGACTTTTCACGGATATATATTCTGCTAATATAAATGCGAAAGTTTGGATTGATTTTTGTTACTATTTCACGCAAAAATTGCAGTGAAACTCGGTACGTAGACAGTTGGAGATCCACAATAATATATAGATTTTTTTTATCCCGACATTCCCACAGGATCGGAAGTTACTCAGATAAAACCACGAGGCGCAGCTGGTACTATATACAGCTATAGAAAGTTTGTATTCGTTGGAGTGTGCTAATTTCAGAATAAATTAAACTGATTAAAAAAATCCTGACCTGCAGAATAATATCCAAGTCGATGTTATCACAGAGTGTGTACTCATCGGTGAGGGCCGCCTCTGATATGAAGGTGTCCGCTGTGCTCATAAGCCCCTCCTGCTTCAAGAAGCCCAGGACTAGGTACTTTAAGATTCGCTTCCTGTTCCGAAATAGTGCTTCTTTCTGTTAAAAATGAGACTAGGTTAGGACTTGTAGAGCTTATAATAAAAAAGGAAATGGTAATGAAAGTCTTCCAGGAATGCAATACGTGGTAACCTGCGAGTTACAAAACGTCTAAAAAATTTAGTAAGAATATGGAGATTCGTTGAATTTTGAAACTGTATCTTAATTTTATTCTTTGTCGTTGTGTTAGCTGTATTACTAATATACATTTTTTTATTATATTACTCATCAATTTTTTAAATTGTACTAATAAATTAAATTAATAATAGATAATATAATAAATAAATAAATATTAACCAACAATCACACCACGTTAACCTAGCCCCGTGCTAAGTTCGTAAGAACTTGTATTACAGGTAAGAGTAGGTACGAGGAACGGAAATAAATTTAAGAAATAAATACATATATATTTGAACCCGCGACCGCTGCGTAGTGTCCAGTTGCCTGACTACTCGACCAGCCGGCCCTCAATATATTGATAATAATATATTGATAATATGTTCATATTTTATAATATAAGCAGTGCCCAAAATATAAATGTAATTTGCAGCGTCTGGAAAAGGCATTTAAGTTTATAAGCAAAAAAACCATTTGAGTTTGAATTTAATACATGTTATTTCATGAAAGTCGCCGGAAGCCGTTGGATGGAGGCTACTTTGAACCGGTCGCTTTGGACGTCGATGGGGAGGCCTACATTCAGCAGTGGACATCCAATGGCCCATATGATGATGATGATTAATCATTCACATTAATAAAACTCAAAAATTTGTTTGTTAGTAAAAGTCCACGTTGTAAAATTCTTTTTGTATTGATTGGCCTCTTAAATATATATAACATATATAAATTAAAATCACTGGTGGTGGCTGGATGAAGTTGCCAACAACCGGGATATTTGACGCGAACTTGGGAAAGCCTTAGTCCAGCAGTAGACTGCGATAGGCTGATAAGTGATGTGATTCCTTAACGGATTTGTCTAGGCATTTGAATAATAAATTAATATAGTACATACCGTTTCTAATTTCCGCATATGACTCAAAGGACGACTCACTCCACTCATTCTTATATAAATACAATTTTATACTAATAATATAATTTATAAATTATCAAAATCAGTTTTGTCAATCGTATAGTTTGTGACGGGTCTGTTACTAAGGGTCGTTATGTGTTGCTAAGCGACAGGGCGCCGGATATTATTACAAGAGATCTATCGGCATATCAGTTTTCAATCAAAAAATAAATTTAAAAAAATTAATAATCCAAAAACAAATTAGTACACTTTACATATATCGAAATTTTCATCTCACTTATTCAATTAAGCTTAAGGGCGGGGTAAGGGTTTCAGCGTAAAAAAAAACACTTTTTTGTGATTTTTTATCTCCAATATCGTTTGAGCAATTTTATTCAAACCTTCTATACATTATTGGGCATAGTTTTGACTATGTTCTGTAAATTTTTCATGCAAAAATATTAAACCATTAACCCGTGACAGAGTTTCCCCCAGGACGTCTTGAAAAAAAAAAACAATTTGTGGTGTTCACTGTAACTCGGCCGGAAATTATCTGAAAATGAAAAACCATAAAAATTTAGTCAAATTATAAACAAATCTTCCCCCCAACGTTCTCTGATTATTATTTTTTTTATTTAAAAATTCTTGGCGGCCATCTAAAGTGTGAACCGTTATTTTCGACTAAAATTTCCGCCATTTTGTGGGTGGGAAACACCCTTAATGTTAAAAAAAAAAATTCTAAACGTAGGGGGTAGTTTTTGGGTAGTTTTCAAATGGCAGTGAACACGGACTTTGAAAAAGTAGTTTTGAGAAAAACGCGTCCGTTGGGGGGAAGATTTGTTTATAATTTGACACAGTGGTTACGGCAACTGACTGATGCGCTAGCGATCGCGGGTTCAATCCCTGCACATGATGAATCTCTTTCATACCAATTCTCGCTTTCATGTCACTCCCACTTTCATTCCTCATACTATATCTTTCTTTCATCCGTCCATAGTCTCACGCGGCGTGGGGACCTCTCTAACTCTTATTACTACTTTTTAAGGGGAATAAAAGGTAGAAGACAACGGCAACATATACGCCCAGATCAGAAACACACAAAAAACCTTTTTTTTTTTGGAATACATATTATATCGTGGAGGTGTAAACATCGGTACGGAATGATCTTTTTTTTTTTCCTTGTGCACTTCCGACATAGGATTAAGACTTTTGAGTTGATTAATATAATTTATAATTTTCCCAATACTGATAAAATCAAAATTATTTGATCACGGTAAATATCTGTTTAAGAAAATGGCACGTTGATGTATAAAGGTTCGCCATCCCTTTTTTTTTTTATTTTTTATTTTTTCTTTTTTTTTGAGGAGGAGGGAGACAACGTGATAGTGTGGGGCCCTCACCCACTAAAATAACCCGCCGTGCGCCCTCACCCGCCCTTACAAGGCGGGCCACGGGTACCGCGTACGTTGCTCCGTGACCCGCAGGCGGCAGCTCCATCGAGCACTCTCTTGTGCGACGCGCCGCGCACTTGGGCGTCGCACCTTCGCGGTAGGCAATTTCGGCGGACGGTGGGCAATCCAGGTTCGCCATCCCTGCCCTAAGATAACCTACTGCACTTTGCAAATACTAAAAGGACTCTAAATAAGCTAAGGCCTCAAATGGATTAATATATTAACGCTTTAGATTTTACCTACTTTAATTATAATACATTTTAGAATCACTATATCATTGCTCTGCTTCTATTGGCCGTAACGGATCTTTTGTGGCAAGAGTATAATCTTCGTAGACGAACTTATCTAAAATAAAAGTATTCGTTCTTCTGATCGCAAATGTAGATTCTCTTATATAAGCAGATATTAATTATTTTCTAAAAGTATTAACGATACACACAATTATACCTATACTATTGTTAAGCTTATACAGAAAAGATTTCAGAGGTTAGCCGGACAGTCTCCATGGAGAAGAAGTCTGGCCTTTTCGCCGAGGCCAGCCTGTCGCTGGAGGGATCCTGTTGCCTGCAGATCCGGGACCCTCCAATTAAAGCGGCTGTAGGCTCCCGCAGGGGTTTAGTACGGTATTGCACTCCCAAAGTGTCGAGTCCGACATAGGTCTAGGACTGCCGACCCGGGCGTCCTGGATATCATCCGTAGATGGATTCCCCTGCGTCACAAAAAAAAATACAGAAAAGATAGTCCTTTGAGACTAAATTTTTAAGATGCATGAAATGTATCCGCTATTGCATCTCGACTGCGTCATTGAATACCCCACGACATTTGCTTTGTAACACTGAAATATGGTAAGTACCTACCTATATTACACTCGGCGTCAAAAAATCGCACCTTTAAAAAGAGGCCTCTTCTTCGTATAGAAGAGTTGGAGCATAAGCCGCCACGCTGCTCCACTGCGGATTGGAAGGTGAGTTTTCCTATCATGAGTAACGATCGCTATTTGGTGTTTATGATAACAGCCGGGACTGACGGCTTTACGTGATATCCGAGGCACTGTGGGGAGACCCACAAGGACATACACCCAGACGCGAAACAAATATTTATAGAAATATAACTAACGGTTCCGAGCGGGAATCAAACCCTGGTTAAAATTAACCGAAATCAAAAAGGTGCAAAGGCATCTTTTTCTATAGAGAAGAAAGGGTGGAGCTTAAGTCGCCACGCTGCTCTACTGTAAATTGCCGGTAATTTTATTTTACCTATAGTAAATATTTAGATTTCTAAAGGAGATACACAAGAACAAACACATATATCAAGTAAATGTTATACAAGTAGGTATAATATTAATTATGTAATGACATATTTGACTGACCCGTTGGCGCAGTTTGCAGTGATCCTGTTTTCTGCTCAAAGGGTTGTGGGTTCGATTCCCGCCCCGAGTCTGGGTGTAATATATGTTTATTTATATATGTATTATTTATATGTATATTTATTTAAAAAAAATTATATCAGTCGGTTGTTACCTAAAACACAGGCATTAAGTTGCCTACCTTAGGAACAGACGACCGTATGTGTGTGTTAAACATATTTATATTTATTTACATATTAATACATTTCATAAATTATTTTGATAGTTGCTCCAACAATCGCGCTTAAACATATCAAAGTAATTACTGCATTTCTAACTAGCTACTAATGAACAATTTACGTTCAACTTTATAATTAACTTTGGAAAGAAATAACTTATTTTTCGTTTATATAACTTTTATTTAAATGGAATACCTAGCTTTCAACATAATGTACACCCTCAATGTGCGAGGTTAGAGTGATCGTTTCAACACTAAAGATCTTCTAAGCGAAGGATTAGCTCTTATTATGTGAGTACTCTTAAGATGGAACATAGTGACGTAGTTCTCTACCTCCGCCCTCAAGGATACTAGGAGTGAAATAAATAGCAATAATCATAACTAGGTAGTTTTAAAAAAATAAGTTTTTACAACTTTTTTTCTTACTCGGCGATATTCGTCATTACTCTCTCTAAACATGAACCAAGGAAATTTTCATTAATTACGTTAGTGAAACTGTATTCACAAAATAACAATGAATTTCAATAATAAGTTAGTTAATAGGTACTCACCAATACACATACACATATTCAATGATCAAATCAGTGGACTCTGATATTCATACATTGAATAATGACTAATTCTGCGTGGTACAATTCTCACATTGATAAAAAGTGAATAGTTACTTAAAATTAGTGAAGTTCCACTTATTCATGTTTAACGAGTACGTCTGCGTTATTTATAATAATAATTAATCGGATCGGAAATAAAAATATACTCTGCTTTCAAAATTTCTCTGTAAAAACAAGTTTTTTTATTATTATTTAAGGTTCAAAAAAATAAAACTTTCTGACTAAATGATATTAGATTTTGTGTTGACAAGTGTACTACAAAAATTTTGTTCATTATTTTCCTCTAGATCCATATACAAAATCCGCTTTAGTACGGTCTTGTCACATTCACAATCAGAAGAGAGTGGCTGATAAACAAAAACAAAATCGCTGCATGGCACCTTGGTCCTATGTCAGCTGTGACCGCTTCCAACAGCCCATTCATTCTACGGCCTATGATTATATTTTGTGAAATTTTTTAATTGTTAAATATAGAAGTATGATACATCTTCATATTTTCTTTACATTTAGTTAATGTGATAATTAAAGTTGTATCACTACAAATCATTGAAGTGTGAAATGAGTCTCAAACTAGCTACGAAGTTTCCATTGTGACGCTCCAAATGCGGTTAGTCCTTAGAAAGATTTCTCTTCCAACCACATTTAAGTACAAAATAATACGTTTGGTGCATTTTATTTCAATTATACAATATATATAATGTTTTTAAAGAATAATAGTCGGGTAGCGTACTATGTCACTAACCGTTCTGGTGTAGTGGTGCGAGTAGTTGCCTCAACGCCGGCGGTCGTAGGTTCTATTTTCGGGGCAGATATTTTTATTTGTACAAACATTTGTTTCCGGTCCACGTGTATGTCCTTGTAGGTTTCCCCACCCTGACTCGTAGAGCACGTAAAGCAGTCGGCCCGGTTATTATCATAGACACCTGATAGCGATCGTTACTCATGATAGGGAAAAATTATCTGCCAACCCACAATGAAGCAGCGTGGTGTATTAACTCCAACCCTTCTTCCTATATGGAGAAGAGGTCTTTGCCCAGCTGTGGGACGTTAACAGGCTGATTCATATGCTTAGAGAATTGAAGCCTGTGTTATTCTTATGTACCTATAAGCTATATTAGGTGTAGAGTTTAATCTGAATCCGTTTACTAGTTTTTGCGTAAAAGACTAACAAACATCCAAACATACTTTCGCACTTATAATATTAATAGGATTACTCATTTCTTTATCTCTCCCTCTCTCTCTTTCTTTCTTTTCTCTCTCTCTCTCTCTCTATTTTTTTTTTTAACTTGGGTACTAATTTGTTAATTATTTTATACCCATTGCATCTACGGATTGTACTTTATTATGTACCTACCTCTGATAAATAAGGAGTCATTGGAAACATTTATACTTAATGATTTATTCATATTTGTTATGAAAATTATTATATACTATTTGTTTTGATATTAAAAAAATGTTACCGGTAATAATATAACTCGGGTAGTACCTATTAGATTAGTGATAGCTGAAGTTGAGAATAAGATACCAAATCTCTGGAAGAAAAATATTCTTATCTCGTCCATATTTAAACTAAATGTAAAAGATTTCTCACGTGATTTTCGTTCTGCGCATTTCCGTAAAAGATCTGCAGTGTCTCCTATAAAAAGTCAATGTTTGTAACCGCGCCGTCTTCCGTACGATTCTATATTTACAATATAAAAAAGAACGGATGAAAATACGAAAAGAATATACTATTTTATAGAAAAATAAAAATTTTATATTTGCTTTTTTTTTTCGTTACTACGTACTGTTTCGGCAACCGGTCTGATGTAGTCGTGTGAGTTTACGGCTTAACGTCGGCGGTTGTGGGTTCGATTCCCGCTCGGGGTAGATATTTGTATTTGTACGAAATAATATTTTTTGTGGTCTGGGTGTATTTTCTTGTGGGTCTAACCACGGTGCCTCAGAGAGCACGTAAAGCCGTCGATCCTGGTTGTTGTCATAGACATCTCATAGCGAACGGTTCCTCGTGGTAGGCAAATTATCAAACAACCCGCAGTGAAGCAGCGTGGCGGATTAAGCTCCAAACTTTCTTTTATATGGAGAATAGGCTCAGCAGATTCAATTCAAGTTCAATTCAAATCTTCATGTCAGAAATATTGGCGACTCAAAATTAACGGAGTAATTCGGGATTCATAATGAAAGCCAGGTCACGATGAATTATATCTTATGTCCACAGGAGAGATTCGTATCACTTGAGTGTTCATTACAAAAGAGCAGTGCCGGATTAGCCTATAAGCTATTTAAGCAATTGCTTAGGGCATCCCGTCTTGGGGGGCACCAGAGACGACATGACAGAGACGAAATCATGTTGTGTCGACCCCACGTAGCATGGCATAGGGGTGTGCGATAATTATCGATAATTCGTAAGTACTCGATAAGTTTGATTATTGATAATTGTTTGTGATCCGATAATTATCGATAATTTTGTGCCATCCGATAATTATCGATAATATTGTGGTAGTAGATAATTATCGAAAATTGTTTTTGGATCCGATAAGTATCGATAATTATGGTACGGCGGAGGACCTTTTTTTTTTTTTTTAGGTATTTGGATAGGGTACGGCGAATAATGTCGATATTGAACGGTGGATGACCTTTTTTTTTTTTTTTTAGGTATTCGGATAGGGTACGGAGGATAATGTCGATATTGAACGGCGGATGACCTTTTTTTTTTTTTTTTAGGTATTCGGATAGGGTACGGAGGATAATGTCGATATTGAACGGCGGATGACCTTTTTTTTTTTTTTTTTTAGGTATTCGGATAGGGTACGGAGAATAATGTCGATATTGAACGGCGGATGACGTTTGTTTTTTAGGTATTCGGATAGGGTACGGAGGAAAATGTCCATGCTCAAGGCCGGATGACCTTTTTTTTTTTTTTTTTTTTTTTTTTTTTTTTTTTTCGTCGTCCGAAAATGTAACCGATAATTATCGATAACTATCGTCAACTATCAATAAGTTTTATCCGGCTAAACAACAACACAGACATATTCTACCTACGATATGTATTCACATTTTTTTCAAATAATTCTTTGTACTTCAGTTAAGAATAGGGGGGCCCACAGGGGAAAATTGCTTAGGGCATCCAGTTACAACGAACAACACATAAATATTTTACCTACGATACGTATTCACACTTTTTTTTTTAATTCATTCTTTGTACTTCACTTAAGGATAGGGGGGCCCACAGGGGAAGATTGCTTAGGGCATCAAGTTACCTTAATCCGGCACTGCAAAAGAGACTTAATATAATTATTACATTGCTTATATACACTCTTTATAAAATACATAAAATCCTAATCTTAAATGAATATTTAATAAAACATCTTAATATAAAATTAGTTATTACAAAGTACAAAGTCAATAATTTAAAACACAAAATTGACTAATATTTATATTCTCGCCCACATACACAACAATTTCATACTTAAATTAGTAATTACTTCATATAACACGCCTCATTAACCTGAATTGAATAAAATATGTTTTAAAACATTATAAGGTGTATAAAACATTTTCAGAATCGAATTAAATTACTTTTTACCAGTGAAGCTAACTAGCCGCGATCGCTTGAAAATGTTTTAAGTTCGAAGAAGTTAGCCTCGACGAGACTCGAAAGCTCAATAACATTTCACTTTTCAAACGCAAAGCAAAATATTACCGAGTCGAAATATTTTATTCGCTTTTTATAATGACGGTGTTTTTGAAGGAATTAGTGAACAAAATCAAATTCAAAATATTTTATTCGTTATTAGGTGATTGATTAAACACACTCAACGAACGTCAAAAAAAATGTCTCGGTAGACATCTACAATTTCATCATCGGCTTTACTAAATATAACAATAATATAATAATGTTCCTAGTGTAGGCCGAGAGAAAAAAAGCCGGAGGAAAAAAAACTCTCGGTACTCTTTTTACCATATCATATTATGTACATACAATATAAAAAAAAATATTCACAAAGAACGAGCAAATCATGTCACTGCCAAGCAGCTTTGTCATTTAAAAAATCTTTAATGCTATAATATGCCTTACTACATAATTTGGATTTAATGAAGTGTTTAAATTTATTTAGGGACAAGTCTTGCACATTACCAGGCAGTGTATTGTACATGCGTATACAGTTACCTACAAAAGAGTTACTTATTTTGTGGAGCCTAAAATTAGGAATGGCCAATTTATTTTTATTTCTTAAATTTATATTATGTCTATCACAGTTCTTGACAAATTTATTTTTGTTTTTATGTGTGTATAATAAATTTTCAAAAATATATTGAGAGTAAACAGTTAGTATTTTTATTTCCTTAAATTTATTTCGTAAAGACTCACGGGTGCCCATACCGTAGATAGCTCTGACAGCTCTCTTTTGCAAAATAAATATACATTGAATATCAGCAGCGTTTCCCCACAGCAGTAAACCATAAGTCATGATTTATTTATTTATTTATTTATGATGCTGTGGAAACAGCTGAAATATACTAATCGCGCGGTTTTGATATCCGTCAACTGGCGTATTTTTTTTACTGCGTAAGCTGCGGAGCTGAGTCTGCCAGATAACTTCCCAATATGAGGACCCCACTGTAATTTTGAATCTAAGGTTATACCCAGAAAGACAGCCTGATCGACCAATTCTATTTCCTTATCCCTAATCCTGATACTGATACTGATACTGCTGCTTATGATTATACTTTCGGTATAATAAGCTGGTGAACCATGTTATAAAATATTTATTCGCATATTATTAGTCCATTGATGCGGAGCGAGGCGGTAGAGCGGAGAAACGGAGAAATATTAACCAATAGGATTGCAGAACCCTTGTCCACTGGAGCGGAGGGGAAATTTTTTGCAATGCTATTGGTTAATATTTCTCCGTTTCTCTGCTCCGCCGCCTTGATCCTCATTAATGGACAGGCACCCTAGTGGCGGTTGAGTCGCGACGCACACGCTGCGGCAGCACACATGCTTCGAACGCAGAACCACGCGCCTCGTGCATTTCTTGACGTTGAGAGAGATAAGTCATCGCCAGTTAACTCTCATTGGCGCAGCGTTGTGGATAAGGATCTACACCACACCTATACCTTCTTCTGGAGGACAACTGGATTTTGCGATAACATTCAGAGGGTCCAACCCAACTCATGACACTTGTTTATTTATTTGAATCGATTCGCGATTGCAAACGCGACCACTATTAAGGCAGAACTATGTCATATGAAAAAAATTTGCTTAGAAAAAATAACTTCTTTTGTTTCAAGTCACATAATAGACATTTTTTTTTGAAAAACTAAAAAATGGGTTTTTTACAGCCACCATTATGAGCACACTCAACTCAAACATTCGCATATACTACATACTTTTTTAAATATATTTCATAAATTTGCATGTCGAAAGCAACTACGAGTTTAATATGTAGACAATTATGAATATTAAATCAAAGTTTATTTTAAGCGCTCATCCTATTTCCTAGCACACATATTAAATTTACTGAAGTTTAATTGGCATCACCCGAGCGTGACACCCGAGAGGCGGAATTATAGGGTTCATAACAATTTTCACAGTTTACCACCCAATTATTTTAACATCAAATAACAATTTTTATATTATATTACGATTTTTAACCGATATTTACGTTCTACGATTTTATTTTCGTTTGTTAAAAGACCTAGTTACTTATTCCGCTAACGTGTTGCTACACAGAGTGCCCCTTGGCATCCGACACGAGTAGCCCCGCTAACATAGTACGATTTCGTACCAAACGACAAAGTCTAATGAAGAATAATTTATCAGGTTTGGGTCTTGATTATTTTCCAAAGTTTTTACGATTAATTTTAAATAATAAAAAGATGTGTAAAATATTACATTTTAAGTATTGTGTCATTTGACGTTAGATTTGTGCAGTTGTTACAGCAAGCGACCGTGGGTTCGTTTACCACTCATGACAAATGCTTGTATAGAAGATAGAGATTTATGTCGCATTCAGGGAGTTTATGTTGTGTGTATTTCTAGTCCTGGTCTTATGTCAGAACACACGATTTCATTCTACAGTAGGCGGTTAACTTGTTAACCGGTGGGAGGGATGCGCTGTGCCGCGCTCCCGGCTGCATGGGTACCACCATCTTGCTTGTTTCTTCCGTGAAACAGCTTTGCTGTGTTTCGGAAAGAAGGGCAAGACAGGCAGTGTAATTAGTGGCACCGAGACTTAAAATCATATGTCTCAGGATAGGCAACATATAAATGAGTTGGCTGGGCTATAGTTCCAGGTTCCAAAACTAGTTTATGTTGATGGGTGATGTCGACCACTTACCATCAGGTGGCACGTCTGCCAGTTTGCCTATCCAACTAACATAACAAATAAAAAATAAAAATTATTCAGTAGTAATCCCAACGAAAATGTCTCTCCTCGAAATTTAGCACAAAATGTAACATCTAGAATCTGAATCATCTTAAAATTTTAAAAGCATAAGTATATCTATAAAAAGTACACATCTTTAAGACGATTTCAATTTACTAGTGGTCGCCCAGTGGTCGAAATTCGACCTAATCTATAATTGACAGCATTGTCAACATCATAAAAATATGATTGCGCATAACATGGTGAGCATATGCTGCAGTCATTGCACCTGATCTGTGATAAAAAATTTCGATAAAAAATTCGTTGCAAGACCTGTATTTAAGACTGTGTTGACAACAGATTTTGACAATAAACAAAATTTGTGTATATATTTACATTGTACATATGTGTGTGTGCTGTAGTGTGTGTAGTGTTTTTTTTTTAAATTAATTTAATGCAAATTTTGAGAGATATTATAAAAAATATTAGCATTCTGCACTTCTTCTCCATATAAACCAAATTTAATACTTCTCCGCCCGCGTAATTTTCGTAAAAAGGGGTATAAAGTATTTGTTTCACGTATTAATATATATATATATATGAACTGATATATATATATATATATATATATATATATATATATATATATATATATATATATATATATATATAGCCATTGTAGAGGCTTATACTTGTAGCAATGCCAGTGTTGTCAATGTTGGCGATTAAATTTGTCATACTATTTTCTTATATTATCTATTAATGATGGATTTTTATTCAAAATATAATAAAAGAAAAAACTTGATAGAGATTAATCTTAATTAAATAAATTTAAAAAAGAAGCGAGATTGCCAAGTGTATAAAACACGTGAATCGATTCCAGATAGTCCCGAATTCACATTAGGGTTATTAGTGGACCTGTATGTTACGGAAAATATTCTGAGTATTATATATCCACTAAGCTTTAGTGGAGTAGCGTGTGAGATTATCCGCAGCCCTTTTTCTACCCTTTTCGGAACATTTAAGGTTTGTCATTTAATAATAATAAATAAAAAATTTAGTATAATCTAAGACAATTTAAGAATCGACTACATATTTTAAAGTTACGTAATACGAGTGACTAGTGAACTACCGCATGTACACGTTGGCTGTTTCTAATAGTATTATAATAATCACAAGGCTCAGCACATAATATCTACCTTAATTCTTTGTTTACTTCTTAGTGTCTTTTTTTATCGTAGGTCATTGTTAAATGTGTATGTTGTGTATGTACGTTCGTGCATTTGTGATTGGTGTGTGTTCTCGAACAATATTATTGTTGCAACCCTAAAAATTGGAGCTGTTTAATGAAATATAAATATTTAAATAAAATAGAATTAAGAATAAATGAAGAGACTTACGACGCGACGGTCTCTTAAGGATTTCCGAATAAAAAATGACGTGTTAAAGGTGGTCAATAGCTTTAACCAAAAGTATCATTATTATTCTGCATTTCATCACCAAAATCACAATTTGCGAACAAAAATAGAGCCAGATAGACAAAAAATCTAAACATTGTATTGGCTTCTATTTCTCTCATAGAGACACTAATAATTTGATTTTATTAATTATCTCTTAGCTCTCTTGACAACCGTTCTAGTGTAGTAGTGCGTGTAGTCGCCTTAACGCCAGAGGTGGCGGGTACGATTTCCGCTCGGGGCAAATATATGTATTTGTGACAATTTTTGTTTCCGGTCGGGCTGTATATCCTTTTGGCTCTCCCCATCGTGCCTCAGACAGCACGTAAAGTCGTTAATCCCGGTTTTTATCTTACAATTAGACATCTGATAGCGACCGTTACTCATGGAAGGGTCCACCGACCCGCAGTGGAGCAGTATGGTGGATTAAGCTCTAACTCTTCTTCTATATGGAGAAGAAGCCTTCGCCCAGTAATGGGTTGCTTATAGTCTGATTCAGTTATGTTTATTCTAGTTCAAATATCTCTTATGTACAAATATCAACTGATTACAATTACTTTAGAATTTGTTATGAGAAATGATCAAGATAGAGATCTTTTCCTTTTTGCAGTATGCATACAAATTGTAAAGAAAGCAAACTATAGGAATAAGTAAGTTGTGTTGTTATGCACGAAACCTACATCTGTATAAGTTAACAAAAAAAATTAGTTTAATTAAAGACCTATCTAACGGATGATTAAGTCCAACAGCTTTAAATTAATCATGAGATCAACTAATTTTAAGATTAATTGCAACTTCACTAACGGAAAGTTAGCGACGGTTTCGTGCAACTCGCCGTTAGTGAAGTAAAAATTTGTTAATATATATAAGTAAGTTAATATTTATGAAGTAGTAATAAGCACTGCCTCTTATCATGTTGGAGAATTAGTATTAAAAAAAAAGAACTGCTTACAATTTTATTATACGTAAAGATGTATAGACACAAGACGCCTGTAACATTTCACCGTGATATATTTAAATCATGTTTATGGTAACTACTTCGGTAAGTCATAGCAAGAGGTTTTATAGCCCATAACGTTTGAAACAAACAGGCTATAATAAGAAAGATAAAACACGAAATAAAATAAAAAAGATAGTACTTCTCGAAAACAAATATTACAACTGTTTAAACAGATACTCGTTATCTAGTTTTATTACACACCTAAGGGTCTGGTTCACTATTTTTTGATAAAGTTTATCTCACAGATAAGTTACTGATAGCATTTATCAGCAGGAGATAGAACAGGTTCTTAGGGCCTGTCTTACCTCAACTAATAAACTAAATTGAAATGTACTGAATCAGCCTGTAAAGGGTTAGAGCATAATCCGCCACGCTGCTCCACTGCGGATTGGCGGATGATTTCCCTCATCATGAGTAACGATTACTATCAGGTGTTTATGACAACAACCAGGACAGGCGGCTTTACTTGATTTTCGAGGCACGGTGGGGAGACCCACAAGGACATACACACAGACCGGAAACAGATATTTGTACATATACAAATGTCTGCCCCGAGCGGGATCGAACCCGCGACCGCCAGGGTTAAGGCGACTACTCGCACCACTACACCAGAACGGTCGTCAAACTAATAAACAACAACATTAGGATTGCAAATACAAATTTCTAAAAGATAATGTAGAGTTTGATGGTAAAAAAGCAAAATGTATCATAAATTTTTATCTGTTGGATACCGTTACGTGTCAGATAACTTTATCAGTGACCGGTGGAACAAGTCCTAGTATACTAATATTATAAAACGGAAGAATTTGACTTTTTTTTTATCTCAAGATTTCCCGATACAAAGACATTATATTGAGAAATGTTAGGCTATAAAACATACCAATTGGACGCATACAAGCGGTTTAATAAAAGCGACTGAAGCCGCATGTATGATATGTATGTATGCCGCGTTTTTTAGATTCTAGACAAGAATGTTATACAATAAAATAATCTTAAAACCTAAATGTAATATTAAATTAAGTTAGGAGCCTCAAAGCCAAAATGTCTCATTAAATGGTTATTTAAGTTCATAGCGTTTATTAAAATCGTACAGTGTAGACCTGGCTGTGATGTTAGGTGTGAACCGTGCGCGATCGGTTGTACAATCGTACAAATTGACACGATAAAGCGCGGTCGGACGCGAATTGGCGCGATTTTCCACTTCCCAATAACTCCCGAGTTGTAAAGATGATTAACTTTGTGGTTGTCCATAGCCATTTTCGATTGCATTCATTGTTTGATTTACATTTATATTTATTTATTTTTAATTTCGACACGGAATATCTATAGTTTAACGCTCTCTACATAGAGCAAAAATGTTATGTTCAATACAGTAAATAGTAATAAAGTAATTACAATATATACAGGGTTAATTCTAAAACACCAGCAACCTCGCAGGACAAGATAGCTAACATTATGTACAACAACATTTGTTCTACGACTTTTGACATAACTCAATACATTAATTAAAAATGATTTTTTAAGCTTTTATTGTACTGCTCTGAAATTTAGAGTCTATGTTTCATTCATTATCGAAAGGATGACGCGACGCTCGGGCGCGCTTGCATAATAATAGTAATAACACTTTCTCTGCCCGATAATTCTAGTTAATAAAATTAATATAAATTGCTTGGTGGGTTTGTGGGCAGTATCATAGTATGTATATCGCAGTGACTTAAGTGAATAATCAAATTTCTGTTTTGTCATGTCCCTGCAATACGTAAACTGAGTCCACAATCCCTTCATACTTTACCAGGCTTAGAACTGGCTATATTAAACGATAAAAAACAAATAAATCGTATGTATAGGAGGGCAACACATCTGCATAACCTCCAGAGGTTACAGCACAACCAGTTGTGCGGTAGACATCCGGTACCTAGTCATCAAAAGGCTTCGACTGTCCGTATGCCCGCCAATACTATAAAAATGTAGGTATGTAGATTAGGTATCTGAATTCTGAACATAAAAAAATATGTGAAAATTATTAACGTAGGTAATTATTCTTTAACGTTTACTAAAGTCTAATTAAACCAATTTAATATCAAATATTGGTAGCTAGGTATTATTCACTTTTTATTGTTAAATACAGGCGGGCATAAGTATTTCAAAAGTGAAATCAGCGTATTTACAATAATTAAAAAATTAAAAATAATTGACAATAAAATAATATTTACAAACGAAATATTACCTCTAAGGTTAAAGTAACGCGCATGTCGGTGCGTATCGCGCAGATAGCGTTCAAAATAGTCACCATCACAACCAACACACATACAACACCTAAAAATCAGCTGTTCACTAACACGTGCTAACACTTCCGAATTAGTTTTAATTTGATTGAACGCACAAATTATTTTAGTTAACCGAACCAGTTACAAAAATTTACTCGTGCTAGTTTGTCAGATTCGGTGAGTTGACATTGTCTCACGGCTCGGTGTAGGTAAGTTCGAATATCTAGCTGCATATTGCCGACAGGCTTCCGACACATTGTCATCACACTTAGCCAGTATCCTCACCATTTCCGTGTATTCGACATTAGAATAGCGGCGGTACCATGGTTATAAAATAACTTTAGTACAGGTACAATACATCGATCGATACGAATAAAATAAATACGAGTAGCACACAAAATCATATGACGCGCGCGCATCAAAGTCGCCCGCCGCCGACTGCCGCGGCTGGCTAAATAGGTCAAGTTCAAAGGCGCTAGCGCCGCCCCGTTCCTACCTTTCCCCTCACATTAGTACGTGGTCGTTATTTACCTAATCTTTGGGACGCGCGTAGAGTTTATTGCATTCGCGTAAAATTAAATTAATATTTATTTTTGTATGAAAATAAAATCTAACAAATTAACAAAAGTGGTAGAACAAATGTTGTTGTACATAATGTTAGCTATCTTGTCCTGCGAGGTTGCTGGTGTTTTAGAATTAACCCTGTATATACAGGGTGACTGGTGAATTACCATCGACATTCGGGGAGAGCGCTCGGCGCACGGTTCCCACTCGAATCATGTAAAAAAAATAGGTAAATATTAATAAACTTTTAAGTAAAGTTACTCAACAATTATCCAATTATTTACGCATCGTCTGGACACCCTAGCAGCTAGCTGCACTTTCGACACAAAACAGGTAGTTTATCTACGTCCAAACGCCGCCACGTGTAAACAGGGTAGCAGGATAAACAAGCATGATCCAGTCCCCCTTAATACTTTAATCCTGGCTTAGGAAAGGCAAAAATACTAAGATATTTTACTCGTTTAAGCAACAAATTTGTTGACTAGGTAAATTATGTGACTTTGGCAATTTTTAGGTGTGAACAAGCGACACATTACAACATCTGTGCATGTGCCGCCGGCATGACTGGAAAAGTGTCATCGCTTCATTTATTTGAATTGAAATTTATGAAAATTTGGTCAAAAATTAAGTACCTATTTTTATTGCATGACCCGAATGGGAACCGCGCGCCGAGCGTTCTCCCCAAATATCGATGGTAATTCACCAGTCACCTGTATATATATATACTCTTTGATAATTTGTAGAAATTCGTCTACATAATTAAATATTGTTTGTTTTACTTTTTGTGATTTCAATGAGGATCCGTAACGTTTTTAGTTGAGAATGCAGATTTATAGAGCTAAGAAATCCTTAAGATACAGTGAAAAAATTTTTGTTCTACGACAAAAATTGACGAAGTTATGATCAAATTACTAGCGGAGTTCACTAACCGGCCGGCACGGTAGGCTGTGACGTCACAGTGTCCGAACCCGTTGTCAGCGATAAGGCGCGTAGGTGTTTTCATTGGTTTATTGTCTTTGAAACAAATTAAGTGTCCGATTTGTGTCTAATTCTCCTTTCTAACTATGTATGAATATTGTATAGTGCCGTAATGTACAAATACTTCTTTTAAAAAGCCTGAAAAACTCTTTTTATACGTGCCGAAAGACCCAAAACTACGTGAAAAATACTATGCCGTTGTGAAAAGAGATGATAAAACTCCACCTTCTTCCCGGGCTACAAGACATTGTTGCGAAGATAATTTCGATGTAAGTACCTACATAACTACCTATACCTATATTATTTAGTTAATATGAATATAAGTTGGTACCTACTACAACGTGTCATGTACTTAAGTATTCACTCATTTTAAGCCTGCTGTATTAATAAAAACATACCTACTTACTTTTTCTGTGTTTTGTGGATAAACCTAAGTACTTACCTATTCGCCCGTTCCGATTTCTATATAATATTCCAAGGTCAAAACAATGACACAGGGATGTACTCGGGTAAAAAAACAAAGAGTAAAGGCCGCGGCGCCGGCGTGATCCGAAAAGAGTAAGTCCTTCCGGGCCCTCTCCGCCGCCTCTTTCTGCGAGATGACGTTCTCGCAGAAGATGGCGACCGCGGTCCAGGCCCTATTACCGCCATCCAAAGCTCGCGCAACGGCCGGCGGCGACAGGTCCTCTCCAATGACTGCAGCGAGATCCCGGCGCTGCTCAGCCCAGGCCGGGCACGACACGCTCGTATCTCGCGTATGTTGCGCGGAGTCCTCACAGCAGTCACTATGGTGGCAGTCCGGAGTAGTCTCCCTCCTTGCGACGACGTGCAAGTATTTGCCGAAGCAGCTATGCCCCGACAACGAGAACTCCGTGCTGCCGCACCGTCAACTCCTCCAATATCGGCTGAAGCGCCCCGAAGGCCCAAAGACCAACCCGAGACGTTTCCAGCCGAGCCTTCCACCGTGTGAAGGTGGTGCGGCGGGTGTCATCCCACCATGCGGTGAATTTGATCGGCGGGGGATTAGTGCCCCCCGTCCACGCCGCCGACACCCGCCGATAAACTTCGGCGAGCGCTTCCATCTCCAAGTCCCATAGGGGGGTTCCGGCCAATGCGCAGGAGGCCTCAGCAACTACCGTGCGGTAGCCGCGTATGGCCCTGACCGCCACGACCCTCTGTGGACGTCACAGACGGGATCTATTGTGGGCAGTCAGGGACTCTGCCTACACGGGGGCGCCGTACAGCGGCATTGACCGGACCACCCCGGCGTAGAGTCGTTGGCACGCTAGACTTTTTCCGCCCATATTCGACATTAGCCGACCGAGGGCGGACGCCGTGCCGACGAGCTTCGGTGCTAGTTGGCGAAAGTGCTCGTCGAAGCACCACATTCCGTCAAGTACCAGACCCGGATATTTCATGTGGGCTCGGATACCGATCACAGTATTGTCAACCGTATACGTAACGTAACCGTACCATTATCGAAGTACTGGCGGGTGGATCACATCGAGACCCATGGAAAAGCAGGGCCTCAAACTTGTTAAGGACCACCCTAAGACCCAGTGCCTCGATCCTCCTGACCACCTCCGCGGTACCTGAGGTGGCCAGAGATGCCGCCTCCACGAAGGTCCCGCCCCGAGCTGTAACCAGAGTGTCATCGGCGTAACAAATCAGTCCCAGCCCAGGGGGGGGGGGGCGGCCACGGAGGACTCAGTCGTACCCGATGTCCCACAGGAGCGATCCGAGAACAGAACCCACAGGGTTGGACAGGATGCCACACGACATGGACCTCCTGACAACGTCCCCTTCACGAAGAGTTCACGAAGAGGACATTGCGACCGTCAAGGTAGTCTGCCACTAGCCGCCTTTGGTAGAGGGCACTCCATGGAACCGGAGTGCCTCCGTGATGCAGCCGAATGGCAGACTTTTGAATGCGTTGGCGATGTCGAGAGACACCGCCAACAGCACTCCCTTCGAGGCGACGGCCTCCGAAGCCACGATCTTCAGATGCAGAATGGCGTCGACCGACCAGCCCGAAACCCGAGCCGGACGTCGGATAGGTTAGGGCCGACCCGCGTGAGGTGCTGGACGATGCGAGCAGTGACTACCCTCTCCAACAGCTTGCGTACCTCGTTCAGCAGCACGATGGCCCTGAAGCCAACGACTGATGTCGAAGGCCTTCCCGGCTTCGGCAGTAGCACGAGATTCCCCTCCTTCCAGCTGTGAGGGAATCGTCCGGACACCAGTCTAGTGTCGAACAGTACCCTGATGCGGGACTTCAGGTGGTCGAGGACCAGGACTAGCACTCGAGCGGGTACCCCATTCGGCCAGGGAGCGGCGCTTTTCCGCATACGGCTCGCCGTGTGTGAGTTCCAACTCCAAACCTATAGCAGAGGATGTTTTGCAAACAGAGAGAATTGGTGCTATAAAAGTTCACATTGAAAGAAGCATATGGAAGTTGAGAGACTTCAAAATGATCGGACCTGACGCATGTGTCGATATTTCATACATAAAATTTTTGGATAATATTGTAACAATAGCCTGTAGTTTAGTTAATTTACAGGATTGTCTATTTAGTAATCAAGTTTAAAAATAAAAATGCTTTTCTTTCTTTTATAGAGTTTATTTCGAAATCTTGCATAATAAAAAGCACATGTCATATTATTAATAGAAGAGTAATTTCAAATCTCAATTCGTTTCGGAAATATTGATGTTTTCCAAAAATGCGTGGACTCCTCTAAAATATCAGTACAATAGTTTTCATCATAATCTTCGAATATTTCTTCTTTGTTTCTTGCACAAAACCAGCTTCTACTTTATTAGTACGATTAGTAAATACGTTTTATATTTAAATATCAGAAAATTACACTTTATAACAACACTATATTTAAATAAATTTCAAATAAAACGACCAACCGCGTCGCCGCCGCTCCGTTGATTCGTGAACTGCGCTCGTTCGGGCACAATGACGTCACACGCACCCGCGTACACTAACTTTTAGCGGCAGGAAGGCATAATGTTTATAACTTAATATCTTCGTAAGTAATGGTCCGATTTGGATAATTCAAAAAGGAATATCATTCTTATGTCATAAAGAATAACGTGGATACTAGTTGTATTGAATTTGCTATACCTTTACTGATCCTCATTAGCTGCTAAATAGAGAAAAATAGTACAACGGCACGGCATTTTGTTTAACAAATCGTGTACCTAAAATATTCAAGCTATATGTTATATTTTTTTGTATAAAATATCGATAAAAGCTAATTAACTATTATATTCTATAAAAACATTGCATATATTGTCGATCTCTATGGAAAATGTCACCACAAGCATATAAACGGCACGAAGCGCAGTGCCGCATTCGGGGGCGCGGGGTCGGCCAGTTCGCTGCGGCCAGCGAGTCACGCACCATGTCTCGCGCGCCGCTGGCTCTCGTGCTTCTACTCGCCACGCTCGTCGGTGAGTAACTTGAAACTAAAAATTATAAATTAAATACAAACGCGATATTCTGAAGGATAACTTTTTTTCGGCCAGTATTTTTTTTTCTTTGTTTTCGGACTGTGTTTTGTTTATTTCGATCTTTCAAGTGTTTTTAAACATAAACTTCTTGCTATAACTACTTGTACTATATTATTTTTGTATTATTTAAAAAAATATATTAGGGTATTGTCGTAATTTTTATATTTTTTTTTTTATCTCTTTCAAAGGTACTTTTTAATTTTTAAAATAAACTGGTTTGTTGAAAAATGATTTATCTGTGAAAAATATTACAAAATTATCTTAGAAAGGGGTAGGTAAGTATCGGCCTATGTGGCAGACAAGCGGATGACACCTCTTCAAATGAATGGACGTTGAAGTGTTATTCTACGCGATGCGGGTTAACGCATACTCACCGCAGTGTGGGTTTGAAAAAAAAAAGTTTAAAATAATATAGTGCAGACAAAGGAGGTTTTATAGTGGTTCTAAATTTCCTTCATCCTACATGTACAATACATACTCTACAATAAACAATACAAAAACAATAATCTAAAAAAAAAACTTCAAACCCGCAGACTAAATTATTCACAAAAGATACCACAATTCAGAATCAAAACTTTTACTAAAAATAACACTAAATTTTCTTTAAAAGGAAATATTTATTAAGTAACGAATTGTATTAAATACCGACGAATACTTTGTTACACACGCAGCAATAACTTTTTGACTAATTAACCATGCGATATTTCTTTTTTATGGCGTGCAATCTTGGTCTCCATACCAGAGGACCATTTTAAGATTGAATCTCGTGCTATTTTTATATGAGATCTTGAGAGATTACGAGATATTTTTAAATATAACTAAGGTAATGTTACGGATTACTAAAAATATTCAACGATAATAAATTTAATGAAAACGAAACTACGAGTATAATTTAAGACAAATAATTATATTATTTTATTTATACAATTATCAAGATCATTAAATAGAGACATAAAATAAAAGTATAATTGATGACACAAATTAAAATTTCCGTTTTTTATTTTTTTATTGTTGTTTTTTAAATAATCTATGCTGCACTAAAAATATTTTTTTCCCTTAAGTTTTAATAATCAGTAAGGAAAAATATTTTTTTTATTTAACACTTTTTAGTATATATTCTCGAAGATTACGAGACAATTATCTTACCCTTTGTAAAACCTCTTGAGATTATATTCACTAACTAAAGTTTAGAAGTTCTGAGCGAACTGAAAGAACAATCGCTTAAAAGCATAACCTGTTTTTGAACATTTAGTCAAACACATCCTAATTAGATTTGTTCTAGTATTATGGTGCATAAAATTAACACTGATTTGATTATCTCTAGAAGTAGGAATTTGGATTAGGTATCATAAATATTTGATTCTGTTCTTTGTTTGCCATTCTGGGTTTTCCCACCGTGCCTCAGAAAGTACGTGGAACCGTCGGTCCCATTTCTTATCATAAACATTATAACAATCGTCACTTTTGGTAACGTAATTTACTGTTAACTCGCAATTGACTATAGTACTCTTCAAATATGAATCAGTGAAATTTTCATTAATTACTTTAGTGGAGCTATATTCACTAGATATCAGTGAATTTCAATAACAAGTTAGTGAATACTCACTAATACACATATTCAATGATCAAAACAGTGGACTCTGATATTACCATATTCATACATTTAATAGTCATTAATTCTGCGTGGTACGATTCTCACATTGATAAAAAGTGAATAGTCACTTAAAATTAGTGAAATTCCACTGATTCATGCTTAGAGAGTAGAAGATTATGCTTCAACCCTTTTTGTATGGAGAGACCTTTTCCTAGCAGTGGAAGGTTTACAGGCTGTTTCAATTCAAGTCTCAAGTAAAGTGGTCCGTATTTCACATCATTACCCGACCTTTATGCATAATGTACGGCTTATGAGCCCTGCCAATTGCAAGTCTCTCAGCATGTCGTCAAGTGCACTCACTTGCTTGCATATTTGATGAGTATCCGAGGAGTCGCACGGTTGTGAAGTTATGGTCAAGTTCTCTACATGTGCCCCTTGGTTTTATTTAATATTGTCCATAACCTTTCTCATTAAAATAGATATTTACTGTATAAACTTTTTACACTAGAATACAATAGAAAATACTTTATTGCAAATATATTTCAAATGTTTACATAATACACATTCGTATTCCTAAATGAAATAGTTCTAACGTACTCGACAGGCTTTGCCTTGTCTGCAAAAAATCTTATAAACTTAGAGTTTCATCTATTGAGTAAAATTTTGTAACCTAAATAAATACTGTTAAACACGTACACAAGTATACGTAGTAGTGTACACAATATGTATAGATATATTTATAATATGTAAATACATATATATGCTTTCTAGTCTATATACATAACCTAGAAAAAACACGCCTTTCCACTACACAAAGTTACGTTCGATATTTTAATATAAAAGAAAAACTTATTTTACATTTCAAATTTTTGAATTTAAAAGTGGAGAGAAATTTATAGTTGAGTTATTTCATAGTTACTAAACGAGTCACGGTGCTTTTCCCGTGTTTGTTATAACTGCCTCTCTTTTGGATTATCTTTTATTAGGGACATTATGAGAGGAAAAGTAAAATAAAAAATAAAAAGTATAACAATATGAAATAATATGATAAATAGGATGATGAAAAATAAATAGTTAAAAAACACAATTAAAGAGAAAAATTAAATAATAAATTAAATCATTTAAACAAAAAACTAAAAAACAATTAAATAGAAACGATGATACTACAAAAAACAAGATTTAAGTAATATTAATGTAATCGAGAAGGAATTTTCCTTAGTGAATAAGAAAGATAAATCTTTAACAACTGGTTTCAGTGACTAGTTTTCTTTTTTTCTTTTTTTCCATGAACATATAAGTTTAATTTCAATATGAACTGTTCTGGTGTAGGGGAACGATGGATTCGTTACCCATTTGAAGCATATATTTGTATATATACACATATTATCCCCACCATGACTTGGATAGCAGGTAAAACGGTCGGTCACAGTTGTTACAATACACACCTGATAGCTACTACTATGAACCATCCTATTATTTTTCATTGCTACGAGACTTCTACTTCACCACGCTGCTCTACTGCGGTAGGGAAATTCCTTAGGGCGTTTGTGCACTACACGGAATTTGACTGTTCGGCAGTCCGATTTTTTACGGTCCGATGTGTCATGAAAAAAACGAATGAAAATGAGATAAAAATGAATGGGGAAATGAAACATTAAAACGTTCAAAAAGCTTCTATTGCCAAATTTAAAAAGATTGTGAAAGAACGTTTGTGTACCGAAGGATTATATTAATCTATTATATTATTCTATCAACGATTTTCTAGAAGACAGAAAACGTAAAATTTTGTCGGACCGTAAAATTACGTATAGTGCACAAACTAGTGTATACATTGATATGGCGTGCCACATCGGACCGTAAAAAAATCGGACTGCCGGACAGTAAAATTCCGTGTAGTGCACAAACGCCCTTACCATGAGTAACGATATATACATATATTCAGTTGTAAAATATTTGAACGCATATATACATCCCGTTCAATTCCTGATGTCACAAAGTACACACACTTGAACATACATATTACATACATTTGAATATCCGTGGAATCCCGCGGTTATTATGAAAATGAAAATTCGCTTAAATAATTTATAGTCTCAGCGGTCTCATTGAGGTTTACATTATATTAAAATACATTGTTATTTTGTACAAGATTATATCTAATCTATACAAATATCAAAATCCCGATAATGTTTAATAACAATATAGTGAACAGCCTGTAAACGTCCCACTACTGGGCAAAGCCCTCTTCTCCACATTGAAGAAAGTTTGGGGCTAAATCCACTTCACTGCTCCACTGTGGGTTGGTGGATATTTTTCTTTACCATGAGTAACAATCGCTATCAGGTGTTTATGATAATAACCGGAACCGACGGCTTAACGTGCTGTCCGAAACATGGTGGGAACACTTACAAGGATATACACCCAGACCGGAAACATATATTTGTACAAATACAAATATCTGTCCCGAGCAGGTATCGAATCCGCGACCTCTGGCGCGCGGCGTTGAGGCGACTACTCGCACCACTATACTAAAACGGTCGTCTTGAATGACAACGTGGGTAATTTTGAAAGCAAATTGATGTTACAGGGTGTAAA
This sequence comes from Euphydryas editha, assembly GCA_036937285.1. Classification (NCBI taxonomy): domain Eukaryota; kingdom Metazoa; phylum Arthropoda; class Insecta; order Lepidoptera; family Nymphalidae; genus Euphydryas; species Euphydryas editha. Next base: position 2,030,284 of record JAUPFZ010000013.1, on the reverse strand, counting down.
TATACATACTATAGTAGTAAGTGGAAATCTACCGTCCCGAAAAATATACGATAATATTTAAAGACAAAAAAATCAGTACAAAAATTGAAATTATTAAACTCAAAATCTTTTATAAAATCAATCAAATACAACACAAAGACACGTTATAACGATCGTTACGCATAAAAGAGAAATTATCCGTCAACTCGCAGAGCAGCGTAGTGGATTAAGCTCCAACCCTTCTTCTATATGGAGAAGAGGCCTTCGCTCAGGAGTTGGTAGTTTACAAGCTGATACAGTACAGTACAGTCATTCGAGAACTTTTCCTTTAAATCGCCGTCAAAGCAAGCAATTAAAAACACAAATTTTATTGAAACCAACATCATTTTGAATACATACTATGTACAGTCAAAGGGCGAGCGCGCAAAGCGACCGAATTAGTGCGATTTTTTTTTTTCGTAAAATCAGTGACAGTGTGTATAGTTTGTAAAAATAATCAATTATGAAATTTTACACACTTTATCTTTGCCAGAGTAAAAGGTTAAACTTAGCCTCATAGTAGGCAATTTCATAAAAATGATAATCATTTTGTGAAATAAGAATATTTAGCCTTGTGTTACACGTGCGTTGCGTCTTTTGTTCTTTACAACATTAATCATAACATATTATTTTGTTACAATTAAAAAAAGTGTAAAAAACCGCAAAAGGACAGTTCGTGTTAGTTTTAAATTGTACTTTTTATCGGTACTTTAGGTCAATATAACATCGCATGACTGAAGGCCGGCCTCTGATTACTAAACATTATTAAATATTTAAACTCACTTCCGTGTTGTGCAAACAAACATAGAAAATCTATTTTTTTTAAACATATACTAATTAAGTTCTGGAACTAATCGTATATGAAAAAGAAACCATTTGTTGAGATGCCCGTTTATTGCGAAAAATTTTAGGATATAAAATTGACGACATCCCTGGTGTGATGCTGTCAACAGACCAGTCAATTATTTGTTTCTGGTATGGATGTCCTTCTGTCTTTTGACATTGTGCCTCGGAGAGCACGAAAAGTCGTTCATACCGTTTGTCATGATAAACCTGATAACGATATGTTAAAGGTATTTTTAAAAAAAAAAAAGTATAACCACTAACCCACAAAAGAACAGAGCGAACAGAAACTTCAACACTTCTCATATAGAGGAGAAACTATCTTTATCACGCAGTGGGACATAGATAAATTGATCCAGTTAATTTTAATTATAAAATTACAAAAGAAAATCTTATATAATTGTTATCTGCTTTAAATTCTCGCACAAATTGACAACAGATACGATATTTTATATGCATTTTATAACTATGTAAATTTCACTAATAATATAACTTAAGAGTTAGTGTAAACGCGCTTATCTCAGAAGAAGAAAGAAATTTTAGGAGTTCGAATTAAATATTTGCATGTCTTGTTTCCTATAAATATATTCGATATGGTAGAGTACATATAAATTGACACCATCAGGTTCATATCTAGGTTGACGGCTTTAGATTTTATCAGTTATATTTTTTAAGATCTTAAAAGTACATCCACGAACCTTCATTAAATCAGCTTGGTATATAAAGCTCCAACACCTCTCCTTTTAGAATATAGGTTTATAGTAGGAAATAAATAGGCGATTAAAGTTCGTTTATTTAAGAATGATAACTGAATCAACCTGTGAACGTCCAACTACTGGGCAAAGGCTCCTTCTCCATATTGGAAAAGGATTGGAGCTTAATCCACCACCCTGCTCCAGGTTGCGGCCAGCTGCTGCAGATTGATGGATATCTTCCTACTATGATATTAGATCGATATTTGTATTTGTACAAATATTTGTTTCTGGTCTGGGTTCTTGTGGGTACCGTACCTCGGAGAGCACGTAAAACCGTCGATCCCGGTTGTTTTCATAGACATCTGATAACGATCGTTACTCATAATATGAAAATTATCTGCCAACCCGCAGTGGAGCTGCGTGGTGGGTTAAGCTCCAACCATTCTCATATATGGAGAGAAGCCTTTCCCAGCAGTGGGACATTTAAAGACTGTTTCAGAGTTCAGTCATTAACTGTCTACTAAACTGTCGCTTGTTGATTATTGAGTCTTAATAAAAATTTCAGTATTAAATAGTAGTTTTATCGATTTTTCGTATATAATGAACTGCATTTACTTTCGATGTCCTAGATTAACTACATGTAAACACCGGTTTTTAATTTTACCTTGACACGAAGCGAATGCGATCATAATGATATTTTTAGGAAAAAAAATCGAAATAATATTTCGATTAAAAAAAATGTTAATGGAATAAATTTTAATAATAATTAATAGTTACTTAACTATTTTAATATTTTATTAGTGTCGGAATTGTTATAATTAAATTTTTCTATTACTCATTTTATTTACTTTCTAATATCTTATTAAAATAGTTGTAAGTGGAAACTCAATTTATGTTTTAACATTTATTTAGCTAAGTTATATTTTACTGTTAGTTTAACAAATGAAATTTAAAAAAAAACGCTCGGCGTTTATACGTGGTAACGTAACGTAACTATGTCACACGTTTTTTTTATCGCTGGGAAATGTATTTACGCATCCCGCTGCACAAGGTGACGGGTATGTGGGACTCAGTGACACGGCAGAACGTGCCAGAATATCCGCGAAAACCCAGCGTACCCTCATCGTAATAGTGGGGCACCACGGGATTGCTTTCGCATGCAACCGTGACGCCCCGACGGTTGGCCTACCTATGAGGGCCGCCTACGCCTACAGAGCGCTCGTGGTCACCGTGAGCACTCTATTGCCCTGGTGGCGAGTGGGAGGATAATAGGTGCCCTTCCCACTCTTTTGCGGAGGGTGAAGATTAAGGAACCGATGATCATTGGTTACCTAATATGCTGGAATGCTGACCTCACACTCCTAGCTGATCACAACCTCAACAAATTGAACTGATTGATGAAAAGATAGAAAGAGAGAAATGATCCTGGAAGAATGATGATGGAAGCATTGCAGATTCATGCAGGTAGTCTACGATCAGCTGAGGACGACGATGATAACGACGACGACTACGGTAATAAATCACTCCGGTGATTCGACCGCAGCAATTTCTCGTAAGTTACGTAATAGTCCTACAGGTTAAATGTAGACAAAACCGCAAGAGTTATTTAGATTATAAAAGTACCTTTTCCTAATTTTTAAGGAAGAAGTTTTGAAATAAAGAGCATCTTCAACAATTCGAATGAAATGTCCGTTTTAAGTTTTACCATCGCTGACTATTTATTTCTATTCTGACATCGGAGATAAAATTACTTTCATACGTTTTTCATATACCTACGTAAAGAAAGTGATTATGAAATATTAAAGTCTTCATTCAGGAATATTGTAATATATCATTGTCATTAGTTTCGATAAGGCTGAACAGACTAAGTTGAATTTTTTTCGAATTTTCAAATTATGAAACCTAATGAATAACATTATTCATGAATATAATTTTTCATATTTAATAAAATTTATTACTTTTAGAAATTTACTAAAAAATACAACTTATAACGTTTCGTATTGTTAAATTTTAATTTTAACGATAACTCTCATTAATCATCAAGATTTTATTACCGACCAGTTCTAGTTAGTTTGACTGGGCTGTTCGTACAATTGTCAATGACCCTGTTTTCCGCTCTAAGGTTCTGGGTTTGATTGCGCAATCGAGTCTAGGTGTAATATGTTTATATACATTTGTTTAAAAAATATCAATATGTATATCAATCGGCTGTCATAAAAACATAGGCATTAAGTTACAACAATTATTTTAATACCTTATTTAAGGACTTTTATAAATATGTACATTGTACATGACAGTCCTGAAGTTACAACAATTAAGTTGAACAACAAACATTAAGTTCGTGTGTGTATTTTAAACATGTATCTATTTAATATTCATCTATGATGAAAACTCATAACACATAACACGTATATATATGACAAGTACGGTCGACGCGTTTCACTACACAAAATCTAACAATGTAAATGTAAGCACGTACATAATTTATTATTCTATATACTAAATGTACGTAAGAATAGCGAGTTTCAGTGAACGCATATTGGAACGCATTTTCCCTACATACCAAAACGCGTAATCCGACGTAATACATGACTTTGGAAATATTCGTAGCATCGTAGCCTCGTAGCAACGTAGCGCGATCATGATTGCGTAGCATATTTGAGACGTCTATATAAAAATTCTTTTGTTCATAGTCGTTTTTTTTATAATCTATTGTTAAGGATTTTTTGTCGTAGAAAGATTTCTCGCATGTTGAAAATATTTTAAAGTCATCGTTTCGTCGAGATGTCGCAATAGATAGAGCTTCAATCAAAACAGAACGTTCAAGATATAAGTTTGTGAAAGAATAACTTTCTTCCCAGAGCTACAGTTATTACAAATAAAAAATACAGTCAGAATATTTAAAAAAATCAAAAAACCCGACTGCGTAAAATACTCTTATTATAAACTAAAAAGAATAAAACAATTTACTAGCTTTCATTTGATACCCATATTGCTACAGTAAGAAAAAAAATTCAACTCCCCCCCCCCTTTTCCGCCATTTGCGAGCGCCATTTTGAAAATTTATATAGCCTATGTCACTACTACAATTTAGACAAATCCAACGACACCTCATATGTCAAAAACCGTCCAGCCGTTTGGGCTGTAGGGCGTGCCAAAGAAATGGACATAGATACATACATACACTCGAAAAACATAAGCCACCTTCTGCAGTCGGGTAAAAATGCGCAGAGATTCTGCCCTATTGTTACGAATGCGCCATCTCTTGATGAAATAGTAAGTAAAAAACATCGGTGTGAAGTAGCAGCGGACGGCGGAACACCTATGTATATATTTAAATTGATTGAAGAGTTCTGGTACTACCGATCTCATTATAAAAAGTGCTATAAAATGTAAATTGATTAAGATTATAAGCTTTAAAATAACATTATACTTGACTCATAGCAGCAGATATATGTATCATCACTACATATTATAAAACAAAGTCCTCCGCCGCGTCTGTCCGTCTGTCTGTCTGTCTGTTAGCGATAAAATGAAAAAGTACTGCACGGATTTTCATGCGGTTTTCACCAGTAGATAGAATGATTCATGAAGAAGGCTTAGGTACATATACATACCCCGGGCGCAGCCCTGGCGGGCCGCTAGTATATGTATAAGTAAAACTTCTTTGACATTGTAACAGATGCCAATTAAGTTAAATAAGTCATGTTAGAGCTTAAAAGGTATATATCGATACTATAACAATAGGAATATATACACTTATGTATATCGAGCAATATAAATAATAAATACAAATATTTAACTATCATTATGTATACTTTAAATATGATATTATTATACTTTAATATTTAATAATCGAATTCTATATAAACGTGTTATCGCCGTAACGCGTTTCCGTTGATTGTCGTCGTCCAAAGCGTTCAGTTACCCCTTCAAAAACTCCGTTCACTCTACGAACTGTGAACAATAGCGTGTCACTTGTAACTCGCTCAGTGTCACGCACTTTACAACGATATTTCCGATTGAAGCCGTTTAAGTTTAAATTGTTGACGATTTAACTAATAGGTTTCTTTACCCTCGTGTACATATTACAACAAATTATATAAACGACTTGTAACAAAGTATGGTTAAGTTTTCTTTATTAGGGGCTATTCATTTATTACGTAAGACGAATTTTGCTAGTATTCGACCCCCTCCCCTCCTATTATAAGAAAAAATAAGAATAGGCCGACCCCCTCCCCCTTGTTTAATATTTATTACGTAAGAATCTAAAGGAAAAAATGAGTAATAAATGTTATAATAAAATATTATCGAGTTTTATTATCCTTAATTATCCCGTGCCGGAAGTGTACACAAAAACAAAATCCACCAGGCTATAGGTAATCCTAAAAAAAAAAGGTCATCCGAGATCTACCATCGATGTTTACCCTTGTAGCCTATCCGAATTCTTAAAAAAAAAAGGTCGTCCGAAATCTACCATCGATAACTTTGTGCATTTTTGGGATCTTACGTAAGAACTATCAAGACTCCCCTGTAAGAAAAAATAAGACATGGTCGACATGGCATTTCTTCATTAAATTAATAATATCTAATAACTAGTAAGTTAATAGTGACTAGTATATAAAATTATTAAAAGTATAAGTCCTCAAATCTGTTTACCCTCATTAAAATGTCTCTTTTTAATTGCATTGAAAAGGTAACATCACAAATCTTTACCCGTGGCTTTATTTTTCACTTCTCGACATTATAATATTTTAAGAACATTCTGTAGGTATATCCTTCGCAAGGCTATATACTCCGTAAACATGAATCAGTGAAATTTCACTAATTTTAAGTTAACTACTTTTTATCAATGTGAGAATCGTAACACGCTGAATTAGTGACTATTCTATGTACGAATATGTAAATATCAGAGTCCACTGATGTGATCTTTAAATATGTGTATGTGTACTAGTGAGTATTCACTAACTTGTTATTGAAATTCACTGATATTTAGTGAATACAGATTCACAAACATAAATAATGAAAATTTCACTGATTCATGTTTAGAGAGTACACAAGTTAATTACATTTTAATTTGTATTTGTATACAATGCCTGTAAACAGCTACAGCTGGTCAAAAGGCTGGCTGTTTTCCACGACGGTGAGATCATAAAATAATAAAAAAAGACAAATAAAAATATATTAAAAAACCGCCTGTCACATTTACAAAATAAACGCAAATTTTATTAATAATAGTTAACACGTCAGTGAGGATTAATAAAAGTATCAAAAACTCGGTAGTAAAAAAAAGATATAGTCTGTGTGAAAGGTCGTTAATCATGTCATTGAAGACAATGAAACGTCACGGTGTCAAAACGCCATCCGTCACAATTATGGAGGTCAGAGATAAGGACCACATACCAGACCAAAGGACCGTTTAAGGTTAGATAATTTATTCCATTTTTAGTTTAGATAATATATTTAACTCGCTAGTCGTTTAACTTTCAATTACATGAATAAAAAATAAATCAATAGTTTCAAATTGGATTCTGAAGATTATTATATAATTATTTACTATTATTTTGAAATTCTTTAATCTATGATTTTCATGACTATCACAATCCGACAATAGACTATCACATTTAGAGATACACAATCCAATAAAGCATTTGACTATTTAACCCTTAAATGCATGATTTTTTTATTTTGAATTGAAAAAAATCGTATAGAGTAGGAAAGTTGTCATAGATTGCGTAAAAAATAATTTAAAAAATCCTGTTAATAATAAGGAATATATATATTTTGAAAAATACAGTATGTAGACTTTTGGCAACAATATGCGTTTATTGCTAAAAGTCATTAATAATGTAAGCAGCTACCATTGTACTAAGTATACCTAAATCTGGAATAAAAAAGGCATGGGCAAAATGAGCCCGTTGACATACATTTATATAAAAATAAAAAATAAAATAAATGACGTGACGACTACTCTACTTGTATAAGTATACAAGTGGAATATTAACTATCTTATATCTTTAAACGAGCAATTCTTGTATATATATATATATAATTGGAATCTCGGAAACGGCTCCAACGATTTTCATGAAATTTAGTATGCAGGGGGTTTCGGGTGAGATAAATCGATCTAGCTAGGATTTATTTTTAGAAAATGTCGTTTTATCCCTTTTTTTACGCAATTAAAAAATATCATTAGAATACGAAGGTAAATTTCGCTGTCATTAACAAACTTCTAATAGCTCGGATGGGAATCGGGCGGATTCGAAGTCAAAAAAACCTGGGTTCGAATCCAGATGTATACAGACCAATTTTTTTTCCTTTTTTTTTTCTTTTCAATTAAGAGGTCTTTTTATTTTTTATTTTTTATTTAAATAAACAATTCCTATTATTTTACTATTATGTCGGTAAGATCGAAAATATTATTTATGTTTCATCAGTATGTAATGTATCTAAATATAATTTAACCGAGCAAAGCTCGGTCATCCAGGTACTTAATATAATCGTGGGTAAAACCGCGCGGTTTGATTACTAATAAATAAGCTAAATAGCATAAAAGCCACTTTTAATATTGTAAGGTAAACATTTTTCATAGCGTGACCGTATTTAATATTTTCTCGAAATTTTTATAAAAGAATCTGGGTTTTCATCGAGTTGGCAAACTACCTTCTACCCGAGGCGAATGAATCATTAACAACCTAGTTTCCAAAGACATGTGATACTTTTAAAGTTTGCTTAAATTACAGACAAAGCCAAATTTTATACTATAGTAATTGAACTGAACTGAAAAGCCTGTAAATGTTCCACAATTGGGCCCTCTCGCCGTATAATATAAAGGTTGAAGCGTTATTCGTCATGTTGCTCCACTGCGAGTTGGTGGATAATTTCCTTATTATTTAAAGTGACAATCGCTATCATCTGTTCATGATAACGATTTGGATCGGTCTTTAGGGTTCGAGGCACCGTGATGAGAACCAAATGATAAACACCCAGACGAGAAACAAAGATTTGTATAAAAACACAAATATTTGCTACGAGTGAGAACTGAACTCGTTGTTAATAAAGATAGTAAATGAGAAAACGTCTATAAGATGTATATTGTTTTTAGATGTTGTTAACAAAGAGAATGCGCCAGTCACCGAGTATATAGCGAAGTTCAAGAATACGTAGCGAGAATTTCTGCTTTTTAAGGTCACGTGATAAAAACATTATAAACAACTGCGAAAGAAACTAGAATTATATACTTCGTCACACGCGGTTTTGCCTGCGTTAATAAATTCTAGTAAGATCGGTTAGAGTTATTTTTAAAACTAAATCATACATTTAACTATAATATTGTCTGTACATTTAATGTAGATCTTTTTGTCTTCTAAAAAAATATCTAACGGTCTTATAATAATAATCTGAACTGAATCAGTCTGTAAGCGTCTAACTGCTGGACAAAGCGCCTCTTATCTATAAAAGACAGTTTTTTTTTATCGATTGTTCTCAATGTCTGTGTGTATGTCTTTGTGGGTCTCCACGCCTCGCCTCTGAGATCACGTAAAGCTGTCGACCCACAGATATCTGAAATAAGTTCTATATGTCGATCCCTGTTGTTATCACAGACGATAAGCAAGTTGTCTGCCAAAACGCAGCGGAGCTACATGGTATATTAAGCTACAACTTTTTTCCAACATCGAGCAAAGGATTGGCCTTTGCCCAGCTGTGGGACATTTACAGCCTGATTCAATGTTCAGTCAGTATGTATATTAAAAATTTGTAAAATAATAAAGAATGCATTCTAATGAAAAACTTACCTTGAAAATTTACAGTAACTCCATGTCGTTTTACAGGATATGTTTCTGTATTGAAGCTGTACGCTTATGGAATTTTTAACATTTACCCATTAAATCAGCATGGCAACTTTTAGAATCTTTCAAAATAACGATTATTCACATCTTTAAAATTTTTGTCGTCTCCATCGTCATTATCCATAGACTGGGCCAAAAAAACGACCAGTCCGGTGCTTTTGATACTCGTAACAAACGAGACCAACAGCTATACATGCTCTACGAGGCACGGGAGACTTACAAGAACCAGTCCAGGAACAAATATTTGTATAAACACAATCATGTAACATTCGCACCACTTAACCGGATGTTTGGTATATTTATAATATGAATACATTCTCGATGCGTGAATGAATCAAGTGGGAGGACATAATCGGATAATATATTAAGATGATTATATCGGATCCATTTAGAAATAATAACTGCCCATTGACACCAGCGCCGATAAGGCTTCTACTAACGCGTAAAACAAGTTCCTCGTGCTGTTTCATCTGAATCTAACGATCTTGTCGGCTTTCCGATTACCTTATCTTTATGGTACACTTGGTGAAATCCGTAAACACAAATCAATTGTATGAGAACGAGTTCACGACAACCTTGATTGCATTTAGGATGTGTGATTTACAATTTGACAAGATTAGAAACCAAGATTGTCTAGCACATAAAATTACTGCTAAACGAAAGCCTCTATTTCTATTAACGACGACGTAATTAGAACTGTCAAACTATCAACTTATCAACTGTCGCTAACGGTCAGCTCGATTGTCGCTCGTGATAAATGTTCGTACAAGGCATAAAGATGCTTGTCTTGCTCAGGGCCTTTTGACTTACACATGTTATCGGTCCCACGATAAACAATCCCGTCATATTAGGACCGTCAAATGTTATGAGTGATTGGAACTTAATTTGCTAGTATTTGTGTCTCCCTACACATACAGGTGTTCGCAAGATGTTTTCTTTAAATAAATGACACTTTAATCAATTTCAATGCTAAATTCTCAGCGGTTCATGTTGTATATTCATGTTTTTTTTTTGACTATTTATAAATAAATAAATATGTTTTTGTCGACTTTTGAACTAATCCTAGCTTTATTTCATTACTTTTTAATTTATTTTCTGAATGAATTCAGATGACCCATATAATACCTACTCTTGCGTTAAATTTCGATACTTTTCAAATTGTTTTACTTCTAATGTTTTTCTTTTCTCTCATATAAGTAATAGCGCAATATTTTATGACCTATAAACTTCCTCAATAAACAAACTTCATAATGTTAACAATTTTTAAAATCGGACAGGTAGATACTGAGATAGGCCCTTCAAACAAACTTTACTTTTAGCTCCATATTTCTCCATATTTCTTATATATATGTATATATAACATCGCTTGTTTTTTGGGGAATAGTAAACTACTTAATTATCTAAATATTAAATTATGCATGTGTGAAAAATTATCACTTGAGATCGACAAGAACGTTTTGGCTAATCTTTTTGTCAAATTTTCAATTTTGAGGAAAAAATATGCTTTTTTAAATTATAAACAAAATATTACATAATTCGTAAGTAGTTTGCATATTAAGCATAGATCAATGATATTAAGCCATAAATCTAGATGAAGTGATACTAATTTATAAATAAAATAAAGGCTTGCTTGTTTCTTCCGTGAAACAGCTTTGCTGTGTTTCGGAAAAAAGGGCAAGACAGACAGTGTAATTACTGGCACCGAGACTTAACATCATATGTCTCAGGATAGGCAACACATAAATGAGTTGGCTGGGCTAGTTCCAGGTAAACTAGTTTATGTTCATGGGCGACGTCGACCACTTACCATCAGGTGGCACGTCTGTCAGTTTACCTATCCAACTAACATAAAAAAAGGTCTGATGAAAACTAGAAAAAAAATCTCAGACAAAGTTAAGAAAGATAAAAGGATAACATGGAATAGCATATAAATGTGCGAATCTTGAATCTGCCAGATATGTGAGTTGATAGGACATTTTGGGAGTAACATCTTGCTAGTATCTTTGAAAGAAACGAAGGCGTGTCGACGTCGGGGTCTGAAACATTGAATGGGAGGGTGAACATAAGCACTAAACGTAGTCTGGGTATTTGCGAACCCGAAGGTTACCTTGAGACTTTCATTACTTACAGAGCGCCGTATTAGATGTATCTTAAATATTATAATTATGATTGTGTTGTTATAATATTGTTTCCATATAAATATTTTAAGCAAAAAGAATCCTCCACTACGTGACCTTGATGAGTTCTTATTTAAAATAAAAAGTATATTCATTTAGATGCATTAATTCATTAAATAATTAATAAATTACAGCAATTACTAAATACATAAAAGCCTTAGAAATTCTTTTCGAAACTTAATTAGCCCGTAAGCTTCCCACTACTTAAAGGACTCTTCTCCATATAGAAATAAGGGTTGGAGCTTAATCCACCACGCTGATCCAATGCGAGATCGCGGATAATTTCTCTACCGTGAGTAACGATTGCTATCAGATGTCCAACGACTTTACCTTCGCTTTGAGTCATAGTGCGGAGACCCATAAGGACATACACTCACATCACATTTCTACAAATACAAATATCTAATCCGAATGGGAATTGAGCCCACGACAACCGGCGTTGAGGCGACAACTTACACCACTACACCAAAACGTTGTCCACTCTTTTCATACAAACTTTACTATTACTTAATTAACTAGAAATTAACAATGTATCATTGAAAGACAGCCTAGTGATTGATTTTTTCAATAAATAATAAATTCTACTTACTTTTGTTATGACAACTACATATTTATTTACGATTTCGTGTATAACAGAGTAGAAATGTGTGTGTGTGTGTGTGTGTGTGTGTGTGTAAAAGATTTTTTTTCAATATTTACCCATTTTAATATTTAATGGTAATTTTTTTCACGAGGTTCATATGAGGTCACCCTTGTGATAAAGATATTATTTTAATTAAAAAAAATCTAGTTTGTAATTGTACTGAATTATAGGACCTTTTAAATGTGATAATTTTATCCTTTATTTCTGTTAAGAATAGAGAGTGAATATTAATACCGTTATGGTACTCCATTAAACAATAGCTTAAAATGTATTTTTTCAAAATAATTTTAATTTAAATTCAATCATTTTCAATTTCTAGTGTTACATGTAGATTGCCTGATATTTTTTATATTTTTTTGTTTTTACTTTTATCGTCCAATTTTAATACATATATACGTGTATAGTTATATATAATAACTTGTAACAAGAAGTTGGTGCCCGATATCAGATACTGTTTGGAATATTCTAAACACATTTAAATATTAAATTAACTGAAATTTTTCCCTACAAGAATAATTCAAAATTTTAGAAAATATTCGAAATATTTAATTTCTTCGGCATTTATACAACCTTTGCTTAAAAAAATGTATTTAAAGCTATAAAAGAAATAACGCGGTGCAGTGAAGTGCATTTGGATAGCTTATTTTGTGAACGCTTTCGAGGTTCAAGAGTTAGTTATGGCGGACGAATTTCACGGACTCTTTACTCATAACAATATCAACCGAATTGTGATTTTAATTAGGTCAGCTTTATTTTTTTTACTTGTTGTTGTTTTTTGTTTTGCAGAGTTATACTGATATGGACAATACATTATATGTATATAGGCGTGTTTCACTGGTTGCTGATAAAGTGTATGTATCTCGCACATAAGTTACTGACAGATTTTATAAGCAGGAGGTAAAATAGAAATTTTAGGTAGCAACCCTTTCGGGCTGTCACGGTTGCATGCGCGAGCGATCCCGTGGTGTCCCACTACGACGATGAGGGCACCGCTCGGTTTTAGTGATTATTCTGACTTCGCAGTCAGCGAGTCCCACATACTCGTCGCTTTCGGGCGGCGGGATGCCTGAACGCATTTCGCAGCGATAAAAAAAAATCAAATAAAAAAAGGTAGCAACCCTTAGGACCTGTTTCACCTCAACCACAGTATATTAATACATATACATATAGATAATATTACCGTGCCTCAACTAATAAACAAGAACTATTGACTTCACAGGTTGCGCACCGCTGGGTTTTAGCAGGTATTCTGACACGTTCTGGGTGCTAGCGAGTCCCACATATGTACCCATCACCTTGTGCAATTGCAAAAGCAATAAATGCAAAATGATTACAAAATTATTTTAGATAATTTTATTATACATAACAAACACTTAATTTTAACACTCCTATTAAAATTTGTGTGAGGTAGTTAAAAATATTGGTTCGACTATTGTATTATATCTGCACAGATCTTATGAAACTGGAAATGGCAAGCATCTGGGTTTAAAGTGAAAACTTACTTCCAAATTTAATTGCAAATCAATTTTTCTCTTTTATTTTATTTTTGTTCATTAATACCTATAATAATATTTATTTAGTGTTATCTTTCATCAAAATTTTATCTTTATGATTACTCGCGATTGTAACTTTGATCTTTCGGTATATATATTTTTATTAAGAATTTAATACGTGAACACCCAGATAGAATTGGCTGTAAACGCATCTAGACAATACAAAATATTATTATAAACGATGCGTTGACGCAGTGGTCACAGCAACTGGCTGATGCGCTGGCGGTCGCGGGTTCGATCCCCGCACATGACAAATATTTGTATAGGCCATACAGATGTTTGTCGTGGTCTGGGCGTTTGTGCTTGTGTATTGTGTGTGTATCCAGACCCCAGGATTCACATCCTACTGGGGGCCGTTGAGTGTGAGACGTTTATTTATTATTATATACAATCCCAACTCTTAATCAATTTAGTTTTCCAAGAAAATTAAACACATATAATAAACCGTATCAGCTTGTAAACCACCCATTGCTGAGCGAAGGCCTCTTCTTCATATAGAAGAACGGTTGGAGCTTAATCCACCACGTTGCTCCACTGCGGGTTGATGCATAATTTCCCTAACATGGGTAACGATCGTTATCAGGTGTCTATGATAACAACCGGGACCGACGGCTTTACGTGCTCTCCGAGACACGGTAGAGAGACCCACAAGGACATACACCCAGACCGGGAACAAATATTTGTACAAATACAAATATTAGTCCCGAACCGGAATCGTACACGCGACCACCGGCGGGCGGCGTTGAGGCAACTACTCGCACCACTACACCAGAACGGTCGTCATAATATACACATGCGATTAATTTTGTTGGATATTAAAATGAAACCTGTACAATAAAGAGCCCATACGATGCAACCAACAGTAATAAAAAAGTGCACATATGTTAGGCGTAGAATGTAAAGCTGCAACAGGGGCACGAATCTGCTCTTCTAATCGTATTCCAATGGTCCGTCACCGATTATTATATAATGTACACGAGTTTTTTGGCGTGATAACGTTTTATAAATCGATAAACGCCGGCTGCACGCATGAAAAAGCATGACTCATTGTCACGTTCCGCAAGCGAGAGCGCGGAACAAGCGATAGAGAGGCACGATCGGCCTAAGCGTTTGGCTTGTGACGCATCTATCTCTCTTCGACTGGCTTGTGACGCATCTATCTCTCGTCGAAAAATATTTGAATTACCGAGTGGGAATAAATGTTAATTTATCTAAAAAAATAATTTTCAATTAACTCCTTCTTTTCTTAATGATTTTTCATCAATGTTTTCTTATGACGTTATCACGTAAAATTATCGTCCGTAAACCGACTTTACAGACAACCATTTTTTTTTATTATAAATCAGTTTCGCTATAAAGCTAACGAATTACTGATGTCGTTATAATGTCATGGTTCATTTATCAGTCAACTAACTCAATCTATTAAAATCGACTGTTTTGAAAAATATTGGTCTACAATTGGTCTTCCATTGTAATAATAGAATATACTCGTATTACTAGACCAACCCGTTGGCGCCGTTGGCGGTGTTTTCTCCTTCAGTGGTTTTTTTTACGGATGATATCCAAGACGCCCGGATCGGTAGTCATAGACCTATGTCGGACTCGGCACTTTGGAAGTGCAATACGCTACTGAAGCCCTGCGGGAGCCTGGCCTTAGCTAGGCCAGCTAAGCCTTAGATATCCTGGCCATATCTAAGAATTGCCCAAATCATGAAATGCTCGAGAATTTCATGAAGTGGTCGCATTTCACGAAATGTTTCACTGTCCATTAGCCAAATGTTAATGAGCCTTGGCCAGATCAATGATTTAAAAAAATAAACAATCTAACCTAACATATACTGGATTTTTATTGTTTATTTTATGGACACCCAATTTTCATAATATGGCCAATCGTGATGACAAAATTTCACGATTTAATGATCTGGTCAAATTTCGTTGTCCACATCATGAAATGCGACCACTTCATAAAATTCTCGAGCATTTCTTGATGTAGGCCATTCTACGATATGGCAACGACATACACATAAAATTATATAACCCGATGTCTGTACATAAGAGATATTTGAAATTAACCATTTGATAATTTGTAAGATTGAAGTAACTAGAATGAACATTAAACTAAGCTTATAAGTTTCAATTAGACACTTTGGTGCATTACTCTAATTACTTTTGCTATATATGGTGACTTAGTATTCAGCCTTATTAAAGATAATAGCACAGCTTTGTCTCGTCATTTGCATACTTTTTAACCGACGCGGACGTCGAAAAGGAGTTGATTCCTAATTGAAATGTGTGTTTTTAAAAAATATCCTTAATAATTAAGATAACTTTTTATGTAGTTGTTGTTGTAGAAGTAGTTTATCAAGATTAGTGGAGGCAGCACATTTTTTTTTATATGAAAATAATTTTCTTGGGGGTTAAACCCTTAGGGAGTATGGCAGTTAGTTTAATAGTGAAACTAAAGTAATAATTTTTTATAGTTTTCTTTTAAGCAGATCGTAGTTCACGCAATTAATATTTTAGTTCAAATATAGTATAAAAGTAGTAATCATTACTTACGACCGTTCAAAAATCACTACTGACGAATTACTACTGACGACCGTTCTTGTGTGCGCCGGGCCGGTCGCCGGTTCGATTCCCGCTCTGGACAGATATTTGTATTTGTACAAATATTTGTTTCCTGTCTGGGTGTATATCCTTGTGGGTCTCCCCACCATGCCTCGGAGAGCACATAAAGCCGTTGGCCCCGGTTGTTATTACAGACACCTGATAACGATCGTTACCCATTATAAGGAAATTATCTGCCAACCCGCAGTGGAGCAGCGTGGTGGATTAAGTTCCAACCCTTCTTCAACATGGAGGAGTAGCTTTTGCTTAGTAGTGGGTGATTTACAGGCTGATACAGTAATTATTACTTAATGGAATGTACGCTCAATTACCAGCTGACGGTTTACAACCGTACACGCCACTTTAATGAACTGCTGCCTCTTGAATTACAGCCTGAGAATAATGACGTTACCTTTATTAAAAGATTCGTAAAATTATTCAAGCTGTAAAAGTAAGTGTTATTTTCTTTTAACGAGTATAATTTGTTTTGGACCGTTTGTCTTTTTGTTTGTTTTTTTTTTTCATTATTTTTAGGTCATTATTTATTTTGATATAATTAAAACATTGCACTTTTGAGAGAAACACTATATTAACCATAGTTCATAATGCTACGACTTGATTCGTCTTTTTGAAATTTTAATGATATTTTGGTTGATAGATCTTTGAACTACCGACAATATGAAGCTATAAATTCCTCCATGATACTAAACTGAAGGTATATTTATCAGATATTATTTTAACAATTACAGATCCCCGCGATGTTATCCTTAACTTGAAATATCTCAACGCTGCCAATCTGTATTTAAACCCTTTCTTGATTTCTCCTTAACCATTGGACACTAATTGATGAAACAACTTATTTCTATAGCTTATAAAAATATTTTTAAAATCAAATATATACATATATCTAATATAAAAAACTTTTAAGTTAAATCTATTACGAGTACAAGTGAATAAGTATAATCGTTAAATATAATAAAGTTTTGATTCAATTTTCGAAAATTGTCAAATATAAATTAACTAACCATTTCGTAAATATAAATGTATCAAACAATTTACTCTATATGTCTATATCTTACAAAAACGTAAAATATTGTAAAAAAATACATTAATTACATACCAACCGTCAAATTAAAACGACAATTTAGTCGAGCGAATTCAATCACCTCTCAATTTACAAATCCTGAGTTTATAAATAAATATAAATAATATTCTCCATAATCCTTTACAAGGTTTCGCAAATAAAAGAAAGCAAAAAAGTATAAAATTGCATCCGAATTTCTTCGACCAGACGGTGAGCATTACACCACGGTACGGCTTCTTGCGTCTAGTCAACCTTAAAAACTTGCACCGGGATACGATTCGTAAAAATTATGGTTTCCTTGATGCATTCATGCATTAATATATTTAAAAAATATAAGTTTCCTATTATTTTGATTGATTCAGCCTGCTAATGCAAATTTATTTAAAGCTTTAAATGTAGAATAGAAAAATCCACCATCATATTAGCCGTTGTATGTATGTTCAAATAAAAAAGAAGACGAGACGGGATTCTTCTCTGTCGGTCATCGCACTGCAAACCTATTGTTTATATACTAGCTGCTGCCCGCGATGTCGTCTGCGTAAACACTATTAGATTACACGTTGTTACAGAATGCGTTGAAGAAATAAAGGTTCACTGCTCGTTCCCCGTAGGTGATAACGTGATAATATGTAGCCTATATGTTGACCCGACTTCTTAATAATATTTGTTCCAAATTTGAAGTAAATCCATGCAGTACTTTTTGTGTTTATCCCGGACATATATACAGACAAACAGACAAAAATTCTAAAAACTATATTTTTGGCTTCGGTATCATTTGTAGATCACACCACAAGTATTCTTTTAAAAAAATATTCAATGTAGAGTTTTGACTTTCTTACCATTTTTTTTTTATTTTTTATTTATTTGAATTCTTTATTGTACAACAAATACACTAATATAAGTGTGTACAAAAGGCGGTACATTTTATTATATGTATAGATATCCTATTTTTTCTTGTGTTGTAACAAGATCTGAATTAATCTCGCTGACCTTTTTGTCTTAATTCGCGATATTATCACTGATTCAATTTTTTCCCACTATCAGTGAGTTGCGTGTAGGAAAATCTGACAGATAAAGTCGAATTTGATGTTGAAAAACATATAGTTTAGTTATTATTATAAGATATTTAAATTATACATACTAATACTAAACAATCTAATTTAATATAATATTCCTATGTGTTACTTCTTAGATACATTGTTTTCATGCGATTGCCAAGTCAGTCTATTTATTTAAAACATCAAAGATTTTTAATATTGATATGATCACTATACGATGTTGTTAGGTTAGCTACTAACGTAATAACTTAAAACAGAAGAACCCTTAAGTAGGGTTTGAATAAATTAGCCGACTTGGTATTACATACCTATATCTCACAACTTTTTACGGAAGAAGAAGTGAGTTGCGAGACTTGGTTTCTTTTTACAAGTTATGTTTTTGATGGCATCTCATTTCTTTTTGTAGACAGTCCTACTTATTTTCCTTTACGGTGTCTTCTACTTCTTTAATATCAACAACGTATTTTCTTAAAGCCTTCGCTAGGTCTAATGAGCTTTTCTTATTTTTGTAGATATTCTTCCTCTTTTTCTTTTCCGATACGATACAGATATATAATTTGATTGTCATGTCATACATATTGTGATCTCAAGTTGACAACTTGAAATACTTGACAAGAGAGATGAATGAAGTATGTTTAGCTGGAAACAGTGTTGTCAGATTGCTGTTGATTTTTTACACCTAAACTTCCATAAAAATAAACTTTTAAAAAATATTTAAAAAAGTGAATGGATACTTATGTACGTACGTAAAAAGTTATACTTATAATAAGACGATGCGCCGAGTTAATGGTTGGTGCGCGCCATCTGTAAACAGACCCTGAAAACCCACTAAAACAAAGTACTCGTCAAGACGAATCAAACGAGCCAAAATTCGATGGGGTTGCGACGTTTTATTACAGAGTTACTATGACCACCTTCTAGCTACATCATCAAACCCTGGTTACCATTGAAAGACAAACTACTCGTCTAGAGGATTCAAACGAGCCCGAACTCGATGAGGCTGTGTCGTTTCATTGCGACGTTCTTATGACTGCGTTCCAACTTCATTATCAGATTAGACCCTGGTAACTATCTAAAAACAAAGTATACGTCAAGACAAATCAAACGAGCCAAAATTCGATGGGGTTGCGACGTTTTATTACAGAGTTCCTATGATCACCTTCCAGCTCCATCATCAGACCCTGGTTATCTTTGAAAGACAAACTACTCGTCAAGACAATTCAATCGAGCCCGAACTCGATGGGGTTGCGTCGTTTCATTACAGAGTTCCTATGAGCACCTTTCAGCTCCATCACCAGACCCTGGTTACCATGAAAGACAAACTACTCGTCAAGATGATCCAAACGAGCCCGAACTCGATGATGTTTTGTCGTTTCATTGCGAAGTACCTTTGCCTGCCTTCTAGCTCCATCAACAGATCAGACCCCGGTAGCCATCTAAAAATTAAGTACTCATCAAGACGAATCAACGAGCCTAAATTCGTTGTGGTTGCGTCGTTTCATTATAGAGTTCCTATGACCACCTTCCAGCTCCATCATCAGACCCTGGTTAGCATTGGAAGATAAATTACTCGTCAAGACGATTCAAACGAGCCCGAACTCGATGAGGTTGTGTCGTTTTATTGCAAAGTTCCTATTGCCACCTCTCAGCTCCATCATCAGATCAGACCCTGGTAACCGTCTTGAAACAAAATACTTGTCAAGCCGAATTAAACGAGCTGAAACTCGATGGGGTTGCATCGTTTCATTACTGACTTCCTTTGACCACCTTTTAGCTACATCATCAGAAACTGGTTACCATTGAAAGATAAACTACTGGTCAAGAGGATTGAAACGAGCCCGAACTCGATGAGGTTGTTTAGTTTCATTGCGAAGTTCCTATGGCCACCTTAGGAGAGTAAGTCAGCTCCATCATCCGATCAAACCCTGGTAACTCTCCTAAAACTCGATGGGGTTGCGTAGTTTTCATTAGGGTGTTCCTATTACCACATTCCAGCTCCATCACCAGACCCTGGTTACCATTGAAAGACAAACTACTCATCAAGATGATCCAAACGAGCCCGAACTCGATGAGTTTGTGTCGTTTCATTGCGAAATTCCTATAGCCACCTTCCAGCTCTATTATCAGATCAGACCCTGGTAACCATTTCAAAACAAAGTATTCGTTAAGACGAACCAAACGAGCCAAAACTCGATGGGGTTGCGTTGTTTCATTACTGAGTTCCTATGACCACATTCCAACTTCATCACCAGACCCTGGTTACCATTGAAAGACAAACTTACTCGTCTAGAGGACTCAAACGGGCCCAAAATCCTTCCTTTGGCTACCTTCTAGCTCTAATTCCTTAATAGTTAGGTATATATAGTATAAGGTAGTGGCTAGTTACCACCCTATCGGCAAAGTCGTGCCGCCAAGCGATTGAGCGTTTTGCTACAATGCAGTGTAGAAACCGATTAGAGGGATAGGTTTAATATAGCTGCCAACTGAATAAAATAAAATAACTTACGTACGGGAAGCGTGGAAGCCGTAGAGCGGGCAAATCACCTCAGCCAGTCGCGGTTATGATTTATTAGTGTTCTTTAATACTTTGCGTGATTTTGGTACAGCTACATAAGACATGTCCCATTCTTGCTTTTTCATTCCGTTGACCATTTTACAGGTTACCTTTGAAGATAATTATATCTAGGTACCTATCTACACCTATTATTCCACTATCTTATACTTGTACGGGTACATTGATTCATTCACTGCAAATGTAACTTTGTAATCCTATATATTTATATGGGATTACAAAGTTATTTATGCAGTTGGTGTATCTAGGAAACTGGACCGAAATTGCAAAATATTTGAATTTTTCCTTGGTTTATATACTAAACACTAATGGTATTCTAAATTTGAAGTTTTTATGTCTGCTAGAAGTGCCTTAGAGTTTTGATGATCGGTCAGTCAGTGAGTGACAAAATTCGAAACTTTGACTAATTATAATTCTTAAACTACTGGTTCAAATTGAATGAAATTTGAAATATACCGTGTTTATACAATGCCTGCTTGGGTATTGAAAATTCAGACTTCTAGTTTTATCCACAACGAAGTTATAGGGGGTCGAAAATGGGCTGAGTTGCTTCGAGAAAAGATAGTACGGCCGTGCCACTTTTTTTTTTTGCTCGACTTGGCGGAGGCACTGCCGTGCCTCCAGATCACATTTGATCACATTATACATTCGACATTTTATCTTTTTTGTTCGTCTTTTTTCGTTTATTGAGTTTTAAATATGAATATGAATTATTTATTATTATTAATTAAATACTATAAAACATTATTTTAAACAACTTTATTACCATTTTTTAATTACTACTAAATGCACTAACTCACATACTCTTATCTGACACAATTCAAAATACAAAATTCATACTTATTACACTAACTTTTGTAAGAATGAATTGATTTTGATTTAATAAAGACTAAGAACATGCTGCCTCAGAATATAATTTATGATTTTCATGCTGATTTTTGAACCTATACTTAGTACTTTAGCTTTGCTGTGCGCAAATAGACAGAAATTTCTAGAAATTATAAAAATATCGAATGAATAAAATTAGTGTTCTTAGAGCCCTACAAAAACCTTCGTCAAAACATTCTGAAAAAAAAACACGTCAAATTTACAATTTTAATATACGCATAGAAGATATCAGAACTGAGATGGCTAACAATAAGTAAAAAGAATACTTGGATCTTAATAAAAAAAATTGCGGTTCTAAATCCGGATTAGCGCCGCGGAGTTTTCAAATGCTGAATTTATTTAAAAACTGAAAAGCGTTTTATTTAAAAACTGAAACACATTTAAACAAAAATATATTTATAAATCTTCGTTTCTTATACAAATTCGGAGTAAAATGTTTCCAAATCGATTTAATGATAAATAAAACTTCATGGACAGAATGGCAAAAATTTTACAAGAAAAAATTATTAAGAAATAAAAGATTCCATCTCTAGAGATTATAAGATTAAAAAATATCATAAACTAAACTTTAGTAAGAATTTTAGAAATCTTCAATGTACATAATAAATACGAAATGACAAATATATGTACGAACATACATATATAGTAATATAGATTATGTTTTCCTTTATCAAAGAACATAACAAATATAGGACAAGAGAACTTGGTGCTAACTCAAATTTGTACCCACGATAGTCTGAAATCATTTCACATATTCATAGATAGTTATTTCGGTTCTATTAAGCCTAAAAAAGGTTTAAATATGTTCAACCCTTTTTTTTAACGATGGGATGTTATGATGCCGCCCGAAGGCGACGGGTATGTGGGACTCGCTGACTCTCACCGCGAAAGCCAGAATACCCACTAAAACCCATCGGCCGCCTGCGCCGTAGTGGTGCGCCACGGGATCGGAAACGCTTACAACCGTGACGACCCGACGCTGGGCCCGGCGGCCCCTCCGTATGTGATTGGAGCCGCTCGACCGGTCCACTCTGCTAATTCAGAGAAGTACCGAGAGTGGCCCAACCACCGAAGTGGAGGGAGATTTCCCTCCATCCTCCCTCCTGCGCTTTCGCGCCCACCGCTGCTGGTTTTGGTCCGCGGGGGTCCAAAGACCCCAACCACTCGTGGTGAGTGACGAGTGGTATCCCCTATCCGCCACCCGGGGACGCGCTCAGTAGGAGACCAGCAACTTCCGTGGGAAATATGTTCAACCCTCGGAAAATCTTGAAAGGGTTAAAGTTAGAAAAACTATTCTTATCAAGAATAGCAGAGCTTAAAATTATAGTAGTTTATGTTATTTTATGAGACCAATTCTTATTATACTTAACCCTAAAAGAATCACATTTACCGTAAGTATTAAATATTTAATAATGACTACATATTATTATAAAACAAAGTCCTCCGCTGCGTCTATCTGTAGTCTGTTCGTGATAAACTCAAAAACTACTACACGGATTTTCATGCGGTTTTATTTTTTGAATTGAATAGAGTGATTCATGAGGAAGATTTAGGTAAATATACATACCTCGGGCGCAGCCGGGGCGGGCTACTAGTGAATTATAAAACGTGACTTACTTTTGTTAAGTAATCATTGTAATAATATTTATTTATTTTATTAAATTACATTTGTAGCGTGTGAGCCGTTTTATAGGGCATATATTAAAATTGTGGAATTGTTAATTATATTAATTAGAAATGTTTATTACACTAATTTGACTAAGTGTTTAGTCAAATTACCGACCATTTTATCAGAGTGGGTGATGAAATAAAAGGGAGTGACGGTAGGACAGGGGCTACACTACACAAATATCACTTGGATACTAGGGAATATTATATAATAAAAAGCTCTATATGGATAATATCGACAACTATTCTGGTGTATTGGTCGGTCAACAAGTAGTCGCCTTAACGATGGCAGTCGTGGTTTGCATTCCTGCTCGAACAGATACTTGTATTTGTACAAATTTTGGTTTCCGGTGTAGGTGTATGTCTTTAACGTTCTCCCCACGGTGCCTCGAAGAGAACGTAAAATCGTCGGTCCCGGTTAAACACCTGATAGATATCGTTACTCAGTGTTTTAAAATTATCCATCAACCCGCAGTGAAGCAGCGTTGTGATCTCCATATGGATGCCTTTGCCAAGCATTGGGACGCTTGCAGGCTGGTACAATTACTTTCAGTTCATCGTAAACGTACTTTATAAGTTTGCTATAATAATGTCATCAATTTCGACATTTGTTTTAGTTTAGTTTTTATTTACAATTTTATTATATGTATAGATATGTAACAAAAGAGTAACTTAGCATTAAATTATTAAAATTTTATCTCCGCGATCTATTTATAGCATTTGAACCGTCCAAAAACGGAATATGTCGAAAATTTTACGTTATTTACATTTTAAATCATACTAAAATATACTTAAAAGCCCATGCTAATTTGTTGAATAAGTAAGTTAATAAGTAAAATGTTGGGTAGCTTGGTGGCTAAAATTATCCGTCAAGACGCAGTGGAGTAGCGTAGAGCAAGCTTCTAACCTTTCTGTACACGGAGATGACTCCTTACATTAGTGATTGTGTCAGTTCAGCTCAGTTTAGAAATACCTACAATTGTAAGAAAATATTTAAAGCATTTTTACATTTAAAAAATATCAAACATAAACTCTTAAACTCTTAACTTATTATTATATTTTACGTAAGTTTTAAGCTTTTAAAAGAGGAAACATAACGAAACGTTCTGAAAGCTTTTAGGTAAATATACATAGATGTAATATGTATATATATATTCGTTGAGCTGCAACGAGACAGCGCGGTAAAAAGTCTGAATTTTTCCGTAACGCTTCAAAGGACACTTTACCTGCAAAAGTCGGATATAGTTTTGAAGCTCGCGAGTGGAATGATATGATCGTAACGCTCACTTAGATACATATATAGACACCGACAAAAGAATATTTACCCACTCGGCTTCGCACGGGTGCAAATCATTTATATATAGGTATATTTCTACAGATTATATTTGTAAATGCTACCAACTTTTATTTTTGTTTTTATATGAAATTTTAGTCAGATTATTGTTTTTTTTTTCTTTTTTTTATATTTATACTTTGTTTTAAATTGTTTACTTTTAATAATACATAGCTCGAATGGTGTGACGCTAATAACCTTAAAATAGTAAAATAGCTAGTAAACTTAAAATTACGCTCCGACATTAAAAGACATTAAAATCACATAATGAATTATAATAATATATACTATAAAAATTCATCTTCCACCTTTCTTATAATTTTTAAAGACCGGTCTTAGTCCGTATATCAAAAGAGTCCGTCATACAAAAGAATCTTAAAGTGCAAAATAATTAGCTAAGATCATCAAAATATAACTAACCGGAGTTTATTATATTACGTTTATTATATTCATTATAATTAATATATAAGAGTGGTAGTGTAGCGTAGAATTGCTACCTGTGTGTGTGTGTGTGTGTGTGTTTAAAAATCGCTAACTGCTGCGCGCCATATTTGAATAAAGCTCGAAAAAGAGGAAGATTTCTCTAGAGGATATTGACTACGTGACGGAACTTTAAGACCAGCTGTGACCAAGCGTGGTACTTTTGAGGACCAATGAACGGATCACGTAGTATAGGTACGGTACGTTCCCTTACCTAGTAGGTGATTTTCTGAATCTTATCCGAAAGATGTCGGATCCGAACTAGAATACTAAATTGATTTAAACTAATCTTTTCGTAATAGACAATGATTGAAATAGTCGTGAGAAAATCCAGTTGTCACAAGAGAGCTTCTGAGACCTGTATAGAGGCATGGCGAAGACTTTCCAACCTTTCTGCTTAAGATAAGAGATCTTTGTGTAGCCTTTGGGTATTTAAAGACAAACACAATAAAATTACAGATTAATAACAAAATTACTTGAATTGACAAATTGAAAAAAAATAATTAAAAATGTCACTTTGACAGTTCAGTCATAGTATAATTCACGTAATTCCGCCGGTGACTGTACACCCATCATGTCCTCGAGACAGCCCTCGAAACATGCAACGCACACATCCAACACAGATAAGTGCATGTGCACCCTTTTATTACGCGCGCCGAATTTTTTTTTTTGCCACATAGGTTTGTAATATATGCTACGCTTCGAAGGAAACTTTAGTCTAATTAGGTGTAAAACTAGTATCCATGTGTGACTTAGTGTGCGTATTCGAGTCCTGATTTTTTTTATGGTTACTCCGGTTACATCTGTTATATCGGTATATTTTATTGTACTGTACTGTACTGTATCAGCCTGTAAACAACCTACTGCTGAGCTAAGCTCTATCTTCTCCATATAGAAGATAGAGCTTAATCCATCACGCTGCTCCACTGTGGCTTAGCGGATAATTTCCCTACCAGGAGTAACGATCGTTATCAGGTGTCTATTATAACAACCGGGAGCGACGGCTTAACGTGCTCTCCGAAGCACGGTGGGGAGACCCAAAAGGACATACACCCAGACCGGAAACAAATATTTATATAACCGGAAACAAATATTTGTATAAATACAATTATCTGTTCCGAGCGGGAATCGAAACCGCAAACGTAGGCGCGCGATGTTGAGGCAACTACTCGCACTACTTCACCAGAACGGTCGTCGTATATTTTATAACCTACATAAATCCTCAAACTGTTTGTATGTAAAATTTGGAACAAAAACTGAAAAATGAAAATCCGATAACCGCCTGAATACGCGTTCTATTCACTATCATCTCGTAACATCTACTTACAATATCACAAAAAAAAATACTAACACTTTTAGAATACTGTTATTAGAATGACATATAATATATATAGAATGATATAATGTAAATATATTACGTAAATACATTATTAAAGCTCAGAAAGTTCTGTAGAATGAAAAATTTAATAATTTTCGTGGTTTCTTTTATATTCGCGACAAAACATCGTAATAAAATTGTTCTAGATTCAAATATTGTGTTTAATTTATGAGTATTTTGTTTTTCCCTTACTCCTCCTAACATGACACGTGTGTAAATGTAGTATAGTCAGACACAAAACAGATTCGAAAATAATGTATACAAATAAATCATATTGGTACGTTGGCGCAGTTGGCCCTCTTCTGTCCCTGCTTTCTGCTCAGGGTTGAAGGTTTCCGCCCGTATCTGTCTGTAATATATCTATATATTAATACGTGAAGCAAAAACTTCGTACCCCATTTTACGAAAAGTATGTTTGGCACAGTTAAAGTTTATATGAAGAAGAAGTGCAGAATGCTAATATTTTTTATAATAATGCTTAAAGATTACATTAAATTAGTGACAAAAAAACACAACACACACTACGACACACACACACATATATACAATGTACATATATACACAAATTGTTGTCAACAGGGACTTAAATACAGGACTTGCAACGAATTTTTAATCGAAATTTTATCACAGATCAGGTCCAATTATTGCTGAATATGCTCACCATGTTGTGCGCAATCATATTTTTATGATGTTGACAATGCTGTCAATTATAGATTAGGTCGAATTTCGACCACTGGGCGACAACTAGTATATATATAAATTAATGTATTATTTACATAAATGTACGTATATAACAACAAAAAAAATGTATGTCAGTCGGCTGTTACCTAAAGCAGGCATTACGTTGTCTACCGTAGGAACATACGACCATGTGTGTATGTTAAACATATTTATATTGACATAAATGTAAATATTTTATTACTGTTGTCTGTTTGAGATATAAAAATAATAGCTGAGCTTAATGCATTTGCATTAAAAAATATAAATGGTACTGATACTTTAAAAAATACAATGCTTATGATTTGATGATTTTATGATGATCTTTATGCCTTTTTACCCGACTGCGACAGAAGGAGGGTTATGTTTTTCGAGTTTATGTATGTATGTATGTATGTATATCCATTTCTTTGGCACGCCCTACAGCCCAAACGGCTGGACGGTTTTTGACATATGAGGTGTCGTTGGATTTGTCTAAATTGTAGTAGTGACATAGGCTATATACATTTTCAAAATGGCGCCCGCAAATGGCGGAATGAGGGGAGGGAGTTGAATTTTTTTTTCTTACTGTAGCAATATGGGTATCAAATGAAAGCTAGTAAATTGTTTTATTCTTTTTAGTTTATAATAAGAGTATTTTACGCAGTCGGGTTTTTTGATTGTTTTAATTTGTCAAATGATATTATTCAACAATTATTCTGGTATGGTGGTTTGGAGAAGTTGCTTTAACGATCACAGTCGCAGGTTCGATTCCCGTTCGGGGCAGATATTTGTATTTATATAAATATTTGTTTCTGGACTGATATGTAGTGAACACTTAAAACCGTCGGTCCGTTTCAGTCAGTATATCTTTTAATTTGGTTGATGAGTTAGTTATGCTTCATGGCCGTGCGTTGACCTTCAGAGAAGAATAGTCCCAACCTCTTTCTTGTCGAGTTGTCTTAAAAGGCGACTAAGGCCATAGTGGTGCACCAGCCCACCTGCCAAACATGGCGAGTATTGACAAATCCCCCCAAAGATCATGGGGCCTGGGGGAAGCCTATATTTAGCAGTGATCATCTAACGGCTGATGTTGTCGTAGTAGTAATGTTTTATGAAGTAATTGACATTACTTTTATTTATTAAAGAGAATTTCAACTAAAAAAAAAAATCCGCACGGACGAAGCTACAGATCGTAACTAGTTATGTACCTAAATATAAAAACTTACGCACAATACGCCCTCGCATTGTTGAATTATTTAACTTTTTTCGCTTCATGCCGTTACAATATATTGCATCAATTAAAGTTCTCAAGGCCGGTTGCACTATTTGTCCATAGACGTAAATAGACGTCTGAAAAACGAGAGAGATGTCTGTCACTTTTTGAACGAATCTTATTTATATTTTACCGAAGAATTTATATCATAACTAGAACGCTCACTTAGTAAACTTGTATATTCAAATATGCACCTTGAAATAAACGTCATGAGGTTGACATTTCTTACCAACATGTAAAGTGAAAAATTGTTCCGAGCATTTCGTTGACAACTGGTATTTTGTCTCTTTCTTACGATTTTTGCCTTGAATCTATGGTAGAAAGAGACGCAATCCCGGGTTAAGGAACGTTTTTTGAGTGCACGTGAGCATTCCAGTTTGTATATAAATTCCTTGTATTTAACTTTAATCATGGAATTAATAGACAACGCTCGGACCAGATATTTACATCTGTAAAATATTTGTTTCTTGTCTCAGTGTGTCCTTGTGAGTGAGCCTCGGAGAGTACGTAAAGCCGTTGGTCCCGGTGATTATCACAGACAGATGTTCAAATTACCGAAATATTTAAAGCTCCTTTAAACACACACATACTATATAGTAACCTTTGGATAGGAGCTAAGGTAAAAAAGCTGCTTATCTCCTCCGTCCTCCTCCGATAAACGGGTAAATGTTACATAAAATCTAGACTGAAATTATTTACAAGCCGATTTGGGGTAGATGGAAAAACATCGGCATAAATCGGTTTAGCTCTGCGAGTCTGTTAAGAATGGTCACATATCACTTTATAGTAAGCCAACAAAACCCAAGGCTCCCTGTACCTGGTGGCTGTGCTATTCTTAGTCCTGATAGCGACTCACACAACCTGACGAGGAGGTACAGATCATATGCGAGGGTATCTCAAAAGTAATACATGCCTCGAATATTTTTAGTGTTTTTTTTTCTGTAAGGACCTCTACATTCCAACAGATACAACACACGTGAACAGACACGCTTGCATCTTGGTAACATTAATATTGATTAAGTTAGCGTCAACCCTGACTACTTCAAAAGTCGAGTTAACGCATTCTCCCAAATGCTTTCTTTCCTCGAGGATCTTAGTATTTCTGATCTCATTGCCTTGCTTCGCTCGATTGTAAATGAATTGAATAGACAAAAAGTGGACGGGCCATTATTAACTACTGCTATTATTAAACAAATGTAAAAAAACGCCTAAATTTGTGTGAGTAAAAAACACGAAAACATTTTTATTCAGTTCATCAGTTTAGAAATATCATATCAGTTTAGAAACTTTTTTTATTCAGTAACCGAAAATTAATGCCAGGGATTTATAATACAAAAAAAAAAAAAAATTTAACTATGCGACGTCATAAAATTGAGGCGACCCACATATCATGGGTAACTTTATGTGGATTTTAGTATCTCGAGGGAATAGCGCCGGATCCCGTAAGAGGGACCTGAGATTTACAACTACTGTGAACTATTACATTGATATTTTTTAAGTTTTCAACAAGCGTCACTCTTTAATATTAATATTAGAAAGAGATAAGATTTATTCGTTTATTTTTTTGTAATCGATAAACATTAAAACTAACGAATAGGTTTTTAATCGTTACTTCAATGTACTATACTGAAGATGCTCCTGCTTCCTGAAAACTGGACAATAAAATTAATGGAGCGATGATAGGAAACTGGCCAAATATCAGTTAGTGTAAAAACAAATGCATGTATCTCGAAAATAAATTATGATAATAATCACTTTATAATAAAATAACTTACTGTTATTTTTTAGAATTTTGTGTTTCATTGGTTCCTATTTCTATACGCTCCGTTATCCGTTCTTCAGTCAAACAGATGACTGTATCTTTTCAGTCGCAATAGATTGATATTTTATTCCCGCTCGGGGACGATATTTGTATTTGTACAAATATTTGTTTAAGGTCTTTGTTGTATGTCCTTGTGGGTCTCCCCACCGTGCATTGGAGAACACGTAAAGCTATCGGTCTCGGTTGTTGTTATAAACACCTGATAGCGATCGTTGCTCATGATAGAGAAAATTATCTGCCAACCCGTAGTGGAGCAACGTGGCGGATTATGCTCCAACCCTTCTCCAATATAAAGAAGAGGTTTTTGCCCAGCAGTGGGACGCTTACAGGCTGATTCAGTTTAGTTTAATCCAGATCGATACTATATATTTTCCCAGTGTGTATTAATTATTCTGATTTGCTAAGACAAAAATAGTAAAATAAAGTGAGTCAAAAGTAAAAATGTGTTTATATAAAACAACGAAAAAGTATGTAATCGGTAAAGTCTGGTACAATTGTGTGGAGCCTTTCTTTCGAGTCCAACTTGCACTTAGCTGAATTATTATCCAACTGCCGATGCAATGATGATTTCTTATTGTATATTCAATAGCGTTTGAAGCTATCGAAAATCGCCTTCTATTTTTGTACTATTTTAAAAAAAAATATTGAGCATATCTATAGAATGTTTAAGAAATGCGCACTGCGGTAACCAAGTTTCATTATTAATTAGATATTCATACGGAATGTATTCATGAATATTCATGTTTACCGCAGCTTTTCTTCAAAGAACCTATACATTTGTCAAAATTTGTGCAATCGACTACATAATATAATTAACGATTTTTTTAATTCAAAAGTACGAGTTTCAAAATACACATAATTCTCACGTGACACATATTATGTGACATAATCAATACGTATCATGTGAAGTAAATATTTATGTAATTTTCGTATATTTTATGAGTAAATAATTTACTTCGTATGTAAACAAAGCTGGAATGAAGACCGCGTATCGGTAAACACAGTGTGAGGCGTCGTCCGGCCCGCTGGGGACCGACGACTTAGAGCGAGACTCCACCAGAACGGAGATGTGCGGAGATGTGTTTAAACAACCAATAGGATTTCGTTCAGTGGTGTCCACTGAAGCGCTCTGGTGGAGTCTCGCCCTTACGCAAGATTCCTGCGCAGGTTAGATAAGAATTGCGGAAAACCGGTGTATTTGGCGCGAACTTGGGGAGGCCTATGTCCAGCAGTGGACTGCGATAAGCTGAAGCGAAGCAAAACAAAGCTCACCTGAGACGATCTATTGCAAAAAAATATTCTGTGTGACATATAACTTCAATTTATTAATTGTTAACTGTCATTGAAGCCATTGTCAATTGCAATCATTGAAACATTATATATTAGAATTTTATATATAAAACTTAATCTCCTACCTGACATCGAAATTATTTGTGTTCTTTGGCACCATTGCAAGCTATCAAACTGACTAAATGAATAAAAGGTATAACTGACGTCCATGTCGACTCGGCGACGGTACGTTACGATAGGGTAGCGAGGCGGTTACAATAAACGCGGGGAAAACCGAATAGGTCATATAAATATATAGATTTCAACAGCCTTATGTTTATTTCAACTTCAAAATTTGTGACTCTTATAATAATAACAACATCTTTGCCAGATGGTTCTACTCATATAAGATTACTAGCTGTGTCCCGTGGTTTCACCCACGTTAATTTGAGGGAAAAACATACTTAGGTACATATTTATAAACAATTACTCTAAGAGTAGATACCCGCCTCGTGGGTCGAGTGATCGCAAGCGTTACTGCCGAGCAAGGGGTCTCAGGTTTGATTCCTGGGTCGTTCAACGTATTATTGAGTTATTTTTATTTTTCGAAAATTCTCAGTAAAGGAGTGATGTTATATTTACTTTAAAAGTGAAACTATAGTTAAAAAATATCTCGAGAAGAGAAATAATAAAGGACGCAACGGAAGCTCTCAAAAAAGATTTGTAACATTTCTTATTATTGCTCAGCCCCTGTTGGTCGTAGTGTGATGCTATATAGTCTATAGACTTCCTAGGTAAATGGGCTATCCAACACAAAAACAATTTTTCAATTCGAACCTGTAGTTCCTGAGATTAGCTCGTTCAAACAAACAAACTCTTCAGCTTTATAATATTATATAGTATAAGATTATATTAATGAACTTATTATTATTTTTAAGTTTTTTCTTATCAATATAAATTAATGCTTGCAAATGTGTGTGAGCTCGCAGCTGTGTGTGCATGTCTGTGTTGTAATTTGTCTTGCAAATATAGGTAGATAAAAACTTGTCTATTGATTGTTCCAGCGTGCGTTGAGGAAGATTGCACAGACTGGGAAGGCAAGACTGTACCGCACGGATTGTTGTACGTGCCCGGACCAGGCGTGTGCTCAATTTGTGTGTGCTATCACTCCAACCCCATGTGGTGCAAAGCTATTTACTGTGATCCGCCTTATGTAAGTATGTGAAGATGTATGTATGTTTGTTATTTTTATACATTAGTTCTAATGAAACACTTTGTAATATATTCAATAAAAAAAGAAGAAATAAAGTATAGGCTACATTGTACTCATGTTATCCACAAGTTCGATCTTACGCAAGTAAGAAAGCTTATGAAGTTGACTCTGTGTCTCTATGTGAAATGCCACACATAATTTTGCAGACTATTCCATATCCATAGATTATTGAAATTTCATACGATTGTAAAACGAGCTTGCGAAGAATGAGTTTCAAAAACTGTGCAATTTAGAAATAACATGTGATGTTATTATTTGACATCGTTTTACCTACAATTTATTTAAATTTTGTTTCATGTCGCTCCTTGTTTAATGTCCTATGTGCTTATTTCAATAATAAAATTCTGTTATTCAAATATACACCTTGAAATAACTGCTTAAGGTTGGTATTTGTTTCCAACATGTAAAGTGAAAAATCGTTGTTTACAGGTATTTTGTCTCTTTCTGACGAGTTGCCTTGAATCCATGGTAGAAAGAGATGCAATCCTTCTAAGGAACATTTTTGAGTGCACGTGCTCATTCCAGTTTTTATATAAATGCCTTGTTTCAATGTCATATCAGTAACATAACATAATTTATTTATAGTTCTGCAAAAACTTCCGAGTTGGTGAGCGCTGTTGCGAATTCGAGTGCCTGGACCCGCCCGGTGAAGACGACAGGTATCGGGAGCGACAGCGTCTCCGAGCCCTCATCCTCGCTGGGAATTCTTCAGCTCCTTACACAAGACCCTCTCTCCAGATCAAAGCTGGATTCTCATTGATAGCGATGGCTATCGCAAGATTCGTCTGAAAGATCCAATGACGAAATTTTGCGCATCGGTGATGGATAAATATTGTATATTACGGTCTTGGGACTTATAAATCTGTCACAAATAATACTCGGATTACGATTTTATCTAGCAAGATACGTTGCCAAGTTTAGGTATATCGGTGGAGCTGACGTGTCTCGTCTCAAAACTTTGCATAGGTAACTTCCAACAACTTAACCTAAAATCTAAAAGGGACGCAGTCACGTCACTCAAAATGTCGCCTCTAGCCGAGGTAAACATTTGTTCGTAATATTCTGTGATTACACAATGACACTTAAAGATAAGACGATACATTTTTATATTTATCTAATAATATTACAATTTCAAATCTTTAAAAACTTAATAAATATTCTTGCTGCAGTTTCCTCTTAAATGCCACTATCTTTTTCTATAAAACTCAATTGCCAAATAAAACACCAATTTACCTCTATCGAATTCTTTTATATATTCACTTCAGTTACATTAGGCTTTATTTAGCTAGTCATATTTTACATAATATACAATTTACATTAAAAATAATTTCTAATTTTGTTAGAAAAATATTTCAATTTTCGTTCTTTTTTGTCTTATTATTAATCGTTAAACCACTAGTTTAAATCATTACTTTTTTAACTAAAAATATAATGATGATCATGATGATTGATTTATTTTTTAAATTGTTCATTTCCGAATTAAAATAAAACTCCGCAACCTATTATGCGGATTTATATCGAGAAGACTCCAGCTGTCAACAAAATGGCGAACTGCCAACAACTATAAATGTTAAAATTTCGGTAAAATTAAATTGATTTATAAGTTTATGGTATCTCTAAATATTCAGTATATTTTGGGTAATTTTTTTTAATTGTGCATTGTAATTTTTAATTTCCGTAATCATTATTAGTACCTAATGAAAATCTCGCCCTGAATCGTTTTACGTCTGATTTGACTACTTAACGGCTAGTAGTTAAGTTGAATAAATAACAATTTATTACACAGGTAATAATTAGATACAAATAAAAATTTCGGACCAATTTTATGTAAACAAGTAGCCCGGTGTTCGATTATTTATTTTACATATTAATTTTCCTGTTAAATGTGTCTTGTCTGGTAGTGAAAACGGATCTGTTACGAAATGTTACCCAGAATCCTGACCCTAATAATCGTTTGATGTCCTCACATAACTTACGATGTTACTTCAAGGTTACACTGGTCACTATTACGGTTATCATTTCGGAACAAACCTATAAATAGAACAGCTAGTTGCAGAAATTGTAATCCATTAGAAAAACGCTTTATCAAATAATTACGAGAATATTTACGAAAATAAAATCCAACTGAATTATACAATGTGCATCTTCAGTGTATACATATGATTGTACTTGACTGTACTTGTATTTCATAGCGTTAGAGGTCCATAAGGTTATCAAAAATATATAATATAATATTGTGCACTGTATTGTATACATTGTATATATTATTATATATGTATATAACACAAGATTTCATCAAATTCTATTTAAGTGCTATGATTAGTTTCACTTTCATAAATCTTTTTAATTAATAGCAGAAAGTTTCAATAATCAGACGGAACCAATTCTACGTAGGAATAAGTATTTCATATTTGTTTATCATTAAAAATACAGGACGGTTATAGCTAACACACAGCTTAAATAAATATTACGCCCATTTTTATTCCATAATATCAAATTATGAACTATAGTTGAGACGCGCGGTGGTAATGGTTCAATTAATTTTTACTGAAATTCTACAACAGATTGCTAAGTCTGTGTAATATTATTATTTTTAGCTAATTAGCAGTTTTGCAGCTCATTGTTTGCCTTCCATACATTAATATTAGGATAGGTATAATAGGTCATTAATACAACCCCTAAGGGTGCATGTCCATTGATACGGAACGAGGCGGCGCACTGTGGAATATTTGAGTCCTTTTCGGATCAAAAATCTATTACTTCGTAAATATTATAGATAGAACTATCAAATTTTGTCTTAAAATAAAGTTATATAATTATAAAGATTCACATGAATTAAGTTTCGTTGTTCTGAGTTCACGCGTTATTTATTTATTTATTTATTTTTTTTAATAAATAGTCACACTCTGTTAAAATGGTATATATGTATTTCCTTAAATATGTTTTTATTTCGACTTTCGTATAATATTTCTTAAAAGCAGTTATACAATAAATATAACTAATATTGAATAATAATTATGAATGGTACAATGTGCATATAGTACGATAAATATAAAAAAAAACAATATCGTTGTAAATATTTAGTTAAAATTGTATATAATGCAATTTCTGATTGCACCTTACGCTTACATTATTTTTATCTAAGGAGCTTCAGGATCTGAAATGAGTTCGTTAACATTGAGCAGATTTAGATTTTCTTCGTCTAGCTCCTTAACAATTTTTGTATATAGTTTTCTTAAGCTCATTATATTAGGATCAGATGTGTAAAGTAATGTATGGAATATATCTTCGTTTGTAGCTGTTCAAGAGCATTTCCGGGCATGATGCAGGCGAAACTTTTTATAATCCTTATTTCGAGACTCTTGCGCATCTTCTGAAAGCTGTCCAATCGGTAGCACTGCGAAATGGTTTATAACACTCTCTCCGTGAATTAAAATTTTGTGAACAGATGATGGCATGTAGTACCAATTATAAGTAAGTAAGGTACTAGAGGCAATTAACGCCCGCTTAACTTTAAATTATTTTTTTTCTATAAATACAAATTAAATTAAAGAAAATAATGCGATAAACAAATAAACCATACTTTTCTGAACTGAAACATATTCATTGCAAATATAATTCTTTACAATTTCCATACTTATGGTATCTTTTTAAAAACGTCTTTGGGCGTTATTTAAAATACCATGTTTATTAACGCCCGTTAACTTAAATGTAATTTTAGACGTAGAAAACATATTCCTGGAGGATAAATATATAATAAAACATATCAGTCACATACAAAATTTCTTTATTAGAAATGGAAAATATATAAGAAATCAAAATTTAACACAAAAATTATCAAATTTCCTAAAGTAGTAAAACTACTGTTAAACTTGTCTTTATAATCATTTTAACAAAACTTTTTTGTGGTCATATATCGAAATATACATCAAATAACAATTAAAAGGCTTTTCTGTCTAAAAAAAATAACATAAATATTATCCTATCATTGAACGGGCGTTATTAGTCGAGTGGGCGTTATTGTCCTTTTTTGCGCTTTTTTCACTAAATTATGTACCTTACCTGTAAATATTAGTGAAACATTAAGAATAGTCACATACAACACTACGCATAACATAAATATAATAAAAAGAAATATAAGGAAATAATTAAAAACTTACAATTTCGTCGGAGCACTTTTTATAAAAGCAACGTCCGTGAGCGATACCCACGAAGCACTGCACGTCACTGGCAAGATAGCTGCTACAAAAACTCACTTTTACGCTAGACGCATTCCTATTGGTGTTAACTATGTGCGTGTGCGCTGTGACGCTGCTCATTCGAATTAAAGTACGTTTTCTCGGTTTTGGGCGTTATTTGCCAGAGGGCGTTAATTGCCATACCTACTTATTTGTTCACAAATAATCTCGCAGTTTCCAAAGAATAGTTACCAAATATTTTGCTATCGATCATTACACCAGAAGACAAAGCTTGCAGAATGATTGTATAATCGTTTAATAAAATCAATGTCAACTCCTGTGATTTCAGCAGTACAGGCCGCATTGTAAAAAAAAATCTTCGTGCTGTATTTCCATCATTACTATTCCCTGTCCCTTGTCGTGGTTTATCTATGCTTTTACTGGGACCTTCTTTTCTTTCTCGAGCCTTTTTTTATTCGCTTTTGGCAGACCACGTTTAAAATGAAATATTATATGATATATGCAATATCATTTCCATAAAACGAATGTTACATGTAATGTTGATAGTCCGTATTGACAAGCATTTTCATTTTTAGGCCTCTCTGATACTTTAGTCAAATCATTCATTTGTCTGGGAGTAACTCCGCATATGGTACATGTGGAACTAGAAGGCGTATTTGTTAAAACTTGTACCACTTTTCCATCTATCATTGTTAAGAAAAGTTTATGCTTAACTTGAACTCCTACGCCTTCTTTATTGATTATTATTGAAGGAAGCAAACTTAGTATTTGCGTTTTTATTACATCAACAACAGATTTATTTTGTTCTGGAGTTTCTTTACAAAATTCTATTGAATAAGCCTACAAAACCGAACAGAAGAAGGCACTGGATTTTGCCAAATAATAGCACCTGATTCTTCATCAATTACTCTGATGGGCACAAAAGATGTAATAAACAAATTGGCATCGGAAATAAGTTCAGATTCCTCTGGTAGTTTTTGACGGTACTGGCTTTGCCCAGATGATCCATCACAACCCCATTTACTGTATAAAACTAAATGTTGCAGTCCATTCTTGTAAACTGAATCTATTGATAAAATTCTAACTGCAGTATGATCTGATAGATCTTGGACTCTCAAAATTTTTGCATATGTATTCGGGATTTCGATGGTTGAAGAAGGTGAATACCATCTATTTTTCATATAATGTATATTGTAGTATGGTAGAAAGATAAAACAATTTCTTTCATCTGTAACATTCTTGAGATAGATATATTGTGCTTTAGTCAGATCTAAGTCGCTGAAAACACTTAACGCTTCTTCATCTGTTAGCTTTTTTATTATATTTTCATCACGGAACTGTTTCATTAAAACAGTTTTTTTTCCGACATCAGCCAACCTTAATTCTGCGACAAGTTTTGCCTCCAAATCCTCTCCTATCTAACGCAATCCTTGCAGATATCCATCCAGACTATGATCTATGCCATATTCATTTAGCAAAATAGTATTTTTCCTTTTTTGCTTTATTCTGAAGAGTCCTCATATAACGCACACGGCCTTCCTCGTTTTCCAGTAGAAGGAGACGGTGTAGAGTCGGTTGGCACGTTTTCTGATGTTGGTATGGTCACGGAATATTCGGAATCCTTCCAATTGGCATTATTTATTTAAAAAAAAAATCTTGTTGCGCCCTGCTTCTTTCCAGCGTTTATTAAAGGAAGATATGATATTTCTTTCAATATTACCGATAATAAAACATAGGTTGTCTTCAGAAACTTGTTTGCCTTTTAAAAATGTTGCTAGTGCCGCGGTTGTTTGTCCACCTTCTGTGTATGGCACTATTAACTCACGTTTAGAACAATTAAAAGTACATATTTTAAAAATAAAACAATTAAAATTACATATTTTAAAATACATATTTTAAGGACGACAAAATTAGATAAGTTGTCGAAACTACAACTGAATTTGTATTGGAGAAATATATTTTTCAGCGCTTTTAATACCTACTGTTTTAAAACGTGGGATTTTTTGTTATATTATGCCACAGAAAATGACAAGAATAATAAAATGTTTTATTAGTAAATTTATAAAAGTAAATACAATTAGTTGATAAGTAGGTATTTTTTTTTTTCTTTTTTTTTTTTTTTTTTTTTTTATTAACGTGTGGAAATGCGTTACGCATACCCGGCCGCTGGGGAGAGTCCGGGTTATGTGGGACTCCTGGCAACTGTCAGTATACCCACTAAAACCACACGGTGTCCACATCCGTCGCCTGGGCCGAGGTCGCAGGAATCCAGATTCTTCTGCAAACCCCGGCGGCGTGCCTCTACGAGCCCTTATCCGTAGAGTAAGTGGTGTGAGCCACGCCTCTCACTTACTGGGTGGCGCGCGGCGGACACCGCACGCACCTACCCGGGCAGATTTGTTGGACAGCCGACTTCCCCAAGTCGACCGCCCTCTGCCAAGTGTTTAAGGGGGAAGGCGGCGATCATGTGCCAGCCTCCGACGTCCAGTCCTTTTGCGGCGGATGGGGAGGTCGGTGGTGTCCTCTCTCACCCGCTCCGCCGCCTCCTTCTGCGACATTACGTGTTCGCAGAAGGCGAGGACGGCGTCCCAGCACCTTTCACTTCCGGCCATGGAGGAAATCACGGCCGGCAGCGTCAGATCTGACCCTACTACGCTTTTAAGCGCCTCCCGCTCCCCCTCCCACGCTGGGCACTCCTCCAGCACGTGTTGCGCCGACTCATCGGAGCAGTCATTGCAGTGGTGGCAACGAGGAGAGGGTTCCCTCCCAGCGACCCGACAAGTAGTAATAGTATAGTAGTAAGTAGGTATACCACAACGTACTGATAAAAAAAATATAATAAACCGCAATTGATATCGATTTCCGTTCCCAAACTCGTATTACATTTTTTCATATAATATCTTCGTTATTAGCAAAAAGTAGCTGATAGTCTTTCGATAAGTTTTTCAAGAGTAACTAAACTATAAATAAACATTAATTTCATAGCATCTTCTAAAAATGAGCTTTTCAAAAATATACATATAATACTCAATACTTTATTCCTCAAGATTTTTTACTATATCTTTTTGAAAATTGTAAACAAAGAAGTTGAATTTTCTCATTAGTAAAAACGGTTAACATTACTAATTCATGTAAAGCGATTTATATGCGCCAAAAACATAATTAATTCTTACGTAATATTAAAGTCCGACTATAAAATAAAATTAACTATAAAATAAAATTAATAAAGTAGCCCATTCCTGTCATTGGTAAAACACATTTATGATATGTTTTTGTTCAGCCATATTCCACAGTGCGGCGGAGCGGAGAAACGGAGAAATATTAACCAATACGATTGCAGAGCCCCCACTGGAGCTGCACGCTAAAAAAAAATTAAAAAAAAATATTTGTAGTCATTATCGACGACCGTTTTAGTGTAGTGGTGCGAGTAGTCGCCTCGTTGCGGGTTCGATTCCCGCTCGGGACAAATATTTGAATTTATAGAAATATTTGTTTCCGGTCTGGGTGTATGTCCTTGTGAGTCTCCCACCGTGCCACGGAGAGAACGTAAAGCCGTCGATCCCGGTTTTTATCATAGACACCTGATACCGATCGTTACTCATGGTAGGGAAATCATCCACGAACCCGCAGTGGAGCATCGTAGTGGATTAAACTTCATATCTTCTTCTATATGGAGTAGAGGCCTTCGCTCAGCAGTGGGTGATTTACATTACAATACCTACAATATTTATTATCTATCTATTAAATAAAATATTGCATCTGTGTAAATGGACCACTATGTTGTGAAGATATCGTCAGTCAAACTTTGAATAACAATTTAATAAATGTGCTTATTGTTATATTATTAATCTGTGTGCCTTACACAGCGCTCGGGATACCACTCGAAAAAAAACGTAATTTATCTAAATTTATTCTCTCTTCTACATTATATAAAATCCAGTGATATTATAAATTAGATATTAGGTATATATCAAATGAAAGATTAAAAAAATTCTTTAATTCTCAATGAATCGTGTAGATAGGTAGCCACTTAAAAATTGTAGCTTTAAATTCCTTGTATCATATCATCGGCTGTTAGGCCTAATGCTCACTGTGACTTATAATCATAGTAACAGCTTCGCGTGTGGACTTATGATTATATAAAATTAGCTCCAATCTTTACATCTTTAAATATAACGATAAAGTTGTTACTATGCCTTTAATCGCAAGTAAACGCGTAGCCATAGAATTAAAAAATAGAGCGATGTGATAGATAAGTTTAGACTTATTTATTTTAGGCTAAATTAATATTTCTTTCGAAAAAGCCATATTATGTATATTAATGTATTTTCGAAAATTGTAATCTTCAACGGACGATCGTTCTGGTGTAGTGGTGCGAGTAGTCGCGTCAAACTGCGCCTCGGCGGTCGCGGGTTCGATTCTCGCTCGGGACAGATATTTGTATTTGTACAAATATTTGTTTCCGGTCTGAGTGTATGTCCTTGTGGGTCTCCCTAACATGACTCGGAGAGCACGTAAAGCCATCGGTCCCGGTTGTTATCATAGATAGACACGTCTTGATAACTATCGTTACTCATGGTCGAGAAAATTATCCTCCAAACCGCAGTGGAGCAGCGTGGTGGGTTAAGCTCCAACTCTTCTTCTATATGGAGAAGAGGCCTTCGCTCAGCAGTTTTACAGGCTGATACGATACAATACAATACAGTACAGTACAGCCATCTTCAAACTTATCTATAATATTTAATAACAATCGACTGAGTTAAGGAACCTACAATTTGTAACAATTCCATCATTAAAACACAAATGTTTTATAACCTTTCAGTTAAATTTAAATGATATTTAGAAATAAATATTTAAAAAAACAACTGTCTTTAATATAGTAATATGGCTTTGAAATAAAAGAACATTGTGAAATAGTAATAACAGTGGCAATAAAAGCATTATAGTCGAAATGAATAACGTCCCATAAAATTAGTAGCGCGTTTTGAATTTTACATTGAATTATAGACTAAATCTACATAGCTATATAGCGTGACCAACATATTTGACCTAGGTCATAGGCATAACAGTAGCTTTGACAATAAAAAATATTCGCTAAACACGAACCGTGTTAATATTGACACGACATTCATTATTTATATATGGCTTAAACATCTATTTCGTCATTACATATCAAATTAATCAAATAACATCCAATGTAATTGTGATAAACCAAATTAAATGTTTATTTTTAAATGATGCAATGAAATAATTATTTACGAAATACAAAATTATAAATATTAAAATATGAAATATAATTATTTAACAGTATTCATTGTATAATTAAATACAAATAATGAGTTTGTCTAAAACTGTAAAAACAGTTATGCTTTCCTGTCAGAATGTTGACTTGATTTTGACCAATTATTTACCCCGACTGTACAAATGGTATGGTTTAAAATTATATATAATATATGGTATACATGTTACTATTTATTTTTTTTTATATTCCGACATTTTGATCCTTAATAAGAACCGGCACCGTCTATATAAAATATGAAACATAAATCACGTAACAATTTTATACAATAAAATTAATTTCATCATCAAATTAATCACATTTTATGTTTTTTCATGAACGTTTATACCCACACCATCCACAAATAAAAATACCTAACAATAAATAGCTGAAATAAATAGGCACATGAATTCACGAAACTTTTTTTTTTTCAAATAAGACGTATCAATACCACATGAATAAAGAAACGGTTTCTTTACTCATGTGTCAATACCGTCAATTTCATTAATTAAGGAATATTTCTAAAAATACTCTGTGTACAGTTATTTTACCGACATTCAATATATTCAACATGCGCGGGAAATGTTGAATGTATGTCGTGCGCATGCGCTCCTATCAAAGTGAAGAAAATCTTAACTTAGAAGGGGGTAGCGAACATAGCCATTGATGAAAAAATGTGATTAATTATTTACTGTAAGCCATTGCCTAATTATTAATTTTAAAAAGAAATGCCATACTATCGGTACGCTAACAGTATGGTCAACAGCCTAAGGCTGCTGTAAGCTAATAAAAATAATATAATTATACGAATTGGTATGTAAATGCAAATACATTTAATATTGAATCTTGGTCCAGAAATACTAAAATTAAAACTTTATCATTATTAATTTAATTATGATTAAAAAATTATTTACTAATTTCTTCTGCATAAATAATTATTATACCAGAAAAAATATATCCTGTACAAATTTAGAATACTGTGATGGCTTTATGTATGAAAGCTAAATCTACTATACGAAGCTTATGATATATATCATTTTTAATACAATAATATCATCAATATAATAATTTAAGTTTTAATTTTGTAATGCATATATGCAAAATGGCAGCGGATGCAAATTGATAGCTGATGATTATGAATCTATATATTATTTATTAATCATAAAAATAAATAAACCAAAATATTTTATATAATTAATTAGTTTCGTGAATTAAATTTAGCTCTAGAAAAAAAAAACGATTAATATTATGTTCTGTAGTTCTGCTTGAATTCAATTTTATTCATTTAAAAATCGAAGTAACTTTTTTTTTATATATCACATTCACATTCATAGGCTTAAAATAATGTTTTCAATTAATTGAATATGAAACCGTAAAGTACCTTACCTAATTATAAGTATTGTTTATAATAATTTATTTGACCTTGAATGAACTGTGTGAAAATATACATATTTTTTAAATTATTACAATTGTAAATACATGCAAATAAATATTTAGCTCAAATAAATCTTAGTCGAAATTTTTTGTAGTTTTATTTATTTAAGGGTAGACATAAAAAACAGAATTATCTTTTAAAAATATAAAGAGCTTCCTTTGTCTAATTTTATACTATATGTATCTCATATATACAAGTATGTATTACTTAAAAGTAATTGTTTTTGTATTAATTCTATATTTGTTTAGACCTTTTAAACACGCTGACACAATACTTAAAGCTTTTTGGCAAGGAAGTATAATCTTATAAGGAATAACAAGGGTACTATGCATACCTAAATAAAGAAAAAAAATTTTTGTCACATTTATCATGTTATTTTTGATAAATTAACAATACTGGATAGGCTAAAAATCAATTTTTAAATTAAAAGTAAATAGAAACAAAACTTGAAATAAATAAAAAAAAGAATATAAATATTTTATTTATGAAATAAATATTAATATGGAGTTTCTTACAACTTATTGGAATTACTTTACCACCTCAAACCCTTATCTTGTAAATCTTTCTTTGCTTCCTCAATTTCG
This sequence comes from Euphydryas editha, assembly GCA_036937285.1. Classification (NCBI taxonomy): domain Eukaryota; kingdom Metazoa; phylum Arthropoda; class Insecta; order Lepidoptera; family Nymphalidae; genus Euphydryas; species Euphydryas editha. The sequence continues at coordinate 1,985,605 of JAUPFZ010000013.1, read as the reverse complement.
GCCATCAACTTCTCAGCTTCATCTTTACAATCATTAAAAGTAAAAGTTCTATACAATACAACAGTAACAGCATATAGGCCGAATAAAACGACAAATATGATTGGTGAAAATAAAATTAAATTCATATTATCTTCTATAAATTTATGTTTAACATAGCCACCGACAAGCGAGTACCACACTGCTAGCACTGCTGAAGTCACCGATATCCATTCTAGAAGTTTCGTCATTGTACTGTAAAGGTAAAAAAGAAATAAATGTTTTTCCAGTAATTAATTTAATATGCGGTATCTCAATAAGACACTATTTAACCTATAACATATTTCTTATAAACTCATTATCAGACATGCACGATACGAATACGACGATACGACGTATACGAATTTATTAATAGTATACCTGTTATTTTTACTGTAAAATGCAATGATAAAATGAGATATACTTTCTTATTCTTAAATAACAGAAAAACAAACTTCAAGACCCCAATATTTATTTTGTTTTGAAACCACAGATTTGAAACATTTGTCAAAATCAGAAATTGTCATGTCAGTTTTACTCATAGTCATAGATGGTTTTTCTGCTTATGCTGAACATTGATGCTGAATGAAGTCGGCAAAAAGGACTAAACCATACAGCCTTATGCATCATATTATTTTCAAAAATATTCTGCGTTTTCTCTACTTCATATCAGACAATAAATAATATTTTATTATACTTAGGATGTAAAAAACATTTCTAAATTTTAAGATAGCTGCCTGATTTTGAAATATTTTATAGAGTTAATGATTCTGTATCGATTAATATAAAGAAATAGGTACTTTTCCCATAATTTAAATGAAATAATTCGTTTTAAAGTCACCTTTACTCAATGCTATTTTTAACGGAAGTGAAAAAAATTTTAGAAGAATTGAAGAGATGTTCTTCTATAAAACTTGTACGGCTACAAACTTATTATTAGGAAATGGCACAACGTGATGTGTGCTGCGTCCATGCGCTCCTACCAAAGCAAAGCTTCCTGCAAAAGTAACATGTTCCCTTCACATAATTTGTTCCATCTCCTCGCATGTTGAATGTATGACGTGTGCATGTGCTCCTGTCAAAGTGAAGAAAGTCTTCAATTAGAAGAGGGCCGCGAACGTACCCATATATCGATACTTGCATGCATGCTGCCGTGCGATGTTGCCACCGGTAGTGAATTCAGAACGAATAATTATAAAATTCAGGAAAATTTTCAACAGAAAAGCAGGAAAACAGGGAAAATCATTTTTCCACATACAGCGCTATCTCTGATACATAGCATGTACTACAAACCAATATGGTTTTGCATGGTGGTTTAATCCCCAAACGAAATGTTACAAAAAACGAAGCCATCTGGTGGCGAAACGGAGTTCGCCGGGTTTGCTAGTACAGATTAATTACAAGTAACAATGTGCTATTTACAATTATTTATTTACAACTTATATACATGTGTGATATTTAAGATCCTCCAATCTGCATTATTGTTTTTCATTCACAAGCCGAACGCTTAGGTCGATCGTGCCTCTCTATCGCTTGTTTCGCGCTCTCACTCGCAACACGTGACACTTCTTCGTGCAGCCGGTATTCATCGATTTGCAAGACGTTATCCACGTCAAAAATATCTTGCTTAATATATAATTTTATAAAGTTAAAACATTGTTGTTTTTTTTTATACCACGACGGTGGCAATCAAGCATACGGCCCGCCTGATGGTAAGCGGTTACCGTAGCCTATGGACGCCTGCAACACCAGGGGCATCACATGCGCGTTGCCGACCCTTTAAAAACCCATTTACTCCCCTCTTGAAGGACCCCATACTGTAGTCCTGTGGGAAAACCTCGGCAGGGAGTTCATTCCACAGCCGAATGGTCCGTGGGAGGAAATTCCTCTGATACCGAACTGTACGGGACCATTTGGGCTGCAATGTGTGAGCATGAATTCCCTGTCGATGGCGAGCGGTGCGATGATAAAAAGTGGCCGTTGGCACCATTTCGAACAATTCTTCGGAACACAACCCATTATACAAACGATAGAGCACGCATAGGGATGCAACATCTCTTCTAAGACTTAAGGGCTCGATATCGCTCGTCAGTATTGGATCGTCGACAATTCTCACAGCTCTCCTTTGAACCGAGTCAAGAGGGCCAAGCTGGTATGCCGGTGCTCCTGCCCAGAGATGAGAGCAGTACTCCATATGGGGGCGGACTTGCGATTTATACAGAAGCAGTCTTTGCCCCGGCGTGAAGTACCGCTTCGCTCTGTTAAGCACACCGAGTTTTTTAGATGCCATCTTGACCTTGTCCTCCAGGTGACATCGGAACTGGACGTCGCTGGATATGTCGACACCATGGATACCAATACTGTTAGAGATGGTAAGGGTTGTGTCCTGGAATTGAGGGGCCACAGTGAATGGGGTTTTCTTAGCGGTGAACGCACAAACTTGTGTCTTGGAGGGGTTGAATTGGACTAAATTGTCTCGACCCCAATCGGAGACTTTGGAAAGACTACTCTCGATTTGAGACACAAGTTGTTCGCGACTTTCTACCACAGTGGAACGAGGGATGTTTGCACGGCCTGTGTAGAACGCGTCTCCAGTGCTATCGTCCGCATAGCAATGAATGCCATCAATAGACAGTAAGTCATTGATATGCAGGAGAAACAGCGTTGGAGACAGCACAGAACCTTGCGGGACGCCAGCGTTTAAGTCTAGTTTTGCGGAGCAGCAGCCATCTACAACGGCTCGTATGCATCGACCAGACAAAAAACTGGCAACCCATTTGCACAAACCCCTCGGGTAGTCCGTACGATGGCAACTTCGAGAGAAGACCCCGGTGCCAGACCCGATCGAACGCCTTCGCCATATCTAGGCTAACTGCTAATGCCTCACCTTGACTCTCGATGGCTGAAGCCTCAGATACACTAGAAGGTCACCAGTCGAGCGACCGTGGCGAAAGCCGTATTGCCGGTCGCTGATCAAATCGTGTTCCTCTAGGTACCTGAGGAGCTTGGTGTTAATAACACGCTCCATAACCTTGGAGAGAAGGGAGGTAATAGCGATAGGCCTGTAATTCGATGGATCTGATCTATCGCCCTTTTTGGGTACCGGGTGCATATGGGCGGTCTTCCATGAAGACGGTACTTGCCTTTTTTTTTTTTTTTTATCGCTGGGAAATGCATTTACGCATCCCGCCACGGAGAGGCGGCGGGTATGTGGGACTCGCTGGCATGCAGAACGTGCCAGAATACCGCACTAAAACCCAGCGGTGCCCTCATCGTCGTAGTGGGGCGCCACGGGATCGCTTTCGCATGCAACCGTGACGCCCCGACGGTTGGCCCGCCTATGCGGACCGCCTTCGCCTATAGAGCGCTCGCGGGCACCGTGAGCGCTCTATTGCCCTAGTGGCGGGTGGGAGGATTAAAGGTGCCCCTCCCACTCTAGTGCGGACGGTGAAGGAGCGCGTAGTGGCGTCTCCTTCCCCCCGGTCGTCTCCTGCGGAGCGGGTCAGCGTTAACGTCTGCTTCACGCTCCCGCTCCGCAGCCTCCTTCAAAGCCATGACCTCTTCGCAAAAGGAGGTCACAGCCGACCAGCACCTCTCGCTGCCGAGCATGCAGCGGATCACGCTCGACAACGAGAGGTCTCCGCCTATCACGGCCACCAGGGCATGGCGCTGGGGCCCCCAGGCAGCGCACTCCTCGAGAGTGTGACGCGCCGTGTCTATCGGTGCGCCACACTCATGACAGGCAGGGGTGGCTTCCCTTCTTGCAATTTGATGCAGGTACTTACCAAAGCACCCGTGCCCGGTAAGTACCTGCGTCAGTCGAAAGGTCAGCACCCCGTGCCGCTTTCTGACCCAGCGATGGAGATGTGGACGTATAGCGTCCACTGTCGCTAGGCCCGCCGCTGGGGACTCCAGGTCCTCCTTCCACCATTGGATCAGGGCTCTCTGAGCCTGAGCCCTGATCGGAGCCGTCTGGTCCGCACTTGGGACTTGTCCTCTAGCTCTGAGGCTCGACCGGAAACGGTACACTTCCGCGAGCACCTCCGCCTGGAGTTCCCAGGGCGGATCATTCGCGAGAAGTGTTGCCGCCATCCATGACACCGTACGGTATCCACGTATCGCCCTCACCGCTATGACCCTCTGAGGCCTCCTCAAAAGGGTCTTGTTCCGAGTGGTGAGTTCGTCACACCAAATGGGTGCACCGTACAGCGCCATGCTCCGCACTATGCGCCGACAAGGGGAGTCAGGTCCTCCTACGTTGGGCAGGAGTCTGCCCAACGCAGCGGCGGCCCTCTCGAGCCTCGGAGCGAGCTCCGCAAAATGCGGACCAAAGTTCCATCGACCGTCCAGGGTCAGGCCCAGGTACCTCATCTGGGCCCGAACCTCCACCTCCGTACCATGGACGGTGATTCGCGCACCACGTGGGGGGCCTCTGCGTGGGCCATGGAATAGGAGAGCCTCTGTCTTGGATACAGAGACCCTCAGGCCCAGCATCTCGATATGGTCGACCGTTATCGACGTGCCGGTTTCCGCTAGGTGGGCTGCTTCTTCAAAGCTTCTCGCCCGGGCCGTGAGTAAGGTGTCATCAGCATAACAGATGACCCTCAGCCCGGACGGAAGGGGTGCCCGCAGCAACCAGTCGAAGCCGACGTTCCACAGAGTCGGGCCCAGGACGGAGCCCTGTGGAACGCCGCATCCGACGCGACGTCGATACAGTCGGCCGTCGCCCCCCTCCCAGAGGACCTCTCTCTCTCCCGAAGGTACGCCTCCAACAGTCTCTGGAGATAGTGGGGCACTTTATGAAACTTCAGTGCCTCCACGATAGTCTCAACAGGGATGCTGTTGAAGGCGTTCGCCACGTCTAGCGAGATAGCCAGGAGAACGTCTCCACTGGCCACCGCCTCCGAGGAGAGAGACCTCAGGGCGTTCAGGGCGTCCAGTGTGGAGCGGCCCGCCCTGAACCCGAACTGCGCCTCTGAGAGGTCCGGCCCCGACTCTTCGAGGTGCTGTACAAGGCGGGCAGCGAGAATCTTCTCAAGCATCTTGGCCGTCTCGTCCAGCAGCACGATTGGCCTGTACGCAGAGGGGGAGTCAGATGGTCGACCCTCCTTGCGTAACAGGCACAACCGGCCCGTCCTCCATGACTTCGGGAACTGTCCGGTACTGAGGCACTTATCGAACAGGACCCGAAGCCGCCCTCTCAGTTGTTCCAGGGCGATGCTCAGTACTCGCCCTGGAACACCATCCGGCCCTGGTGCCGTCCTCCTGGCCCTCAGACGATCCAAGGCCATAAGACGGTATTTGCCTAGTGTGGTAGGAAAGTGCGAAAAGTCGCGTTAATACAGGGCACAACTCTGGAGCACACTGTTTCGGCACCATCGCTGGAATGCCGACGGGCCCACTCGACTTATGAACATCGAGAGTAAGCAGCTCCCGCCGGACATCTCTTTGTGAGAAGTTTATTTCCGGCATGGAGTATCCACACCGCGGGATGGTCGGCGGTACGGCGCTCTCATCGACATTCAAAGTCGAGTTTGAGGCAAAGAGTGTACCTAGAAGATCGGCTTTCTCCTTGGCGCTATGGGCCAGGTTGCCGTCGGCATTTTGCAATGGTGGTAAGGACGACAGACAAAAGTTTCCCTCAGCAGCTTTGGCGAGCGACCAGAAGGCTCGACTCCCGGAAGGGTAGTTGGCCAATTCTCCCGATGAACTCGAATTTAGCTCTGGCAATTGCTCTTTTACAGGACCTTGAGACAGCATTTAGCTTGCGTTTCAGGTCAGATACGTTTAGATCGCTGTTACTCCGAGCCGTGGTCCAAGCCCTGAACGTGGCTTGCTTAATGCGTTTCGCTTCCTTACAAGGCCGATTAAACCACGGTCGTTTCCTTGTCCCGGCAGCAACTAGCGAGTTCGGAATGAAATCCGAATTCCATACCCGCCAGTATCGTCTCAGAGAAAGCAGCTGCGCAGGTGTCGGGATCTTCTGATGTGAAGCAAAGCTGCCTCCACGGGTACGATGCATAGTATTCTCGCAATCCATCCCAATCTGCTGACTTGTACTGCCATATGCGCCGCAAACTAGTTGGCCGAGGTGGATCTGTGCGCGTGCATGGTGCAAGAGTCCGGATGAGGCAGTGGTCGGACGAGCCGAGTGGTGCATCCACTGAGATGGAATATCTATCCGGACGTTGAGTCAGCAGAAGGTCCAGTATAGAGCTCGTATGGTCCTCAATATCTGGTATTCTTGTAGAAGAATGTAAAAGTTATGAGTAACCATAGGCCAGAGCAAATTCGTGAGCACACCTCCCCGCGTAGTCAGTGGACCGAGAACTAAGCCATTCAGTGTGGTGGGCATTGAAGTCTCCTAAAATCACCAACTCCGTAGAGGGGTATAGCTCAATAACTTTGTCCGTCGTCAATTGCAGGTGCTCGAAGAGCCGCTTTGTTTCCCTGTCACCGCTATGAGACCTGTATAGGCATGCGTAAACACGGGTGTGGCCACCGTAGTCCACGCGCACCCACAATATCGACAGGTCCCTGTCCTCTAAATGAAGGAGACGGCGACAGCAGATATCCTCCCGAACGAACATACATACATCGGCACGTCTCAAGAATTTATGTTCGAGTTTGTAGCCGGGATAGTGTAGGTATGAAGTGTCGGCCGGGCAAGATATCTGCGTCTCCGTTAGAAATAGTAAGGTCGGCTGCGCAGTCTCCAGATGTTGATGGACTGCGCTAAGGTTAGCATGGAGCCCCCTGATATTGCAGAAGTCCACTTGTGTGGAGAGGGGAGCCGCTGTGTATACCTCACTTTTCTTTTTGTTTTTCATTTTGTGGGGGAGGGTTATAGGTTTTTTGTGAAGATTTGTTGTGTTGATAGCTAAAGAGGCAAATTTGCAATGCAGACCAGCCACGGGTTAGCATAGGTAGTGCGAATTGTCGGCGCAGCGAACGAGAGGGCCCCCAGTCCCCCCCCCCACTGCAACAGCCGGGTCCACCCCGGTCTCCTTCTCCGGCACGACTGCTACAGCAGGGATTTTTCGCGGGTTGGCAGTTCAGCCTCCCAGGGCGGAGATTAAGTTATCCCTGGGTTCGGGAACTCTACTGACCCGCGGGCGGCCAGCGACAAACCGTTTCACTGGGTCTCACTGACCGCTGCACCCACACTCCGCGCCTACACCTGCCGATGACTGTATCGTTTGCATCACCGGCCTTCCGCTACCAACACAACGAATCCTCGGGAGCTCTGGATACCTTACTCACCGCAGGAACACAACATCGTCAGAGAACAATGTTATTTGGCTGCGATCTTCTGTAAGGCGGAGGTACTTCGCCAGTCGGGCTGCTCCGATTTGAGTAGGGTATATACCCCACTGTGCCCTACCTCTCTTGTCTTTTGTTTGTTAAAAGTCGGACATCTTTTTATACAATACTGTATATATTTTAATGTGCTATATACTTACATGTTATAAATTTATTATCGTGTTAAAGTGTATATTAATTTCCATGAATTTAATTAAACCTTAAAAGTTTATTCAAAATAATAGTAATGTTATATCTTTGTTTCAAAATGTACCTACATAAATAAATTCAATTGGAAATTTATATTGAAACAGTAAACAAAACAAAATGTATTTGTTTTAAAGAGAATTTATAAAAGTTAAATAGGCTGTATGAACTATAGTCCTTTCTTTGCCTTTCCATATTAAAAAGTCAAAATTTAAAAAAAAAAATTATAGCTTTGTACTAGTTCGGTTGTGATTCCCTAGATGTCGCTGTGTAATTCGACCGTTTTTATACATTGCGCTGGTCAGATTTTCTCTGATTTTCTCGCGCTTCATGACCTCCTTCTATAGGTGGGCGATATCGTGTTTTTTCCGTATCGATTTAAAACTATATATCAAAACTCGATATCGGATATTAAAACTATATATCGATATCGATATTGATATTCTAGTATATCGGAAATTCAAGTGATATCGTGTGATATCGTTTAAACGTTTCGTGATTTCGTGCGTTAGATACGATTTAAGGAATCAATATCTATAATTATTTTTATCGTACCTTTGGTTTGTGAAGACTAAATTTAAGTATAATGAATGAAATTAATTTTTATAATATTGATGTTTTTTAAAGGTTGAGTTTCATGCCGATTCTTCTAGGCAAAATCTACATTCTGAATCGGTGGTATTTTCACATTAACATTTTAATTAAAAATATCAAAATATGTAGTTTGTAAAATCAAAATTTAAAAGTTCTTTTGGACCCAACATTAATAAATAAATTAAAATGTAAACAAATAAATATGTATATTTATACGTTTAATTTATATTATATTTTTATAAAAACTATTTTTCTATCAACTTTAGTTATAATGTTATTTACCAAAACGTTCTAAATCCTAGTTTATTAACATTATTTGTACACAGTTAGTCTTTATAGAAATATTTACTATTATGAACATTATAATCTTTACGGAAATCACTTCTAAGCGCCATCTAGTTTCAGCTTGATTAGTTATTGATTAGTTTCATTGGATTCAAAACTACCGGTATCTAATTGATTTACAAGATGGCGCTATACGTATCTTCAGATTTTTAAGTTTAAAGAATTTATTCTCATAAAAGATTACAATAAATCCAATTACTTCAGATTTTTTTTTAAATTAAACTTTAAAATATATTTTTATTAAATACACAAGCCTGCCATAGTGATTTTTTAAATTCTATTCTACCACAGAACACTCTATTAGAATATTTATGTAATAATAATTACTAGTCTACAATATAACATGACTAGCTTCTGCCCGCGGCTTCGCCCGCATGAATGTCGGTCATCGTGACCAATAAAAAAAAGTATCCTATGTTACTTCTAATACCTCCAAGAATATATGTACAAAGTTTCATGATGATCGGTTAAGTATTACTTTTCGCGTGAAAGCGTAACAAACAAACTTACTTTCGCATATTTTATAATTTTAGTACTTATGATTCGCTAAATTCCATAATATCTCCCTGTCTCCATCTGTCTATAACAGGCCTAAGCGAAAACACAATATAGGCTATAGTGTTTGATTCGGTTAAAATCGGCTTAAATCGGCATCACGTATAGTGAATTGTAAATATTTAAATACCCGATATTGATACCGATATTGATATCGCCGAAGTGTATATTGTATTATCTATGCTCGATACCATAGAGTATACACTATATCGACGATATCACGATACCGAATACCGATACGCCGCAACGGACCAATCACGAATCACGATTCACGATATCTGCGATATCGTAATATATAGTTTCAGAATATCCCGATATATAGATATTCGATATTGCATCAATATATGTATATCGATATCGTATACGATACGTATCGCTCACCTCTACCTCCTTCAGTCTGATCACGAGGTCTGATTTATTTTAACATTCAGCGTTGCCAGACGTAAGATAATTATCGTACATGTACGATAATTTCGAGATTTTCGACACCGGTACGATGTACGATACAATATGTGTTATCATTTATCGACGATTATACGAAATTTTACCGCAGGTGTGATTCGTATTGCAACATCAATGGTAAAACATCGATGTTTTTGCTCTCACCATCGATAATCATCGAACATCGATGTCCATCGAGCATTCCTAGTTGACAAATGACAATTTTGAATTTGACAACTACATAGTACATAAATAGTATTATTATTATATACTCTTTCCTACTATTATATACTCTTTGCTCTTTCCTCCATCCATCGTTTACCACATAACATAAGGGACTTGGCTATTAAGTTCCTGTATAGGCAAGTTATTCTACTCTTTGCTATTAAGTTTAGTCATTGAGTGTTGTGTGCAAGTTTTGTAAGTTCTTGCGTGGTTATTTTTTGTTTAATACATCGATTCCTTTCTGTTGTAAAACCTCTGTCCTATTGTGTTGTTAAGTGTTGTGTGATTGTTATTTTGTAAGTATATTTGTGTAGTTTTAACTTATTTTAAGATGGATAATGAACCGCCAGATCCTGGTGGAGGTTATCCAACCACGACAGTTCCAGTTGATTTAAATGGAAGTAATAGAAAAAGGCGTCCTGATGTGGATATTAATCCCCAGGCCAAAAAATCGTCGTCTTCCGCCCTCGAAACTCCATCTATCCAATTAACTTATGTTCATCCGGACTATGACAAAGGAAAGAACAAGTACTCGTCAAATGATGTTGCTCCTTTCGTGGTCCACGTATGTAGACACGAAGCAGGCGCAAACACAGGTGCGGACTGCACCCAATACGTCCAATACAATTCGGCCATTTTCTTCATAAAAATAATATTAAAAATGTAGTGATGGATGGTATTAAAAGAGTTGGACGCAATCGCGTATCAATAGAATTTAAGACAGCTGAACACGCTAATGCTTTCTTAGACCACTCAGCTCTTCCTGCTGGTGGATATATAGCCGCAATCCCAGTATTTAGTGTTTCCCGAATGGGAATTATTCGAGAAGTACCTGTAGAGTGGTCTATGGAAGAATTAGTTGAAAATATTAAAGTCCCTAATGGTGTTGGGAAAGTTGTCCGGGCCCGGAGACTGAGCCGGAAATCATATAATGAAAATAATAACCCCATTTGGATCCCTACACAATCCGTAGTTTTAACATTCTCAGGACAAAAACTTCCTCCTCGTGTATTTTGTTTTTTTACTTCTTTACCGGTTGAAACCTACATTTTGCCTACAATTCAATGCAATAATTGTTGTCGATTTGGTCATGTTAAGGCTCAGTGTAGATCAAAACCGAGGTGCTTTAAATGTTCACAAATGCACGAGGGTGAAACATGCTCTGTCCAATCCCTGTCCTGTTTATTTTGCTCTGGTGTCCACGCAGCAAATGATAACTCCTGTCCTGAACACTCTAGACAAAAAGCAATTAAATTAGTTATGTCGCAGGAAAGCATATCATATCTTGAAGCCTCTGCTAGATTCCCACAAGTACGTAGATCATTTGCTGACACTGCTAGGAATGCGCCTCTTGTTTCCTCCCCTATTAATAGACAATCTTCCCCTACTCCTATTTCATATAGAAAAACTACATTTACCCCACGCCGTCCAATCGCTCCTGAGTGTCCAGGTTATGACAGACAAGCCCATCAAAATATAGTCCATCCCCCTACTTCATCCTCACCTAATGGGTGTGCTTTCCCACAAGAGAGTATTTCCCCTAATGATAACTTTTTGGAACACCTAACTTCTATTCTCATTAATATGATTTCCCAGTTCAGTGACACCGGGCTACCGAACAATATTCCTAAAAATCTGTCTCAGCTCTCTTTATTAATACAAAATGTCTCTGAATCTGATCCAGTGGAACTGTCGTAGCATAAGGAATAAAAAACATGATTTTACATACATTTTAAAAAAATATAATCCATCAATTGTTGCCGTCCAGGAGACCTGGTTAAGGCCTGGTACTTCTTTTAGGTTACCCAGCTATGTTTGTCTCTGGGACGACAGAAGTGATGGAAAGGCTGGATCAGCCATCTTAGTATCTAGGAAATGTACATACTCATTCATCCCTACTTCACCTCATAGTGATAGTCTCAATGTTGTTGTTGTCCGTGTTTTAAATGTTTCATTTGTATCTGTATATATTCCTGTCCCCTCATCATCTGTGTTGTCTGAATTTGAATCCATTTTGTCTTCCTTAACACCACCCATAGTTGTTTTAGGTGATTTTAATTGTCACCATATGTCATGGGGGTCATATTTCAGTGATAGTCTCTCCCTGCTTCTACTAGACTTATTTGATGAATACAATCTTGTTGTACTCAATGATGGTTCTCCCACACGCAGGGTTTCACCTCTCCAGAATCCAAAGAGTGCTGTAGACCTTTCTTTAAGCTCCTGTAATATCTCAGCCCAATTTTCATGGTCGATTTTCAGTGACTCTTTTGGTAGTGACCATTTTCCTATCTTAATTTCATTTACTCACACTCCTTCTCCTTCTATGATTAATTATCCATCTAGACAAACATTTAAATTGGCTAACGCAGAATGGTCTCAGTTTGCCAACATAACTGATCAACAAATCCGTCAAATTCCTCCGGTCTCTGTCGACAATGTTCATGAGCTTTACTCAGATTTTAAAAACGTTTTGTTAAATAGTGCACAAAAAAACGGTTCCTATTAAAAAAAGAAACTTTTATAGAATTTCTTCCCCCCCATGGTGGGATTCCGAGTGCACAAATGCTTGTAGGCGGCGTAAAGAGGCTGAGCGCTTGTATTCGGCATCTATGAGCTTAGAAAACTATCTGAATTACAAACATATTGCAGCACAGGTAAAAAGGTTACTTGCTCAAAAGAAAAAGAATAGATGGCTTGAGTTTTGCGAAAGTTTATCTCCTTCTTCTCATCCCTCATTAGTTTGGCGAAACATTAAAAAATTCCGTGGTTCTTTTGCCCCTAATGATAGCCCTATGACTAATGACATTTCACTCTGGTTAGATTCCTTCTCTCAGAAGTTGGCTCCTCCTTCAGCTCCATCTTTGGAGGAATGTCGCGTTTTCTTAAGTCCGCCGCTTACCTCGCTCAGTGAGTTTGATCGTCCCTTTTCACTGGAGGAGTTTCAATTGGTTTTAAATTCCTTAAAGGACTCCTCACCCGGTGTCGATGGCATTCCTTATTCTTTTGTGGTAAGAAGTGGGCCGGACACACAGAGGACTTGTCTAAATTTTTTAAACTCCATTTTTCAATCGGAGATTCCTCCAGAAGAATGGGGAACTCAAATCATTGTACCTATTTTAAAGCCGGGAAAGCCTGGTAATGACCCCTCTTCTTATCGCCCAATTGCTCTATCATCTACCCTGGCAAAAATTTTAGAGCACCTCATTAAAAATAGGCTTGAGTGGATCGTAGAGAATAGCGACATTCTTTCCAAGACTCAGTTCGGTTTCCGGAAAGGTCGCAGTACAGTAGATAGCCTCAGTATCTTCATTTCTGATATCCGCATTGCCTTCTCAAAAAAAGAATCAGTGGTGGGAGTGTTTCTTGACATGTCGTCCGCCTACGATAATGTGCTTCTTCCGGTGCTCAGGCAAAAGATGCTACATCTGAGTCTTCCTGTGAAGATAGTAAATTACGTCTGCAATTACTTGTCAACCCGTTCTATTATAGTAAATTATCAAAATTCCACCCTCCCTCCTAGGAAAGTTTGGAAAGGTCTTCCCCAAGGTTCGGTACTTAGCCCTCTTTTATATAATATTTATACTAACGACCTTGACCTTTCAGTCAGTTCTTTCTGTAATGTATTGCAGTATACAGACGATGTGTCATTGTACATTTCAGGCATGGATATACTAGAATGCTCTAACCGACTTAATTCTTCTATTTATTATTTAAATGAGTGGTTGAATAGACATGGTTTATCTATATCTACCGAAAAAAGTAGTGTGGTGGTGTTCTCTAGGAAAAGATCTATTCCTAATGTAATAATAGCTTCAGATAACCGAGTTTTCCCGGTTAGGGATAATGTTAAATTTTTAGGGGTTTACCTTGACTCAAGGATGACTGGCTCTCAACATATTAATCATGTTCTTAATAAGTCAGAAAAAAATGTCAATATTCTTCGCTCACTTTCTGGAGTGTGGTGGGGCTCCCATCCCTACACACAGAAGCTCCTTTATAATTCTCTGGTCCGCAGTTACTTTGACTATGGATCTTTTCTACTTGAGCCCTGCAATAAAACCTGTTTAAAAATGTTAGATAGGGTACAGTCTAAATCACTTCGCATAATTATAGGGGCTATGAAGTCTTCCCCTATCAATGCTATGCAGGTGGAATGTGTCGATCCTCCCCTATATATTCGACGTCAGTACCTTGCTGACAGGTTTATCTTTAAAGCTCTCCAAGACTCTCAACATCCACTTATTCGTAAACTTAGTCTTCTATCCCAGCTTACATCTTCCTCCAACTATTGGTGTCATAAAGATATCCCTTGTCTCCTTAAGAGTTACCTAAAGTTTACATCTCTACCATGCCCCGTTGCTCAATTCAGACTTAATCCTCTTTATGCTACCCCTTTTTCTTCGGTTGTCTTCTCCCCCAAGATTATTCTAGATTTACCCATAAACAAGGATTCCATGGTAGCCAACTCTCAATTCAATTCTATTATGAACAGACAGTTTAAGGACTGGTTACTTATATATACTGATGCTTCTAAACTGTCTGAGTTGGATTGTGTTGGTGTGGCTGTCTGGATTCCTAAAGTAAATGTTATATTAAATTACAGATTACCACCAATATCCTCGGTTTTTACAGGTGAAGTGTTGGCTATTCTTGAAGCTCTTAGATTTGTTGAGTCACACCGTCTTGACAAATCCATTATTATTACGGACTCGAAGAGTGCTCTACAAGCAATTACGTCTGATCAATTTCGATCAAAGTCAAGGTTTCCGTTAATCCTGGAAATTAAACATGTACTTTTTAATTTAAATAATAATAAAATTCAAGTTGAGCTGGCTTGGATTCCTAGTCACTGCGGTATAGTTGGCAATGAGAATGTCGACCTTTACGCTAAGGAGGCAACTAGGTCCGGAGGGCTTAGTCAGTTTAAAGTTTATTGTCAGGACATCATTCCTCTTGTAAAAATTCGTTTAACCTCAGTCTGGAATGAATTGTGGATGCAGTCTAGTAGAACTACGGGGAAGCACTATGCTGATATTCAAAGACAAATACCCATCAAACCTTGGTTTTTTAAGTACTACAAAGCGCCTAAGTATGTATGTTCTACAATATGCCGACTTCGCCTTGGCCATTCTTGAAACCCTGTCTTTCTAGCTAAAATAAGAATAAGAGACAGTTCCCTGTGTGAATGCGGTTTAGACGAAGGCTCCCCGGAAGATATATTTTTTAGCTGCTCACAAAATGTATCCTCACTATATAATTTCCTTCCGCCTGTTATCCCACGTCCTACTGATTTTAAATCTGTTCTATCCTTTGTACATACACCATTTGTTGATACTTTGTGTGCGTTTATTGTAGAAAATAACATTAGACTGTAGAGTAATGTCCTACTAACCTTTGTTTTGTTTTGTTTTAGGTAGAACAACAGTTCTTTTCAATACCTGCTTTAAAAAAAAAAACCTTTTTTTTTTGTAACTTTTTATTTAACTTGTACTTCCACAAATCCTAATAAATAGCAAAGTCATTCAAGTCAAGGTCTTAACCGAACAATAGACACTCACCGAACATTGAATCATCAACTCGGATACTGGCAATTCCGCAAGGGAGCTAAAGCCAAAGAAGAAGAAGAAGAATTTACCACATAAATAAACATAAAAATTAAAATTACAAGTGGTAATTGTGATAAAAATCTTAATTCCAATATGTGTAACGATAAAGTGTTGGTGAAAAGAAAAAGTTGCGCAAAGTGTTCCGCGATTGATTGTAATCATAGAAGAAATACACATGATTGTCAATTTTCTGTGTTTCCTTCCAGTTACGATAAGTTAGTAATAAAATTATTAAATTTATAATAATTAATAATTAATGACGGCAGTGACTCTACTTTCGGAAGGACTCTAAAGCTGAGCCCTGCTTTCTGTTCCAGGGTTGTGGGTTCGATTCCCACCCCGAGTCTGTCTGAAATGTGTATTTATTTTTATATGTATTATATATTTATATGTATATGTAAAATTAATTAAAAAATATATATATATATATATATATATATATATATATATATATATATATATATATATATATATATATATATATATGTATAAGTTGGCTGTTACAAAAAAAAAACAGGTATTCAGTTGTCTACCTTAGGAACAGACGACCGTGTGTGTGTTAACACAACGTATTTATTTATTTAATGAATGTAATCACTATACAAATTGAAAGGAAACAACTTTGTTAATATTAATTTACAGATGCAGAAAATGGCTGAAAGTGGTTGGGGTAAAAGATTTTGTCAGCTTGCCTATTACTAAGCTATCAACAGTACGATTTATTTGTAGCTGTCATTTTAAACCAGAAGATTACAGATCTATAAAATCAGGAAAAAGACTTCGTAATGATGCGATTCCTTCAATTTTCAGTGAAAAAACGATACCTCTGACTGATTCGGAGTTAGATGAATTTTCAATAAAAATGCCATCAACTATTATTGCAACAGATAGTTAGTAGATTTCTACATATTTTTCATAAAGTGTTAATTACACTTACAGTAATATTTTTTTTTATTTATTCTAGAGATTGTATTATCGATTGATGAAATTAAAAAGTCTACCAAATATAATTTTCATAATATCTTTAATAAGCTGACAAAAAACCAAGTTGTTGTGCAATCTACGGTAAAAGAGTTAAATACGTCAGAAAAAAGCACTATTAAGTGCATGGTAAGTGTAAAAATTCTTAATCAAACATTTAGTTCTCAACAATTGTTATGTTGTGTTACTACATAATCATCATTAATTTTCACAGGAATTAGAAACTGCAGACAGTCTGATTACTTCAAAACCACCGACACAAAATATAATCTGCTTAAATGATGAGCCTACATCTTCATTGAGTTTAAATGAAAATGCTGATCAAGCTGCTCAAATGTCAGCGGTTGAATTTGAATCTATAAAACCATCGAAATCAAAGAAAACATCATATTATGTTCGTGATTCAGGTATAAAATTTAAAAATTAAAATATGATTAGTAATATGTAAAATGTTACATAATATATTTAATATTAATACTATTTTAAGTAATACTAAAAATATAATTTACTTTAATAAAGGGACCTTACTGTCTTAGATATTCAGATCGGGATGAGATTTGGTAGATTAGATGTATACCTTAAGGGTATCCACACAGTAAAGCAATAAAGCGCACTAGCCAGAATATTCTGAGAAAACAGGTTCTAAAATTTTCTTACATGCAGCTTATGTACTAGTAGAGATTTTTGCTGCAAAACTGCAATTATCCGGTGGCTAAGGGTAAGCATACTAGGTTCCCGTATAGACGATTCAGGTTTAATACCTCATGTTGTTATTATTATTTTTTCTTTCTTTTTATTAAGTGACTGTTACAGCTAATTGAAATTTTAATTAAAGATAATACTATTTTTTAAAATATATAATTATTTTTAATAGAGAAAATAGAGATAAATTAAATAGATATTAAATTAAAACTCACAATATTTCAAAAATCCGGATAATATTTTACAGTATAGAATGTTTGAGTTTCTTCTGAATTTAAGAGTGAACTAGCACGTTAGTTCTAGTAGAAGAATAAGTAATGGTTGGTTGGATTGGGTAGAAGTAGAATCAATGTTCATCTGTTATGCTGATGATACCTTACTCGTGTCTCAGGCGAGGAGCTTTGAAGAGGCGGCCCACCTAGCAGAAGCCGCCACGTCGATAAAGGGCGACCGTATCGAGATGCTGGGCCTGCGGGTCTCTGTATCCACGACAGAGTCTCTCCTATTCCATGGCCCATGCGAGTGATCCGAAGTGTACCGTTTCTGGTCGAGCCACAGAGCTAGAGGACAAGTCCCAAGTGCAGACCAGATGGCTCGGATCAAGGCTCAGGCTCAGAGAGCCCTGATCCATTGGTGGAAGGTGGACCTGGAGTCCCCAGCGGCGGAACTGCTACCTGTGACTAATATGAAGAACTACCTAGCATACTATGTCTGTTACACGAAGAACACATGAAACATATATTAGTAGATCACACAAATAGTTAAGGAGGCGGCACGGCTGGCCGAGGTCGGACTCGACCTCGTGATCAGCCGCATAGATAGTTTAGGGCTTCGTGTCAGGATTGACAAGACCGAAGCCCTGCTCTTCCGCGGGACCGGCCGCAAGGGACCTCCACCGGGGGCTACCCTTCAGATCGGAGAGGGGAGTGTCAGGATGAGCCCCCAAATGAAATATCTCGGGCTCATCCTGGACGGAGGGTGGACCTTCGGCCCACATTTCGCGATGGTGGGTCCGAAGGTCGTGAAGGCGGCGAGTGCGCTGGGCAGACTCCTCCCGAACCTCGGAGGACCCAGCGCCGCCTGCAGGCAGCTGTACTCCGGAGTCTGCCGGAGTATGGCGACGTACGGTGCCCCGGTTTGGGCGGTTCGCCTCACCGCGAAAAATAAGGCGGCGCTGCGCAGCGAATAATAGCGGTGAGGGTGATTCGGGGGTACCGTACGGTATCGTGGGCTTCAGCTACTGCACTAGCCGGTGACCCCCCGTGGGAGCTCGTGGCTGAGGTTCTTGCCGAGACCTACTCATACGTCTCGGGTAGGAGGGCTCTTGGTGAGAACCCAACGTTGGACGGGATCCTTCGGGTGCGTCGGATAGGACAGGAAGCGCTAATGCGGAGTTGGAGGGAGGACCTGGCGGTGCAGCCGTATGGCACACGCGTTACGGCTGCGTTGCGCCCGGTCCTTGAGCGGTGGATGCGCCGAAAACGCAAGCCCCTCACCTTCCGTCTGACACAGGTTCTCACCGGGCACGGTTGCTTTGGTGATTATCTGTGTCGGACGGCCCAAAGGGAGCCGACGACTGAATGCCACAATTGTGGCGCGGCGGTGGACTCTGCCCAGCACACCCTCGAGGTGTGCCCGAGATGGGCGGCGCTGCGTCGGGGTCTGACGTCAGTCCTCGGAGGGGACTTGTCGCTTCCGAGCATCATCACCGCAATGCTCGGCGATGACGAGTCCTGGAAGGCGATGGTCTCCTTCTGCGAGATAGTAATGTCCCAGAAGGAGGCCGATGAGCGGGTGAGAGAGGAGGCCGCCGACGTGGCCTCCATCCGCGGGTGACGAATGGGGGTGCGTAGGAGGCGCTACTTAATGCGCCTCCAGTGACGCCCCTGTGCCCGTGTTGGGCCGGAATGGGAACCCGGTCCTGCTAGACACGGCGTCGTTGGGACTGTTCAGAGGTGAGCCGAACAGTCCCCATGGAGAAGAAGTCTGGCCCTTTCGCCGAGGCCAGCCTGTCGCTGGAGGGATCCTGTTGCCTGCAGATCCGGGACCTTCCAATTAAAGCGGCTGAAGGCTCCCGCAGGGGTTTAGTACGGTATTGCACTCCCAAAGTGCGTCCGACATAGGTCTAGGACTGCCACCCGGGCGTTCTGGATATCATCCGTAAATGGATTCCCCTGCGACAAAAAAAAAAGTCACACAAATAGTTACCTATTTGTGTTGGATGGGAATCGAACCCATGGAAACCCGGTGCAACGGCGGCAAGGTTACCACCAAGCAGTAGACCACACGTGCCGTCAATTATTATTATCTCAGGAACTACTAGTTCGAATTGTTTTTTTTGATTTTTTTTTATTGTGTTGAACAGCCTATTTACCGAGGAAGGCTATAGGCTATATAACATCACGCTACGACCAATGGGGGCTGAGCAATAATAAATGTTACAAAAACAGGAAAAAATAATCTTTTTGAAAGCATCCGTTGCGTCCTTTATTATCTCTTCTCGAGACATTTTTAACTATAGTTCCACTTTTAAAGTAAATATAACATCACTCTTTTACTGAGAATTTTCGAAAAATAAAAAAACTCACTACCTTGAACGACCCAGGAATTTTAAGCTGAGACCCGTTGCTCCGCAGTAACGCTTGCGACCACTCGACTACGGCTATGTAATACATACATATTATAGAGTAATTGTTTAAAAATATTTAAGTACGTTTTTCCCTCAAATTAGCGCGGGTGAAACCCCGGGGCACAGCTAGTATTATATATAATTAATCGGCATCCTTTGACAAGAGGCGGCACGTGCCAAGGCGGCGCAATATAAAGGCGTATCCGTATCGAAGCGAATGGACTTTACATAATATTATAGTAAGGCAATAAGACTAGGCATTTAATTTACTTGATGTGTTTAGTAGATGATATTTTGATATCATCTTCTAAAATTGTTTGTTTTGTCGTGGGCCGCATAAATATCTCTCTCTATGTCGTATATCTTAAGGTATACTACTATAGTGCGCGCGGAACTAGTTGGCCGCGCCTTAGGTATGTGAGCGGTGGGACGGAGAGGCGGGCGCGCTTGCTGTCATAAGACTCAGTGAGATTGCAATAACGAGATGAGTCCGCCGATAAAAAGACAATCTAAGGAAATAATATTTAAAGTGCATACGTTTTTTTTATATGTCAGAGTAATTTCATATAAGTAGGTATATATTAATTAAATAAATTCATATAGGTACCTAATTAGTTTTTATTTTATTTTACTATTAATTACAATATAATTAGATACAATATAAACTTCTAAAAGTTCAATTGTTTCTTATTTATTCTTTTCAATAATTGAACAATTATTGTGCACGATATCTCGAGATTGGTCATCTCTGTCTAAGCTCATGTGCGTTGCGAGCAGTACGCAAAGCGCTCCCTCACCCCTGTCGCCACCTAAGGCGCGGCCAACTAGTCCCGCGCGCACTATAATCTGCCGAGTCTCATCCCGATCTGAATTTCCGACACCGTAAGGTCCCATTGTAAGATCTATCTAACAAAGCTCATGGTGGGAAATGGCATAGTCAAAAGAAAACTAATAAAATCATACCTAACCATATGTCCATTTCATTTGTTAAGAAATTAAAGAAATGCGTTTGGAAGTTGCATAGGCCTGCCGCTGAGGAAGTACTTCTAAAGCTTAATGAAATTGTAGATAAATATGAAAAGTAAAATTTAAACACCAATTTAGAAAAAAATAGAATAATGAAACGGTCGTTAAACTGAATGACTTAAATTTTTCTGTACATGTTGGATCTACCAATTATTTTTAATAATATATAATTTCGTTATTATTAATTTCTTAATATTAATTATATTTAGAAGCCGTTTTAAGAAATACTCGGAAACTAATAATGGGTCAAGCTGGGTTGAAAGGAGTCCCAATCAGTCCCGACTACAAGAAGTTAATTTCTGTCGTTCAGAAAGAAAGAAGAGAAAAGAACCACTTACAAGAAATGGTTAATAAGCAGAAAGAGTTAATTGATAAACTTTCATCCAGTAAATCTCAGAACAACAGCAGTATAAAATCACCATTCCTACAGAAATTTATCGAAATAGAAAATAAGAATGGTGCTAAAAAACCTCAAGGTCATCGTTTTTCTCTTGAACAAAAATTAATATCGTTGTCATTAGCCAAACATAATAATAATAGTTATAGACTTTTGCGAACTTTAATGCCATCGCTACCTTCCAAACGGACGCATAATCGACTACTTGAAAAAATGTCCATGAAACCAGTAACTAATACTCGTGATAAAGTGTCGGGGAAAAGAAAAACTTACTCAAAGTGTTCCGCGATCGATTGTAATCATAAAAAAAATACACATGACTGTGTTTTTTCTGTTTTTCCTTCATGTTACGATAGGTTAGTAATTACAATAATTAATTTAATCACTATACAAATTAAAAGAAATCAACTGAGTTAATATTAATATTAATTTACAGATGCAGAAGTTGGCTGAAAGTGGTTGGGGTAAAAGATTTCGTCAGCTTGCCTATTACAAAGCTAACAACAAAACGATTTATTTGTAGCTGTCATTTTAAACCAGAAGATTACAGATTTACAAAAGCAGGAAAAAGACTTCGTAATGATGCTATTCCTTCAATTTTCAGCGAAAATACGATACCTCTGACTGATTCGGAGTTAGATGAATTTTCAAAGCAAATGCCATCAGCTATGACTGCAACAGGTGGTTAGGAGATTTCTTTTTCTTTATAAAGTTTTTAATTACACTTACAATAATATATTTTTTATTTATTCTAGAGATTCTATTATCGATTGAGGAAATTGAAAAGTCTACCAAACATAATTTTCATAACATGTTTAATCAGGTAACAGAGAAAAAAATTGATGGCCAATCTATGGAAAAAGAGTTAATCACGTCGCGAAAAAGAACTATTCCAAACATGGTAGGTATAAAAATTTTAAACTAAACGTTTAGTTATTAATATTGTTTTGTTACTACATCGTTATTTTCACAGGAATTAGAAACTGCAGATAGTTTGATTTCTTTAAAACAGCCGACACCAAAAAGAATCTGCTTAAACGATGAGCCTATCTCTTCATTGAGTTTAAATGATAATCAGTCAGCTCAAATATCAATGGTTGAATTTGAATCTACAAAATCATCGAAATCGGATCAAACGTCAAACGCCCGTAATTCAGGTATAAAATTAAATCAAATACATACGATTAGTAAATCACGTAAAATGTTTCATAATATATTTAATACTAGTACTAGTTAAAGGAAAACTAAAAGTATAATTTTACTTTTAGAGCTATCTGACAAAGCTTTTGGTGGGAAATTGCACATTCAAAAGAAAATTAAGACTTCTGGTGAACAATTAAACACTTCGACACACGATAAAATCATACCTAAACATATGTATATTTCATTTGTAAAGAAATTAAAGAAATGCATTTGGAAGTTGCACAGGCCTGCAGCTGAGGAAGTACTTCTAAAGCTTAATGAAATTGTAGATAAATATGAAAAGTAAAATTTAAACAGTACCCAAGAGTTAAAGAAAAAAATAGTATAGAGAAACAGTTGTTACACTGAATGACTTGCATTTTTAACCGACTTAAAAAAAAGGAGGAGGTTCTTAATTCGTCTTTTCTGTACATGTTGGATTGTAAATATTTTGTTGTTGTTTGTTTTATCGTTATATTTATTAAATAAAAAATTTATTGTACCAAAACCATCTACCAGTTATTTTAAATAATATATAATTTCGTTATATATTTCCGCCGCCTTCGGTCATAGAGCGCTCGCGGGCACCGTGAGCGCTCTATCTCCGCTACGCCAGGGACCGGCGAACGGGAGAGACTGCGGCTGGTCATGGCGACATAGCCGCAGTCTCCTCCGTGACCTGGAGTATTAAACAGGTAGTTTACCTACGTCCAAACGCCGCCACGTGTTAACAGGCTAGCAGGATAAACAAGCATGATCCAGTCCCCCTTAATACTTTAATCCTGGCTTAGGATAGGCAAAAATACTAAGATATTTTACTCGTTTGAGCAACTTGGCAATTTTTAGATGTGAACAAGCGGCACAGTACAACACCTGTGCACGTGCCGCCGGCATGACTGGAAAAGTGTCAACTCTTCATTTATTTGAATTGAAATTTATGAAAATTTGGTCAAAAATTAAGTACCTATTTTTTTTACATAATTCGAATGAGAATCATGTACCGAGTATTCTCTTTAAATTTTGATAGTAATTTACCAGTCATCCTGTATTTATATGTATATACATTTTTTTGGGATTAAATAATTAACCAGCCATTTCTCGTGGTTACCGGTATGAATGTAATTTTTATAATCAACAGGAGTGTCCGTGGATTTATACATTAAAAAGGCTCCGAGTACAAAGCCTTTTTCGTTCCTCGTATTCAATTCGTTTGAGACATTGTGATTTTCCCTAAGATTTTTTCAATTATGTTCCATTTCAGTGAACCGAAATCTCATCCCAGGAAATATTTTTCTCAACGTCTTTTCAGGCCCTTTGTATCTAATGATATTTTAGCATTTAATAATTTTACAGTCGGCAGTTCATTAAATAGTTCAGTTAAAATTGTAGACCATTCTTCGAACAACATCATAATCAAAATCGTCCATATCTAAACTAAATTGATTTATTGGTCGCCCATTTTTCGGAGAGCGAACGAATTGCAGTGGAAGGTGTTTCAGTACTAACTTCATTTAATTTCAAAAATCTATGTGCAATATTTATCGACGGATACTGAGTACTGACTGTACTCGGAAACTAATAATGGATCATGTTGGGTCGAAAATAGCATAGAGGTATTATAGATAGAGTAGGGAAGACATATGGCTGCCTGTAAGCGGAAACGTCCAACTGTTAGAAAGAGAGAGAAGATCGCGGTACCCCATTGGTCTTGCGTTCTTAAGTTCAAATCTCGATAAAAAATAATAATTTATGAGCATCAATTATTTACTTCTATTTTAATTTTTCGACTACAAACAAATCATAGAAACAACTCTAATATGCACAGTAATATTATATTGGTATGTAATTCAACCTCTACCGCGACCGTCTCTCTCTTTCTAACCGAGGGATAGCTGGAGGCCTGGCTCCTCTGCTCTATCTATAATACCTCTATGGAAAATATTCCCAATCAATTCTGACTTCAAGGAGATAATTAGTGACATAATTATTTGAACTATACTTTATAATTCTTATAAATCGTTTGCTTAATAATTGTATCAAATTGTCATATTTAAGGCTGTGAATTAATTTTAAATGATAGTTAATTATTTTATTCAGCTTTGTATATCAATTATAAGTTGTGATTTGTGATCCTTACTTTAATTTTGACGATTAATCATCAATATAAATTTTTATAGAACTTAAATCTAAACCTGTGGTAATTGTTATTAAATCGCTGCTTGAATACAAAAGGGACATAAATCGAAAAAAAAAGTGAAATCGATTTTATTTAAAAAATGCGATGTTAATAGGTCATATTTTTGTATTTAAAAAAGACTCCCATTGATTTCTCATTATAATATATGAAAACAATACTTTCGCCTTTTTAGTATTTTCGAGTTTCGGGGACCAAATATAAGCAAAACTGCCATTTTCTCAGTTGCGACCCGATAATCGAAGCGAACGCATTTTTCTTTTATGATAAAGTGCCATATTTCAAAAAATCCTTAACTTGCGTTAGTAATTTTATAAACAAAAGCGCCATATAGTGAAATATGTCCGTTTTGATCTTAAGAAATCACGTAAGTTTATTCTTCTTTCTTTAACAAAAGTGCCATATTTCAAAATTGCCCATTTTGTATTACAGATTTAGAAAAGTATAAAATCACTTTTAAATGAAAAGGGCCTTACTAAGCATAGCGGCCGCTTTGCTTATAATATTTTAGAGGTTGTAATATTATTTGATAAACGTTAGTGCCATATTTTGGAATGCGCTACTTTTGTATTTCTTTAGATGGAAGTAAATTCATTATAATTATAAATTTAATGTAAAACTTAAAAGAAAATTAAATATTTTAGTGAATTATTTTTATTTTTTAATGTACCTATATTGTTATTTAATATACGTAATTTATTATAATTAATCACCGTTTTTTGATAGAGTACAAAGAATATTTGAAATGTTAAAATCCAACAAAAACACGAATAAGGATTAGGAAATTGAACACCACACACCAAGTGAGACAGAAAGATGAGTGCTATAAATTATACCTTTACCGATGACAGTTAATCCCCAATTTGAGGCACAAATTAAAAACCCAACATGGAATGAACCAGCTGCTCTGTTAGATAACTCCTCCAACAGTAATTCCATACCTGATAGTCAACACAATCTGAGTTTATTCCTGTTAGATAATAAAGAATCATGGTTTGAACTACAAAGATCAAAGACCAGACTAAACGTGATTGTTCAGGAAACTGATTATGATAGTGACATTTCTGTGTCTACATGTTTGACAAATTAGCTCAGTTTTTTCTTCACACGACAACGTTGCAGATCTAAACTTTATAACTAAAAATGACCTAGAGATGACGGACACAGATTCCGATGAAGATAATTATATAAATTTAATTCTTTCACTAACAGTCAGCTATTACCTTCTGAACCTGAAACTTCATGTTTCAATAAAAATAATAAAGAGTTTAAAGAACAAAATAACAAATTGATAGCATTAGGTACTGTCTCCTGTTGAAATCCAGTCTGAAAAGATTAATTTTCTCGATTTTTCATCTATCCTTGATTCTCGGTGTGACAGTGTTAACACTCAGGCCAGCGTTAGCATTCGTCACATAATTATCGTACAAAACACATAATTTAGCACTTGGTACGATCGAACATAGAGGTGTCGAAATTGTACGATAATCCAACATGCATAACTAATAAATGTCATCGAAATAGAAATTTTAAATACTTAACTGTAGCTTTTTAGATTAGATGTAGTGGACAGGTGATGACTTTTTTTTTTTATTTCGTCTCCACTTCAGAGGCAGGATATATGTATTATTACTGTCGAAAAGTATCTGTGTAAAAATTTTGTATTTGTACGATACATTGGAACGAAACATTACGGCCGAAAATACATAATACTGTCATCAAATAATGCTAACACTGACTCAGGTGCCCAGTGTAGTTACGTCGAGTGTTGATACGGCATCTCCGTGTGATGAAAATGAAAGCTATGAAAGAAAAGGTCGCAATAGGAACGCAAATCCTAATTTATAGAAAAGGAACCTTACAAAATTATTAAAGAACAGTGGTAAGGCATACACATCTTTGTCAAAAACTAAGAAAAATATAGAAGAAAAGAAAATAGGGCCAGTTTGTTCTAAAAAATGCGAGATTCAATGCTGTAAAAAAAAACTGAAAAAAGATTACATATTTTTATTACGAGGAGTTTTTTTTCTAGCTTCTTAACCTGTTATTTAAATAGAAATATGCAGACTAGTTGTTATTGATATATTCACATTCAAAATTTAGCTTTGAAAATATAATTTCTATAGTGTTGTTAGCTCAAGAATGGTTGTGATTTGTTACTGTTTCTAATGACATTTATGTTGTACAATTACATTTTTACATTAGAATATCCTACTTAATTTTTGTTTAGTTAGTAGAATTTATATTATATCTATTTCGAGACTGATATTAAGCTATAAGTCTAGTTTGGTATATTTTTTTATGATGGATAGTTCAATTTTGTAATTAATAAATTAACAAAACCTTATTATTGATGTAAAATGTTTGTAGTAATGAGCCAATTAGTCAAATTTTTTATAAAAATAATTGCTTTTAAGCTTTTAATGATTTTTGAATATTTTTTTTTCAATTCTTTATTAAGAGGAAGATTTTAATTCTAGTTTTTTTGAAGCAGATTTTTTTATTTTCACTTAAAGAAGTTATTTCATTTATTTTTATAAACTAGAATTACCATTTTAATTTTTATGTCATAATTTTTCTAGATTACCTAAGTCAGTGGAAAAATATTTTGATTAAAACATCAAGTTTTTTGAATTGTGACTAATTATTCTATTTTTTACTATAAAACGAGGGATTTTTTTTTAAACAAAAGGGACTTATGTGCTAATATATCTTTCAAGGCAACACTTGTACTACAATACTACTTACCATTAAATGCAGCTTTGAAATACGCTTTTAGCGGTATATAACATGCATGTAATTTATGAAAGAATAATAAGTTACAGACAAATATAAATTTTCTAAACTTTGAATGGCTCTCCTGTAAAATAGTGTCTGTTTGATTTGTGTCCCTTTTGTATTCAAGCAGCGAAATGTTATATAAATTATTAATAAAATATTTTATTGAAAATTTAAATAAATAACTATTTCTTTTTATTTTCTATTTTGTATTCATTCAAATAAAAATATTTTAATTACATTTCTTCTTTGTCTTAATTTTTTTTTTTTTCATTTATTTATTACTTAAAACTTGGCAGACATTGTCTAATGTCTGCCAAAAATTGGACTCGGTCGTTTTTCAAAATTAAAAATATAAATATTATGAAGAGTCACAAAAACCCTAAAAACACCCCTTAACCTATACCTAAAAACCCACCTTACTTATTTACTCCCTCCCTGCTTAAATAACACGTAGAATTGATTTAAGTTATGTAATATGAATTACATTAAAGGCTGATTTTGTTGATAGATGGTGCTTCACATTTCAGTAGTTTCAGTAGGTAGGGGAACCTGGGGATGGTTGATCCCTAGGGGACACTTGGTAAACTTGATTTCTAGTTCTAACAAACGTGATACATTTTTTTACGATAGCAGAACTCATTCATTTAAGCCTAACTTCACTTTCTATCTTGGAACGTTGTGACTAATATCACTAGTTTGCAAATGATGGACGATGGAATATTTGTGTCGTGCCATATTTAATTGTCGGTAAGTTTTAACTGGATTTATTGGATGAAAAGTGAAGGAAATACTTTTAGTAGGTGTGCTTATTGTGTTAGTCGTTTATTTAAGTGTAGATTGGCCTTGATTACATTAAAATACGTGATCACTAGTTTTGAGTATGGCATTTTTTATAACCTTACTATGTATGGGGAGACTTAGTCCTTTTATTTGAGGGTGAGATGATCCCGGGATCTTGTGTCCCAATGAGGGATCAAGTCTTACCTACGATTCATAAAGCTATCGATGATATATTATATTTCATCCGACTACGACAAAGCCAAAAGGAAATGTTATGATTTTAGCAGTCTATGTATATATCCAAAGAGTATAAAAATATATATCCACTATGCATGTATCTACTCGATGTGTGTACTGTAGCAGGAAAACTATTCAACCAATTTAGACGAAAAGGTGTCGATCGATTCGTTATTATAGTCAAGTGACAAAGGATAAATTTCACCAAAAATGTCAAAAAAAAATTGCCGTCACATCGATTGATATGTCATATGAAAGAATTTAAAATTTTAAAAACAAAAATATAACAATAGAAATAGTTTTCCTTGGTTGGGTTAAACTTTTTCAACTTTTTGCTCTCTCCTTAGTAAATCATGCCGCAAAAATATAAATCAAGAGAATGTTAAAAAAAAAAACACCAATAGCCAAAGAAAAATAAAAAAAATTCTTCGATAACTTAAAAGCCTCGTGGATAGATACTACTTTGAGCCGCAGCCCGCAGCAAATATACAAAATTGATGAAACGGGTTTAACAACAGTCCATAAACCTAAGAAAACTGTTGCTTGTCGTAGCCTTAAACATGTACCTATCTAAAGTTACATCTACTGAAAGAGGAGAGTTCGTTACGGTCTGTTCTGTCTGTTGTTAAATAATTTGGAAGATTATATCAGACTTAATGTTTTTGGAGATTATAAAGAGTCGGCTTGTTAGTCGAATTCTAATTGTAAGAAGAAAATGATCTTTGAATTTTTTGATAGTAAAGAAACTGATGATCAGTTGTGTGTTATTATTTGGAAAATAATACAGTTAGTTATTTAAAATTATGACAGATTAGTTCTATTTCTGTGATTCAAGTCAAATAATTAATGTGGAAACAACCCTCTGAGTATGTTATTCGCGCTGAAAATCTGTTTACCATGTGTCCCCAACTATGGAAGATTTGATTCGTGCAAATAAAGTCATCTGATCGGTGGGAATCAAACTTCTATTTATGGAAGATACGGTAAATATCTATTTGCTGTACGTTTTCCTATTTCTAGACACACTGTTGACTGCAAAATAAGTTATTTATTCGATGAGAATCAAGTTTGTGGAGACACGGTAAAAATTGGTTTACCAAGTGTCCCACGTCCCTGGGAGATTTGATCCCCCTGGGATCAAGGCTCCCAATCAGGGGTAAACAAGTCTCCCTTACAAAGTAGACACATGGTAAAAGTCTACAGTATGGTATTTAATTAAATAATGTGATAAATAGTAGCACAATCTTGTTTCTATTCAAACTATCATTGAATAGATAAATTTTGAATCTTTTGACCAAAAAAGTTTTCTAATATTGTAAAAAATAAAAAAAAATATAGTCCACAATCAAAAAGGGGATCAACCATCCCCAGGTTCCCCTACTGTAAAACGGTGTGAATAGGGATCGCGAGGGGAATAGGGATAAAACAAGGAATGAAATTCGCTAATAGTTTTGACTACATTAAAAACATATATATTTGTATGTATTATTTTACAAATATAGCAGTTTCATCCTGTTTAACGTTAATTTTTTTCTATCTCGAGAGGTTAGGTTGGTTATATTGTAGAATAAGAAAGTCGAATTAGAGTCTTATCTCTTAGCTGCTCTTAGCATTGAGCAGCAAGGGCATATGGGCATGCCGCTGGATTCATGGAATTATTATGTACTACGTAGTACATAATAATTCCATGGATGGATTTGACTATTGACGTTCTTAACGTCTTCTTAACCATGGAATATAGTATCTAGAATCTCATCTAGGTATATTCCATCATCCATGTTCTTTAACGACGAATGTGTATGAATGACATTTGATGAGGTGATGTGATATTGGTTACGCATGTATGTCCTAATCATATTTTATCTGTAGCTTAAAGTGACAACTTCACAATCTGACAAGTGACAAACAATTTCAATTTGTGATGTCAATACAAGTATTTTACACAAATAGATATTGAAAAATTAAATTAAATCAAAAATAAATAAGTTTCTTTGTGAAATAGTCGTTGTAAGTTAAAAAAAAAATGAACGAAATGGAGGATAAGTTTTATTATGTGTATAGTTCATCATTGGATCACAAAGTGGAGATAAAAATGTTAGTATTAAACTAAGTTATTTCAAAACATCCACATAATGACTTACCATTGTGAAAGATTTCAAGATTTTTGAATGTATGCTATTTACTTAACTATTATAAATATATTTCTGAAAGAAAATTGTAAGAAATTCAGTTTATCATACACAACCACTTACATCTCTTAAAAATCTAGTGAAAGAACACTATCTCACTATGGTCAATTAGTCCTACTTATTTTAATTTTACATTAATTTTTACTGGCCCGTTGGCGCATTTGGCAGTGTCTCTGCTTTCTGCCTTAGGATAGGCATATAGGATGTATATTTATTTATTTTACTAAAAAAAGTATATTA
This sequence comes from Euphydryas editha, assembly GCA_036937285.1. Taxonomy (NCBI): domain Eukaryota; kingdom Metazoa; phylum Arthropoda; class Insecta; order Lepidoptera; family Nymphalidae; genus Euphydryas; species Euphydryas editha. Next base: position 1,954,974 of record JAUPFZ010000013.1, on the reverse strand, counting down.
GTTGATTGTAACGGAAAAGACAGGCATTATTTTGCCTACATTAGGAACAGACGACTGTGTGTGTATGTTAAACATTTCTATTTATTTATTTTCTTTCTGCCTACCATTATTTATTTACAATTTTTCTGTGTTGGTTTTTCTGGTCTTGTCTGAGTTGTCTGGAAGAAATCGCTAATTAGTGATAAGACTGCCTTTGTACATTAACATTATTTTGTATGTTTAATCCCTTCGAAATTGGTTAGAAAGTGTCGACGTGGTGTGCCTATAATTATTCTATCAACATTGTGTTATATGCGTAACTTAATATATCTTGAATGCTAATATGGCTTAAATCCTTTAACAAGGTGTTATTGCCTTTGAATAAGAACACTACCAGTTAGATGGTCAGAGTGCAGACTTCATGAGCCGAGACCGTTGCAGTTAAACATTAATATTCAATGTGCCCTTAACCAAACGGTGATCTTTCCCGGTCTTCAACCTATGCATCAAGGAGATGTCACTGAATATTTGTCTCATTCTTATTTTTGTCTCATTTCTGTTGAACCGTCAGGAGTCATCCAGGCCCTTTCCTGTGAGGCGGCTTCTGGAAGAAAGATTTCATTATAAAAGTCCCTCTCAAAAAGTCGATTTTCCAGAAAATCGCTTAGTGTCTATCCTCTGAGGCTCCCTTTCTTGCACCCTCAGGTAGGGTAGTTTGGATATGAACTCATCGTCTCGTCTTTTGCCTATCTTCACGCTAAAATCCCCCATAAGATTAAAGTAGGTTTTATTTGTATGTATGGCCCTATGTGTCCTCATACATAACTTCTCCTTCATCTGGGCGTGCCAAGATCAGTGCGTATGCTTGTATGACCTTCAGTATCTCTCAAATATTTTGACTATGAGGTACGCAACCCAGTCCTTACTTCGTAGTAGCGGAATCTTTGCTGGAGATTCTTAGTACCCCCTGCCATACCCTCACCTAAGCCGCTACCATAATTTGACTGGAGACAGGGGGCCTGGGCTCTGTATTGTTGGTAATTTTTGTGGGGCTTTGCCAATATTCGTTTCGCTTGGCAGACGGGCTTGCGAGCGCAGTGTGTTGCGGCTGGGCATGTTGACGCTGCTGCCCATCATCGTCTTGTGTGTTTTACAGTTGTTTGCACCATTATGGCCTTAGTACCTTTTACGACACCCCGGTAAGAAGGAGATTGGGACTATTCCTCTCTACAAGTCACAGAAAGACCGGATTTGTTCATTTGATTGGAAAATAAAACTAATATATCAAATTATTTCATAAAAATAACATCAACAATGCTATAAAATTTTCTAAAAAACTTTAAAACTAAAAATTGACCCTTTACACTCGAGGCCTTTTTCGCTTGCGCGAACCAGCACCTCGAGACAATTTTGGATATACATTGTGCATATAGCGCCGTAGCAGTGCTGCTTGACTTCACACTTGAAATCAACCGGGTGCCGTATCGGCGCCGCTCGAGTGCAAGGAGTTAATATAGTAACATTCATTTCAGCGGCACCCTTGAAGGCAAGCGAGCTAAACCAGAATATGACAAGCTACTGTCGGACCCCATGCTCAAGTTCTCAGGCCTGTACCAAGAAGGCTGCTCAGATCTGTATGTGACGTGCCAAGTTCTATGTGATGGTGTACCACTCGCGCTACCCGTCACAACATCTTATAAATCTTTCACAAATAGATGGAAGTGAGTGTGACATTTATTACATGACATTTATGACATTTAGGGCCAATTTCACCACTTGCTATTAAGTTCCGGATAACCTAACTGGTACTTATTTTGACAGATGACCCATACAATTACCTCTCAAAAAAGTGCCAGTTAGGTTAGCCGGAACTTACTAGCAAGTGGTGAAACTGGGTCTTATACGGACAAATATCGTCTCATAAATTCTCCGTAGCTTTTTTGTGTCTAGAAAGTATGATTTTCTCATACACTTTTCCAAGTGCATTGAGCTGACTAATAGGACGATAACTACTAGGAAGGTTTCTGACTTTTCCGGGTTTATGAATGCCGATTACGATTTCTTCGTTGAATCGTAATTCCGATTCTCTGGACAAAAATTCATCATTTTACATAAATATGAATTAATGATTAATTGATTATTTCAGTTGGAATGAATGGGTGACACTTCCGGTATACTTTAGTGATCTCCCTCGTAATGCGATCCTTGCTATGACGATATATGACTGTGCGGGACCGGGAAAAGTCATGATTGTGGGTGGTACCACCATATCACTGTTCGGAAAACACGGCATGTTGAGACAGGTGAGAATTAATTACATATTACTTAACATCAAGAGCCAATTTACTGGCTGCTAATAAAGTTTCAGATAGTTATCTAACATGTAACGATATCCTGAGATAAATATGCTTACACGTTTTTTCTGTTTCCATCAAAGTCCACATTTGTCTATTGGATACCGTTATACGTAAGATAATTTTATCAATAACCAGTGAATCTGCCTCTTAATCTCAAAACTTACAACGGATCGAGAATAACCAGGTTAGAACCGCGAGTTTAATTACCATAATATAATAATAAAACTACTAGTTCACCTTGTAAGTTCAAAATAGGCTTAACTGTATAACCAAATAAAGACGCTCCTATAAAGTTTGCATTAATTATTATTATAAATTTTTTCGTCACATGTTATTAGTTGACTGCTAGTAAAGTTGTCCTCGAATCATTGGTATTATTTTATTGCTAATATATTCTAATCACCTTTTCGTAAACCTGATTATAAGTAATTTTTTACCAGTTGTACTTATTTTAGTTTATAATAATAATTAATCTATGCATATAATAAAATTGTAATTGGTCTTATGTCTGTTCATGAGAGGTATGAAGGATGATCCAAAAGTAATGGTAATTAATATAAAAGAGAGATTATGTTTATAAAAATAATTTATTTTTCTACAGTCTCCTAACAAATCAAAAAAGAAAAGGAAATAATTCTTAGTTTTGACTTTCCCAAAACGCCTTAACACTGACATTCGCTATCGTCTTTAAAAAATTTTACTTTGGAAGTTTCCTTTGAGCCGAGGAACAAGGTGAAATTCACTTTGGACTAAATCTGGCGAATAGGGTGGTTCGAATCCTGTTTCTTAAATTATAGCTATCGCAACTGAGGCTTTGTGAGCGGATGCGTTGTCTTGGTGAAATAGCACTCCAGCTCGCAGTTTGCCGTGTCTTTTTTCTTTAATAGCCTCCCGCAATCTTCTTAATTGGTCTACGTACTATGAGCCTGTATTAGCGACTCCTTTTTCTAATTACCCCACCATGAGCGTCATAACAATGTAAACCGACGAACATAAAAAAAAAACGACGTGACATTTTGAGAGCGAATCTCGAGAAGTTCCAAGCCGATTAGGATTTTTTTTTTGTCACGTTTTGTAACCATAGACGAGACTTGGAATAGCCGATTATTATCATTACTCTTGGATCACCCCTCGTATTTATGAACTAATTAAAGGGGTCTTTATGAGATCAATAGAAGCGAAAACAATTATCTTTAGAATTTTTAACTGTATGTATGTATGTTTGATCCGTAATCACGTCAAATCTGTTGCACGAAATCGGATACGGTTTTGAACCTGGAGATTTAACTTGGTCTGTTTTTTGTTCCATCTTGATACAACGTGTACAAGTGGATTTATTACTTTATAAACAATTGTAGTGAAATCGTAACGAATGTTTTTACACACATAATTAGCAACGCAGATGAAGTCGCGGGTGTCAACTAGTTAGCAATAAAATATAAAACATGTGACTAATCAATTATATTATGACCAACGATTAGGTTGTAATGTTTATAATTAATTGTTAACTTACAGCCCGTGACTCCACCCGTGTTATTTATCGTCACAAAATATAATTATATCGTAACATTTAATATGTATACTTGAATAAACGTCTCACACTGAACGGCCCCCAGTAGGATGTGATTCCTATGTCGGTGGTCCGGATACACACACAAAACACAAGCGCTCAGACCACGACAAACATTTTTATGACCAATACAAATATGTTTCATGTGCGAGGATCGAACCCGCGATCTCTAGCGACCCGCCAGTAGCTGTGGCGTCGGCGCCATCGCGTTGTCCATAACTTACAAACATAGCCATTGTACATAATATGTGTATGCATAGTATAAATCAGCCTATAAACGACTCGCAATCGCCTCTTCTCAATTTAGGAGAAAGGTTGGAGCATAATCCGCCACGCTGCTCAACTGCGGGTTGGCAGATAATTTTCCCTATCATGAGTAACAATTACTATTAGATGTTAGTGACAACAACCGGGACTGACGACTTTACGTGCTCTCCGAGACACGGTAGGGAGACCCACAAGAACATACACGCAGACCGGAAATAAAAATTTGTACAAATACAAATATCGGTCCCGAGCGGGAATCGAACTCGCGACCGCAGGCGTTGAGGAGACTACTCGCACCACTACACCAGAAGGTCGTCATGCATACTATATATATTCATAGTATATACTTAAACAATTTTAATCATTATAACAAAACTAGAGCTTAATTGTGTCACCTTATTGATATAATCATTTAGATTGGTAAGAAATAATATGATTTCTATATAAAAAAAGAAAAAAAAAACTAGTCTTGACAGACGTCATTTCATCAACATAATATGTAAATTTGTGTCGGAGATATCATAAACTAGAATGTACTATAATCGATCAGTGCTCCTACAACCTCGCCGGACGACAGTGAACTCGATATCTTTTATTTGTAAAAACACTTACAATATACATATTAATTATTTACAAATAAAATAATAAAAAAATAGCAATTTAAAATAAATTAAAAACAAAAACAAAAAACAAATCAGTTTAAAAATCTGTATATAGGTATAAATAATACAGACAAGATAAAAATGAAAACAATAAAACCTCTTTGGTTTAAAGATTAAAAATTAATTTTTTAAAAAAATATGGGTAATTCGTCCAGTACGTTGAACGTGATCGAGAAGTGGTCTCTGTTTGTGAGTAAGATTCGTTGTTTGTTCAAAAAGGGTATGTTCGATCTCCGAGTGTGGCCGGGAATGGAGGGTAGTGAGAAAACTCCAGGGAAGGCGCCGGACAGAGGCAAGGAACAGATGCAGAGATTGGCTAAGCTAGCTAAGAAGCATCGAAATGGACACATACCAAAAGTAAGTACTTAGAATTTTAAATTTGTATAGCTATAAGTTAAAATTATAAAATATTGTAACTGGATTTAGTCAACAGGACAGTACCATATTCTAATTTAAAATCGGCGTGAATTGACTACTATAGCTACATATTGTACGGAAATTTATAGAGCTGTAACAACCTCCCAATCTTTTCCCTATCATTATGTCATCACTATATGTGGAGGTGTATACATTTTAGTCAACATATATGGGTACTGGAACCAGTATGTATTATACTACTTATGGTGGTTACCATAAAATATTAAATCTAATAAGTGAATACATTATAGTGACATTTTTTGTCACTATCACTACATATTATAAAACAAAGTCTACCGCCACATCTGTCTGTCTGTTTGCGATAAACTCGAAAACTACTGCACGGATTTTCATGCGGTTTTCATCAATATATAGAGTGATTTATGAGGAAGGCTTAGGTACATATACATAGCCGCGCAGTCGGGGCGTTACAAAAATATATATTTTTTTGAATAGTTAATTAGTAAATATAAGATATAAATAAGTAATGTCAATAACGCTCCCTTATTAATTTAAAATAACGGTTAACTGTAAACGTCTTATCACTCATCTCAAAATAATATTATAATAATAATATTCGTTTATTTTAAGACAATTACAGTCCACTTGTTAGTATCATTGTACAAGAAACTTACAACTACGTTAGTATATTTAGATCAAAATAAACAATTAAAAAATTTAAAATTACAATATTAGAAATTAAAAATTAAAAATTAAACTACTTACTTAGCCTTACTTGCCTCACTACCACGCTAACAAAGTTCTGAAGCATAGGCTCGGCAAGCTTGGCACTGAACATTTTCAGAATTTTGTTAGAACTGAGCCGCAATCTGTTTAATAGTGAGGCGGTCCGCTTTCTTAAAATTGCAAAAAAGGTATCAGTATTCGCTTCAGTGAACATTGCGGACGCACTGCAGAAGCGTCTAAGCCCTAACAAAATCCTAAAACCATTATTATATTGCACTCTAAGTGCATCCAGGGATTTTTTACTGTAACTGGTCCACAGGGCACACGTATAAAAAGTTTGACAATATGATTTGAACAAGGTTATTTTAGCCTCGTTGCTACAGCGAGCAAACCTGTGGGCCAGCATATTACATCTGGCGGCAAGCGCCCTTCGTTCACGCTCAATGTCTGCGTGGTCCTTGAGATCCTCGGAAATGTAATGTCCTAGATATTTAAAAAGTTTTACCCGTCTTAACGGTACCCCGTTCAGTTTTAACACTGGTTCATAGTCAATTACCCTTCCGCGGACCACAAAGACCATGTACTCACTTTTTTTCACATTGTATGTAAGGCCATGTTTTATCGCATATTCTTCACAAATTTTAATTAGCGTCCTGATAGAGCCAGCTGTAGGACCCAGCAGCACCATGTCATCTGCGTAACTAAGGTTATTCACACAAACTTCATCTATCCAGCATCCGACCGGTCTGCTGCTGAGTCCCACAATTAGCTCGTTCACATAGAGATTGAAAACCTTAGGTGAGGTTATGCCCCCTTGCCTCACCCCACACTCCAATCGATAAGTATCTGACAGCGCTTCGCCCCATTTCACGTAGTTTTCTTGGTTTAAATACCAAAATTTCAACAAAGAGATCACCTCTGGCTGAATACCTGCCTCCCGAAGCTTTATCCATAGTATGTCGTAAGCTACTTACTTCTAAAGTAGGTCAATAGTATACTATGATAACAATCACGCATCTGTTAGGTATACGTAAGTACAAAATTACTTTTTGTTCAATAGATCTTAAATTAAGACAAGAACAAGAAAAAAATTCACTTAATTTAGGTACTGGTTTTTTTAATATAAAAAAATTCTCATAAAGAAGAAGAAGATATAACAAGTATTATAGTAAAATTATTAAAAACATTATTACACCACAATCGAAATAAAGCTTTACAAATTTTACAATATTAAATAAATTGAATAAACAGCGTCTAAGGCTATATCTGCGATTTTTGCGATTGTATCATACTTTATTTTTAAAGATAAGAATGAGTTCTTTAAATATAACAACGGATACATACCACGATATAGTTTTTTGACGATTTTATCGATATTTCGGAGTTCAGACCAGTTATATGATCCGTGGTCACGACGAGACTGCTGTTGTCAACTGTCAACTGTCAGCCATCACGGGCAGTATCTCTCTACCCTCCGTCTAGTTATTTTTAAGCCCACCTCGATTTTCGACAACTACATTAACAATATCAGTTTTATGTTTTATTTGAAATCGGTTATGAATTTTACAAAGTTCCAACACTGGATTCCACGCTTTGGCTAAATCAAAGCCACCTTTGCGGTTGAAATTTTTCAATTTTCGAATATATATATATATATATATATATATATATATAGTTATTGTATCTAAGTGTGCTCAGTTAAAAAAAACCAGTTGGATTACAAATTGTTCTATTAATAAAAAATATACTTCAATAACTCTAAGGGCCTGTTTCACCGGTTGCTGATAAAGCTATCTCATGTTTAACGGTATTCAACTGATAACAGTTTATAACATTTTTTTTTCACCAAAAAAACTCCACTTTAACTGGAAGACAATTATTCTATTCACGACCCGTGAAGCCCAGTTGTAGTTTATTAGTTGAAGTAAAATAGCTGATAAACTCTATCAGTAACTTATGTGCGGAATAAACCTTATCAGCAATCGATAAAATTGCCCTCCACAGTGAAAATCAATGACTTTTTATATGGCAGCACTGTAAATATATTTAATTATTTAAATATATAAGTCAAAGTAGTAGGCAGTGACCCTGCTTTGTGCTCTAGGGCTGTGAGTTCGACTCCTGCCCAGAGTCTAGGGTCTGAGTGTGATATATATTTATATATATTATAATATTAGTTATATGTACATTTATTACAAAAAAAAAGTAAATTTATATCATACGGCCATTACTCAAAACACAAGCATTAAGTTGCCGACCTTAGATACAGACGACCGTGAGTGTATGTTACATATATATGTATAAACATATTGTACTTATATTAATTCGAATATATTTACACTGATAGGAGAGGAAACAGAGAGGGCGTTATACAGACTCCAAAAGATGGCTTTGATTTAAATGTAGACAATAATTGAAAATAGATGTATAGAGTAAATATAAAATTATAATGAAAATCCATTCATATAATTATCGAAAAAATCAGACAACGTACACAAAAATACCATACAGTCGAATTAACAACTTCCTTTTTTTTTTAAAGTAGGTACCGACAACTAGAGATACCCCGAATATTCGGCTACTGTTCGGAGTATTCGGTATTTGACTACTTTTTTTAAATATTAGGTATTCGCCCGAATAGCATACGGTAGTAGCCTAATACCAAATAGTGGCCAAATATTCGGGGCATCTCCACATACAACTATTCTGCCTTAACGCAGCAGCAGTCGCGGGTTCGATTCCCACTCGGGGCAGATTTTGTAATTGTGCAAATAATTTTTTTCTGGTTTGGGTGTATGTCTTTGTGCGTCTCCCCATTGTGCCTCTGAGAGCACGTAAAGCTGTCGGTCCCGGTTTTTATCATAGACATCTGATAACGACCGTTGGTAGACCGTAGGGCAATTATCAGCCAACCTTCACTTGAGCAATGTGGTGGATTAAGCTATAACCGTTCTTCTATATGGAGAAGAGGCTTTCGCCAAGCAGTGGGTTGTTTTTTTTTAAATGTTAGTTGGATAGGCAAACTGGCAGACGTTCCACCTGATGGTAAATGGTTGACGTCGCCCATGAACATAAACCAGTTTACCTGGAACTAGCCTAGGCAACTCATCTATGTGTTGCCTATCCAGAGACATAAGGTGTTAAAGTCTCGGAGCCAGTAATTACACTGCCTGTCACGCCTTCTCTCCGAAACACAGCAAAGCTGTTTCACGGAAGAAACAAGCAAGATGGTGGTACCCATGCAGCCGGGAGTGTGGCACAGCGCATCCCTCCCACCGGTGTTTACAGGCTGATTCAGTTCAGTTTATTATTGATACAATTTTTTCCAGGTGGACTGGCTCGATAGACTGACGTTCCGTGAAATAGAGATGATAAACGAGAAAGAGAAACGCAACTCGAACTACATGTACCTCATGATCGAATTCCCAACGGTGCACATTGATGGTATTAACGTGAGTACTATTTTTTAAGTAGAATTTCTCCCTAAACATATTAATTTGCTCATAATTTCCTTTACCGCCGAGGAAAAAATTATATTTAACTAAATTTACCGCTTGAAACTTTGGTGTTACTCCTTAGTTCAGGTTTGAATCAACACCTACTATTATTATCATGTTATATAGAGCTGTAGCTTATTCACACATAAATTAAAAGGCTTATCCATCTGATATATGTATCACAGCTTACTATATTGATTCTAATGCGATGCATTTATATGGCCTTAAGTAAACTGTATTATTTTATTACCACTTATACTTATCGTTCTTCCGCTGAGTCATAGTGTGAAATTATGTAATAACCTTAACCTAAATGGGATTAAAAACAAAAATAAATAAAAGTAATAACAATTTTAGCGCTAGTACCAAAAATTAGCGCGTTGGCAATGGCATCATTTTAATTATTTAAGTGTTGCCATCGTTTATCTGATCTAGTATTCATAAATATATTATAACAAACGAATTGATGATTAATATCCACCTTATCGTCTCTACTAGTGACACTGACCTCGTAGACCTAATTACCTGATAGCTATATCAATTAAAAATAAAAAAATGTAAAAGAAGTGAAATGAGAAAGCGAAGGGAGCGTAAGTTCTTCACTATGCAGTAGGGTTGTTCATGTAAAAAAAATATCTATAATTATCGTATCGTGTTATCGATATTTAGCAATATATCGTATGAAAAAAATATCGATATTTTTTGCGTCCGATATGTCGATAATTATCGATAATATCGGATGAAAATTATTGGATTAATCTATCGATAATATTTCTGTCTCGGAAGTGTAAATGAAAAGAAAAAAAGATCATGGCTTCTACGTATTGATACTAATCGATAATTAACGGATAAAATATAACGGTACTACCCTACTCGATAATTATTGTATGAAAATATATCGACTATTTAAGAATTATCGATTATGATCGCACATTCCTACTATGCAGTCTAATTAAACTAGTGATGTCATTGTCAGCACGCGGTCGTGTACTACGAGCAAGATGGCGACGAAATGTACCAGTTCCGCGCGCAGGCGGACATAGTCACGGTGCCGGACTACGAGATATTGCAGGTGGGTACTATTACTACGTTATTTATGACGAATGGTGTAGTGGTGCGAGTAGTCGCCTCAAAGACGGCGGTTGCGGGTTCGATTCCCGCTCGGGGTAGATATTTGTATTTGTTCAAATATTTGTTTCCGGTCTGAGTGTATGTCCTTGTGGGTCTCGTCACCGTGCCTCGGAGAGCACGTAAAGCCGTCGGTCATGGTTGTTATGATAGACAAGATAACGATCGTTACTTATGCTAGGGAATTATCCGCCAACCCGCAACGGAGCAGCGTGGTGGATTAAGCTCCAACCTTCCTTCTAATGTGGAGAAGAGGCCTTCGCTCAGCAGTGGGTGGTTTACAGGCTGATACGGTAAACTGATCGATCGATACGTGGATTGGTCCGGCGGACCAAATTCAAGCGTCTGTTACTACTATTAGAAGCATCTTAGAAGTCCCTGTACGGTTTCTTTACTCATGTGCTGCTACCCTGTTAACACTTGACGGCGTTTGGACGTAGGTAAACTACCACGTGAAAACTAGGGTGTCCAGACGACGCGTAACTAATTAGATAACTGTTAGATAACTTTACTTAGAAGGTTATTAATATTTATGTTATATGTATTTGTTTTTTTGTCATGAGAATCATGTACCGAGTATTCTCCTTAAATATTTATAGGGACTCCCCATATATTCTGTATATTATCGACGATAAGCATTATGGCCGCCTTTAGTGTAATATGTTTTATATTTAATTGTACAAGACTTAAAAAAAATAAACGAAATCATAATTTATAAATTTCTCCAATATAATATTTCGTATCGTTTAATTATAATTTTATCTTTTTTATCTTATAAGTTATTATTTGTAAACAATAACAAATCTGTCGTAAGAGTCCGTTGATTGTTTCCCTTTATGCATTCCATCACTTTCCATTCAACTCTCCGCTCGTATTTTATTTATTCAAACACTTTCTATAATATTTAACTTTCTATACTAAAGCGATAAATTTGCTGGGCAAAGGTCTCTTATCCATATTGCCGAGTTGGAGCTTAATTAACCACGCTGATTTACAGCGGGTTGCTGTGTCATATAATTTCGTTATATAATTTGTTTATTTAAAATCCGTAATGTAATCCAGGTCACGTATTAACTAATAATTTTAAAAAACCTGTCCATACTTTATTTAGATTGGATTAATTATTGTTTTGAGAAGGTTGAGAAAAAAAAACATTATAAATGTATTTTAATTAACATTCAATGTCAGATACGTTGTTTATCTTAAAAGTGTATGATTATTTATTATTATTTTTTTCATTACTAGGATTATGACATGTTACATTAATAATTGTATTTATTTTCTATATATTATTTATATTTATTTATGTACAAGCTATAAACGCGATTTTATTCGCGATTACGCATGTTTATTTTTATCCGGTGGGACTATTACGTAATTTGCGCGATCGCGAGAAATCGATGTGCTGTCGAATTTCAATACTAGCTGAGCCTCAATTAGTATTAGTACATCGGTGTGTCGCCGTCGGTTCCGGTTGTAATCATAAACATCTGATAGTGATCGTTACTGATCCTAGACAAAAAATATCCGCCAACCCTCAGCGGAGCAGCATGATGGATTAAGCTCCAACCCTGCTCTAATATGGAGAAAAGGCCTTTGCCCAGCAGTGGGTCATTTACAGGCTTATTCGGTTCAAATCAGTCGTTTACCTAAAAGTTGATTGGTAGAGATCGCTCTATTAGCGATAAGGCTATCTTTTGTTAATTTAGTTATTGTTTTCCTTTTATTCTTTTTGAAAAAGCCGTAAAAGCTTAAAAAAAAGCGAAATTAAATATGTATATACTTTCTTTTCAAATTTCAATTTTAAGTTTTGTCGTCTGTTATATAATATAAATATAATATGTTAATTAATTCATTAATTTTGAACTCACTATTCTATTGACACACTTTATTAAACTACAGTTTGATGTAGTGATCGATAAGAAATTTAAATATTTTGCGTGGGCCTCAAAGTGCCTCATATTCTTGTTTCGGAATACCTGTTTTCTTTTATTAACGACCGTTCTGGTGTAGTGTTGCGAGTAGTTTCCTAAACGTGGTTGCGAGTTCGATATCCGTGCGTAGTAGATATTTCTATTTCTAAATAAGCAAATATTTGTTTCTGTCCAGAACAGAACCTATATCTGTTTGTAGAGCAAGTAAAGCTGTCGATCCCAGTTTTTATCATATAAACCTAATAGCAATCGTTCCTCATACTAGGGATAATATACCCCAAATCCATATCAGAACAGCATGGTAGCAGCTTTGCCCAGCAGTGGGAAGTTTATAGGCTGAATTAATTAAGTTCAGTTTTCTTTTTTATAATTTACGGTGACGAAAAAAAAAAAGTTATAAACGAATATTAATTTAGAATACAGTTTATAAAAACGTTAAAGTTTGGTTGAGAAATGATAAATGCCTAATGCTCTATCACGCTATAATTGTTGAACCGTCCGCTATGAAACTTTATATGTAAGATTGTTATTGTTTGATATTGAGTTTGTGGAAATCAAAGAATTAATTGCTTAAGAGGGATTTATTGTTCGTTGTCGTTACAAGGAAAGAATATTGAATAAGAATAACTTTGTAGGTAGACAAATGTACAATAATGTTGCCATTCTAAAAACAATGCGCGCTTCAACAGTTATATTTATTTATTTCGTAGATACGCCAACGATACGTCATAAAGACATTGTAGTTATTTAACATTACACGTGTATAAATAAACTCTTTTGCAAAAAAAACGGGCACTTAAGCAAAGAACTATTTTATAGTTACTATTAGTTTGTTTGACAATTTTAGGTGTTGTTATCCTCAGAATTTTATAAATTAATTAGGAAGGAACAGTTTTCATCAGTTTTATCATAACATTTTAATTAAATTATTAAGAAATAATGTTTAAGCTCAAAACACTATGATTGTACCTGCTCGCTAAATAAAAATGAAACGCGTTAATTTCTTTCTTTTTCTTGAATACATTAAAAGCAGATAAAAGCTTAGTATTGAGTGTGACCCCCTCTTGCTGAAATCACAGCTTGCATTCGTCTGGGCATGCTAGTGAGTATATCTTTTATGGTTTCTTGGGGAATACGTTCCCACTCCGCGGTAATCACATTCTTTAGCTCTCTGATGGTCTGCGGAGCCGGCTGCACTGATCTCACTCGTCGCTTCAGAACGTCACAGACATGCTCTATGGGATTGAGGTCCGGACTTCTAGCTGGCCAGTCCAAAGGACGAATTCCGACTTCTAGCATATACGCATCCACACCGCCAGACCGGTGGGCGCGAGCGTTGTCGTCCATAAAAATTGAGTTTTCGCCAAGAGCGGTTAAAGCAGGTTGTGCATAAGGAATTAGAACTTCCGTTATGTATCGGAGTCCAGTCAGTGTACCGTTTTCGATGAAGACTAACTCCGTACGATCCATAGAATTTATTCCTGCCCAAAACATAACAGAGCCCCCTCCATAAGGTGTGATTTCTTCAAAATATGCCTCTGCAAAGCGTTCTCCTCGTCTACGTAGCACTCGCCGACGTCGGTCTTCACCATGCAGAGATATCCTGGCTTCATCGGAGAATAATACCCTATCCCAGTCTTCATGAGTCCATGACACACAATTTCGAGCGAAGCTAAGCCTGGCAACTCGATGTCCACGGAGTAATTTAGGGCCGCGTGCCGGGCGATGACTGTGTATATTAGCAGCGAGAAGCCTCCTCCTGACCGTCCATAGACTAATTTGCACATTTCTTACTTCTTCGAGGGTGTTTTTGAGGTCCACATAAGAAGATTTGCGATTTCTCAACGCTTGACTAACTAGAAAACGATCATCCCGTGGTTCGGTACATGTCTTTCTGCCAGAACCAGGCCTTCTCTTGACGGAACCGGTCTCTTGATAACGCTGCCAGGTCCTTTGAACTGTCGACCGACTCACATTTAGCCTCTGAGCCACGAAGCATTGACTGCAACCTTCTTCAAGCAGCGCAATAATTTTGCTCGCTTTTATCACTTTATCTACCATTTTCGAGATTGCTAAACAGCAATAACAATACTTTTAAATGTCAAGGACACCAGATAATTTAATAAAAATTGACAAAAAGTTAATTAGAGTCGATATTAACTATAGGGAATTCGCGCCACAAAATGTAGTTAAAAGTTATTTTCTTTGAAAACCAGGCTCAGTCAAAAATTTGAATTTGGAATGTACTCTTATAACCATTATGGCACTTTTATAACTGGCCAGTAACATGTTCAAATGATTAAAACCTTTTTGGTATTTTATTTTTTTCAGCCAGGAAGAAAATCGAAACCGCCCGTTTTTTTTGCAAATGAGTGTATAAACAGTTCGTTTAGTTCATAATACGTTTATAATAGTATATGTTTTTATTATAATTTTCAACGGTATCGGGATTTTCGTAGGTAAAACTATGGGGCAGATCTTGTATGTCTTGCTCTTGGTCTACAAAGAAAGAATACTATAAACCTTCTTATGCTTCTATATGATTAAGTTTAATAAGGCCCGAATAAGTATCATAGCCGCTGCCGATATGTAGACAACAGCACTGTGCCCGCCGATACTGGATCGATACGATACTGTATAACTATACTCTCATCTTGTAAACCGCCCACTGCTGAGCGAATGCCTATTCTCCATATAGAAGAAGGGTTGGAGTTCAATTCACCACGCTGCTTCACTGCGGGTTGGTTAGGGTTTTTTTTTTTTAGGGTCACCTATGAGTCTCTTAGCTCGTTTTTCCACCGAGTCCAAAGTTGCCAGTTGGTATTTGGCGGATCCATCCCAAAGATGGCAGCAGTACTCCATACAAGACCGAACTTGTGCTTGATACAGTTGAAGCAGCTGTTCTGGAGTGAAGTATCGCCTGACCTTAGAGAGAATACCTAGTTTTTTTGCTGCAGTTTTTGCTTTGGACTCGATGTGCTGCCCAAAGTTCAAATTGGACGATAGCTCTACACCGAGGAGCTGAAGGGAGTCGGTAATTTCTACAGAAACATTTCGGAAAGTCGGAGCCAGGTGTAAAGGACTCCGTTTAGAGGAGAACACACACGCCTGTGTTTTTGTAGCGTTGAACGTGACCAGATTGGCATCGCCCCATTCGGAGACTGCCTGGAGGGCGACGTTCAAGCGGCTGACCATATACTCTCGACAAGACTGGATAACATCCTTACTAGCCCTTGCACTCGAAAAGTATCTGTCCGTCACTGTGCTGTCGTCAGCATACCCAAAGGTACCGGGGACGAGCAGATCATTAATATGCAGCAGGAAGAGGGTAGCGGACAAGACTGATCCCTGAGGAACACCGGCATCGATAGCCTTTTGGTCCGACGAGTACCCGTCAAGGACAACTCGTATTGAACGTTCGTTCAGGAAGTCAGAAATCCAAGTGCAAAGGCCAGGTGGAATACCATATGAAGTAAGCTTGCTTATGAGGCTCGCGTGCCAAACTCTGTCAAAGGCCTTCGAGATATCGAGGGACACGGCAAGTGCTTCACCGTGTTTATCAATGGCCTCACTCCAAATATGTGTGGCATACACTAGAAGGTCCCCAGTCGAACGGTTCTGGCGGAAACCGTATTGCCGGTCGCTGAGGAGATCGTTACCTTCCAAGTGGGCCAGGAGTTTATTGTTCAGTGCACGTTCCATAGTCTTACAGAGTATGGACGTGACCGAGATGGGACGGTAATTGACAGGGTCTGCACGACTACCTTTTTTGGGCACAGGCTGCACGTTGGCAAGCTTCCAAGACTTCGGCACTTTGCCAGTCTTAAGTGACAGGCGGTACAGGCGTGTAAGAGGTGGAGACAACTCAGGGGCACATGTACGCAGGACTATTGCTGGTATACCATCAGGTCCGCCGGCCTTGTTCACGTCTAGAGTTTGCAGGATTTTAAGGATCTCTTTTTGGCGTATGCGTACTTCAGCCATAATGCAGTCAGCACGAGTTGAGATTGGTGGATCTTTTCCTGCAACATCCAGACGCGAGTTCTCAGCAAAAAGAGATGCAAACAAATCCGCTTTCTCTTTTGCAGAATGGGCCAGTGATCCATCAGTCCTCAGCAATGGTGGAAGTGACGGCCGACAAAAGTTAGATTCAGCGGCTTTTGCCAGGGACCAAAACGCTTTGCTCCCAGAAGGATAAGAAGCTAGTTTGGCCCCAATGTGGCTGATATGGTTGAATCTAGCCCTGCGTAACGTCCTTTTACATGACTTGGCGGCTTGGTTAAAAGCTTTCTTCAAATTCCGAGAATTCGGAGACTTGCGCGCTCGAGCTTCAGCCCATGCAGTGTATGCCGTCCGTTTTTCGGCTTCTGCACGATAGCAGTCTGCATCAAACCATGGGCGAGCTTTTCCATTCATCGCTACGTCAGAGTATGGTATAAAATATTCCATACCCTGGTGTATAACCGCGGTAATGGCTTCAGCGCAGCTCGACGGATCATCAGAAGAAAAGCATACCTGTCGCCAAGGATAGGACGAGAAAAAGTGACGCATCTCATCCCAATCTGCTGCCTTGTATCGCCACACCCGTCTTAAGCCACATGGGGCTTCTTCGGGTGGGGAACAAACGGATATAGATTTTACCAGACAGTGGTCAGAAGTACCCAGTGGTGCAGAAACTGTTATTGAGTGACTGTCTGGATCGGTTGTTAAAAATAGGTCTAAGCAGTTGGCGGTATGAGAGTCTACGTCTGGTACCCTGGTAGCACAGTTTACAAGCTGGGTGAGGTCTAGCGTCAAGGCTAGTTTACGCACTTCTCGCCCAGCATGGTCGGTCACCTGGTATGGGTACAGCCACTCCCGGTGGTGGGCATTGAAGTCCCCCAGAATGACTAACTGTGCCGAAGGGTAACGCTCTCGAGCCTCATCCGCCGTTAGGGTAAGATGGTCACATGGTGGTTAATTTTTCTACCATAGGTAACGATTGTTATCAGGTGTTTATAATAACAACCGGAATCGACGTCTTAACGTGATTTCTGAGGCACGGTGGGGAGACCCACAAACACCGAGACCGGAAACAAATATTTGTACAAATACAAATATCTATACCGCGCGGGAATCGAAATTGCGACCGCGGCGCGCCGTATTGAGATAACAACTCACACAACTACACGAGAACGGTCGTCTCAAAGTATCGGCTTACGCTTAAACTTAGAGTATATACTACTGGAGGCAGCTTCTCGTAGGGCGAAACTGTAGACGAAGTTGTAGAGAGACAGACATATCGGACTACATGCTATCTCTGTTGGCTGTTGATGTTCTCCCTTCATGGCATAAACCATTTCTATTCGGTGAAGAGGTAGGGAGTCAGCTGTGATGTAACCAATCGCGTGCGACTAGAGACAGATAGCATGTAGATCGATATGTCTGTCTCCCTCTACAATCTCGTCTACACTTTTGGCCTACGGAAAGCTGCTTCCCGTAGTATATGCTCTAAGTGTTGAACAAATAGTTCGTGCTAAGTGTTCCACTACAAGCGTAGAATCGGAGTCCCAACCTCCCGTAGGAGAACCTGGTGGAATCGAAGCAGCACCGGCTGGCGCGGTCGCTGCGCTGCGCGGTCCCCGGGCGCGACGCGAAGCCGTCGGCGGCCGAGCGCGACCAGCTCGCCGCGCTGCTCGCCGCGCCGCTCGCCGCGCCCGCCGCGCTCTCCGCGCTCTCCGCCGACGACCAGGATCTGCTCTGGAAGTACCGGTAACAAGCGATTTAAAAGAGTACTCTATAAACATTAATAAATGGAATTTTCATTAATTCCGTTAGTGAAACTGTGTTCACTACATATCACTGAAGAATTTCAGTAACAAGTTAGTAAATACTCACTAGTACACATACAAATATTCAATGATCAAATCATCCACTGATTTCATATATATACATTGAATAGTCACTAATTCTGCGTGGTACGATTGTCACATTGATAAAAAGTGAATAGTCACTTATTATTAGTGAAATTCCACTGATTCATACATAGAGAGTACCTACCGAGAAATTTTCCTCCGGCTTTTTTTCCCTCTCGGCAACCACTAAGAACACTAGATTAAGTTATTTATTGTAATATTTAATAAAGCCGATGATATAATAGTAAGGTGATATTAAATAGTAGTAATTAATTTACGGTAGCTAATAGTAGTAGTAGTAATGTACCTACTGTTAAATTTAGCTATTTCTATATTGTAAATGACATTGCTACCACGACGTATTTATTTCAAATCTAGATCAATGTTTCAAATGTAGATTTATTTTTTACATTCGTTAAATGTGTCTAATCACCTTGCAGCGAAATAAATATTTTTATTTCATTTCAAACAAATTATAGATTAACGTTTTTAGCTGAAAATCAATTTTTGATTTGGAAATACCGACAATGTTGCGTATATTAGTTACGTCTTTCAGTTCAACAACCGTCATCAAAAGCTAGGAATGGGCTTGTAGACCCGGTATGTTTTGAGATACCCGTAATATCCACTCCATCATACTTCTCACATATCTACCTTTCTCGTATTTAGGAGGAAATGATCTCGTAGGCGTCTTGTGTGTGAAAGAGGACATGAGAAAGAAAAGAGTAAGCGCTGAAGTGACAAATAATAGAGAGGAATGGAAGAAGAAAACATGTTGTGCCGACCCTACATAAGTGGGATAAGGGCAGGGAGATGATGATGATGATTATGATGATCTCGTAGGCGTCTTTTCTGAAGTATTGGTGATGACCATACCATACTTCTAAACACCCTTAAGTCAGAAGTATCTGACACTTTTTACAGCCTTCTTCATCACTGATATTGACTGAGCTGAATATTAAATAATTTCTGCTAATTTCTACTCTTAATATCCACTCCATCGCACTTTTGACTGATCAACTGGTAATCCACTAGTCTTATAGTTGTACTATAATCGGTTTCTTCATATATATTTTCATGGAAACTTGATAAACTTTTGCAATTATCGAAGCCGGAAACAGAGGGCGCCGTAAACGCACCTTTCCACAGACTCTCACAGATGGCGTTTGAGTGCAGATGTAAATACGAAGAGACTATATATATGTAATTGATATATAAAGCAGTAGTGACCTTACCATATCACTTAACAATACAATGTATAGTAGAAATTATTTGCTTCGAAGTCAAAGCCTGCTTTAAAAGGACAGAATTACCCTTCACATTCCTCACATAAATGATCCTTTTTCTTCGATATTAAAAGCAGATTCCTCAGAATTAGCAATCTCCTAATCTTAAATACTTTTATTATTTTTTCATAATAATAACCAATTTTAAAAATCCGTCTCAACAATTACTAAATAAATCAATTACATTTAAATTTGGTAGCCTAGCTATAGAAAAATATGATTAACTGTAAATCATATATGGCTAGCTCGATCAATTAGCCAAATTCCTAAAACCGAAAGCCACCAGGAACCTTCATCTCTACTCCTTCCCTGTTCTTTCATATTCTCCTATCCCCTTCTTTAGCGCCCTCTTTCACCCTTTAAACCCTGTAAACATGTTCAGGCATATATATTTATGGGTGTCGGTTCACTTAACATTAGATATTTTAGGTAACTTGCCTATGGGTGTCGGTTCACTTAACATTAGATATTTTAGGTAACTTGCCTATTCGACTCACAGTTTCCATAAAATTACACGTC
This sequence comes from Euphydryas editha, assembly GCA_036937285.1. Classification (NCBI taxonomy): domain Eukaryota; kingdom Metazoa; phylum Arthropoda; class Insecta; order Lepidoptera; family Nymphalidae; genus Euphydryas; species Euphydryas editha. The sequence continues at coordinate 1,934,777 of JAUPFZ010000013.1, read as the reverse complement.
AAATTTTTCCTAAGCATCCAAAAAAATATTCACAAATACCTATGATGTTTCAGATTCTACCTATCGTCTCACCGACGAGCCCTCGCCAAGTTCCTGGCTTGCGTCAACTGGAATCGACCAGGTAACTTATGACTTGCTTGCTCTGTCATTTGATGATAAATTTCTATAATAAGCTGTCCATTGCAGGCGAAGTCAGACAGGCTTTGTCCATGATGAAGCAGTGGGCACCGATGGACGTTGAAGATGCGTTGGAACTGTTGACTCCGAAGTTCACACATCCAGCTGTTAGGAAGTGAGTTAAACTTTTTACATATTACAAGTTATAATTGTAATTTAAAATGTTCTCATTTAAAGAATATGGGATTTTAAGAAAATTGGCAACAGTGTTAGAAGATACACAAATAAATGATGAATTGGCGCAACAGCGGTTGCAGGTTCAATTCCCGCTGATGACAAATGTTTGTAATTGAGTTGGTCTGAAAATGTCTTACTTACCGAGCTGTCGAAATTTCGACTTAAGAACGTTGTGGTGTGACCAACTGTACATAATGGTGATGGGTATCAGCGTCACCATATCCTGACACAACACACTGCACTCGCCACCCCGCCTGCCAAGCGTGGCGAGTATTGGTATCCCCCAAAGATGATGGGGGATCACAGATCACCCCCAATAGATGCCGCATACAAGGCAATAAACAGTCACAACGCATACTTGCTTTAGCTAATATAGACACGCACGCTTCGAGTCACGGCTTCAGTCTCGACCAACGTTTAGACCTATGCGCAAGTACGAGTTTATGTCAATTTAGATCGTGAAAAAAATCATTTTAAATGGCTTCCTGTGCAGTAAAATGGTGTGGAAAGTCAGCCAAAACATCAAGTTACAAAAAAGATGGCATAACGTTTCACAGGTATGTAAATTTTTATTTATTTGTAACATATTACGAGCTTAGCGGATTTCAAGTTATGCTGGTTTCGAATCATTCAAAAATATCACGCTCTCTTTTACTCATTAATCTAATTACTATAGCTATCTCTGTTTAACGAGAACACGTGTAAGTTAAGTGTTGGGACATCACATTTACTCAAGTGGGTATCGATATTTCAAGTAATTATTTAGTTTAAGGCCAGTATATTCGAGCGTTGTAGGTATTCAGCGCTACCTCCCTCCCCGCGCGACTAGTTACGCGAAGTCTCCGATCAAATGAACTCTCGATGACCCCGCGCGCGGCGACGGCGCACGGAAATAATTAAATATATAATTTTACAGTAACTTACTAGTTTTTTTTTTTTACTTTAGGTTATTTCATAATTCAGTTTTGTTTTCGATCCTGAAGGCACAGTATAAAATGCAACATAAACATTTAATACCTAAGAGAAGTAGATAAAAACCATTATTTAATTTTTTATGGGTTTATAGCTAAAAAAAAAATTTACTATTAATATTTTAATTTATATTAATTATCAGTAATTTTTTTTTTGTTAATTAATACACTTTACTACATTTAATACCTAAGAGAAGTAGATTTAAACTTTATTTCTTCTCTTAGGTATTAAATGTTTATGTTCCACCTATTACTGCCACCAGGGCCCTGCGCTGGGGCTCCCAAGCGGCGCATTCCTCCAGGGTGTGACGCGCCGAGTCGATTGGCGCGCTACACTCGTGGCAAAATCAGGGGTGGCTTCTCGCCTAGCGATTTGGTGCAGGTACTTACCGAAGCAACCGTGCCCGGTAAGCACCGGCGACAGCCGAAACGTAAGGACCCTATGCCGCCTGTTGACCCAGCGACGAAGGTGAGGACGTCGCTCTGTCCATTGCCTGTCTCAATTCGTTGTCGGCATCTCGCAGGTTAGTCCCATTGTCGGACCAGATTTGAGCAGGTTGTCCTCGTCAAGCTTTCATTCTTCTTAAATTCATTACCACTGAGTCTGTGCTCAGTGACGTCGCTATCTCTAGGTGGATCGTTCTTACAGTGAGGCACGTGAATACTGCCACGTAACGTTTCTGTTGGCTGCGTCCCACGGTGACTGTTAATGGTCTGAAGTAGTCCACCCCTGTGTATGTGAAGGGTCGCTGATGGTGAGCTAGGCGACACGCAGGTAGGTCTCCTGTTCTCGGGTGTGGCGGGATCGCTGCCCTAATCCGGCAGTGTAGACACTGTGGAAAGAGCGTTCTTGTGACGGGCCGCAGGCGTAGTATCCAGTAGTGCTGTCGACATTCGTTCACAGTCACCTCGACTCCCGTGTGATGCCTCGTTCTATGCATCGCTATGATCCACAACTTCACTGTGTGATGATTTCTATCTAGTATCATCAGGTTTTTAGATGGCGTTGATAGTTGCTCCGCGGCGTTAATACGACCACGGACTCGGAGGGCTCTCTCTGCACACTCGATGCTCAGCTGCTTGAGGCGACTGTTTCGGGTAAACGACTTCCCGTCTTTAATGCTTTCTACTTCATTTGGGAAAGATTCTTCTTGGACTGTTCTCATGAATAGGTCTTCAGCTTTCCTGATAAGTTCCGCGGAGACCGGACGAACCTCCAAAGTTTCTTCGAGCTCTACTCTTATTTTCTGGCGTGTTTTCAGCTTCTTGTTCGTCCTTTTCCAGTCTGGGTCTTTTAACGCGCTTTTCTTAGTCCTTTTATAGTTGACTCGTTGTGTATTGGCTCGACAGAGTTCTATAAACTGTAGCACTCGAGCCGTCGTGTAGCGGAGTCTGTTCCAGCTGGAGTACCGTGTGCAGTCTGGTAACCCTTCTTTGAGTCGCGGCTGTTTACGATCGGTGACGTGATGAGTCCTTTCTTCGCCTGTAGGTTCGGTTAACGACGACAAGGCGGACGTTTCCGTGGGCCAGGTGGACTCCGGATGATAAGGAAATTCAGGACCTGTGTACTATCTGTGACCACTGCTGAATCCCGCTGGTACGTCCCGTGCCGCGTCGTCGGCTACGTTTAGCCTGGTTGGGACCCATCGCCATTCGCTGACCGTCGAAGAATCTTCAATTGCCGCTAGCTGCTAGCTAGCCGCTGTTAGGTGAAAATACTAATATAACTTATTGAAATTTTGGATATGCTAATATATCGGTCTAAGATATCGATGACAATCATTATATTCTAGCTAAAAATAGATTGAGTGTTCATTAAACTTACGAGTACTTATCTGATCGCTTTTCTAAGCTTACGTAGTTCACGTCTAGATATTTTCTTTTTATTTCTAGTTTTATTCCCCATTTTATATCTACACTACACTGCTATACAGTAAAAACACTTCCAACGTTGTTAGAGTACTAACTAAACTAATCTAATAAAATAATCAATAATAATCTATACTAATAGATAAAACTGAAGAGTTTGTTTGTTTGAACGCGCTAATCTCATGAACCACTGGTTCAAATTTAAAAATTCTCTTTGCGTTGGATAGTCCATTTACTGAGGAAGAATTTAAGCTATATAACATCACGCTACGACTAATAGGGGCTGAGTAATAATAAGAAATGTTACAAAAACGGGAAAAAATAATATTTTTTGAGAGCTTCCGTTGCGTCCTTTATTATTTCTCTTCTCAAGACATTTTTTAATTATAGTTCCACTTTTAAAGTAAATATAACATCACTCTTTTACTGTAAATTTTCGAAAAAAAAACTCAGTAATATGTTGAACGACCCAAGAATCAAACCTGAGACCCCTTGCTCGGCAGTAACGCTTGGTACCACTGGACCAACGAGGCGAAAATATTTAAGTACGTTTTTCCCTCAAATTAACGCGGGTGAAACCGCGGGGCACAGCTAGTACTAAATAAAATTATCCAATCTATTTCTCAAACCACACTATCCATTCTCTGAGGATAGAGAGGTTCACTGGCGCTCGAATTCCTAAGAGACAAGACCGGACCCTATACATCGGTTTTCACACAAGAGGAAAAGAAGACGTTGATAGACAAGGGATACGGCACCGGACAGGGATCGAGCGTCATGACTATCCACGAGGCACAGGGACAGACACGCGAGGCAGTCATCATCGTCCAGACAAAGACTAGGAGGCTGCGGATTCATGACAGCGTTCCGCATGCTGTGGTCGCGGTGACCAGGCACACAAAGACCTTTGTCTACTACACCGACGACGGTGGTGATGCAATCGGTCGTTTTGTCGGCCTCGGTGGAGGCCACAACAAAGGAAATACTCGAGCACACCCTCAAGATGGCTATACATAAAAGAGACACCGCCGTCATTGAGGATGTGCTCGAACAGCTTCCCTCGGGGGATGGCTGCGGCAGAGTCTCCAATAAATAATACAAAAATAAAGAGCCCAAATGTAAATGTAGACAAGCCGTAAAAATGTGGTGGCTGGTATGTATGTACTAACAAGCAATGAAATATTAGATTATATTAGATCAAGGAATAAACGCATGTACATAGAAAAAAAAAAACATGATGTAAATAGATGTAAGAAAAAAAAAGACAAAATAAAATTATATATATATATATATATATAATATATATGTGTGTGTGTGTGTGTATGTATATATATGTATGTGTGTATATTTGTATATGTAAATTATATTTGTAAATAAAGATTATGTTTATTAAAAATGATTATATGTATGTAAATATGATTATATGTATTAAAAAAAATTATAATAATAATAAATAAATAATGGTCAGTATACGGACTCGCGTCATAGAGATCCTGACAATAAGTCTAGCTAATGTAAGTCTAAAATAGTACGCATGAAACTATATTAACAATCTTATACATTTAATTAAAAAAAGGCACGGGCAAATATAAGCCCGTGGATATTTTTGTTATAAAAAAAATCCAATCTTTAGAGGGGGGGGGGGACGCCGCCAGACAGCAGAGATACAGGTCCTACTTCGATGACGCCTCGCAGGCAACTAAAGCGAGTCGCGCGGGCCGTTTTCTTATATAATTTAAATATTTAATATTTAAAAAAAATAGAAACATTTATTTAAAAAAGTAACCGTTAAATGTTCTACTAAAAGTTATTACCTATTTTTACATGTGAATATTGTAACTTAAAATCTGATATTCTTCGAATAAAACTCGAAAAATAATCAAAAACATCCTTTCTTTATGTTTTTTTTTTATCGAGTCAAGTTACAATTATCGTGTTTTGAACCGTTGAATAATCAAGAACGTTTGTTAAACTATAACATATATTTTTAACGGATCAAAAAAATGAATATTACTATGTTTAAAACTCTATCAAAAACAGGTGATTTGGGATATACTGGCCTTAATAATGTGGTGTTATTAGCGTTATTTAGTGAGAATAAGCATCTGTTTGTAATTTCAAATTATCAGTTTTTTACTAAATACACATGAAAGTATATACGGTACTTACACCAAAAAATCAATTTTTAAAATTTTTGTCTGTTTGTCTGTCTGTTTGTTCCGGCTAATCTCGGAAACAACTGGGCTGATTTTGACGAGACTTTCACTGGCAAATAAGTGATGTCATATGCATTATAATATTATATACATTATAAAATGTATAACTTAGGCTACATAAATAATCATCATCACTCCGGGTACGGCTATAAATCTAAGTTAACGCGGGCGAAGCTGCGGGCAACAGCTTATATATATTTTTAATGTGCAATGCTCTACGTATTATTATTATTATTATGTTCCGTTATCGCGATACGTTAAATGAATCAATATAAATACTGACGAATCTTTTCATTCCGTGATAGTACAATTTTAAATCATAATTATTATTTTAAATTAATTAACTTATATCGACAATTAAATATCCATGTCCCATCACTGCGACAAACGGGTGACCTTGTGATACTGCACTAGCCGTACCCCGCGCAACCCGCACGTTCCGCCAACTTTGGTGAACTCGAAACGGAACAAAATATTCTACATGCGGTATCTATTGGGGGTGATCTGTGTGGGGGATACATCCGGCGGCTGATGTGGTAGTGGATTTATCCATTCTACCTTCAAAAATTTAAATACCTTTACATCAGCAGGCTGAATCAATCAATCAATCAGTACCGTCAACATAACGATAAATAAAAATATGATAACAGGTACGCAATATCAAGACTGAATCAAGCTCCGGATGAAGATCTACTGCTTTATCTTCTACAACTAGTGCAGGCTTTGAAATACGAAAATTTCAGAGAAATACACGACGGTATGTAAACTTACATACTATATTATGTAATAAAATTGTAGCCGGCCGATGTCTGTACATTAGAGATTGTTTATAAAAAAAAACTAATTATAGGGGTCTTTATGAGAGCTATAAGATGCCAAAACAATTTAGTGTTTTTGTCTGTCTGTATCTTTGTTCCCGTATCACCAAATTTCTGCTGTACGAAATTTAATGCGGTTTTTACAGTTCTGAATTTTGAGGTCTAGTTTAAAATCTGACTTAGGTTTCATCTTAATACACCGTCTATAAGTGAAATTATTACTCTATAAACAATGCTAGTGAAATCGTAAATAAGTCGAAAGAATAGTTATTTTTAATATGAATATTAAAAATTTCACTTTTTTTTTTGGACAAATTTCACTATAAAAATGTGTGTTTGTTTGTCTCTATGAATATCAAACTACGATATATATAAGCAGAGCGGTAATTATTAAAGCCGAAGTTGGTAAAACTGCATGGTTTGGCTAGTTATATATAAAAATGAAAGGTTGTTTATTCATTCACAGACTTATCACGAAATTTCGAAAACTAAAAAGATCTATAAAGTTGAAATTTGGTACGGAGGTAGATTGTAGTAGGTAGGAAACGATTAGAAATTTGTACGGAACTTTGTTATTCCTGGATTAATTTTCTATTTAAGAGGGGCTCTTAGACAAATTAAAGAGCACGATAATTTTGTGTCAGATTTTTAGCAAATTATCACTGTCAGGCTAAAACAAAACCGGGGTCACAACTAATACTCAAATTCAAATCAGATATATGACAGAAAATACTCTATTTACTTCTTCTTAAACTATTATATGTATGAATATAAAATACATAAGAATTTTTTAAAGAAAATTCGACCTTTTTCAGAATGTATAAAAGTATGCGGTAAGGAAGTGACTATGTACACGGATCCAGATGGAAAGTTACTGCAGAGTACACTCCAGAAAGGGAGTCAGTCCAGTCTCCTGTCTGCATCCGGTGAGAATTTTGCTAACTTTTAGACATACATAAGTAATCTCTTAGTTTTTTTTTTTTTGTGAATATAATACTTATAGTATGTTATTATTTATACAGGTGACTTATATATTATTAATCTCACAGGACATAATTATTCACATAATGAAAAACTTTTGTTTTATGACTTTTTTCAAAACATAAAAAAAGAAATTCCAAATCTACATTACGAATCAGTGGTAGCTTCACAACAACTATAACTAATTAATAATAAAAAAAAGTTGTATACTTTGTAAAATTCAATTTACGATTCAAAAGTGCTTTTGAAGGCTACTTGAATTAGGAGATTTTTGATTTAAATCTTCATTTCTTACTTTTTAATATACGGAGTAATACACTGAACTTTTGTGATGAACCGAGCTGTAACGAAATGATATACGTATGAATTGGATATGAATAAGCTGGACGTATCATGCGGTCTCGTACTTGCCGAATTCCTTAACTACGTCATAAACAATAGCTTAGAATAAACATGTGTAATAATTCGGAGTTGCGTAAGTCGGAGTAGCGTAAATCGGGGTAGCGTAAGCGATTTGTTACTATAAATAATGTTTATAAGATATTGTATAAAAAACAACTTTTAAATATAAATTTTCATTATGATATAAAAATTTATAAAATCGTTAAGTGACATTATTTTTAATTTTATCATTGTCAAGTTGCTAACGGAAAAATATAAAATAATTTGTTGCTCTATATATCTTTTGTAAATTATTGTCTACATTTAGATCTCTGAATCTTAATATATGCCCTCAAACGGCGTCTTTTGATTTCGTGGACAGTCGAGGGACTGGTGTGGAGTCTGTCTCGATATCAGAATGATCGGTCATGGTGTAGGATGCAAAATAATATCACCGAGGCTTAGCTAAGAGTTGTATTTGTTCGTGTACAAAACCTCGTTACAAAATCATAACGGATTGTACTAATATAGTCGGATTACAAATCACCAGCCAATATTAAAATCGCGGTGAGTTCGAATTGGTCGCGACCTTCCGCACTGCTGTCTCGAACCTGACTGAGTCAACGCCAAAATGTTCATCGTCGTCTTTCCCAGCGGCTTGGCACTCAATTCTAAGAAATAGGATTCTTATTCAAATATCTTATTCTACAATATTATCAACCAACCTCCGTCGAGGAAGAATTATTTACCATAAAACGGGGTGAATAAGCATGACTACTATATTGGTAAAATAATTCATACTTTGGAAGTTCTTGGGTAGTCAAAATCATTAGCGAATTTCATTCCTCGTTTTATTCGTGCTTGACGTTCCCGTTAATCGGGACTCATTATTCAACTACAAGATGGTGCTAAGATGTTCATACTGCAACATATATATTTTATACTGTCATAAAACAGAAGTGGTCGTTTACGATGTCGAGTAATTTTGTCCTGCGAGGTCAAACCAAAACTTGAAAAAAAAAATTAGTATAAAATTACCATAATTTGAACTGACGTTTCACATCGATTATTAAAAATCGTAATTTAATTTTTAATAAATGTTGACTATGATAGTGTTTATTAATTTTGCTGGTTCATCCAGTTTCTCTCCTAGAGCGAATATGCCTTCCAATCTGGTACAATAGGAGGAACTTGTCACGTAGATCGGAGTTAATTTGAAATGATTGCACAGAGTGACAGGAAACAGTTCAAGGCAAACAGACTAACTAAAACCAAGTGGAGAAACTATAAGACAATTGTAAATTCATTTTGTAGTGTATGGATCCTTATTTTCTATAACCAAAGAAATAAAAAACTGTGCGGAAACTGCAATATGGTGGAGATCCAAATCTTGACTTGTATACACATACAGTGTACATATAGTAATAAGAATGGACGACACGCGAATTAAGTCTATCAAAGGAATGGGAAATTATGGAAAAATTAAGGAACAATAGGTTAACGTATGCATATGTTATGGGAAGTACGTTAGCTAGGAATCTTGATGCATGTGTGGGTAGATGGAAATAAATGATAAAAACGATACGCGTAACAAAGGAGTGATGACTGGTAGCAGATATTGAAAAAAAAACACAGTTCTGACCGCACACAAACCGAAGAAACACTCATCGTTTACGGTGATCGCATGAGCCATGTCTCAAAGACAAAGGATAAATAGACAGTATTCTATAACTGTATAAAATCATATTAATTTTTTCTTTAATGTGTATTACTAACCCATGTCTAATTAGAACACAAAAATCCCATGTTAATATAGACATGGTAATCATCACAGTGTTGACCCCGGGTGAGATCGCGTCGTCGGTTGTAAGCCGTCACTCGACTGATGCTGCAGAGGAACCGGTCATCGCTGAGAGTACGATAGTCGAAAACGAAGATTTTGTGTGAGCAATCATTATCATATGTCATTACATTTCATAATACATAGTAATCCATGAACCACGGTCTTAAATACAGGTCTTGCAAAGAAGACCAATTTCAGTACTGAGATATTAGTAAGATAATGTTATAACTTTTCTTTCGCGTCAACGCCGCTGTATTTCGTTTTTATCGATGGGTGCACGGCGGTTGAGTTACAAGCTAGTGTAAGCGACTCACTCTCATTTCTCATTATCAATCATACGGCGTATATTTTTCTCTCCCAAGTATTGTGTTATTTAATAATTGTTTTGCGATTTTGTTTCCATTTTTGTTATGTTATTTAACTGTTTTGTTTAGATTTGACATTGTTCAAAACATGATTTGACTTCGTTGCACAGAACACACATCTATCATTCTGTCCCGTACACCGTATCCCGTACCCATCTGGCGGGCGTGAATTGAAAGAACAGCCATCATTAAGGCAACGTACCCCCACTACTTTCGTTGCAAGACCTGTGTTTAAAACCGTGCCTTGAACAGACTTTGACTTAATTCATTTTCATTCAGTTCAAGATAGATTCAAATTAATCATTCATCACATTTCATTCAAGATATATTTGTTTTAATTTCATTCATGATCAAATTTAATACATTTCATTCAAGATTTATATTTTCATGATAAAAGCTGTAAATCTTCAGGAAAAATAGTTTAATCAAATAATTTGAATTGTACCATTTGATACAGATACGATAGGAGTTCCCCCGCCGACATGTCTGTAATGTCGGTCGACTGGAGGTGAGTGTCCGCATGTCCGCCGAATGCCCGGTACTTGTTCCGGCTGCATTTATATTGACAAATGGCCCATGCACCAGTTTTAGGGACAAATGAGACAGTGTGCCATTTAGTCTAAACGATTATATGATTCTTTTTCTCCTGGTCAAGTTGTCGATATCGTATGGACATTCAAAGAATATAATTTGGTAATTCTAATTTTAAGATTCTGGAGATGGGTTGGATTCGGTAAATTTGAGATAAGGTGTTCCTCATCCGTAAAAATGTGTGCCAAAAATCAGTACAAGTAGTACAGTAGTATTAACTATTGTTTATTGAAATAGTTGCACCATCTACTTGTCACTGAACATTAACAAAAGTTTTAATTAACACAGGTATTATTTGAAGTGATACGTCGTTAAAGGTGTAAACAACGTTGACTATAATGTATAAGTACAACTTACCTTATAAGCGTTGAAAATTAAATATTTGAACTTAAAAGGAGATGGATACGATTCCATACATTCTTGGGCCAAAATGTAATGAAATGAAAATGGTATCAATTAATGCGTTTAGGCTTGTGAATCCCTTGCTGAAAATTCTCTATATTTTGGCTATCTGAGAGCGGAGTTATTAGACGTTTTGTAAAAGTGAGGTTATGTTACAATGTCAATAAAAAAAAAAAACGATCACTAAGTTTTAAAGCACTAATGTTTATTATATTTAGTGAAGAATGTTTGAAAATTCATTACAAATATCAATAACTTGAAATAATAAATAAACATCAGCAATTGATTTATCGAAAAGGCGCCCAGGATTTTAAAAAAAAAACTTCGAATTTATATCATACTTTATTCTTCTTCTATTATTATTAAAATGTCATGTAGGAAATGTACAGGTGGAACTATATTTTCCTGGTACCTAGCCCAGCTAAGATACCATATAATAGTCATGACATGAGCGCAACAGCCCACACTTCGTCTGCCTACAATGCAATTACAGTAATACATGAGAATGGCTTCATACATCTATCTATTTCTTGTATTATTTCCCCAGCATCTACACGATCAACTATAGGAGGGTGAAACTTATTTAAAAGTGCAGCAGCCACCTCAAACTCTTTCATAAAACTTTTACTGGCTATATTAAAATAATTTTGCCGTAATTATTTAAAATCACGTTTAAATCTCCCATTAACAATTTCAACTACCCAACGACATATGGTGACTGATCTAGATTTATTTGCCTCGCTAGTTGATAGCTGTGTTTCATCCTCCTCCAACGAAGCAGGCATGTAAGTCCTATATCCACATTGGTGCAACAAAGGTAATGCATCACGAAAGCCTCTATCTAATATAAATGCATCACCTCGATGAAAATATTCCTGTAAAGGTCTTCCATTTGCAAATTCGTTTTTCATGATGTCAGCATCAGACATTGTAGCTGGGTATGGGTCCAAAACATCAATAATATGCCCATCAGTACAAACAATTAAAAATGGTTTTAACAGATTTCTATATTTGTGCATGCTATATGTTTTTTTTTTTTTTTTAAATACATATAAATAATTAGAACTCTTTCCACATAACAATAGGTGCCATCAAAAATTGCTATTGGCTTTTCAACGCCCTCAAAACTTCCAAACAATGAACTGGGAATTGCAAGATTTCTTTCTATTATGTGTTCTCTATTAATAGTGACTCATCAAAGTAAAGGTGTATTCATACTGGGATAAAAATTAAACCATTAATATTAAAGCAAAGTTTTTATGACAGTATTTTAAAATATTAAAATTAAGTAGTTATTACATTTAAAAAAATTATTAGAATCGTCAGAACCGTATTTTCAGAAACACCGCATGCACTAGCCTTTTTCACTACTATACTCTCCATAGTCATGTTTTGGTCACCACACTGTTTAAAGTACTTAAAAACATTGTAAATCACTCGTCTTTCTCCGCCATGTAATATTGATCCACTATTATTTTTAAAAATACGTGAGGTATTCATTTTTTAAATTGGCAAAGAACACGTCCATACTGTCTGAAGAGTTTCAACTGTTCAAAGTGAACACGACTTTAGAATTTACTGTGATCTTATTGGTCAAGAGGCGTGGCTAAGTTGAGTGACAATGATGAGTCACTATTTTCTTAACGCGAACAGACTATAGATTTACAAAATACTGTATGAGTAATTCTCTTACATCATGTAACCACTTTTCTATAATTCGCCTACTCACTTTTAGCAAAGTTGCCAACCTTTCATTGGAGTCCCCAGTTCTGAGTTTTATTAGGTAAGCGGCCAAAGTTGGAATTTCTGACAACTGAGGAATTTCAGTGCACATTTGATGGAACTGAGCTTTATTTAACCCAGTCCATGTATGTACAATATGGTCTTCCATGTCATTTATATTTTCAAAATGAAGTAATCCACTATATAGGGTAAAACAGGGTATAACTGGCCTCTTGCAGAAACTGGCCACATAAAATTTCAACGTTTTATAATAAGAGTAGTGTGAAAGCTACGTCATCTGTAAGCAGTTTGACGTATTGTATAAATAAGTAGTTTGCATTTTAGTTTCAGTTTTATCTACTATAGAAACTAGCGAGAATTCGGGCGGTTATTTTTTGACACTTGGCGAACATGTCTTGTCCTTTCGTCAACTGTTGTGAAATTGTTTAGGAGTCACCTTTCTGAGATTAAATGGGTATTTAGTATCAAAGTGACGTCTACTTGTTTCTCTCATATTTATTGGCTGCTATTAACGGTAAGTACTTACGTACGTAATTTAATGTTGTTTTTAATCAGATTGCAAAAAAAGCGAGGATAGACTGGGTGGCCAGTTATTGGTTTTGATAAACGTATTTTTTCACTAACTGGCCATGGTATGCCAGTAACTACATTTTTACTTAACTTTTGATTTTTAGAGAAATTTGACCGCATTTACATAGTTCATAAGATTTACTATCATTCGTATAAACGAATTTTATTTGTAACGTTATTTTTCAGTAACTGGCATACTCAGTCAATCTCTGTGGCTAGTTACTCATCAAGGATAGTAGACCACATAATGGGTAAAAAGCGCCAGTACACGAAAGAAGTTATGGATAATGCTATAAAATTTGTCACAAAAGCAAAGCAAAAAACAAAAAAAAAAACAAAAAAAAACAAGAAGAAGACGCAGCGAAAGAAAATACGTGTAGAAAAAAAAAAAGGAAATTATGTGCCTAAAAAGAAACCAAAGAAGATTTTAGCCGCCAAAGATTCGAAAATTAAAATGAATATAATGGAGATTGTTGATACTCAAAATGTATCACCAATGATTAAAATACCCAAAAAACACTTAGCAGTAGTATGCTGTGACGCTTGTCTGAATCCTATAATAAAGAGGACTATTCAGTGCAGGCAATGTAACCAACAGTTTCATCAAACTGTGTCCCATCCTTTCACAGAAAACATTCCTGAAGATGATGAAGATTCGTTTCTATGTCATCAATGTTTACACTGCAGTAATACTGATTCATCTGAGGGTGATGAATTGTTTGAAGCTATATTTGAAGAGTCCAGAAAATAAGGCTTTTTAGTTTATTACATAATTATCTCTACATAACTTAAAATTATAGATAAGATTAGATACCACTATATTGTTTGCAGAAGAATATTGATCTCGTTTTGATAATGTTTAAAATATTAATGTTTAAGTGTTTAATGAACAAATATATGTAATAGAGTTTAAGTGTTAAATTTAAAACTATATTATTACTACTTATTTAGATTACTCAGTGTTCAAATACATAAGTTTGATATCATATGGCCAGTTACTGATTGAAAAATGGCCAATAACTAAATTTATGCGGCCAGTTTCTGCATAAAACAGATTTTTATTTTTTTATTTCAAATAAATATATTAAACCTTGTTTTGTTTTTCTTTTTCACAATTAACTTACAAAGTAGAATATATGGTCTACCCGTAAATAGTTTCAGATTGAATATTGCTAGAATACATTCTGAAATGTCATTGGTTTAATCTGGCCGAGTCGCTTAATTGGCCAGTTACTACCTGTTTTACCCTACTTCTTTTAAAGACAACATGTCTTGAATATGTTTTGCAGTAAAAGACTGTATGTAGTTGGACCTTAAACTCTCAAGAAAATCCCATGCTTCGATAACCAAATGTTGATCACAAAGACGGTTGTTTTCAGGGATGTAATATTTATATTGGTTGAGTAACATTTTCCTAGTAGAAAGAGGAACCCTGTATCTGTCTGTTCTCCTGCATCCTTCGATAAAGCATCTACTTTCAGTTTCTGAAGCTCTCATGTATTCTGGCAATACAATAGTAGGTTCAGGTTGCTTGCCTCTAACTACTTCATTGGGGGACACAGGAGCAGGATTGTCTTCTTGAGGCCTATCTTGTTGAGATGAAGTAGACGGGCCTGAGACCATACGAACAGCAGCTCTGTCTGCAGCCACCCAACAACCATGACATACATGACTTCCTGTTTCTATCTGTAACAGACATACTTAATCAAAATTGGAGTTTATTAATTAATTTTTGGTTTTTTATTTTTATTATTTATATCTGACATCTACAGGCTTTATCCCCGGACCTTTTATTTATACATTAATAAGTATAATATATATTTTTGTGCTTGCTTAATTGGCTAAAGTATTTATTAAATACTTGGTTACATCCACTTTTTTATTTAATTTAATTAAAGTAAGTCTTAAAAATTGTGTGAATAAGGTGAATTTAATGTCAATACATTCAGTGTTACGAAAATATACAGATACATAATTGATAATATTAGTAGGTATAAAATGATTTAAATTCACTACAACATAATTATGAGTGTTTCGGTTACTGTGGTATTCTGATTCCTCGTGGCCATTTTCATATTTTAGTTTATAATTTCAAAGTCATTTTGTGTATAGTACATGCCTATTATAATGAATTTCATTTGTCTGTTTGTGCTTAGATTTTACAGAAAATACAATACAAACAATGATAATTATTGTTCTATGGCTAGTGACAAAATCATTTCACTTGATATGACTTTTAATAATCAACATTTGATGGAACTTCTCTATGTATTTAAAATATTGGAATAGACACATTGGGGAATTTCTCAACTTCATTAGGAGTCATATTAGGTTATTCTTAAGTTCAGCATGAGAGCATAGTGTGTCAGCAGACCCAACTTTGCGACTCATGGCTCACTTTTAGGCCCCGCTAATGGAGAAGTACCCAAATATTTTTTGACTTACAGTTAATGGTATAATCCTCTCTTGTATGACATTATAAATTCTCGATTCACGAGTTGAGTTGGTATGCAGAAGATGACTGGCTCTTGTTGCAAGAGAGCGCCCGCAGCGAATGCAAACATTACGGTGACCAAGTAGTCTTCTTTGGACATCAACATCTGGGCTTTGAGCCAAGTCCCAGCATGCATTGCAAATATAGTCACTACTATTAACCTAAAAATTGAAAATCTTTTAAATCATCACAATTACAATAATATTTTTAACCATTTCAATAATCAGCCACTTTGACTGTGCCTAATTAACTTAAGTGTACTATGACATTAGGTATTTTAAAATTAGACATTTTACATAAAATATTACATTTACAATTTTACATTTTACATAATTTTAAACATTTATAATTATATATATATTACAAACCTGCCATTTGGTTAGATTGGTAATAGGTTTTATATACTTACAGACTTATGTGCAAGCCACTGTCGTATTACTGACAGAATTGTTTCATCATTTAAGCGTCGTCGGCTTATATTATTGCAGTGATTAGTTGCTATTCCACAATTTATACATCGATCCATACTTTGAAGAATATCCAGTTCAAGCCGGTAGAAAAATACAAAAGAACAATTTAAGTCAAATATGTGAGCAATCTTCGGTGTCCAGTGTGAAAGCAAGTGTCGTTCAAGGTAGGTAGGGTCGGAATCCGTAATAAACAAGGCGGTGGTCGTTGAAAATAAAAAGCAACAAGGAAAACACTCAGAACGCATCGGAAAACACGAAACGAGTGACGACTGACGAGAGCAAAAAATAAACGGCTAGTACACATCAGTCAGCTGTCAAAGCTGTCACTAAAATATGATTTATTTTAAATCAATACGAAATCGATATTATTATCAAATATTAATTGATATTTTCGCTATTTATGTAAGTTTGTTTAAATGAACTTTATTTTTTACAATTTCAATTGTGCATCTAAATACTCCGAGTTAATTAATTAGTGCAAACCTTTTTTTTTAAATTCTTTAATCGATTTTAGTTTAATCGATACCCAGTTAATTTGACGAAAACGATCTTTTTCATTTTTCTCTGCTCCCAGATTCAGAATAAATCTGCTTTTTTATATTTTAAAATAAAAAAAATATGACCAATTTTTTAAACCATATCTCTACTTATTACATTTTGGCGCAAAAGTCTCCATCTCCCTTAAATATAAGAAATAAACTAATTAACTTTATATAAGTAATTGACAATTAGAAACTATTACTCTACGAAATCGGTTCAATGAGATCTTTGCAAGTGGTTCACTATTTGTTTTCTATTATGATATAAGATGTCGCTCGCGGATTGATAATAAGTCAGCAAACGTATTCACGAGTCTATTGATAGTGGCGTATTTACCTAAGTTTGTTCTTGAAATTGGAGTCCAAACGGTTTTTTCAACAGATGTTTGGGAATCGATCGAGGAATTGCTACGTTAATATGCAAAAGTAAATCGATGATGACGAAAATTCTTCGTTAATTAGTGTTGTTTCAAGCGACTCAAATTGAAGTGTTTTAACGTCGTACAATATTATTAGTAATGTCCGACCGAAAGTTCGGTTTCGGTTTCGGCCAGTTTCGGCCAAGAAATCTAGTTTCGGCCTTAGTTTCGGTTTCGGCCAAAAAATGGCCGAAACTTTCGACCGCGCCGAAACTCGAGTATTGAACTTCATTTTGTTGAGTTTTATTTTTAAGTAACAAATTTACGGGTTTATAGGTAATTGTCGTTGGATTAAAGAATGAAAAAGAATGTTAAAGAATGTGTTCCGAATATAAATCCTTCTGTTTTGCAAAGAGTTTATGATTTGATTGTGTGTATAGTCGTCAAAATATAATAGGCCCGTTTTGACATTTGAGAAAGACCCTAGAATGTAACTTGCAACGAAACTGAAAGAAACAATAAAATAATAGTTAATTACATAAAGTGTTTTTAAAAAATACATAAATATTTTTGGCGCGTTAAATAATATGATAGAATATATTGCGAGTATTCTTTTCAAGCTTACTATAAAAGTAGCATGCAATTTCTAAGTTTTACGAAACGTACCAAAAACAGTTACGTTCTAAGTCTTTTTCTTTTTAAATACTAGTGTTGTTACAAATTAATTACTGAGATTCATTCGATTTTAATAGTAATTAAATATTGTGTAGTGATCTTTACTGAAAAGAATGAGCTTGGCGCTCAAAGCTGTAAATAAAATTTTGAATTGGTGAAACTGATTTCTATAGAATTTGTTAGTTCGCCATCTTGTGATTTTGATTATGCGCTGTTTCATATTTTTTTCTCGACTCTGCTTTGCTTTTGGACTATTTCTGTTTACTATCACGTTGAACTTGGCTCTTGTATTTTGAACATTGATTTAAACAAATTGATTTGAGCTCGATTTTGGTATTTGTTGTTATATCGTACGAACTCTGTTTCAACATGTTCAAAAGAGGAAGTAACAGGTATTGATACATTTGACGCAGATGCTATTTGAAACCACGTGTATGCTTATTACATAAGAAATGAATACCCAACTGGAAGTAAATTGCTCATATCACTACGAGAGGGTGGCTTGTTTAGTGGAAGAAATAATTATATATTATACAGGTGACGATAGACTCAAGCTCGACGATAGCTCAACTGACGATTTTAGCTCATCATCAGAAGAAATTGATTGAATGAAAATTCACTAAAAATATTAAATTAAAGACAAATTGACCTTTCGTACCATTGTATCATTTCAAAATACCAACAATATTAGTTTAAGTTAAATTTTCTAATCAGAACTTTAATCCAATCCACTTTACAATATATAATCAAATCGATCAAATACTCATACAAACTTGAATCGATTTTTCGTGAGTATCGAGTACCGAGTCGTATGGTTACATTACTAGTTGCGTCGCGATGACAACTGTCAAAACGGGCCTATTATATTTTGACGACTATATCAATTATAAATCTATTTTAATGGTGTAGTTGTTCAGTATTACTTTTGACAACATTATAAACTACTGGGCTTGTTTTTTTCTTTTTACTTTATTTTTAATTTTTTAAATTCATGTATCTTTTAGTTTTTTTTTTACGCAATCGGTTTTTTTTTTTATTTTATTTTTATTATACACTTTTTAGTTGGGATTCATTAGCTTCGTTATTAGAATTATAAGATGGTAAATTTCGCAATCACAGTCCGAGACCCACGCCTCTTCTCCCTTGTTTTGTGTGCCTTGGATTTGAACCCGACCTCTGCTTTCGCAGTCTGCAGTCATACCATTAGCACCAGGCTATCACTGCTACTATCCCCGCCTAATAAGGACAGAATAACGAAATAATAAAGTATATAAGTACCTATTTTATGTATGAAAATTAGCGAAACTGGTTGTTTAAAACTTAATTTAAATCATTATATATTCTAAACCATTATTTGAAATGAAAAATTATGAGAGAATCCTAAAAATCATTTTTGAATACCTATTCAACGAAACCCCACTTGACGTAATTCATCGTTTTTTGACAATATGGTATCTGGTTGTGGCTGTGGTGAATATTTATTATTATCATATATGTAGTGACATTCGCGAAGTTAAGACGAATTGATTGACATAAGAGTCATTAAAATCGGTCAACGCGTTTGATCTCTACAACGCCACATAGGAACAAACATACATACATAGATACATAGGCTGATAAACACATTACCCTTCTTTGCGTCGAGCAGTCAGGTAATGATAAACACATTACCCTTCTTTGCGTCGAGCAGTCAGGTAATGATAAACACATTACTCTTCTTTGCGTCGCGCAGTCGGGTAAAAACACACTAGATTTTAGTTGTTAATTACAATTAAAATTTTAAATATGTTTAAGGTAGTTCCAGCATGAAACCACTTTTCGACAGATTCGGCAAAAAATTTTTTACGGGTTCAAAATTGCTTTATTTATGAATTCCTAAAATTTCATAATTTTTGACGATTTAGATCGCGAGATACTTAAAGACAAAGTTCGCGATTTTGAGAGTAATGTCCCATTTATGTATGTAAAATTTCAGAATAATAAATAACAGAATTAGAAAAAAAAAAAAAACTAAGAGTGTTGAAAAATGTTTTTAGAATAAGCTAAAAAAAAATAAAGTAGCACTTCACGGTTTTGTTATCGAGATATTAAAATTATAAATATTAATTTTAATTTTAAATTTATAGTGATCTGGCAACACTGTGCACAACGCTCTCATATTTTTAATTGAATAAAACTATTATTAGAAAGTGCAATACTATTTGTATATATTAAGACCATATAAACAAAAATATATAAAACACTCACCATCAGAGCAACGTTGCCAGATTACTATAACTAACGATATAAGGCAGAAGGTATTAAGGTACACTTCACCACGCTGGTTTCGGTTTCGGTTTCGGTTTCGGCCGAAACTGAGAGCAAGGCCGAAAGTTCGGTTTTGGTTTCGGCTGAAAAATCTGTTTCGGTCGGACACTAATTATTAGCACGATAGTCAGTATCTTTAAAGGCTAAAAAATGTCTAAAAATTTTGTTGTATACGTTCCAATCTATTAAAATGAATTTTGTAATGGAGAGTAAAATACTAGTTGAACTTAGTGTTGTGAAGATTGGAATAGGTGCCACTACACATAAAGAAAATGCATTCGATCGTTAATTTAATGTCGTAAATACGACTCGTTCATATAAGTTACGCTGTCCTGCTCAAAGGTGAAATCAATGTCAACATGATAAAACAAGTTACCGGAGTTAAGTATCAACTAAGATTCAGACAATATTTAACTGCACAACTTGCAACTTGTTTGTTTCTACTAATTCGACGACCTTCTAACTAGTCTTTAAAGTAAATTTAGGTGGTTTACGTTGTCAGATTTAGAAGGTCCGGTATGAAATCCTTGCTAGAGATTCTTAGCATTTCCTGCCCTGCCTTTACCCAGATCGATACCAGGGCCAGAAATAGTGAGCCTACTAAGATCTGAGCTGTGGTTTATGGTGAAATTTCATACAGGTTTTCCGTGAATTTTAGCTTAACTTTTACGATGCTGGGGTGAAGGATGATCCCTTATTTAGATAAGTTCCGTAGCTTCGATATTTTGGTGCCGCGTGTCGTATCTATCGAAGACAAGGCTTATACCATTTTTAGCAGTTAAATCTTATGTATTTCATTTACCTGAGAGTCGAAGACGCACTGCTCGGCTGCTACCTAACGATAAAGAGCGACAGGTCCGAGGAGCCGAGCCTGGCGGGGTTCCTGGTGCAGCGCGCGCGCAACAACCCCGTCGTGGCCAACTACCTGTACTGGTACCTGCTCATCGAGTGCGAGGACGAGGCGGGCGGGCGCGGCGCCGACCTCGCCACCCGCCACATGTACCTCGCCGTCATGCGCACGCTCTCGCAGCGCCTCGCCAGCGGTGAGTACTGCGCCGGTGTCGCGCTACCTGCACCGGTACCTGCTCATCGAGTGCGAGGACGAGGCGGGCGGGCGCGGCGCCGACCTCGCCACCCGCCACATGTACCTCGCCGTCATGCGCACGCTCTCGCAGCGCCTCGCCAGCGGTGAGTACTGCGCCGGTGTCGCGCTACCTGCACCGGTACCTGCTCATCGAGTGCGAGGCCGAGGCGGGCGGGCGCGGCGCCGACCTCGCCACCCGCCACATGTACCTCGCCGTCATGCGCACGCTCTCGCAGCGCCTCGCCAGCGGTGAGTACTGCGCCGGTGTCGCGCTACCTGCACCGGTACCTGCTCATCGAGTGCGAGGCCGAGGCGGGCGGGCGCGGCGCCGACCTCGCCACCCGCCACATGTACCTCGCCGTCATGCGCACGCTCTCGCAGCGCCTCGCCAGCGGTGAGTACTGCGCCGGTGTCGCGCTACCTGCACCGGTACCTGCTCATCGAGTGCGAGGACGAGGCGGGCGGGCGCGGCGCCGACCTCGCCACCCGCCACATGTACCTCGCCGTCATGCGCACGCTCTCGCAGCGCCTCGCCAGCGGTGAGTACTGCGCCGGTGTCGCGCTACCTGCACCGGTACCTGCTCATCGAGTGCGAGGACGAGGCGGGCGGGCGCGGCGCCGACCTCGCCACCCGCCACATGTACCTCGCCGTCATGCGCACGCTCTCGCAGCGCCTCGCCAGCGGTGAGTACTGCGCCGGTGTCGCGCTACCTGCACCGGTACCTGCTCATCGAGTGCGAGGACGAGGCGGGCGGGCGCGGCGCCGACCTCGCCACCCGCCACATGTACCTCGCCGTCATGCGCACGCTCTCGCAGCGCCTCGCCAGCGGTGAGTACTGCGCCGGTGTCGCGCTACCTGCACCGGTACCTGCTCATCGAGTGCGAGGACGAGGCGGGCGGGCGCGGCGCCGACCTCGCCACCCGCCACATGTACCTCGCCGTCATGCGCACGCTCTCGCAGCGCCTCGCCAGCGGTGAGTACTGCGCCGGTGTCGCGCTACCTGCACCGGTACCTGCTCATCGAGTGCGAGGACGAGGCGGGCGGGCGCGGCGCCGACCTCGCCACCCGCCACATGTACCTCGCCGTCATGCGCACGCTCTCGCAGCGCCTCGCCAGCGGTGAGTACTGCGCCGGTGTCGCGCTACCTGCACCGGTACCTGCTCATCGAGTGCGAGGACGAGGCGGGCGGGCGCGGCGCCGACCTCGCCACCCGCCACATGTACCTCGCCGTCATGCGCACGCTCTCGCAGCGGTGAGTACTGCGCCGGTGTCGCGCTACCTGCACCGGTACCTGCTCATCGAGTGCGAGGACGAGGCGGGCGGGCGCGGCGCCGACCTCGCCACCCGCCACATGTACCTCGCCGTCATGCGCACGCTCTCGCAGCGCCTCGCCAGCGGTGAGTACTGCGCCGGTGTCGCGCTACCTGCACCGGTACCTGCTCATCGAGTGCGAGGACGAGGCGGGCGGGCGCGGCGCCGACCTCGCCACCCGCCACATGTACCTCGCCGTCATGCGCACGCTCTCGCAGCGCCTCGCCAGCGGTGAGTACTGCGCCGGTGTCGCGCTACCTGCACCGGTACCTGCTCATCGAGTGCGAGGACGAGGCGGGCGGGCGCGGCGCCGACCTCGCCACCCGCCACATGTACCTCGCCGTCATGCGCACGCTCTCGCAGCGCCTCGCCAGCGGTGAGTACTGCGCCGGTGTCGCGCTACCTGCACCGGTACCTGCTCATCGAGTGCGAGGACGAGGCGGGCGGGCGCGGCGCCGACCTCGCCACCCGCCACATGTACCTCGCCGTCATGCGCACGCTCTCGCAGCGCCTCGCCAGCGGTGAGTACTGCGCCGGTGTCGCGCTACCTGCACCGGTACCTGCTCATCGAGTGCGAGGACGAGGCGGGCGGGCGCGGCGCCGACCTCGCCACCCGCCACATGTACCTCGCCGTCATGCGCACGCTCTCGCAGCGCCTCGCCAGCGGTGAGTACTGCGCCGGTGTCGCGCTACCTGCACCGGTACCTGCTCATCGAGTGCGAGGACGAGGCGGGCGGGCGCGGCGCCGACCTCGCCACCCGCCACATGTACCTCGCCGTCATGCGCACGCTCTCGCAGCGCCTCGCCAGCGGTGAGTACTGCGCCGGTGTCGCGCTACCTGCACCGGTACCTGCTCATCGAGTGCGAGGACGAGGCGGGCGGGCGCGGCGCCGACCTCGCCACCCGCCACATGTACCTCGCCGTCATGCGCACGCTCTCGCAGCGCCTCGCCAGCGGTGAGTACTGCGCCGGTGTCGCGCTACCTGCACCGGTACCTGCTCATCGAGTGCGAGGACGAGGCGGGCGGGCGCGGCGCCGACCTCGCCACCCGCCACATGTACCTCGCCGTCATGCGCACGCTCTCGCAGCGCCTCGCCAGCGGTGAGTACTGCGCCGGTGTCGCGCTACCTGCACCGGTACCTGCTCATCGAGTGCGAGGACGAGGCGGGCGGGCGCGGCGCCGACCTCGCCACCCGCCACATGTACCTCGCCGTCATGCGCACGCTCTCGCAGCGCCTCGCCAGCGGTGAGTACTGCGCCGGTGTCGCGCTACCTGCACCGGTACCTGCTCATCGAGTGCGAGGACGAGGCGGGCGGGCGCGGCGCCGACCTCGCCACCCGCCACATGTACCTCGCCGTCATGCGCACGCTCTCGCAGCGCCTCGCCAGCGGTGAGTACTGCGCCGGTGTCGCGCTACCTGCACCGGTACCTGCTCATCGAGTGCGAGGACGAGGCGGGCGGGCGCGGCGCCGACCTCGCCACCCGCCACATGTACCTCGCCGTCATGCGCACGCTCTCGCAGCGCCTCGCCAGCGGTGAGTACTGCGCCGGTGTCGCGCTACCTGCACCGGTACCTGCTCATCGAGTGCGAGGACGAGGCGGGCGGGCGCGGCGCCGACCTCGCCACCCGCCACATGTACCTCGCCGTCATGCGCACGCTCTCGCAGCGCCTCGCCAGCGGTGAGTACTGCGCCGGTGTCGCGCTACCTGCACCGGTACCTGCTCATCGAGTGCGAGGACGAGGCGGGCGGGCGCGGCGCCGACCTCGCCACCCGCCACATGTACCTCGCCGTCATGCGCACGCTCTCGCAGCGCCTCGCCAGCGGTGAGTACTGCGCCGGTGTCGCGCTACCTGCACCGGTACCTGCTCATCGAGTGCGAGGACGAGGCGGGCGGGCGCGGCGCCGACCTCGCCACCCGCCACATGTACCTCGCCGTCATGCGCACGCTCTCGCAGCGCCTCGCCAGCGGTGAGTACTGCGCCGGTGTCGCGCTACCTGCACCGGTACCTGCTCATCGAGTGCGAGGACGAGGCGGGCGGGCGCGGCGCCGACCTCGCCACCCGCCACATGTACCTCGCCGTCATGCGCACGCTCTCGCAGCGCCTCGCCAGCGGTGAGTACTGCGCCGGTGTCGCGCTACCTGCACCGGTACCTGCTCATCGAGTGCGAGGACGAGGCGGGCGGGCGCGGCGCCGACCTCGCCACCCGCCACATGTACCTCGCCGTCATGCGCACGCTCTCGCAGCGCCTCGCCAGCGGTGAGTACTGCGCCGGTGTCGCGCTACCTGCACCGGTACCTGCTCATCGAGTGCGAGGACGAGGCGGGCGGGCGCGGCGCCGACCTCGCCACCCGCCACATGTACCTCGCCGTCATGCGCACGCTCTCGCAGCGCCTCGCCAGCGGTGAGTACTGCGCCGGTGTCGCGCTACTTGCACCACCACCTGCTCATCGAGTGCAGTACGGTCATTATCTTGCCTTTCTTACTTCACGACATTATTTCGTACTTCCAACTTTTTTTTACATCCTAAATAAGCAGTTACAATTTTACAAGTTATCGATTTTTACACAGAGCGCCCATCTTCTGACGACCGCAATACGGTAAAACAAGCCCATAACCTTTTATAATAGAATAATTTCCGTATCAAGTGTAACGAACATAGTCAGAAGTCTTTTATAACAACCGACACTGATCACTATACATACTCCTTGATATACGATGGACAACTGACTGACCACAACCCAACTGACCCACAACTGGCGTTAAGGAAGTTTTCCACTGCGCCAAAATAATCGTTAGTTTAAACTTTTTTTTGGTTTGTTTTGCTCATGATTCTTTTCACGGCAATAAAAGTATATTTGGCACGGCGTTTATACTATAATTAAAAACTTTCAATAACCTATACAACTCTTATATCGGTGTAAGGCTTTATAAGCACCATTAAATATTTTCTTCCATACCTTTTAAGGAAAAGAATAAACCGTAGTTCCTCAGTTCAAAACATTATAAACACATACCGTATAAATTTACCCTTCTTACCATCAGAAAGCAACTTCCATTTATCCATTATTTAAATTAAAAGGGAAAACCGATTCTAGGTAATGCCGGTCATCAACGAACCCGTTCATTCCTCGCCCGACAACAAGTGTTCATCGACAAACTGGTAAAATTAGTCAAAACGATTGCAAGAGAAAGTGGCAATAGAAATAAGAAGGCTGAAAGACTCCAACAGTTGCTGTCAGATCCTGATGCCTTTAAGTTTAACTTTACCAACTTCGATCCGATGCCGTTCCCACTCGATCCCAATGTTAATATTAAGGTAGGTTGATTCGTTTATGCATCAAATGTATTTTGAATTTGAATATTTTATTTCTGGTGCTACTTCGAAAGATGTAAGAAGACAGATAATTAATGACTTGGAAGTAAATAGATGAATTGTGATCAAATTATACAAAAATGTTTTTATATATCTTCTGAAATTGTACTACACTGTATAGTCTGTAAATGTAACTAACATTGAGCAACTTTCTCTTTAATTACTAAGACCTCAATAAAAGCTAAACTTGCTGGTTTCCTCACGATGTTGTCCTTGATCGCTGAAAACATAACTTTTAATAAATTAAGCGTGTCATAACAGGAATGAAAAATATAGCAAATTCTTTTTAAAGTAGGAGATATATACAGATGCTTAAAAACTGTTGTCTCTCTATGTCTCCAAAATTTTCAGGGTATAGTAGCCAAGAAGGCGAGTCTTTTCAAATCAGCCTTAATGCCTTGCAAGCTAACATTCCTAACGAGCGAAGGCTCAGAATACGAGGCGATATTTAAACACGGAGATGACCTGAGACAGGATCAGCTCATCTTGCAGATGATCACACTCATGGACAAACTACTTAGAAGGTAGGGCGGAATGTCAATCGCTTTGTGTTTTTAATTTTCTGCCTCAGCTAGTAATAGTATATTTGAGAAATTTTTGTTTTGAAGAGTTCGAAAATTGGTCATTAGGTCGTAACTCATGCTATTTTATCATAAATAAAAAAATTGTATATGTCCAACATATTTGTTGTATTTTGAACATTTAGGCATAATCGGCCCATATTCTAGTTTCTAATGTATTTGTAAAAAAAAAAACTTTAAAAAAAGAAAAACCTTCGAGCTTGTTGTTCTCTCCTCCTCACAGAATCTACATTGCGAGTAGATTAACTGTTTAAAAATATCGATTCTAAAGTGCTTCCAAATTTTCATTTATGATTTGATTTGATAAGGCGTTATTTTCTCTATTTCAGAGAGAACCTCGACCTGAAACTTACACCTTACAAAGTCCTAGCTACCAGCTCGCGTCACGGTTTCCTACAATTCATCGAATCGGTGACGGTGGCCGAAGCGCTGGCGGCGGAGGGTAGCATACAGAACTTCCTGCGGAAGCACAACCCCGGGGACGGCGCCTTCGGCATCAAGTCGGACGCCATGGACACCTACATCCGCAGCTGCGCCGGCTACTGCGTGATCACGTACCTGCTGGGCGTGGGCGACCGCCACCTCGACAACCTGCTGCTCACGCGCAGCGGCGCGCTGTTCCACATCGACTTCGGCTACATCCTGGGCCGCGACCCCAAGCCGCTGCCGCCGCCCATGAAGCTCAGCCGCGAGATGGTGGAGGCCATGGGTGGCGTGGCCGACCCGCACTACCAGGAGTTCCGCAAGCTCTGCTACACGGCCTTCCTGCACCTGCGCCGGTGAGCCGACCCCAACATAACTTTTAGGCTTGTTTGGCAGTATTTTCCTCTCCGTGACAATATTTCAATTCAAGTACTAGTACCTCCATAAAACGGCGTCATCTATTTAGGAGATCGTACGTGAGAGCAAACTTTTGATGGAGAATCGTGGCCACTTGGTTATATTTGTGCAAGTATTTGTCCATGTCTGAATAATCTAAAAGAAAGCGCATGAGTAATTCGTTAGGTTGGTAATAGGCTCAAAAAGGTGGGAATGCCATATTCAGACCGTGCATTTAGTAATTGTTCTTCTTAACCATCTAATCTTATAATACGCAAATGAACCTCTTTTTCCCAAAAGAGGTCCTCAAGTCAAAGCCACTGCTCGGAGGCTTTCCTGTCCACGTGAGGCAAGTAGAGTACTTTATAAATGCTACTACTTTTCTATCCAAACAGTCTTCCGATCAGAGGTGCTAAATACTTAAGTTCGGAGGATTTTCTGTCTACGTGAGACGAGTAGAGTATTTTATAAATGCTGCTAATTTTCTATCCAAACAGTCTTCCAATCAAAGGTGCTAAATACTTAAGCATCGACTTTTTCCATTTTTATTTGTCGAAAGATGACTGCCCCAGATCTTAGAAATCGGCTGTCACAAATCCATCTCATTTGCTTGACATTTACCGTGGGCCTTACGCTGCAGTCCAGTTCCAAGACCGCCACTCCCTGGCGCCTGCAGGCAGCAGTTCTATTTGATTTCTCTGTCGTGTACACGATAATAATACATCGTAACTCATTGAGCGAATTTTACGACACCTTGGGTTGAAGATAAAATTATCCTGTTTTCGAATTTTAGTTAACTATAAAACTAAGAGTATTTACACTTTTGTCTACAAGACACTGAAACGCTTATAAAAATTCTTTATGGTTGTTATCACAGACAATCTGGTAGCGATCGCTACTAATCGTAGGGGAAAATATCCGCCAACCTACAGTGGAGCATCGTGGTTCCTAATCCGCCCATCAACCAACCACCAATTACACTTCTCCAATGTTTAGAGGAGGACTTTACCCAGCAGTGGGACGTTTATAAATAACTTTCTCGGACTTCAGAATTCCACTGTTGAATGTTTTTTCTTATTTACGCTATTGCACATTAGTCATAAACCTTTGTTAAATGTGTTTTAATAATGTCTACAATAAATTATAAAGTAAAATAAATGTGATGTCAACAAATGACCGCCTGCCGTCAGCAGACACGCGAACCTGGTGCTGAACCTGTTCTCGCTGATGGTGGACGCGTCGGTGCCCGACATCGCGCTGGAGCCCGACAAGGCGGTCAAGAAGGTGCAGGACAAGCTCAGGTAACACGATAATACCATATTATATATTAATAACTTAGCAGAATCATTTAACCAACAATCTGCGGTTTTTATTTCACGGTGAAAATACAGTGGGAGACACTGTATTACCACGACTGATTTAATTGTAGTGAGTATATACACAGTGAGCTGTGTATTTGTTCCATCGGTACACAGTGTTTCCACAGTATTTCCACAGAACTATCGTAATGATTACACTCAAGGCGATTGAGAGCGGGCGACAGGCTTTCGCGCTGTCGGCGAGGAGAAATTAACGAATAAATCCGCCTTATATTATTTTCTGTTAACGAAACTATAGCATGATTCAATCGACCTACAACGCTACCCATGAAGCTCGTATATAAAGTATTATTTCTTGTCGAGTGCCGTGGGTTCTGCGGAACACGGACTACGGTACGGTAGAAATATTCGCCCAATAGGTAATCGTTATCATTAGATTCAATTCACTTCGAGAATTACTTTCAAATCAGATATGCCAACCAACCAAGTCTGTAACGCCCATCAGAACATGAATCCAGGCGATACCGCGCGCGTTGTCTAGTTTCGTATAACAATGTAGTCGACATTTCGTTTCAGACTGGACCTGGGTGACGAGGAAGCTGTCCACTACCTGAACAACCTGCTGGACATGTCGGTGACGGCTGTCATGGCGGTTCTGGTCGAACACTTCCACAAGTTCGCGCAGTACTGGCGCAAGTAGAACACGTGGAATAACTATGTTAAGGTTAATATGTATATTATAAGTGTCAAAAGTACCTCATTGAAGTGAAACTTCTTTACAATCGTTGTAATTTGAAATTCGATGTAACGAAAATGCGTCACGATAAAGAAACAAACAAATATTATAGGAGAGAATGAGATAGTAAATATAGTCCGGAAATAGAATGCGGCGGTTAAGGAAGGGGCGCGGGTGTACCTTCATAGCCCGCACTTTCTCACTACTAGTGAAATATTAATTCACCTATTTATTTTTTACTATATTTCTCTTAAGTCTCTGACATCTATTAACTATTATTTATTAATTATGAATTGAGTTTGCCAAAGAAGTTTCACTTCTGACATGTGTATATACTCCGTACACATGGGTTTTTTTTTTCTTTAAATGAGATTTTAATGCTGTTATTAAAAAAAGAAATTCCTTTAGTAAAATATACTTTCCTTAAATAAATCTAAAAAATAACCTTGTATTTAGATGTTGAATCACAATTTATTTTTTAATTTGGTTATTTTTTTTATTTTTTTTTTATTAAAATACAATAGAAAACAAAATATACTATAATTTTTGTATAAATACTTTTTCATAGCATTTCTAATAAACATAACTTTTAACCCATTTTTTTTTATAAATTTGTAGATGTGACCGGTTTCCACCAGTATGAACTCCATATTGTATCCGGAAATACCGTCTGTTTGTTGTTGTACAAGAAAACAATGTACTCATACTTATTTTTTTCTTATTTTTATGACATATGTATGTTAATCATATATCGTATACATGAAATGTCAACAGTATATTATTAAATGTTAACCAGCATACCGGCCAATGCAAGTGACATATCGGCATTGACTTTGCTCCGTATTGTACTATTGCACTGCTGACGATTTTGTCCCGTTTTTAAAATTTAGTTGGACCTCTTCAATTGTAAAAGCCCTGATCCTTTGTCTTCACTGGTACAGCTGAGAGCCATCGATCAGTCAATCCCAGTGCTGGGAAAACTTTAATCCGTGGGACTATTACGTAATTTGCGCGATCGCGAGAAAACGCTGTGGTATCGAATTTCAATACTAATTGAGGCTCAGCTTTTTATATTTAATGAATGAATGAAACGAAGCCGTAAAATAATAGTTTAATGGTTCCAAACAACGAAAACTAATAACTAACAAAAAAAAAAACAAGTAAAACCTAACAAAACAATAATGAATTAATTCGGAGCGAAAGCTCATCACACGTACGTATCGGCTGCGTTGCTAACGGTTAACCGTTCAGCGATCAGACGAGCGAGGGACGCGGTCATCTCCAGTGGGAGGGGTAGTCATCGGCAAACCTTCTGCGCACGAGTTATATGTACATGACTCAGCTTTAAATATAATTGACAACGTTACAATTATTCAATATGGCGCCATATTCTGTTGTCAATAACATAAACACTGGTTTATTTTAAATACACCTTTCCCAGATATCTATAACCGACTTCAACAAAGGCGGAGATACCAATTTCATCTGCTTGTATTTTTTGTGAAAATTTTCTTATCTTGCTAGTTAAATGTTTAAAATAGTAGAAAATTTAGGTGTATTAATTCATTGTGGTTTTTTTTTTAAATCAGTTTGAAAATATAATCATAAACTTAATTTACAGCAGCAGCAGCAGTATACATAGTTAATTATGTAAATTTGTAAAACTTGTATAATAATATTACTGATTCGATAAAATTTCTAGGAATAATTATTTTATTATTTATAACTTAAACTTTTATCAGACTCGAAAACATACAGTACTTCATTTTTACTTCTGATTTTAATAAATTTGAGTGAAAAATAAAAGGGTGCTACTGATAACCGTTCTGGTGTAGTGGTGCGTGTAGTCGAATCAACGCCAGCGGTCGCGGGTTCGATACCCGCTTGGGGCAGATATTCGTATTTATACAAATATTTTTTTCTGGTCGTGCCTCGGAGATAACGTAAAACCATCGATTCCGGTTACTCATGGTAGGCAAATCATCAGCCAAACTACAGTGGAACAGTATTGTGAACTGAGCTCCAACCCTTCTATATGGAGAAGAGGCTTTTGCCCAGCAGTGGGTTGTTAACAGGCTGATTCAGTTCAGCTCGGCTACTGAACAAGGAGTAATTGTATTGACTGTTACAGCCTGTAAATGTATCAATATTAGGCAAGTCCCTTCTACTTACAAGATAACGTTTGGAGCTTAACACGCTGCTCTACTGCAGGTCAATGGATAATTTTTCCTACCAAGAGTAAAAATCAGAAAAATTATTTATGATAATGACCAAGACCGCTGGCCAAACATGATCTCCACAGTAGGGTGACCCACCAGATAAAATGTTGTTTGCTTGGAAATGAAAAGACAATTATTACTTAAAATGTTTAGAAAAATATATAACAATGATATTGTTTTGTTCACCAGGTCCTTAATTTTAATTTGTTCAGTGTAAATCCGTCATGTGCTCATAATGTATAAAACTTATTCACTGTAATATGTGTTAAATATACCTATATTTTAAAAGTAATCGCACATTATCGATTTTATCGTTTGTTTATTTAGTTCTCAATTAGAATTGCGCACATTTTCAATTAATTGGATATAACAATTATTTGTATGAATAAAACTCGATTAAAATATTTAATGTGCGTAACGCTTTTAAACATTTTATTAATACTTGAAAAAAAAAAGGGAAAAAATTTACAATCCAACGGGAAAATTGTTGAAAACTGTCGTTATCGTAAATAAATCTGTCGCTATCACTACATATTATAAAAAAAAAGTCCTCTGCTGCGTCTGTCTGTCTGTTTGCGATATATGATATGACATATCGTCATACTCGTAGAATAGTGACGGATCATACAAATTTAAAACTTTACAGGGCAGCTATTTCAATACAACAACAACAACATAATAATTTAAAATGGCTGCCCTGTAAAGTTTTAAATTTGTAAGATCCGTCACTATTCTTCGACTATGACGATATACATACCCCGGGCACAGCCGGGTTGGGCCTCTATGTTATTGATTTTGGGCAGGACAAATAATAATATACGGATAGCGAAGTTAAGGGCAGTAAATGTTTATTATTACATTTAAATGTGAAAATAATAAAGACAACTTCCACGAAACTTTTTCGTTAAAGTTTGCACTTTTAAAGTCTCATTGGCAATTATTATTCAAGATTAACCTGAAATTTCAAACAAGCGATGTTTGGGTTAGAATTGTGGTATAATTGATTTAATTCCGACTAAGCATAGAAAGCTGGAGGACAGCTGTAACAATTTAATGACAAATCATAACTAAACATAAATATTGTCTTCTTTTCAGAAAGGTAAACACATATAAACTTTTATTAGTATTTACAAGTTAATAGTTTTTGTCCATAGAGTAATTAAAAAACTAAACTACCCTATTGAAAAGATCTCAAGATCCGATTAAAAGCGACAAAAGCCGCATAGAAACCAATAAATATTTCTATGAGATTTTTTCAATAGAGTAATGCATAAGGCAGTTTACAAATAAAAATTCTGACCAACTTAATTTCTTTGCTAAAGCGACAGTTAGGAACGAAACCAACGACAGAATAGAAAACCCTTAATTTAATATCATAATCTTCTATCATTTATTACGAACAAATGCTGTTTTACCGATGCCGATTCAATTGTTGTACTCGTCAGGATGTTAGATTAATTTTGAAACACAAAACGTGTATTTATATTATAATCTATATTATTATTTATCATCAGCTTATAAAGTTATTGTAAATTGGTTCGTTAGTCGTAAGATGTTATATTTGTAATTTTTTACTGTGATATTTACAAATAAAGTATTTTCTTACAGATATGTGGTTTTATTATTAATAAAACAATAAAGTTAAAAATAAGTAATTTATTATGCATTACATGTTTCTACAAAGCTTTAAGCGTTGTAGTGAACATATGAAAATGAATGTTTATATAAAAACTTTTTATAAGAGTATATTAGTTTCGACTGACTTTTTTTTTTTATATGGCAAGACTATTGAAACAAGATAACTATTTTCTAATTTTTTAAATAATGTTCTGTTTATCACGTTCTGTTTCATACCAATTGAAAAATGAAATACTAATAGAACAACAATACCTACGTTTAATCATTTTAATTTTCATAATTGATTACAAATTCACAAATCATGCTCAATTTTTAAAAATTTTAAAATTATATTTTCGTAATTAAACTTTACGCATTGTGTAAATTATATATAAATAGTTATGATAACAAAAGCATACAAAAAAAGACGTCACGATGTGACGAAAACTTGATGTGACTTTATATTGAAATCTTGCTAGTGAAGTGTTAATAAATAAATTGACGTACTACGACATGTTATTGTATTACACACAAAGACGAAGTATTACTGATTTCAATATCTGTGAATCCTGAAAGATTTGTACTCTCCTTTTCCGTGATTACCCTACTAACAACATGTCCCATAAACTGTACATGAAAGAGGTCTTCAACCTCAGCGAAGATGTTAAATCTCAAATGCGTGCCCTAGGCGATGTCGATCAGGAGATTAAGGATCTTTACTGTTGTCAACCCATCTGACAAGGAACAGGCGACCAAGGAAGACAAAGAGATACAATGCACAATTGGCGTCTTGGCTGGCCAAGCTATGTGTTTCGCCACCCATCATTAGATGCATCTAGGGGAAGCACCAACTTGTTAGCGGACACCATACTATTGAGTAGATCTCCATGGCAATTTTCATTCATTCCACCGCCTCCCCTTGATGCCACCACCATCCGAGCCATACGACCCAAAGAAGCGTGTGACTTTCAAGAAGCATATAATCTTGGATAAAATTAAAAAGTGCTGCAAAGAAACTGGTAATATAAATGCTAACACATTTGTCATTGTCTATTGAATGTTTATTATATATATTTTTAATTGTTGATTATATCATTAATTAGACATTGAATTATTGTTATTATTTTTAATTGATTTTATTGGAATGTTTAAATGGATTTGTATTGTAATTGTTAAAATAGAATGTTATTATTTTATGTACAAAAATACTGTGGGATTATTATAATAATGTTTTTGCTAATCAACTTAACTATAACGCATTGGGTTCCCTATAATTTTAGATATGTGTTATGCATTAAATAAATAAATAAAAGTAGTTATATTGACTTACCCGACATTGTGGATCAAATTAAGAAAGGGGTCAAGCTCAGGAAGTCAGAAGTGGCAGCACCTTCCATACTGGAGAAAACTCCACATGACATCCTGATGGGGGAAATCATGAAGAAAAGGAGGAAGAAGAAAGACTAAGCTCCCACTTCTTCGATTACTGATTCCATCAGCATGTCATTGGGAACATGAGGACCAAATATTGTTATGTTTGATTCAACTTAAACCCACTTCTTCGATTACTGATTCCATCAGCATGTCATGGGAAACATGAGGACCAAATATTGTTATGTTTGATTCAACTTAAACCCACTTCTTCGATTACTGATTCCATCAGCATGTCATGGGAAACATGAGGACCAAATATTGTTATGTTTGATTCAACTTAATAATAATACTCAGGTCTTTGTGTGTAATACAATATTTCATAGTACCTGCACTAGTTGGTACTTAGATATATATCAAAAAGTAATTATTTTAAAGCATTTTGACAGATTGTTTTGGTCTACTGAATTTCTATATCAAAAAAATTTGCATATTAAGCCATTTAAATTATATATTAAAATTTTATAAGACTTGACCATTCCAACGCTGAGCGCCTCAAATTATTTATTATAAGTAAACATTTCATAAACCTTAATCTAATAGAGAAATTCTTAATCATCATAAATATCTTATACCTGTAATATTTTCAATATAATATAAAAATAAATAGAACATAAGAAAGATTGTTTTGTTATACATTTAAAGTATTCAGTACTTGGAACTCACGCAGGCATAATACAATAATTTTCAAAAAAATTTTCAAGTATTGGCTGCCATTAAATCACTACCGCTCACAATACAATCACTTGCAATGATAATTTTACTGCATGTGACAGTCTGTATAACATTGCAAGCGGCTATTTCAGCGTACGTCACCCCACCGATTACATAAACCAATATTGTTCTCGGTTTCAGATTCAAACAATTTAACTTATCACCTTTCATTGTTTTTAATAACGTCTTAGCATCCCTACAACCGAAGTCCAAATCACTTTGCAGGTTCATATTCGACAACTTTTCGTTTAAAGTTCCTATGCCATCTTTAAGTTTTTCTATGACAGCACCGCCAACTTTAAGGTCACTAAGAGCGGATAGTTTTGTCAGAACATCTGGTAGTGATTCTGAAGATAATAAGGCATTGCATATAACCGCCACTAATGGAACGTATCCACCATTGAAAACGTAACTTGGTGACTTTCCATCATCAGATTTAGACGGCAACTGCTTTAACTTATTGGCTATTGTTTGAAATTCATTCTGCCATTTTGGCAACCTTTCACTTAGGTTTCCTAAATTAGACAAGGTTAGTTTTGGGCTAGAGGGTTGTACTAACAACCCAGCTTTTATTAAGTTATTAAAAACATATAAAAACTTATAACCAAATGCTAATAGATACTTGCTTACAAGAGAATTATATTCTTCATAAGATAATCCCTGTGTTAAACTGAGAAGGCACATAAGTCGTAAACTATTGTAGATGTGGATGTCTGTTCCAAAGTTCTCATCCACAAATGTGAAGTTGGACTTCTTATTTCTATTGTTTAGCATTTCACTTTCAGTTAATGTTAGATTTTCGAATTTATTATTCATTTCTGATATTATAGTTTCGCTAACTAAAACGTGATTAACTAGATTCTGCTTAAATAGTGTCACTTGTTGCAATTTTGTTGCGACATACTCCTTCATTTCCTGTATACCCAATGCTTTGATATCTTCATTCTTCAATAACTTGGCTTTTGAACTCAATACACTGAGAACTTCAGAAAAATGCCTATGTTTAATTTCACCATATAGATTATCTATAGAACTATCTAGATTTATAACTGTAGGTTTTGAGCTCTTTCCCTCAGAAGTGGTAAAGTTCAATTTCCCTCTTTTTAATTTTGTATCATTGCCATTCATTTCTAATCGTCCGCAGCTTATATCAAATATTTCGCTCAGTAATCCACTATATGTAGCAGGTGTGAGCAAACTCGAAGCGTAATCTTGATCTCTGTCCATTAAGATCAATGCTCCAAAATCACGTGAAAATTCCGGACTGATAAAATCTCTTGAATAACTCTCATTATAAACCTCCAATATATCTAATACACTTGCAGATAATTTCCCCAAGGATAAAATACATTTAGGCCGTCCCGTCACATGGAATAAGCTCCATAATGACATAGAAATACTTGACAGCAATGAATGGTTTTGTTCAACAAATAGTTGTTTGTATAGAAATGGTAGTTCTAAACTGAGGAGCTGATCATCAAGGTACATTAATTCCCATGTAAACGAGTGCAACTTTACAACATCATATAGTCCTCGATTCTCTAAGATAGAGTCGAACATGGAAATAACTTTTGGTGTGATTATGATATTGAAGCATTTTGCATCGGTGAGAGAAGGGTTTTGGCTTAACAAGGATGAAATTTGATCAAGAACGCATTTGTACTTTTTAATACATGCTGGTATTAAATAAACTCTAATTGTGTTTGCTGTTGGCCCCAGCTGAGGATCCATTTTGTATATTTTTTCAATCCCATGGTGCCTAAAATAGAAAAGAAATTATGTTAATATTAGTTGCGTTTAGCATTAAATTAATCATATAAATATTAGACAAACGAAAAAACAATTAAGCATGCCCTGGTGGAAATATTTTGTAAAATAACTCTTAAAAAAACTCAAAAACTCTGATTAAGGCTTATTAACTCTGAAAAACTCTTTAAAAAAGTCCTAATTTTTTATTCCTATATAATTTTTTAGTCCTATTTTTACTAACAGAAAAAATAAGACAGAGAATAATATAAATACACCAGGGTGAACCAGATTTGTATGCAAACGTTTTCCACCATATATTTATATTCACCGTGTGCCAATAAAACATATTTCTTGTTTGAGCAATCCTTTTAATTAGTAACTTTATTACTTTTATTACTCATTATACTGTCCAGAGTATAAAATATTTTATGAAAATTTCATGTGTATTATAATTCCAAAGATACAGCCCTGTTACAGACAGGTGTCACACAGCAATAAAAATATTTACTATATAATATAATCTATTTGAACCCTTTGGGAATAGGTACCAAATGAAATAAAAAAATATTTTGATTTTCAATGAAATTAATGTAACATTTTTGAAAATCAGAAATCTAAATTAGATATATTACAATATATTAATTATGAATATTTAATTATTTGAACATTTGAATAAAAATGAAAATTTATACTTCCTAATCGTTACATGACTTATATTATGACAGACCTAGATTAAGTTTTGAAATTAACTTTATTAGAAGTTTTCGCTATGCAACACTTTCTTTCAATCTATTGAATTTCAGAATCTTTATAACAGACCTATTGGCACAGGGTTTTCTTTTAATTTAAAAAGAGATATCAACACCAAGTTTGTAATAGCAAGTATTGATAAATACATTTTATAAATTTCAAAAATATATAAATATTATGTCTATCCTTATAATTAAATAATATATATTTTTTTAATTTTCATAAAATAAAATATATTTAAGTTCTTACCTGAGCCAACTAACTCCACATATTTTTTCCAATGGTTTAATTAAAGAAGGATCAATTATTAAATCCGCTTTGCTACCACATTGATCAAGGATCTTTTCTAATTTATGCTGAGAAATGAGGCTTAAAGAAGCCAATTTCATAGAAAGTGGCTGATCCATTTTTACCTGCTTTCAATAAATCTTATCATACATCATCATACGACTTTTATCGCAGAAATAAATCTGAAATATGATTTTTTTTTTAATTTAATATCCATAGAAGAACTTTTGTTGTTTACAATATTTATTTCGTTGAATTGTCAACGCCTAATAATCATTAAACAGTAAGCAAATATACATTCCTAAAAACTACGTCTCGAAAGATGTAAACACAATACATAAGAAAATATATAATATACCTATATTTAAAGAATATTATCTAACTCTATAGCTTTGTTTCAGAATATATTAAAGTATATGTATATATGCGTATGTATGTAGAAATATGGCTATTTGTGTATGTGTATGTATGTATTTGTATGTGTGTATTTGTATTTATGTCTATATATTTAATGTGTATGTGTATATATTTGTATTTGTGTATGTATATGCATGTATGTATCTATTATATTGTGGATATGTTTTGTACACCCCTACCGTTCTATTTATATCCTATCTACCTAAGGTTGCCTGGAAGAGATTGCTGCTTTAGCAATAAGGCCGCCTCTTGTACATTTCTCTTATAATTTTACTGTATATTTGTAAAAAAAAAAACTTTTTTTGGTGTACAATAAAGAGTACTTGTTGTTGTTGTTGTTGTTAATTACTTTTTTGAATATATGGAGACAAACTGGTTTAAATTTGAAAATGTCTTGCAATATTGTGGCACAATGAAAATTCAAATAACACGTATTCACACTAAGTTTTGAACGTAAAATTCCCATCAGAGAGTACCCATATATTCCCATGATACAAAGCCATGGTATAATTATTATTGATAGCCTGATATTAATTGAATTATTGATGATTTGATGCCATGCAAATTGCAAAGTAGTAAGTATCTATTGAGTTTGACTTTTGAGTATTGATGTTAAATTGACACAAATTGACATTTTGATTTTTGACAGATCGGTATTTGATATTGCTGTTAGCAATAATAGTTTATACCATGGACATAATATGGTTTATACAAAGAGCGCATGGACAAGTATTTTTATTGATGACTAAATATTTTGTAAATTATGGGTACGTTCGCGCGCCCTCTTCTAATTGATAATTCATCACTTTTATACTTTTTTATGTATGCATTCCACAGACCACATGCGCGGAAACGGAAATGGTACATGCGCAATAGTTTTTTATTTCTCAGTTTTTAATAAAAATAATAAGTAATGAATAAATGTAAGAAGACAATTTTGTTTATTATCTTTTATGAACAATAGCAAATAATTATTTACTAAAGTTCGACAGTTAAATTCAGTTTTTGATTAAAGAAGTATCATTTCCGCGCATGTGGTCTGTGGAATGCATAGATAAAAAAGTATGAAGTATGCATGCGCTCCTATAAAAGTGATGAATTATCAATTAGAAGAGGCCCCGCGAACGTACCCTATATTTTTGTTCAAAATTTTTATATATTAAAAAAATATTGAGCTAATAAATAAATAATCTAAGAGTTTCCCTATCTTTTTGATCATTTGTCGACTATTTTATTAAAATACTAAGTATTGTTTTTTATCAATTTTCCTGAAAATCCCGCGAAAAGTCGACCTTGACAGTTATTTCCGGTCATGCGTCGTTGTACTCGTTGTCGGATTCGCAGTATCCTCCAGTGCAGCGACACTTTTGACAGATCGTTTGCGATACTTTTGATACCAAATACTATTTTTCATAAAAATTGGTAGCTTTGTTTGTCAAAATCAAAAACTGATACGTCAAAGAGTATGTCGATACGTCACTTCGATAAAAATGGCCGCTCACTGGGCGTTACCTCGCTGCTTAATAATAACATAATTAAACAATAAATATTTGCTTTCCAACAGGTAGGTGTTTATGAAATTATATATTATATTCATTCCAAGTCTCCGAAGTCCTATTTTGAGCTGCTCGTTCTTTTGTTTTTTTGCTACAATTCGTATTGATACTAGAAATAAAAAACTGCTTGTTAATAAGATTATTTACTTATTTTACAAGTACATATTTTTTATGGGCTTTTAATTTATTTATTTTATATGTGACCAAGTTATTTTGATAAAAAAAGTACATTATTATAATGTATTCAGTTAAAAAAAACGTGAAATAACACTACAGTATTTCGTTGTTAAAAAGCACGTGTATAAAAATATTTTTTCGTGTTGATCCATAGAATAACATAAAGCAATACTTCAGATATTTTGATTCCTAACAATAACACATTATTCAACATTTAATTGTCTCTGAGTAGTTTATATTATCCATTTATTTACTAAGTAGTTAATATTATCTATTTATTATACATTTCTGTTTAACATTTTCCATGCTTTCTCTTTATGAAATTCATCCATCGCTTGAAGCCACTGTATGGTATCAAAGGTGTATTTATTCAGGTACACATGCCCCCTATATCTAATTTATTTCAAACAAATATCTGCTTGATTCGAATTGGTGTGTAAAAAAACAAAATACCTAAAACAATATAACATATAGGCATGTAATAATTTTGGACGTTAAATATAATCAATGAGTAACTGCATTAATGAACTTACATCAATATTTTCTACAGCAGTTAAAGATGATATTTACAAATTTTTATCGTAAGTTATTTTCATTGACAAAACTTTGTATGCATATTGCAAAATCACATCAATTGGAGTATCTAAGAAGATCATATTTTGAACAAAACTATTTCAACAGGAGAGGAGAATAGATAGCTAAACATGATGAGACCATTGATGCAATTTCATCTTCACATCTGGAAGACATAAAATAAGAAACCATCAGAAGATATATAGAGGTAAGGTGGTTATTTACTTTTTTAATAATAAATATTCATTCATAATTCTGGATTAATAGCATTTTAAAATTATGTGTTGTTAGTATAAATCGTTCTGTAGTCTTTATATTGGTTTGGCTATTTTACTACTTCTATTGATTAAATTTTACAATTATAATAATACATTTAAAGGAAATATTTAGGTATGTACAATAATGTATCTTATCTATAAACTTTTAAATAATAAACATTAAATTTTATATTTGATTATCAAGCATTTGTATTTTATTTTTTTATATTTAAACTTTGATTACCACATAAATTTATTATAGTTAACATTAGCGCAGTAGATAGAAGATAAATTAATTACTTTTATTTACCAAACTCCCATTTTTATTTCAGTTCTTCAAGATGTAACCAACATAAGGAAGGTGACAATTCAAAATACTATCAGTAACTTACTAAAAGTGAGTGTTTTATTTATTTATCATTCATATAGTAGAATACATAGAGATGTGTTACAGTGTGGTACAATATGTGACTGTTTACCTTAAAACTTAAATTAATACATATACAACGTTATTATTTCAAAATTTGACTACAACATGGTAAACAACACATAGGCTTATGAAAACATTTAAAAGTGACTATGTTAGATGTGTGAAAATTTGATTTAATCTGCAGTCAATCTTTATTCAGATTAACATTATGTTTCTGTCTTCTATTATGTTTCTGTCCTGTACAAATTATAATTAATAAACGACTGGCCTATTGGCACAGTTGCTTTATGCTCCAGGGTCGTGGGTTCGATTCCCGTCCTGAATCTGGGTGTAATATTTGTACATTATATATTCATATGCATATTTACTAAAAAGTTATATATGTGTACCAGTCGGCTGTTACCTGAAATATGGTCATTAAGTTGCCTATCTTAGTAACAGATGACCGTGTGTGTGTTAAAACACACTATTTATTCATTTATTTAAATGACTTTTATTAATATCAAAGTATTTTATTCAATGGTTCTCATTAAAATCCTGTATTATATTTTAAATAAATAATATTGACAACAAGTTGAGACTTTTACTGAGTACTGATCAATAACAAAGATTATTTTTGTTTGAAAATGGGTTTATCAAAGAAAGTTGTCTTAAAAATATATTGTTTGACCAAAAATTATCATTATGTTTTTTTTTATTATTTTTTATCTTATGATTACTTTAACTATATTAAACTAACTTTTGTTTGTATTGTTATTTAAGTTCCAAATTCATTGGTTGCTTATAAATTTTCTGATAGCTATCTGTAATAATGGTGTCCAAAAGATAAAAGATTCTGATATGATTTTTCTGTTTTACCATCTAACTTCATTTTATCTGTCAGAAATTTCTAATTCCATCCAAAATTTGTAGTTCTTGAGGTGGAACAGGCCCCAATGGCATTCCTATCTCCCTCCTGATAAAGATCACCGAAAGCCTATCAGTAATTAAAATGCAAGATAAATTTCATCAACAACTGGTGAAATTGATCCATAGATTTTAATTTGTTATTATTAAACCAATCGAAATTCGAAATTTTAAAATATATTAAAAAAAATAAATTTCAAAGAAATAATGTTATGATTAATTGAATTTTCAGACATAAGCCTTTTATAGATACATCACGACACCTTCCTCTCCCAAGGATCTTGGTGCATGTATCTACCGCACTAACTATAAATCCTAGGTAAGAATAAAGTTATACTTACCTATAATTTTCTAATGGCTGGTTTCAATAACAAATCTACATTTAACAATTTGTTAAATTAGGTAACACAGATAACATACATATATGACATTTGTACATTTTAAAAAGTAAGATATATTGGAATTTCTACTATAATACCTTCAACATTGATCTTTATTTGGGAAGGCTCAGTGTTAACTAAAGATAGAAGAAGCAATAAAAAAAATTGGAATATTTTAATAAATTACTGCCAGTTAGTATTTTAGTTATAATCATATTTGTCTAAAATCAGCAATTTGTCCAAATCTCCATAAAAACATACAAAACAATTATAATTTTATATAAAATAGTAGGTTATTTGGTAGTGAAATATATATTACACATATTTTATACTATTTCTCCAGAAATATTTCATCATGGTGATGAAATGATAACATCATTCCTCTCTTTGTGAACGATATTTGTCTACATCAAATATTTTCTTTGAGACTTAAAACTGAAAAATAAAAGTAGCTAGTTCATATTTTATTGATAACAAAGAAATACTCTTTAATTATATTTTAGAGTGCATATTGTAAATGTATGTCTTATTTTTTAATATATTTTTACATTTAGATTATTTCTAATTTCAGATTCTACATCAACTGCGTTGGTCATTCTTCAGATCAAGCATTTAATGAAAAATTGTTTGAAGCTCATTAAGGGATTAGAAATATTAACAAATATTAATTATGATTCAAACAATTTAAATTCAGAAATTTACATTTACATAAAATCAGATGTTGATGAGAAGTCGGGGATAGAATTAGAAACAGTGTAAAATATTATTCATATTTAGCTGATATCCAATGGCTTACAATGATATAATAAATATAAATCGCAATATAAATTAACACGGAATAATAAAATTTTGAGTAAACTACATAATAAATAATTATAAAAATGGGTATTTGATAGAATATAATAAAATTAGTAGTAAGTAAGGAATTTTTTTTTGCATTAATAAATGAGTTGCAGAAATCCACAAATATAATTTTAAAGAAATATTATAAAAAGCAGTTATACTAAACAATTGCCTATTCAGAGTATTGGACTAAAAAAACTAGTCAGGAAATAATGCTTAATATAAACTTGTAACATTGTAAACATTGAGATTTCTACAAAGATTCTGGTTTTAAAAATACAATACTTAAATTTTGCTATTTTCTGACAAGTACTGTTAATATGTAGTTGGTTATCATAAAATCTCTACATCTATAATATTTCTATATTTTACATGTTTTAAAAATGGAAAATTGTTGTTTTGTGTTTTTACTGCCAAAAATTATAATATTCTAAGTAGCTAGACCTTTCAATATTTACATTTTTTAAATTGTAAAAATATATTTTTATTATCTTCTGCCAAATACTGTTTGCAATAATGATTTATTTATTATACAATGTATTAAAAAATTTCATTATTTGAGTATATTTCTGATATTAACATTTTTAGATTGTATAATTACTATTTATTAATTCCTGCCAAATACTGCTTGCAGTAATTGTTTTTTCTACAAAGTTTTCTAATTTTAAATATTTTGAGTAGATTTCTGTCTATATTTACATTTTCTTACAATGGAAAGCTTTAGTTTTGTATTTTCCAACAAAAATTGTTTTGTAATATTTACTAAGATGACAGTTCCGATTATGCAGTCTAATCTTAAGTCTTATATCGGTGTGTTAGATATCCAGACTGATGATGAAAAAATTTTTTGTGGAAGGCTAAAATATTACAATATGATCTATAGGCTAGTATCCTTATCTTGTTTTATACGATGATTAAAATGCGTCGATCATTAAATATTCCTTGAAATTAAAATACTCAAGTAAAATAAAATAAAAAAAACATTTAGTTATTTATTGATCTTAATGTATCAGCAAATAACTAATTAATAAGATAGGATTTTTGATATTGAGTACCTTTATAAATAATGCTATGTTTAAATACTACGACTTTTACCATAA
Organism: Euphydryas editha; assembly: GCA_036937285.1. Classification (NCBI taxonomy): domain Eukaryota; kingdom Metazoa; phylum Arthropoda; class Insecta; order Lepidoptera; family Nymphalidae; genus Euphydryas; species Euphydryas editha. The sequence continues at coordinate 1,890,193 of JAUPFZ010000013.1, read as the reverse complement.
TTTTATTTTTTTTAAATGCTTAAATTTTTGTGGAGTATAATAGAATCGAGTGTTTGTAAAAATAGGATTCAATATTGCCTTAAGATTAGGTAGGAGGTATATAGTTTGTTTGTTTCACCTTTAATTTTCTGTGGTATTTGTAAATATTTTAATATTATGTTTTTAAATCACATGATTTAATATTTTTTGAAAGTCACAGTAGTAATACGAGTGTTTCTTATTTAATGCTCTTTGGAGTTGTATTTTTCTAAGTTAATATCTGTAAATATTTTCATATTATGTTTGTAAATCATATAATTTATTTATTTTTTTGAAAATCACCGTATAATAGGAGTGTTTCTTATTTAATGCTCTTTGGAATTGTATTTTTCTAAGTTAATATCTGTAAATATTTTCATATTATGTTTGTAAATCATATAATTTATTTATTTTTTTGAAAATCACCGTATAATAGGAGTGTTTCTTATTTAATGCTCTTTGGAATTGTATTTTTCTAAGTTAATATCTGTAAATATTTTCATATTGTTTGTAAATCATATAATTTAATATTTTTTGAGAATCACAGTACATATAATGAGAGTGTTTCTTATTTAATGCTCTTTGGAATTGTATTTTTCTCAGTTGATATCTGTAAATAAATTCATTTTGTTTGTAAATCATATTATCATATTAAAATATAAATAATAAAAGTGTGTTTTATTTACAATATACAAAAATATATATTTAAAAAAAGCCAATGCACCTAAAGTATCGATAGTTTTATCGATAATTTCACCACACTATTATCGACATGTGGTACGATAAATTTGGCACAACACTATGCTTCATTACTACCAAACTAATGGAAAAAAGAACTCGACCGTAAAGTTAGAACAAAAGTATCGCAAACGATTTTTAGCTCAACTCTATGTTCGAAGTGTCACCTCTTTACTATTATATACTCTTTGGTATCCTCCCCCTCCGCCGCTCCACCGCGGAGTGTCTCTAGTCTTCGTAAAATAAAAATTAGTGAAATGGCTGCGAGAATTATCAGAAAAATTGTAAGTTTGTAGATCAGTGTTGTTATTTTTCATTTCTTACAATTTTGTGCATGCGTTCCTTACCCTATTAACCTTCTACGACGGCTCGCTTAATTTCTTTTATCATCCAAAAATAGACTTATAGTTATGTCGAAGAATTACATAAATGCGCTTTTGAAGCCTTTTCGTGAGAGTAAAGTTGTCGAAAGCTTACTAAAATTGTTCGAGTCGGGGCCGAATAAACCCTCCGGAGGGGTCGGGAGTGTGAAAAATGAGGTTAACAATTTTTTTTCGTGCTTTAGTCCTGCGTCCGATGTATGAGGTTATACGTTTGATTTCTGGTTGTTTTGTTAAGGTCCCGGCGGGACGAGCCGGAGCCGCTCAGTACAGCACGGGAGTGCGAAAGGTGACCCTTATTCCCGGCCACGGGATCGGGCCGGAGATCACCGTAGCCGTTCAGAAAATATTCGAAGCTGCCAAAGTGCCGATCGAATGGGATGAGGTGGACGTCACAGCTGTTAGAGTGAGTACAGATAGGTTTTTATACTTAAATAAATACGTTTTTGAAGTAATAAGTTCAGATATTGTAAAATTGAAACCGAAAATAATATAAAAGAAATATATCCTTTTACACTAAATGTTCTTTATTAATTTCAACTAAAACAAGAAAAAGTTTCTTAAAACATTTCCAATGAGAAAAAAAATTATATATTTAATTTGATTTGTAATCAACACAGTAAAAACCATTTTTTTTTTATAAATACATGTAAAAACATGTCCTTGCAAACATTATATTATGTTCATTTTAAATTAATTTAATAATTTTTAATCCAGGGACCAGATGGCAAATTCGGTATACCGCAGCGGGCGATTGACTCAGTAAATGCAAACAAGATTGGATTAAAAGGGCCCTTAATGACCCCTGTAGGCAAGGGCTACCGTTCTCTTAACTTAGCACTCCGTAAAGAATTCGACCTCTACGCTAATGTCAGACCTTGCAAAAGCTTAGATGGGTAAGTTAATTAAACTTTTTTAAATTTTTTTCTTTTTTTAATATAATTTTAGTTTTAGAATATATTATAGAATTTTATTTTTACTTTACAAATAATAATAAAGAACAGCATGTTATACATTAACATTTGTCATATTAACTTTTAAATGTTGTCAATATATTATGTAGTCGGTCATTCGACGGCCGGCTGGTCGAGTGGTCAGACAACTGGACACTTTACGCAGCGGTCGCGGGTTCGAATCCCGCCAGGTGCAGATAATCTGTATGACGAATATAGATGTCTGCACCGGGTCATGGATGTGTATTTATGTATAAATGTATTTATATCTTAAATTTATTACCGTTCCTAGTACCTGTAACACAAGTTCTTACGAACTTACCACGGGGCTAGGTTAACGTGGTGTGATTGTTGGTTAATATTAATTTATTATTTATTTAAATAAGTTCATAGATAGTGTCTCAAATGAACAATTATAATGTAATTTTTAAACATAAAATTCAAAACGTATTTTTCTTTCATTCTCTTGATAAATGTTTTGATTTCCTGCAGTTGTATATCATATTATTTATAGGTAAAAAAAATTGTATAAAAAAATATGTACCCATAATATACATACGATTACCCTTCTATTAAGCATTACAATATATTCGAGACAGGGCGACCCACCTGGGATTGGGTGTGTTTTGAGACCAATACGTACCATATGGCAGATGTAATTCAGATAGTAATATTATCAATATATTCTGATAATAGGAACAAAAGTAGAATAACATATATTTTTATTACTTTTAAAACGTTCTAATTAATATACATTACAAAAACAATAAAAAATTATGTAACGGAGGCAGAAGGCATAAAATTTAAATTGATTTAGTCAATATACCATAATCATACTTTTTTTTAACACTACCCCATTTCCTAGTTTTACTTAATATTATATAATTTGTTTAATAAAGCTGTTAGTATAATTATGTACTAATAGTGTAGCCATACACAATTCTATAACCCGTGGTATTGAGTTACAATATATACAATGTGATAATTATCACAAGTAGTATGTGCTACTTTAAACAGGTGATGACTGACTACATAATATATTTACAAACTATATTTCATTACAATCTATTTGACAAATGAAAAAAAAAAAATTTCTTTTTAATTATTGAGAGATTTTTTTTAAGAGTATGATGCTGATAAAGGTGTAATACTTTTGTATATTTATTTTAGTATGTTAAATACAAAATAATGTTGATTACTCTACGAATATAGTGTAATAATTTTAATTATCAATTTTTACTCGGTAGCATTATTCAATAAATTGATCAGAATTACTGAAGTCTCGAGTCTAATGACCTATCTGTGGAATTCCTGAAATACAACACATTGTCATTCATCTAGACTTATCTGACATGTAGACTATACATACATTTGCTATGATTGATGGTCAAACCTGCAACTGTCGCAGCAGCATTCAGTTGCTATGACTACTGCGCCATATCATTCTCAGTGTCATAAAATGGTGATGTAACAGCGACACAAGTCTGCTATGAAATTTTATAACAATGATCAATCAGCGATTTATCATTGACATTGTAATTGTTAGTTCCGAGAGTTCTCTTTATCTTGTAGTACAATGGTCATTGAATTAAATGATAAAATTTTGGAAAACCAATCATGATGTCATTGATCGACCACTGAACTACCATTATGACATAATTGCAAAAGGTTTTTATTTATTTATTTTATTTAAATAGTTACACCATAAACTTATCACTAATAAACGTCTCTCACTCAACGGCCCCCAGTAGAATATTATTCTTCCAAAAACACACAACACACAAGCACGAACGCCCAGACTACGACGAAATCCGTATGGCCTATACAAATATTTGTCATGTGCGGGGATCGAACCCGCGACCGCTAGCGCATAAGCCAGCGCGTCGTCAAAACTAACATTAACTAAAGATTTAACTAACATAGGTATTGTTAGAAGTGATACGTCCTTAAATGTGTAAATAACATTGATGATAATATTTGTTTTAGTAGGTAATACCCAGACTTATTCCGTTTTTTCTTGTTATCAGAGTTATTACACGTCATGTTTATTCTTAGCTATTGTTTATAACGTAGTAAAGGAATTCGTCAAATACGAGATCGTATATACAGGACAGGACCGGCCTTAGGCGAAAATGGCTAGTGTGCAAGACTTATATTAGGGATGTTCATGGAAAACATTATCGATTTTTATTATCCATAATTATACTGTGTCGGAAGTGCACACGAAAAAAAAAGGTCATCGTGACCCCCGTACCGATGTTTCCACATCCAGGCTATACGTATTCTTAAAAAAAAAGGCCATCACTGGTACATAATGATAATGATAACGATGAAATTATGCCCCAATTGTATGCCCCCCCAAAAAGCTTAAGTGTGCGGCTGCATACCTCGCACATACCTTAAGCTGGCCCTGCGTATATATCCATCTTATTCGTATGCAATGCTGTAAGTACCTTGACTTACACGAATTTGACATAGGCGAAAATGACTTACGCGAATTCGACATACGCGGATTCGACTTATGGTTTTCGGAATATATACTACTCAAAACAAAATAAGGGCCACCACTAATTTTCCGATTATTATTTTTTTGGTTAAGATTTTTTGCTCGGATTGTTTTAAATTAAATAAAACAATGTTTTTTTAATTAAATTTAATAAATTCTAATGCAATTAAACAAAAATTACGAAATGTTAGGATTTTTTTGGTTTTAATTCTAATGTAATTAAACAAAAATTACGAAATGTTAGGATTTTTTTGGTTTTTATCACTTTTATGGCCGTTTACACTTAACATTAGCATTAAATTTTAGATTAAACGCATAGCTGAGTTGTTTAGTTTTGCGTTGTTTAATAACGGATATGTCCTCCCCTTTTCAAAACAAATTCTTGAAGCCTCGATGGCATGCTTTCAATAAGATGGCGAATGTTTTCCTCTGGGATCTCCTCCTAGCACCTTTTCAACAATTGAATTAACTGTTGCTGGTTGTGCACATTCTCTTCAGCTGCCCGGACACGGCGTTTTAATTGGTCCCAAAGGTGTTCGATTGGATTCAGGTCAGGGCTGTTCGCAGGCCATGCCAAAACCCGAATATTGGCTTCCTCCAATACAGAGATGGTCGCCCGGGCTGTGTGCGGTCGTGCATTATCCTGCATCAGGATGAAACCGTCAACCGCTTGTTGTGAAAATGGGATGATATATGGCCTGACAACCCGTTCGATGTAACTCTGAGATGTGACAGTGCCTTCATTCAGAAAAACAAGGTCAGTTTTACCTCGTAAGCTAATCCCGCCCCAGACCATAACATTTGGACCACCATACCTGTCACGTTCGTGAATGCAAGGATCAGAAAACCTTTCTCCGCTTCTTCGCCATACTCGCATACGTCGATCGTCACTAGAAAATTTCACCTTGCACTCATCCGTAAAAAGCACCTTACGCCATTCCTCCATGCCCCATTCAAGATGTTGACGTGCAAACCTTAATCGATTTGCACGATGAGTCCCCCTTAGTTTAGTGCGGGTTACAGGTCTTCGTGAACGTTGCTGGTCTTCATGCAAACGATTTCGAATAGTCTGGTCGCTGACAAGGGTACCAGTAGTATGGCGTAATCGGTTTTGTAATGCGCGCGCTGTCATATTACGATCACGTCGTGCAGTAAGTCGCACGTACCGGTCTTCTTGGGCGGTGGTAGCACGAATTCTTCCAGAGCCACGACGTCGAGATACACTCCCGGTCTCCTGATACCTTTTCCAAAGGTTTTGGTTAGCCCTTCGCGAATATCCTAGCTCTAAAGCCAGCCTCTATCATCGTTACGGCTCTGGTAGCGGAAAAATTGTCCAAATGGCGTCGAATTCTCGGCATTTTACGGATTAATAATCAAATTACACGTTTAACTTCCGAAATCACCCGTGGTTGTCAGTAAACTTGCATAAACTAACCCGAAAACAAATCCGAAAATAAAAACTCTACCCACTTCACAATCATGTGAGACATTAAAATTCTTTACCATACCGTCAACACTAATATCCTTAGTGCTTCATTGTTATTATCGTTAACTTGACACTTGAGAACATAGTCGCATACATAAAAAATAAATTTAGCAGCGAAGGTCAGCAAAAAATGGTCTTAAAACAAAAATTCTCGGGTGGCCCTTATTTTGTTTTGAGTAGTATATAATTATATATATTATAATTCACGGAATCCAAATTGCGGTTACAGCTCGTTCAGACCTATCGCGTTAAGTTCGGTAGGTACCTACTTGAAGCTCAGTAGTTAGTTAACTATGGATAGATTGTATTTTAGAATACACACCCTAAATATTAAAATTCCTTATCGAATGTACTAAAAAATATTTGCGTCATTTTGATGATTGTTTGTAATTGATTACATTAATCTTTCAACTATATCAGTGTTCGATTGATGAATCGTTGGAATATCCATCCTGACGCCATGATTATGATAACCAAATAAATACATATCAGACGACTCATTAATTTTGAAATTTATGGAATTAATGAAAAACACAAAATGTGAGTCGAAAAATCGCCAAAAATGTCTCACGTAATTAATGGATACCCCCAAAATGCTGTCGTCGGTCTAGTCATGCCGTCCATAACTTAGACATTTTCTTGATTTTTTTCTAAAAAAATCGATATATATATAATATACGTGAAGCAAAAATTTTTACCCCGTTTTACGAAAATTACGTGGACGGAGAAGTAGGAAATTTGGCACAGTTAAAGTTAATATGGAGAAGAAGTGCAGAATGCTAATATTTTTTATAATAATGCTCAAAAAATACATTAATTAATAAAAAAAAAACACTACACACACTACGGCACACACACGTAATTATGTAGGTACAGTGACATATATACACAAATTTTGTTTATTGTCAAAGTCTGTTGTCAACACGGTCTTAAATACAGGTCTTGCAACGTATTCATTAAAACAGATCAGGTCCAATGACTGCTGCATATGCTCACCATGTTATGCGAAATCATATTTTTATGATGTTGACAATGCTGTCAATTAAAGATTAGGTCTAATTTCGACCACTGGGCGACCACTAGTATTTATAATTACCTGTTGCCCGCGATTTCGTGTGTTGAAATCTATTCCACGGAAATCGTACATTTTCCGGGATAAAAAGTATTTACTGTGCCAAATTTAATTGAAATCCATTCAGCCTTTCAGTTGTGATTGAGTAACAAACGTCCATCCGTTTCTTTCGCATTTATGAGAGTAGTAATATATGCTGTTTATAATAATATGTAATTGTTATTTGTAATAATCTAAATGGACCAATCCATTAAAGAGGTTTCAGAAAAATAAAATTTTGCCAAAAGTTTTTACGTAACATTTCATAAGGGAAAGCACTCATACTACGTGATCCTTTTTATACAATTTTTTTACCCCCTCCCTCTCGGTGACCGCCCGTAGTATATGCTAAGACCACCCCCCCCCCCTCTTCGAGATTTCACGTAGTAATTTATAAATATGGTTTAAAATATTTTTTTGCAAATAGAGAGTTAAAAAATTGTAGTCAGTAGTAGTAGTGGTAGTGTAGTGTTGCCACATGTGTGTTTAAAAAGCACTAAATGCTGCGCGCTATATTTTAATATAGCTCGAAAAAGCGCGAGATTGATTGACTAACCAAAGGATGACCCTCTCCCCCCTTAAACCAATCACGTAGTATGAGTACATTCCCTGAAGGGATTATAGAAAAATATGGAAGTTTGATGTTCAGATGTCCATAATCATAAAAAAATTTAATTTATGATTTGAAATTGTAATCGTAAAATATTACAAGAATGACTCGACCGTGAAAATCGTAGTTGAATCGAATCGACCCGGAATTTTGATGATAAGAACTGATTCACGATAGCCAGTAAGCCACTCGAGTTCGATAATCTTTCTTATCTTTTACGTGACAAATCGCGATACCAGAGCTATCCAGACTATTTTAAATTCATTATATACTTATATAATAAATATACTATTTTTATACTTTTAATAGTCATTTTGAAAAAAATATTCTTTAAAAATAAATTTTTATACATATTTACTTAATATAAAAATTTATATACAATTAATAACATGTAATATTATTTACCGTAAAGTTACACAACATTAAGTAAATTGATACATAGTTTTTTTTGTCATTATGTGAAATAGTATAACTATTTCATTTTTTTTTTAAATTAAATGTGCTATTTTATTTAAAAAAAATTCTAACAAAATTTACATAGATATATAAATCATGAGACATTTTACATAATTGTAAAATGAACACAGAATCTTTTAAGAATAATAATAGATTAATAATTACTAAAAATAAATAAAAATAATAATAATATTTGCTTTAAATTTATTGTATATTATCATATTATTTAAACGTTGCCTGACAAACTGTAGGTATTCCTAATGAGTCCGTCAAGGCCGTAAATCTTATCGTAATATTATAGTAAGTTATCGAACTCACTGGGTACTTTTTAGGGTTCCGTACCCAAAGGGTAAAACGGGACCCTATTACTAAGACTCCGCTATCCGTCCGTCCGTCTGTCACCAGGCTGTATCTCATGAACCGTGATAGTTAGACAGTTGAAATTTTCACAGATAATGTATTTCTGTTGCTGCTATAACAACAAATACTAAAAAAAGAAATAAAAAATACTTAAGGGGGCTCCCATACAACCAACGTGATTTTATTTGCTCGTTTTTGCTCGATATTGATAACGGCACAGGTTAGACTCTTGAAATATTCACAGAATATTGAGTTATATTATTTACTTTCAAAATAAATAATTAAATTAAAATAAAATTAATATTTAATGAAGGCTCCCATACAACAAACGTGATTTTTTCCCAATTTTTATAGATAATGGTACGGAACCCTTCGTGCGCGAGTCCGACTTGAAATTGGCCGGTTTTTATTATTAAACCTGGAAATGTACTTAATGTGTAAATGTACAAAATGTACGATCCTCCTAGATTGTTACACGTCGAGCTACTGAGCTTTTGTGTGCAACAATTACGGCTTAGAATGGCTAAATCAGAGCGAGATTGAAGGTGCAGATGATTTTACTGAAAATATGGCTATGTTGGTTCCTGTAGTTACTCTTGAGATCATACATGAATCTCCGTGGATTGAATTAAGAGTGAATATTCTTTTACGAATTTTAGTAATATCTATTTAAGTATAATATTGTTTGATTTTCTCTGTTAGATATTACAAGCAATAGAAAATCATTTTTTTTAAAACTTGACTCGAAATTATTTAATTCAAAGTTCATAGAAAAATAAATTCAAGGCTCAAGATTTGATTCGCTGGACCTTATAAGAAATTAAATTTCCTACAAGTTTGTTATTAAATAAAGTCGGTTTACGGACGAGAATTTTACGTGGCTGATCGTGCCTCTCTATCGCTTGTTCCGTGCTCTCGCTCGCGACACGTGACACTTCTTCGTGCGTGCAGCCGGCATTCATCGATTTACAAGACGTTATCACGTCAAAAAAATCTGTAGGTCTTGATGAGATGAGATAATTCTCCTTATTTATTTCGACTGTCCCTACGTACAGTATCGAAACTGAAAATTTGCGATTTTTTTTATTGCACTAAGAAACTCCTTTTTATGTATGTTTTCATACAAAAAAAAGAGAATAAGCTAAAAAATACATATTAAACCACATTTTTTATGAGTATAATATCGATACTTAACAAATAAATGACAATTTCGTACACAAAATTAACTTAAAAGTGCTCTCCTGTAAAGTACCTTTTTTCAGTTTCGATAGTATACGTAGGGACAGACGACAGTCGATTTATTTTTATCATATATATTTAAGGTTATCAGATAACATAGAACGTAACAGACAAGTGTTGTGTAAGAATCATTCAAAAGATTGTCAATGTCGTCACGATAGAACTGACAGTGTATTCTTATCGAATAGTATAAGTTATGTAATAGTAAAATCAGCTGGTGTCTAATAGTGAAAAAAAATATAACCTACGAAATAAACTGCAGATCTAAAGTCAGAGCTACTTCTTAAAACATGCCTTTTTTTAAGTTTGTCTGTTATATTTGTGATTATTATCAAGATTATTGTAATATTTTGAATGTTATGCTGTTGGTGTATCAGTAAATAAATAAATCATCATCATCATATCAGCTATTAGATGTCCACTGCTGAACGTAGCCCTCCACCATCGACCTCCAAAGCGATCGGTTCGAAGCAGCCTCTATCCATCGAATTCAATACCGCATTAGAGAGCCTCCGAGGGAATTGAAGTGTTTTTTTTATAGTCATCATTATTAATGAAACTTAATTTTTTTACCCGACTGCGACAGAAGGAGGGTTATTATATAATACTAGCGGCCCGCCCCGGCTTCGCACGGGTATTTAACTAAAATTTTAAAAATTATACATTTATATTTTTTATCACCTACATACGCCATCTATCGTATAATGGTAGAATATCGTTTTTATATTTAGTGACATTTAACATACATAATAGTACCTATATTAATTGAAAATGATGTTTATCTAAAATATTAAAACGATTTCTATTCCTATCCGACATGTTTAGTAAACTTTTAAGTTTAACAAAATAATAACTCAAAAATAAGTTTTGTGAGTTTTTAAGATTCCTTAGACCAGATGGCGTTGGCGGCGTAGGTACCTATTTCTATTTTCTTAAATATTTATTTTTAAATTTAATTATAATGAAACAAAAACTAAATTATACTGTGAGTTATGTATAATTTTTATGTATTAAAGTTATTTACATTGGTTTTGTACTTTTTACGTGATACGTGCACGAACAAAAATGATAAGAGATGGCGCTGACTGAAATTAAATCGCGCTATTAAAATTTATTCTTGATGATATATAGTGTATTAATAAAACGGAGGTTTCAACAGATTTATTATTTGTATAGATTATAAATTTCTACACAGTAGGATATATTTAACTTATAATTTTATGGATAGCGTTATTAAGATTAGTCACATGGTTGAATTAGAACCGGTATAAATTACGCGATATTATTTCCTTGTTTCGGAAATTTCTATGAAAATATCCTCATTCTACTTTTAAACGATCATTACTCAGACACGAAGATGTACAAAACATACACAATAACAGATATAGGTGTAAGAGGAATATATAATTATAATCTTTATGAGAGTCTAGTACCTACTAGGTCAGCCAGTCATCACACCCGGGATGGGACCGGGATGGGAACCCGGTCGTGCTAGACACGACGTCGTCGGGACTGTTCAGAGGTTAGCCGGACAGTCCCCATGTAGGAGAAGTCTGGCCTTTTCGCCGAGGCCAGCCTGTCGCTGGAGGGATCCTGTTGCCTACAGATCCGGGACCCTCCAATTAAAGCGGCCGAAGGCTCCCGCAGGGGTTTAGTACGGTATTGCACTCCCAAAGTGTCGAGTCCGACATAGGTCTAGGATTGCCGACCTGGGCGTTCTGGATATCATCCGTAAATGGATTCCCCTGCGTCACAAAAAAAAAGCCAGTCATCACACGCTTATCTTCAGCTCATCAAATCGCCTAGTTTTCTAGTATTGTATTTGACTGTCAATCATAAATAAATAAATTTCATCAAAAGCAATTGATTTTAATAAAGACAGCGGCGCTTATATGAATGTTCAATAATTGTATTGTCCTTGTACATTTTGTTTTCGCAGAAAAAAATACCTCATAAAGTCATAACCAAAATAGAAGATCATTAGCTTTGTTTTTCTTAACAAAGAAACTTTTAAAATAATCAGTTATATAACTTATACATGTAATACACAAAACATTTAGGAAATAATAATGATTTAATTCATAAACATGTTTAAAAATATAATTAACGGCGTATAGTCTAATAAAGGCCTGTAAAATTGACTGACTAATATATTGTTTTAAAATAACGCGATTACTATTCATATTATAATTTATACATATTTGATTGAAACATTGCCGAAATATAGGGACCCCAATAAAATTATAAAGCGCGGTAAGCACCCGAACAAATATAAATTATAATATGACTCACTAAATACCATCGATACCGTCACCGGTCGCGGGTTCGATTCCCGCTCGGGACAGATATTTGTATTTGTACAGATATTTGTTTCCGGTCTGGGTGTATGTCCTTGTGGGTGTCGTCATCGTGCATCGGAGAGCACGTAAAGCCGTCAGTCCCGGTTGTTATCATAGACTATTAATAACGATCGTTACTCATGGCAGGGAAATTACCCGCAGTGGAGGAGTGCGGTGGATTAACCTCTAAACCTTCTCCTATATGGAGGAGAGGCCTTTTCCCAGCAGTGAGAAGTTTACAGACTGATTTATATCTTAATTCCAGCATCAAGACCCTGTACGATAACGTGGACGTGGTGACGATCCGCGAGAACACGGAGGGTGAGTACTCGGGAATCGAGCACGAGATCGTTGACGGAGTCGTTCAGTCCATCAAGCTCATCACGGAGGAGGCCAGCAAGCGAGTCGCAGAGTTCGCGTTCCAATTCGCGCGCGACAACAAGAGGAAGAAGGTCACCGCCGTCCACAAGGCGAACATCATGTAAGTGTCGCGAACCTTATGGTGGCGGTTCGGAGAGGAGATAGGAGAGACAGAGACAAGAGCCCGCGACAAGTTATATCGTTGGTCGTTTCGTCTCTGTTGTCTCTGTCTCTCCTGTCACGGGCGCGAACCGCCACCATTACGCCCGATTGTTCCGAACCTGATAAATTTCAGACAGGCTATCGCCGACTTTATCGGCAGGAGGTAAAGGCTCTTAAGGGCCCGTTTCACCTCAATTAGTACTAATTAACGTTTGATTTGACAGGTTGCAAGTAGAAATATCTAACGGATAAAGTGGAGTTTAACGGTGAAACAGTAAAAAACGTATCAGACCGTTTTCTGTCAAATAGTCTGAAATTTTACCAGCGACCGTTCAAATTGAAACTTGAACTGAACTAAACCCCTTAAACGTGCCACTGCAGGGCAATGTTACGTTATTGTCATACTCTCTAAACATGAATCAGTGAAATTTTCATTAATTACGTTAGTGAAAATATAGTCACTAAACATCAGTGAATTTCAATTACAAGTTAGTGAATACTCACTAATACACATATACATATTCAATGATCAAATCAGTGAACTTTGATACTCACATATTCATACATTGAATAGTCACTAATTCTGCGTGGTACGATTCTCACATTGATATAAAGTTAAGTCACTTAAAATTAGTGAAATTCCACTGATTAATGTTTATGGAATACATTTAGACATTTTTGTGTGTATGATTAGTTCGTAAGAAGAGTTGGATCGAATGATTTAAGACTTATTTCGTGGTTTGAAGACATATTATTATGTTTAAAACGGGTACATACCACGATATAACACAGTGATTTTTGCGTCAATATTTCACGTCACGACAGGACGTCCTGTCGTGACCACGATCCATGCAACTGGGTCGAAATATTGACGCAAAAATCACTGTGTTATATCGTGGTATGTACCCGTTTTAAACATAATAATAGTTGGATCGAACTTTGATGACATGTTATTGTATTTACTAATTTATACTATTCTTCTTTCTGAGTTTAAACTGTTATTCAGCCCCGTTTGCGTAATTGACAGTAGCTCAGTTTTTCAGTCCAGGCACGTAGGTTCGATTCCCACCCCGAGTCTGGGTTTAATATTAATCATGTATTTATTATGAAATATGTATAGAAAAATATGTCTATAACTATCAGTCGGCTATCATCTAAATTTCAGATATTAAGTTGCCTTCCTTAGGAACTTGTATGTATGTTAAAAATATTTATTTAATTAATTTATACCTACAATGTATTTATATTATTGTCTTGGCTGAATACTAAATCATTTGATTTTGGCACTGAAGTAAAGCCGTTGCATCAAAGAGACATTGTAACAATGATCTTGTCATTCTTGTCACACATCAATTATAATTATAGATTTATTTTCGGTTACATACACGATTGTCTTATGTTTGCAAGTTAATGACTGTGTATGCTGTTATAGATAACAGCCTACGACTGATATACAACAATAAAAAAAAAAAATAAAAAAAAACTTATTGAATTAACTCACTATAAGCTTGTATCAAGTGTTTCTGTACTAGGTATTTGACCTTTATTACTGGGTATTCTGTTCATCCATCAAGACTAGAAGGAGACTGATAACAAAACAAGTATGCTTAATTAAAAAAATCAAAAAATCCGACTGCGTAAAATACTATTATTATAAACTAAAAAGAATAAAACAATTTACTAGCTTTCATTTGATACCCATATTGCTACAGTAAGAAAAAAAAATTCAACTCCCCCCCTCATTCCGCCATTTGCGGGCGCCGTTTTGAAAATTTATATAGCCTATGTCACTACTACAATTTAGACAAATCTAACGACACCTCATATGTCAAAAACCGTCCAGCCGTTTGCGCTGTAGGGCGTGCCAAAGAAATGGACATACATACATACACACACTCGAAAAACATAACCTTCCTTCTGTCGCAGTCGGGTAAATACATACTTTTATACATATGATCAAAGTAAATAATCAGTAGATTCTGGTGCCATAATAGATGTTAAAAAAAATAATAACAACTAATTATTGTTTAATTATTGCAATAATAATTGTTTGCGAAGGTAACACGACCAACATGTCCTCGCGTTTAGACATATGTAGTTGTCGGGTAACGGGTATTATTAAAGGAATCGTGTTTTAAGATGTTAGAATATCATTTTCAAAATAATACTAAATTGAACTGAATCAGCCTGTAAACATCCCACTGCTGGGCAAAAGCCCCGATTCTCCATATAGAAGAGTTGGAGCTTAATCTACCACGCTGTTCCTCATTGGGTTGGCCGAAAAATCTGTCAAACAGGACAAGATATGTGAAAACCCCGGATTTCGGAGCCCACAACCCGGACGTTTGAACAGAGTAATAAGAGAGTATTAGCAGTTTTTAAAACAAAGTTTATAATAACTACAGTTCTATTGTCTGTAAATAAAACAAAAAATATATACTCTTTAACTTCGAAAAAATCATCTTAAATTTTCCTTACAAAATAAAACTTTGGGGTGCACTGCCCTGGCGCGTGTCGAGTGGAGCGTCGCGAGCCACACGTAATTATAATTAAAACCAAAATTATTTTTTCTATGATCAAAACCCGGACTACAAATACTACCCCGCCCGGACGCTCCCCGGACGCCTTCTAAACTAGGACAAATCCGGGAAAATCCGGACGGATTTCCGGCAACCCTAGGTTGGCGGATAATTTTCCTATTATGACAAACAGCCGCAATTAGGTATCTATGATAACAACCGGGACAAGACGGCTTTAAGCGTTCTCCGAGGCATGGTGGGGAAACCCACAAGAACATACCCAGACCAGAAACAAATATTTGTACAAATACAAATAACAAAATAAAATTAACAAAATGTTTCGGTTTAATTCAATTAAAAATAAATAATATTTTTACTTAGTAACAATTTTTTATACTTAATTGTCAAATTCGTATCAACTAGGTGTAACTGTGGAACAAGTTTCCGATGTAGAATTAATAAGCGTTTATTATCACCTATCCGCTAAATTAGTTGTCAATGTGTTTTTCATATAAAATTGCACCTCGTGCGTACTATAAAATCAATTATCACAATTATTTGATAAGTCTAACAAGTGCAGTCGTCAACAATAAAATTTATACACTTTAGGTCTTAAAACTCCGCAATAAGGTTTGTTTTTGAATCGGCTTGTGTATTTATTAGTGGTATTGACTGTACGATGATATCAAGATAAAGGTCTTTGTCACGCAATGGGCAAACTACAGACTGAATTTGAATGATTATATTGTGTTTTTTTTTTGTACTTTTTAAATCAGATGAAACTTTTTGGTACCTACTTAGTTTGTTTATTGTAACGCCGTTATTCGAGTAGCTAAAAATAAAAACGTAATGACAATTAAATTGATTTATTTCTTGATTGAATTTACAAATAATTTAATAGAAAATAATTTCTTGTCCGATCACTTCACTCTCGCCATAATGAATGCTCAGCTGCTCGACTATCCTCTCCTCACCACACTTCACCCCTCCTCTCCACACCTCACCCCTTCTCTCCACACCTCACCGCCTCTGCTCCCTCTCACTGCTCTCCGCCCAACGTCACACAATGTTGCCCGTTACATTATATAGTAAGGTTGGATAGAGGTTAGAAAGTTGTACATAGTATCGGAGTAAGAACATTAGATTAAGCATTAACACTTCCTATATACCTAATTTGCCCAGCAGGAACGTTCCGTTACTGGCTAAGGCCAGTTTAACTTCAGTTTAACACTAAACCTACCAGAGCGGTCAAATGACCGCTTTTTTTTAACTGTTAAAATTTATGTTTACATTTTTCTTGAACTTAATGCAACGTTTCTATAATATATAGCTACTTAAGTAACCTGTTCACCTAAAAAAACCCTAAAAAGAAAAATGTAAACATATCTACAATTTAATAATTTTAATGAAAGTCTCAATAGCGGTCATTTGACCGCTCTGGTAGGTTTAGTGTTAATAGTGTAAAATTATAAAATCTGCCTGCTACGTTCTGTGATGTAATCGCGAGCGGTGTCGGGGCGCAGGCGCATGTCGGACGGGCTGTTCCTGCGCTGTTGCCGCGACCTGGCCACGCAGTACCCCGACGTCAAGTTCGAGGAGCGCTACCTCGACACCGTCTGCCTCAACATGGTGCAGGACCCCTCCAAGTTCGACGTGCTGGTGAGTGGATTGTTGCTTCTTTTATTCAATTACACGGTCAGGGTCTTTGGTGTGATTTATTTTTATATATTTCAAGTACAACAATGTTTCCATAATATTTAATATTAATCATATTATATGAAAATGACGGATCACCGCTGAGGCACTAATGAGAGAGAGAGATGCCTAATCTATTTTATCCCCATCAAGCAATTTACATACAAACTGGAATGCGCATGTGCACTCAAAAAACCTTCCTAAGAGAGGGATTGCATTTCTTTCTACCATGGATTCAAGACAATTCGTAAGAAAGAGACAAAATACCAGTAGTCAACGAAAAATTTCTCACTTTACATGTTGGAAACAAATGTCAACCTTATGTAAGTTATTTCAAGATGCATATTTGAATATACAATTTTATTTAGTGAGCGTTCTAGTTATGATATAAATTCCTTGATCCCCATCAATATCAAAGACATTGACATAATTATGTCATATAACGTTCCGTTACTACAATGAGTGCGTGTGTGTGTGCGTGTTGCGCTTTGAGATACCACGTTCTAATTTTCACACGAATAGATTTTGAGATCCAAAAAAGGCCGAACCATAGATTTCCGTAAATAACATTATTTAGGCCATTAGCGAAATTTTCTTAGAATATTATTTTATGTAAAATGAATTAATTACTCGTTTAATATGTAGTATTAAATATTATGTATGATATTTTCAGGTGATGCCCAACCTGTACGGTGACATCATGTCCGACATGTGTTCCGGTCTGGTCGGCGGCCTGGGGCTCACGCCTTCCGGGAACATCGGCAAGAACGGCGCGCTCTTCGAGTCTGTGAGTATCGCACGTACATATACCGGTCGAGTCTAATACCTTTGCTCAAAACTAAAGAATCCGCACAAAAAGTTTAAAACATTTCGATGGAATAGATTTTTTTTCGGTTTTCGAAATTATTTTTTTTTTACAAAAAATAAAACGAAAAATTTGGACGTCTTAAAAACTCCTCCTGACTTATGGATCCCTTCGAAACAAAGACAGTTCTGGTAAATATATATACTGACATACACACTGGATCCCTTCGAAACAAAGACAGTTCAGGCAAATATATATACGTACATACACACAGTCTGATACACGAAAGCTGAACTTAAAAAGTACAAGAAAAAACTTGATGCTATATCCCTAATAAACTGCTATAACTCAGTTTGATACTTGATTTTTTTTTATTAACAATTTATTTTTAAAAAATCTAGTGATATTTGTTGTAAAGTTATTAATGTATGACTTTTTAAGTAGTTAACAATTTACTTTCTTGACCATATTTAAATAATGTTTTTTTAATATTGAAGTGTAAAAGATTCTTAATAAACGGTTAATCTATCGTGTGTCAGGCTGTAGTTACATTCTTACAAATGTAGAAATTAAGGCTTTTCATACTGACTTTCAAGAAAAAGTATGCACATTTTAAATTTATGAAGATATTTTCTGTAATAACTTTTTTAAATTGTTTTTTTTTTTTATGAGAAAATTACCAACCATTGACCGAGTAATTTACTATTATATCAATATTTACAGACCAGGTTTTTTTCATATTAACTATTATATATTTTTTCTTTTTTTCCATTTATTATCTTTTTTACAATTGAATATACAGTTTATCAAATAATAGCAGAAAAAAACAATTACGATTTTAACCTGTGATATCGTAGTCTACTTATACATGTCAAAATATTAAAATGGTCAAAGACAAGTTCTACGACTTCTTTTATTAATACTTATAACATTAAAAAAAAACTATTTTGAAATGTTTATACATTAAAATTATAAAAAAAATATTATATATATTATTGACAAAAAAAAAGTAGTTCTATTCGCATATGCTTTTAAACTGCAAGTAAATTTTTAAAAATAGTTTTTAAATTATATCCACCTTTAATCAACTCAGATGTAAAACAAAATGTTTGTTTTTGTTATTACATACAGATAAAGAATTATTTTGAAATCGGTTAATATGGAAGATTACATTTATATACAATCTGTGTACATAAAAATACTATTTATTTGTGAGAAAAATGAACAAAAAAAAACCGGTTAAAATCGGATGTTTATTCTAAAGATTCGTAAGGTGAACGAACTCATCACCTTTACTATAGACACTTTTATTTACTAACACGTTACATTATATACATATATATAAAGATACGAAATCATGTTTTGATTTATCACATTCAAGATATTTGTAAATAAAAAAAAAAATGAAAAATAAAAACCGGCGAAGTGACAATCGAACTTGTACGAAGGGTTACAATATTTAACACTATAAATATTTTTAAGAACGAATCTTATATTTTTAATTCATATTTTGTCGCCATTATTTGTCGCTATAGTGGCCACAGTGAATACACTCTAAGTCCGTCCAAGTGTTTACCTTTTACGGTTTCAAGTATAGTCCTGTAACCGAGGATTGTTAATAATATTCTCATTGGTACAATATCCATTTGGAATCCGCAAAATGAAATAAATACTCATTTGCACTCAGGCAGACCTATATTATATAAGTGTATACATTTATATTATTGTTACGGGGCATCCATTACTTAGGTGTTTAGGAGGGGGAGGTGTCGATGGTCGAGCGAAATCTCACTCAATTTCCGTCATTAAAAATCTTAAATACTAGTCTTAAATAGTTTTAAATATAAAATAAAATATATAAGGTTTTTTTTTTTTTAATAAACTAATGTAATCGAGCCCAGATTAACTCATTTACTCTACAAATACGCTTTTATATATAATATAAAAGCGTATTTGTAGAGTATATAAAAATCTCACGTGAGACTAGGGGAGTGGGAGAGTGCCGAACAAAATCTCACGAAATTTCATTAAGAGGGAAGGGTTTGTCGAAAAATCGCCAAAATTGTTTCACATAATTAAGGAATGCCCCCTTACATACTCAGTATACACATATAAACTTAATAAACATATTTTGAAGGGTTGTTTAGAATCTACTCTTAGTTTATTATCGAGACGTGAAACAGCATTTTTCCTTGTCGTTCACTCACGTGACCATGGCGCTTGTAACGTTGCCGAAATACCGGGAACTGATCAAGAATCAAGGACGGACATTTTGATTATCTCGTCTTACATCTCAATAAGTGTCAGTGACGAGGAAAATTTAAAACGTTATACATACGTCTACGGAAAAGGTTCTTTTGAATTTACGATATTGATATATTAGTGAGACAGTGATATACTGTGTGACCGAGCAGAGAAAATGTTAAAATGTAAGTCTTGTTACATTCACAAAATTATATACTAACCAGTGTGGGTGTGGAACATCACTAAAACTGTTTTGCATGAATCAGTCTATTGTAAAGGATCTTTCATTAAGCGCTTCCTATTTTTTTGTTAAAATAACACAAAGTTTGTGTGAGATATCATCGAAATTTTTTATTCGTTTGAAAGTTCTATCGATGCCATTATGTATGGAATATTACATCCTGCAAATGTCCGCCGCGGCTTCGCTGGGTGGCGTGCAACCGAAATGTCAAATTTTCCATGACTCTTCCGCATAAATTGGGCTGAATTTGACCGATGGCATTGTTATGTTTACGTTGTCTTTGTGGACCGCTGTGGATTGTGGCTAATTATTTTGTCATTGTTCTTTGTGACGTAAACAATAATAATTCAATTACTATTGTAGTAAAATACTATTAAAAGGCGGTTTATGGGTTAGAAAAATATATATCATTATTAACAAGTAAAACGGCCTATTGTCGTTAATCATGTCGAGTTCCTGTCACGTCAAACGTCACGTCCGGTCACGCATGTGACTTAAAATACGAGTACATTGTGTGTTTACTCGTGACCATGGGAATTGCAGGAGTGTCCTAATACCAGGAACTCAGAATGATCACAGACATGGTAAATATTCCATTTTGCGTCTCAATAATATTGATAGGGACGATGAAAATTTGAAAACTTGTAAAAATATTAATATCTGACATTTTTATTTCTAAATAAATAATTTTTCCATAAATAAATATATAAATATCTACTATACTGCATAAGATTATCTTAAAAATATATATTTCATTATTTGATTTGATTATGAAATAAAAAGTTTATTAAATTTAAATATTAAAATTAAAACAACTAGGTATTAAATAAATATGAATGACAATAAAATATATGATGGTAATGAAATGTTGTAAAAACTATTCTTGAAAATTGGAACGAGAATTGGAGAAAGGTTAAAAGTTAAAGTTTATAGAGTTCAAAAACTTTAAGAATTGTACAGCCTTTGCTTTTTCACATTATCTCCTACAAGTGGGTAGTCTGAAAGAGATCGCTGTTTAGCGATAAGACCGCCAGTTGTAGTTCATCCATAGTTCTTTTATTCTATACTTAAAAAAGCAAGCAAAAATAAAATAAAATAAGCAGCAAATAAATAAATTAAACTGTCTTCAACTAAAAATTATTTAAAATAATTTTCTGTTAAGACATAATTATATAAATTGTATTAAATATAATTTTTCCTGAGTCTTATGAATTTTCTTCTATGTCTACAATTTCGATTCAAACGGGAAAAAATAAATAAAGAAACGTTAAAATAATTGTACATTTAGAAATCATTATAAATAAACACGTATATTATTTAATTTTGACTCTATTCACATAAATGATAAATTAATGCTAATCTTGATGTTAATTATAATGAACACTATTTCTAAAAAATATAATAAATAATTTTTATTATTGCAATGATTATATCATAGTACAAGGCCGTTTTTTTTTTTGTATTTTGTATACATGTTAAACAATGTACATACATATATCCATCTATGTACCTGTTCATTAATATAACAAATATATCTTACTAACTCTTCACCTCTTAATTATCAACTATTGTAAACTGACACACGAAAATGGAATCTGATTTTATTACGTCATTTGGATTTTATACATGGGAACTCTTAAATTTAACTAACAAAGGTCATTGAACCACATTTTAGTTAATTCCTTTCATTATATATTCTTACATTTTAAATAAGAAAATTGTTTTATCTAAAACTTAAATCATTATATTTGTAACATTGTTTTTGAAATATCAAATTAAGCTAATACCGAGTATAGCAACTATTTTAGTTTAGCTTTCGCCCGCGTGATGTCGGTTAACAAAAAAAAAAAGTATACTATGTTACTTCTGATACCTCAAAGAATATGTGTACAAAGTTTCATGATGATCGGTTAAGTAGTTTTCACGTGAAAGCGTAACAAATAAACTTACATTTCACATTTATAATATAGGATAGTTAGGGATTAGTGATATATCACACACAGCAAAACCTAAAATTACCCGCGCTTTTTTGCCATTCTATTTTCGTGTGTCAGACAAGCATCCCAGCTGTTGCAGCTGCTAACAAACGCTAACGCTCACCAACTCCCGTCCCCAGGTGCACGGCACGGCGCCTGCTATCGCTGGCCAGGACAAGGCCAACCCCACGGCTCTACTGCTGTCCGCTGTCATGATGCTGCGCTACATGAAGCTGCTGGACCTGGCCGACCGCATCGAGGGCGCCTGCTTCCAGGTGCTGAAGGAAGGCCAAGTGCTCACCGAGGACCTGGGCGGCTCCAGCACGTGCACCCAGTACACCAACGAGATCATTAGCAAACTGCAGTAGATATTCAACGTGATGACCACGGTTAATTGAAATGTGTCGAGGACTCGGAATGTCACCGGACCCCTTTATTGTAGTAAGGTCCTTATGTAAGTAGTATTTAAAACCTTTTCATACACCGTATTTATTTTTTAATTAATAAGAGGCGCGTTTGTCTAAAAAATGTCTACTCACTAGATGGTGCACAATTTGTGAAATTCTTAAGTGACAGTAAACAATTAATACGACGGATAATTGCATTAATGACTACATTTTATATTACCTTTATAATAATAATGGTATTAAATTAAAAATATCTTGAATTATATATCTTAGGGCGCATAGACAATCATAAAATTACCTCTGTGGTCTGTGGATAATCTGGCCTTTCTTTGGTATAGTAATAATTCTTGAGAACCATAATAGTTTCACAAAAATCTCTATGTAAAAAAGAAAACCAAAGTTTAAACTAAGTTAAAATTGTAAAGTATTTAAAACAATTACAACTTATAATGTAAATTATAATATTATAAGTTGAATGTATTATGTATACTTAATTTCCTCTGCACCTTGTATTAATTTTTCTAAAAGACCTCTTTGGTTCTTATGACTTTAACCTTTCATTTAAATTGTTAAAAGTCATTAAAATTAGTAGAATATAAATTTTTATTGATAATGGACGGTAAGGGAAGAGATATATAAAATGTATTCAATTTTATGAATTTGAACTAAGCATCATCAAGTTACCGTCACTTAAATATAATTTTAAATTAAAAATGGAAATAGTTTTAAATGTATCAATTTATTTTTTAACCAGTATTATTTTTAAACTTGTATGAAATATATTTCACTTTAAAAAATCTTCAAAAATCTAAAGTGACCTAATATGTTAACATATATCCAGTGACAGAAACTAAAGAGACGGTTAGTTAAACTAGATGAATTGTTGAAAAAATTAAATTATTTAAATTATTTATTAGGGGCCGTTCACATGATACATATACTAAATGTATATTTTTTAATCCAATTTCTGTGACAACACTAGACATTAGGTCATGTTTCCTTAACAAGTCTTATATAGGCCTCATATGTGTTACCAAATGTGTGATTGTTAATGTGAAGGATGAAAAGATCTGTTCAGACGTACACTTGGTAAATACGAATTTGTATTAAAATAATATTAAAAAAACTACCATTATGTGAATAATATTGTTGTGGGGAGACTTGTGGGAGATAGAGACGTAAGAAAATTATCATTTTAATACAATGAGTGTAATTTTTTATTATTTTTTGCTATAATACATATTCTGTGGAAATTTCAAGTGTTGTTGTTCAAACTGGCCCGCTGGCGCAGTTGGCAGTGACCCTGCTTTCTGCTCCGGAGTTGTGGGGTCGACTCTCAGCCCATGTCTGGGTGTAATATATATTTGTTTATATAATTATGTATGTATATTTACAAAAAAAAAAATCTTAAAAACAGACAATTGTGTGTGTATGTTAAACATATTTATTTATCTGATAGTCGATTGTGAGGTGTTCAATTTTTTAATACGATTTTAAAGATAGACTTTTGATGGACGAACAGAAAAGCCTTATTAATAGAGTTCCGTTGACAACCATTGGATACAGATCTCTAAAAGGAATCTAATATTAAATGTGAATGAATTATGGGGAGGGGGGGAGTGATGTTTCCTGCATGTATATTATATACAATGATAATTTTTTTTGTCTCTACCCTCCATTGTTCCAATCTAATTTGTACAGAACTAAAATTATAACTTAACAGACTTATCATAAATTTTTTAAAACATTATAAAATTTTGCATTCTTTTATTTCAATTTTTTTTTTTTTTAATAAGGTAGGAACATTGATTGTAATTGAATATTATACTTAAACTTGTTAATGAATATTTTTATTAGATACAACAATTTATCTAAATTATGTAAAGTAGTGAATTTTTTTTTCATTGTGTAAGTTATTTATTGGTCTAACTCTAGTATTTATGATGGTGATACACGGCTGTTTAGATGTGAATGCTAGGTAGTTAATGTATTTTTAATGTAAATTTGCATTTCTTGCTATTGTATAATTTACATGTACATGTGTACATGTAACGTGGTTTGTGTGTACAATATCATTCCTTCAATGTATTTTGTTTATAATATGTAAAAATTAGACCGCTTTGTTCATAGACAATTTATTTTCATATGATGAAATGAAAATTTAGAAATTAATTTCTCATCTCATTATCACTAGATGATAATAATTGAATGGTATTAATAAATATACAAAGACATACTTTGTATATTTATTAATATTTGATATGATATATTCATGAAATTGACTGCTTGCTACTTAAATTAAAATATTTTACTAACAGGTAACGATGTCGGCCATAAGTAAACAGTATTTATAAAATAATATGTAATGTTGAAGCCCCCGCAGACTAGACTTTCCATCAGCTTATTATTTAGGTGCGTACTTAGTCGATGTGATGATATTTTAACATTTTTAACACTAGAAGAATTTGACATTCTTCTAATATATAAAAATAAGCTTATTTTTATAATTCATCATCATCATCTGAGGCATTACAGCCGCGAGTGGGCCTTAGCCTGGTCCAGCAAAGCTCTCCAGTCCGATCTGTTAGAGGCTTTCCTTCTCCAACTTGTTACTCCCAAAATCTTGATATCTTGTTCAACGCCGTCCAACCATCTGAGCTTGGGCCTGCCTCGACTTCTGCGGCCCTCCGGTCGGCCTTCTAAAAGGCGTTTGGGTACTCTGGCCTCGTCCATTCGCAGCACGTGCCCTGCCCAACGCAAGCGCCCGATCTTTATGGTCTTAATTACGTTTGGCTCATCGTACAACGTATTTTTATAATTACTAGTATAAAATTTTAAATTCATGCGTATGTATATACGTATTAGTACTATCCCAGTAATGCAAGTGCGTACTATTTATTATAAGTACCTCCACTCCATAATTATAAGTTAGATCTTGACTGTACAAAAATATAACTTAATCACAGTTCTACTATCTTTACTCCAGAGTTGAATTTTAAAGTGACACTTTAATAGAACATCTGTTGAATCGTTATTCCATTTGACAGTTAAAATGTCAACTGTAACTATTTTTAATATTGACACAAATTTATTTTAAGTGATTTGAACGTTGGTCACACTTTCTATATACTCGATCATAGACATAGATAATGGACTGAGTATTTCCTACCCAACTGTAAAGTAAATACGGGCAAGAAAGTGTGAGACAGATAAAGTGAACGTGCGACCAGTGGTTCTCTTTCTAGAATTCTGTTTGGCGCATGTCATCCGCTCTCAGAATCATGTCTATGCGACAGACCTACAAAAAAGAGGCGTATTGGCCGCACAGTCGCTTTGTCTCTTTCTAGAGAGTGATCATGTGCGGGTATTGCTCAATCCAATTTCTATTGTTTATGATGGAGACCCCTAATATAAAACTGATACTTGCGATTCAACACATAGTACACTTAATTGTGACCTGTTGCCGAGAGAATGTGTAGTTAACGGGGGCTCTTAGTTTAGTTTTAGTTAGCCAAGTTTCCTAATTTGTGATTTTAAATCATTCCTTTGCTAGTAAATTGTGTTTGATATAATTATTGATTTACCGTATTTATAATCAGTGAGATTATTTTCAGATGTAATCTGACAATAAAATGTTATGATTAAATGGAATATTGTATTGCATTTGTTTTTATTTTTCCTAATAAATAGTGATAATAAAGTAATCGAAATTGTGTTTTGTTTTATTATACGAACAATAAATTTTAAGAAGGTACATAGATAAGCGGATGTCTGCAGCGTACGGATTTAAGTCAATTCATATTGACACAGTTTTCGCGCGTCGTCAATCCTCATTTTGTCTGGATTTTTAACCTTGACTGCCAAATTTTATCTACCTCAAACTCTTTTTCTTCCCTTTTTAAATTCCTCTTCTGCAAGTAATGTAATCAACAGCACGTCCCAATCTATAATTTTATTCGCGAATGTACACGTTTGGGCTCGAAAAATTGCAAAACGAATGACGACAGCAGACGACAGTATGTCGAGTATGTGCGTACTTGTCCTGCGGGTACTCGCACATTCTCTGGTAGAAGTTCGCGTAATATATCACGCATTTAGAAAACTGCGGGCATGCTGCCATATGTATGCCGGCCCTAAGTATGTTATTTTTTTTCGTCTGACACGTAATCCGTATTTCGATAATATCAAATACTTACGTATTATAAAAGAGGTAGTGTATAATTCAATAAACTATAACAATATAATATAGTCTCGAGCAATATAACTAACTTCCGCAAGTTGCTAATGCGATATATATTATAGGTTCTTTTTTTTTTGTAAACTAGCAGACTCACGCGGTTTTATCTTCGTTGACGTTATTAGCTACCGCTCCGAATGAAGCCTAGCGTATTTTGTAGCTTATCATTCTGATATAGTGGTGCGAGTAGTCGCCTCAACGCAGGCGGTTTCGGGTTCGATTCCCGCTCGGAAGATATTTGTATATGTATAAATATTTGTTTCCGGTCAGGGTGTGTCCTTGTAGATCTTCCCACAGTGTCTCGGAGAGCACGTAAAGCCGGCGGTCCTGGTTGCTATAACAGACATCTGATAACGATCGTTTCTTATTGTAAGGAAATTAACTACCAACCCGTAATGGAACAGCGTGATGGATTAAGATCCAACCTTTTTTCTATATGGAGGAGACGCCTTTGCCAAGCAGTGGGATGTTTACAGGCTGATTCTGACTGCGTTGAAATTTATGACCATTATTCCGCTACTAGGAATTGTAGCGTGATGTTGTATATATTGTTATTTTTAAAATATCTTTTTAATACTTATATATTTTATGTTATTTCTTCTCTTTCTTTGATTAGGCTCAAGAATTCTTGATTAGGCTCTAACCCTTCTACATGGAGGAGAGGCCTTTGCCCAGCGGTGGGACGTTTACAGGCTGATTGAGTTCAGTTCATTTCATATATATCTTTATAAATATCCAGAAAAAACATAACACAATCAAATAATCTAATGGTGAAGGAATTGAAATCGGTTTAGCAGTTTTAGAATCGATAACAAGCAACAAATCTTTTTATAGAAATATATAATACTAGCTTTTACCCGCAGCTTCGCTCGCATTTTTTTAAATAGAAAGTATTCTACATGTTACTTCTAATACCTCCAAGAGTATGTGTACAAAGTTTCATGATGATCGGTTAAGTAGTTTTCGCATGAAAGCGTAACAAACAAACTTACTTTCCTATTTATAATATTAGTATAAGTAACGTTATTGACAAGTTCCTGTTTTGTTTAGGTCCACGGAACGGCTCCCGATATCGCCGGCAAGGACATGGCCAACCCGACCGCCCTCCTACTGTCCGCCATTATGATGCTGAGGCACCTGCAGCTCAACGAACACGCGGACAGAGTACAGAACGCCTGCTACGAGGTCCTGCGCGAAGGGAAGACACTAACCGGAGATCTGGGTGGCACGAGCAAGTGCAGCGAATACACCAATGCAATTATTTCGAAATTAAATTAAATTATTATTTGTATATTTGACAGGAATTTTTCCGCCCTTTTAGATATATAGATGAAAAACAAAATGTTACCAGCTTGACGCAATTCGATTTGTGAATATGGCGACATAGTATTATTTTAGTTTTTTTTAGATAAAATTACCTGAGTCACTGAGTGGTCGGTAATTAAGAAGCGAATATAAAATGCCAAAGCATACATTCTCTGAAAGAATCAATAAGTATACCTACTTTTTATTTATCAATAAAAGGATTCAAAACTCTGAAATGAGATAATGATGAAGACTAAGAATTTTCTTATATTATTATAACCTACTTACTTTTAATCATTATTTATTAGAAGTGAACTAATCAAAGAGTTTCTTTGTTAAACAAGGAATGAAATGAAATTACAAATAAACTATTGTACAGTTATTGTTGTTTTGTTTACGTACCTTTTCAAATATTGTTTAATATAGGTATACCTTTAGAGGATATACTACTGGAGGTAGCTTCCCGTAGGCCGAAAGTGTAGACGAGTTTGTAGAGACATACAGACGTATCGAACTATATTCTATCTCTCTCTAGTCGCACGCAATTGGCTGTTGAATTTCTCCCTTCATGGTATAAACCATTTCTATTCGGTGAAGCGGTGGGAAGACCAATCGCGTGCGTTGAACATCTCGAAATTTTTAAGTTTTCATATTTTAAAAACAATTAATTAATAAAAACTGTTTCTTAGACATAATCATAGAGAATTTTTAATAATATAATTCATAATATAAAGTAATAATTGAGTATTCGATTAGAAATGTTTTAGTCAATATCCCGTAATGTTG
This sequence comes from Euphydryas editha, assembly GCA_036937285.1. Classification (NCBI taxonomy): domain Eukaryota; kingdom Metazoa; phylum Arthropoda; class Insecta; order Lepidoptera; family Nymphalidae; genus Euphydryas; species Euphydryas editha. The sequence goes on along the minus strand of JAUPFZ010000013.1, from coordinate 1,861,260 downwards.
AAGCTGATATATCGCGGTTGAAATAGCGAAAATTACCAATAGTTATACAAATCTAATAAAATATACTGTTCTCTTATATTAACGCGAATGTTACTCATTTAATTAAAAGTTTATTCGGAAACCTACCACCTCAGTCCCCCGAGACCATGGACGCTGTAAAGGTCCGAAACGTCGGGAAATAATAATTTTAAAAATCGTTAAAACTGTAATTTTTTTTTTAATAAAGGCGATAAAATCCTGTGTATAATTTTTAATTAAATCATAAAATATGTTACAAATGATATAGATGAGGAAGAAAACAAAAATCTTTACAAATAAATTTTTATTAAAATTTATTTTTAAATACCTATATACATTAATACGTAAACATAAACACTTAATACCTAAAAACAATATCTTAAAATTAATTTTATTAGGAGTTGCCATATTGATACAGTCAAAATTAGTCAAAATAATAAAAATGTACTATCCTGTACCGTAATATGCATGTCTACTGGTGGGCACAAACTGGAAGGGTAAAGCATATTCCACCATGCTGTTTCACTATGAGTTGGCGAACTGTAAAAACAATTATAATAGCTGGCAACTTCGAGTAAATATATACATATGTATTATTTTATATCACTCATTATTTACAGTAACATTGGTGACAAGTCCTTCGCCTATAATCTTGAAGTCTTCAATTATGGCTTCAATATTAACTTTATATTTCGTCTGTCCATCAATTGTCACCGGTTTTAATCCATTTGCTTTCAGTATCTGAAACAAATTTCAATATAACATTTTATAACAAAAACAGAATGTAGTTTAAAAAATAAGAGTTAAAAGAGGTTTAAAATTTAATATTCATATAATATTAATTATAAAAATTTTTATATTTCGTTCCACAATGGCCATCCAATGGCTCGTATGATAATAATTATACGACGAGTCGGCGCAGAAGTAACAGGAACCGGCTGTCGCACTACCGGTCGCAGGTTCGTTCCCCCGCTAACGACAAATGTTTGTATAGGTCACAAACTTGTCGTGGTCTGGGCGTGTGCTATGTGTGTTTCCGGACCCACGACACAGGATTCACATCCTATTGGGGGCCTTCGAGTGTGAAGCGTTAAATGATCATTAAAATACCTGTAAATCTCTCGGCTCATTTATATCCGGTTTCCATAGAACTGCGATGACGTCACCTCCATATACATCGTAGAAGAAAACCGCGAAATCTTCGTAAATCGACTGGAAGAGTAAAAAAAAATCTAATTATTCATATTAAAAATATTTCACTAAAACTAGACTAACATATCAAAGCTATTAATACATTTTTTATTCCATTATTTTGATTCAATGTTTTCTGTTTAATCAATTCAACGTCAGTTATGGAAACTATTTAGATAGTTATCTACTTGCTATGCCATGCGGCTTTACTCGCGTGAGTCACGATTTTCCGTCCTCTGCTGTTACACAATTTTCAATTTTGGATATTAATCTTACATTTGCAACTATAATAGCAGCTCAGCTGATGATAATTTATAGGTATACCATTAGTTCATCCAAATATAACTGGACGGGATTGAACTCGACGACGGGGATGATGTCCGCGACGGAGCCCTCGGGCCTCTTGCGGGGCTTCGACGACAGCCTTTCGCCGGAATAGGGCACTAATTGAGGGTTCAGGTGGATCAAGACGTCGTAGCCCTTAAGGGATGGAATGAAAGTCTCCTGAAAGAGGAATTAAAACTATGACAATGTGATAATATTAAAAAATCAGAAAAATTAAACATAATTTTGCTATTATTAAACCGAAAGTAAAATTTAAAATTAAGTTAAATTAATTACATTTAAAAAACTAATTTTTTGTTAATAGGTATGTAAAAGGTTAAATTTATTTTTAAATATTTAAATTGACTCTTTCAAGTTTAAAAACTGTTATCGCGCAGCGGACGGAGTTGTCTTTTGTTAATAATAACTGAGTTTAGTCGTACGAGATGTATGATTTTTCATAATTGGGTATGTTACAGATAAAAAAGAAATAAGTAAAGACGTGAGTGTATAATAGTACTAAAGATATGTTATCGACGCTAGCGTGTAGCAGGGATAACGAAGCGGGTGACCGACCAGGATGTCGTCCTTCATGTCGGCCAGCAGCGCCGTCCCCGCGTAGCGCAGGGCGGCCCGCGCCAGGCTCCGGGCCCGCAGCGCGGCCCGGGGGCTCGGCCCCGCGCGGCTCCACGCGGAGGGCAGGGCGCCGTCGTAACTCGTCACCACGTACATGTAGGGCGCCTGCTCGTCCCGCGACTGGAACTGCCGCTCTATAGCAGCTACGTCGTCTTCTAATTGTTACAAAGAGGAATATTTTTATTTTATTATTTTACTAGCATCCGCCCGCGGCTTCGCCCGCTTGGATGTCGGTTATTGCGACCACAAAAAAAATTCCTATGTTACTTCTAATACATACCTCTAAGAATATGTGTACAAAGTTTCATAATGACCGGTTAAGTAGTTTTCGCGTTAAAGCGTAACAAACAAACTTACATTTACATTTATAATATTATTATGGATTTAATTCTTTATTATGCGTACAGAAAATTACAAATAGAATACAAGTCATTGAACTAAATGTATAAAGGATTATATTTAATTTTTGAAATTTTGGAATTTTTTTACTGGGATGGAATATAAAAGATTTAATTCGTTATCGTTTTTTATTTCCTCCCATATAATGAAACGATACTCGCATAGAGCGAGTCAATTTGTATTGAAAAAAAAAAATCATTTTTGAATATTTTTGAAAACGTGACACGCGCGAACAAAATATTAAAAAAATACCACCACTATTTTCACAAAAAAAAAAAGAAATAATAAAATTTCAGAACAACGATCCATACAGGATAAACTCGAATGATTTTAAATTTACTCCTATTTTGTCCCATAAAGAAACATGTATATAGCATATTAAAAATATTAAAAAAAAAAAATAATACGACACACGGTTAATACTGTTAGTAAGTAAAACACATAATTATGTTACACACATTGGTCCTTTGGAGCAGGATATTCTAATTTTGGTATTTTTAGACGTGCGACTAGAAAGAGATAGCGTGTAGTCCGATATGTATCTCTCTCTACAACCTCGTCTACACTTTGGCCTACGGGAAGCTGCTTCCAGTATTATACGCTCTAAAGAAGTAACACTAACTGGTGAGATCATCGTTGAAGTCCAAGAGCAGCATCTCCCTGGTCCAGTCGGTGTCGGCCAGCAGGCGCAGCGCCCGCAGCAGCCCGCCGGCCGCGCTCAGCGGCGCCACCAGCGGCGCTACCAGCGGCGCCGCCCGCAGGAACACGGCGGCCACCAGCAGCTGCACCAGCGTGGGCGGGAAGTGCGGCGCCAGCATATGACTGGACAGCCAGCGCGACAGCAGGCACGTCGCCGGACCGAAGCACGGGTGACGTTGGTGCAATCTGTTAGATGTCAAATATAGAGCAACTTACTGAGTATTCTGGAAAAATTTCATGTATCTACCAATTACAGTTCCATAAACAGCTTTTTAACAGACGAACAAACAAGAGTCTTAATAATTACAATTAATAATAATAACGATTAATGTTCATTGACGCCCTCCGGCTAGAGAACTTTAAACCTCTAGTAATAATAGTTGTTGTTGTATTCCCAATAGGGGAAGGGAAAGGATAGAGTCTATACAGCCCAATCTAAATTTTGTAAATTTTATTCCGGTATAACAAAAGGCCGGAGTCAAGTCTGAAGTAACTTCATTTTTCTTCTGATTCCTTAAGCCTGAATATTTTTTTCAGAAATGAAATCTTAAAGTACTATAAAACGAGCGGGACAGCGAACTCACCCGTGCAGCGCCCCCCTCAGCGCCGGCAGCAAAACCGTGTCCCGCTGCAGCGCCACGCTTTCGCGGCCGTCCCGCAGCCGCACCACGCCCCCCTCAGCCTCCCTCCGCAGCAGGGTCAGCTCCTTGGGGTGCGCCACCCGCAGCCGGAACACGAGCCCGCTCCGCAGCACGTCCACGTGGGAGGCGCAGGCCTGCGTCGGGAGAGAGAACTGCTTCTTCAGTCGATCGGCTATTTGCAGGTGGAAGGCCGCTTTCAGGCAGCGGAAGGCTTGTAAGTCTCCGGGCCACTTGCCGCTGTGACCTGAAAATAATAATATTCATTATTGCACACCATGATACAAACTTACACAGTAAAATTCAGGAAAGATGTACAAAGGCGATCTTATCGCTGAAAGAGCGAGAGATTTCTTCCAGACAACCTTTGGGCAAACGAGACGGTATAGTGACAGCGGTTAGGAAGTGTACAAAGAAAACGACAATATTTTTTAACAAATGCAATAAATAAAAATATAATACAAATAAATATACTTACGTAAATAAAATAATATATAATATACATAAAAATATAGTACATATTATATGAAAATATATAATTAAATTTCGACAAATATGACGTATTAAGCGATATATACTCGTAATATTACTTAAGCTGTTGCTTGGAACAAGCTTAAGTTGGAGCTTGTCTTATTCAAAAGCGGGAGAGAGTTCCACAGACGGACAACTTTAATAATGAAGTAATTAGAATAGAAGGATGTTGTATGAGGAGCAGTTTTCAAAAGCAAATTGTATTTTAAAAGTATTGTTAATGACCTGAAAATAAAGTACGTGTTGAGCTGTTATTAAAATGTTACTGAAATATTTTCTTTATGTTCAATGTTCACTCGAAGAATTTGTGTACGTTAAATAAAACAACTGCCATTCATTCATTTGGATTAGTGTCAAAATGGCACGGATGATTTTGCCAATATCACGTAGATGACATTGGCAAATCAAGGCAAGGCAATGGAGAAGACACGAAGGATAGTAATCGTTTGGATCGAGATTGCAAAACAAATAAAATTTGTAGAGCTTAGAAATATTAGATATTTTATAGCTGACCTTTAACCTAAAACAACAGATATTTTGTATTTATTTTTTAGTTTAATTTTTTTATACTGAATACAATTTACATAAATAATTTGTATGTGTATGTCTAACTTAAATGTAACTGGGACGATTCCTGTTGTGAAATAAGTATTATCTTTTGGCACCATTGAAAACCATTAAACCAAAAGAAGAAGAAGAAGCAGGTATAAATTATATTTAAAAAAATTGTCATTTAAAAATGAAATAGTAGGGAAGACATCTTTACCAGGAGTTAAGTCTTTGAGGCCATTTAATTCTGTATAGTAATTCTGAAAAGGAAAAGGGGGCATTCATCTTATTAGATGTAGATGCTGGCGTGGAAGGTAGAAAATTGTCCCAGCAAGGAACATAAGAGCAAGTTTGTCCACAAAATCCTTAAGCCATACAGCTGGGCTATTAAATGTGGGATTTCCAGAGTAAATGGAACGACGAAATTTCTTAAGATTCAACGAAACTGTATGTGTTGTATATATACGCAAAATAAAAATAAATTTCATACTTATTTATGTAATTTTAAATATTCAATAAGTAAAATATTTAACAAGGGTAGACATAGATATTTAGACATTATATATGTATATTCCTAGATATTATTTTTAAAAAAAATGTGTCTGTGTGTATTAATGTACACAGGTATGAAGTTAAACTTTTTATTATATAATTAACATTAATTGGTCAAGTGAGGTTTACGAAACATGTGTATGTGTACTTATGTACGCACGTAAGAAGTTATATTTATAATAAAACGATGCGCCGAGTTACTGGGTAGTGCCCGCTATCTGTACTCAGACCCCGGTAACCATCTAAAAACAGAGTACTCGTCAAGACGAATCAAACGAGCCGAAAGTCGATAGACTAGGACTCGGATAGACACTCAAGACTTGGTGGCGTCGTTTCATTACATACATATATAGTACGGAGTCCCGAAATATAGTACGATACCATATATGGTCCCAAAATGTGACGATCGTAGTGTGACGATTTTTGATTTTTACCCCATATGTCGATATAAAATTTTCACTTCCAAAAAGTCTTCCGCCGCGTGTCTTTTTGCAATAAACTCAAAAACTACTGAACGGATTTTCATCCGGTTTTCACCAATTGATAAAGTGATTCTTTGGGATGGTTTAGGTACATATACATACTCCAAGCGCAGTCGGGGCAGGCCACTAGTAAGTAGTAATTGATTCACTCACTCAGTTCCAAGATCGCTTCGTTTACGGGAATGTACTCGGGTAGCCTCTGTGTCGTATCCTTGATGAGAGACGTGTCCCCGCGGCGTCGCGGGTTACGCTCCGCCAGCGCCGGGAGTGGCGGGAACGGCTCGCAGTAGCTGAACACTGGGGATATGCCTGCGGGAGGATAAATGTTATTTTGTTTTGATTATATATAGCATGACTGTATCGCAATAATAAAATAGAAGCAAGTTTCTGACTTATTCAATTTAGAATATTAAAAAATAGTTCTTACATTACATCTATCTTATCTTAATAATAATTTTAATTTTCTTACATTACAGCTGATAAATTTTTAAGATTTATATGGCTTTTCAACTGTAGCCATTCCGGGCCTGTCCTGGCCCGACTTGCCCCCTCTCTCTCGGCTCTAACGAACATTATGCACCAACTTCGTAATGTAAAAATCGATATGTCCAAAATCGTAATGTAAGTTGCTGTGAATACGACGCAATCGTGTTGACAGAGACTTGGTTAAAGGAAGATGTTGTTAGCAGTGAACTTTTTGATATTAGATATAATGTTTTCAGACGCGATAGACAAAAATCTGGATTAAATTTAAAGAAAGAAGGAGGTGGCGTTTTGATAGCGGTTTCCAAGAAGTTCACTGCTACTGCCATGCGCAACTGGCAGAGTGAATGTGAGGACTTGTGGGTGACTGTTGATATTGGAACTAGTTCTAGTATTGCAATATGTGTTGCATATTTACCTCCACCTGTACAAAAACAAACTCTTAAACATTTTATGGATAATTTTAATTCAGTTACAGAGAAACTAAATAAATACCATAGTATAGTAATAGGGGACTTCAATATGGGCAGTATAGACTGGACTCAGTTGCAAGTCGCTGCAGACCTTACAGTCCCCAGTAGTACTCATTCCATATTATTTAAAGACTTTCTAGATTTTACTCATTTAAATAACTTAGAACAATATAATACTGTTTATAATGTTAATAATAAAATTTTAGATTTGGTTCTTGCTGATCAGCTTTTTTGTCAAGTAACAGAAGCTACAGTTAGTCTTAGCAAGATAGATCCTCATCACCCTCCCCTTGATATTGTTCTAGAGTACCATCCCGATAAAGCTCTGAAGCCTAATAAAATAATTAGATACAACTACTACAAAGCTAATTACGAAAACATTAACTCTGAATTAGGAAAAATCAATTGGCAAGAATTATTCAAGAACATCATGGATCCTAATCAAATGCTTGACATATTTTACGAGCGCATTGATAGATTGATAAAATTGTTTGTTCCAACGACTACCAAAAGTAATAGCTCTAAACCTCCTTGGTTTAATAAAACATTGAAAAGATGCATTCGCGAAAAAAGCAAATACGCTAAAAGATATTATAAATATAAAAATCCTATGGATAAAATTTCTCTACAACTGTGCAGCAAACGTTATAACAAAATATCTAAGGAGTGTTACAACTCGTATATTAATTATATTGAGGAGAAAATAACTACACAACCCAAATGTTTTTGGTCCTACATGAAGGCTAAAAGAGGTGGAAATGGTACCTATCCGAGGACTATGTCTAATGGTGAAAGTTCGACTGATAATGGAGACGATATTTGTAACATGTTTGCGTCATATTTTCAGTCTGTATATTCTCCTAATACAAAACTGGGGAGTGAGGTCAGCACTTCAGCATTCTTAAGTAGGTTTAAAAATACTTCAGACTCCTTCTCAAATATAAAGATAGATATGGATGCAATTATCACTTATCTTAAGAAATTGGACAGATCGAAAGGTGCCGGCTCGGATGATCTGTCACCAATTTTTCTAATAATGTGTGCTGATGAACTTGCAGTTCCTCTTAGTTTAATTTTTAATCTGTCACTAAGTACTGGGATCTTCCCGGAAAAATGGAAACTAGCAAAGGTTGTTCCAATACATAAATCGGATGCTAAAGATATTGTCAGCAATTACAGGCCAATTGCCATCCTTCCCGTCCTAGGTAAAGTTTTTGAAGGCTTAATAGCCCCTATTCTCCAAAGTTACTTCAAAAAATATGTGTCCGATTACCAGCATGGCTTTACTCCTGCAAGATCCACACGTACCAATTTAGTAACATTTGTGGAAAACATAATCGAGGCGGTGGATTCTAACAAACAGGTAGATGCAATTTATACTGACTTCAGTAAAGCGTTCGATAAGGTTTCACATGACGTACTAATCCAGAAACTCCACGTATATGGTTTTACAGATCCCTTTCTAAAATGGCTCGGTTCCTACCTAACCAATAGGTACTTTTATGTTGTAGTCAATGGCTATAAATCAAACATCTTTCGTATAACATCAGGAGTACCTCAGGGGTCACACTTGGGGCCTATTCTCTTCAATATCTTCATCAATGATTTGCCTGAATGCTTTAGCAATTCCACAGCTTACCTGTTTGCCGATGATTTAAAGATAATGCGAATAGTAGATAGTGAGAGAGATGCCTTATTGCTTCAGAGTGACATTAATGAACTATTAGATTGGTGTAAAAATAATGGCATGGAACTTAACATCAACAAATGCTCACAGATAACTTTTACCCGGAAAAATAAACCATATGTGTACAACTATCTTATCAGTGGGTCACTGTTGAATGTAGTTGATACTATCAAGGACTTAGGAGTTATAATTGACCGTAAGTTAACTTTTATCCCCCATATCGATACGATCATTAAAAAAGCGTCAAAATCTTTAGGTTTTATAATTAGAAATACCAAATCATTTCGGAAAACAGAAACCAAGGTTTTTCTTTTAATTCATTAGTACGTAGCTTACTTGAGTATTGCTGTGTTGTATGGCGGCCTCATTACGCGGTGCATAGTCTTCGAATAGAACGACTTCAAAAACGTCTATTATATCATGTGGCACACTCAGCAGGCGTTGCCAAGAGGATCAAAGGATACGCTACACGTCTTGATTATTTTAAAATTAAAACCTTAGAAAGCAGAAGAAAGATATTAGACTTATTATTATTATCAAAAATTTTAAATGGCTGCATCAACTGTCCTGATCTTTTATCAAAATTCAAACTCCGAGTTCCCGCTAGATATCCCAGAAATCCCATTAATCTCCTATCTCCCCCCTTCCGTAAAACCGTACTTGGCTCTAACTCTCCAGTTTCAAGACTTTGTAAGCTTCACAACGAATATGCTCAAATAGATATGTTCTGTTCTTCTCTAGGCAAGCTCAAATATCAGCTTCACTTAGAAATTAAGTAGTTCCTTATATTAAGTATTTATTTTTGTTACCGCTATTTTGTTTGTGTTATTTTCTTTTTTTCTTTTGTTAGCGTTGCAACTTACCTTGGTATTCTTTGTTTGCATGCGGTGTTTGCCGATCTATTATTGTACACTTAGCTCTAAGTCATACATAGCTTATTTAAGAAATGTATTTTTAGTGTAACAATTACTGGTGAACCTAATAAATAAATAAATAAATAAATAAATAAACTTCATACCCGGGAGCGTCACCCAGCAGTCACACGCCCCGTCCCCGGGAGCGTCACCCAGCAGTCACACGCCCCGTCCCCGGGAGCGTCACCCAGCAGTCACACGCCCCGTCCCCGGGAGCGTCACCCAGCAGTCACACGCCCCGTCCCCGGGAGCGTCCCCCAGCAGTCACACGCCCCGTCCCCGGGAGCCCACTCACCATAGACGGCGCTGACGTCCAGCGGCAGCTGGCGGAGCGCCCGCAGCTCGGCGCGCAGCTCGTCGAAGGCCTGCAGCACGCGCAGCGAGCTCTCCTCCAGCTGCGCGCCGACGGCGGAGCGCCGCACCAGCAGCGCCGACAGCTGCCCGCCGCAGTGCTGCAGCTGGGCCGGCTGGATGTCTGCGGAATACTCATTGTTCACTCGACCGTTCTGGTGTAGTGGTGCAAGTGGGTGCCTTAAACCGCGCACCGGCGGTAGCGGGTTCGATTCGCGCTCGGGACAAATATTTGTATTTGTACGAATATTTGTTTCCGGTCTGGGTGTATATCCTTGTGGATCTCCCCACTGAGCCTCAGAGAGCACGTACAGCCATCGATCCCGGTTGTTATCATAAACACCTGATAACGATCGTACCCATGGTAGGGAAATTATTCCTTCCTTCTATATGGACAAGAGGCCTTCGCGCAGACCATGACATAAATCATTTCCATTCGGTGAAGTCAGCAGTGACCAATCGCGTGCGACTAGAAAGAAATAGCATGTACTTGCGATATGTCTGTACCTCCCTACAACCTCGTCTACACTTTCGGCCTACGGGAAGCCGCCTCCAGTAGTATATGGTCTAAGATCATAACAGATTGGTGTAGTGGTCACTGTTGTAATCTGTGGTAAATTTATAATACTGACTTTTACAATAAGAATATAAAAACTGTCATGGCGTTTATGCAGAAGTTTGGAAGTTTCTAGATACTCAACAAATAAATTTACTTAATATTACCAGTTGTCTAATTTATCACTAAAATTAATAAGAACTCCATCATCCCAACAGTCCCTGCAATTCCGTTTCCGTTGATCGTAAAATGTAAGAACGTGGAAGCAGGCCGGCTAAACAAATTATAAACAAAGTTATAATGTTTAACTTGTAATAAACGATCTAGAAAAAATAATAAACCAAGATTTTTTACTGGCCCATTGGCATAGTTGACAGTGACCCTGCTTTCGGCTCCAGGGTTGTGGGCTCGATTCCAGTCCAGAGTCTGGGTAAACCTAACATATATATTTATTTATTCTGTAAATAATTATGTTGTTGTTGTGTATTTGAAATGGATGCCCTGTAAAGTTTTAAATTTGTAAGATCCGTCACTTTTCTACGACTATGACGATATGTATTATTTGTATGTATATTTTTTTTAAAAATGTATATCAGTCGGCTGTTACCTAAAACACACTTAGGAACAGCCGACCGATCGTGTGTGTATGTTAAACGTATATATTTTAAAAAAAAAACCAAGATGCTTACCATACTTGTCCCGCAGCAGGTGGTCCAGCAGCTGCCGGCAGATTTCCCTGCGGTCTGCCCAGCAGTGGGCGCTCCACACGCACGCCTCGGTGATGGATCCGTCCTGGAAGCGCCGCAGCTCCGACTTGTCCCCCCAGAAAGCCCTGAAACATACACTACATTGTACACGACATTTAACTATACACAATAACAATCCTAGGAAGACTCCTCCTTCTTTTCCCTCGCCTCTTCCCGTTACGCGGGGTTGGCTTTCTTAATCATTCGGCGCCATTTACTTCGCTGGTAAGCATCGTCGTCACTAAGGCCTAGCTTTTGCATGTCCTTTCGGACATTTGTCAACAATCCTAGGAAGACCAATTCCATATATTAACTAAATAAATAAATATTAACCAACAATCACACCACGTTAACCTAGCCCCGTGGTAAGTTCGTAAGAACTTGTGTTACAGGTACTAGGAACGGAAATAAATTTAAGATATAAATACATATATAAATAAATACACATCATACACACATACAGATTATCTGCACGTGGCGGGATTCGAACCCGCGACCGCTGCGTAAAGTGTCCAGTTGCCTGACCACTCGACCAGCCGGCCGTCAAACATTAAATAAATAAATAATTATACATTACATACACACACGTTGTCTGTCATCTGTTTCTAATAACAGCCGACTGATATCCTTTTTTTTTTAATAAATATACATCTCAATAATACATACATAAATAAATATATATTACGACTAGATTCAGGGCGGGAATCGAACCCATGATTGTTACAGTTTATATACCTATCCAAAACGTAGGCTATAAAACATACATATAAGTCTCACTCATAGAATCAAATCAGTACCCATACCAAGCAGGTATAACAATGAGGTAACTTATAAGCAAGTATAGCAATGAGCTAACTTATAAGCAAGTATAACAATGAGGTAACTTATATAATCAAGTCCATACCTGAACTCTTCAGCTTCCGGCATATTAGCTGGCGGTCCCTTGTCGACAATGTTCATTGCATTTTCAGGGTTCAAAATAAACCCAAACATCAACTTTTCTTTGTATCTAAAATTATTCAGTACATATTAATTTAAATATATATATGATAGATGTAGCTCGACTACAATATTCATATTTACGACCACTTATCTATACTTGTAATAAAAAAACTGCAACAAATCCAATTATACACATTCAAGATATATTGAAAAAGGACAATATAATCGCCGCTGAAACGAGAGGTGTTATATTGTTCATTTTTCTCAAATGTCTGCATCTTGCTCGCTCATCACGCCAAAAATGCATAATGAATTTAAACATAACTGGGCATATTAGAGTTCATACTACGAGCTAGGACACTGGGTACTTTTTATACCGTTGGTCTATTACGTGACTTGCGCGATCGTGGGAAATCGCTGTGGTATCGAATTTCAATACTAATTGAGGCTCAGCTAGCATTGAAATTTGATATCACAGCGATTTCTCGCAATCGCGCAAATAACGTAATAGTTCCGCGTAATTCGTCACGGTTATCTTGAAAGACGGGATGAAATTCAAAATGTTTACTCAGTTATAATTTATTAACGCGTAGTACTACAATAGATTTACCTACTATTTCTTTTTTTGTTAGGAAGTAGATATTTAAATGATTATCCTATAAATATTTCGAGGTTTGTAGTGCAGAAATTGCAGATAATATCATAACTCTTAGTAAAATATCCAATATAAATTAAAAATTGAACTCAGAATGTTAAAGAAACGTTTGAAGTTACGGTTTATCTTAAGCTGGTGTTTATTTATTGGTTTATACTTTATTTTATAGACTTAATGAAAGGGAAGGTAGCATGAAACACGATTACTCAAAACTTGGTAAAAACTGTATATTAATTGAGGCATTTCTATCAATTCTTGTTGATTTCCTTTTCGTCACAAAAATTATAAAAGTCAAAGTTTTTTAAGAAGAAAGCTAAGCAAATTACAATTTAACTTTGTATTTAGATAGCTAGAGATGACATTTAATGCATAAAATACTTGACATTCTGAAATTTCCCAACTTACGCATTAAAAACAGTAGTACCTGACTAGTATTAAGTTAGCTAGTATTATAAATAGTAAATGAAAAATAATCTCACCCTTCTTTTTTGGCTTTATCCAGTTTTTTTTTCACCGACCAAGAGAAATCTGCTTCAACGATTTGCTGTATCAAATCAACTCGGTTACTGAGACCTTTCGACATTAAATTGTAGAGAATATCGGTCACCAGCGATAAATCATCCAAACCATAGTTAACTCTGGCCGATTTAGGAGCTTTATTTAACACTGCTTCCTTTACTTCGGGGAGATTTTTAAAACTATAAAAAAAAAAATATCATAAACTACATTTTATTTGTCTTCTAAAAATTAAAATGTGATGGATACTTTCACAGAATGCACAGTAGCAACGTATGAAACAAAATTACAATTTTTAATTGTACTGTAGAGGTTCTTGCTGATGCTTTTCAGCAGTTCTAAAGTGCTTTTAAAACCTACTGTAGTTACGTTATTACGTTTTGATTTGATTTTAAAAAACCTGAATTTATGTATTTTCCTATAATCTGTTACTCGGGTAGAATTATTAGGAATATAGCCTCTTTTGAAATTAATTTTACCACATACCATAATATCCGATCGAATTGTAACAGGGGTGTTACAGGTGTCATAAATAATGGTATAAAACTATTAATCTTTCCATTATCTAATATTTCCACTGCGAGAGTCGATTCTCTTCTCAAAGCATAGTAGGTGCCTTTACACATTTGCCAACATATGTTATAGTAGCCAGTTCTATCAATGAATACAACTGGAAAATGTTCATGGAACTCTTCTATTGATATATTCTGCTCTTTGCTAAGAGATATGCCTTTTGTATCCCATTCTGATGATTCTATAAATGAAAAATTGAAAAATTACTATAAATTGTTTTGTTTTTATACTGTATAATATAATATAATATAATATAATCGACGTAGGCTAGCTCGTCTGTCGGTGTTCTACAGAATATATTTTGGTGAGTGTGCGAAGGAATTGCACAATCTAATTCCCCCAACAACCTTCCGCCATCGGGACACTAGGCGCGGTCGATCGTTCCATCCTTATGTCATTGATATGCCACCTACGCGCACAAAACGCTTTGGCACTACGTTCTTGATGCGCACGGCTAAGGAATGGAACTCGTTGCCCGCGTCTGTGTTTCCCGAACGATACAACCTGGGTGCCTTCAAGGCCGGAGTGAATAGACTGTTATTAGGCAGGCATGCTCCACCTTCGACCGCATCGTCACTTAACATCAGGTGAGATAGCGGTCAAATGCCTGTCTATTTGTCATAAAAAAAAAAAACTGTACTCTATCAACCTGTAAACAACCCATTGCTAAGCAAAGGCCTCTTCTCCATATAGAAGAGTTGGAGCTTAATCCACCACGCTGCTCCACTGCAGGTTAGTGGATAATTTACTTACCATGAGTAACAATATCGTTATCATGTCTATGATTGCAACTGGGACTGACGGCTTTACGTGCTGTCAGAGTACCACCACAAAATACCGAAACAAATATTTGCATAATACAAATATCTGTCCTGAGCGGAAATCGAATCTGCGACCGCCGGCGCGCGGTATGAGGAGACTACTCTCAAAACTACACCAGAATGGTCATCATTTGTTTTATCATAATCTCAACCAGGTCAATCACTATTTTCTGTGTATTCTCCATCCTACATGATTGTCGTTGGTGAAATCATGTAATAATTTTGCACCATTGAAAGCCATAAAAAGGAATAAATATAAAATATTGTTTCTATTTTAGATGTTGTAAATTGTGTACTAAAATTTTTTATTCATAGCATAAGAAACATACCAGTTAATTCAATAAATATTAATAAAAATTATAAAAAATAAGTACACTTATTTTATATTTATACTATCATTAATATATTAAATTGGTTGACATGTAATTGATCTTAATAACTGTTTTATTATTGAAAACATTTGTTGTGTTCCATAACAAAACTTAAGCAAGCAGTAAGTTCTAATGACTCCATGTAACGACAAGAGATTGTGTACTCTCCTGTGTATCATTGTGTGACCACTGTTTGAAAGATAGTAACAGTTACAAACTTCAATAATTTATTATCTCTGTAACGTAACATGGGTTATATATATATATATATATATATATATATATATATATAGTTGTAATAATTTACAAATACATAACTTGAACAAAAAAATAAAATAAATAACATGAACTTACTTAAAGCGATCCAGACGTTCCTTATTATTTGATAACTACTCATAATATTGTTTATTCGTTTTGACTGCACAAGATATGCAATTAACATACTAATTATATATCCTGATACTTGTAAATTGCGCTGTCGTATCCATATTTTAAGTAATGTAACAGCCTGTTTGAGATTTTCACTATTAATTAATGTTTCTCTTAAAAACTCCTGATTTACAGATGCTGCTATGTCACATAGAATGCTGCTATTATAGTATGGAGTCGGAGGACCAATTTCAGAGACATTTTCTTGGTTTTCAGATGAAAACAGCCATGATTCTCTCAAGTTATTTCGAGATGGACTAAATCTATGAAATTTATATGCTTCCGCATCACAAGCAAGATTTAGTTGTACAGATAAATGGTTACCGAGTTTCCCTTTTGGTTTTATTTCAATTATAGGTTTTGTTTCACAACTATTAGAAAATATATATTTTATTTCCTCTACTATTTCCGACTTGCTTAAATGAGACGCAATGTATGCTAAATATGCAGCTCGTTTTTTATGATATTTGTAATTTATTGAGTCATTTTTAGTGTAAGTTTCTGCAGGGACTGTTATTTGTAAGTCAACGATTAATTTTGAACTAATCGAACAACCCATCGAATAGGAACCGATAATTTCAATATCGTTAAATTTATGAAATTTGAACATAACCTTTGTTCTGTTATGGCGTTTGCTGATCGGTAATTTAACACTCAATTGTTTAACAAACGATTTCTCAGTTAAATCGTACTCTGTATCGTCTTCAGGTAGAGTTAACAAGTATGTTTTAAATTCTGTGAACCATTCCTGAAATCTTTTGACTGTTTTCTCTTTTACCTTGACTTCCTGTAGTACTTCTTCGATTTGAAGTCTGAATAGATTAGAATTGAATAAATTTTCTGTTTCTTGAAGTCGGTTTAATTCATTTGCGGTTGGTTGACGATATAAACTTTTCGTTTTTATACGCTTTTTACCATCTTTATTACCTGAATCATTTGGTCTTTTACCGTTTTCATTGATAATATTTGATTCGTCATCATCTAAAAGAGAATTCTCTATTTCCTAGAAATATATTAAATAATTTATTTTTGATATTGAATTAAATGAATTTCAAATATAATAGAGTTTAATACTTACGTGTTTTACCATCGTTGTAAGATATAAACACCAATATATTTTCTAAAGTATTAGAATAAACTCAAAGTTATATATTTGTACACATTTTTACTTTAAATAATGTGGTTATAATTTAGTAAACAATAAAACAATAAGCAAAAGCAAGCCATGCGCATGTAATCGGCCATGTGATGTGCACTTTGCTTTGACGGTTGACAGTTGACACTTACGACCACGGCCGTGTAACCCCTCCCCCCCCACCAGCCTGGAAATTTGAGATATAGGGTACGTTCGCGGGCCCTCTTCTAATTGATACTTCATCACTTTTATAGGATTTTTTAATCTATGCATTCCACAGACCACATGCGCGGAAATGATACTTCTTTAATTAAAAACTGAATTTAACTATCAAACTTTAGTAAATAATTGTTTGCTATTGTTCATAAAAGATAAACAAAATTATCTTCTTACATTTATTCACTACTTATTATTTTAATCAAAAACTGATAAATAAAAAACTATTGCGCATGTCCCATTTCCGTTTCCGCGCATGTGGTCTGTGGAATGCATAGATTAAAAAATCCTATAAAAGTGATGAATTATCAATTAGAAGAGGGCGCGCGAACGTACCCATAAAAATTAAAAAAAATACTAATCGACGTATTTTGAATAGCACTTTCCAAAATTGTTTATTATTAAAACAGCACCCTCGTAGTTTACGAGTAAAAAATTAATAAAGATACTACACGCTACACCATCGATATCACTTGAAATACTTCGAATTTCGTACTTTTTGCACAGTGGAAAAACTGCACCCAACTCGAAACTAATTGTACTATCATTAGAATTTCACAAAATGCAATAGTTATTGCAACAAAATATTAAAAAAAAAATTATTATATAAAAAAAATTATATTACATTATATTATATTTTATTATTTATTATATATAAAAAAATATTTTAAACAATATTATTTATGGCGTTGGCGCCCTCTACAAGGAAATATTTGACAGTGCTCTTCCCCAGACTGATTACGTTTTATTTGTTTGCTGCAGACCTGGCTGGTGAGTAGCGGGGCTAAATGAATCCCTAGATGCACCTCGACCGCAATGTTCAATTTCCTTCATGTAGGTAGGTACGTATTCTCCATTCTACGTGACGTTTGCCTTGCCTCAAACCTTTTGTGCTTTTTTGGCACTATTGAAAGACGTTAAATTAAACCAAAAGAAGAAGAATAATGTAGGGGAGAGTTGGATAATACCGCGCGTTTGATAATTCCACGCCCTAGCATATTTCAAAAACTAAACGCTAATTGCGCTATCCAGTCCTTAAAGATCACAGTCCGAGTCCTCTACCCCTCCCCGTGCACGACGGTAATTTACTCCGAGCAGCGATTAAGACACATCGTGTCTTACAAGTTTTTACTCTCGTTCCTTATAATTTCGCGGGCATTTTTGACAAGAGGTAAGCTATTCTATATTTGTATTGTAACACATTGATTACTTTTATTTGAATCCTAACATATTATAGAATTAATGACTAGATTGATTTGAATACACAATTAACTTGACTGTATTATTTTGAGGTTATAAAATGAAATAACAGAGTTTGTCAATTCCGCGCCCAGGGCGTGTACGAGTGAAGACCACCACGTACCGGCAAGCACAGTGTCGGACGGCCATCCACGAGATGAACAGACGACTTGAAGAGAGTCGCCGGAAGTCGTTGGATGGAGGCTGCTTTGAACCGGAGTCGATGGGGGGAGGGAGGCCTACGTTCAGCAGTGGACATCCAATGGCCGATATGGTTATGATAATTAATCTAGTCGTAAAATAATAATTATATCTAGGTATAGAGAGGAGTCTATGCTTCTTTTTCTACGAACGATTTTATTCAACGTTGCATTTTTTTTTTAATTCTAAGTTTACTGATAGAAATTCACGAAATTATTATGGGCACGGTTTTATCAGACCAGTCTGATAATACCACGCTTTCCTGTTTTTTTATTATTTTGCAATAATTAATTATTGTTTATTTTTTGAAATATTTTGCCGTGATGTATGCGTAGCTAAATAAATTCTGTACTATTTACTGCATTTTTGAATATATATATCGAACCTTCTCCGAATTATAGGTCCAAGTTCTTAGAGGCTCGGTAATATCCAACTCTCCCCTACAAGTAATATTAACCGAACTCAATGAGGTTGTGTTGCTTAATTACGAAGTTCCTATTGCCACCTTCTAGCTCCATCATGAGATTAGACCCTAGTAACCATCTAAAAACAAAATTCTCGTCAAGACATATTAAATGAGCCGAAACTCAATGGGGTTACGTCGTTTCATTACAGCGTTCCTTTGACCACCTTCCAGCTCCATTATCCGACCCTAGTTACCATTGAAAGACAAACTATTCGTCAAGGCTATTCAAACGAGACCAAACTCAAATCAAATCAAATCAAAATATTTTATTCGTTATTAGGTGATTGATTACACACTCAACGAACGTCAAAAAAAAAATGTCTCGGTAGACATCTACAATTTCATCATCGGCTTTACTAAATATTACAATAATATAATAATGTTCCTAGTGTAGGCCGAGAGAAAAAAAGCCGGAGGAAAAAAAACTCTCGGTACTCTCTTTACCATATCATATTTTGTACATACAATATAAAAAAATTATTCACAAAGAACGAGCAAATCATGTTACTGCCAAGCAGCCTTGTCATTTAAAAAATCTTTAATGCTATAATATGCCTTACTACATAATTTGGATTTAATGAAGTGTTTAAATTTATTTAGGGACAAGTCTTGCACATTACCAGGCAGTGTATTGTACATGCGTATACAGTTACCTACAAAAGAGTTACTTATTTTGTGGAGCCTAAAATTAGGAATGGCCAATTTGTTTTTATTTCTTAAATTTATATTATGTCTATCACAGTTCTTGACAAATTTATTTTTGTTTTTATGTGTGTATAATAAATTTTCAAAAATATATTGAGAGTAAACAGTTAGTATTTTTATTTCCTTAAATTTATTTCGTAAAGACTCACGGGTGCCCATACCGTAGATAGCTCTGACAGCTCTCTTTTGCAAAATAAATATACATTGAATATCAGCAGCGTTTCCCCACAGCAGTAAACCATAAGTCATGATGCTGTGGAAATAGCTGAAATATACTAATCGCGCGGTTTTTATATCCGTCAACTGGCGTATTTTTTTTACTGCGTAAGCTGCGGAGCTGAGTCTGCCAGATAACTTCCCAGTATGAGGACCCCACTGTAATTTTGAATCTAAGGTTATACCCAGAAAGACAGCCATCGACAGCTGATCGACCAATTCTATTTCCTTATCCCTAATCCTGATACTGGTTGTAGCCAACTTAACATTCGGTAAAGTGAATCTCACACATTTTGTTTTGGATTCATTTAATAGTAGATTATTTACATTAAACCAGTGGATAATCTTAGAGAGAGCCCTGTTTACATCGTCGAGTGAATTTTGTCCACGTTTAACCTTAAACAGTAAAGATGTATCATCTGCAAACAAGACTATCTCATGATCATCTCTAACAAGATGAGGGAGGTCATTAATATAAACCAGAAATAGAAAGGGACCTAGAATCGAACCTTGAAGTACTCCCATTGTTACAAGAGAGCCGGGGGACCGCTTGTCGTTGATCACCACGCTTTGGGTCCTGCCACTCAAATAAGAAGTGACAAAATCGAGAGCGGTACCCCGGATTCCATAATGATGTAGTTTCCTGATTAATGTCTGATGCTGGACACAATCAAATGCCTTAGAAAGGTCACAGAATACACCATAGGCATCGTGTGACTGATCCCAGGCCTCATAAATAGTCTCTAAAAGTTTAATTCCAGCATCAGTAGTAGACCGGCCGCGAGTAAAACCAAATTGTTTACTGTGTAAGAGTTCATTACTTTCAAAATGTTTTTGAAGTTGATTTAGGATAATTTTTTCAAAGATTTTACTGAAAGTGGGAAGTACCGATATTGGACGAAAGTTAAAAGGATCTGCGGTACTTCCAGATTTAAATAAAGGCATTAACTTGCTAAATTTCATCAAGTCAGGAAACACACCACTATCAATACAATTATTAACAAGTATGCTTAATTAAAAAAATCAAAAAACCCGACTGCGTAAAAATACTCTTATTATAAACTAAAAAGAATGAAACAATTTACTAGCTTTCATTTGATACCCATATTGCTTCAGTAAAAAAAAAAATACAACTCCCCCCCTCATTCCGCCATTTGCGAGCGCCATTTTGAAAATTTATATAGCCTATGTCACTACTACAATTTAGACAAATCCAACGACACCTCATATGTTAAAAACCGTCCAGGCGTTTGGGCTGTAGGGCGTGCCAAAGAAATGGACATACATACATACATACCAGCGTTGCCAGATTTTATTTTTGCCAAGTCGGGATTTTGGAACTTTTTGAGTGAAATACCGGGATTCGTTCGTCGAAAGCGAGACATACCTAGTAGATATAAAAACGTATATAATCAGAAGTTTTTAAATATTTATCTTTTCTATTTGAATTCAAATTAAAAACAAATATACGTTTACGTGACAATAGACAGCAAAAATAGCCATAGAAAATGTATTTTAATAAAAATATAATATTTGAAATCAGATTTACCCTATCGTTAAATAGAGGAGTCTTATTCGTCTTCGGAAATAAAAGGGCGTGCGGCCAGTCCACACTTGTCTGTGTCACCCGGCCACGCTTCCTCAGCACGCTGCACGCATGGTCAAGTTTTCCCCGAAAAGCGGGACTCAGCGTGTCCCGCGCGGGACATTTAATTTTGATTTAAAAATCGGGATGTCCCGCCAAAATCGGGACGTCTGGCAACACTGATACATACATACATATATACATACATACATACATACATACATACATACATACATACATACATACATACATACATATACATACACTCGAAAAACATAACCCTCCTTCTGCAGTCGGGTAAAAATTAAAGCCAGTTCTGGAGCAACTATTTCAATTAGGGAATTTATAAGATGTACAGAAATGCTCCAGAGATCTGGTGTTCTCTTTATATTTAACAATTTAAAAGCCTTTAAAATACAATACTTATTCACATGACTAAATTTAAATTCTACATTACACATAGGTACGTTAGATTTCAACAATGATTCTGCAATGGGAGTAGATAAGTTCAGGGTTTTAGTTAATTCTACCGGTATGC
Source organism: Euphydryas editha (assembly GCA_036937285.1). NCBI lineage: Eukaryota > Metazoa > Arthropoda > Insecta > Lepidoptera > Nymphalidae > Euphydryas > Euphydryas editha. Next base: position 1,839,423 of record JAUPFZ010000013.1, on the reverse strand, counting down.
GAGTGAAGAATTTTTCAAATTCGTTGGCAATTTCTAGGTCTTCAGTAATGATTTTGCCATTAATATTAATTTTATAGTCACTCTCATTACTTTTTAATTTACCCGTTTCCGCATTTATAATTTTCCAAGTAGATTTCACTTTGTCGACACTATTTAATATTTTATCACTAATATATTTCTTCTTTGCAATTTGACAGACTACTTTGAATGTTTTTGAGTATAATTTAACATAATTTTGAAATTTTTTCGTTGTGTTAAACTGTCTTTCTGCGTACAACTCATACAATCTCTGTCTACTCTTATATATACCTACAGTAGCCCACTCGCTAAATATTGGGGCGTCACAAACTGTAATCTCCTTGGATTTATATATGGAGTTAAATTCATTTAAAAATGTCTCAAAAAATGTTTTATACATTAAATTGGGATCCATGTCATTACTCAAGAAAGGAAGCTTATTACACAAATTAACTCTCATACAATTCAGGCGACTTGCTGTCATTGGCCTACATACCTACTATTTTTCGTTTTTTGACCCTTTTTTTTCTACACTAAAACTTGCTAGTTGACCACAATGGTCTGAATCTAATTTATTGAATATTATCTTACTATCAGGATTAATGTTACAGTATATATTATCTAAACATGTTGAGATTGTATTGCAATATCTAGTTGGCTCCAAAAATAAGTTAAACAAGTTATATGATTTAAATAAATTTAGGATGTTGTAAGTCAGCGAACAATTAATAAGAATATCGACGTTGAAATCGCCACATACAATCAAATGTTTATTAGATTTTGACAATTTGCTTAAGGCTTGATCAAGAACTTCTTCAAAATTAAAATAATCAGAGGAACCAGGCCTGTATACGCACACTATTATGAATTGCTTAAGTTCTACACAAGACATCTCTATTGTGCATTCTACAGAGAGGGACACAATATCTTTCCGTTCTTTACATTTTATATTATTTTGTAATAAGATTAACGACCCCCCATGTATTGTGTTGACTCTGCAGAATGAACTACCAACCCGGTGGTTGCTGAAACTAAAGATAAGTTCAGTTCCCTTACGCCAGTGCTCTGTAATACATAAAATATCAATTTGTTCTGAATTCATGAATAGTTCCATCTCTAATTCTTTGCCCTGTGTTAAACAACAAATATTTTGATGTACCAGGTTGATATTATTTATTTTATTTGATTTAACAATATTTATAGGGCAATTATGAGCTAATTGTGTGTTACTATTCAGTATAACGCTAGAGGGAATAATCTCTGTTGTCTTACTGACTAATTTAAATGATTTGGAAGAAATTCCAAAGCATTGGTAATGTCAAATTTAAATTTATTCTGCTCAATAGAAGCAGATAGCTTAGCTAAATTCTTAGCTGTAATATGTAAAAAATATGATAGCGACTTAGCTATCCGTCTTGATAAATAACTAGGAAGGGAAGTCCTTCCTTTGGTCAATTTTAAATTACATTTATTTTTACTAACACTACTGTTAGAGTCTGAACTAAATATACTATTTATGTCAATAATACTTATTTTATTGTTATAATTACTTAATAAATGTAATTTCTGATTTAATTTATAAATTATATTATTTTCAGCATCTGGCGCATTCTTATAATAGGGAAAAGTGAACATTACAATGTTTTTAATTGGCAAATGACTTAATTTATTTAAATGTTTAACTAACTGTTCACTATTAATGTTTCCCCTATTGGCAATTAATAAAATTATTATACTATTTGAATCAAATTTGGATTTATATATGTTCTTCATAATATCCAGATAATTTAAGTTTGGATAGCAATTATTTATAATTTTATGTCCCAATACATTTAATTTTGTGCCCATACTTTTACCAATAAAATCACTCTACATTACTATATTATTAGGAGAGGATCTGTGATTAACCAAATTGACACACAATGTATCCACGGACGAGGTAGATGAAGGAGCAAAATGGGTCAGAGGCTCCGTGGTCACGGAGTGACTCAGAGCACCAGACCCGCTAAGTGACTCTGGAGGATTAGAGCAACTCAATGAGGTTGTGTTGTTTCATTGCAAAGTTCTTATGGCCTCCTTCCAGCTTCATCATCAGATCAGATCCTGATAACCATCTAAAAACAAAGTACTCCTCAAGACGAATCAAACGAGCCGAATCTTGATACGGTTGCGTTGTTTCATTATAGAGTTCCTAAAACCAAATTCCAGCTCCATCACCAGACCCTGGTTACGAATGAAAGGCAAACTACTCGTCAAGGAGATTCAAACGAGCCCAAACTCGATGATGTTTTGTCGTTTCATTGCGAAGTTCCTATGGATACCTTCCAGCTCTATCATCAGATCAGACTCTGGTAACCATCTGAAAACAAAGTACTCGTCAAGACGAATCAAACGAGCCGAAACTCGATGGGGTTGCATCGTTTCATTACGGAATTTTTATGACCACATTCCAACTTCATCACCAGTCCCTAGTTAACATTGAACGACAAACTACTCGTCAAGACGATTCAAGCGAACCCGAACTCGATGAGGTTGTGTCGTTTCATTCGAAGTTCCTATGGCCACCTTCCAGCTCCATCAACAGATCAGACCCCTGTAACCAGTCAAAAATAAAGTAGTCGTCAAGATGAATCAAACGAGCCGAAACTCGTTGGGGTTGCGTTGTTTTATAACAAAGTTCCTATGACCACCTTCCAGCTCCATCATCAGACCTTGGTTACCATTAAAAGATAAACTACTCGTCAAGAAGATCTAGATGAGTTTATGTCATTTCATTGCGAAGTTCTTATGGACACCTTCTAGCACCTCGATCAAATCAGCACCATGTCATCATAATATTGCATTGTCACACGATTTTCTATTATTTTGGATCAAATTTAATTTGCAAGATTTGATGACAAATGAAACTAAATAAAAGCTTTTTGACCTAACACATCAAAACATACACAAGTAAGTTAGTGTAATTGCGCGGCGCCTACTAGTTAACTTCATGTTGTCGGTTTTACTATTTTTGACACAGTGTGCGCGCCTATAACGCAGAATATAATAAGAAGTATAACTTCAAAATACAAAAGTTATTTTGAGTAGTACCTACTTATTATTAGTACTTATTATTTCTTCTTTTTTTTCAAATTTTGTCTACTTTGATACTTATCGAGATTTTGGTACAACTTCATAAGATGTTCCATTCTTGCTTTTTCTTTCCGTTGACCATTTTACAAGTTATTTACTTTTATTTACTTTATTCATTCACTGCATATGTACGTTACTTTGTAATATATGGGATTACAAAGTTATTTATGCAGTTGGTGTATCTAGAAAACTGGACCGAAATTGCAAAATATTTGAGTTCTTCCTTAGTTTATATACTAAACACTAATGGTATTCTAAATATGAAGCTTCTATGTCTGCTAGAAGTGCTCTAGAGTTTTGATGATCGGTCAGTCAGTGAGTGACAAAATTAAGAAACTTTGGCTAGTTGTTGTTTGACTGAATGAAATTTAAAATATACCGTGCTTATACAATGCCTACTTGGGTACTGAAAATTCAGACTTCTAGTTTTATCCACAACGAAGTTATAGGGGGTCGAAAATGGCCTGAATTGCTTCGAGAAAAGGATGGTATGGCCGTGCCACTTTTTTTTTTGCTCGACTTGGCGGGGGGCACTGCCGTGCCCCCAGATGAGAAGAGTATCTGTTGAGAGTATTAGGTTACGATAGTTTGTCTATAGGAGGAGCCGAAGTACCTAACCTATTTAAGTACAGAAACCTTAGTAGGAGCTGAATAATTGTGGTTTTCTTTCAGCCTTTTAAAAATTTAATAGAGTTTAAGGTCTTTCAGTTGAAGTCAAAGTGAGTCAGTTCAAATCTTTTAGATTCCCTCTCTTCTTATCAAATAAATACCTATATGATGGCAGATGCCTCTCTTCTTGAGTTTAGAAAGTAACTTAAACAAAATTGAAAGTTAAAAAACAACCTTTTTTTTTACTTGTATTGAAAGTCTTAAATAATTTATGAAAAGAAATAAAAAAAAAGAATTAAATTAAAATTTATTTTATTTACAACTTAAAAAACATCTTAAAATTTATTTAAAATATTCATCAGTAATCCGAAAATTATCAGGAGAGTAGACACGAGAGGAGCATTGGCCGTGTTGGATTCAACTGGCGTTTGCCTCACGAAGTATGGCAGGACGTCGATGGGAGCTGCATAATTACGGATCCAGATCGGCCCTTCGTGAACCCTTTCAGGGTCTCCCTCTTCGAACCAAATACCAACAGGAAGGTAGATGTCTCTGGATGTTGCTCCTTCGGTGAATACAGGAGCGACTAAGATATTCTCACCCAAGAGGTACTCTGCAAAAGAATATGCATTTTAAATTAAATTTAATATAATATAAATTTGGAGGGCGTATAATGGAGATGATCTAGTTATGAATTAATGAATGTTAGTTTTTAATGAAATTCTTCAACGACTATTTCCAATTTTGGTGTACTTATTTCAATTTTCGATATTTCAGATTTTCAGTGATAAAATTATTGTTTATTTTCTGAATTTATGCAGTATTTTATTTCAAGCTATCTTGAGAAACATTTGATGTTCGTCGAATTACTACACAATAAAGTTAAATAATAAAATTAAAAATTAAATTGTAGATTCCGTACAACAAACGAATATGTATATTAAAATATACGTGAACAACGTACGGTGGTACGGTGGTACCTCCAAATCTTACCGTCCCATATCCTGAGCGCTTCCTCGTCGCGTGGGTCGAGCCACCACAGCGGCGCGGTGACGGGCGTGCCGTGCTCCACCGACGCGCGCATCGCAGCGTAGATCTCCTGCGCGTAAGCGGCGTGCAGATCCGTGTACTTCTTGCTTATTGTTACCGTCTGAAAGGGCGGATCTTTGTGAATCATTTTATTTTGAGAGTGTTCCATTGTAGAATAGATGAGATAAACGTTTATTCTTATTATTATTAAAAGTTTATTGTTTAACTAGCGGCCCGCCCCGGCTTCGCACGGGTATTTAACTAAAATTTTAAAAATTATAAATTTATATTTTTTATCACCTACATGCGCCATCTATCGTATAATGGAAGCATATCGTTTTTATTTTTAGTGACATTTAACATAATAGTAGGTACTTATATTAATTGAAAATGATGTTTATCTAAAATATTAAAACGATTTCAATTCCTATCCGACATATTTAGTAAACTTTTAAGTTTAACAAAATAATAACTCAAAAGTAAGTTTTGTGAGTTTTTAAGATTCCTTAGACCAGATGGCGTTGGCGGCGTAGGTACCTACCTATTTCTATTTTCTTAAATATTTATTTTTAAATTTAATTACAATGAAACAAAAACTAAATTATACTGTGAGTTATGAATAATTTTTACGTATTAAAGTTATTTACATTGGTTTTGTACTTTTTACGTGATACGTGCACGACCAAAAACGATAAGAGATGGCGCTGATACAAAAAAATACGCGCTATTGAAATTTCTTCTTGATGATATATAGTGTATAAACGAAGGTTTTAACAGATTTATTATTTGTATAGATTTATCCGCAGATTCCGCAGTGGAGTAGTGTGGTGGGTTATTTATATTAGTTTACATTGAAAGAAGGTTCTTGTAGGCTATAAAAAAAAACGAAATGATATATGTAAGCAGCATATATGTAAGCAGTAATTACAAAAGTCAACCAAACTAACGAAGTATCAAAATTTAAATGTTAATTTAAATGCTTAGACAAAAGCTAAAGATATAAAAGACATAATTATGGAATATGTACAGAAATAAGATGAATGAAATGGAGCATAAAAGTATACAAACAATACCTCATTATCAAAGTTCCAGGGCACGAAAGAGTACTGCATGACTGGTAAGAATGTATTCGCCTGCATCCATCGTATGAATAGCTCCTTGGTCGGTAGGTCGGCTTGCGCGTGGTTAAGATTAAAGCCGTTCCCTCCAATCATGTCGGGTAGCACCAGAGTGTATCCGTTTAGGTTCATTTGTATGGCGGTGGTGACGATCGTAGGGAGGCCGTTGTTCAGGCCCCAAATGGAATCTCGATCCACCATTCGGACAAAGATCGGGAGGTCTTGAGTTCTGGAATTTTTTGTGCTATTATCAACTGATTGGGCTTTGCTTGTTGATTTGAAAAAAAATAATGAAACCATAGTAATTCTTATCAGCTAAAGTTATCAGCGAGGTGGCCATAAGACTTGAGGAATGTCGCCGGAAACCGTTGGATGGAGATCTCTGGAGGACTCTGGATATCCAATGGCTGATATGATGATGATGAAAGTTATCAGTTCACGGGTTTTTCGTATTAATATTAAAAATTAAAATCCTATTTCTATTATAATGCCATAGATGCATTTTAATTTCAAATTAAGATACGTAGGAATTTATACATTCAAAATACTGAAAAACAATATTTGATAATATCATTTTAACCTGATCTTCACATTTTTTAAAAAATTTAATGCATTCGTAGTTGATTTTTCCGCTTTTTTCGAAAGATAATTTTAGTCAAAAACAGGACTAACTACTTCTTACATTTTTTATTTCTTTAACATAGAAAAATTAACATTAGTTGTTGTTGGTATCTTTAGTGAAAAGGAGGTATATTTATTACTAAATAACTAAATACCTAAATCCAGCACGAACTTCTATCATATCCCCAAATCTTGCGCAGGTCCGCACGTACGCGTCGACGATGTTGTGAGGGTGTAAGTCGATGTCACCATTTTGTACAGGGATCTAAAAAAAATATGATATTTTTTACATTACAATAGGTGTAATGTATTTTAATAGTTTTATGTAGAACTATTATGTAAATAGCATCAACACGGAACCGCAAAGTTTATCCTACACTAGCGGTTAGATTTACACATGAAGATTAAAAAAAGTTATTTAATATAAATATGATTATAAGTCAAATGAACAAGTTACCTGAGGTGAAAAACTGCTTTCGCCAGCATCAAACTTGATACTATCGATGTCATAAGTTTCGATGAGATTCCTGACACGGCTGTACCACCACTCCGCTGCCGTTGGGTTGGTGAAGTCAACCAGACCCGGAATAGAACCGTTAGGATTCCACCAGTTCGCAGCAGCCGTACCAGCTTCGTCCAGTACTAAATATCTAGTAAATAAGACATTATTATGATATTAACGACAAATGACAATATTTATGGTGTACTAGTGCGAGAAGTCGCCTTAAGGTTGACTAATGCAGGTTCGACTCACGCTTGGGGCAGATATTTATATATGGAAAAAAATTCTGGTCTTGGGGCATGTCTTTATGGGTCTCCTCGCCGTACCTCGGAGGGCAAGTAGTGCTGTCGCTCCCGGTTATTATTCTAAACTCCTGAAGGCAATCGTTCATCATGGTAGGGAAATTATCGGCCAACCCCGCTGCAGAGCAGTGTCGTGGTTTAAAATCCAACCCTTATTTAATACGGAGAGAAATCCTTTGCCCAGAAGTGAGACGGTTATAGGCTCATTCAGTCCAGCTTACGGTGGAATTAATCTGTAATTATAATTGAAATTGGAACAAATAATTACCCATTGGTGAGAGCCTCTGAATACCAAGGATCGCAGTTGCTGTTTATAAAGGGATGTACCCAGATAGTTACGCGATAGCCTAAAGCCTTGATCTCTTGCACCAAGTTGGTAAGATTAGGAAATTTATTTGTATCGACCTCCAAGGAACCGTAACAGGTTTCCCATAGATCATCAATCTCAAGCTGCGAATCATTGAATCCGTTCGCTCTGATCTCCCTTGCAAATTCCATAACTCTTTCTTCAGTAATATTCTGCGAGTATTGAGCCCACGTTGACCAAATTGGATGTTCTATCATTCTAAAGTCAGGGAGGCCGCTTGGTTTGCCCAAATAATTGGCTACAGCATGTTGGTGCGCTTGCTTCACATCAGGAAGAAACCATATATCGTAAGATAACTCGGTGTGATTTCTTCTGCTGGAATATGGAGCTGCTATTTGAGCACCGAAGCAAATATGATTAGGTTGAATTAAACCGTAGTCTACAAATAGTGGTACTTGAGGATGTACATAGATGTATTCTCCAGCGGAATTAAGCCAGTATCTTTCGACAATTGCTCCGTTGTCTTGTTCTTTGGATACGTAGGCGCTGTAATTTTGGTAAGCGTTTTGTATGGGATACACTTGGTCTACTTGCATTGGACCACCGTACCATTGATTTGACCCTGAAAATATTTTTCATTGAATGCACATTTCGTATAACAAAAGCCAACAACAAAGAAAATTGTATAGTATTTTAATTACGCAAAAGCCTACGACCGGGGCAGTAGTAGCTGAAATGGCTGAGTTTCTGACCCATCCCACAACTCCTTCACATTATTTATAATGAGTATCCTTTGTAATAAGGGCCTACACGTAGATGGTTGTCTCTTATTAGGGTTTGGTGACAACTTAATATTAACTAAACTGTTATTTGCTGGCTACTTAAAAAAATATTTACCGAAAGTAAAGCAGTCTTCAAAACGAATTTGATCCTGCGTGTCCCACTTCATTTTAATGCCCCTAGCATTTGCTCTTTCATCGTACACGGTATGAACAGTTAAATTTGTGTTGCCCATCTGAACCAGAATACCACCTTCCACATCTTGTGCCACGAATACCGAGTACAGGGTGCGACCAATGTGACCATAAACTCTTCTTTCATCTCCTGTAATAAAAAAGATATTACTGCAACAAAATAAAAATAAAAATACGCTAGTAGTCTTGATCTTTAACATCTACAGAAACTTCCTTCAAAATATGGTATATAGAATCAGTTACTACGAAAAAATCGTTAAAAACTATTTTAGAATGTAGTCGAAATTTACAGATAGAGTTGATTCGTCCATCGCATCAACGCCGTCAGCAGAACCGACATATATAGGTACAGATTGCTCTAAAAAGTAGTTTTTCAGTCTGTTAATGTTTAAATTTTTTGTTTTGTTTTTTTTTTTCATCTTTTGGGGTTTTCGGGAGTGAATTCATTAATCCAGGAATAATATAGTTAAGTGAATGTTTGCTACAGCTATTTATGACCCCAAAGTCATTTCTAATTTTGGATTCTCAGTACTTCTCAATCTTTTACAGTATCAACTTTTATTTGAGTTTTGTGTTAAGATATTTTTCTGTTATTACAAGCTATGTTACTTTAACGTCAACTGGCACGACTATACCTACATTAGTTGAATAGGAGATATTTTTTTTAGGTAACTACTATGACTTTTAAAATTAGTCCTTAAGATATTATCAATTCGCTTAACAAACCTAAGTAGCAATCAACTGTGTCATATGATAAATTTTTTTTTAATTTGTTACCGGTTTCTTTCTGTGACTTGTTAAGAATACCTAGACTACACGTCTATCTGTTAGTAATAATTGTTGAATATTTTTCATTTTAATATTCATGCTTGACGTGTTAATAACATTTTATACAATTAAAATATTTTCATTTTTTAAAGTGGTTATTTGTCTTCAAACTTGACCGAGACTTTTACAAATAGGTAATTCAAATATATCATAAGAATGACATGTTATTTATTCGATCTCACGATAAAGATAGGATACATCAAGATAAAATACGAGTATATGATTTTGTTTTGTCACTTCAAACTATAACTTTCCGTTATTCTTGTAAATTTATGTTGTTGTAGATTGCGAGTTGACAACCATACTGGTGTAGTGGTGTGAGTAGTCGCCTCAACGCCGGCAGTCGCGGGTTCGATTCCCGATCGGGGCAGTTATTTGTATTTGTGCAAATATTTGTATCCGGTCTGGGTGTATGCCCTTATGGGTTTCCCCACCGTGCCTTGGAGAGTATAAAGACGTCGGTCCCGGTTGTTATCATGGACACCTGGTAATCATCGTTACTCATGGTAGGGATATTATCCGCCAACCCGCAGTGGAACAGCGTGGCGAATTAAGCTCCAAGCTTTTTATTTCACTTGCCATTGTTTAAGACGAACTGGAATCCACCGGTCAGCTGTGGTTCCAAGGTAATTTCTATTTCATCAGCGCGTAGTGACAGATCCGCTGATAAAGTCGCAGCGGTAACCGCTAGGATACCTGATAATAAAGCAAATAGTTAAATCAACATCACCAAGCCTTCTCATCTTCTTCTCCTTAAAAGAAGAAGCCTCCCAGCAGGTGAACTTTAACTTTAAGTATGCTCTTGTTGTTCAGAACAAATAACCAATCATAGGATTCGAGATGTGAATGACGGTTCGGAGGCTTCATATTAAAAGACTTAAAATAATAACTTCTTTATAAAATCAATAGCTGATTGACAGGTAACCGGTTCGAGATGGGCGGACAGTTAGAAGTAGGTACTGAATTTTGTACAGAATTATACGTTTTTGGGTTTATTGTTCAGGTTCGATAAAACTCAATAGAACGAGTACTTTTACCAAAAAAAATTCATGCTTACATAGGAGGAAGAAGGAAAGAATTCTAATTCACCAATAGTTACAGGCAGAGTATTTAAAAAAAATAGCTTTTAAGAATAAATAAATCGAACCTGCGACTGCTAGCGCATCAGCCAGTGCTGTGACCACTGCGCCAACGCGTCATCAAAATATGATGTGAATGTTGTATAATTTAATATGGTATTTAGACACATGAAAATTACTTAAATATATAAATCATTAATAATAATAAAAAACTGGATTACAATGTACCTAATATATCCAGCTCTATGACAAATTGATTTCTCATAAATATTTCATAGCATATTTATCTCATCATATGAGAAAATGAACCACATTTAGGGTTTCAAAATAATATCAATGTTTACTTTAGTAATAGTGAAACAAATTACCTAGAACTGTCCCTAGCACCGCCATCGCAGATCAAACTGAACGAACAACTGTCGATATCACGTGAAGCTGTCAATTGATTCATCTGTTATCGCACACTTGAGATTTATTTGATATTGATAATAAAATAACTTCTGTATTAATATTATTTTTCTAGAATATTATTAATAATACGGTACAAGGTAACTCTATAGGTAGATAGAAACTTTGGAACCAAGAGGGAGAGAGGGAGGAGCGAGAGAGAGTGAGGGGGAGAGGGAGAGAGAGAAGGAAAGAGAGGGTGGGGGGAGAGTTAAGCCGACTTAAGTGCGATAAGCATATATTAATAAAATTGGAATTGATTAATCAAACTAATATTTTAATAATAATAATACTATTCATAATTGAAAAAAAAAGGTTTGTCGTAAAATGTGAAGAAATATCAGTATACTAATAGTTTGGGCATGCAGTGATGCGACAGCGGAGAAGAATAGTTCCGACTTCTTTCTTGATGAGTTGTCGTTAAGTGTAGGTAATGGCGACTAAGGCCACAGTGGTGCATACAACTGTACACCAACCAGGATGGAAATGGGCAGCAGCGTCACCAATTATGCTGCCACACACACTGAGCTCGCCGACGCACCTGCCAAGCTTGGCGAGTCTTGGTAAATCCTCAGTGTTATATTTTCTTATGTGTGCATTTCTTGATTTTTATGGGGTGACAGATTTAACGGAGGAGGGGAGAGGAATCCTACTCAATCCAATGTGTATTATGATTTGAAAGTTCTATATCAATAAGATTGTTAGTTACCCAGGGGCCACACTAGCGGGAAACGTCAATGCCTATCATCGCGGTAGACATTCCGATAATTTTAGCGCGATGAAGTGAGTGGCTACACTTGAAAGTTCAACGTCAACGCCCATTCTTGGCGATAAAATTGGCGCTAATGTTATTTGAATTTCAAGCAAGATAGACGTTGACGGCGCAACTCTGTATTTGATGAGTGTAATTTTTTTTGTATAAATAATAAATAAATAAATATGTTTAACACACACACACACGGTCGTCTGTAAGGTAAGCAACCTAATGCCTGTGTTTTAGGTAACAGCCGACTGATATACATTTTTTTTAAATAAATATACATATAAATAATACATATATGAATACACATACATTACACCCAGACTCGGGGCGGGAATCGAACCCACAACCCTTGGAGCAGAAAACAGGGTCACTGTAAACTGCGCCAACGGGTCAGTCATCATGAACATATGCATGCCATCAACTTCCCGGCTATCTGAGATTAAATAAGAAACATATAATAATAAGTATTAATTATGTATATCTATAAATATTATTGAACGGGTGGAGTGAAGCAGTTGTTGTTTTGCCAGACAACCTGAGATTGACAGTAATATTGCATTTGCAGATGGGCAGATGGCATAACAATAATAATATATAATAAATATATGTTATACAAAATAATGATAATTCAGTGATAACAAATAATTCAATTCCGTTCATAAAAGTATGTAATTTATCATCAATGTTTTCTTATGACGTCAACACGTAAAAATTATTTATCGTTCGTAAACCAACTTTACAGACAAACATTTTTTATTAAGAGTTATTATATCTATTATTACTATTATCTATTCAATTAAAATGAAACAACATTTTTATACTTTACAAAATAAAACAACATACTCTGTATTTACCTGTGTCTTTCATTTATTTATATATTATATATTTCAGGCAATTGGAATAATATTAATGATACATGTGATTATATTACTGTTCAATTTTTAAGTGCAATAAAGAATAAAGAATATATTAAAGTAATTAATGTGGCTTTTACATAATTTTTCGATCTTTTATTATCTTTATTTCACCGAAAGTTAAAGTTGTTGGTTGTTTTAAAAGGTAATAATTAAGGTAAATATTCGTCGCTAAGCATTATTTTGTGACGCACGATTCCTTTAAATTTTGAATCTCGAATCCGTAAACGTAATTACTTTTTCGTTACTCCACTCCATAGTCATAGTATGTATTTATCGAAAACAAACACGTGCGATTCCGTCGCGCTCACGGTGCACAATGACATATGTTCGTACTTTCGTAGTGTGCTGTGTGGCCGCTTCAACGTATTAAGGGGTCTGGCCACCCTGGATTATTTTTTTTCATTTTTTTTTTTTTTTTTAATAAACCCTGAACTGTAACGGACATTTTAAGACCTGTTGCGTATCGAAACACTCAAAATTGGCCAAGTTACAGGCATCTTAATTTATATTATTACACACTTATTTTTTAATATTTTGAAATAAAATTTTACAATGTTATTTTTGAAGCCCTTTTGTGATATTGAGTAAAAAAATAAAAATATTCCGGCCCATAGTTTCGAATTTATTAATTTAATTAAAAAACAGTGCATTTTTTGTTCCGCCAGGGAGGCCAGACCCCTTAACTCTCGCGGTTATCTCTTTGATGTACCGCCACTTGAACTATCGCCCAACGTCCAACGGCAATGTCAATGCCGTTGTAAAATTATCGCGATGAGTCGTGGCAACACCTACGTTCATCGCCATAGTAAGCGGCATTTCCCGGTGAGTCGTGGCTACACCTACGTTCATCGCCATAGTAAACGGCGTTTCCCGCTAGTGTGGCCGCAACTATCGCCCAACGTCCAACGGCAACGTCAATGCCGTTGTTAAATTATCGCGATGAGTGGTGGCCACACCTACGTTCAACGCCACAGTCAACGGCATTTCCCGTTAGTGTGGCCCCAGTATTAGGCGCAAAGAGCAATAAAAATATTTTATGTGTATTATTAGTGTAATTAGTATGATTACAGAACTTTAAATACTAATTAGTATTGCTTAGTAAGATATTATTAAATATAAAAAGGTAAGATGTTCGTATTAAATATTTGTTTACTGTGATTACTGATAAAAAGATATTGTAGGTGAAGTTTATTTTACATCGTTAGGGGAGGAGCAAACGTAGACCATGTCTAGCATTAAACCTCGAAATTAACTATTTATATTCATTTTTAATTCATTTAATCTTGTCTTATGTTGAGATAAACATACCTACTACAAAATATTAAATATTCGATTGGTATCGGAAAATACAAAATATCTGATATTAAATGAACAGATAAGATGAAAAAAAATCCTTAGATATTTGAAGTGCGTGACCGGCTATCTAAATTATTTATGTTAAAAATAAGAGGTATTTTTATTATATAATACATGTTTTATGTAAGTGAAAACTAGCCACGAATAGGTATATAAGTTGTACATGTTTATCGTAGGAGTGGGAGGGTCCTACGGGAGTTGCTGGTCTCCTACTGGGCGGGTCCTCCGTTGGCGGATACGGGAACGCCACTCGAACGCATCGCGAGTGGTAGGGGTCTTGGGACCCCCGTGGACCAAAAACAGCAGCGGCGGACGCGAAAACGCAGCTCCACTTGGTCTCTGTGGCTCGCTATCTGGGATAGCTGGGCGTTCAGTGGTGGGTGGGGCGCGAAAGCGTGATGAGGTGTGTTGGCACGGGGGTGCGGATAGTGAGGACATGGCGCCGAGAAGGCGCGGAGAAATAAGAGGGAGATTTTCCCCCCATTCAGTGGCAAGAACGGACGGGTTCACTCGTATGCTTTTTAAAGGGGGTGCGTGGTGCGTGGGCCGCCTGGGTTGAGCCTGGCTCCCTGCAGTTCTTGCAGGGCTACCTAATGGTGCGATCCAACGGTGGGGGTTGGGTCGCTAAATGCTGACACAATTCTGCTTTGCGGCGGAGGAGAGCCGGCGGCAAGTGGCTCGGCTTCGGTGGTTGGGCCGCTCCTGGTTCTTCTGTGCCTCACGCAGAGTAGACCGGTCGAGCGGCTTGGACTCGGGGCCGCAAGTACAAGCGTCGGGGCGTCACGGTTGTGTACGCAAGCGATCCCATAGCGCCCCACTACGGACCATTCTGGTGTAGTGGTGCGAATAGTCACCTAAATGCCCGCAGTCGTGGGATAAATTCTCGCTCGAGGTAGATACCTACTTGTATTTGTATAAATATTTGCTCCTAATCTGGGTTTATATCCTTGTGGGTTTCCCCACCATGCCTTCAGAGGCATGGTGGGGAAATGGGGGCCTCGATTGTTATCATAGACACTTGATAGAAATCGTTACTCATGGTAGGGAAATTACCCGCCTACCCGCTGTGGAGCAGCGTGACGAATTAAGCTTTAACCTTTTTCAAATATGGACACAGCAGTTGGATATTTACAGAATGATTCAGTTCAATTCAATTATGGTTATTTAATAAAAAGTTAAACAATTAAAAATTATCAAATCTGATAATTAATTAGGTAATTAATGAAAAAAGATATCATGTTCATTCTCGTGTTGGTATCATACTTTCTTATAACTTATAACTTTCTTATAATCTAAAGTTTTTTAGTGAATTCTATTGTGACGAGGTTAAATGCTAGACATGGCCAACGTTTTCTCCTTCCCAACGACGTAGAATAACTTCATCCATAATAACTTTTTATCAATAATCACTGTATACAACTCGAAATCTCGCGTGTTAAAAAAATTAATACGATTTATATTAAACACAATCCCAGTAAAATACATAAAAATCACAGTAACAAAAGCAACAAGCACATATTCTTCTAGATTTTGTAAAAAAAAAAAAAACAATCTATGAAAAGACAAATCGCACTGCTCACTTTGTTTGGAATGAATCTTCGCAAACAACTTTAAGTACAGAACTACATAATTTCAAAAATAACAAACCTTTTTTTTACTACATTATTTTTTTTTTAATTTTAAAGAATTGCGTCATTCCAATTGTCAATTGGTTCAATGTCGGCATGGGTCCTTGTTCATATACCTAATTATGTTTAATAAGATGTGTGTATGATGATTATTTAAGTGATTTGCATCGTTGAAGGTTATTTGCTATCAATAATTTTATTGTATCTGTGTTAAAGTTCATTGAAGTTCATTTTGTTCACTAAAGACACAACGTGTTATAGAAATTACGAATAATTAAAAATACACATATATTTTTGACGAAAACGTTAGTTTAGTTAGATATTATAAGTAATGTTTCATGAAAAATAAATAAATAAGTAGGAAATTCTGTGTTAGGGGTTCGGAAACGTATAATACAAACATACACGCTCAGACCGACACAACTAGGCCCATATAATGATCAGCGCAATAGCCAGTTGCTGTAACCACTGCGCCAACTCTTCATCGATACTTAATAATAAAAATAATTCGAATTTATTATTTTCCTTTCAAATAAAATTTTGGGGGATTTGCATCGTGAAAAAACTACTTTAGATAAAAATGGGAATGATTATTTTGAGTTCATACTACGAGCTCGGACACTGGATATTTTTTATTATCAAAATTTAGCACGGTTTTCTTATGAGATTTCAATTTTATCCCCAAATTCATTTAAAATGAGTCTAACAATGCATATTTTAAACAAACGACTAAAATCTTATAAAAAATAGTGTACAGATAATAAAGCAATGTAGTATTTTTTTTTTTAAACTAACAATAAGTATAAAGTATAGACATGATAATAATTTTAAAAAAATACACTTGTTTATGAATTTAATTAATAAATAGCCGTGTGTAATATTAATATTAATGACACAGGCCCACAAAAAAAAGTGCTCTGTACCTTTGACCAGACCTACCTGGGGTTATGTATTTCGATGCACTGAATCCGAATTTTAGGTCTATTTGGTCAATACGCCTTAAAAATTTGCAACATACAATTATGAGAATAAAAAAGTTTTTTCGTACTAAATCAATTAAAAAAAATCAAAAAAAAAAAAAAATATGGAGGAATCGAAAAATTACCAAGGCCACTAAGACCCGGCTAGTTAGAGCACTGGTATTCTCCATATTCCTCTACGCTTCGGAGACGTGGACGTTGAGAGAGAGTGAGAAGAAGAAAGTAGACGTTCTCGAGATGTGGTGCTGGAGAAGAATGTTGAGAGTGTCCTGGAATCAATTCCGGACCAACAAGTCCATTCTGAAGGAACTCGGCATCAAGCAGCCTCTATCTTCAATCGTACAGGCTCGGATTCTCACTTTCTTTGGTCACGTGACTAGACGTGACAATGTCTCCATCGAACGTCTAGTCGTTCAGGGAAGAGTAGAGGGCACCAGACCTCGCGGCAGATCGCCTATGCGTTGGACGGACCAAGTGAAGGCTGCAGTGGACGTCCCGCTGCATGTGTGCTCCCGAAAAGCAGCTGTTAGGGAGGAATGGAGACGGATCGTCAGGCGTGTTACTGCTGTGAGGTGATGACCACGACCGCTCTGGCAAGAGTGTAACGAAGGAAGAGAGAAATCAATTATTTTTCTTATGTATTTCGATTCGTTGGATTCTTATCCTAAGTTAGTTTGGCTAGTCAGCTCTCTAAGTTTAGCGTAATAATCAAAAAACCTGAAACCAAAATATATATTTTATTTTCGCGCGTGGGAAGGTACCGCCGCTCATCACCTCAACGGAACCGCAGCTGACGTTCACGACACTATGATGCTATTCCCTGATGAGTCTCACCAAAAATGCTAGAGCTGAAATATTATACTCGTAATATTTTATATTCAAATGAAATGAAACAAAATTAGAATAACTTACTTATGTGTTTATTTTAACATTAACAATAAATAAGTAAAATACAAAAGTAATTACATAATTTACATAACTAACAATAAGTTCAAAACAGTGCACAAGTTTGTCTTTAATTAAATTAGATATTCGATCTCTTTACTCAGTTCTTATTAAGATAGTTTGATTTTTTTTAAATTCATTATTATCAGTAAAACAAAAAATGACCTTTTTATATTAAATCTGGTATTTTTTCGTTATTATTATTATTTTTTAATTCGAGTCTTCGAGTGTGAAGTAAGGCAACACGTCGAGCGGCGCGGGGTAGTCCCGGAGCCACGTGGGGCCGGCCACGAGCTCGCCCGTCACTCCGTCGCGCCACGCGCCGCGCGGCAGGTAGATGTCACGCGACACCGCGCCCTCTTCCAGCACGGGAGCTGCGAGCACGCGCTCTCCGAGGAGGAACTCTGAAATACAATATATTTTTAAGGAAACAGTAAAAAAAGCGGTTAATGATCACCACTACTGATGAACACTTACGGATTGAAAGGAGCTACTTTGTCAAAATTTAGAGTCAATCACAAGAGCGATTGGTGAGTCGAAATAGAAAAGGAACAGAAAACATGAATCAAAACGATCGCCCAATCAATTTTGAGCTTGCACCACTCAGTTGTTAGTGGCAGTAAAAAAAAACATCATGAATAAAACAGAAATAAATTCTGATATACAGAATGAATGGCGAGTCACTATCAATATTTGAGGAGAATACTCGGTAAATGATTCTCATTCGAATTATGTAAAAAAAAGGTAAATATTAATAAACTTTTAAGTAAAGTTACTCAACAGTTGTCTAATTATTTACGCGTCGTCTGGACACCCTAGCACCTAACTGCACTGTCGACACAAAACAGGTAGTTTACCTACGTGCAAACGCCGCCACGTGTTAACAGGGTAGCAGGATAAACAAGCATGATCCAGTCCCCCTTAATACTTTAATCTTGGCTTAGGATAGGCAAAAATACTAAGATATTTTACTCGTTTAAGCAACAAATTTGTTGACTAGGTAAATGATGTGAACTTTGGCAATTTTTAGGTGTGAACAAGCGGCAAAGTACAGCACCTGTTCATGTGCCGTGGCATGACTGGAAAAGTGTCAACGCTTCATTTATTTGAATAGAAATTTATGAAAATTTGGTCAAAAATTAAGTACCTATTTTTTTACATAATTCGAATGTGAATCATATACCGAGTATTCTCCTTAAATATTGATAGTTACTCACCAGTCATTCTGTATATGTATTCATTTGCTAAGTAGTAGTGAAGCAAAGTTAGTTGATCTTTCTTAAATACCAGAAGAGGCTCTTTTCCAGCTGAGAGCATTTACAGACTGTTACAAAACAATAAAGTCACACTTAATATGTCATAATTGGTCAGTGTACTAGTCGATTTTTTCAACTCACCGTCCCAAACAGCGAGAGCTTCTTCGTCGGTGGGGTCGATCCACCAGATGGGGGGGTTAACGGGTGCGCCAGACTCCACCGATTTCTGCATAACCGCCACGATCTCATCTGCGAACTCCGCGTGCAGCTGCGTGTAGCGGCGACAGATCTCCACCGCCTGATGTAACAATTGCATTATGTTATAGGAATAGATAGACATTCTGTAATATAATAAACTAGCAGTTGCCCACCACTTTTTTGACAAACGACTACGACTAACGCCTTTTTAGATGTGTAGGAGCCGCACATTTTCTGCCATAAAAAGTATTTTACGCCATGCTCTGACCCCTAAATTAAGTTTTAGTTGTAATCGAATTGTTGTTTTGTTTCTGACGTGATATTGCGTCTTTTGGTGTTCCCAGTAAAATAAATAAAATGAAACGCGATAAAAGAACTATTAGTATTTAGTCAATATTAAAATTAATATCATTCAATCTAGCACCAATTTAAAAACTTGGAAAAGAGTAGAAGCAACTTGTGCAGATTGGTGAAGTGAATATAACTAACAAATTATTTCAGAACAATATAACTTAAAGTTCTGATTTTTATTAATATTTTAGACAACTTTTTCTATTTTTAGAAAAAGTCCGTGTTAATTAAGTAAAATAAATGCATAAACTGCATAAAAATGCAAACCTCATCATCATGATCCCAGGGCACGAAGGAGTACTGCAGGGTCGGCATGAAAACGTTAGCTTGCAGCCAGCGCACAAACAGCTCCTTGGAGGGCTTCTCGTTGTAGCCGTTCCCGCCGATCATGTCGGGCAACACCAGCGTGTAGCCGTTCAAGTTCATCTGCAGCAGTGTGGTGACCAGCGTCGCCAGCCCGTTTTCGAAGTCCCACAGCGTGTCCTTGTCGACCATACGGATGAATATCGGCAGGTCCTGGGTTCTGGTGCGGTTAAGACGTCATGTACTTATTTCTTTTTTACTTGACCAAACCAAAGTTAACTGTTTTATGGCAAATGATACAATACATATGCCTTATCCCTGTTTAGACTCATAACTAAGAATAGATATAATTGGATTAGTACCATTCAGGTCGGCTCAGGAAATAAACAATTGGGCGCGTGTTTTTAATAAATAGGCATAAATAAATATAAAAAAATAAAAATAAAAAGCCTGAAGATTAATGTTTTTATTTTTGGAGTTTACTCCTTAAGAATCGATTTTCATATATAAGGCGCCCGGTATGAGAAAAATATGAGAGGTAAAATCTACTTATGAATGACCTCGTTACTTTTTCGGTGCGCGCGCACCTATGGTGCGGTGCGAAAGTAATGTTGCTCTATTTAATATTGAAAAATAATATTTAAAAAATAAATGATAATTGTCAGATAATAATAATTACATAATTTATCAACATTCCTAATGAAATATTTGTGCACATCTGAAATTGACTATTGTGAAAAGTTTAATGTAAAGTATTTCGCCGATTAGTTATAATAAATGTATATAAAATGAATAAATATATATTTATATATGTATATTATTTTCATTAATTTGTTAATTTACCCTTTCATATGGTATTAATCTTATTTTCAGTTGGATAAACTCTTTTTGCGTATGTTTAGACAATCGTACTTAAGGAGTAAACTCCAGTCGTGCGTCGGAGCTGACACACACAATTTTTTATATACATTACCTCATTCCTGATCTGACTTCGATCATGGGTCCGAACTTGGCAACAGTTCTCACGTACGCCTGAACGATGTGTCCTGGGTGTAGGTCGATGTCGCCATTTTGAACTGGGATCTAGAAAGAAAGACGCCATGTAACATATTATATGTGTATGGCCTGAAATAAACGATTATTATTACTATATTTATTTTATCTTTATAATAATCATTATTAAGGCTGAAGCATTTTTATTTCTTGTAACTTTATCTTTTAGTTTGCAAGTAAAATATGTTAAATTACGTTTCCAGAATTAAACTTTTACTGGCCCGTTGACACAGTTGACAGTGAACATGCTTTCCACTTTAGGTTTGTAGGTTCGATTCCCACTCTGTTTTTAGGTGTAATATTTATGTATGAATTACAAAAATATATATAGAGCCTATATAAATAAGTATCAGTCAGCTGTAACTTAAAACACAGGCATTATTTTGCCTAATTTAGGAACAGACGACCGTGTGCGAATATTAAGCATATAATATGTAAATTGGTAAATTACCTGAGGTGACCAGCTAGATTCACCAGCATCGAATTTCAGGCTATCGATATCGTAGGTATCGATAAGATTCTGTACTCGGCTACTGAACCAATCTGCAGCTTCGGGGTTAGTGAAATCGATGTAGGCGGGAATTGAACCGTTGTTGTTCCACCAACTCGTGTCCGGGCTGCCGTCCTCATTGAGCACGAAGTAGCTGTAGATACACAGGTAGATAAGGATACAAATGCCTTTTTAACGTTACTATCAAATGAAGTAGTCGCTTATTTTACTATTTGACTTGTTTATAGAATTTTTTTTTAATATGCAGATGTTTTATCATAAATTTTTATAACTTAAAAATATCATTTAGTTTTCGTTTAGTTTAGTTACCGAAGTTCAGGTAATTCAAGTATTTTTTGTAAATCTTGCGTAAATTTGGGGACACCGATATAATAATGTTAATTGATATATTTATTATCTATTCGCTTACCCTTTCGACAAAGCTTCAGAATACCAAGGCTCGCAGTCCTTGTTAATGAAAGGATGAACCCATATGGTTACCCTGAAACCGAGACCCTTAATATCTTGCACGAGTTGCTTCAAGTTTGGCAGCTTCCTTTCATCGACGGTGAGAGAACCGTAACAAATTTCCCAAAGATCATCAATTTCGAATTGAGCATTGGGGAATCCACTGTCATTGATTTCGTTGGCGAATGCCCAAAGATTCTCCTGGTCGATCTCTCTGGAGTACCTTGCCCAAGTAGACCATACAGGGTACTGGATCATTCTGTAATCGGGGATACCAGATGGTTTACCAAGGTAGGTGTCTACAGCGTGTTGGTGTGCCTGTTTGGCATCATCAAAGAACCATAGGTCGTATTCAAGGACGTTTCGTGTACGTTTTGCCGAGTAGGGGTCAGTGACTTCTGCTACGAAGCAAATGTGGTTATCGAGGATGTTGTGATGGTCAACGAAAAGAGGAGCCTCTGGATGGACGTAGATGTACCATCCAGCTGAATTAACCCAATATCTTTCAGATACAGCCGCGTTGTCAGCTTCTTTGGAAATGATGGAGTATTTCTGTAGATTAGCTTTCTGAATTGGCCAGTGCTGCTGTTTCTGTTCTGGACCGCCGTACCATTGTCTATTACCTTAAAGAAAATAGTTTATTATGAATTATAAGCAACAGATCAACTTCATTGAACAAAAAAATATTGTTTATAATGTGATTTGAAAAATAACTGTACTTAACTATGACTTAACTACACTTGTGCATTTAGTAATTTATTATTCATACTTTAACATATCTCGCGAGTCTTGCCTTCTTTAACGAACAATTGCAGTTCTATTGATTTATTTTATTTATTTATTTAACGAGCGAACCATTTTACCGTAGCAAATCCAAATACTATAGAAATGTTGGTTTTAAAAGTTTGTATATGTTTATCCGGGTCTTTAATATATCGATATACAAAGTTAGATCGCTAATGGTTAAATAATTTCAGTGTTAAAATATACAGATGGGTTTTAAGTTCTTACCAAAGTCGTAACAGTCTTCGAAGATTCTGTCACTAGGTCCTTGCCATGAGATTGTGACTTTATAACCGCCGCTGGCCTGGTCACGTCCTTCGGTGATTTCGAAAGTAACTTCATCATCTTGAGGACTTATTTGACGTCCGATATTACCGAGAAGGATGCGACTTGAATCTGGTAGAAAAAATGGATATTTCAGAAGATTAAAAGAAGCACGACAATATTCAGGGGACATTGTGATTCTTTTATTGCTTCGTGACATTAATGTGTATCTTTTTTTTTTTAAATTATAAAATATACCTTCAGATTGTTTTACGAAAGAAGTAAAACCCTTCAAATTAGGCCAATTGAGAGGGTTTTTTGGTTAGTCTTTGTTGTTGATCATAGTCATTGTTCCTACTGTTGTGTCAGCCAATGGCTTATTAGCGAAGAGTTTCGACCTATACCTTAAAAAACTCTCGCTAGACTTGGATCAAGGCTCGGATATAAAAGGCAGTATTGCGTGAGACAGCACGCATTGTAAGATTCCTCAGCCTGGATTTCTAACTACCGCTGGATTAGGCCTCAACATGCCACAAGAGGATTTTTTGTATTGTATTTTTTTATATATATTTTAACATGTATGAGATAGGTTAAATATTAAAATAAAAGTTATTACACTTATTTCATGAGTGAGCTCAAATCGCATTTTGTTGGGTTTATCTTTATCAGGATACATACATATGTATATGAATGCGGCAAAATATATAATTTGATACGAAGATTTCATAGTCACAATTGGTTGATACTTGACTTAATTTAGTTTGTATTATCATTTATTTTAATAATGTAGTAAAATAACATAATATGTCACCGGAAAAGAAAAACGTTTAATGTTATTTTGATAATTTGAACAAAATAAGACTAAATGATGATGGACTATTGGATAGCTTTCCGCCTTTACTTTGTCTGAATGATAAATTATGCCTGCAAAAATTAATATCTACCTTATATATAGGTAACGGTAAAGGACTGTTAATAAATATAGGGTTAAAATAATTATAATATAATAACTCCCATACAATTAGAATCATTATACCTACTCGTAATAGTTTCTTGTGTAAGCATTTTAGTAGGTAAATGTCATGTCGTCATGATAGAATTTAACACATTCGCTGTCGGCCACTCGGATCCGAGTAGGGCTAGATGCATTAGCTAGGTGCCGTCCACTCAGATCAGAGTATCTCGCACGTTCATTTTCTATTTCTCTTTTCAAAATCTCAAATCAAAATTCTCATTTCTATGGCACTCAATGTGCACATTGAAATGAGAATTTTTTTTATCCACGGACGCCATTTTTTTACTGGCCTTAGGAAAATGAACGTGCGAGATACTCGGATCCGAGAAGACGGCACCTAGCGCCCTACTCGGGTCCGAGTGGCTGGCAGCGAATGTGTTAATTATTTGTTGTATTTTAAAATTATAAATGAAAACAAGTAAATGAGCATGGGTATGGCAGCTGATTTTGGTCGCGGTATGATCTCTAAGCTGACTTATGTTCGATGGTGAAGGAAGGCATCGTGACATAACACCCATTTTGCGAAATAAATTCTAGAAAACGTAGCTATATCTTTCGACGAATGGAACAGCGTGGCAGATTAAGTCAAATGGATGGCCCTTCTCCTTCATAGCATAAGAAACCTTTGCTCAGGAGATAGATAGGACAGCATTAAGAATAGACTTACCTGTAATGGCAATGATATTGAAGCCATTTTCAGTTTCTTCTAATTCAAAATCGCGGGCAGATGGCCTTCTCGGCGCGGCGGCCAAGGCGACAGTTAGTCCTGAAAATTGAAATGATATGAAATATTGTATTAATAAATATGTTTACTATACACACACGACCGCCTGTTCCTAAGGTAGGCCACTTCATACCTTACGTAACAACCACAGACTGATATAGATGTTCATTTATTAATAGTAAATGTATATTAAACGTATATGAGTATATTCCACATATTAATATATGTGGAATATACCCAAACTCGGAGCAGGAATCGAACCAGCAACCCTGGAGCAGAAAGCAGAGTCATTGTCAATTGCACCAACGGGTCAGTCGAATTTAAATGTCAATGTTTCACACTAGTATTTACTATTATTAACATAGGTACTAACTTATAGCTCATATAACAAAATAGTCACTTAGAATTGATTATATAACATGTGTACATTTATTTAAAAAAAAAGTGTATCGGTCTGCTGATAGCTAAAACACAGGCGTTAAGTTGCTCACCTCAGAAAGGACAGGACAGACTATCGTGGCTGTATATCACACATATTTATTTTAAATTCGGTTGAACAAGCCTGAAGTTAATTATCGAAGAATAAAAAATGAAACAAGAATAGAATAAAGTCCCTGAATGTAGGCATACAAAAATATTATAAATAGTCATAATATAATTATTTCTTACCTGCCAAAAGCACTAACCACTTCATTTTGGGCGGAGGTTGTAGCCGATCGCGATAGAGGTGGTCAATTTATTATGTCATGTATCAATTTTATCTCGCGATTCCCAAGTTAACGAATAACATGTGACAGATATATCTCTAAATCCCCAGTATGTATTTTACAGAGGTTGATGAAAAAATTATACATCAGGCGCAGTTTTTAATAAAAAAAATTTTCGAAGTAAATACATAGTTTAACATGCGTATCTAGAGTTGTAACGATTAATAAACTTACTTTTTATTAAGAATTATACATATTAACAATATAAAACTTAATCTATTTATTTGCAGTTTTGGTATAATTCATGTCCGCATGGAATGGTGCCAAGAATACTTCTTAATAACAATTCTCACGCTGATGCCACCATATCTTATTGGTAAAGTAAAAAAGCTTGGGTCCAGGAATTTTCGTCAAATGATAAATTTAGAATTTTTCTTAAAGAACATTTTAAAGTGGCATCAATTTTATCGGCCAGGGCAGGGAATTTCCAAACCGGCTCGTTCGAAGTATGTACATTAATTTTGGAACAAAAAGACAGTATTTCAAAGTAGTATAGGCAAGATGACCGTTCTGGTGTAGTGGTGCGAGTAGTTGCCTCAACGCCGCGCGCCGACTCGTGGGTTCGATTCCCGCTCGGTTACACATGGCAGGGAAATTATCCACCAACTCGCAGTGAAGCAGCGCGGTGGATTAAGCTCCAATTCTTCTCCTATAAGGAGAAGAGGCTTTTTCCGCTGCCAAATTAATTATCTTAGGAAATAAATAATCTGTGAAAAAAATGTCACATTTCAAAAAGTTTACTTTGAAGTCAATGTTATCAAACTGGTTATTTAATTTTGGTTAAATCTTCAATGACATCATGTACTTTGCCTCCTATGCCATTGTAGCGACAACTATCTCCCCACATATGAACTGACGTATCCTACATCGCGCTATCAAAGTTTTCAATGCGATTGCGTATATATACAACAACCCGACAACAAACGTTAAGTGGCGCGTAGCCCACCAGACGCAACACCGTCTGGTCGAAGGATCCTTCCTTTTCAATGGCAGCCTCTCTACCCCAAACTGGTGACCCCGAGCATGAACGTCAGCGCAGCCTTCGCAAAGCTACTTCATCGTGACCTCATCATCACTTCCTCAAGCTTTCGAGCAGCGAGTCATACAGCCAGCCAGCATCCACGGCTACTCCGGGTACCCTGACCACAAGCATGCAGCGGACGGCGCATTCCTGGTCATCGCCCACAGCCTTCGCAGCGACCTTGGCACAGCACACTGCACTTCGGCCGGTCAGCAAGCAGAGACGCACTTCTCTCCTGGTCGACGCAGTAGCCAGCCACTACGCAGTACTGCACCACCCCGACTCACTGGGGCATCACCGCAGACAGTTCCGACTCACCGTGAACTATGCGGCATCTGGTTCCAACTCACTGGAACATTCCACTGGCCCGGCAAGCATCACAAGATGTATGGACGACTCAACCTGCAATCGACCTCCGGTCTCGGAGGGGGAGTGATATAACGACAACTATCTCCCCACATATGAACTGACGTATCCTACATCGCGCTATCAAAGTTTTCAAAGCGATTGCGTATATATACAACAACCCGACAACAAACGTTAAGTGGCGCGTAGCCCACCAGACACATCCGTCTGGTCGAAGGATCCTTCCTTTTCAACGGCAGTCTCTCCCTACCCCAAACCATCTAGGTACCATATTATGTACAATTTAGATTTTAAGTTTGTGGATACCTAGATTAAAAAGAGCCGGATTTAGTGAGTCTCTTTGCTGAACGCCAACGTTAGAAACAATTGTATTTTTGTCAAAGAGTAATTTACACGGTGAACTGTAACATTGCCAAACATAAGGATAAATTTCAGGGAGTTTAATGAGATTTCGTTAGTCGTTAGTCTAGCAAGGTTGCTCTATGTGAAGAATTAAAAGCATTCTTCACATCAACTTTCAGCAGCACTTCCGCCTCATTTTCTTTTAAAAAGTTACGGGTCGAATTAACTGCTGCTTCACAGCCTCCTCTAATTCTAAAACCTATTTGTATTAGTTCAAATTTTTGTTTTTAGGGTATTATGTGCCTACATGCTAATTTAGATGCCAATCGGCGAAAGTGGTCCTAATAGCAATTGGACGGATGCTATCGTGTTTTGTGTGTGTAACGTCTATCATGTTGTATTAAATGCACATAATCTTGCACCATAAATATGAGACAAAAAATATGAATTTACCTTACCAGAAAACATGAAATTACAAAGTTTAGTTATGTCATTCAAGAGAGCCCGGCGTCCAGCTGAAGCACTCACAAGATCTTTAAGGTGCTGTGGTATGAATCCGTCTATGCCGCTAGCAGAGCCGCTTGTGAACGACATAATTGCGGCATAGGTGTCTTCATCCTTAACCTGTAAAACATTATTTGAACAAGGTGGATCTGGAAGTAACGAGGTCGGATCTGGTATCGGATGCTTTTCATGTAAAGCTTCCAGGTTTTTGTTATTAAACGAGGCGAGGGTATCGCAAGACATAAAAATGTGAGTAGCGTTCTTAAGATCTCCATCCATTGCTTTATTTTCATCAAAATTTTTTTTGAGTCAGAATACAAAGGTCGTGAGGAGTTTTTAGCAATAATAATCGGGGTATCTAATGAGCTATTTAGTTTTTAAATGATAAAGAACCATTTTTGGTTTTATCAGCTTGAAAAAATTTTAGGAAAACAAAAAGAGATTTTGCCAGACTGAATCAGTGTCCCAAAA
Source organism: Euphydryas editha (assembly GCA_036937285.1). Lineage (NCBI taxonomy): Eukaryota > Metazoa > Arthropoda > Insecta > Lepidoptera > Nymphalidae > Euphydryas > Euphydryas editha. Next base: position 1,811,492 of record JAUPFZ010000013.1, on the reverse strand, counting down.
ACATTTTTGAATTTTCCTCTAGGAACTCGTTTAACACGCGGAATATTTTGGTGACATTTAATAATAAATTTATAGAACGGAATCGAATTAATATCACTGGTTATGTGTGCAGAAATATCTGATATAATAGGCAATGAATGCACCAAGGGATCAGTGTGGCAATGGGAAGTGTGAACTTTACAGCCGCTAAACAACCTTCTTTTAGTGCATTGGGGATAAGTGGAAAGTTCCGGTTGAGATGCATTGATTGTTATAAAAATGTAGGAGAAATTATTAACCCTTAACTTGGCAAGTGTACTAGAAGGCACATGAAATTAAGATATGAATTTCGGCATGTGACCTATAGAGCACGGGTCTGTTTATAGCAGAGACATGATACTTACAACTAGACTGTGCACTGTGGCGCAAAAACCGGGCCGAGCGAGAGGGGCCCCCGCGGTAGTGTGTCCCTTTCTAATGAGGTGACCATGACTAAACAAAAAATGGGACTAACTATACAGACGATTGTGTAAGTATTCTGATCATTTATACTGATGCTACCTAACTACACTACCTACAGGTGTGTATGTACCAATTTATGTAAAAGTAAAAAAAAAACACCAAAATCATTATAGTAGGCAGATTTTTTTGATCTGCCACCATCCACTATCACCGTACGTCAATCTTCCCGTGATCATGGCGATTGACACATTGCCGAACTATAGGGACCTCAATAAAATAACAAACGCGGTAAGCACTCGAACAAATATAAATTTTAATATGAATTTATTTAATCAATTTCAATTGATGAATTTCGTTAGAGCTTGGATGGACAGGTGAAACACGCTTGATTTTCGGAGAGAATTGATGTAATGTCATATTAAGCATCTTTTTCATATTCAAACTGTGTAAAGGATAAAAACATTACCCTCCGGCAGTCGAGTACATTACCAAAAAAAAAGTTTTTCAATTTAACCGCTTGAGTGCCCGGGCAATGACCTTTTAGTTTACCAACTGCACAAAACTGCCCAAGGCCTCTCACGTTTTATTACGTAATTTCCCATCGGTGATAATGTAATATACGTTAATCAACCTGTAGTTGACAGATGCACTTCGCGTACTAATGCCCGTGTCGAAAAAAAGTTGGCATGGGCAATATAGCCATGGCGACCATTACTTGACACGGGCGCTTGCGGTTATTGCGGTTAGTTTGTAAACTCTTGACACAAATGCTGAAGCATATTTTAGGCCTCCTCTGTCTACAAAGGCTATAAAAGAAGAAAATTTACAAACATCAATCAAGTAGTAGTTTTCATTATTCGGAAATCTAAGATACAAGAAATTTATTATATATCATAAACATCATCGGTACAAAGTAGAATGACTATAAATAAGTATACTTATAGTTAACTTCAACACAACAATTTAAGTGTTTTATAAAAAATGTAAGTTTCGGGTATTGCTCATTTTGTATACTCTTGCCATTGACCGGTACATCTCCAATTCAAATCATGGTTACCCTAAAGATTAAGATTGTTGTTTTTATTTACTCGTGGAAAGAAAAGCGACTACCGCAATAAGACTCATTATTGCACCCTATCACACAACAAGAATTCACCATTTTTCATGGAAAAACAATCAACTTTAGTCAGAAAATTGACACAATCGCAAATCGAAACACGACAATCAACCAAATAAACAAATAAGCAAACCACCATCTTACATTTAGTATTACCAGTCCCAAACATTTAATACTACCTTTACTCAGTATTTAATTATTTTTTAAATACAACCAATTGATTTATTAATTATTGACACTGTAGAAATACGTCTAAATACGTTTCTAAGTTTACCAACCGTTCGTATTAATAAATTATTAAAAAGAAAAGTATTTAATTTTCTACCATTTCTATCAAACGAAATGATTATGTGAGCTGGCAAGATGTTAGACAAGGACACACTACCAACGGGAGCGCTCTCGCTCGGACCGCTTTTAGCTAGCTACCGCTTATAGGGAAATACCTACCGTAACAGTCAAAGAATAGATCTCATTTTAGCAAAACAATTTTTTTTTTGTACACTGTCTAGTTGTAAGTATCATGTCTCTGGTTTATAGAGAATACAACAAATATATTAAATGTCAATGTGTTTTAATAATTTTAGCTTCTAGCTCAATTCATAAACATTCATATGTCAGCGTCATAGTTTTTGTAGGACGTCATTTTTAAATATTTCCCGCCAAAATTTCGAAGCCTCAAGATAGGATGTCGCGCCTAAAGGTAAATCATCTTGTATTTTTTTATTTAGTTGTTTACTTAGTGTATATCACAAAAGTTTCATTGTTAAATAATCAATTAATGATTGTATCACTTTATTTGATCAGCTTTCACCATATTTTTTTAGATATTTCGTTGTAAATTAAACTGTACCCTGTAGGGTACGCTACGAACTTTATTAAAAGGAGTTTTTGTGCCCTGCAGGGTACCTTGCCAAATAGGTTTAGTTTCATTTATGTGACCTATAGGTCACTTACATATTTTTCATTGATTATATTATATGCTCTTGACCGTAGAAATATACATAGATGCATACTATTGCATACATTATAACTTATTTTAAAGTATTTGCATTTTGTTTTACCGTATTATGGATGATATAACAGCACAAAAGGATTCAGACACAGATTCTGACGATGAACGAAAATATTGTTGAGCAAATGCATCGTATAAGTGATACAGATTCGTCGAGTATAGATGAGGTACTCGAGTCATGCTGAATACCGAAGTAGCGCTATGCTGCTTGCAGTAAATGGGCCGGCGCGCCCGAGGAAGTACTTCGCTCTCAATTAACACCGTCGTGAAATGACGGCACTGTCGTCGTTTTTCGTTCGGTTTGTGAGAGATCCGATGGCCCATCCCTTCCCTTACCTGGCCCATCATTTCCCTTTCCTCCACAGATCCGGTGGAACATCCCTCCCCTCCCTAAAGGCCGGCAACGCACCCGCTAATCCTCTGATGTAGCGGGTGCCTATGGATGTCGTTTTTACTTACCGCCAGGTGAATCGATTATCCGTTTTCTCCCTCTAATATAAAAAAGTCACCCAAAAACATACAATGTTTACACATACACCCCCAAACATACAACCCCAGTCACATTGTTCCCAAAAAACGCCGCTAATTTTTCGCCTTGCAGTTCAGTACCGACACCAGCAGCATACATAGGTATCTATCAACTTATAATCTGTAAATTCAAATAACAGAATATCGTCGTATCAAGATAGCCCATTTCAGGAAGATGGCGAAACACAATCTTCATTGATGGTACACTGCAATAATAACCCACCTATAGAAATATCAAGTCCATGTCCAGCTGGTGCTAGTGATCTCAAATCATCAAGGAGGTCAAAGAAAATATTAAGTGCTTCCGCCAAATCTACGTTTTGTAAAAGATGAGCTCTATCACCCAAACCTACGACATCCAAAAACGGACAAAATAAAACATCAGGGAAAGTAAACAAAATTAATAGTAATGAAAACAAAGTCTACCCAATAAAAAAAGTCAAAACAGTAAAAATATAAGACAAAATTTGATTGGAAAAAACATCTATTTTTACACGAAGTTCATAATACTAGAGAAAAATATGTTTTATCACAAGATAAAACATATTCATATTTGTGAGATAATTCGATCACAATTCGAATAGATTTTACAATTGTTTTTTTTTGTTAATTTTGTTTAGATTTTTATAAGTTTTGTTTTTGTTATTGTTTTGTCATTTTTTAAATAAATTACTTATTTGTAAATAAAAAATTATGTTTTTATTGTTATTTTGTAATTATTTCCACTTTTACACTATTGTAAGCAAAAGCGGCACTGTGCCTTGCAGGACACAAATAAAAGTGATCTCTAATTTAAGCGAGATTCGTACTGTACCCTTTGGGGCACTATCAATATTTTATAAAGTAACATACTAATGTTATAAAAAATATTCATTACAATGTATTTAGGCCCCCTTAAAGCTATTTAAAAATAAATAACTTGTTAATTTGAAATTTTAAACTTTGCCAGAATACTACTGAACAGGTGATTTTCATTTTGCCAAGTTAAGGGTTAATTCGATTTCAATATTCAGTAAAAACTTTTTTGATCATCAACAAAATGTAGAAGTTTATTAAAAAAAAATCGCACTTAGGTACATGCTGTATATGAAGTCAGATAAAACTGTGCAAGATTAAGCCCCAGCAAAGGATGGAGCTATAGGAAAACTATCTATTCATTCTATACATTTTATTTGTATATATATATATATATATATATATGTTAAAAATAAGAATGAAAAGTTTGTTTGTTGCAATTCGTAAATATTTGAATCTATTGTGGTGTAATTCTGATACTTCCAGTGATCAAATAGTAGCGGTTTTTTTGTCACAGTGTTTCACTGTTTTACCAACCTTAAAATATAAAATCATTATTTATTTATTTATTTATTTATTTAATCATAGGTTTAGCACTAACATTACAGGTAATCCTAATTCGTTAGTGTACCTTATTCATTTAAATTATTTTATATTTATATAAATGTAAATACTTAAGTCAATTACAATCAATTTTCAATCTTAAGTTAATTTAAACATTCAGAAATGTTCAATAATAATAGGTAATAATAATAACAATAATAAGTATTAATTAACAATAATAAGCATTAATTAGATTAATACAAATAATGGGAAATTTAAATGTAATTAATACAATTAATGAAATCGCAATAAAGTAATAATATAATAATGTCCTACAAATACAGTCAATAATGTGTTATAAATTTTTACAATTCATGTCATAATAATTTCCAAAAATAAAATAAAAATATTAACTCAATGTCACCAATAAATTGATTAAGTCAATATTATAATTATCATTACAATATAATTATGTAATTAGATTCAACATCATAAGCGACCCGCGTGAACTCATTCAGTGTACAGCTGAATATGTCAATATGGGCCGCTACGGAGTTAAGCGTGCGCAGAGCTCGCGTGAGCGGTGCATCACGCAACAAGTTAGTGCGCGCGCGCGGTAACGCCAGTAGTGGTAGGCGCCGACATTTCCTAATTGTTCCATTGGGAACGTACAGCTTCATATGATACTATTACTTCATTATGATACCATTAGGACGAAATTACGACACGATTAATGTAGTAGAAAGATAACGTCAAGTCAAAGATACGTCAGTTTTTAGTTAGTTTGGGGGAGAGAGGAATCAGAAGGTTGCGTGTTCAGATCACCTCGGGATCACCAGTTTGGGGGAGTGAGAGGAACAGGGTGTAAAGTTCCTCATACATCATTGAAAATGGAGGATTCTCCGACCAGACGGGTGTTGAATCTGGTGGGCTACTGCCCCGACGGTTTTTTTTGGGTTCTTGTATATATGTATGTTCGATCGCTCTGAAAACTTTGATAGCGTGATGTAGGATATTCGTATGTGGCGAGATAGATGTCGCTACACTTCTTTTAATCTTGGATAAAGTTAGGTTCCCGTGGGACAGATTTGTTGAAGTGAAAGACGATGTGTTGCGCGCGTTGAGAGTAAAATTTTAAGATCGGCTCACATGAACCGTCACGATATGAGCGTTATGTATGAGCGTCAGAATAAAGGACGGATAGATGTACGTAGCCCGCGAGCATAAAAGAAAAAGATGTAAAAAGCATAGTAAAATAAATTAATTAATAACTTACGTATCTCTTACATATGAGAAATTGGAACTACTCTTGTAGATTAAAATAAAGATTAAACTTTTAGTTTGATAAGAGGTAACGTATGTATTTTTCAAATTATTCATTAGATATTAAAAATATAATGTAATGGTAACAATATTATTTGTTTCTAAAGGCCTATAAGCATTTATTTACTAGCTGATATCATTTTAATAATATTTTTTATTTTTTACATTTTGAGGTTATATTAATTTGTTTAAAAATTTTTTTATCACCTCTTTAGTCTCTTATATCTACCTATTAACTGTTACTTAATAGATTTTAAATTGAATTTGCCAAAGAAGTTTTACTTCTTACATGTCACTGTACACTCTGTACACACACTCTTTTTTTATTTTTCAAAGAGCTACAGATCGTCATGATTTCTTGCACAGTTTAGGGGTCCGAGAATGACATAAGCTACTTTTAGTCTTGGAAAAGTACACGGTTACTATAGAGTAGCGTGACATGTCTAGAAGTTTCGACGCGAACAAAGTAGCGGGCTACAGCTTGTACAGCATACATCGTTACTACGAGGCCATGATTCGTAGATGCAAACCAGTACATTACTATAAATTCCAAACAATTTGATATGTAACACGAGTGGAACTAAATGGATCGTATAGTTCATCCATGTGTATGATTGCTGTCTCTAGGAGATTCATGGTTAGAGCGAACGATAAGATAAAATTATACTCAAGTGGTTTATTTATTTCTTTACATAATATACACATATCTCGATCGCTTTATTTTATTAGTTATCAAAAATATTTTCATGATTATATAATTTTTTAAATGTTCATACTTAGTTACTAACGTTATTTTTAATACGTTAAAATACATAAATGAATAAACGTCATACACTCAACGGCCCCCAGTAGCATGTTGATCCTATATCGGGGGTCCGGAAACGCACACAACACACAAGCACAAACTCCACGATAAATATCCGTATGGCCTATACAGATATTTGTCATGTGCGGGGATCGAGCCCGCGACCGCTAACGCATAAGCCAGTTGCTGTGACCACTGCGCCAACGCGTCGTCAGATAATTAATAATTTTCTTACTATAAGGGCCGAAACACATAACGGCGTTGCGGCGCCGCAACGCTAAAATCGGCGGTGGCGTCACTGCCAATTTTAGCGGCGCGGCACCGCCAATTCCGGCGTTGTGACGTCATACTTGTTGACCATGATTTATTGACATTTTGTGTCTATTTTTATATTTTATTTTTTTGTGTCTTTATTAGACATGGGTATCTCAATGAATTTTTATGAACTGCAGATAAGCTCATGAGCCATATGCTTGAACCGGAGCTGTGAACCGGCTCACAGTTCAGCTCAATTGTTGTTATGTTGTTACTTTTAACTATTAGATTTACAGCTAATTTAAGACTCGGTTCAAACAAGTGACATGTATGATGTACCTAAATTATAAATATGTAAATTAATTTTATGCTAATTTCATCCATATGATAAATGCTAAAGTGAGTTTTTTTGTTTGTTACGCTTTTACGCCTTAACTATTAACCTGAATCCCGATCACCATGAAATTCTGCATATCAGTTTTCTGGGGTACAGAAAAGTACATAGAGTACCTACTTTACGTACCGACTACCGTTGGTGCCTGTACCATGCGAGCGTAGCCACGAACAAAACCTATTTATTTATATTTAATCTATAAAACTAATATAGTAAGATATTAATTTATGTATCACTTTGTTTCAATTTTGTTTAGGCTTTATGAGACAAAAGTTGTTTAAAATTCTACCAGCATACAAACTTGATTCACAAAATTATTTCCGGTACAAAGGATTACTTTTTATGCATTCTACTAAATAACAACTTCACAAACAATAATTAACAAATTTCACGTGAACTATAATATTTAAAATAATTAAATTAATATCCACAATAAAAAATCACGAAGAACTGGTTACCCTACAACAACGCTCTTTTTCGCGGCGGCGCAACGCCGCAACGCAAACTGCCGATTTTAGCGTTGCGTCGCCGCAACGCCGTTATGTGTTTTGGCTCAAAGTAATGATCGCCTAGACCAGAAACAAATATTTGGACAAATACATCAAATATCTACCCCAGGCGGGAAATGAACCCGCGATCAGGCGACTACTACTACAATTACAGTACATATATATTGTATTAAATTTGTCGTGTAATGGCAAAATCAGCATTTTTTTTTAAACACCGTTTATGTCAAATACAAACTCATCTTTATCTGTTACAAAGTTGAAAGTGACGTAATGATGTTTCTTGTCATTTTATGCAATTTTATGCTGTGACTTCAACAATGGCAGATCCGCGAATCCGACAAATAAAAATCAAAACCGGCGTCGTAAAACGCATCGCGAAAGAAAAAATAGTTTACGAGAAGGAGGCTGAGCAACAGAGGAATAGAATACAAAAAATTAAAGACGAAGGACAGGACGAACACAACATAAGGAAGCAAGAGGAGGTCCTTCAGGAGTCCCTTATGATGGTCCCTGACTGCCAGCGGAGGTGAGAAACATTCTAAATTTAAATTTATTCTTCAAGGAGGTCATTAATCTATGTTATTTTTGCTTAAGTTTATGTTTTATGTATTTAAATGATTGTATTTGACGCAGATGTTTTATGAAAGATACAAAGAATCTTATGAAAACGTTTCTTTGTTTCTTAAGCAAAAAGACGCAATTGATTAAGCTTAACATTGGTGACTCATCTCTAACTTAAACTTTTTTTTTTTGCTGTTATATAGACGGCATTGTTCTTATTAGTACATGTAAATAGAAAATCAATATAACCTCTCTCTCTACGTAAAGAAAATAATCACATTGACATTGTGGTCCTAAATAATAATAATACAAAAAAATTAAGTTGTTTTGAATACTACCTGTTGCATATTTCTATTAGTATAAATTACTTTAAAAAAAATTAAATGAAGCAGTGTGTTATTTTTTTTATTAATTTGAATTACATACTAACAACTCCAAGACCTTAAAATAATTTACTACGAAATGAGTTTTATACATCTGTAATAGAAAATGAATATATTACATTAGGTAATACATATTAATAAGATTTTATTATTTTATTATTTTTTTTTATTTTATACCAAAACTAAAAAAATATTTTAAGTTTTGAATTGTAAATATGTAAAATAAATATGTAAATATTGTAAAATTTCTTTAATAAAAATTTTTTATGGGTATACTTCCGAAAAGCAGATACCGAATTTTCTCATGAAATTTGGCACGGATATTCCATTTGACTATCTAAGCATCCCCTTAAAAGGATTTTTGGCGGATCGTAATATTTTTCAAAATATTGAATTTTTTGAGTACGCTGTTTAGTACGCTCTATACAAGAAAGCGAAAAGTAGATACCGAATTTTCTCATAAAACTTGGCACAGACATATCGTGGCGATAAATATATATCTATATATTTATCGCCACGTTACACACACACACACTACAGGTGTTATTTATACACATATATATAATCAATCCACTTTTTTATTTTCCCGGATACACACTTTATATTTTGTAATAATTCATTGAACGTATTTTTGTTCAATTTTTTAACGCGACGACGCCATAAAAACTCGCATAGATGATCGGCCATTGTTTCACTATGTATTCCGCCACTTTTTTTTTTTTTTTGAAGGCTGAGAAATTCATTCCGCAGTTAGGGTTTTTTTTTAAGGTTAGGTTAGATTAAGATTTTTTTTTAAATCGTTAGGTTAGGTTAGGTTGTTAGGTCTTTTTTTTTATTTTAATAGTTAGGGTTTTTTTTAAAGGTTAAGTTAGCTTAAGATTTTTTTAAATCGTCAGGTAGGTTAGGTTGTTAGGTCTTTTTTTTTTTTTTAATAGTTAGGGTTTTTTTTAAAGGTTAGGTTAGATTAAGATTTTTTTTAAATCGTTAGTTTAGGTTAGGTTGTTAGGTCTTTTTTTTAAATCGCTGTGAAATGCATTTACGCACTCTAGGATAGGTCAGGTTAGGTTTTTTTTTTCCTTCTTCTTTTGATCGACTCGCTTTCTTATATAGAGTGTGCTAAGCAGCGTACTTAAAAAAATCAATATTTCGAAAAATATTGCGTGCCGCCAAAAATCCCTTTAAGGGGACTCATAAATAGTCAAATAGAATGTCCGTGCCAAATTTCATGACGAAATTCGGTATCCGCTTTTCGGAAGTTCAAGCAGAAGAAAAAAATTAATAAATTATTATAGAATCTATGAGCAATTTGTGTATTTGTATGCTATCCGTTGTTACTAGTAAAATAATTTTGGACATTTAAATGTTTTATTTTAAAATCTTGTTTATTTTAATTATAAAATAAGTAGGTACTGTTATTCTTATAATAAAATTAGTGTTATTAATGTTATTTAGGAAACTAGTTATTATACTGATCTGTATGTAACTTGTAAGTTATTTAGCTTAAAAACAAAAAATAATATAAATTAATAAATTAAATAATGAGTCCTGTATAAAGTAGGTATGAATATGTAGATAGGGTATGAAATGAACATTAAAAGAACTCCTTAAATTTGATAGTTTTTAGTATAATTTTAATCGCAAATTATGATTTGAGAACTTTCTTCATTTTAATAGTAATTGTCTTTTGTCAATTAAGCTATAAAAAAGATTAAAACTATTTAAAGGCCATGGTCAAAAAAGACCATGAAATTGAATATTTTTCTATATAATTTCAATAAATATAGATTTACAAAATGAAAATGTTCTTTTTTTCTAATTTTTTTTTGAATTTTTTTCAGACTTGCAAAGGCTTTTGCAGATCTTAAAAATACATTAGAAACTGAACAAGATCTTAAAGAAAACGAAGACTACATTGCAGCAGAACAAGTGTTAAAAGAGGCTGAGAGTCAGTTGCCAGAGTCCACATAAACTTATATTAATATATAACTTTTATACTAGATTTATAAATAAACTAATCATGTCTCAATATCCAAGCTTTTTTAATAATTTACAAAGAAATTTTACATTCCAAAATAATGTGCCCTCACGTTTTATTTTGCCTCCACCGCCACCGCCAGTTACACCACCCACCTCTGAGACAGATGATGAATTTATAAAAAAATTCAATGAAAGCCTACCTCAAGTAAAACCGAAGCCCAAAATTAATAGAAATAAAATATGGAAAATGAAAGTTGATGTTATCCGTCTCCTTGGAGCTCTTCATGACATAAAACTGCAAGAGGAGACACTGTCGTCAAACTATGCATTGTCAGATGAAGAGTGGCAGTCTGCTTTACAAAATATAAATATAAATAAAAAAGTTCTTAAAGATACTATCATAAAAATATCGAAATCTGGTTTAGATATTAGTAGGAAACTAATTACTAAGAGACGGGCTAAAAGATTGCGTTTAAAACGGATCAGAGAAGAAAGGAAGCAAGAGAGAGATGAAAGAATTAGGCAGAATAAAGAGAACTCACGTAAAATTGATGAAAATTTACAGAAAATTAAGGATGATATAGAGAAAGCTAAACAGGTAGATATCATTCCCATCATCCATCCCATCATCCATCATTTTTTTTAAACATTTTAAGCAAGTATTTTAGGGTTTGTATTTTATGAAGTAAATTAAAATTGGACATTTTTTTCAAATTTAATTTATTATTTTTATAATTTTTATAAAAATTGTTTCTTTATAGGAGGAAGAAGCCAAGTTTCAAGCTGACATAGTATTAAAGGAGGTTCTAAGAAAGAAACATGATGCTAAAAAGAGTATTGCTAAACTTGAGGCTCTCGTAAAACTCAGGAAAGCAAGAGAGAACACAGCAAAGGGTAAAGGACAGCCTGTATCTGAAATTGAGAGTAACGCTTTTCATGATAATATAGGTAATTGTATATTTATATTATTCCACCACATTGGGTGGGTACACACAACTCCCCCTGGGTTTGTTAATATTCACCATGCTTGGCAGGTGGGTTAGCGAGCTCAGTGTATTGTCACAGGATATGGTGACGCTGCTGCCCATCACCATCCTGGTCGGTGTACAGTTGTTCACACCATAGTTTTAGTTATCGTTTACTATACATCGGCAAGAAAGAGGTCGTGACTATTATGGTCACCACACGGCAAATTCTTTTTTTGTTTGTTTGTTAAATAGTCTGTTTATCAAGACTATGGGCTATAATACTTAACACTGAGACACATGGGAATCAGAGATGTAGGAACTAAAAATATTAACCAGTTCCCATAATATATAAAAATATAAATGTGAACCAACTCATTATGTATATTATTGGTGTGATATTCCTAATCACTTTATATTTAGCTTGATACTTTAAAAATAATGTTATAACAATATTAAAATGTTTTTTTAAATTATGTGGTTTCAAAGAACTAATTAATATAAAGCTGGTAAGAATGATTTTAAGAATTTGTTAAAATTAAAATAAACTATAGTTAGACAGAAACTTTATATATATTTTTAAATTTTTATATATTTTTTAAAATATATTTATATATATTTTAAATTATATATTTTTAAAATTGTAAATATAAAAAAACTTTGTTTATTTTTAGGTTTAAATAGAATGTCAAACTTATTGAGTGTTGCCATGTAAAAGTTTTGTTATTAACTCAATTTCAACTTTTAGACTAATAAATATTCTTATTTGTAGAACGCCTGAAATCTCTGTGGATGCATAAATTATCAGAATATGAGAAAGAAGAAAGTGAGTTACGAAGAACTCTCGAGAAACAGAATGTTGATAATGAAACTGAGGTGCAAGCGAGTAACATTGTGAAATGGAGGAAGGCACTGTTTGGTGGTCAAAGTAACCCGCAATTCGATTTTAATGGGGATTTGGAGAGATTTATTAGCGTTAGGTATGTTTATTTTTACTATAAATGTAACAATGTGTTGTATCTGTAATTGTTAAAATTTGTTTTCCCAAAAACCTTTGTTGTATATGTGTTCTGTGTATTTGTAAATAATAGTTTTGTACAAGTCATACAGACTGATATTTCCCATAGTCTGGGAGTGTGGGGGGATATGGTGGGACACAACATAATTGTGTTTCTGGATCTCTGACACAAGATTCTCATCTTACTAGAGACATCTGCCTCTTGATTAGTGCGAGACATGTGAAAATCACTAAAAGCAAAATATTTTATAAAATTAATTTTTATTGTAAATAATAGGTCGGGGAAAAGGTCTTGTCGTATTTTGTATATATAAAATTGAAGAAAAATTTCTTTGGTTGTACTGTCTGTATTTGGTCAGTTTAAATATCAATAAATTAATTAATGTCCTTCATTAAGAAAAAGTAAAAAACACTTTCCCGCCATTTTTCAATTGTTTTTCTGTGTGTCAAAATGAGTGGATCTAACGAACAAATTCGATACATTCTGAAGTTTTATTACAAAAAAAGTGAAAAAACGCGATTCAAGCCGCGAAAAATTTTAACGTTTATGGATTTAATGCAGTGTCATTAAGAGTAGCGCAAAGTTGGTTTAAGCGTTTTCAGTCTGGGATACGGATTATACGGATAAAGTTGATGTTATTTTTGAAAAAGCGGAACAAGATCGGCATATTAGTAGTCACGACATAGCCGAGGAACTGAGACTTGACCACAAAACAGTTTTGACCCATTTGAAAAAGTCTGGCTATACAAAAAAAACTCAATATTTGGTTGTCACACCAGCTCACTGAAAAAAACCTAATCATACGTGTCCTTATCTGCGATTCTTTATTGAAACGTAATGAAACTGAATTATTTTTCAAAAATTGATCATTAGTAACGAAAAGTGCATCACCTACGACAAGAACGTGCGAAAAGGATCATGGTCAAAATGGTAGTCAAGCTTCACAGACTGTAGCGAAACCAGGATTATAATGCAATAAGGTGATGCTTTGTGTATGGTAGGATTGGAAGGGCATTGTTTATTATAAGCTTTTACCGCCAGGCGAAATCATCGATCTCTACTGCCAACAACTAATGAGACTGAAGCTAGAAATTGTGAAAAAAAAAAAAAAAAACGGTCGGTTAGTCTCATCATGATAATGCCAGACCACACACACCTATTCCCACAAATCAAAAATTAGAAAGCTTGGTTGAGAAGTTTTAATACATCCACAATATAGTCCTGACCTTGCGTCCTCAGATTTTAACCTGTTTCGTTCTCTTCAGAATTCTTCAGGTAGTCCTCTCTTGCCTGTCAAAACTACTTATCGCATTTTTTTTAAATGAAAAATCACAAGATTTCTACAGGAACGTGATTATGTCAATAGATACAAGATGGCAACAAGTTATTGAACAAAATGGCACATATATATTATAATTAAATGATATTAAACTTTGGAAAAAAAAATTTAAATTTAAAATACGAATAAACTTTCCCCGACCTAATATTTTTGGTTGATTGTTTCTAATATTAGTTGGGAAACTAATTGTGGTACACATTGTTTCAGAGCTGAATGGGATCAGTACATCGATGATGGTCCAGAATCATCTCCAATTCCTGTTGGTTGGGTGTATCCCGACAATAAATCATAAATTCAGTCATGCTTTATTATATTATTTTGCAAATATTTTTAAAAAAGTTTCCATAAATAATCTGCATTTATGCTTAAATAAAATTATTAAAAAGGTTTTTGTAATAAAAACTAAATCTGTTGTATTATTTATCCATAATTACAGTTCTTTTTATTTTTTTAAATTTGACATAAAAACACTTCATGTATTCAAACAGTATACAAGACAATAATGTATCTACATTAAAATAAGTTACGGACAACAGTTGTCATGATTATATTATATTATGGCTTTCATACTGGGAAGAAACGGGTGAATTTTGATGTATTAGTTTCTTTCTATATTAAAGTACATACCTTAGGAGACATTACAGATAATCAAATGTTTCCTATATCTATAGATAAACAATATTTCAAAAAAAAGGGTAGAAAAAATTTAAGAGACTGAGAATTTTAATAAAAGAGCGACACAAAGATATTCATGGGATGTAAGAATATTTATTTAAAAGAAAAATATCTGGATAACAGAAATAAGTTCCTTTATCTGAATCATATAATTATAATTACATATAAACTAATCTGAGGCCGTGTTCCGATATATACTGGAGCACTGCAAAGTGTGACGTCATTTCAGTATACTGCGAAGCCGTTCCTTTTTAGTTTCCTATACTGCGCTATACTGGTTACTGTTTATAACGGAACGCAGTCCAGTATACTGGACTACAATTATCATCTTCATTTTACGATTTTTTTTTCAAATGAAAATATTTATCATGTACACGTTTTCTATTCAACAAGAAAAATTATTATTTGAATATTTTTGAATAACAATATTAATTAATAATAATAACAATCATTCGCGCTGTCATATTTTTGATCACGTGATCACTGACATGATCACAGCACTGAGCAGTACTGAGAGCACCTTACCTCGAAAGCTCCAGTGCTCTCAGTGCAAAAATGGCGGCGATTCATGACGTCATATACTGCAGCAGTGTACTGGCAGGCTATAACGGAACGAATTTTCAGTACTGAGAGCACTGGGGCAGTGCTCTCAGTATATATCGGAACACGGGCTGAATATTATCAATCAACTCTTCTGTCCAATACATTTTGTTGCCATTTTGACAAAGTGAATTTGTTTACCAATTTTGTGAATCCGCGCCTAAACTAGATACTGTACCGTACTGTATCAGTTTGTAAACAACCCCCTGCTGAGCGAAGACCTCTTCTCTATATTATACAAGGGTTGGAGCTTAATCCACCACCCTGCTCCACTGCGGGTTGGAGGATAATTTCGGCGTTGAGGTGACTACACGCACCACTACGCCAGAATGGTCGTCGTCTGCGCATACTTGTGACAAATCTATTACTTGCTACACGTTGTAGGCCAAAATTATGTACACTTTCGAAGTAATATTCTCAATATGGTCGTCATTTATTCAATTTATTGACAACTCTTAAAGTGATAACTAATGACAATTGTAGGTAAAATGTAGAAAATTAAATCAATTCACTACACTGTATTTGAAAGTTTTTTTTTAAGTGAACTTCTTATGGGAGGGTAAACCGCTTCGTTACGTAACGCGTTATGGGCGCCATAAGTCTGTGTGGCTTCCATTTCTCTCACGCATACGGCAGCGGTAGGCAGGCTCCTCTTCTTTCACTCTAACCCACAGCGCTAGCCGTATTTCGAACAGAGGCTTCCCCCTCTCTCTATTTAGTGTTTAGTGTGAGATAGACATACTGTTGCCAGTGACCATATAACCTAAAACTATCATCGTTTTTGAAATTGATTAATTATGATATAAAAAATAATGATTCATTTCAATATAAAACAGTTCAACTTAGATTAGTTTAAGTTAACACTTCTGTCGGGCGTCCCGAGGCGCACACGTTTTTTATTAGTTCGTAAACTAACGCTAATATCGAGTAAACTTACATTGGGCCTTGTTTTTCAAATTAATTTAGTTATTATCAATATATCATTTATAAAAAGTTTTAATTTTCGAGTCGGTTACTAAGTTTTTATTTTTTATCAAATAGATCATCATTTTATCCCCGAATTATAATTATATATGTATTAAAAATAAAAGTCCATATATATCAGTTAAATTTTACTAAATTATATTTACATTATATTCCGAAATGAACACTAGAAGGTAGAAATATTTTACAAATAGCTATTATACAACTATAATTACTTTTAAAGAAAAAGTAAAAATTCACCTGACTTTAAATTTTATTTTATTATAACTTGACGTCTAAGTATAATACTATGTAATTTAATATATTTTAGATATCAAGCCATAATGCATTTTATAAAAAAAAAATGCATTAAAAACTTATAAGGCTATGTCAAAAATTATTATACCAATTTATAAAGTTCTGCCAAATATTTATTTTTTCTTATTTTTTATTTTAGTCAATAATTATGATATATTTGTAATATAATTACCACCTGTTTCATTAAATATTTTATAATATTGATTATGCACATTCTCCACCAACCCGCAGTGGTGCAGTTTAAGGGATTAAGCTCCAACGCTTCTCCATTATAGTTTTTTGATTTATATCAATATATATATTTTTTAAACTGCTCTCTAAATTAAAATCATATTCCATTGACAACGAAATCGACAAACCCAGTTGATTCAGTGTAACGAATATATAAATAAATCACAACCCAAAAGTTGCGCATCCAAATCTAGTTAAGCACTGAGTCCTCCGAGTATTTATCTCATTTTGTTGTTTATTTAATGTAAAATATACATTAACTTATTAACTTTAAAAATATTCTAAATGTTTTGAAAAGTTAAATTGAGACATATACAAATTATGTATAATTAGAGCCGCTTAGTGGATTGAGCTTAGTATTTTCTTTAACAAAACAAACCTTTACCTAGTAATGAGACATATACGACACATTAGCATTTCATCGAAATTATTGTAGCTCACATTTGACAATTAACAATAGACATTATAAAATATTGCCAATCATTGGCATAGCTATTGCCAAATGTCTACCTATTTAGGCACGAGCTTATAATACAGATTCGACCATCAATATTATTATATTTTATTGCCAGTGATTGGCACGGCTATTGCCAGATGCCTGCGTAGTTGCCAATGAGTGGAGCAGGTAGAGGGCCGCCGGCGGTGAATATGCGCGTTCCACTGTCGTCATAACAATGTGTGTAAATTGCTGGCACGTATTTCACTTGGTTAAAACCGTCTGCTTCTTCATCTGGGAACTGGTAAAAATGTTTGACAATTAGTTCTATAGAAATAACCACATTTGTGTAGTATAATTTTATGCACACATAAACATTAAACACGGTAATATTAACCATGATCTGCAGTATAGTCAAACATCGTAAACAAGTAATTCATTGTAAAACAGCGGGCAACACAGGCGATTATTGTAACATTCTCATTTCATACCTCATTCTTTCATCAACTTTATCTGGTTCAGTAAAGTACAGAAATAAAAAAAAAGAAATAAATTTATTTGCGACACACACTGCTTACAGATATATGATTACCTATCGCATAAAAACAAAACGAAAAAGGTTCAAAGAAAAATAATATATGCTACAGTTAAAGCCCTTTTTTAGATAGAACGCCTTTTTCCTAGTTACAGCTAGTTCTTACTAAGCACCTTTGTTAAAACTAGAATCACCGCACTGCTTAATTTTTTTGTTTTTAAATTTGATAAAGAAATACAAATAATTTTCAACTTACCACATATCCCTTGGACGCTTTAAGGGTGACAGTCTTTGAGGAATGGATGTTGCTCTCCAAGTATTTACCAGCTCTCAGATCGTAGAACATGAGGAGACCTGGAAAATAATGTAACGAGTTCAGTATTCATTCAAGATTAAGAAGTCCATCAAAGTAGAGCCGGGCTCTACTTACTCTACTCTCGGGCTCTACGGGCTCTACTCTACTACTAAATAACGTGATGGAAATACAGCCGTGTAGTAGTAGTTTGACAATAACGTGATGGTAATACAACCGTGTGGTAGTAGTGTGTTAGTAATTTGATAACAACGTGATGGTAATACAGCTGTGTAGTAGTAGTTTGACAATAACGTGATGGTAATACAGCCGTGTGGTAGTAGTTTGACAATAACCTGATGGTAATACAACCGTGTGGTAGTAGTTTGACAATAACCTGATGGTAATACAACCGTGTGGTAGTAGTGTGTTAGTAATTTGACAACAACGTGATGGTAATACAGCCGTGTAGTAGTAGTTTGACAATAACGTGATGGTAATATAACCGTGTGGTAGTAGTGTGTTAGTAATTTGACAACGTGATGGTAATACAGCCGTGTAGTAGTAGTTTGATAATAACGTGATGGTAATACAGCCGTGTGGTAGTAGTTTGACAATAACCTGATGGTAATACAACCGTGTGGTAGTAGTGTGTTAGTAATTTGACAACAACGTGATCGTAATACAGCCGTGTAGTAGTAGTTTGACAATAACGTGATCGTAATACAGCCGTGTGGTAGTAGTGTGTCAGCGTGTCAGTCAGTACCGAGGCCGGTGCCGATGGTGAGCATGTTCCCGCGGAAGCTGGCCGAGCGGATGCCGCAGCCGTTGTACCGCGATGTGATCTTCTTGACGGACTGCAGCGTACGGCAGTCCAGCAGCAGCGTGTAAGACTTGCACCCGATTGCGTATATACCGCTTTCCTGGTGGATTCAAATGTTTAATATCAATTCATTCATAGAAAAATGATCCTGATTTTTAATGAACTGTTTAGAGCGGAAGCACACGACGTATTTTAAACGCGCAGACAACGCGCAGATGACACGCGTATACGCGCAGTTACTACCATACAGAAATGCTGTAGTCGCTCGAAGCTTCCGCGTTTTTAATCAGTTAAAAAAATCAAAAAGGCGTGAAAATATGCAAATCTATTGGATAGACCTATTTACGAGTGAAAGAATATTATTACAACTGAGGCGCGGGCGGTGCGATCGCGTGAGCACGCGCTACTCCTCTGCCCCTTCTCTCCCACCCCTTTGTACGCGCGTTTGCATTGCTTCAAACGTTCAAACGCAACAATCCGAATCTACGGCGCCGAAAAAGCGCGAACCTAAAACGCGAGTCGGCTGTGTGTTTAACATACGCTGTGTGCTTACGGTCTTACTGTCTATTGAAGAAGAAATAGTAATGTTACCACATTAAGTTTTTTTTTTGAGATAAAACTCGAATGTTTCTTGATTCAAGAATCTTAAATGGGTTCTTTCCTTAATTTTTCATTTTATTACATTGTTAAAATTTTTAAGATTTTAATGAGACAATTCCAATTAGGTACATATATCATGAAAATTTCAATTGTCTAAAATATTTATGGTTCAAAAACGTTACCTAAATAGTCCTGTTCGTTACCTAAAACGATGGGTATCTAACTCACCTGTGTAGCCAGACAGACCAAATCTTGGCACGAGGGTAGTTTACGCGAGAGAGACTGCCGAAAAGTACTGGCACTGAACACGTGGATGTAGCCGTTCAACGTCAAAGCTGCTATCTCACCCCACTTCGTATTAAATGTTAGCGCGCGCACTTTCTGACCTGTAGTGGAAGAAACATTTTAAGTACAAGCCTCAGGATTAAAGCACTCATCAGTTATTTAGTGGAGTGGCGAGTGATCCTAGGTAAGCGATGTGATTTGCAAGAAACACTTTATTTTACGTGAATTAAAACGACGACGTAAGACAGTTTAATGTTATGACTATTTGATGTTTACGCATCGCATAGCTTTTTGTGCACCTTAATAGTTTAGTAAAGTGAAGGTAAGTACTTTAGATGCGTCGACTAAACAAGTCTAAGATCTCTGCTTTATTAATTTTTGTTTTGTACTTTACTCGAACAAGGCTAACAATTTTTGCAGTCCTAGGTCTACGAGTATATAAAGTTAATTTTGTAGGGCAACGCGGGGCAGTGTAGCTCAGTTTAGATACATGGTGTAAAACAGTGTAGCGTGGTGTAGTATACGAGTTGTGTGGAGTAGTATAATGTGGTATAGTGTAGTGTAATATAGTGTAGTGTAGTGTGGTATAGTGCAGTGCAGTGTAGTGTGGTATAGTGAAGTGTAGTGTGGTAAAGTATAGTATAGTATACTGTGGTATAGTGTAATTTCGTGTGGTATAGTGTAGTGTAGTATAGTGTGGTACAGTGTAGTGCAGTGTGGTACAGTGTAGTTTAGTGTGGTATAGTGTAGTGTAGTGTGGTATAGTGCAGTGTAGTGTGGTATAGTGTAGTGTGTTATAGTGTAGTGTAGTGTGATATAGTATAGTGTAGTACACAGTACACTGTGGTATAGTGTAGTGTGCTGTGGTATAGTGTAGTTTAGTGTGGTATAGTGTAGTGTAGTCTAGTATGGTATACTGTGGTGTGGTATAGTGTGGTGTGGTATAGTGTAGCGTAGTTCAGTGCGGTCTTATGGTGCGGTGTGGTGAGTGGCGCACGTACCGGCGCGGCACTCGCGCACGGCGACGGGCGACACGAAGTGGTGGTGCGGCGCGCGCTGCGGCGGCGGCGCGGGCGGCGCGCGCCACAGCGCCAGCTTCGAGTATAGTGTAGTGTGTGTGGTGTAGTGTAGTGTGAGCGGCACGTACCGGCGCGGCACTCGCGCACGGCGACGGGCGACACGAAGTGGTGGTGCGGCGCGCGCTGCGGCGGCGGCGCGGGCGGCGCGCGCCACAGCGCCAGCTTCGAGTATAGTGTAGTGTGTGTGGTGTAGTGTAGTGTGAGCGGCACGTACCGGCGCGGCACTCGCGCACGGCGACGGGCGACACGAAGTGGTGGTGCGGCGCGCGCTGCGGCGGCGGCGCGGGCGGCGCGCGCCACAGCGCCAGCTTCGAGTATAGTGTAGTGTGTGTGGTGTAGTGTAGTGTGAGCGGCACGTACCGGCGCGGCA
This sequence comes from Euphydryas editha, assembly GCA_036937285.1. Lineage (NCBI taxonomy): Eukaryota > Metazoa > Arthropoda > Insecta > Lepidoptera > Nymphalidae > Euphydryas > Euphydryas editha. The sequence continues at coordinate 1,790,319 of JAUPFZ010000013.1, read as the reverse complement.
CTCGCGCACGGCGACGGGCGACACGAAGTGGTGGTGCGGCGCGCGCTGCGGCGGCGGCGCGGGCGGCGCGCGCCACAGCGCCAGCTTCGAGTATAGTGTAGTGTGTGTGGTGTAGTGTAGTGTGAGCGGCACGTACCGGCGCGGCACTCGCGCACGGCGACGGGCGACACGAAGTGGTGGTGCGGCGCGCGCTGCGGCGGCGGCGCGGGCGGCGCGCGCCACAGCGCCAGCTTCGAGTATAGTGTAGTGTGTGTGGTGTAGTGTAGTGTGAGCGGCACGTACCGGCGCGGCACTCGCGCACGGCGACGGGCGACACGAAGTGGTGGTGCGGCGCGCGCTGCGGCGGCGGCGCGGGCGGCGCGCGCCACAGCGCCAGCTTCGAGTATAGTGTAGTGTGTGTGGTGTAGTGTAGTGTGAGCGGCACGTACCGGCGCGGCACTCGCGCACGGCGACGGGCGACACGAAGTGGTGGTGCGGCGCGCGCTGCGGCGGCGGCGCGGGCGGCGCGCGCCACAGCGCCAGCTTCGAGTATAGTGTAGTGTGTGTGGTGTAGTGTAGTGTGAGCGGCACGTACCGGCGCGGCACTCGCGCACGGCGACGGGCGACACGAAGTGGTGGTGCGGCGCGCGCTGCGGCGGCGGCGCGGGCGGCGCGCGCCACAGCGCCAGCTTCGAGTATAGTGTAGTGTGTGTGGTGTAGTGTAGTGTGAGCGGCACGTACCGGCGCGGCACTCGCGCACGGCGACGGGCGACACGAAGTGGTGGTGCGGCGCGCGCTGCGGCGGCGGCGCGGGCGGCGCGCGCCACAGCGCCAGCTTCGAGTATAGTGTAGTGTGTGTGGTGTAGTGTAGTGTGAGCGGCACGTACCGGCGCGGCACTCGCGCACGGCGACGGGCGACACGAAGTGGTGGTGCGGCGCGCGCTGCGGCGGCGGCGCGGGCGGCGCGCGCCACAGCGCCAGCTTCGAGTATAGTGTAGTGTGTGTGGTGTAGTGTAGTGTGAGCGGCACGTACCGGCGCGGCACTCGCGCACGGCGACGGGCGACACGAAGTGGTGGTGCGGCGCGCGCTGCGGCGGCGGCGCGGGCGGCGCGCGCCACAGCGCCAGCTTCGAGTATAGTGTAGTGTGTGTGGTGTAGTGTAGTGTGAGCGGCACGTACCGGCGCGGCACTCGCGCACGGCGACGGGCGACACGAAGTGGTGGTGCGGCGCGCGCTGCGGCGGCGGCGCGGGCGGCGCGCGCCACAGCGCCAGCTTCGAGTATAGTGTAGTGTGTGTGGTGTAGTGTAGTGTGAGCGGCACGTACCGGCGCGGCACTCGCGCACGGCGACGGGCGACACGAAGTGGTGGTGCGGCGCGCGCTGCGGCGGCGGCGCGGGCGGCGCGCGCCACAGCGCCAGCTTCGAGTATAGTGTAGTGTGTGTGGTGTAGTGTAGTGTGAGCGGCACGTACCGGCGCGGCACTCGCGCACGGCGACGGGCGACACGAAGTGGTGGTGCGGCGCGCGCTGCGGCGGCGGCGCGGGCGGCGCGCGCCACAGCGCCAGCTTCGAGTATAGTGTAGTGTGTGTGGTGTAGTGTAGTGTGAGCGGCACGTACCGGCGCGGCACTCGCGCACGGCGACGGGCGACACGAAGTGGTGGTGCGGCGCGCGCTGCGGCGGCGGCGCGGGCGGCGCGCGCCACAGCGCCAGCTTCGAGTATAGTGTAGTGTGTGTGGTGTAGTGTAGTGTGAGCGGCACGTACCGGCGCGGCACTCGCGCACGGCGACGGGCGACACGAAGTGGTGGTGCGGCGCGCGCTGCGGCGGCGGCGCGGGCGGCGCGCGCCACAGCGCCAGCTTCGAGTATAGTGTAGTGTGTGTGGTGTAGTGTAGTGTGAGCGGCACGTACCGGCGCGGCACTCGCGCACGGCGACGGGCGACACGAAGTGGTGGTGCGGCGCGCGCTGCGGCGGCGGCGCGGGCGGCGCGCGCCACAGCGCCAGCTTCGAGTATAGTGTAGTGTGTGTGGTGTAGTGTAGTGTGAGCGGCACGTACCGGCGCGGCACTCGCGCACGGCGACGGGCGACACGAAGTGGTGGTGCGGCGCGCGCTGCGGCGGCGGCGCGGGCGGCGCGCGCCACAGCGCCAGCTTCGAGTATAGTGTAGTGTGTGTGGTGTAGTGTAGTGTGAGCGGCACGTACCGGCGCGGCACTCGCGCACGGCGACGGGCGACACGAAGTGGTGGTGCGGCGCGCGCTGCGGCGGCGGCGCGGGCGGCGCGCGCCACAGCGCCAGCTTCGAGTATAGTGTAGTGTGTGTGGTGTAGTGTAGTGTGAGCGGCACGTACCGGCGCGGCACTCGCGCACGGCGACGGGCGACACGAAGTGGTGGTGCGGCGCGCGCTGCGGCGGCGGCGCGGGCGGCGCGCGCCACAGCGCCAGCTTCGAGTATAGTGTAGTGTGTGTGGTGTAGTGTAGTGTGAGCGGCACGTACCGGCGCGGCACTCGCGCACGGCGACGGGCGACACGAAGTGGTGGTGCGGCGCGCGCTGCGGCGGCGGCGCGGGCGGCGCGCGCCACAGCGCCAGCTTCGAGTATAGTGTAGTGTGTGTGGTGTAGTGTAGTGTGAGCGGCACGTACCGGCGCGGCACTCGCGCACGGCGACGGGCGACACGAAGTGGTGGTGCGGCGCGCGCTGCGGCGGCGGCGCGGGCGGCGCGCGCCACAGCGCCAGCTTCGAGTATAGTGTAGTGTGTGTGGTGTAGTGTAGTGTGAGCGGCACGTACCGGCGCGGCACTCGCGCACGGCGACGGGCGACACGAAGTGGTGGTGCGGCGCGCGCTGCGGCGGCGGCGCGGGCGGCGCGCGCCACAGCGCCAGCTTCGAGTATAGTGTAGTGTGTGTGGTGTAGTGTAGTGTGAGCGGCACGTACCGGCGCGGCACTCGCGCACGGCGACGGGCGACACGAAGTGGTGGTGCGGCGCGCGCTGCGGCGGCGGCGCGGGCGGCGCGCGCCACAGCGCCAGCTTCGAGTATAGTGTAGTGTGTGTGGTGTAGTGTAGTGTGAGCGGCACGTACCGGCGCGGCACTCGCGCACGGCGACGGGCGACACGAAGTGGTGGTGCGGCGCGCGCTGCGGCGGCGGCGCGGGCGGCGCGCGCCACAGCGCCAGCTTCGAGTATAGTGTAGTGTGTGTGGTGTAGTGTAGTGTGAGCGGCACGTACCGGCGCGGCACTCGCGCACGGCGACGGGCGACACGAAGTGGTGGTGCGGCGCGCGCTGCGGCGGCGGCGCGGGCGGCGCGCGCCACAGCGCCAGCTTCGAGTATAGTGTAGTGTGTGTGGTGTAGTGTAGTGTGAGCGGCACGTACCGGCGCGGCACTCGCGCACGGCGACGGGCGACACGAAGTGGTGGTGCGGCGCGCGCTGCGGCGGCGGCGCGGGCGGCGCGCGCCACAGCGCCAGCTTCGAGTCCCGCGAGCCCGTCACCAGGAACTCGTCGTCGAGCCAGCACATATCCAGGATCTGGACGATACGGGTAACATGTTCATCTTATCTACTAGACAACTCCCAAGCTTTCTCCTGCGACGAGTGTACCTATCGAAATGGGTCGCCCTTTACGTACAAATATTATTCCGAAAGGTGGCGATAAACACGATATAAAACAATATAGGCCTATATCTAAACTTTGTGTTTTTGGCAAAGTTTTTGAAAAAATTATTATCGCTACACTAGGGACTCAATTAAACCATGTCCTGTCTGACGAACAACATGGTTTTCGTCGAGCTCGTGGCGTTGCTACTAACCTCGTGTCCTATACTGACTTTATACTTAATGCCATGGATGAAGGTTACCAAGTAGACGCCGTGTATACCGATTTTTCAAAAGCGTTTGATAAAATTAGCCACTCGGTTCTCATCAGGAAGCTTCTGGAAGTCGGTATACACGGTGATCTTCTGCGATGGGTATACTCCTATGTGACTAACCGTAGTCAGGCCGTCGCGTTAAAGGGGTATCAATCTACTTTCCTTGTTAACAGGTCTGGTATTCCACAAGGATCCATCCTTGGACCTTTTCTCTTCATACTGTATATTAATGATATAGGAAAATGTTTTCGGAACTCATGTCACCTTCTCTATGCAGATGACACAAAAAAAAAAAAAAAAAAAAAAAAATATATATAAAATTATAAAAACAAGTAGTGACTGTGTGGCCTTGCAAAACGATCTAAATAGTTTCGACACATATTGCAAAACTAACCAATTATATTTAAATGCTGACAAGTGTCATGTTATAACTTTTACGCGGAAGAAAATACCTATCACTTATGACTATACGATTGGGGGGCGGACTCTTAGTCGAGTGTCTTCAATACGAGATCTCGGAGTGACCCTGGACGCCAAGCTCCGCTTCAATGAACATATCGATATAATTTTAGCTAAAGCTTTCAAACAACTAGGCACTATTATTCGAATAGGTCAACCCTTTAAACGTATGACAACTCTTAAACTGCTATATAATGCATATGTTCGCAGTATACTTGAGTTCGCGAGTGTGGTTTGGAATCCAGAGTATGCTTTTAATATTAACCGCATCGAAAGGGTTCAAAATAAGTTTTTGAAGACACTCGATTATCGGTTTGGCTCTTGGTCTAAAGAATATGGGGAAAGTGCGGCAAGACATAATATTCAGCGGTTGGACTTAAGGCGTAAATATCTAGATAGTATATTTCTTTTTAAAATTTTACACAATAAAGTTGATTCTTCCACTCTGTTAAACAAAATTTATTTCAAAATACCGCGACCATCCTCACGTATCATGGACACTTTTTATATTCCTCCCTGTCATACAAACTACGCTAGAAATACCTTCTTCAGGCGATCTTGCTCTTACTACAATAGTCATCTCAAATCAGATGATATTTTTTGTAACAACTTAAGAAAGTATAAAATTAAATTAAATGACTTAATATTTGCCTCATAAACATATTTTTTATATTGGTTGTGTAGGGTTAAGGTTCATTATATCTTATACCATTGTTACTACTGAATGTTGATATTTTGTATTCTAAATTATGGTACTTTAGGTCTAGTTGTAGTTATAAAGTTTATTAATGATTGTAAATGACTGTTTGTTACCTAAATAAATAAATAAATAAATAAAAATAAATAAATAAAAATATATTCAGATGTTATTACGCTTCTAGAATTTATAGCTATTTTTATTTTTGTATGCTATATATAGTTTTCTAAAAATAGGCGTTATATCGCAATAGTTTTTCAAATTAGACTCCTGAATCAGTGAATTCAAAGAAATTAACTCTATAAAAAATTTAGATAGTAAATTATTCAGATACCTTTGATCACATCAATAATGTCACAGCCATATATTCTTATAAGTTTCGCAAAATACAGTGGAACCTCGCTTAATGAGTGTAATTCGTTCCAGAATCATACTCGTAAAACGAAACGTATAAAATGCAATAATGTAACCAAACGTGTGTAAACAAAACGCAGATAGATTTAACTAACATGAGCACAATCTGGAACTTCCTCTCTTCTTGCCACCGGTTATGCGAAACGTAAATCATTAAGCGAGTAATTTTTTTAAAATTAGCTTTGCTAATCAGCAAAGTTTGGAAATTACTTGTTAAGCGAATAACAATACCTATACCATAAAATACCTATTTTGGCACTTAATTGTTAATTTTATGTAAATTACACTTTTCTACATTTAGAAACTCACCCAATCTTTGTGCGCTTCGCCTACGCAAACTGGGTCAAGGGTAGGTAAGCTGTATATAGCGAGCTCGCACGAGTTTCTCGCTCCAGTCGCCAATAGCGTTCTAGAAAGGAATGAACAAATTTGTAATGTCACAGACCCAACTTTGGAGAAATAATGTGTAAAAAAAAAACAATGATGTTTGGGGAGTAGTTAATGATTTGGGTACATTGGCGCATTATGGTTTGTTGGTATGGATGGGTATTTATATTGGGTGGATGATAATTATATTTAGATGATAACAGGAGGAATGATTTATTGTAGTATTCATTCATTCATTTGGTATAATAGCTTCCAAGAATGATGGTAGTAAAAGAGTGATCAGTGACCAGTCCTTCTACGGTACTTTAGAAAATGCTAAAACTGCAGATATTGAATGTCGCAAAATTTAGAAATAGAGTTGCTAACGACATAAAGAAAAACCAATGCATTAAAAATTAAGACAGAATATAAGATAGATGGTATGAATATTACCAACGACTACTCAATGAAGATTTTCCAAATGAAAATCCTGCAAACCTACACCTGGACAGACCAACAACCGAAGTGGATATATTAGTGAACTAATATGTAATAATTAAAAATGAAAAACCGAAAAGCTGTTGACACAGACGAGATACCAGTCGATCTATTGAAAGACCTTGGATCTACAGCGGCAATTTGGCTAAACTAATTTTAACCACTAAGAGCATTCCTGAATCATGGCTTTGAGGTTACCTACTACTTTTCAGTGTAAAAACTACATAGGTATTAAATTGACCTCACATTTACTTAAAATATGGGAACGAGTTATAATCATTGAATTTGCTGAAATATCACCAAATCAGTTCGGTTATACATCATCCAGATCAATAACTGAGGCCATCCAATATCTTTGAAAGTATGGCCTGAGGGTCAGCAGGAGTAAAAACTGAGAATCTGAAATTAGTTTTCAGCGGAAACACGATATCTGTATCGGGACAACGTCTATTCCTACTTTGGGCTGCTTACAAAAGATGCAATAATTGATGTGGACCATCGAATTAGTGCCGCATGGCTAAAATGGCGATCACTTACAGGAGTATTATGCGACCCACATAATCCTATAAAAATAAACACTATAAAACTGCAGTATGCAATGCATTATTGTATAGATCAGAACGCTGGCCGATAAAGAAGACGAATGAGCAAAATGTCCATACCAATGAAATGAAAATGTTTAGTGACCCGGATTGACAAAGTAATGAATATATGTGGCAGCTTTAAAGTCACACCAATAATAGTTGAAATTAGAGAACATCTCCTAAGATGGACACAATAAAAGACGCAACGAAGATCACGTGGTAAAGATAACTGTAAACTTGCCGAAATTAAAGGAAAGCATTGACGGGCGGCGAATGATCTGGTGGTCCAGTATCGTAAGAGAAGAAGAGAACATTAAGAAAGCTAAATTGCCTTAAGCGACAACCCAAGACCGTTTTACCTTGACGCAGAATAGTGCGGAAACCCAAACCGAAATAATGGAATTAGGACGAAAGAAGAAGAGTAAGCACGTAGTAAGTAAGTAGCACCGGGCTGTTGGTGATGTGTGCGTGTGCTTGCGCGCTATTATGTTTGTTTGTATGTGTGTGTGTGTGCGGTTGTGTGCGGTTGTGTGTGGTGGGGCTCTCACCTAGATAAACTGATCTGCAGCTCATGGATGCCGGTCTGGTGCTCGGCACCGGGCTGTTGGTGAAATGTGCATGTGCTTGCGCGCAATCATGTTTGTTTGTGTGTGTGTTCGTTTGTGTGTGGTTGGGCTCTCACCTAGAGGGGTTGATCTGCAGCGCATGGATGCCGGTCTGGTGCTCGGCGCCGGGCCAGGGCGCGCGCGGCCGCAGCGTGGGGATGGCGTCCAGCGAGCGCGAGCGGACATCGTACACCATCAGCTGGAGGTGGTACAGGAGAACTTATATATTATTGGACCTTTAGTGGCTGCAAAATGCTTTGCACTTGACGGCTCTATCCCCACTTATAGTAAATATAGCTATAGGCATATCTTTCGTGGCCTGGGTCAAGTTATTTTTTTCAGGCATCTAATTTGAGGCTGACGTCTGTCGCATAATTGCCTTAAAAAAATAGACAAAAATAGAAAGCGTGAGTGGTTTTTTTTTAAATAATTGAAAAATTACATTTAAACATATTTAATTAAAACTAACTAAAAATATATATTTGTTAAATATATGCTCTAGCTAACGCATTTCAACATTCGTCAAATACGGTTTATTCTATATAAAATTCTCATTAAAAGTAAATCTAATCAAATATTTAGTATATTTTTTTATTGTGTACTCAAAAGAATACTGATTCTAGCATAAAGTGTATATTTTAAAAATTTGCTTTGCTTTTATTAGTAACTACATAAATAAGTAGTACACAGCTCAGTTAATAAAAATTTAAAATAAAAGAGATATTTTTATCTATCAAAACCACAGTCACACACCTTATTACATTTAGTCCCAAAGACCACTTGTCTGTCAGAGAGCCACTGCGAGCAGAACACCTTGTTCATATTACCGAGATTAACGGGCGTCTCACGGAACATATCGTGTGTTAGCATGTGGCGGGTTGCATATGAGGGGTCCACGGATCTAGGCTGGAAATAAAAAAAAAAACTAATTTTATAAAATTTTATGATAAAGTTACAACTTTAGTAGTAAAAAGGTACTTATCCTTATAAAGGAACATTATCCCGTTGAAGAGAATGCTTAATTTGCTACTCTGCTCATTTGTAGATTAACAAATTGGAAACATCAATACTACTGTATATTTTAATTAATATATCAATCATAGCTTTATTTCTTTATTCTCCTTTTCATTAGAGTTACAAGTGTCATTCTGAAGACTCTTTTTTAATTAAGATATCTTGCCTATAGCTAGGGAGCTGGAGGTAGTAATTTTTATATGATTTCATCATCTGACAGAGGTTGATAATATTAGAGTATTAACTAAAATAATCATTTTAAATCATTTTTGCCATTCATTAATTGCTGCAATATCAAATAGAAGCTTGAAAAAAGTGTTTATAAATATAAGTGTTTTAAATGATATTATCGATTCTGTCGATAAACTTTATAAATTGTATTTAATATAAAAAAATATTAATGCTAGTGGCTAAAGCTTTTCTTGCTGTGTTTTAGAGTAATTAATTTTGTTATTTCTAATTATTATGATATATAAAAATATAAATTAATTCATCGACAGGCGTAATTATTGAAATTATATTATAAGAGATAAAAAAAATTACTCTTGCCACTATGATGATGTTGCAATAATAACCTGTATTGTTGAAAAAATGTAAAAAAAAATTGTAAGTCGTTTCTGCCTTTAAGTCTAATATTTCTATCTGGAGAAGCATAAAAATGAAAAAGGCAGAAAAAAACGATACTGTCTTTTCAAAGGCAGAAGTATTTTAATACCTGAGAACAGCTGCAAGAGAGTACAAATACACACTCACTAATATTATTTGTGTATATTATATTGGTTCACATGAAAAAAAAAGTTAAAAAAAATTTCCATGTCAATTTTTATAAAAACTCCCACCATCCTGACTTCTGCCAACTTTAATTTCACTATATATAAAATTTATTTAATAAGATATAATTGATGACAGAAACGATAATATAATTTTGACAGTTTTTTTACAGTTTCGAAATTATTTTTAAATAAAATTTATAGATACCTGAGCTCACCAATTATTTTTTCTAGTTATCAAAGATCCAGACTACATTATGTCTTGGTATCAAAGACGATGAAATCATATACTTAAATTGCAACCAGCTCCCTAGCTACTATAAGAAAGTCTATAATTATATAGACAAATATGTATAATTCAAAGTTGGTTAACACATTTCCTTACATATATCCTTGTGGGTCTCCACACAGTGCCACGGAGAGCACGTGAAGCCGTCAGTCCCGGTACTTACTATAAAAACTTGATAACGATTGTTACCCATGGTAGGGGAATTATCAACCAACCCACAGTGGAGCAGCGTGGCAGATTAAGTTCCAACCCTTCTCCTATATGAAGAAAAGGCCTTTATCCAGTGGTGACATTTACAGGTTGATTTGTTTCAGTTCAAACACATACCTAGCTTTCAGTATTCATGTCAAGTGACACTTGTTGTTAGTTACTAATTATGAGTACTGCTCAGCTGCTGTCAGTATACCCTAATATTTCACAATCTATCACCTTCATAAAAAGACTTTCTGTTTATAGAATTTTTTGAAGGCAAACCTGCAGTCAGTAGTCCTGATAATTCAAACTCAAAAATAACTCCGACCTCTAGTCTGTTAAATCATACTATTCAGCATTTTGATATTAAGTAGTATAAAATTATTAAAATAATTAGGTATTTTTTCTTGGTTCTGAATTGTTATTAATTCATTTGTTTTATAAATGTAAACATGTACAGAATAAACAAGGGCATTGTATACCAAACAGTTTAGTAATCTGTCAGATGGCAATAAAGTAATTAGTGTAACTTTATAAAATACCCTAAAGATATAATTTTTAGATAAGAGAAGGTTGTTTGTGTCAGATAACTGATAAGATAAGTTGCCAATAAATTATTAATGTGATTTTTATCAAGATTTTCTACTTTCTTTCTTTCTTTCTTTCTATAATTACGTATTCAAGTCAAGGTAAAATTTAATTTATGTACATTCCAAAATTTTTAATTAATTTATTATTTTTTGTTTAATACTATTGTTATTTTCATAAAATGAAGTATATTTCGGGGTCGGATCACAATCTTTGTCTACATATATCATAATATATCTATATATGTTATAGATTATTATATTTACACATATAATTCTAGTGTACTTCTAAAAGGTCAAACCAAATGAGATAAAAAGAATTTATATATTTTTTTGGAGGTTCCTGAATGGTTTAAATTTTTATTTAAGTAGGACGTCTGTCAGTTCCGCTAGTTTCCTCATAAAAATATTAATTAAATTTTATATTGATTATATTATATTGATCTAATATCGATAAATCTACTCTTTGTTTTTCTTATTAATGATGCAAGTTTAAAATACTGTCTATAATTATTTCTATTCACATTAAATTTCTAGTAAGAAAGGTAAGTTATCAGCCATAATACACACAATTTATTGAATAATTTTGTTATGTTTCAAATAATAATTCAACAAATTATTTTTTTTTAGATGGTCATTAATTATTAGTTTACTGTACCGTATGACGAGTACTGTAGTTCGTACTGTATGTATCAGCCTCTAAACAACCCACAGCTGAGCGACGGCCTCTTCTCCAAATAAAAGAAAGGTGGAGCTTAATCCGACAAGCTGCTCCATTGCGGCTTGTCAGATAATTTCCCTACTATAAGTAACAGCTGTTATCAGGTGTGTATGATAACAACCGGGTCCGAAGGCTTTACATGCTCTCCGAGGCACGGTGGGGAGACCCACAAGGACATATACCCAGACCGGAAACAAATATTTGTACAAATACATCATACATCATCAGTCCCGAGCAGGAATCGTACCAGCGACACACCACTAGTCCAGAGTGGTCATCTTATATTAATTTTTTGTTTATTATTATTTCATCCTTTGTAAACTCACCTCTGGTGCTTGAATTTCTCTAGAACGTACATAGTCCACAAAATTATATGAAGTGGATAGTATTGTGTGCTGTTGTGCGGGTGTCTCTTCCTCACTGTCGCTGTCGGAATAACATACAAAGTCCTCTGGCTTGTCTGGTTTACGTTGCTTTTCCATTCTGTAAAGTATACAATATTATCATGTATATATAAATTTGTTTTTTAACTTTTAATTAAAAAATTATAAAACAAAACAAAAAAACAACAAAACATTTAAGATAATTTATATTAACATTTAATAACAAGTAAAAGTTGTTTACGAAATGTTAATTAGTAAGTACAACATTCAAATAAGAATAACAAAAATTAAACAAAGAAATTCTTTGTTAATTTTTTTGTTTATATTAAATTTGTAAGTAAAGATAAGATTTCGTCATATCAATTAACATAACTTAGAAATAATTGTAGTTATTTGATGATGAAGGTTTTAAGGTCATCATACATTTATGTTACAATAGCCAAGGTCATAACAGGAGCCAATACAGATTTAAATATTTACAGGAATTGAGGATTGTGACATCATGACACGTTGTTGAAAAAACTGGATCGATATAACGGTGTATTACAATTCAGCTTACCTCAGGGCCCTGGCTTTGGCTCTCCTTTCTTTAATTCTGCTAGGTATATAACATGAAGGATATCTCGCCTCGATGGCGCGTCTAACCGTCTGCGCCATTTTTAACTATAATTTAAAACTATAACACATACATTCACTACACAAATGTTCAGTTAATCACTTTCGTTTGGTTCGATTGTACATGGATCCATAGTGCGACATCTTTCATTATTATAATATAGCTGTTCCAGCACAATCGTTTACACTATATTCCCGTGCATCTGTCACAAAGCACACATCTTGGATATTATATTTTATTTAATGTTTTTAAAGGACAAATTAATAATCAATAATTTTTTCACTCGATTAAAACACTTTAGAAAAATAATGAGATGACGGTGACGGTAATCTGGCTGTCATCAATTATTGTGCTCTGTGGCGTAGACAGAGAATAGAAACTCTCTCTGCGCTCTGTGGTCATTAATCACAGATAAAAGATACTTACCACCAACCTACCACCTACCATCTGCGATTCCATCAATGTTGCTATTTATTTAAAATCAAAGCTACCATAACAAAATACCTAATATATGTAAAGGTAAAGAGAAAAGAAAAAAGTTTTTGTTTACTTCATTTATTTCCTATATATTGTGAATTGTATGTACGGCCTTTCATTCATGTGTAACAATTTTTTTTGTAGATGCCTGATGAAGGTCCAATAAAGGATCGAAACGTCGCATGAATTTGCAATTGGTGTTTTGATTGGTACCTGATGTCCTCTTCCCTGCTAACTAATACAACAACAGTATATAATCATATTATGTTGCGATTGAAATTGATTGAAATTCGACGTAACGAAAATTGTCATGATAAATAAACAAATACAAATGTAAAGGAGAAAATTAAATAGTAAATATAGATTTGATATTCTCGATAATGTCGGGTATCCTAGGAACGCGTAACTAAGCAATAGAATATTTAACTATTAATTAATAATTTTTAAATTGAGTTTGCTAATGATGTTTAACTTCTGACATAGGGTACGTTCGCGGGCCCTCTTCTAATTGATAATTCATCACTTTTATAGGATTTTTTTATCTATGCATTCCACAGACCTGAATTTAACAAAATTTAACTGTCGAACTTTAGTAAATAATTGTTTGCTATTGTTCATAAAAGATAATAAACAAAATTATCTTACATTTATTCACTACTTATTATTTTTATTAAAAACTGATAAATAAAAAACTATTGCGCATGTCCCATTTCCGTTTCCGCGCATGTGGTCTGCAGCTGTCATTGCTGGCCGCGCAGGTGTCATTACTCAGTTCATGGAATATAGATACTATATTCAGATAGTATCTCGTCGTATCCTACGAATAAAGGCGTAACTGCAAACTGACAACTTTACAGTAGAAGGTTTTTTGTGTTTTATTTAAACATTACGAGACATTTTTAAGTTGTTAACATTTGAAGTGTTGATAAACTGTTCGGGGATTTTTGAACTGAACTGAACTGTAAAACAAAATCTTAAATATGACTTTTTTGTCAATATTTCTGTCAAATTTGTCCCTTATGTCTTTATTCGTCGGAATAAAATGTGAAAACTTGTAAACAATAGACGTTACGACTTTATTCACATTTCACCGGCCGATGCCGGTGAAAGATGCCGGGTAGTAAGTCGGTAAGGTCGGGTTTTTTTCACAGTGACCTATTCATTATAACTATAATGCTTGTAATATATAAGTGGCGCTTGCGCCCGCCTCACCTCCACGCGTGCCCCATGCTCCCGGGACGAGAAAGATTCTACGACTGTTGTGGCTGTTTTAGTCGGATGATTCGAGAGGATAACAATAGTGGCTATTTTTAAACCTTTATTTCCTGTAATTAAGGTGATGTAAAAGTTGTAGCCGGTATTAATTATGCAATAAAAATAGAAAGACACAACGGCCATAGTGGCTTTATTCGTAGGATACGACGATCTATATTCCATGCATATAATATTTAAAGTTGATTACGCTCAAGTTGTATAAAATGGTTTCTTACGATCATAATTATATTCTAGTTTTTATGATAATTGTATTAACCTGTAATGTTATTTTACTGTTCCTTGAATGGATATTAAAGTTAAATTATTGTATGCAGATACTGATAATGAAAACTTTAAAAAAATATTTTAGCTAATTAATAAATGTTATTAAATGTAATTTAAAGTATTTTAAAGATAATATTGTTTCTGCCAAATCATATTATACTCAAAATGATTACCACACCCAACATTAACCGATCGTATTGAAAAAAGTGCTACACAATGTTGCCAAGTAACATCAAGAGATGGCGCCTTTAGTCCTATAATTCCAAAAAGATTCGAGCACTTCCTATTTTATTTTAAGTACGAAAAGAATACTATTAATGATTGTGGGCTTCGAAGTCATTATATTAATCATCGTCATCGTTATATCATGTTATTCATATATTCAATGCTGAACGTAGGTCTCCCCATTCGACCTCCAGACCGACAGGTTCGAATCACCTACTTTCGCCCTACAGCTTCCGTCGACTCTCCTCAAGTCGTCTGTCCAATATAAGATCAGTGAAGATTTATTTAAGGCTAATTCTTGGAGCCAAACAGTTTAGGTGGTTTCTGGACACATTCGTCCTTACACATTACGAAATCTGCTTACCCTGAATTATATTTTATAGATTTTTTGAAAACCTTTCTGGTGTAGTGGTGCGTTGTTGTAGGTTCGATTTGGGAAGATATTTTCATTTGTACAAATATCTGCCGTCTGTGGTTTTGGTCGTTGAACCATAGGTCTACACCAAACCTCACATCACGTAAAGCTGTCGATTCCGGTTGTTATAGATAGTGATCGTTACTCATGGTAGAAAACCGTCGGTTGAGTGGTGGATTAAGTTCCAATCCTTTTTCTATGACGACCGTTCTGGTAAAGTGGTGTGATTAATGTCGCCTCTATATCGGCGGTCGCGGGTTTGATTCAAGCTCGGAGCAGATATTTGTATTTGTATAAATCTTTGTTTCCGGTCTGGGTGTATGTCCTTGTGGGTCTTCCACCGTGCCTCGGAGAGCACGTAAAGTCGTCGGTCCCGGTAGTTATCATAGACATCTGATAACGATCGTTACTCATAGTAAGGAAATTATCCGTCAACCTGCAGTGGAGCAAAGTGGTAGGTTAAGTTAAAACCCTTCTTCTACATGGAGAAGAGGCCTTTACCCAGCCGTGGGACGTCTACAGGCTGTTTTAGTTCAGTTCAGTTTCTTTTCCTATATTTAGAGGTGGCATCGCTCTGAAGTGGGACGTTTACAGGCTTCAGTCTTTCAGTCCAGTTCAGATCTTTTAAAGCGTTTTATAAATATACAAATCGGAATAGTAGGAAACTGTATTTTTGAGAATTTAATGCTTTGAGTAGCTATACTGTGGATGGTACAGAAAAATGTTTTAAAACAAATTTGTAGAGTAGAAAATTTTCTGCAAAGTTCTCTAACTTTTTTTCTACCATCAATAGTTTAGTCACAAAATACAATTCACTACTAAGTAATTTAGAAAATATTCAAGTTACAGATTTGTCTCGCTTGACTTCTTTGAAGGTACTCGTAATTGAATATTGTTAAAAGAATTCAGTAGAAAAACACGAAAAAAAAATATTGTGCGAGCGGAACAAGTTGGAAAAATGGTTTTTCATAGGTTTTTGTGTGGAAAACTTATTGTTTGATAAGCAACGGCTTAAAATCAAAATTAAGAGCTTTGTTACAGCTCAAAATTTTTGTTTTTTTTTATCGACTACAAGATTATATACATATATATACTTTATATAATAGAACTCTATAGCTTTAGTTGAGATTTTAAAAAACTCACTAAAAAGAAGAGTTTATTCAAATGTAGAATTCTTAGTTTAACCTTTGTCGAAAATTATTCTATTTTCTGTTTCATAATCACAATTAAAATGTAAAAATTATTATTTTAGCCAATACGTTACGTTTTAAAAAGGTAATATTTTTTTTTTCTGAAACAATATGGTGTTTGACTTGATTAACCGAAACGTTAATTCTAGTAGAATAACGTTTTTTTCTACTGAACTACCAGTAGCTATATTGAATTATCTCTATCTAATAAACTATAGCAGATACTTGACGGCCGGCTGGTCGAGTGGTCACAGGCACCTGGACACTTAACGCAGCGGTCGCGGGTTCGAATCCCGCCACGTGCAGATAATTTGTATGACGAATATAGATGTCTGCACCGGGTCATGGACGTGTATTTATGTATATATGTATTTATATCTTAAATTTATTTCCGTTCCTAGTACCTGTAACACAAGTTCTTACGAACTTAACACGGGGCTAGGTTAACGTGGTGTGATTGTTGGTTAATATTTATTTATTTATTTAGATAGATAAAAGATGTACGAACGTCCTTACGTTAATAACTTTATATTATTACATAAAGGCTTGCGTACGTTGGAGACACGACACGGAAAAGGATAGTTTTCGCACTCACAAGAGCACACTAACGGCAACTATTTCGCTCAGTAGGCAAGCTAAATCTTAATGTTAATATGTTATAATATGATCAGTTTACAACCAAAACAGTTGTATTTTTTTTACTTCTTGTATATTAATTTGGGCTCTCATTATCTCATTATTATTGGTATGAGGATTTAGTAATTTTGGTTTGTATTATTTAAGAAGCCATCAAGTTTATTGAATGGTCCAACCATGGTATTGTAATCGGTTCAATTATTGCGAGTTTTACAGTAACATACAAATAAATATATTTTTTGTTTACAATAACATTATGGATTCTTAATTCTATAAGGGTAACCATAATAGCGTTTTGATTCAGTCAATGGTGGCGATAATATGTATAAATAAATGCATCACACCTAACGCCCCATTAGTAGGATGAGAATTCTGAGTCGTGAATCTTGAAATACACAACACAAATGGACAAACGACCAAGTTAACATCTATATGGTGTACCCAAACGTAAACAACACAAAAGCCAGCTGTTGCTCTGACAATTACGACGGACCGTCGTCTATAAAATATAATTACTCTCAATATATAGCGAGGTCAAAACCTCATCCAGCATCCAAGGAAAATTATGTAATACTTTTTTCTTGTGAAAGAAATGGATAAATGTTCGTCTGAGAGTTTACCTAACGACCACTTCTGCCCCTCGAGACGATATCGTTAGTCGTTTGTTACAGACTATCTACGGGTATTTCACACAAGTTTTTCTTTCGACTTTTTTACATTACACAATTTTTGATACATTATACATTTTAACAATAATATAAAATTATATACATTTAACAATTTTGGATAATTGAAGAGAGTTGCTAATAATAACAGTTTCATATTTATTTGAATTAATTAGCAGACCGTACGAATGACACCACATAACAATTTTATTTAACTCAATGTTTAGAGTGTGTGTGTAGTATTAGCGATGTCACCGATAGGCATTACATACACTTGGATATCATCAGCGTAGAAGTGGTGTTTTGAAGTAAGAAAAGAAGATAAAGAATTAATACAACGTAGAAAATAGCATTACTGGTAAAACAGCCCATTGAGGAATCCCACGGGAAAGAGTACAAGTTGATAGTTTATTCTCAAAGCTAAAGTGCTGTTGCCGATCAAATCAATTGGCTTGAAACCATTTTGCCGCACATGGAGCCTGTAGAATTTCAATAAGTGAATTGTAGTCAACGTCATTACAGCCATTGTTAGGGCAAGGCTGTTTGTCTCCAGTATTCTATTCTCCAAAAGATTTGGAGATAAATCCGCCATGCTGCTCCAATCCGGATTTGTAGACATAAATGTTTCAGAAATCCTTACGAAATGTGCTTATTTACTCACGATGTTTTAAATATTTATTTAACTCTTTTTTATACGTATAGAAATGTTTCACAAAGATACCAGTCATTAAAATAAATGTATGACGGGTTTGCTTATCCCTATAAGAGATTTATTCCAGCACACCAGAAAGGGAACCATTACAAATTCGTTACTGCCAATAGTGAAATAAAATTTTAACAACGCTTTGAATTTTATCTGCCCAAATTTGCATTGAGCATTATCGGTTAAAATCCACCTGTTTTATTCACTGTGCCCCATCGTCAACCAATACGTAAGCTAGTACATACTATAATATTTTTGTATCTCATTTAAGCATAACGAACTATTTACTCTCGACGTTTACTGGATTTTATTAAATATATAATTAATACATATTTTTCAAGTAATTAAAGTACGAAATTGCTTTGTAATTTCTCAATTTCAACAAAATCTTAAAAGAATTTTCCGAAATAAATTAAAATTAGTTGTAAATCTCCGCTTTTAAGAAACGTCTTAAAACAACTTTTTTTTTTTTGGTGGACGTTTAATTAAAATTAAGGATTTTATGTAACCATCATCATCATCATATCAGCCATTGGATGTCTAATGGTTAACCTTGGTCTCCCATCGATCTTTAAAGCGACCGGTTCAAAGCAGCCTCCATCCCACAACTTCTGGCGATTCTCTTTAATTCGTCTGTCCATCTCGTGAACGGCTGTCCGACGCTGCGATTGCTGGTACGTGGTCTCCACTCGAGAACCTTTCTGCTCCATCGGCCTTCAGTTCTAGAGCTATGTGCCCTGCCCAATAAGTTGCATTGCAAATCTATTGCAATCTCGCAAGTCTGTGGATCTCAGAGAAATACCAAGCATATCCCTCTCCATTTCTTGCTGTGTAACTTGGAGCTTGTTTAAAAGACAACGACTCAAATCCGTATGTCATCAATGGAAACAAACATTGGTTGAACATTTTTGACTGTAGGCACTGAGGTATGACAGATGAAAAGGTGTTTTTTAACTGCCCGAACGCTGCCCACCCTAACCTGATTCTACGATTGACCTCTCTCTCGAAGTTGGATTTACCAAGTGGGATCTTTTGTCCTTGGTAGATGTACCTGCTTGTCAACAACTTCGAGAGTAGAATTTCCAACTGATATCGGGGTGGGCATGACATGCACATTCGATATGATTTTCGTCTTGTCAATGTTCATTGTAAAGACCACTTATTGGGAAATTCCATCGAGGTCACTGAGTATAACGCTGAGGTCTTCCAGGTATTCCGCCATGAGCACGATATGGTCGCCAAACCGAAAGTACCTAACTGATGTATTCACCGTTTATATTGATGCCGAATCCTTTCTATTCCAGAAGCTTGAAAGCGTCTTGCAATGCAGCGGTAAACAGTTTCGGAGAGATAACATCTCCCTGTTTCACTCCTCGCTGCATTGAAATTGCTCTCGTGCTATGCAAGACATTCGAACCGACATACTAGCGTTATTGTAGAAATACTACTTTTCGCAATATGTATAATTTATTGTTATATTTAAATTACAACGATAAATAAATTTATTACAAATATAAAAATGCAAATAATTAACCTTGACCGTTAGTCTGCAAAGCTATAAAAAATTCCAACTGAAATAATGTAACCGCCCTGTTTGATAATAATGAATGACTGGCGAAAATAGCTTTAGGGAACTATAATCCTTATTACATATGTGCTATGAAACTTTACGTAACTTTATATTCTGAGTAAATGCAGTCTAATTGAAGTAGTGTTGCCATTTGTAAATTAAATATAGGATAATGTTAGAAAAAATTAAAACATTATTTCAAAATAAATCTTGATGTTGATAGTTTTAGTACCAGTATTTTTATATTTCAAAAAATTAATAAGTTATATTTAAAATAAAAGTAAGACTAAAATTAAGGTGAAAATTAGTCTTGATACTCTAATAATTGTATTTTATACTTTGTTGTTGTAATTATTATAGATCGGACCTTTCTATTACATTTTTAGGTACATAATATTACATTGTTTCTATTATACCTATATATCAAACCGCTGTCTATGTATATATGTAAGTATTTATTTGTGTTTAGAGGTTGAGAGGCTGCGATTGAAAAGGAAGGATCCTTCGACCAGACGGATGTGTATCTGGTGGGCTACGGCGCCACTTAACGTTTGTTGTCGGGTTCTTGTTTATATAATCAATCGCTTTGAAAACTTTGATAGCGCGGTGTAGAATACATCAGTTCATATGTGGCGAGATAGTTGTCGCTACATGTGTATGATAATTGTACATAAATATTCATGTATGCATGCATATTTATGTAGGTACAATTATCTATATAATAATATATTATACAATTATATTTATGCATGTGTTATTACTTTGGTTGTCACCGCGTACATATTATGTTTGACCTATTAATTAAGTGTTTCAATCCAACTTTGTTGGTCAATAAATAATAATAAATAAATAAATAAATAAATATTAACCAACAATCACACCACGTTAACCTAGCCCCGTGATAAGTTCGTAAGAACTTGTGTTACAGGTACTAGGAACGGAAATAAATTTAAGATATAAATACATAAATACACATCCATGACCCGGTGCAGATATCTATATTCGTCATACAGATTATCTTCACCTGGCGGGATTCGAACCCGCGACCGCTGCGTAAAGTGTCCAGTTGCCTGACCACTAGACCTGCCGGCCGTCGAATAAAATGATGGCAATAAAATGTATAAATAAATATATAAGACCAAAATAGGCGTAATCCACATTTCGTTTTGTTCTTATTTATCATTTACTTGTCTCTTTATACCATGAGCAATTTGCTATGTTATTTTACATTTCTTTTTTTTTTTATGTAAAAGGGGGTAAATGAACAGTCGGTTCACCTGGTGGTAAGTGTACGCGACATCCATAGACACCCGCTAAATCAGAGGATCAGGTGCGTTGCCGGCCTTTCAAATGGGTGTTTGCTCTTTTTTTGAAGGTCTGTAAGTTGTATCGGTTCGAAAATACCGTAGATGGCAGCTGGTTTCATATACTGGTCGTGCGAGGCAGGAAATGCCGTAAAAATCGGGTTGTTGTGATTTGTAGACATCGAGGTGATATTGGTGAAATTTGAAATTTTGACGCGATGTCCGTTGGTAGAATTCTGCTGCTGGGAATAATCCGAACAATCCCTTAGAACACTCCCCGTGATAGATGTGGTAGAAGATGCAGAATGATCCAACATCTCTACGCAGTGCCAAAGAATCAAGCCGATTGGAGATAACCTTGTCGTAGACGATTCGAGCCGCCCGGCATTGAACGCGGTCAAATGAAAGGAGCTGATATTGGGGCGCCCCAGCCTACAGGTAAGAGTATTATTCCAAGGGGGTCGGATCTGCGCTTTGTACAATTGTAGGCGATGGGAAGGCATGAAATACTGCTTCGCCCTACTGAGCACACCAAGTTTCTTAGAGACCAGTTTAGCCTTTCCCTCTAAATGACCACGAAATTGCTTATTGCTTAATATGTTGACGCCAAGTATTCCAATACTGGCTGAGGCGGTTAGACGAGTGCCTTCAAATTGGAGAGGAACGACGAAGAGAGATTTTTTAGGTAAACGCGCAAACTTGTGTCTTGTTGGGATTGAATTGGACTAGATTAAGTTTCCCATTGCGAGACTTTGGCTAAAAGAGACTCGATTTCAGACACAAGTTTGTTCCGACACTCATCAACTTGTTCCCAAGAAATATTAGAACGGCCTGTGTATAAGACATCTCCGGTGCTGTCGTCCGCATAACAATGAATGCCACGTTTGCAACATGTCATTGATATGCAAAAGAATCAAGGTAGGAGATAGTACACAGCCTTGGGGAACACCAGCATTAACAGGCTTGAGGTCTGAGCATGCACCATCGACAACGACCTTTATGTTCCTGTCTGCCTAAAAACTGATGGTCCATTTACACAATTTCTCCGGAAGCCCATAGGATGGTAGCTTTATCAGAAGTACCTTACGCCATACCCGATCAAAGGTCTTCGCTATATCCAAACTAAGTACCAGCGCTTGCTCCTTGCTCTTAACTGCCTCAGTCTATCGCTGAGATAAGAATATTAGAAGATCACCAGCCGAGCGATTCCGTTGAAAGCCGTATCGGCGATCGCTAATCAGCTGGTGCTCGTCCAAATACCGCCGGAGCTGACAGTTAATTATGGATTCCATAATCTTAGAGAGCAAAGAAGTAATAGCTATTGGTCCATAATTGGACGGGTCTGACGGATCGGGTGCACTAAAGCTGTCTTCCACGAGCGTGGGACGACTCCTGATGAGTAAGAGTGCCGGAAAAGACGCGTAAGGACGGTTGCCAACTCAGGAGTACAAGTTCTTAGCACTAACGGAGGGATGCCATCAGGCCCACTCGACTTATGGATGTACAACGAACGGAGGGCTTTACGGTTTTTTAAGTATCACACCGAGGGATCGTCGGTGGTATTTTTCCCCGGTCATCCAAAGTCAAGTTGGAAGCAAAAAGAGAGAATGTATGTTTTTAATTTAAAACTAAGACATGTCCTGAAAAAATGTAACGATTGGCTAACATAAACTGAGAATACAGTAAGTCTTCATCGCCATTAGTGCATTTGGCTACAAATTATACTCTTTGCAGTCCGCCATGATATGAATAATTATACTTTATGCCTTTGCCTTAGATTCACCGAAATAAAAGCATCATTATAATATATATGTAGTTTTAAATAAAAATAGATATTTCATAGTTGAATATACATAGAAGTTTATAAACTGTGAATATTTTATTTTTAATGAACGTGAAAATATTTCGTTACTGCCATGTGCGTTTTTTTTAAATAATAATAATAATAAAAAATATTTGAATTTATCACATCTAAAATATAATATATATATATATATATATAAATATATATATTATATTTAAAAAAATGTGTACAAAATTTGACTCAAAAATACTCGTTCTTTTTTTATTTTAAATAAAAACTCCCAGCCTAAGAAAAAGGCTTGGAGACTATACTTCTTGGCATGGAGGATTCCTAAGCAAGTTTTCTTTTACCATAAATTACGACCCTTAATATTTTATTAAAGCTTAAGTGCTTTACGTGTATATTGTGTCACAAAAGACACTTAACACTAAATATGTATGGTCAATTTCATTATATAACTAAATAAAATATCCATAATACAGAACTGTGACAGTTTGTAGGTACTCTCTACACATGAATCAGTAAAATTTTAATTAATTACGTTAGTGAAGCTGTATTTACTAAATATCAGTTTACTTCAATAAAAAGTTAGTGTATACTCACTAATATACATATACAATGATCAAATCAGTGGATTCTGATATTTACATATTCATACATTGAATGGTCACTAATTCTGCATGGTATGATTCTCACATTGATAAAAAGTGAATGGTCATTTCAAGTTAGTGAAATTCTACTGATTCACGCTTAGAGAGTAAATTCTACTAATATAATAAATGCGAAAGTTTGAATTTTTAGAGTATATAATTCATAACTCTTTTGACGCTGCAAGTGTATGTATATTGACTACGATGATCACTTAACAACGTCTTGACGCATAATTGCCATCCGAGCGGTTGCTGGTTCCATCTCCACTTATAACAATGTTGGTATAGGACATAGAAAAAAAAAGATAGCATATAGTTTGTTGTAGTCTTACCGTCTGTGTTTGTAATGTGTGTGTTTCCGAACACAGGATTCTTATTCTACTAAAAATATAAAATATATACTGAAATATCTTCTTATTCCCAAGCTATCATATATCGATAAAAAGTCGCAACGTTTATATCGTAAGTGACCACATTAAATGACGTTGGGTGGAGAAAAGGGAGAGGATGGAGGAGTGGCTAGGTAGGTTTTGGAGAGGAGAGCATAGCTGGACACATTTTTTTTGGCGAGTGCGGTGTTTTCGGGCACTAAATCATTTCTGTTAAAATTTGTTTTTTAACATTTGTAATATTCAAATATAAAAGACGGAATAAATGGAATTAATTATTAGATTATATACTTTTATTTTCTACCTAATATACAATATTTTATTTTAATTTCTGTTTCAAACATATCTAGTCGAAATTTCTATCGTTAAAATAATATAAAACAAAACAGGTAGTCGACACTTTATAAGTAAGATCCAATTAATCTATTGTAAACTTTCAACAAAGACTACTACTTGAATAGGGCGAATGTATGAATAGAGAAATTGAAGTCAAGAATGATAGAAACGTGTACGGAATATTAGGTCATAATACCTTTACAATTGGGGTCATTTTACGATACGATTTCATTCACAACTCGTAGTGTTTGAATAGCATTTGTGTACGAAAGCCGTCTGAAATCTGCTAATATTGAATTTGTGAAGCTAGCTTCTTCAAGCTTGCAGTGATAAGTTACAAGTTAATCGTCTAACGAACTATTTGTAATTGCCGAACTAATACTTAACTAAAGGATTTGTTTGCGTTGCGATTGTCAAAAACTTATTTAAGACAGAGAAAAAGATATCCGCAAACAATTAGTATTGTAACTCTGTGCATGCGTAATAAAGCTTATAATTTTAATTGCCTTCGCTTAATTTCACGTCACCGAATTCTGTCCGTAAATGTACCATGACGAGATAAGACGTTGCTTCTAAGATATGAGCTGTTTAACGGTCTCAAAGAAACACGACTGCCAATCTGTAGTTATCTGCTCCACTGCCCGTGTCAACTACTAGTTGACAAGAGTTTACAAACTTACCGCAATAACAATAGATAATAAATCTTTTCGAACCACTGTTATTAAATAAACGTAATTGAAAATCCATTAAAACAGTTTTATTTTATATAATAATTGCGAATATGTAAATATGAAACCTCTTTTAGTACTTTTAAAAGTATGTCACATTTTACGTCTTAGGCAAGGAGTTTATATCATAACTGGAACGCTCACTTAATAAAATTGTATATTTAAATATTCCAAACATGTAAAGTGAAAAAATCGTTCCGAGCATTTTGTTGACTACAGGTATTTTGTCTCTTTCTAACGAGTTGCCTTGAATCAATGGTAGAAAGAGATGCAATACCCCTCTTAGGAACGTTTTTTGAGTGCACGTGCACATTCCAGTTTGTATATATATTCCCTGGTCTTAGGTATATAGGCTTGTAACGAAAGCCGCAGTGCAGGCCGATGAACTTTACAGGCGCCACGAGGTCGCCATTCGAAAAAAATATACTGCCAATTGCAATTTTCCTCGCCGAAGCGGTAAATATGTATATATCAGAGTAAATAAGTGGCGTATGAACGGTAATACGTACAATAGTTTTATTGTGATGGAATTTTTATCGTTTTAGGTCTTATTATATGGCTTAAGGCGTGTTTATATTTGTTTTTTTTTTCTAATATATTAGTAGTATTATTGTATGACGGACTTAAACTGAAAAAGGCTTTTTTTCAGTTAGTAATTATTAAACTTTTAATTAATAATTGTAATGTTTTATCCTCATTATCATATCAGCCATTAGATGTCCCCTGCTGAACGTCCATCGAACTCCAGAGTGACAGGTAATGTTTCCCACTACCACATCAGCTACTGAACATAGGCTTCCCCATCATCTCTTGGGTTTGCTTATACTCGCCACGATTAGCAGGCGGGTTGGCGAGTGTATTGTATTGTCGTCCGATCCTTATGGCCTTAGTCGCCTTTTACGGTACCGAGACAAGAAAGAGGTCGGCACTATTCTTCTCTGCCGATTACTGCATTGCTGACATTTACATTTTGTCACATAATAATATAGTACATAAATAATATTTGAAGTAATAGGTGATTGAACAAATGTTATTTAAAACTACCCGCTAAGGGCATGATGATACTTTGATGATGAACGTATTCTTTGCCTTTGTTATGTTTAACAAATGATAAAGTTAAGAATTGTGCTGAAATACGTAGAAAAACACTTCTCTTGTCTGAAGACTTTTCTTTAACATTATTTATGTTATTTGTTATTATAAATGCTATAGTAATACGAGTACATGTTCTGTGAAAGTTTCTAGTGTCTGCCTCTTATAGTTCGCCTGAAAAGATTCTTTCGAAAAGTTGCTTCGAGGAGATCGTTATAAGCGATAAGGCCGCCTTTATATAAATACAATAGGTATATATATATCTGAATTTATAATAGTTGAGCAATGTAATCACGGTTTTTAAAAGAGGAACTGTTGAGTTTTCTTCCGGTTCTTCTCAGCAGAATCTACGTTCTGAATCAGTGGTATATTCACATTATCTATGATGAATTAAAGAAAATTATATACTTTGTAAAATGTCAATTGAAAAGTAATTTTGAAGCTTACTTGAATAAATATATTTTTGTTTTTAGGATTTGCAGGATTGCATTGGCAACCATTGGGTATGGATTTCTATAAAATTAAGATTTAAAACATCACGTCAACAAAATATAAGATGTGTATTACAAAAATCAGATTATTTGCCCGCATCGGTTGGAAGGCAGCCAGATCGGGAAGTAGGGTATAAGTAATTTCGCAGACATTTTCAAGTCTTGTACCGTATCTAAGTGGCAACGTAGAAAGCTGTAGAGCAATGCTGCTAATTTAAGAAGCTAGCTTTTTGTAACGTTTGTGAGAATTTTTCACAATTTTCATAAATAGCTGGATAACGATTCATTTTTAATGAGGTTAATTTTCTTGTAGATAAAGTTATGGCTTCGTAATGAAAAAATATTCCGACTTTAACCCGAAGATTTTCGTACCTCTTGTAATGAAATCAAAATCAAATCCAAGCCGGTTAATCTAATTCAAGTAAGCTTCGAAAGCAATTTTGAATCATAATTTTAAACAAGAGCTATTTATTTTTGAATTAACTATAGTTAGTGTCAAACTACCAGTGGCTTCGGCAACTGGCTTTATTAATTATACTAAGTGTTCAAGCTACTTGTGGCTTCGGCAACTGCCAAGAAGCTCAACGATTCCTCTTTTGAAAATTGCCAGTAATGAACAATACATATCTATTAATCTATGCATATAATAAAATTGTAACTGGCCATGTACAGATATGACATTAAAGGGGTATTTATGGAAGCAATAGAAGTTTAGAATTTTTGTCTCTATGTTTGTGTCGGCATCACATAAAATCTGCTTCATGGAATTCGATACAACTGTCACAGCCTTAAATTTCTCTTACACCCAAAATTCTACTTTAAATGCTTTTTGTAAAATATTCATAAAAGAGGAGTTTTGATGATTTTTGAGTTCTTCGAGGCTGTGTTTGCGGTAGAATTAATGAAATAGGTGATTTAAGTGTGAATATAGTTCAGTAAATTCAAAAGCAAACAAATTTCTCCTTTAAGTTTTTTACGTAAGTCTGATAATTCTTTTATTACAGTCGTCGGAAACGGAATTTTGGAAAATTTAATGCTTTGAGTAGCTGTACAAGCTAAACTATGAGTGGTATAGAAAAGTGATTTCTAATAAATTTATAATTAAAATCCGGTGTACAATTCATCTTGATTCTCCTTCTAGAAGTGGAGTTATTACTCTATAAACAATTGTAGTGATATCGGTACAAAGTCGTTTCGTACACACATATAAATAGCATTACTTGCAGACAAAGTCGCGGCTACCTATTAGTATCTAACTATAATATCTTGTTGTGTGTTAAACATTGTAATGTTTCGGAACATTTCGTCTCAGACTTTTTTTTTACCAGAATATTAACCAACAACTTTCTAAATTCTACAATACATATTTTTATACATATTTTCTTGTCCTGTTTCTACTATACCTTTTTGCTAGACCCTGCTTATTATTCAGGTCCGGATCTGACGGCTTAATGATTTCTACTCAGAGCGAATATTATCTGACCTCCGCAACGATAGAGGGTTAGCTAACAATACTTTATACAATAAAATGAACAGAATTGAATCAGTAAACGTTCCACCACAAGGCGAAGGATTCTCCTTTAAAATAAAAATATGTAAGAAAAACTCTCAATCTAAAATAAAAAATAAAAAAATGCGACTGACAATGTGTAGCTGACCTAAAATGGGATACCAATTAGATAAAAGTTGAATTAAGGAATCCATTACTGGTTGTGGTATTACATGTAA
Source organism: Euphydryas editha (assembly GCA_036937285.1). Taxonomy (NCBI): domain Eukaryota; kingdom Metazoa; phylum Arthropoda; class Insecta; order Lepidoptera; family Nymphalidae; genus Euphydryas; species Euphydryas editha. The sequence continues at coordinate 1,762,339 of JAUPFZ010000013.1, read as the reverse complement.
GACCCATACAAACATATGCCATAACGAGAATAAATCCCACAATTACTGGTTTAACTGACAGTTATACATCGTTTCATTTACAAAAGAAATATCCAAAATTATCGACGAATAAATTATCTCGAGTAGTTAAAGGAATATGCTATATATAGAAGAGGATTTTGCCCAGCAGTGGGTCGTTTACAGGCTGATACAGTACAGTACAGTTAAAGGAATTGTCAACTTATTTCCTAAATCATAAGATTCAATTTACGTAGTAGTGGTACTACTAGATAGTGGTTCAAGACGCGGCACTATTGTGGTACTATATAGAGTAGTAGACAACAATGGTAATAATAAAATATAAAACATGTTTCACTGGTTACTGATAAATTTATCTGAGGTACCCATCTAACGGATAAGAGTTTATGATATTTTCTTTTATGCAAGAGGGGGCAAACGGATAGTCGGTTCGCCTGGTGGTAGGTCAAAGCGAGATCCATAGACACCCGCTACATCAGAGAACTAGCAGGTGCATTGCCGGCGTTTTAAATATGAGTAGGCTCTTATCTTGAAGGTCCCTTAGTCGTATCGGTTCTGAAATACCGTTGGTGGCAACTGGTTCCATATAGTAGTCGTACGAGGCAAGAAATGCCGTGAGAAACAAGGTGATATGTGTGGCATATTTGGAATTTTGACGCGATGTACGGTGGTGGAATTCTGCTGCAGGTATTAGTCCGATCAATTTTGCAGAACACTCCCCGTGATAGATGCGGTAGAAGATGCAGAGATACGACATCTCTACTATACCTACATTTTTCTTTCTTCACCATCGAACTCGACTTTATGTATCAGATATTTCAACTCGCACCTATGCATACGTTGCAATATATGCAAAAGTTGTAGTTTATTAGTTGAGTTATAATATGCCCTCAGCGACTGTATTACCCCCCCACCCCGCTAATATAGCGTATTAGTAGCTTATGTGCGAGATAAATTTTATCAGCAACCAGTGAAACAGAGCCTTACTGTGTTAAACTGAACCGAATCAGTCTGTAAACGTCCCACTGCTAGGAAAGGTCCTCTTCTATTTGTAGGAGAAGGTTTAGAGCTTAATCCACTACGCTGTTCTATTGCGGTTTGCCGGATATTTGCCCTACTGTAATAAAACCCACCTTGTTGTATAATATTTATTCTTTACATTTCTTCATTTCCATTCAATATTATTCCATTACAATAACTTCAACCATAATAACATAATGACTGTATTTTTTAACAATTAATAAAGGGTTGACTATTAGCTCTATCAGAACTTCTTCATAAGATTCAATAGGTTCTGAATTCAATGACGGTCTAGTCTCGTCTGGCTTCTTCAAATCCCGAAACAAATATCCGTTTCTTTATTTTCTATTTTTTAAAATGTCAGTACAATTTTTCGAAGACGTAAAACTGATTTTCGTTTTTATTTTAATATAATCATAATAAAAACTTTTTGGTACCGACCTCAACCTTTTTTTTTTTTTTTTGTGACGCAGGGGAATCCATTTACGGATGATATCCAGGACGCCCGGGTCGGCAGTCCTAGACCTATGTCGGACTCGACACTTTGGAAGTGCAATACCGTACTAAACCCCTGCGGGAGCCTTCAGCCGCTTTAATTGGAGGGTCCCGGATCTGCAGGCAACAGGATCCCTTCAGCGACAGGCTGGCCTCGGCGAAAAGGCCAGACTTCTCCTACATGGGGACTGTCCGGCTTACCTCTGAACAGTCCCGACGACGTCGTGTCTAGCAGGACCGGGTTCCCATCCCGGCCCGACACGGGCACAAGGGCGTTACTGGAGGCGCATTAAGTAGCGCCTCCTACGCACCCCCATTCGTCGCCCGCGGATGGAGGCCACGTCGGCGGCCTCCTCTCTCCTCCGCTCGTCGGCCTCCTTCTGGGACATTACTGTCTCGCAGAAGGAGACCATCGCCTTCCAGGACTCGTCGTCGCCGAGCATCGCGGTGATGATGCTCGGGAGCGACAAGTCCCCTCCGAGGACCGACGTCAGACCTTGACGCAGTGCCGCCCATCTCGGGCACACCTCGAGGGTGTGCTGGGCAGAGTCCACCGCCGCGCCACAATCGTGACATTCAGTCGTCGGCTCCCTCTGGGCCGTCCGGCACAGGTAGTCACCAAAGCAACCGTGCCCGGTGAGAACCTGCGTCAGACGGAAGGTGAGGAACTTGCGTTTTCGACGCATCCACCGCTCAAGGACCGGGCGAATGGCAGCCGTTACGCGTGTGCCGTACAGCTGCCCCGCCAGGTCCTCCCCCCACCTCCGCATAAGCGCTTCCTGCCCTATCCGACGCACCCGTAGGATTCCGTCCAACGTAGGGTTCTCACCAAGAGCCCTCCTACCCGAGACGTAAGAGTAGGTCTCGGCAAGAACCTCCGCCACGAGTTCCCACGGGGGGTCGCCGGCTAGAGCAGTAGCTGCAGCCCACGATACCGTACGGTACCCCCGGATCACCCTCACCGCGATGATCCTCTGCGCAGAGCGCAGCGCAGCCTTATTCCTCGTAGTGAGGCGATCCGCTCAAACCGGGGCGCCGTACGTCGCCATACTCCGACAGACACCAGAGTACAGCTGCCTGCAGGCGGCGCTGGGTCCTCCGAGGTTCGGGAGGAGTCTGCCCAGTGCACTCGCCACCTTTACGACCTTCGGTCCCACCATAGAGAAGTGTGGGCCAAAGGTCCACCCTCCGTCTAGGATGAGCCCCAGATATTTGATTTGGGAGCTCATCCTGACCCTCCCCTCTCCCCCGGTGGGGGTCCCTTGCGTACCGACCTCAACCTTACACTACCATGAGTAACAAATCGTTACCTACATTAGATTTATTTTATTAAGATTGATTCGATTTACTATTCTACTTCTGGTAGTCACGTCACTGTTCTCGATAACATGGTTTTTAAAACATGAAGAATTACACCGGATCTGAAAATCCTATGAGCGCGTTGGAACTAAAATAATCTGCTTTTAGTAATTAATACAGAATTATGACTTAGATATCTAGACATGAGTGTGTCTAACGATTATTAGTGTATTTTTAATATAGACAACCATTCTGGTGTAGTGGTGCCAGTAGTCTTAACGCCAGCGGTCGCGGGTTCAATTCTGCTATTTGTATTTGTCATCCTCTGATGGTTGGGAGATTATCCGCCAACACGCAGTCCTATATGGAGAGGTCTTTTCTCAACAGTGGGACCTTTAGAGTCTTATTCATTCATTCATTCATTATTTAATTAATTTATTCATCCATTCATTCATTTATTAAATATATGATTAGGCAGTTGTCAATACGGCTAAAACCACGAAATTTCTAATATACCAATAAAACTAATAAACACGTAAAGCCGTGTTAGGTTAGATATTAATAAAATTTAACGAATCCATTAATAAACCATTAATCTTGTCCGCTTTCAATATTCTTTTAGGTCAACCAAAAAACATTTCAATTTTACCTCCTTCGTAAAGTCAATATAAATTCTCGTTTTTACACTCAAAAGCGTTTTTTCATCGACCGGCACGACAACGATATATCGTCACCGTTATTCACATACTCTATCGGGTGTCCATAATAGCAACTGGGATCGAAAATTTTACGTGCTCTTAGAGGCATGGTGGGGAGACCTCTATGTACAAAAACCCAGATCATAAATTAAGTCCGAACGGCATACGAACCCGCGACCACTGGCGTTAAAACAATTTGTTGCTCCACTATACCAGAACGGTTGTCAATATCTGCCTTTGTTCCTTGCCCCGTAATTTCAAACCAAATAATATAATAACGAGAGTGAATTGTAACGATAGCTATCTCGCCATATACGAACTAGAAGAAACTGACGTATCCTACATCGCGCTATCAGTGTTTTTAAAGTGATTGAGTAATATACAAGAACCCGACAACAAACTTTAAGTGGCACCGTAGCCCACCAGACACACAACCGTCTGGTCGGAGATCCTTCCTTTTCAATGGTGGATGAGGAACTTTACACCCTGTTCCTCACGGCCCCCAGAGAATGAACTACATTATATGTTGTCACTAAATATCACTTTTTTTGGATTTATTTATCATATTTTAATTATATTTTATATTTGACAGTCTCGTTGTGACCACGGACTATATAACTGGTCAGAAATAACCTTAAAGTTTTATCTTAAAAGATAAAAATAAAATATTTGAAAACCTAGGCTAGTCTAGGCTTATTTTTTTTTAATAAATATCATTCCTTAAAAGGTTGATTCATTTAATTGAAAGCTATCGCCACTACGAAATATTCTTAGCTCTATGCTTATTAAATTACACATTTGACGCATTAATTAAAAAAGGCACTTAGATTAAGTTAAGTAACTTAAAATCCAACAATTGTGAGTATGATTTGCCCAGCATGTAATTAATGTAAATTAAGCACATCTTTTTAAAATTAAGAAATTGTCGATTACTTTTTTTGACTTTATTTTATTTTCATTAAAACAGTATTAACGGGCAGCGGTTGTTAGCCACCTTTAGGCTTAAAATCCTAAAAACTAACTAATACCTATCAGTTTCATTATGGCTTAGTCGAAAAATACCTTTAGGATAATATCCGCGTCGATGTGCAGACGATAACTATCGCGTCGTATAATTTTCGTGTCGTGAGCCGGAAAGTGAAAACACGCTTTAATGACGTATTCAATATTCATGGCTTTCCGCAAAAACGTGTCCCAAATATTTATCTTCGAGCAATAATTGCTTTATTCGGCGTTTGTTTAGAGCTGATTCCAGGACACTGCGGTACGGCTGGCATGGTGCCAGGACTTCGCATTGCCGCTTGACACGATACACGCTCGATAACATGGTCTGAAATAAAAAGAAACTGTCGTTCTGCCGAAAAGTTGCTTCATTTTTAGCCGACTTCAAGAAGCGAATTTTCTTCGTTGAACTGTGTTTTTCACTTTGTCCTCATGTAATCGTAATCGTGAATCTTTTATTAATATATCTCCAAGTTGACCTATTTTTGGTGGTGAAAAAAACCTACCTAAGAAGCCAATTAGCGTCTCATAACACATATCCTAAACGCCTTGCGCTAACACCAGAATAATCAGAAAAAGGAGCACGTTCTATTGATTTCTAACATAATATATTTCTTTGTTCTTAGTTTTGAGTCTTCGTTTAGCCTCTTTTGAATAAAATTATATTTAAATAATTAATATAGGGTTCGTCAACAAGAATTTTGTTTTTTAAATGAAAATAAAACAATAAATTTAGATGACAATGATTGAAACTTTTATTGTATTAAAAAAGTAAGGTTTGACAATTGTGAATGAAAAATTATATCTGATAAATGTCCACCTACTGACTACGGTTACATTATGTCGATCCTTTTATCAATTTTTTTTATCACTTTTTGACAAAATGGTAGGTCTATTTCGTAAACCACTTCACGATTTTTGAATTTTAAGGCTGCAATCGATTCGATTGGCTCCGTATAGATTCACTCTTTAACATAACCCCATAAAAATATTCCAGCGGTGTTAAATCACATGATCGAACTGGCCAATCAATCAATTCATTTCGGTTTCGGTGGATATGTGACTTGTGGAACCGTCTTGTTAAAACCACATGTTAGTGATATCCACGTCATCAATAATAGATCAAAATTGAGCTTTTAATATCTCTCGATAGTGTAATTCATTGACTGTAACCGCATTTCCAGCCGAAATTTTGAAAAAAAAAAAACGGCCGAATCACGCTTTCAGACCACATAGTGCACGTCATGCGGTAACACGTTTAGCATGCAAAGGCTTCTCAACAATCTGTCTTGGATTTTCAGAAGCCCAAATGTGACAATTTTGCTTGTCGACGTAGCCTGACAAATGAAAATGGGCTTCGTCAAAAAATATATTTTTTCAGAAAAAGCAACGGGTTGTTCTTGAATGAACTGAGACAATCTAATCATAACTATGCACTCGAAATTTATTTTGGGTTTTTTTAATTTTTAATAGACGAAGCATATAAAACTGTAAAGGCATATTTTAATACAAGAACGGAAATGATGTGTGTTGGTTTTCTCTCATAAAGTTTAATATATAATTATTATTAACATATAATTTTAAAAAAAATCGAGAAGGGTTCAAGCTTAATCCACCAAGCTGTTCCACTGTGTGTTGAATATCTAATGATTTCTTCCAGAGCGTTCAAGGCTCCTCAGAATATAATAAAAAATCACTATCTCTATATTTAAAGTACGTATGTAGTACATATACGAACTTTTCTGTACAAACCTTTTAAAGTCCACCGAGGCGGTTCGAACCTGTCCAATGAGAAAATCGTAGGAATCGAAACGCCTAACTGTACCTAAGATCATGGATGTAAGATCGTCTCGATTACTAAATACTATCTTTAAAATTGTAATAGCAAATACTTTATGCTAGAAATATATCGCTTAAATTAATATACCAGATATAATAAAAAAGTGGAAAATCGTTTGAAAAATTCCAAATGTGATTCATAATTATAAATTAATCTATAATTATTTATTGCGTCGTCTATCTTCAATCAGTGGTTCAATTAGCCTAAACCGAAAAAAAAGAAACTTAAAAAAGTCGAGGTTTAGTGTAGGTTAAAGTTACTATAAAATAGTATAGGATAGTAAACCAAATTTAAAAAATTCACAACATTTGTTATGTGTGAATCTTTAAAAAAAATTGTAATCATACATACTTTTTTAATACGCATAAATTATATTTTTTCTTTTATTTATTTTATATTTTTATTTTCGAACAAGATTTTAGCTTTACTTAAAACCAGCGAGCCGTTCTAACATCCTTGCCCGCGGCAGATTCACGACGAGACGTTGAGAAATTGTTACATTACTCGTGGTTATACGTACTGGAGCGTACGTCCCACGGACAGATGAGATTTCTATCGAATTTATATGTATACAGGTAACTTTACAATTTAACGGATTTGTAGTAGATTTGGAATGTTTTGTAGTGTATCTTATGATTTGTGGACGTTATATAATCTATAATTATATCAAAACTGTACCTAACATGACCAATTATGTATATTGATGATATTAAAAAAAAAAAATTAAAAAATCAAAAAATCCGACTGCGTAAAATACTCTTATTATGAACTAAAAAGAATAAAACAATTTACTAGCTTTCATTTGATACCCATATTACTAGAGTAAGAAAAAAAAATCCGAATATATATCCGAAAAAAAAGAAATTGGGCGGTAACCGAATATTGGTAATAATCGATCATCGATGCTGAAGCCAAAATTTTAATTAATAAAAGTTTTGTGAGTTTGTCTGTATAATGGCAAAGATGTGATCGCCTCCAGGCTATTTCAACTTATAAAGAATTATTGTTAATTTCAATTTACTTTGAAAAAAAAAACCATTATGTTAAAAAAAATAAAATTAAAAATAATAATAATAGTCCCGCTGAGTTTCTTTCGCCAGTTCTTCTCAGGTCAGTCAGAGGCTTCTTCTTTCCGAACTGGTGGTAGACTCATGACGTTCAGTAAACAATTGTAATAATTTTATGCTGAATAACATATTTTGACTTTGACTTTGAATCTTGGCCGCGTCATCACATTGAAATTACTGCATGGATGGAACTTAGCACAGCTTAAGTCCACGAGGTACAACATTGTATAAGTGGTATTATATACTGTACTGTATCAGCTTGTAAACTACCCACTGCTGAGCGAAGGCCTCTTCTCCAAACTGAAGATGGGTTGGAGCTTAATCCACCACGCTGCTCCACTGTGGGTTTGCGGATAGTATCCCTACCATGGAGTGACGAACATTACCAGGTGTCCATGATAACTGACGGCTTTACGTTCTCTCCGAGGCACGGTGGGGAATCACCCAGACTGGAAATGAATATTTGCACAAATACAAATATCTGTCTTGAGCAGGAATCGAACCCGCGACCGCTGTTGAGGCGACACCAGAACGGACGTCGGTATTATATATCTAATTAGAACCTAAGAATAAGATCATATTCTACATTTTATTAAATAAATAAATGAATGAATTAATGAATCGATGGATAGATTATTGAAAGAATCAATAAAATATTCGACAAAAAGTGTAGAGATTGATGTTACAATATTTTTTCATACTGATTTTATTGTTCCTTCTATATATATATATATATTAATATAATAAAACAGTAAAATTAATTGGTCTGTATATTAAACTATATACTTTTCTAAAGAAGATCATTGCAGTATGTACTTTGTCACCATGTAATGGGACTTGAGAGACTCAACGGGCATAACTCTTGTTTCTTAGATGTAAACGCTAAGGAAGTAACATCAACCCTCTTGTGACGCATTACAGTTCTTCTCGTTGATCTCTAGAGAAAATAAATGTATTATAATAAATAATAAAAAAAGAAATAACTAGATGCGAACATAATAGTTTTTTTTTCAGTTTTGTAATGTTATAATAAAAGGACAGCGGTAAAACATCTCGCAAACAGAATCCTGATAGCCAAATGTCATTTGATTAAAAGTCTATACCGGATTTTATCGCGTTTATTTAAAACTTTATATTTTTACAATATTTTAAATTATTTCCCGACGTTTCGGACCCTTTACAGCGTCCATGATCTCGGGGGACTGAGGTGGTGGGTGTCCGAATAATGAATTAATTGTTACATACCCCGCTTTTTATACAATTTTAAATTATTACTATTAACCGTTCCTATTCATGCAGAATGAGCTTATTGTGTCTGGAAGTCGTGCTGTGTTCTTATTTTCCTTGGGTTCAATTAATTTTAGTACTGGCTCCCAAGCTGGTGGTACGTTCCAACCATCCTCTCTATTGAAATTAGGATATTTTTTGATTTCAATAGCCTCGCGAATCATCCTTGGTAGGAATCGGTGTTCTTTAGCGAGAATTTGTGGCTTATCAAATCTGATATAGTGGTTGGTACCTTGTTGAGTATGTTGATACACAGCAGACTTTGTCGACCGTTGGTGTTTCATGTCAGCTATTGTGTTCTTTGACGCGTGTCTCTATACTCCGCTTAGTTTGCCCTATATATGAGAGACCACATTCACAGTCTAATTTGTAGACCCCTGCATCTTGTAAAGGTATTTGGCACTTGACAGATGGTAGGTAATAATTGACTTATCTTCGTTGGCGGCTTGTAGTAAGTTTTGATTGAAGCTTCACATGCTTACCGGTACAAGACTGCATTGAAATTGTACGAAGGAGACTAGTGGAGAACGACATGCCAGAGGAATATGCAATAATACTCAAGCACTGCCTTACAACTGGCTACCTGTTGTGGAACCACAAATACTACATACAGGTGGATGGCGTGGCTATGGGCTCTCCAGTATCCCCCATAGTGGCTGACATCTACATGGAGGACTTCGAGGATCGAGCTAAATATAAGCTAATATATATATTTTTCTTTTCACTGGTAAATTTTAACCAAGCGAAGTCGGGTGGGTTCTCTAGGTTTAAATAAAAAAGATGAAATAAGGTTAATCTCTTTATAAATGTATAATCAGATTTAAAAAAAAATTTCGATTTTTTTTACCAATTATTATTTTATTATATTGTACATATTTACAATTCAAAACTTAAAATAATTAATTATAAATAAAGTTTTGGTATAAATCATGTCCGCGTTTAATCAGTGACTTCGAATGCGCATGCCGTGACGCGTCGCCACGGCATGCGTCACCACGCCAGAAATCGGTTTTACGTGCGCCTATAGATGTTTCACATCAAAAATGTATTACATTGATTGAACTTGAAAATTCAGCGATGTAGGTTTCAGATATCAAAGACGAACAAAAATCACTGTGAGTTTCCTTTTTTCCTGAAAATTTACATTTGGAAAATTAACTTAGTATACTATATAATAGTGGAGAAAAATCTTTTACGATTCTATAGAATTGGTATACCAAACGGTTGTATCGCGAAATTGGTACAAGCCTGCTTTGAATATAGTATATTGTTAACAATGGAACGGAGAACGCTATAAAACGATGACATACTTTAAGAATCGTGTAACAAGCGTCTAGTTTCTTAGACTTTCGAGGAAGGTAATATTATAATGGATCGGTTCACTTTAATTTATTTAACTTTTATAACTTTTTTAAACTTGAATTGTACTGTACTATATTAACCAGTAAACAACCTACTATATATCGAGCGAATGCCTCTTTTCCATATAGAAAAAGGGTTGAAGATTTTTAAACTTACTACTATTAAAATAAATAAATATTATAAATGCGAAAGTTTTGATGTATGTTTTTCACTCTATCACGCCAGAACAGCTGAACGGTATTCGATGAAAGCTACTTTTTGTTTAAAGAAATAATGTCTTCTAAGGTCTGGAATAGTTTTTATCCCGGAAAAAAAGTACGGTTCCCGTGTGATAGATATCCATGTGAACGAAGTCGGAAGGACAGCTAGTTCGATTATAGTTTCTAAGACTTAAAAAAAGAGAAAATACTCGTATAGTATTAAATGAATTCTGGGACAGGATTAAAAAAAAATAGTCTTTTATATTATTATGTGACATACATTGCTGAAATCATTCGTGCTACCTTGGCAATGTGAAAGCCACCACTTGTAATAAATGAATTATTGTACCTTAGTTTTATACGATTCACAATTCTGTTATATTAGACTAGTGGCCCGTCTCGGGTGCGCCCGTGGTATACGTATATTTCCTTCCGTTCAGTAAGATTACGTTTATCACTAGGAATAATTCACGAAGATTATTATGATCTAAATACATCGCATTATGACACACAGAAGTAAATGCTTTCCATAAATAGTGACCATTCTCGTCCTAGTCTAAAGTCCTAGTCTCGTCCTAGCCTATAAAAAACCCACTGCTGGGTAAAGACCTCGTCTATAGGGGAAGGGTTAGAACTTCATCCATAACGCTGCTCCACTACAAGTTAATGGATAATTTCCATACCATGAATTAGGTAAGAGTACGTTACAAAGAGCGGTCTTATCGCTGAAAAGCAGGCAACCTAGAGAGAAGGAAATGGTCCTGTTCGACCTGTCCGACACCCAGTTCGGGTTTCGGGCTGGTCGGTCGACGGTCGACGCCATTCTTGGTCTGAAGGCCGCGGATTCGGAAGCCGTTACGTCGAAGGGTGTGTTGTTGGCGGTGTCTCTCGATTATTTTCGGTGCAGTAGAGCGAGTAGACGTCTCAACGCCGGCGGTTGCAGATTCGATTATCGATCTGGGCAGATATTTGTATTTGGGTAAATATTTATTTCCGGTCTGTTTGTATATCATTATGGGTTTCCCCATCATGGCTCGGAGAGCACCTGGTAATGATTTTTACTCATGGTAGGGAAACTATCCGCCAACACGCAGTAGAGCAGCTTGGTGGATTAAGCTCGAATCCTTCTCCTAAATGGAAAAGAGGCCTTTGTGCAGCAATGGGACGTTTATAGCCTGATTCAGTATTTAGTTCATTACTATTTATTTATAGTTTTAAATATCTAACAGACCATTACAAACTACTCGGTGTTTCCAAAGACAAATAATGGTATTGTTAACATTAGTCCCGAGGGTTAATCTAAGCTGCTTCGAATGTTATTCCTGTGGAAAGTCCCTAAGGGCGCGATCGATACCCCTCGACCTTCAGGGTAACGACCCTGAAAATGGGTCACCTTCCTGCAGGGCTAACGGCGTAATTAAATATTTCATGTGATATATTACTGGTATGGTTAACTTCTGGTACTTGTGTTACATCTAAATCAAAACAGGTTCAAATATTGATTTCGTCGAACCGACTTCGAAATAAGGTTTTCTATCGTTTTTTATTTATCACGTGTGTCTGTTTGAATTATGGATGAGGATCTGATATGATACTTAAATATGATATGATATAATATGTTTATCATACGCACACGGTCATGTGTTCCTAAGATAAGCAACTTAATGCCTGTGTTTTAGGTAATAACCGATCTATGTACATATGATATATGAATATATATTTTAAATAAATAAATAATACATATAAACAACACACCTGGGGCGGAATTGAGTCTAAAAACCTACAGAGCCACAATTCTAAGAAAAGTAGAGTACCTATAAACTACACCAACAGGCCAGTAATGAAACTTATAAAGTTTATATCACAATTCTATCTCTAGTTATCAAAATCAAATACAATTTTAGAGGGTTTATAGAAACCGGCCGTTAATCAGGAAATCATGCAGTAGCATTTGGTCCGAAAAATTCTTTATAAACTATTAAGGCATGGTTTCGTTTATCTTCTAAGCTTTAAGAGTAAATTGACTTGTGTTTATGAGATTAATCAGGTGTTCTAACAATAAACTTCTAATTTCAACACCTGTTGGCTCTTTTCAGGTACTTATGTCGTTTTTTCATTTAAACTAAAAACATGAACGGTAACTGTGGTAATTAATTGAAAAAAGATTTGTAAACATTAATATACATATAATAAATCGATTCGCTTCGCTTTGCTGGACATAGGCCTCCTAAGGTTCGTGTCAAGTATCCCGGTTGTCCGCAATCCTCATCTAGCCTCCGCCGACGACCTTGCGTAAATCGTTGATTTAGCGGACCGAAGAACTGCCACACTGCGTGTACCTTTATAAATCGATTACGTCAAGTTTTTTTTTTGGTATTTTTTAAAATATTTTTCTTAAACCAGTAATAACTATTAAAATCAGATCCACATTATTTAGAAATCTCAAAATATGGTTGTAAATGTTATAAAAGCAAATATAAAAGATAAAAGAAAAGAAACACAATGTTTAAAACAATTGTAAATCAAAAAAATTGCACGTTTTAGGTGAAACTTGGTGTGCAACAGTTGCAGATAAACATTAATGCATGATCTACTTGTTGCTCGAAATTACCGCGTGATTGGGATTCATGTGTAATCGTACACACTAAACATGAATTAGTGATTTTTCAATAATTTCAAATGAATATTAAAATTTTATCAATGTGAGAATCGTACCACGCATTATAAGTGACTATTCAATGTATGAATATATAAATATCAGAATTCACTGATTTGATCATTGAATATGTGTATGTGTATTAGGGAGTTTTCGCTAACTTGTTATTGAAATTCACTGAATTGTCACTAACGTAATAAGTAAAAATTTCACTGATTCATATTTAGAGAGTAGAGCCCAGCTAGAGAATATATTAGTAATAGATATCAATACATTAGTTTTAATACATATTATACATTATTTTCAATCAATGATACCGCAGTGAAATATAAATTCTCATGTGATTTATTTAAAAGACTACTTGAATATAATTTAATTAATCTTATACGGGTAGTTATAAATATTAAAAGAAAATATAAGTCACTATATATAATGTTGAGTTTCGTATCGAAGAAAATTGGATATAATTTTTGCATCCGGCAAAAGAAATGGAATTCGCAAATTGGTTTACACAGCAACATTGCGTATTAAGAGCTTCTAAATCAAGAGACAAATGATATTAATTTACAGAAAAACACTAAATGGCTTCTTTCTTCTGAAGATCTGATCGATACGTCGCGTTGCTAAGGGCGTGTTTACCAAGATAATGTTACAATGGTTATGTTACAGTATAGTAATAATTAAAAAAATCAAAAAACCCGACTGCATAAAATACTCTTATTATAAATTAAAAAGAATAAAACAATTTACTAGCTTTCATTTGATACCCATATTGCTACAGTAAGAAAAAAAAATTTAACTCCCCGCGCCATTTTGAAAATTTATATAGCCTATGTCACTACTACAATTTAGACAAATACAACGACACCTCATATGTCAAAAACCGTCCAGCCGTTTGCGCTGTAGGGCGTGTCAAAAAAATGGACATACATACATACATACATTCGAAAAACATAACCCTACTTGTGTCGCAGTCGGGTAAAAATAGCGCACGATCCTTCATACCTATACTAATATATACAAATATAAAATGAAATGGTTTTTTCTGTTGCGTCTTTATGATTCTATGCTCTTTAAGCATGAAGCAGTAAAATTTTCATAATTACGTTAGTGAAGCTATATTCACTACATATCAGTGAATTTCAACAATAAGTTAGTGAATACTCACTAATACACATACAAATATTCAATGATTAAATCAGTGGACTCTAATACTCACATATTCTTAAACTGTATAATCATTAATTCTACGTGGTGTGATTCCCACATTGATAAAAATTGAATAGTCAATTAACGTGAGTGAAATTCCAGTGATTCATGTTTAGAGAGTGAGATACATACATATATACTACTTACATAAAAAATGACAAAATGATATATATGTAAATAATTTTTTTAACCTTTACGTATATACTTCGCGTGATATGATATTTTAATGTCATAACGAATTACACCATTAATCCAGAATACATGAAACCCTTTTGGAAAACATTATGCCACGAAAAAATATATTGAAATTGATTTAGGTACAATCGGCAAGGACACTTTTGTATAATTCTTTTTATAAAGAATTTTTACATTTTTGTACTTTATCAGCCTATAAACAACTCCATATATAGATGAAGGGTTGGAGCTTAATACACAACGCTGCTCCACTGCGGGTTGGCGGATAATATCCTTAACATGAGTAATGATCATTACCAGGTGTCTATGATAACAACAGGGAACGACGGTTTTACGTGCTCTCCGAGGCATGATGGAGAAACCTACAAGGACATACACACACTATACATATACTCAGACCGGAAACAAATATTTGCACAAATACAAATATCTACCCCGAGCGGAATCGAACTGGCGACCGCCGGCGTTGAGGCAACTACTCGCATCACTACACCAGAACGGTCGTCAATTTTTTTTACATTGGTTATTAGATATTAAATATGGATATATTGTTTATGAGGAATTTGATATATATTTATAGAACCTCTTTTTGAAAGGAAGCACTTCGAGCAGACACTTGTTTATTTACCAACAAGAGGAAAATAAAGCAAAGAACGCATTACCTGACATTCGACACTACAGCTTCTCCACCTTTAAGGAGTTTCACACTAAATCTAATAGAGACAATATGATTAAAATACAGATTATTTGTCTGTTCCTAAGGTAGGCAAATTATTGCATTTGTTTTGGGTGACAGCTGATAGATATTATCGTTTTTTTTTTAAATATTTGTACATATAGTAGTGCCACTGCCAACAAACCCAACGTGTCTGTCAATACGCCTAAGTTTGAATAAATAATAAAAAGTACCTGGATGACCGAGCCTTGCTCGGTTAAATTATATTTAGATACATTACATACTGATGAAACATAAATAATATTTTCGATCTTACCGACATAATAGTAAAATAATAGGAATTGGTTATTTAAATAAAAAATAAAAAGTAAAAAGAGCTCTTAATGCAAAATAAAAAAAAAGGAAAAAAATTGGTCTGTAAACACCTGGATTCGAACCCAGGTTTTCTGATTTCGAATCCGCCCGATTCCCATCCGAGCTATTAGAAGCTTGTCAATGACAGCGAAATTTGCCTTCGTATTCTAATGATATTTTTTAATTGCGTAAAAAAGGGGATAAAACGACATTTTCTAAAAATAAATCCTAGCTAGATCGATTTATCGCCCTCGAAACCCCCTGCATACTAAATTTCATGAAAATCGTTGGAGCCGTTTCCGAGATTCCGATTATATATATATATACAAGAATTGCTCGTTTAAAGATATAAGATTAACACTTAACGACTCTAGTATGATGGTATCCTGTTTCAGGTTTGCGAAAACACACAAAGCACAAACAAAAACGTCCAGACCGCGACAAAATTCTGTTTAATAAATACAAAAAAAAAAAATAGTCATGAATGGGGATAATACTCGCGATCCCGAAAGATTAGAATGTGTAGAGCTTACTTGTAGATAGAGACACAACTCGACTATTCATATTTAACATAATTATGTCGAATAGCTATTATGTCTCGTTTTTTATGATATATGTACATTCTTTAAAAATAAATTAAAAATTCAAAAACTCAATCATTTTTCGGTTTTCAGCTTACTCCATCCATTTAAATTAGCAAAAAACAAATGGGGACATATGTATTCAATGCTGTTATTAGTAAGGTAATTATAGGGTAAATTATGATGCGATTTGGTGCCCCGCATTCGGTGTGTTGAGCCCCTTATTGTTTCCGTTTTCTTTGACATTTAGCGAACTATGATGACATATACCTATTATTCTTGTTATTGGAAATTTCAAATATTTTTTTTTATTTTCTGTTGTTTGGTAAATGCGTCAATAATTAATCTCATACTCGTAGTTTAATTAAAATAATGCTCATCAGTGTAATATTTTTCTATAATTTCTTATTTTATTCGAAAGGAATAGAAACAAATTATACAATATTTTTAGAGGTTATGAATTACATATACAGATTAACAGAAAATGATCTGATTAGTACTACATACCAATTAGCTGGGCCGCGCGTTTTCACCTACGTTGATTTTAATGGTTACTGTTCTACTGCCCCTACTTATATGTGTCATGCTCAGCAGGACGATCATAGGGACAGACAGAGAGAGAAATATTTTCTTTTTAATGTCGGTCTCTATATCCATAGTAAAGACAACGGTGCTCGATATTAAAATAATTTTTATTTTTATTTTTTTTATTTTATTATTTTATTGGGAAACAAACAAAATCAATAGTACATTCATAAACAACTTATCACTAAAACATATTTCAAACAAGTTTCCACTAATAGTTATAGCAATAATATAGGTTAGCAAAAGAGTTTGGAGCAAAGTAACAAAAATTTTAGGAAAATGCAGAATGTAAAAATACAAAACAAAACAAATACAACAGAATTACAATAGTAGGCAAAACCAAAATTTAAAATAAACTAGTATGTCAATAAATATATAAAAAAAAAACAGAAAAAATCAAGCTATAATATTTCCATCAGTTTCTGTCTTACACTCCTCCTATATACACTTATTGAGCAGCTAAAAGGGTCAATGCTTTGTAAATATTGATTATAAAAATTGCACGATCGATGTATATGTGTACAAACGATGTATGTGTGTACAAAGCGATTTCGTTACGATGTCATTATTTAATTAATTTTTTTATTGCATAAAAGATAAGCTGAATGCTAAAAGCATTCTCTACCAGCCAACCTTAGGACGTTCAAAAGCGGACGTTTGCATGTGTACAAAAGAGAAAGAAAAAACAATGTAGTAATTTTTAAATAAAAATAAAATAATAAAATAAGTAGCAAGTTTTATGATAAATACACTAGCTATATACTCGTAAACGTAACGTAAGGTATACGTATGTATATACAAACAAACCGTACACGGATACATAGTTATGACTGCACCCCAGCCCTCCATCTTAAATTAGTACGTGACTGTTCCGCTGACTTAGCATTGCCACCGGGCAGTTCATAGAATTAAGTGCAAAGACAAAACATAGATATTAATGTTAATTCTTGGATTTGTTTTAAGAAGATATGAATGTATTAATGTACATGTTTTATTGAACCAGAAATATAACAGCCTCCAAATCGGCTACACGTTTCTCGTTTCACTTCTTTTTAATTTTAATTTTAAATTAGTTTTTAAAAACCCTCTTATCCAAAGAGAAGAGTTTGACTACATACTACTGTTGTTTATCTTATATCTTTAAACGAGCAATTCTTGTATATATATATACTCATTTGCAAAAAAAACGGGCGGTTTCGATTTTCTTCCTGGCTGAAAAAAATAAAATACCAAAAAGATTTTAATCATTTGAACATGTTACTGGCCAGTTATAAAAGTGCCATAATGTTTATAAGAGTACATTCCAAATTCAAATTTTTGACTGAGCCTGGTTTTCAAAGAAAATAACTTTTAACTACATTTTGTGGCGCGAATTCCCTATAGTTAATATCGACTCTAATTAACTTTTTGTCAATTTTTATTAAATTATCTGGTGTCCTTGACATTTAAAAGTATTGTTATTGCTGTTTACCAATCTCGAAAATGGTAGATAGAGTGATAAAAGCGAGCAAAATTATTGCGCTGCTTGAAGAAGGTTGCAGTCAATGCTTCGTGGCTCAGAGGCTAAATGTGAGTCGGTCGACAGTTCAAAGGACCTGGCAGCGCTATCAAGAGACCGGTTCCGTCAAGAGAAGGCCTGGTTCTGGCAGAAAGACATGTACCGAACCACGGGATGATCGTTTTCTAGTTAGTCAAGCGTTGAGAAATCGCAAATCTTCTTATGTGGACCTCAAGAACACCCTCGAAGAAGTAAGAAATGTGCAAATTAGTCTATGGACGGTCAGGAGGAGGCTTCTCGCTGCTAATATACACAGTCATCGCCCGGCACGCGGCCCTAAATTACTCCGTGGACATCGAGTTGCCAGGCTTAGCTTCGCTCGAAATTGTGTGTCATGGACTCATGAAGACTGGGATAGGGTATTGTTCTCCGATGAAGCCAGGATATCTCTGCATGGTGAAGACCGACGTCGGCGAGTGCTACGTAGACGAGGAGAACGCTTTGCAGAGGCATGTTTTGAAGAAATCACACCTTATGGAGGGGGCTCTGTTATGTTTTGGGCAGGAATAAATTCTATGGATCGTACGGAGTTAGTCTTCATCGAAAACGGTACACTGACTGGACACCGATACATAACGGAAGTTCTAATTCTCTTGGCGAAAACTCAATTTTTATGGACGACAACGCTCGCGCCCACCGGTCTGGCGGTGTGGATGCGTATATGCTAGAAGTCGGAATTCGTCGTTTGGACTGGCCAGCTAGAAGTCCGGACCTCAATCCCATAGAGCATGTCTGGGACGTTCTGAAGCGACGAGTGAGATCAGTGCAGCCGGCTCCGCAGACCATCAGAGAGCTAAAGAATGTGATTACCGCGGAGTGGGAACGTATTCCCCAAGAAACCATAAAAGATATACTCACTAGCATGCCCAGACGAATGCAAGCTGTGATTTCAGCAAGAGGGGGTCACACTCAATACTAAACTTTTATCTGCTTTTAATGTATTCAAGAAAAACAAAGAAATTAACGCGTTTCATTTTTATTTAGCGAGCAGGTACAATCATAGTGTTTTGAGCTTAAACATTATTTCTTAATAATTTAATTAAAATGTTATGATAAAACTGATGAAAACTATTCCTTCCTAATTAATTTATAAAATTCTGAGGATAACAATACCTAAAATTGTCAAACAAACTAATAGTAACTATAAAATAGTTCTTTGCTTAAGTGCCCGTTTTTTTTGCAAAAGAGTTTATATAATCTGAATCTCGGAAACGGCTCCAACGATTTTCACAAAATTTAGTATGCAGGGGGGTTCGGGGGCGATAAATTGATCTAGCTAGGATTTATTTTTAGAAAATGTCGTTTTATCCCTTTTTTACGCAATTAAAAAATATCATTAGAATACGAAGGTAAATTTCGCTGTCATTAATAAGCTTATAATAGCTCGGATGGGTATCGGGTGGATTTGAAACCAGAAAACCCGGTTTCGAAAAATTAAAAAAAATTATTAGTCCCGCTGAGTTTCTTCTGCCAGTTCTTCTCATGTTAAAAGCTTCTTCTTTTCAAACTGGTAGTAGACTCGTGACGTTCAGTAAGAAATTGTAAGCTGAAATAATTTTATGCTGAATAAAATATTTTGACCTTGACTTTGACTTTGAATAATCCCACCCATAGACTGTGTATCAAAATAAAATCTACACCAGCTTTTAAGCTAGATCTCCAGGATTAAAACTGTGAAAGCCACATTACATATAATGCAGTATATTTTGTGTGATACCGGAACAAACATACAGATAGATAGACTAAAATTCTAATCATAATTTTTTTTGCTTCTATTGCTATCATAAAGACAAGACAAGCAGTTTTTATATAATGCGGTTTTTTTTAAGTGAAACTTCTTTAGAATCGTTGTGATTTGAAACGGGATGCAACGGAAAAAACGACAGCTAAGAGACACAAATACAAAAATCTGTAGAAGAGAATGAGATAGTATGATGTCCCGTATCCTAGCAACGCGTATCCTAGCAACGCGTAAACAACGCGTAAATAAGTAATAGATAGATGAAGAATATATGTTTAGCTATTAATATTAATAAATTTTAAATTGAGTTTGCCAAAGATGTTTAACTTCTGTCATGTGTCTCTCCGTACACATGACATTTTTTTTTTCTGAATAGTTCTCATTTACAGAAAACGGCCAGTTACAATTTTATTATATGTGTATATAATTTTTTTTTTATTACAGATAGACAAAATTTCAGAAATACATGTTTTGTAAGTCATATTAGATAAATAGACATAATGAAATAATAATTTTGCATACTTTTCCATCTCAGAACCAACGACCCTAAAAAATAATGAGCTGTCAACAGATCTGACAAGCGTCGAATTTTAACGAGGAACCGCGCGGGATCTCTTGTCATTTATATAATTTGATACAGAATTGAATATAAATTTGTTTCAGATATATAAGCGTTAAGTTAGAGCAATATATTTAAAAAATAAAAATTAAGTGGCCTATATAAAACAAAAAAATTTTTTGGTGAAGTAAGTAAACTTAAAATGGCTTACTGCCAGAACTGTGACCTCTTCTATTACTAAATCCGGTTGTATTCAGATGAACTGCTATAAATATGATGCGCTAAAAATAGATAAAGATCTGAGAACAATATTCTTATTTCTACCTAAACTAACAATTTGTTTTAATTAATCTATTAATTTGTTTATTTGGATTTTAATTGCATTTTCGTTTCAAGGTTTAACTCAAAGAAAAACACTATTCATTTTCTTTTTTCATGAAAAAATCACTTTTTGTAGAATGCTGCTTCCTACCCACCCATATGTAATTCATGGAAAAGTTATGGTCATATCGCATCACAGCAGACTATCGCAGTCCACTGATGGATATAAGTTTCTCCAAATTCTCGAAGAATATCCCGGTTCTCTACAATCCTCGTCCAGCCTTTATTTATTTGGGCAAACAAATATTTATTTGTTACAATAAAATGTCTACATTTTTATCTCATGTAATCAACGAAATATTTTCTAGTTTTATCCGGATAGATATATACTATCGCAGACTTTACTGAAGATCTTAATAAGATCTCCGAATCCTCGTACGAAGTTTTAGTGGATTTGTTATAGATTTTCAGCGCTCCTCGAAAGCGTTTCGGAGATTTTTTCATCGCCTGAGCTTATATATTGATTTTATTGTGGAATGTAGCTTATATAACCCGAAAATTTTCTGCTGGGAAAAAGTTTCTTCCCTTGTTTAGGAAAAGGCTTGCGAGTTCGATCCAACACATGACTCAATTGCAGATTGGTGAATGTACATTTCTCAGCGTTTCTCTCAAAATATGCACGTTTCTAAGTGATGATGTTTTCACCGCTTAAACTGAACTGAACAGAACTAAGGCAACCTGTAAACGCCCCACTACTGGGCAAAGGCCTCTTCTCCGTATAGGTGAAGGGTTCATTCTTAATCCACCACGCTACTCCATCGCGCGTTGGTGTATGATTTTCCCTATCATACTCATGAACGATCGCTTTCGGGTGTTTGTGATAACAACGGAAACCGACGGCTTTACGCGCTCTCCGAGGCATGAAAGAAATATTTGTACAAATACAAATATCTGTCCCGAGCAGGAATCGAACCAACGACCACTGGTATAAAGGCTTATAACGATATTATTTTTGAATTACATTGTACACCTTAGTTATGTGTATGTATAGAAGGGTTAGTCTTGAGTGACGACCCTGGCTATATTTAACAATTTACTGCTATTTTTGGATCGATAAAAGATTTATTTATATTAAAAATACATGATGGTCTACTTAAATAGTTCCATAACTCAGTTTATCGTAGTACAGAATATTTACGACATTCTGAAAACCATTAAGAATTTGTTTCCATTTTTAATTTGTAATATGAAGACACTCAGTTAAGCTTTTTACGAGGATGCCGTGAGAATGAGAAATGCAAGATTTTATAAAGTTGAAACGATGATGGTACGTCAAGTTATGTTTTATGTGTAAATATTTTGACATATTTTTTAACCGTTTAATTAAATGAGTAAAATTCGCGTAAATATAAGAGAACAGTATATTTTTTAACCAACTTAAAAAAGGAGGAGGTTCTCAACTCAACTGCTTTTTTGTATGTTTGTTATGCGATTATTCCGTTTCGAATCGATTTTGATGATTCTTTTTTTAATCAATGAGAAGTCATACTTCAGAGGTGGTCCCAAAGAAATTTTATCAGAATCGATTTAGCGCTTTTTACGGAAAATCAACAAGATAAAAAGAACAAAAAGTTTGTACATTACCAACTGTTCTAGTTGATTTCGTAATTCTAATGAAGATTTTAGTCTGATTTTAGAAATAATATTTTTATTATTTAAAAACGATTAAATCGAAAAATATTTCAAGAAAATATTTTTGTCCGTAAATACTGTAGTAACCTGTTCAATTCGTCGCATGCGAGTATCGACCTCCCGACCTTTGGCGTCGGATTCCGTTGCAGAGTTGACTGCGCGAATGCAATTACATTTCAGATACCTAATTCCTTGAAAATAAAAAAAACCGACATTAACATGTAACTAAAAATGCATTAATAATATTAATTATTATATAGTGGAATCTGATCAGAAATAAAACCGCGAAAAAATCAAAAACACAAAAAAATATATTACTTAATTCAAGTAGGCTTCAAAATCACTATTTATCGACATTTTGTAATAATCATAAATTTTTTATTTAGTTTTTTAAATTATAGTTTATGTGATGATACCTCGGATTAGGAATTAAGATTCTATGGAGAAGAATTGGCAAGAATCTGAACAGTTACTCTTAAAAAAATATCATTGCATTATGTAATATTTATAGTTTCATACCGCGAGTAGCTCATTTTGAAGGATAAATAAAATTTAAATATCTTAAATTACCCCATAGTAACAAGCTCTAAGATATTGTACTATGGAAATAACTAAAATATATTAATCATGCAGTATTAACGTCGGTCGGTTGCCAGTTGAATAACGTCTCTGTCTGGCTCTCAGCTGTGGAGCTGAATCTCTTAGTCAGGGATGACATTATGATACAACCATCATCATCATCATCATCATATCAGGCATTGGATATCCATTGCTGAATGTGGGTGCCGTCCGTCCCCCATTGACCTCCAGAGCGACCGATTCAAAGCAGCCTCCATCCAACGGTTTCCAGCAACTTTCCTCAAGTCGTCTGTCCATCTTGCGGATGGCCGTCCGACGCTGCTTTTGCCGGTACGTGGTCTCCACTCGAACCTTTCTGCTCCATCGGCCGTCAGTTTTACGAGCTGCAGTGTTTTTCATTTCTCCAAACGTAAAAGAAATTTTGTTTATTAGAAATATATATAAAATTCTATCTTACAACTATTATAAATGCAAGAGTTTGAATCAATGGATGTTTTTTACTCAATCACGCCAACGGCTTACTGAAAAATTCCACTACTGGGCAAAGGCCTATTTTCCATGTAGAAGGGTTGGAGCTCAATCCACCAACCTCCTACACTGCGGTTTGGTGGATCATTTCGCGACCAGGATGATGAACGATCGCTTCCAGGTATCTATGATAACAACCGGGACCGACGGCGTTCGTGCTCTCCGAGGCGCGGTAGGGTAACCCACAAGGACACGGGAATCGAACCCGCGACCACAGGCGTTGAGGCGACTACTCTCACCACTACACCAGAACGGTCGTCAACGGTTAAGCTTTCTGGATTAATATAGGCACAGAGGTAGGTTACAGTCTGGAATAGCACAAGGCAAATAGTCTAAAAATTCAATTTCTAAAATTTACGGTTTTCGTGGGATTGATTTATTTTTATTTTTCATACTGGGGCCACACTAACGGGAAATGACGTTTAACATCGTCGCGATAAACGTAGATTTAGCCATAACTGTGAACGCGGAAATTTGACAACGGCATTCACATTGCCGTTTGCCGGTAGGTGATAATCGTTCAAGTGGCGGTATAGTGTTAGCGCCAATTTATCGCCAAGAATGGGCATTCACGTTGAACGTTCATGTGTAGTTAGTAGTCACTCTCTTTATCGCGTTAAAATTTATGGCGATGATAGATATTGACGTTTCCCGTTTGTGTGGCCCCAGTATCACACAGCAATGGATCGACATGATTTTTACGAAGTGATTATTGAAGGGTCAAGGGATGAATTATACAAGCTACTTTTTATACCGAAAAAATACAAAGTCACGGAAAATATATAGTTATTTATAAATCGATGACGCATTAGAAAAAAATTAAGTTGGTTAAAACTGATTCGCTTTCAACAAATTGAAATTAGTGCTGAATAAATGTTCAAACCAATGACTTAATAAATATCTGGCAATATTGAGGACATATTCATCTATAAGTTGTGATTAGCTATCGATAGAAACTGCAAGGACTGTTTGCATAGTTAACTAACGAATACATATGTTCTCAAACCTTTACAACCCTTCCCCCCGTTTAAAATATAAAAACTTTATAATGTCTGTAATTATTTTCATCCCGTAAGCCGTTTAGTATCTAATTTTATTCTTGCACATATATATAAAATTAATTGGTACAAAATTCAGCAGTGTTAACCCATTTTTTTATTACTTTAAGTGTATTGTAAATTAAAGCATATTAAAAAAAAAAAAAAACTATTTGTTGTAAGCGTTATTGAAAAAATAGCCGAAAGACTTTTTTAAGAATTAACTAAGAAAAGCCTGGCGTCCGGCCGCAAGTCTCACATATTCGCCGTCTCACGGCAGGATGTATAAATACATTTCCTATCGTTAAAAATAAATTAATACCTGTTCCCAGAAAGCCTAGCGTGATATGACACATAAAAAGTGTGTATATGTATGCAAAAAAATTAGATTGGTCGCTTCTGAGATTATCGTATTTGAAAAAAAAAGTTTAACTGTGCTTTTTAATGTTAATTTTAAATCTTTATGATAGAAGCTCCAAGAGTACCCATGGGGAATATATGGCCCAATTTGAGAACTTACAGCGATTAAATTTAACAAACAAACAAGGTTTTCCAGTAACATTCTTTTAAACACATTTGACCCATCACAATAAAATTTTCAAATGACACCTGGGGGACTATGTTGTACACTTTGAGACCCCTTCGCAGAATAAGCTTAAAAAATAAACGAGGTTTTTATAAATATATACATAATATATTCCGAGTAGATTTTAACCTATATAATTAGAGCCCCAGCGCCACCTGGGGGACTATACAATACACTTTGAGAGCCTGTACCAGATTACCTGGATGCTGATTCACTTAAACAGATTAGCCTCAGTTGCAGTGTATTTATGTATCAACATGACGCCACAGTTACGTACCGGTTAATAGCATACACAGATATGACTAATTATGTTATTAGCTAGATATGAAAAAAGGTATTGTGTTTTTTTTATATTAAATTATGAAATTTACTTCGTTTGAGTTATAGCTTGAAGCTTTATACTTTATAATTATTCTTCCTCGTTGATTAGGTTTTAACTTTTAAGTAGTGAGGTTAAAGGTAAGGAGAACTATCTATTTGTATTATTGTTTTCTTCTGAAAGCGTTAAATTGTGGCGCTATGATAGCAAGTGATACAATTTTAAACAAAATTACCACAAAATGTTACAATTATTAACTATAAATTTTTATAAGTTTTGCAAAGTATTATCAAATAATTATAAAATTAAATCACTTTCCAAAATAAATCGCAATCGCACAACAATTTTATAGGCTATATTGAATATATTATTTTGTTCTAGGTAAATAATTTATTAATTTACCTGAGATATTAAATTTTGTAACTCAACGCACTTCACTCGGCTTAAAACTGCTACATTTCAAGTATTATATTATACATTGATATTATTCTCTCTTCCTATACCAGCGTAATGTTAGTGGATTTCTTAGTTATAATTTGCTGCTTACCGCTAGACAGTTTTTAAATTGATCCTTTATTTACGATAGTACTCCTGTACCTCTACGAACTATGTAACTATGTAAAATAAACTTATATCTTGTATATACTTTTAGAATCTTAGAAATACTAGTTCAGTTAGTTTTTTTTTCTTTCAGTAAATCTACTTCAGATTTACAAAAAAAAAAAGAAAAAAAAATACACAATGTATTATTTTACTCAATATTCGCTTTAAATAAATGTACTAATATTATAACATAATATAAAATTGGCAGTGACTGCTGTCTGCTCCAGAGTTGTGGATTCGATTCCCATCCCGAGTCTGTATGTAATACCTATACACATATTTATTTATACTAGTGGTCGCCCAGTGGTCGAAATTCGACATAATCTATAATTAACAACATTGTCAACACCATAAAAATATAATTGCGCATAACATGGTGAGCATATGCAGTAGTCATTGAACCTGATCTGTGATAAAAAATTTCGATGAAAATTCGTTGCAAGATCTGTATTTAAAACCGTGTTCGATAGTGTGTGTGTGTAGTACTTTTTTAATGAATTTAATGTATTTGTTGAGCATTATTAGTACAAATAATTAAAAAAATCATAAAACCCGACTGCGTAAAATACTCTTATTATAAACTAAAAAGAATAAAACAATTTACTAGCTTTCATTTGATACCTATATTGCTACAGTAAGAAAAAAAATTCAACTCCCCTCCCTCATACCGCCATTTGCGGGCGCCATTTTGACAATTTATATAGCCTACTAGAAAACCCGGCGAACTCCATTTCGCCACCAGATGGCTTCGTTTTTTTTTGTTTTGTTTGATGGCGCTGTATGTGAAAAATGATTTTCCCTGTTTTCCTGCTTTTCTGTTGAAATTTTTCCTGAATTTTGTTTGCTTTAAACTTCACGGAGCCCGAGACCTTTCCAACGAATGCAAAACCGTGGAAATCGGTTCGTGCGTTCTGGAATTATGGCGTCAGGAAGGAAAACCCGACTTCTTTTTATATTATAGATGTCACTACTACAATTTAGACAAATCCAACGACACCTCATATGTTAAAAACCGTCCAGCCGTTTTGGCTGTAGGGCGTGCCAAAGAAATGGACATACATACATACATACATACATACATACACTCGAAAAACATAACCCTCCTTCTGTCGCAGTCGGGTAAAAAAAAACACCACACACACACACACACAAATGCCGACAATTACACGGCGGCCATTATTATTTACTATAAAAATTGTATTTATCTTTACATGAGGAATATACATTGTACTAAATTCTAATATGTTAAATATTTATGATAAGACACTCGATATGCTGTCAAGTACACGCGAACCGAAACCAGAGAAAGCACTTTTCCTCCATGTCCACAGACATGAAAGACGCCGTTTGAGCGCAGATAATAAGAATGACAGACAGAGATCTAAATGGAGACATTCACAAACAATAGATATATAGAGCAGGTATATTTAGAAAAACGAATGGTAAAGGTCTTTCTAAAACAATGAAAAACGAAACAATTATTTTTAGAATTTTTATCTGTTTGTCTATATATTTGTAGTGTACGACGTAAACCTATGACAAGTAAAATCAAGAAATAAACTTGTATTTAAAATTGTATTACATTACTAAATATGATTTTATTAAATAAGCATTAAATATTGTACATTATATTTTTATAATTAAACTTTGAACATTATATTTGTTTCGCTGACAACAAATAACAAAAATGTGTTAATAAGTCACGTAGCGACCTACTTGAAACCAACTATAAAACACTATATTTTAAAGAATAAATCAGGGATGGGCAAACTACGGCCCGCGGGCCGGATCCGGCCCGTTAGAGGTTTTAATCCGGCCCGCCGAGCGTTTTTTAGAAAAATTTTAACATCAAAAATTCAAATTGTATTATATTTTTTGTAATTAAAATATTTTATCTACACTTAAAACATAAAAATCTCGTACTTTTTATAACAATACTGCTAAGGCGACAATAAAAAATATATATATATATAAGTTTCTATAAAACAATGTTTTAAAACCTTTAGTTCAGTAGCCTTGCCCTGAATGTTATTAATTGACCGGCCCGGGGCATTATTTTTTCTAATTTTCTGGCCCGCGTCAAGAATTAGAAAAAAAGTTTGCCCACCCCTGGAATAAATCATCAATTGAGAATCAACTTTTGTCGTATTATTTTATCTCTCTTACGCCGCACATCGCAATATTTGTTCCCATGCATGAAATTGGATATGAACACAGTTATGATCTTGGAGGTCTAATTTAAAATCCGGTGTACGTTTCATCTTGATTCTCCTTCTAGAAGTGGAATTATTAGGTAGTCTATAAACAATTGTAGTGATATTGGAACAAAGTCGTTTCGTACCCAATATTTTTTAATATATAATGCAACAGCATAGTTATAATAAATATATTTAAGACAACAGTCTTTATTATGAATAAAAAGACAAAATCCACAAAAAAGTGTATATCTGTCTGGCCCTATGAAAATCGTGCACATATAAGCAGGGTAGTTACCGTTAAAGCTAATGCTGATAAAAACGCACGAGTTGCCTAGTTTCTAAAAAAGAGTTTGATATTGTCAATGCTCAAAAATGTATATTGAAAAAAAATTACATCGCTTTTATCGTAAAATTTCGAAAATATTTTCTTTTATACCTCGTCCGGATAATTACGAACACGACAAAAAATAATTGAATCGGTCGAGCCCTTCTCGAGACGAGCGCGACCCTTCAAACAAAATCGTTTGCCTCAGAACTTTATTTATATACAATAAATACTCTTTATATGTATTTGGGAATAACTAAAATCCATGTACATAGGCAAAAAATAAAATTTGGGTATTTAGCGTTCATATATAATAATTAAGAGATCAAAAACAAACGCAGTCGCAAATTAAGAGTAGTCAATTGTATTATCTGTCCGTGAATAGAAAGTTTAGTGCCGCAGGAAATTACGCTGGATTGTCGATTCGCAAAGACCAAAGTTCACGGCTTACTTCGCCCCGTAAACGAACTGGAGGGCCATGGAAACGGCTGTTTTTGTTACGCTTCTGATTTTGTATATTTTTCAACGTATAACGCATGAGTTTTACAAATAAGACTGATTTAAATTGAAAGTTTAATAGTTTAAGTTAACAAATAATATAAAATTAAAAAATAACATATAATATGAAATCAAATAACGGTAAATTTTCAACCTTTTATTGTATAAAAGATGCAATTTCGAGGCTATTTTTACTATGAGGCTTCGAGGCTTGACGACGCGTTGACGCAGTGGTCACAGCAACTGGCTGAAGCGGTGGCGGTCGCGGGTTCGATCCCCGCACATGACAAATATTTGTTTAGGCCATACAGATATTTATTGTGGTCTGGGCGTTTATGCTTGTGTATTGTGTGTGTTTTCGAATCCCCGACACAGGGTTCACATCCTACTGGGGGCCGTCGAGTGTGAGACGTTTATTTATTTATTTATTATTATTATTTATTATCGTATGTGTTGGGATGATGGAGTTTTTATTAATTTTAGTGATAAATTAGGCTACTGGTTATTATAAATATATTTGTTTGTTCAACTTATCTAGAAACTTCCAATCTTCTGCAAAAACGCCATGATAGTTTTTTTTAGTATTTTAAAAGTCAAGATTAAAAAAATACTACAGAGTATAACAGTATGTATTGCAATCAATAATTTTAAATAATTTAAATATCAAATACCATTGTTCTTAGCTCATATTCCATTGCCCCAAAGTCGCGTTTGATTTGTTACGGCCTAGGATCACGCTAGCGGGCGATATTAAGATCGCGACAAATATATAAATAATATAATTTAGGTTATTGGGTACGGATTAAAAGTGAAATGGGTGCGAAAATGTTTTATGTAACGCAAATATCTTTAACGAATTAATTTCAGTTCGAAAACTCGTTATTAATAATAATGACGATAATATTTCATTATTAGATTTAACATTTTGTATAACAATGATTATTTATTATCAGTTTGTAAAGCTATATTAAAGCACTTTTATTACCCGACTGCGACAGAAGGAGGGTTATGTTTTTCGAGTGTATGTATGTATGTATGTATGTAGGTATGTATGTATGTATGTATGTATGTATGTATGTATGTATGTATGTCCATTTCTTTGGCACGCCCTACAGCCCAAACGGCTGGACGGTTTTTGACATATGAGGTGTCGTTGAATTTGTCTAAATTGTAGTAGTGACATAGGCTATATAAATTTTCAAAATGGCGCCCGCATATGTCGAAATGAGGGGGGGGGGAGTTGAATTTTTCTTTCTTACTGTAGCAATATGGGTATCAAATGAAAGCTGGTACATTGTTTTATTCTTTTTAGTTTATAATAAGACTATTTTACGCAGTCGGGTTTTTTGATTTTTTTAATTAAGCATACTTGTTTTAAAATATATATATTTTGATATCGTTTAGTATTTCGCGTTAATTGTATGATATTAAATTACATAGCAGTTGTTTGGTTAATAATGTTTTCTATTTATTATAATTCTATGAAAATGCATAAATTTTCTTACAAATTCTATGAGTTTTCAGTTTTTTTTTACAAGAATTTTCGTTTCTGTCTTTTTTTAATATTTTAATTTATAGTAGTAGTGTGAAAAAAATCCAGTTTTCGAAACAAGGCTTTACTTTTTTTTAAAAATATTTATTTGATTAAAGCAGTTTGGTCACGAAGTGATCATGTCACCCCTGTAGGAGCAGCTTCTGTACAAATAACCTCTAATACAATCTATTTATTACAAACGTCGACGTCTTAATCCTATTAACACTAATTTATATAGCATTCTTGCTTCTCCAGACGTTGGAAAGGCCAGAATACTATTCCATATTCCTGAATCATAAAACAAGGCTTAACTTAAAGAATGACTTAATTTTTTGCTTTAATACTGTAATTTAATTTTATCAATATTTTGTAGATAATGCCAGATCAGAAATAATGAAAAAATAAAGGAAGAGAAATAAATAGAAAAGAATCGCTTACACCGAGAAATCATTTGACGCATGTTTGAAAATTTATTACACGTATGAAAATATTCCTACCAAATTGTTTTTATACGTAAATAAATAAATAAATATGTAAATATATTTAACGTAAACACACGGTCGTCTATTCCTAATGTAGGCAACTTAATGTCTGTGTCTTAGATAACAGCCGATTGATAAACTTTTTTTTTACATATAAATATATACACCCGATATTATTGATCGAATCAGAAATGATGAGATCCGCAGACGAACGAAGCTGGCCGACACAGCCCAACGGTTTTGCAAGCTAAAGTGGCAGTGGGCCGGGCATATAGCTCGTAGAACTGACGGCCGATGGAGCAGAAAGGTTCTCGAGTGGAGACCAGGTGCCGGCAAGCGCAGCGTCGGGCGGCCGTCCACAAGATGGACAGACGACTTGAAGAGAGTCGCCGGAAGCCGTTGGAAGGAGGCTGCTTTGAACCGGTCGCTCTGGCGGTCGTAAAAGGGAGGCTTACGTTCAGCAGTGGACATCCAATGGCTGATATGATGATGATGATATTACACCCAGAATCGGGGCGGGAACTGAACTCACAACCCTGGAGCAGAAAACATGACACTGCCAACTGCGCCATCGGCTCAGTCAAGTATGTATACATAATTATATGTAATTACATTTTTTATTAGTAATTAGTAGTGATAGCGAAAGTTCTATTGACACAGACGTTTGCAGGGTTGATTCCCATTCGGTTTTCCAGTCCTCCTCTTGATACTTACAGGATATTTCAATGAAGTTCAGTTTAGGGGATGAACGCGGATATTTCTCGTCTTTTATTTTTATCAATACACAATTATATTACATATTATAATAAAACGGAGACCAGCGTGAGATATATTTTAAGTACTCTCTTAACATGAGTCAGTGGAATATCCCTATTTTTGAATAAATATTCACTTTTTATCAATATGAGAATCGTACTAGGTAGAATTAGTGACTATTAATTGTATGAATAAGCTAATATCAGAGTTCACTGATTTGATCATTGAATATGAGAATCCATTGATATAATAAATAAAAATAAGAATCCACTGATATAGCTAGTTTATTCGTGAAAATTACTAATTTGCTGGTGAAACTTATGCTGCTAAATTTATTAGTGAGTATTCACTAACTTGCTATTGAAATTCACTGATTATGTAATGAATACAGCTTCACTAATGTAATTCATGAAAATTCCACTGACTCATGTTTGGAAAGTAGGTGAGATACCATTTTTATGAGAAAAATATATAAACGTTATTTTTAGATTTTTGTCAGCCTGTCGGTATATTTGTTCTCACATTTCACAGAATTTGTTAAACAAAGTTGGATGCGGTTTTACAATTGTGGTCGTGGGATTCTAACTTAAAACCTGGTGTAGTTTTCATACATTAATACAGCATCTAGAAGAGAAGTTATTATTCTATAAACAATTTTAGGGAAATCGTAACGGAGTCGTTTTGTACACATCTACTGTGGATGAAACCGTCGGACACAGTAATATTTAAAGAAAGGATTATGATGTTTTAACCTCCTGCCTACTAGAGATACTTTTTGTAGAGAATTTTTTTCAAACTTTAGTATTATTTTGCTAATAGGTTGGTATTTACCGGAAAAATAGTAAAAAAAAATCCTAGGTTTGGAAAATGGGTTTTTCACTATGTCCTTTGTATAGGACAAAGTGACGTTATTACTATGTGATTTGTGTAGGACATTAAACAGTTTTGGGTATTTATCATGATTTAAATGGCGTTAGGAACTTAAAGTAATAAATAAGTTTTTTTTAATGTTACATTTATTAGCAAATTTAAAAAAGAAATAAAAATAAATCGTTTTTCTTACCAAAATTATCAAAATTAATCATTTTTTATAACTTATCAAAAATCAACACTAATTAACAATATCAACTGATAATACGACGAAACATAAACATAAACGAGAAAAATAATTAGAGATCAATGCAGTTTACAAAAAGTATATAATCTAGACTACTCTATATATTTTGGTGGAAATCGGAATAACAATTCCTATTTGGTGTAAAACAAAGATAAATATCAATTTTTTTTTTGAAAAACTGTTATTTTTTAGCACATCTATTTCTCTTACAGCGCGATTGTTTTGGGCCATACTCGGGTAAGTGTGCAGCAGATTTCGTACGGTGTTCCTTTGAAGGTATAGATTTTATAAGAATCTTAGGCTTCTTATGTTTCGGTTCAAGATCTTCATATTTTTCATCTCCATCTCCATCATCACTTCCTTCTTCATAGTTTGTTCTAATAATAACTGCACAATATGTTTTCTTGCAGATCCTTTCTGTACTGTAGCCATGCGTTTACCACAGGTAAATCGTAGAGGAGTGAGATAACACGAATTGTCCATTTTTTTTTGTTCGATTGCGCGATGGGCAGACGGAAAGCATGCGGTCAGTAAGATCTACTCCGCCCATATTGTGATTGTATGTTTTAATAACTTCAGGTCTTCTGACTTTCTCAAACCGTTTGTCTTGTTTGGACCATCGCTCACATTCATGAAGATTTTGATCACAGTAACAGGTGGACATCATAAAAACTGGTTTATTGTCCAGCCACGTCGTAATAGCGAGTTTGCCGTCCTCTCTCACCTTTACTTCACTAATTCCTCTTGTTTTCTTTTGGAACACTATCTTCTGTCAAAATACAACTTCTGGGAACTCTATTTTTTATTACTGTACACGTGCCGTGGAATTGTCTCCTCAATAATTTATCACCCAATTTGATAGAAGTAAAGAAATGATCAAAAAACAACAAATACCCGGGAACTAAAGTTAGTGTCAATTATGGAGAAATGAATGAAGAAAGTAATATATCTATCTTATTTTGGCGATTTCTGATCGCAATCTATAAATGGCGTAATTAAATATTTCATGTGATATATTACTGGTATGGTTAACTTCTGGTACTTGTGTCACATCTAAATCAAAACAGGTTCAAATATTGATTTCGTCGAACCGACTTCGAAATAAGGTTTTCTATCGTTTTTTATTTATCACGTGTGTCTGTTTGAATTATGGATGAGGATCCGATATGATACTTAAATATGATATGGTATAATATTATTTTGTTTAACATACACACACGGTCATGTGTTCCTAAGATAAGCAACTTAATGCCTGTGTTTTAGGTAATAGCCGATCTATATACATATGATATATGTATATATATTTCAAATAAATACATAATACATATAAACAACACACCTGGGGCGGAATTGAGCCTAAAAACCTACAGAGCCACAATTCTAAGAAAAGTAGAGTAACTATAAATTACACCAACAGGCCAGTGATGAAACTTATAAAGTTTATATCACAATTCTATCTCTAGTTATCAAAATCAAATATAATTTTAGAGGGTTTATAGAAACCGGCCGTTAAATCAGGAAATCATGCAATAGCATTTGGTCCGAAAAATTCTTTATAAACTATTAAGGCATGGTTTCGTTTATCTTCTAAGCTTTAAGAGTAAATTGACTTGTGTTTATGAGATTAATCAGGTGTTCTAACAATGAACCTCTATTTTCAACACCTGTTGGCTCTTTTCAGGTACTTATGTCGTTTTTTCATTTAAACTAAAAACATGAACTGTAACTAGGGTAACTGATTGATAAAAGATTTGTAAACATTAATATACATATAATAAATCGATTCGCTTCGCTTCCCTGGACATAGGCCTCCTAAGGTTCGTGTCAAGTATCCCGATTGTCCGCAATCCTCATCCAGCCTCTTTCGGTCCGCTAAATCGTTGATTTAGCGGACCGAAGAACTGCTACACTGCGTGTACCTTTATAAATCGATTACGTCAAGATTGTTTCGGTATTTTTTAAAATATTTTTCTTAAACCAGTAATAACTATTGAAATCGGATCCAAATTATTTAGAAATCTAAAAATATGGTTGTAATAAAAAAACAAATATAAAAGATAAACGAAAAGAAACACAATGTTTAAAACAATAGTAAATCCAAAAAATAGCACGTTTCAGGTGAAACTTGGTGTGCAACAGTTGCAGATGAACATTAATGCATGATCTACTTGTTGCTCGAAATTACCGCGTGATTGGGATTCATGTGTAATCGTACACACTAAACATGAATTAGTGATTTTTCAATAATTTCAAATGAATATTAAAATTTTATCAATGTGAGAATCGTACCACGCATTATAAGTGACTATTCAATGTATGAATATATAAATATCAGAATTCAATGATTTGATCATTGAATATGTGTATGTGTATTAGGGAGTTTTCGCTAACTTGTTATTGAAATTCACTGAATTGTCACTAACGTAATAAGTGAAAATTTCACTGATTCATGTTTAGAGAGTAGAGCCCAGCTAGAGAATATATTAGTAATAATATAATCAATAGATTAGTTTTAATGCATATTATACGTTATTTTCAATCAATGATACCGAAGTGAAATATAAATTCTCATGTGATTTATTTAAAAGGCCACTTGAATATAATTTAATTAATCTTATACGGGTAGTTATAAATATTAAAAGAAAATATAAGTCACTATAATGTTGAGTTTCGTATCGAAGAAAATTTGATATAATTTTTGCATCCGGCAAAAGAAATGGAATTCGCAAATTGGTTTACACAGCAACATTGCGTATTAAGAGCTGCTAAATCAAGAGACAAATGATATTAATTTACAGAAAAACACTAAATGGCTTCTTTCTTCTGAAGATCTGATCGATACGTCGCGTTGCTAAGGGCGTGTTTACCAAGATAATGTTACAATGGTTATGTTACAGTATAGTAATAATTAAAAAAATCAAAAAACCCGACTGCGTAAAATACTCTTATTATAAATTAAAAAGAATAAAACAATTTACTAGCTTTTATTTGATACCCATATTGCTACAAGAATAAAACATAAAAAGAATAAAACAATTTACTAGCTTTCATTTGATACCCATATTGCTACAGTAAGAAAAAAAAATTTAACTCCCCGCGCCATTTTGAAAATTTATATAGCCTATGTCACTACTACAATTTAGACAAATCCAACGACACCTCATATGTCAAAAACCGTCCAGCCGTTTGCGCTGTAGGGCGTGTCAAAGAAATGGACATACATACATATATACATACATACATACATACATACATACATACATACATACATACATACATACATACATACATACATACATACATACATACATACATACATTCGAAAAACATAACCCTCCTTCTGTCGCAGTCGGGTAAAAATAGCGCACGATCCTTCATACCTATACTAATATATACAAATATAAAATGAAATGGTTTTTTCTGTTGCGTCTTTATGATTCTATGCTCTTTAAGCATGAAGCAGTAAAATTTTCATTAATTACGTTAGTGAAGCTATATTCACTACATATCAGTGAATTTCAACAATAAGTTAGTGAATACTCACTAATACACATACAAATATTCAATGATTAAATCAGTGGACTCTAATACTCACATATTCTTAAACTGTATAATCACTAATTCTACGTGGTGTGATTCCCACATTGATAAAAAGTGAATAGTCAATTAACGTGAGTGAAATTCCAGTGATTCATGTTTAGAGAGTGAGATACATACATATATACTACTTATATAAAAAATGACAAAATGATATATATGTAAATAATTTTTTTAACCTTTACGTATATACCTACTTCGCGTGATATGATATTTTAATGTCATAACGAATCAGCACGATTAATCCATGAAAATGAAATACATGAAACCCTTTTGAAAACATTATGCCACGAAAAATTATATTGAAATTGATTTAGGTACAATCGGCAAGGACACTTTTGTATAATTCTTTTTATAAAGAATTTTTACATTTTTGTACTTTATCAGCCTATAAACAACTCTATATATAGATGAAGGGTTTGGAGCTTAATACACAACGCTGCTCCACTGCGGGTTGGCGGATAATATCCTTACCATGAGTAATGATCATTACCAGGTGTCTATGATAACAACAGGGAACGACGGTTTTACGTGCTCTCCGAGGCATGATGGAGAAACCTACAAGGACATACACACACTATACATAGACTCAGACCGGAAACAAATATTTGCACAAATACAAATATCTACCCCGAGCGGAATCGAACTGGCGACCGCCGGCGTTGAGGCAACTACTCGCATCACTACACCAGAACGGTCGTCAAATATATTTTTTTAACATTGGTTATTAGATTTTAAATATGGATATATTGTTTATGAGGAATTTGATATATATTTATAGAACCTCTTTTTGAAAAGAAGCACTTCGAGCAGACACTTGTTTATTTACCAACAAGAGGAAAATAAAGCAAAGAACGCATTACCTGACATTCGACACTACAGCTTCTCCGCCTTTAAGGAGTTTCACACTAAATCTAATAGAGACAATATGATTAAAATACAGATTAT
Source organism: Euphydryas editha (assembly GCA_036937285.1). Taxonomy (NCBI): domain Eukaryota; kingdom Metazoa; phylum Arthropoda; class Insecta; order Lepidoptera; family Nymphalidae; genus Euphydryas; species Euphydryas editha. The sequence goes on along the minus strand of JAUPFZ010000013.1, from coordinate 1,724,817 downwards.
TTGTCTGTTCCTAAGGTTGGCAAATTATTGCATTTGTTTTAGGTGACAGCTAATAGATTTTTTTTTTTTAATATTTGTACATATAACAGAGTCACTGTTAACTAACCCAACGTGTCTGTCAATACGCCTAAGTTTGAATAAATAATAAAAATTAACACTTAACGACTCTAGTATGATGGTATCCTGTTTCAGGGGTGCAAGTGTAAGTGCACACACAAAGCACAAACAAAAACGTCCAGACCGCGACAAAATTCTGTTTAATAAATACAAAAAAAAAAAATAGTCATGAATGGGGATAATACTCGCGATCCCGAAAGATTAGAATGTGTAGAGCTTACTTGTAGATAGAGACACAACTCGACTATTCATATTTAACATAATTATGTCGAATAGCTATTATGTCTTCGTTTTTTATGATATATGTACATTCTTTAAAAATAAATTAAAAATTCAAAAACTCAATAATTTTTCGGTTTTCAGCTTACTCCATCCATTTAAATTAGAAAAAAAACAAATGGGGACATATGTATTCAATGCTGTTATTAGTAAGGTAATTATAGGGTAAATTATGATGCGATTTGGTGCCCCGCATTCGGTGTGTTGAGCCCCTTATTGTTTCCGTTTTCTTTGACATTTAGCGAGCTATGATGACATATACCTATTATTCTTGTTATTGGAAATTTCAAATAATTTTTTTTATTTTCTGTTGTTTGGTAAATGCGTCAATAATTAATCTCATACTCGTAGTTTAATTAAAATAATGCTCATCAGTGTAATATTTTTCTATAATTTCTTATTTTATTCGAAACGAATATAAACAAATTACACAATATTTTTAGAGGTTATGAATTACATATACAGATTAACAGAAAATGATCTGATTAGTACTACATATCAAATAGCTGGGCCGCGCGTTTTCACCTACGTTGATTTTAATGGTTACTGTTCTACTGCCTCTTCTTATATGTGTCATGCTCAGCAGGACGATCATAGGGACAGACAGAGAGAGAAATATTTTCTTTTTAATGTCGGTCTCTATATCCATAGTAAAGACAACGGTGCTCGATATTAAAATAATGTGTGTACAAAGCGATTTCGTTACGATGTCATTATTTAATTAATTTTTTTATTGCATAAAAGATAAGCTGAATGCTAAAAGCATTCTCTACCAGCCAACTTTAGGACGTTCAAAAGCGGACGTTTGCATGTGTACAAAAGAGAAAGAAAAAACAATGTAGTAATTTTTAAATACAATAAAAATAAAATAATAAAGTAAGTACAAAGTTTTATGATAAATACATTAGCTATATACTCGTAAACGTAACGCAAGGTATACGTATGTATATACAAACAAACCGTACACGGATACATAGTTATGACTGCATCCCAGCCCTCCGTCTTAAATTAGTACGTGACTGTTCCGCAGATCAATCAGAAATATAACAGCCTCCAAATCGACTACACGTTTCTCTTTTCACTTCTTTTTAATTTTAAAGTTTCTTCCGCCAGTTCTTCTCAGGTCAGAGGCTTCTTCTTTCCGAACTGGTTGGTAGTAGACTCATGACGTTCGGTAAGAAATTGTAATAATTTTATATATAAATATAAATATAAAAAATATTTTATTCAGTATAAAATTACAAATTTACTATAATGTGTATGGGTAATGTAATTATGTATGTATATTTATTTGTATTATGTAATTGTATATCTATTTATGTAGTATATGTACGTATATTTATTTAAATGTATTTATATTATAATTAAAAGATTATGTATCTATTTAACTTTTAAGTTATATTCAGCACCACACCACACTATATTACCTACATATAATATGTATATTGACTTTGTTTACAAACCCGTAAGGTTGTCTGGAAGAAATCGCTACTAAGCGATAAGACCGCCTTATTGTGCATCTAGATATTAACTTTTTATTCATGAAATTGTGTTTTGTATTTTTTTTTCTTCTCCTTGGTGTGCAATAAAGAGTAAATTATTATTATTATTATTAATATTTTGACTTTGACTTTGAATAATCCCACCCATAGACTGTGTATCAACATAAAATCTACACCAGCTTTTAAGCTAGATCTTCAGGATCAAAACTGTGAAAGCCACATTAAATATAATGCAGTATATTTTGTGTGATACCGGAACAAACATACAGATAGATAGACTAAAATTCTAATAATATTTCTTTTTGCTTCTATTGCTATCATAAAGACTAGCAGTATTTATATAAGGCGTTTTTTTTAAAGTGAAACTTCTTTAGAATCGTTGTGCTTTGAAACGGGATGCGACAGAAAAAACGACAGGTAAGAGACACAAATACAAAAATTTGTAGGAGAGAATGAGATAGTATGATGTCGCGTATCCTAGCAACACGTAAACAACGCGTAAATAAGTAATAGATAGATGAAGAATAGATGTTTAGCTATTAATATTAATAAATTTTAAATTGAGTTTGCCAAAGATGTTTCACTTCTGACATGTGTCTCTCCGTACACACGACTTTTTTTTTTAATAGTTCTCATTTACAGAAAACGACCAGTTACAATTTTATTATATGTGTAGGTATATAATTTTTTTATACAGATAGACAAAATTTCAAAAATACATTATTTGTAAATCATATTAGATAAATAGACGTAATGAAATAATAATTTTGCATACTTTTCCATCTCAGAACCAACGAGGCTAAAAAATAATGAGCTGTCAACAGATCTGACAAGCGTCGAATTTTAACGAGGAACCGCGCGGGATCTCTTGTCATTTATATAATTTGATACAGAATTGAATATAAATTTGTTTGAGATATATAAGCGTTAAGTTAGAGCAATATATTTAAAACATTAAAATTAAGTGGCCTATATAAAACAAAAAATTTCTTTGGTTAAAGTAAACTCAATATGGCTGACCACTACCAATCCGGTATTACCAAATCCGGTTGTATTCAGAGGAACTGCTATAAATATGATGCGCTAAAAATAGATAAAGATCTGAGAACAATATTCTTATTTCTACCTAAACTAACAATTTGTTTTAATTAATCTATTAATTTGTTTATTTGGACTTTAATTGCATTTTCGTTTTAAGATTTAACTCAAAGAAAAACACTATTTATTTTCTTTTTTTCATGAATAATTCACTTTTTGTAGAAAGCTGCCTGGTACCCACCCGTATGTAAGTCATGGAAAAGTTATGGTCACATCACATCACAGCAGCCTATCGCAGTCCACTGATGGATATAAGCTTTCCCAAATTCTTGAAGAATATCCCGGTTCTCTACAATCCTCGTCCAGCCTTTATTTAATTATTTGGGCAAACAAATATTTAATTGTTACCATAAAATGTGTGTAAACATATTTTTATCTCATGTGATCAAAGAAATATTTTCTAGTTTTATCAGGATAGATATATACTATCGCAGACTTTACTGAAGATCTTAATAAGATCTCCGAATCCTCGTACGAAGTTTTAGTGGATTTGTTATAGATTTTGAGAGCTCCTCGAAAGCGTTTCGGAGATTTTTTCATCGCCTGAGCTTATATATTGATTTTATTGTGGAATGTAGTTTACGTAACCTGAAAATGTTCTCTTGTGCAAAAGTTTCTTCCCTTGTTTGGGAAAAGGCTTGCGAGTTCGATCCAACACATGACTCGATTGCAGATTGGTGAATCTCAAATCTCAGCATTTCTCTCAAAATATGCATGTTTGTAAGTGATGATGTTATCACCGCTTAAACTGAACTGAGCAGAACTAAATCAATCTGTAAACACTGTCCCACTACTGGGTAAAGGCCTCTTCTCCGTATAGGTGAAGGGTTCATGCTTAATCCACCACGCTACTCCATCGCGCGTTGGTCTATGATTTTCCCTATCATACTCATGAACGAACGCTATCGGGTGTTTGTGATAACAACAAGAACCGACGGCTTTACGCGCTCTCCGAGGCATGAAAGAAATATTTGTACAAATACAAATATCTGTCCCGAACAGGAATCGAACCAACGACCACTGGTATTAAGGCTTATAACGATATTATTTTTGAATTACATTGTACACCTTAGTTATGTGTGTGTGTGTATAGAAGGGTTAGTCTTGAGTGATGTCCCTGGCTATATTTAACAATTTACTGCTATTTTTGGATCGATAAACGATTTATTTCTATTAAAAATACATGATGGTTTACTTAAATGGTTCCATGATTTAGTTTATCGTAGTATAGAATATTTACGACATTCTGAAAACCATTAAGAAATTGTTTCCATTTTTAATTTGTAATATGAAGACACTCAGTTAAACTTTTTACGAGGATGCCGTGAGAATGAGAAATGCAAGATTTTATAAAGTTGAAACGATGATGGTACGTCAAGTTATGTTTTATGTGTAAATATTTTGACATATTCTTTACCCGTTTAATTAAATGAGTAAAATTCGCGTAAATATAAGAAAACAGTATATTTTTTAACCGACTTAAAAAGGAGGAGGTTCTCAACTCGACTGCTTTTTTGTATGTTTGTTACGCGATTATTCCGTTTCGAATTGATTTTGGTGATTCTTTTTTTAATCAATGAGAAGTCATACTTCAGAGGTGATCCCAAAGAAATTTTATCAGAATCGATTTAGCGCTTTTTACGGAAAATCAACAAGATAAAAAGAACAAAAAGTTTGTACATTACCAACTGTTCTAGTTGATTTCGTAATTCTAATGAAGATTTTAGTCTGATTTTAGAAATAATATTTTTATTATTTAAAAACGATTAAATCGAAAAATATTTCAAGAAAATATTTTTGTCCGTAAATACTGTAGTAACCTGTTCAATTCGTCGCATGCGAGTATCGACCTCCCGACCTTTGGCGTCGGATTCCGTTGCAGAGTTGACTGCGCGAATGCAATTACATTTCAGATACCTAATTCCTTGAAAATAAAAAAAACCGACATTAACATGTAACTAAAAATGCATTAATAATATTAATTATTATATAGTGGAATCTGATCAGAAATAAAACCGCGAAAAAATCAAAAACACAAAAAAATATATTACTTAATTCAAGTAGGCTTCAAAATCACTATTTATCGACATTTTGTAATAATCATAAATTTTTTATTTAGTTTTTTAAATTATAGTTTATGTGATGATACCTCGGATTAGGAATTAAGATTCTATGGAGAAGAATTGGCAAGAATCTGAACAGTTACTCTTAAAAAAATATCATTGCATTATGTAATATTTATAGTTTCATACCGCGAGTAGCTCATTTTGAAGGATAAATAAAATTTAAATATCTTAAATTACCCCATAGTAACAAGCTCTAAGATATTGTACTATGGAAATAACTAAAATATATTAATCATGCAGTATTAACGTCGGTCGGTTGCCAGTTGAATAACGTCTCTGTCTGGCTCTCAGCTGTGGAGCTGAATCTCTTAGTCAGGGATGACATTATGATACAACCATCATCATCATCATCATCATATCAGGCATTGGATATCCATTGCTGAATGTGGGTGCCGTCCGTCCCCCATTGACCTCCAGAGCGACCGATTCAAAGCAGCCTCCATCCAACGGTTTCCAGCAACTTTCCTCAAGTCGTCTGTCCATCTTGCGGATGGCCGTCCGACGCTGCTTTTGCCGGTACGTGGTCTCCACTCGAACCTTTCTGCTCCATCGGCCGTCAGTTTTACGAGCTGCAGTGTTTTTCATTTCTCCAAACGTAAAAGAAATTTTGTTTATTAGAAATATATATAAAATTCTATCTTACAACTATTATAAATGCAAGAGTTTGAATCAATGGATGTTTTTTACTCAATCACGCCAACGGCTTACTGAAAAATTCCACTACTGGGCAAAGGCCTATTTTCCATGTAGAAGGGTTGGAGCTCAATCCACCAACCTCCTACACTGCGGTTTGGTGGATCATTTCGCGACCAGGATGATGAACGATCGCTTCCAGGTATCTATGATAACAACCGGGACCGACGGCGTTCGTGCTCTCCGAGGCGCGGTAGGGTAACCCACAAGGACACGGGAATCGAACCCGCGACCACAGGCGTTGAGGCGACTACTCTCACCACTACACCAGAACGGTCGTCAACGGTTAAGCTTTCTGGATTAATATAGGCACAGAGGTAGGTTACAGTCTGGAATAGCACAAGGCAAATAGTCTAAAAATTCAATTTCTAAAATTTACGGTTTTCGTGGGATTGATTTATTTTTATTTTTCATACTGGGGCCACACTAACGGGAAATGACGTTTAACATCGTCGCGATAAACGTAGATTTAGCCACAACTGTGAACGCGGAAATTTGACAACGGCATTCACATTGCCGTTTGCCGGTAGGTGATAATCGTTCAAGTGGCGGTATAGTGTTAGCGCCAATTTATCGCCAAGAATGGGCATTCACGTTGAACGTTCATGTGTAGTTAGTAGTCACTCTCTTTATCGCGTTAAAATTTATGGCGATGATAGATATTGACGTTTCCCGTTTGTGTGGCCCCAGTATCACACAGCAATGGATCGACATGATTTTTACGAAGTGATTATTGAAGGGTCAAGGGATGAATTATACAAGCTACTTTTTATACCGAAAAAATACAAAGTCACGGAAAATATATAGTTATTTATAAATCGATGACGCATTAGAAAAAAATTAAGTTGGTTAAAACTGATTCGCGTTCAACAAATTGAAATTAGTGCTGAATAAATCTTCAAACCAATGACTTAATAAATATCTGGCAATATTGAGGACATATTCATCTATAAGTTGTGATTAGCTATCGATAGAAACTGCAAGGACTGTTTGCATAGTTAACTAACGAATACATATGTTCTCAAACCTTTACAACCCTTCCCCCCGTTTAAAATATAAAAACTTTATAATGTCTGTAATTATTTTCATCCCGTAAGCCGTTTAGTATCTAATTTTATTCTTGCACATATATATAAAATTAATTGGTACAAAATTCAGCAGTGTTAACCCATTTTTTTATTACTTTAAGTGTATAGTAAATTAAAGCATATTAAAAAAAAAAAAAACTATTTGTTGTAAGCGTTATTGAGAAAATAGCCGAAAGACTTTTTTAAGAATTAACTAAGAAAAGCCTGGCGTCCGGCCGCAAGTCTCACATATTCGCCGTCTCACGGCAGGATGTATAAATACATTTCCTATCGTTAAAAATAAATTAATACCTGTTCCCAGAAAGCCTAGCGTGATATGACACATAAAAAGTGTGTATATGTATGCAAAAAAATTAGATTGGTCGCTTCTGAGATTATCGTATTTGAAAAAAAAAGTTTAACTGTGCTTTTTAATGTTAATTTTAAATCTTTATGATAGAAGCTCCAAGAGTACCCATGGGGAATATATGGCCCAATTTGAGAACTTACAGCGATTAAATTTAACAAACAAACAAGGTTTTCCAGTAACATTCTTTTAAACACATTTGACCCATCACAATAAAATTTTCAAATGACACCTGGGGGACTATGTTGTACACTTTGAGACCCCTTCGCAGAATAAGCTTAAAAAATAAACGAGGTTTTTATAAATATATACATAATATATTCCGAGTAGATTTTAACCTATATAATTAGAGCCCCAGCGCCACCTGGGGGACTATACAATACACTTTGAGAGCCTGTACCAGATTACCTGGATGCTGATTCACTTAAACAGATTAGCCTCAGTTGCAGTGTATTTATGTATCAACATGACGCCACAGTTACGTACCGGTTAATAGCATACACAGATATGACTAATTATGTTATTAGCTAGATATGAAAAAAGGTATTGTGTTTTTTTTATATTAAATTATGAAATTTACTTCGTTTGAGTTATAGCTTGAAGCTTTATACTTTATAATTATTCTTCCTCGTTGATTAGGTTTTAACTTTTAAGTAGTGAGGTTAAAGGTAAGGAGAACTATCTATTTGTATTATTGTTTTCTTCTGAAAGCGTTAAATTGTGGCGCTATGATAGCAAGTGATACAATTTTAAACAAAATTACCACAAAATGTTACAATTATTAACTATAAATTTTTATAAGTTTTGCAAAGTATTATCAAATAATTATAAAATTAAATCACTTTCCAAAATAAATCGCAATCGCACAACAATTTTATAGGCTATATTGAATATATTATTTTGTTCTAGGTAAATAATTTATTAATTTACCTGAGATATTAAATTTTGTAACTCAACGCACTTCACTCGGCTTAAAACTGCTACATTTCAAGTATTATATTATACATTGATATTATTCTCTCTTCCTATACCAGCGTAATGTTAGTGGATTTCTTAGTTATAATTTGCTGCTTACCGCTAGACAGTTTTTAAATTGATCCTTTATTTACGATAGTACTCCTGTACCTCTACGAACTATGTAACTATGTAAAATAAACTTATATCTTGTATATACTTTTAGAATCTTAGAAATACTAGTTCAGTTAGTTTTTTTTTCTTTCAGTAAATCTACTTCAGATTTACAAAAAAAAAAAGAAAAAAAAATACACAATGTATTATTTTACTCAATATTCGCTTTAAATAAATGTACTAATATTATAACATAATATAAAATTGGCAGTGACTGCTGTCTGCTCCAGAGTTGTGGATTCGATTCCCATCCCGAGTCTGTATGTAATACCTATACACATATTTATTTATACTAGTGGTCGCCCAGTGGTCGAAATTCGACATAATCTATAATTAACAACATTGTCAACACCATAAAAATATAATTGCGCATAACATGGTGAGCATATGCAGTAGTCATTGAACCTGATCTGTGATAAAAAATTTCGATGAAAATTCGTTGCAAGATCTGTATTTAAAACCGTGTTCGATAGTGTGTGTGTGTAGTACTTTTTTAATGAATTTAATGTATTTGTTGAGCATTATTAGTACAAATAATTAAAAAAATCATAAAACCCGACTGCGTAAAATACTCTTATTATAAACTAAAAAGAATAAAACAATTTACTAGCTTTCATTTGATACCTATATTGCTACAGTAAGAAAAAAAATTCAACTCCCCTCCCTCATACCGCCATTTGCGGGCGCCATTTTGACAATTTATATAGCCTACTAGAAAACCCGGCGAACTCCATTTCGCCACCAGATGGCTTCGTTTTTTTTTGTTTTGTTTGATGGCGCTGTATGTGAAAAATGATTTTCCCTGTTTTCCTGCTTTTCTGTTGAAATTTTTCCTGAATTTTGTTTGCTTTAAACTTCACGGAGCCCGAGACCTTTCCAACGAATGCAAAACCGTGGAAATCGGTTCGTGCGTTCTGGAATTATGGCGTCAGGAAGGAAAACCCGACTTCTTTTTATATTATAGATGTCACTACTACAATTTAGACAAATCCAACGACACCTCATATGTTAAAAACCGTCCAGCCGTTTTGGCTGTAGGGCGTGCCAAAGAAATGGACATACATACATACATACATACATACATACACTCGAAAAACATAACCCTCCTTCTGTCGCAGTCGGGTAAAAAAAAACACCACACACACACACACACAAATGCCGACAATTACACGGCGGCCATTATTATTTACTATAAAAATTGTATTTATCTTTACATGAGGAATATACATTGTACTAAATTCTAATATGTTAAATATTTATGATAAGACACTCGATATGCTGTCAAGTACACGCGAACCGAAACCAGAGAAAGCACTTTTCCTCCATGTCCACAGACATGAAAGACGCCGTTTGAGCGCAGATAATAAGAATGACAGACAGAGATCTAAATGGAGACATTCACAAACAATAGATATATAGAGCAGGTATATTTAGAAAAACGAATGGTAAAGGTCTTTCTAAAACAATGAAAAACGAAACAATTATTTTTAGAATTTTTATCTGTTTGTCTATATATTTGTAGTGTACGACGTAAACCTATGACAAGTAAAATCAAGAAATAAACTTGTATTTAAAATTGTATTACATTACTAAATATGATTTTATTAAATAAGCATTAAATATTGTACATTATATTTTTATAATTAAACTTTGAACATTATATTTGTTTCGCTGACAACAAATAACAAAAATGTGTTAATAAGTCACGTAGCGACCTACTTGAAACCAACTATAAAACACTATATTTTAAAGAATAAATCAGGGATGGGCAAACTACGGCCCGCGGGCCGGATCCGGCCCGTTAGAGGTTTTAATCCGGCCCGCCGAGCGTTTTTTAGAAAAATTTTAACATCAAAAATTCAAATTGTATTATATTTTTTGTAATTAAAATATTTTATCTACACTTAAAACATAAAAATCTCGTACTTTTTATAACAATACTGCTAAGGCGACAATAAAAAATATATATATATATAAGTTTCTATAAAACAATGTTTTAAAACCTTTAGTTCAGTAGCCTTGCCCTGAATGTTATTAATTGACCGGCCCGGGGCATTATTTTTTCTAATTTTCTGGCCCGCGTCAAGAATTAGAAAAAAAGTTTGCCCACCCCTGGAATAAATCATCAATTGAGAATCAACTTTTGTCGTATTATTTTATCTCTCTTACGCCGCACATCGCAATATTTGTTCCCATGCATGAAATTGGATATGAACACAGTTATGATCTTGGAGGTCTAATTTAAAATCCGGTGTACGTTTCATCTTGATTCTCCTTCTAGAAGTGGAATTATTAGGTAGTCTATAAACAATTGTAGTGATATTGGAACAAAGTCGTTTCGTACCCAATATTTTTTAATATATAATGCAACAGCATAGTTATAATAAATATATTTAAGACAACAGTCTTTATTATGAATAAAAAGACAAAATCCACAAAAAAGTGTATATCTGTCTGGCCCTATGAAAATCGTGCACATATAAGCAGGGTAGTTACCGTTAAAGCTAATGCTGATAAAAACGCACGAGTTGCCTAGTTTCTAAAAAAGAGTTTGATATTGTCAATGCTCAAAAATGTATATTGAAAAAAAATTACATCGCTTTTATCGTAAAATTTCGAAAATATTTTCTTTTATACCTCGTCCGGATAATTACGAACACGACAAAAAATAATTGAATCGGTCGAGCCCTTCTCGAGACGAGCGCGACCCTTCAAACAAAATCGTTTGCCTCAGAACTTTATTTATATACAATAAATACTCTTTATATGTATTTGGGAATAACTAAAATCCATGTACATAGGCAAAAAATAAAATTTGGGTATTTAGCGTTCATATATAATAATTAAGAGATCAAAAACAAACGCAGTCGCAAATTAAGAGTAGTCAATTGTATTATCTGTCCGTGAATAGAAAGTTTAGTGCCGCAGGAAATTACGCTGGATTGTCGATTCGCAAAGACCAAAGTTCACGGCTTACTTCGCCCCGTAAACGAACTGGAGGGCCATGGAAACGGCTGTTTTTGTTACGCTTCTGATTTTGTATATTTTTCAACGTATAACGCATGAGTTTTACAAATAAGACTGATTTAAATTGAAAGTTTAATAGTTTAAGTTAACAAATAATATAAAATTAAAAAATAACATATAATATGAAATCAAATAACGGTAAATTTTCAACCTTTTATTGTATAAAAGATGCAATTTCGAGGCTATTTTTACTATGAGGCTTCGAGGCTTGACGACGCGTTGACGCAGTGGTCACAGCAACTGGCTGAAGCGGTGGCGGTCGCGGGTTCGATCCCCGCACATGACAAATATTTGTTTAGGCCATACAGATATTTATTGTGGTCTGGGCGTTTATGCTTGTGTATTGTGTGTGTTTTCGAATCCCCGACACAGGGTTCACATCCTACTGGGGGCCGTCGAGTGTGAGACGTTTATTTATTTATTTATTATTATTATTTATTATCGTATGTGTTGGGATGATGGAGTTTTTATTAATTTTAGTGATAAATTAGGCTACTGGTTATTATAAATATATTTGTTTGTTCAACTTATCTAGAAACTTCCAATCTTCTGCAAAAACGCCATGATAGTTTTTTTTAGTATTTTAAAAGTCAAGATTAAAAAAATACTACAGAGTATAACAGTATGTATTGCAATCAATAATTTTAAATAATTTAAATATCAAATACCATTGTTCTTAGCTCATATTCCATTGCCCCAAAGTCGCGTTTGATTTGTTACGGCCTAGGATCACGCTAGCGGGCGATATTAAGATCGCGACAAATATATAAATAATATAATTTAGGTTATTGGGTACGGATTAAAAGTGAAATGGGTGCGAAAATGTTTTATGTAACGCAAATATCTTTAACGAATTAATTTCAGTTCGAAAACTCGTTATTAATAATAATGACGATAATATTTCATTATTAGATTTAACATTTTGTATAACAATGATTATTTATTATCAGTTTGTAAAGCTATATTAAAGCACTTTTATTACCCGACTGCGACAGAAGGAGGGTTATGTTTTTCGAGTGTATGTATGTATGTATGTATGTAGGTATGTATGTATGTATGTATGTATGTATGTATGTATGTATGTATGTCCATTTCTTTGGCACGCCCTACAGCCCAAACGGCTGGACGGTTTTTGACATATGAGGTGTCGTTGAATTTGTCTAAATTGTAGTAGTGACATAGGCTATATAAATTTTCAAAATGGCGCCCGCATATGTCGAAATGAGGGGGGGGGGAGTTGAATTTTTCTTTCTTACTGTAGCAATATGGGTATCAAATGAAAGCTGGTACATTGTTTTATTCTTTTTAGTTTATAATAAGACTATTTTACGCAGTCGGGTTTTTTGATTTTTTTAATTAAGCATACTTGTTTTAAAATATATATATTTTGATATCGTTTAGTATTTCGCGTTAATTGTATGATATTAAATTACATAGCAGTTGTTTGGTTAATAATGTTTTCTATTTATTATAATTCTATGAAAATGCATAAATTTTCTTACAAATTCTATGAGTTTTCAGTTTTTTTTTACAAGAATTTTCGTTTCTGTCTTTTTTTAATATTTTAATTTATAGTAGTAGTGTGAAAAAAATCCAGTTTTCGAAACAAGGCTTTACTTTTTTTTAAAAATATTTATTTGATTAAAGCAGTTTGGTCACGAAGTGATCATGTCACCCCTGTAGGAGCAGCTTCTGTACAAATAACCTCTAATACAATCTATTTATTACAAACGTCGACGTCTTAATCCTATTAACACTAATTTATATAGCATTCTTGCTTCTCCAGACGTTGGAAAGGCCAGAATACTATTCCATATTCCTGAATCATAAAACAAGGCTTAACTTAAAGAATGACTTAATTTTTTGCTTTAATACTGTAATTTAATTTTATCAATATTTTGTAGATAATGCCAGATCAGAAATAATGAAAAAATAAAGGAAGAGAAATAAATAGAAAAGAATCGCTTACACCGAGAAATCATTTGACGCATGTTTGAAAATTTATTACACGTATGAAAATATTCCTACCAAATTGTTTTTATACGTAAATAAATAAATAAATATGTAAATATATTTAACGTAAACACACGGTCGTCTATTCCTAATGTAGGCAACTTAATGTCTGTGTCTTAGATAACAGCCGATTGATAAACTTTTTTTTTACATATAAATATATACACCCGATATTATTGATCGAATCAGAAATGATGAGATCCGCAGACGAACGAAGCTGGCCGACACAGCCCAACGGTTTTGCAAGCTAAAGTGGCAGTGGGCCGGGCATATAGCTCGTAGAACTGACGGCCGATGGAGCAGAAAGGTTCTCGAGTGGAGACCAGGTGCCGGCAAGCGCAGCGTCGGGCGGCCGTCCACAAGATGGACAGACGACTTGAAGAGAGTCGCCGGAAGCCGTTGGAAGGAGGCTGCTTTGAACCGGTCGCTCTGGCGGTCGTAAAAGGGAGGCTTACGTTCAGCAGTGGACATCCAATGGCTGATATGATGATGATGATATTACACCCAGAATCGGGGCGGGAACTGAACTCACAACCCTGGAGCAGAAAACATGACACTGCCAACTGCGCCATCGGCTCAGTCAAGTATGTATACATAATTATATGTAATTACATTTTTTATTAGTAATTAGTAGTGATAGCGAAAGTTCTATTGACACAGACGTTTGCAGGGTTGATTCCCATTCGGTTTTCCAGTCCTCCTCTTGATACTTACAGGATATTTCAATGAAGTTCAGTTTAGGGGATGAACGCGGATATTTCTCGTCTTTTATTTTTATCAATACACAATTATATTACATATTATAATAAAACGGAGACCAGCGTGAGATATATTTTAAGTACTCTCTTAACATGAGTCAGTGGAATATCCCTATTTTTGAATAAATATTCACTTTTTATCAATATGAGAATCGTACTAGGTAGAATTAGTGACTATTAATTGTATGAATAAGCTAATATCAGAGTTCACTGATTTGATCATTGAATATGAGAATCCATTGATATAATAAATAAAAATAAGAATCCACTGATATAGCTAGTTTATTCGTGAAAATTACTAATTTGCTGGTGAAACTTATGCTGCTAAATTTATTAGTGAGTATTCACTAACTTGCTATTGAAATTCACTGATTATGTAATGAATACAGCTTCACTAATGTAATTCATGAAAATTCCACTGACTCATGTTTGGAAAGTAGGTGAGATACCATTTTTATGAGAAAAATATATAAACGTTATTTTTAGATTTTTGTCAGCCTGTCGGTATATTTGTTCTCACATTTCACAGAATTTGTTAAACAAAGTTGGATGCGGTTTTACAATTGTGGTCGTGGGATTCTAACTTAAAACCTGGTGTAGTTTTCATACATTAATACAGCATCTAGAAGAGAAGTTATTATTCTATAAACAATTTTAGGGAAATCGTAACGGAGTCGTTTTGTACACATCTACTGTGGATGAAACCGTCGGACACAGTAATATTTAAAGAAAGGATTATGATGTTTTAACCTCCTGCCTACTAGAGATACTTTTTGTAGAGAATTTTTTTCAAACTTTAGTATTATTTTGCTAATAGGTTGGTATTTACCGGAAAAATAGTAAAAAAAAATCCTAGGTTTGGAAAATGGGTTTTTCACTATGTCCTTTGTATAGGACAAAGTGACGTTATTACTATGTGATTTGTGTAGGACATTAAACAGTTTTGGGTATTTATCATGATTTAAATGGCGTTAGGAACTTAAAGTAATAAATAAGTTTTTTTTAATGTTACATTTATTAGCAAATTTAAAAAAGAAATAAAAATAAATCGTTTTTCTTACCAAAATTATCAAAATTAATCATTTTTTATAACTTATCAAAAATCAACACTAATTAACAATATCAACTGATAATACGACGAAACATAAACATAAACGAGAAAAATAATTAGAGATCAATGCAGTTTACAAAAAGTATATAATCTAGACTACTCTATATATTTTGGTGGAAATCGGAATAACAATTCCTATTTGGTGTAAAACAAAGATAAATATCAATTTTTTTTTTGAAAAACTGTTATTTTTTAGCACATCTATTTCTCTTACAGCGCGATTGTTTTGGGCCATACTCGGGTAAGTGTGCAGCAGATTTCGTACGGTGTTCCTTTGAAGGTATAGATTTTATAAGAATCTTAGGCTTCTTATGTTTCGGTTCAAGATCTTCATATTTTTCATCTCCATCTCCATCATCACTTCCTTCTTCATAGTTTGTTCTAATAATAACTGCACAATATGTTTTCTTGCAGATCCTTTCTGTACTGTAGCCATGCGT
This sequence comes from Euphydryas editha, assembly GCA_036937285.1. Lineage (NCBI taxonomy): Eukaryota > Metazoa > Arthropoda > Insecta > Lepidoptera > Nymphalidae > Euphydryas > Euphydryas editha. Next base: position 1,709,091 of record JAUPFZ010000013.1, on the reverse strand, counting down.
TTACCACAGGTAAATCGTAGAGGAGTGAGATAACACGAATTGTCCATTTTTTTTTGTTCGATTGCGCGATGGGCAGACGGAAAGCATGCGGTCAGTAAGATCTACTCCGCCCATATTGTGATTGTATGTTTTAATAACTTCAGGTCTTCTGACTTTCTCAAACCGTTTGTCTTGTTTGGACCATCGCTCACATTCATGAAGATTTTGATCACAGTAACAGGTGGACATCATAAAAACTGGTTTATTGTCCAGCCACGTCGTAATAGCGAGTTTGCCGTCCTCTCTCACCTTTACTTCACTAATTCCTCTTGTTTTCTTTTGGAACACTATCTTCTGTCAAAATACAACTTCTGGGAACTCTATTTTTTATTACTGTACACGTGCCGTGGAATTGTCTCCTCAATAATTTATCACCCAATTTGATAGAAGTAAAGAAATGATCAAAAAACAACAAATACCCGGGAACTAAAGTTAGTGTCAATTATGGAGAAATGAATGAAGAAAGTAATATATCTATCTTATTTTGGCGATTTCTGATCGCAATCTATCGAGTAGATAAGGGTAGCAACTGTGGCCATTTAATTTCTTCGCCGAGACCTAAACCACGTCCGAGTCCACGTCCACGTGATACGATTCTTCCACGCCTTCGTGTACGACGTGATGACGAAGATTCATTATATGAATCATTAGATAGCGCCGGAGAAACAGCTGATGGAACCATCGTATTGTCCTTCTTGTCTGAACTACTAGACTCGCTATTTTGACAGTCATTAGCTCTTTGGTTAAATTCTGGAGGGATAAACTCTAGGTCATCATCCGAATCATCATGTAAAAAGTCGAATTTAGAATCGTTTAAAACGTCAGATATTTCCTTATGCGTTATAGCTATAACAAACAGAAAAAATAAATTTTATCTACCAATGTACTATACGAAGCACAACGAGAGTCAAACTGTCTAAACTTTTATTGCCTACATTTGTTCTGTGCAAAGGACATAAAAACTGACAGCAAGGCCACGTGTGCGGTATTTATTTTCTTGTTAAAATAATACTGCTTATTTAAATTTTATACTTTTAACTAGCTACTAATAATGTTAAATACAATAAACATTATTGATTGGAAAATATTTCAATCGATTGACTTACTTCTGCATAGGCGCACGTCCGCATGTCCACGTTCTAACTCCATTTAAAAAAAAATTACTCATGCAGATTGACACTTTATTATTTTTTTTAAACATATCAAGCCAGCAGATGACACTTATAAAATATTTTGGTGCTGCCATTAAAATGACCGGCACTAGATTTTTTTAAATCTTATGTTCTGTAAGTAGTACAAATGTAGGTAGGAGGTTAAAATATAAAATGTTTGAAGCAATCTATATATATATATTTATATTTATAACAATATTATATATATTCACCAGAATATTCATTGTTTTGAAATAAATAGTATTAATCGCACTGTAAACACTAGAAGGAATAATAAAATTGTAACTCCAGGCTTCCGACTGCGCAAAGTAAACGCCTCCTTTCTGGGTTATGGTATTCGCATGTATAATAAAATCCCACAAACAATTTTGGAACTGTCTCATAATAAATTTAAAGATTTTATAAAAAAAAAATTAATAGATAAAGCTTATTATTCGGTGCAGGATTACTTAGTCGACAAAGATGTGTGGACATAGTGGCGCTGTATTTCATGCAAGATATTACTAATTTTATACTAAAATACAGTTTATATATCATTTTCAAAAGAGTAACTGCGGAGTTTGTTGCCGATTCTTCTCTGCAGAATCTACATTCCGAATCGGTGGTAGCTTTACCATTACAAAATAATAATCAAATTTAAATTTTTAATTTGTAAAATGACGATTCAAAGGTGCTCTTAGGGCCTATTTGAATAAAGTTAATTTTGATTTTGATTTTGATTTTGAATCCTCCGATCTCCGTATCGGATATGGGTAAGTCTCACTTCGAGGTGTACAACAAATGTTTAGCAACGACTTGTTTGCGTTCCATTACAGCCTCGCTGTAGGGCTGCTATTCGTATTCTACCTAAGATTTTTGTTATTTTACATCTGTCAAGTTTTTGATGTGAAACATCTATAGCCGCACGTAAAACCGATTTCTGGCGTGGCGACGCATGCAGTGGCGACGCGTCGCCACGCTATACGATGGTATATATATACAGTCTATATGCAGTAGTGTGTGCGGTGTGGCGACGCGTCGCCATGCGCAATCGAAGTCACTGATTAAACGAATTAAGTAGTCACGATTTGAAATAAATTCGTAAATTTTTGTATTTAATGAAAATAAATGTTTATTCAATAAATAGTCATCGTTATCTGGAAAAAAATCGTAATATTTTATTTTATCATTATGACATATTTAGTTCCTATCACAATATGTTCTTTTCTGCATATTACTTTTACAAAATAATGTCGATGTTTCACATCTGCCAGGCGTCCCGTGACGGCTCACATGTTTTTTAATATATAAGTTATTTAGTATAAGGCTAGTTTTTACGAGATAGGTCTGACGTGCAGTGACTGGCAGAGAAGAACAGTCCAGAGGAACTATTAAGTAACTTGCGCGATCGCGAGAAACCGCTGTGTTGTAATTTCAACACTAATTGAGGCACAGCGATTTCTCGCGATCGCGCATGTTACGTAATAGTTCCACAGATGTCGACTGTCATTATATTATTACTATAAAAGCCATGTCTATTATTACTTGTAACGCGTATGTTACAATTTTTTTCACAGAACGATTACCACCCAACTCTATAACTCACGAGGGTACATTAGTAATGTTTTAGGAGCGAACAAATTATCTACTTAGAGTTATTAACACCGTTTACGCGTTCTCGTAAGTGTTTAAATAATGAAAATCCGAATATATACACAAATATTTGCACGAAAACAAAAATTTTACGTTTTTTTATATTAGGGGGCAAACGGACAGTCAGTTCACCTGGTGGTAAGTAAAAGTGACATCCATAGCCACCCGATACATCAGAGGATTAGCAGGTGTGTTGCCGGCCTTTAGGGAGGGAAGGAAAGTTCCACCGGATCTGTGGAGGGAAGGAAAGTTCCACCGGATCTGTGGAGGGAAGGGAAGGGATAGGTAATCGGGGAGGCGCCATTTTGTTAAAACAGTCTTTTACAACTTATTCTATGTCTGATATATTTTTTAATTACCAGACAACCCTATTAATAATGGGCCATCGGATAGTATACATGGGTGCGAAACGTAGGAGGGAGGGGGGTAGATTTGTATAGGAAGGAGGTGCGTGACCAACGACTGATGGCAGATATTATAGGCTATCTAGCTACGATTCAGATAGTTACGTTGTTTTTCAAACAAAGAGTCAGATTTAGGATTTAGCAAGCCTGGGGCTTTGGACTAATTACATTGAGAGACGTTGAACAAGAATAATATTATGATATTGTTTGTTTTGTTGTAGTTTAATTATTATAATGTAATGAAAGTTTATTATTATAACGCTTGAACCTTATAGCAATTCTATGTACACTACCTAAACCGCTTTTACTATGACAAGTCCTATACCCAAAGGTTGTCTGGAAGAGATCGTTCTACTAGCGATAAGACCGCCTTTGTACATCTTTCTTTTTTGTTTTCGTTACAAATATTGTTCTTTTTTAGTGGTGTGCAATAAAGAATATTATTATTATTATAATTATCATATATTCATCAATAAAAAAATATATTTATAAAAACTGTCGTCAATAATTTATCATAATCCTACCCTTAACGGTGATATTTTACAAAACTTATATGGAGCAACCGTTAATTAAGAGCGTTTATAACCTTGACCAGGTGACGGGCAGAGATATTCTTCTCAATTCAGGACTATTCAGTCCCGTACCTCTTTTTTGCAAAGGCGTCGTAAAAAGCGACGAAGGCCACTGTGGTGCGAACAACTGTACATCAACCAGGATGGTCATGGGCATCAGCGTCAGCATATCCTGCCATAACACTCTGCGCTCGTCAATCCACCGACCAAGTGTGGCGAGTATTGGAAAACCCCCCAGATAATATTTGGGAGGCCTATCTTCAGCAGTGGACATTCAATAGCTTATGTAGTAAGATTTAAAATACAATATACGATAAGATTTTAAATAAACACACTTGGTCCAATAAATAACCTTCTTGTTGAACTCTTTTAAAAACAAAAAGCTCTAATGTTTTTACCGCTAAAAAAACAAATATCCGAGGAATAAAATGTATACGAAAAAAAAGAAAAGATCAAAGGACAAAAAGGATATAGTTTGACAATTGATAATGTAAAAAGGGTTAGCCACTGATGCGTCGTCTAATATTGGATTATTCAGAAATTCGTATCCCCGACATTGTCGTTAAAAATCAAGTCCAGTTTCTATCAGAAATAATTCGAAGACTTGGTCGACTTGTTAATTAATCACAGATGAAACAGAAGTAGGTTTACACGTTTACGATTATTTTCTTTGACATAAAATTTTGAATTTTTTTGCCGTTTATTATCATCAGAATCTAAAAGCCAGTAGTTGCTTCAAAATCAAAATCAAAATCAAAATATTTTATTCGTTATAAGGTGATTACACACACTCAACGAAAGTCAAAAAAAATGTCTCGGTAGACATCTACAATTTCATCATCGGCTTTACTAAATATTACAATAATATAATAATGTTCCTAGTGTAAGCCGAGAGAAAAAAAGCCGGAGGAAAAAAACTCTCGGTGCTCTTTTTAACAATTAAAGTCATCATATTTTGTAGATACAAAAAATGTATTTACAAAGAACGAGCAAATCATGTCCCTGCCAAGCAGCCTTGTCATTTAAAAAATCTTTAATGCTATAATATGCCTTACTACATAATTTGGATTTAATGAGGTGTTTAAATTTATTTAGGGACAAGTCTTGCACATTACCAGGCAGTGTATTGTACATGCGTAAACAGTTACCTACAAAAGAGTTACTTATTTTGTGGAGCCTAAAATTAGGAATGGCCAATTTATTTTTATTTCTTAAATTTATATTGTCTATCACAGTTCTTGACAAATTTATTTTTGTTTTTATGTGTGTATAATAAATTTTCAAAAATATATTGAGAATAAACAGTTAGTATTTTTATTTCCTTAAATTTATTTCGTAAAGACTCACGGGTGCCCATACCATAGATAGCTCTGACAGCTCTCTTTTGCAAAATAAATATACATTGAATATCAGCAGCGTTTCCCCACAGCAGTAAACCATAAGTCATGATGCTGTGGAAATAGCTGAAATATATTAATCGCGCGGTTTTGATATCAAATAAAGTTAATACTGCAATATTTATTTTGAAATTTGGTTTTCCTAAAATTTATTTTAAATTTGATTTCTGACGGTGAGTAATTGTATGTACGATAGTGACAAATTAGCTTATTATACTGTTATATGAGTTTTTACAAGATATTTTTTTATTATGATAATTTTCCTAAAACCGTTTCGAACAGAAATAATTTTTCAAATCGATCTCGAAGGTTCTAAGACTAACGTGTTTAACAAACAAATGAACTTGTATTTACACAAAAATTATAAGGTGAAGAAATTATTTTTTAAACGCGCTAAGCCTAGTCTAAAAAAAATATCATAAAATATCAAATACTCATAACATATACAAGATATCCTACATTGTCACTTTAATCCAATTTACGTGAAGTTATTGCTTGTGTTTTATCGTGTCACGTCGCATCGTGTCGCATCGCTTCGGACCTCGTCATTACGTTTACCTAAATAGCACATTATTCAGTAAGATTTATAAATTAAAACATCACCTTTCACAAGCGTAGGTAAAGTAACGTGAGTTGTCTAGTTATATCAATATAGATACGACGCACGACCGACAAGCAAAGACGACTGTGAACCGTTCGTGCGAGCCCGTGCGTAATAATCCGTAGAGTCAAGCACCGCTGCTTTCAACACTGGGTATCGTGAGAAGCATATGAAATTGATCTATGTTCAAACAGTTCCAGAGAAATACGATTTTGTATTAATCTGTTGTTATATAGTTTAAAATCAATATTGGATTACTAATTAATTAAATTTGTTTATTTGTATAATCTGTAGTTTAGATTGTTCTCTAGTACAATTATTTTAAAATTAAAATAATTTATAAATTAATGCAGTGCCGAGATGGTACACTGAATAGAACATCTGTGTCAAAGATTACGATTTCCATTCTGGTCTGGTACCGCTTAATTTTCAATTTCTTATTTTTAAAGTTCATATTGAGTTCAGGGGTAAGGGGGTATTCATTAATTACGTGAGCTGTTATTTTATTCAATTAAGAAACTGTAGCGACATATATCTCGCTACATACAAACTGACGTATACTACATCGCGCTATCAAAGTTATCAAAGCCATTAAACATATATACAAGAACCCGACAACAACCGTCGGGGGCAGTAGCCCACCAGACACAATACCCGCCTGGTCGGAGGATCCTCCCTTTTCAATACTTGATGAGGAACTTTACACCCTGTTCTCCTCACACCCCCAAACTAGTGACCCCGAAGTGATCAGCTTTCGCAAAGCTCACCTCCCCCAAACTTACGTAACTACTCCCCCTCTTAGGTGAGATTTAATAAGATTTTATTGGAGCACCCCCCCCCCCATTTTGAACACACGTAATTAATGGATACCTCTCACAGAAAATAAATATACGCAATCTACTTATTGCTAAATAAAAAAACAGGACTTTGTCTAACAGCGGTTACACACTGGTAAAAAACAGAGAAGTACATGTTGAACTGAACTGAACTGAATCAGTCTGTAAACGTCCCACTGCTGGGCAATGTCTTCTACGTAAAGGACAAAGTTTGAAGCTTAACCCACCACGCTGTTCCACTGTGCAGATATTTTTTCTACAATGAGTAAGGATCGCTATCAGGTGTCTGTAATAACAACCAGGACCGACGGCTTTACGTGCTTTCCGAGGCAAGGTGAGGAGACCCACGAGGACATACACTCAGATCAGAAATATTTGTACAAATACAAATATCTGCCCCGAGCGGGAATAGAACTTGTTAATGTGACCATGCGCATCACTACACCAGAACGGCTGTCAGCAGTACAGACTATAATATTTATACATAAGCCACCAAGTTTTCTAATTTTATTGTCATTGAATCACTTATTTAGACTACTAGAGTCTGGTTATTTTTGAAAATTTTAATTTTAAGCCGTATTACAACTTAACTTTCGAGATATTTACATAAAAATTCATTTAAATAAGTTGAAAATCTTAAAGCAATTTGAGTTCGAAGAGACATTAGTAAATATCAACTCTTGAGCTTTCTTTGGATCCGAAGTTTCTCCTTGCAACTTTGAATATTCTTTGTTATTTTAAATGAGCAAATCTTAAGATCTACTTGTAGGTACGATTTGAGAAGTTTTATCTATTCTAGAAAGCCCGTTTAACTGGGAAGATTATAGGCTATATAAAAACACGTTACATCTCTTACACATATTATACATTTATCGAAATAGTAAATTTATTTATTATTTACGGTAAAGTCTATTTCTAGTCACAGAATAATTTGAATCCTACGCAATGTTATCTAAAGGTATAGTTGATTTATCTCGACTGATTGATGGACCGGAGGACACGGGAGCAGATCGCGCTGATAAGATTAATGCGGTCATCGCTCACTGACCAGCTGCTAATTGTTTTATTGGCAGATGGAATTACATGTGCCAATGGATTTAGAACACGGAGGTAGTGACACACTAACACATTGCTGTAATAAATTGCTACTATAAGGAAAGGAATTTAAAGGTTATGGACAAACAAAATTATAGTGTCTGTACTATAATATTGTACAAATTAGGGGCACATTTGGGGAATGTTATAGCTTGTGGGGAAGATTTGGGAAATATTACAACTTGTAGGGGACAATTGAAAGAAAGAAAGAAAGAAAGACATTTATTTGAGACACACTCACAAAAAAAGGAAAAGTTTTAATAATTAATTTTAAAGTAAAATTTTAACAAATAAAAAATTAAAAATAAATAAATAATAATAATAAAAAATTAAGGGTAAAATAGAAACGCAACAAATACAGCATCGCTTTATAAATTACAAACTTAAATGTAAGAAAAAATAAAAATTATAAATAAGGCGAAAACACAACATTCATCTGCGAAAGTTATGAACACAGTACAGCAATTGCAGAATATTACAGCTGTGAAAAGGTATCTATATTATTGTAGCGACATCTATCTCGCCATATACGAACTAGATTACTAGAAGAAACTGACATATCCTACATCGCGCTATCGAAGTTTTCAAAGCGATTGAATATATATACAAGAACCCGATATCAAACGTTAAGTGGCGCGTAGCCCACCAGACGCAACACCGTCTGGTCGAAGCACATGAGTAAATTTTATTTACTCATGTGGTCGAAGGATCCTTCCTTTTCAATGGCAGCCTTTCAACCTCTAAATTATTATTAAAGTTAAGAATTAAGGGACGAGTCTGTTTCATCATAATTATATTTCTTTACGATATTATAAAATAATTGGCAACCAAATTTCTTGTTATTTAGCTTTAATAGTCTACGTTCAGTGATAAAAAATCATTTAGAAAAAAACATTTAGAACTTTTACTAACTATGACCTGTGATTTTACCTCCACAAATCTCGATGTTATAAGAAATTTCAAATTAAAAATAATTCGCAGTTAATCTGAATCTTCAAATATCTACTTATCAAGTTTCACAACAACATTTGAGGGAATAACTTACTTAAATATTTTTAAACAATTACTCTAACAATAAGAGTAGGTATCCACCTCGTTGGTCGAGTGGTAGCAAGCGTTACTGCCGAGCAAAGGGTCTTAGGTTTGATTCCTGTGTCGTTAAGCGTATTATTATGTTCTTTTTTTTTATTATTAAATTCGCAGTAAAAGAGTGATGTTATATTTACTTTAAGAGTGGAACTATAGTTAAAAAATATCTCGAGAAGAGAAATAATAAAGGACGCAACGGAAGCTCTCAAAAAAGATTATTTTTTCCCGTTTTTGTACCATTTCTTATTATTGCTCAGCCCCTATTGGTCGCAGCGTTATGTTATATAGCCTATAGCCTTCCTCGGTAAATGGGCTATCCAACACAAACTGAGATTAGCGCGTTCAAATAAAAAAATAAATAAACAAACAAACTCTTCATCTTTATAATATTAGTATAGATTATTTATATAAAAAATTGTTTTTATACATTAAAGTGACGTAACACTCCAGATACGTATACTCAATTAAGTCGTAGTAGTATGTCTGTCGTAATATGTTCTTCTTGGCCGGGTGCCGCGACTCGGTGTCGACGCGGACTGCAGTTGTGTCGTAATCGGGTGTGGACTATGAACTGCTTCGATTGGAACTACACGTAAATTAAAGCTTATTAATATTCTACTGCCTCGCCTATTTTAACTGGTATAAAGGATACGCTCACTATGAAATAGTCATTTTCTAAACATGAATCAGTAAAATTTCACAAATTTTAAGTGACTATTAACTTCTTATCAATGTGAGAATCGTACCACGCAGAATTGGTGACTTATTCATTGTATGAATATGTAAATAACAAAATCCGCTGATTTGATCATTGAATATGTGTATGTGTATTAGTTATTATTCACTAATTTATTATTGAAATTTGCAGACACGTAGTGAATATAGCTTTACTAACGTTATTAATAAAAACTTCACTGATTTATGTTTAGAGAGCATATTAAATATAAATTAAATTAAACCTATATTTATGTGAAACTAAACATAAACAAAATTTCTAATATAATCGTAAAATGTTGTGGGTTCGATTCCCGCCCCGAGTCTGGGTGTAATATATGTTTATTTATATATGTATTATTTATATGTATTTATTTAAAAAAAAAAAAAGTATATCAGTCGGCTGTTACCTAAAACACAGGCATTAAGTTGCCTACTTTAGGAACAGACAACCTTGTGTGTGTGTTAAACATATTTATATTTATTTATACCGTAACCATTTGCAAACATCCCATAAAGGGTATTTTGTAATTAAGGTGGTAAGTAAGTAACTTAGTATGTATGTATGACAGTAGTACTTTACGCATCATCTGCTTTGTGTCCAGAAATCCTGTAATCATGGTTGCATGTAAGAAATCGCTTTTAGTGATAAGGCCGCCATTGCACATTTGCTGTAAATATATTACAATGTTAATTCATTTATGTGTGTAATAAAGTATTAAATAAATAAAAATAAAATAAGGATAGTAATAGGCGCTTAGTCTTCGTATGTAGGTACCGTTCTGGTGTGGTGGTGCGGTGCGAGTAGTCGCCGATTACCGCTCCCGGCAGATATTTGTATTTATAATTAATATTTGTTTCTAGTGTGGGTGTATGTTATTATAGGTTTCCCCACCGTGCTTCGGTGAGTGAGTAAAACCGAAAATCCCGGTTGTTATTATAGACCATTGTAATCATAGATTATAGATAGAAAATATATCCGCCAATTCGCAGTTAGGCAGCGACTTGAATTAAGCTCAAACCCTTGTCATATACGGAGAAGTGGCCTTAACCCAGCAGTGGGATGTTTACAGAATATGAATGAGCATTCATATATTTATTACTAGCATCCGACTATTCTAAAAGTGGTTACTTTTTATCTATGTAAGAATCATAACACGCAGAATTAGTGACTATTCAATGTATGAATATAAGTGAATATCAGAGTCCACTGATCTGATCATTGAATATGAGAATCCACTGAATTAATATTATAAATAAAAATGAGAATCCACTGATTTTGCTAATTTATTAGTGAAAATCACTAATTTGCTGGTGAAAATTATGATGCTAATTTTATTGGTGAGTATTCATATGTAATTATAATGAGGTGGCCGGTAGAGAAGAATAGTCTTGACCTTGCCGAGGTGTTGTAAAAGGCGATTAAGGCCATAATAGTGCGAACAACTATGCACCAAGATGGTTATGGAAAGCAGCGTTACCGTACTCTTTTTTTTTGTCGCAGGGAATCCATTTACGGATGATATCCAGGACGCCCGGGTGGCAGTCCTAGACCTATGTCGGACTCGGCACTTTGCAATAACGTACTAAACCTCTGCAGGAGCCTTCAGCCGCTTTAATTGGACGATCCCGGATCTGCAGGCAACAGGATCCCTCCAGCGACAGGCTGGCCTCGGCAGAAAGGCCAGACTTCTCCTCCATGGGGACTGTCCGGCTCACCTCTGAACAGTCCCGACGACGCCGTGTCTAGCAGGACCGGGTTCCCATCCCGGCCCGACACGGGCACAGGGGCGTTACTTACATACTCTGCCGCAACACACTGCGCTCACCAACCAACCGTGACGAGTATTGTCAAACTCTCCCCAAAATGAGCAGCAATACAGAGTCCAGGCGGTCGCTCTGAAAGTCGATGGAAAAGGCCAACGTTCAGCAGTGGACATCCAATGGCTGATATGATGATGAACAATATATAATAAATATACATATTATGTACATAGACATAAAACATATACATAAACATATTATGATTATATTGCGACAATTACTATCTATTAGTGAGTCACACTTTTTAAGACGATACATAACGCAAGCTTGCGATGGAGCTCGTCTTGTTGGAAGGGGAAGAGAGTTACATATACAGGTACAGCTGGTTATGTATAAAAATTATTATAATAATATTAATAGTAATATACTAATCTTATTCCATCCTTCTACTCCTCCTTAGGTACCTTAAATGCAAGTTCACTTTCCTTTCCGACTCTCATGATAGATCAATTCGCTCTGTAAATAATCTATCTCTTTCTACTTCTATTCATCGGTCTGGGTTTTTGTCCGATTCATTTGCTGTGTTTGCTGTTCGTCTCTGGAACATGTTACTTGAATCTATTCGTAAGGCTCCTTGACGTGACTCATTTAAGAGACAAGTTAAGGAATTCTTTTAAACCAAAATTTAACCTGATTCGATGAACCCAATAAACACAATAAATCTGTGTTTTGATTATTGTCGTCAGCTTGTTAAGTATAATGTTTGTAAATATGTGTGTATTTATATATCTGTTTATGTATATGTATGTATATATTATGTATTTAATATAATAAACATTACGAATTTTATTTATTTTATTTTTTTTTGCCTTTCAAACAAAATATATTTTCTCAATTTCCAATTTTTGCACACCTACAAATTTTCGCTCTTGTGCGTTCTAAGGTTGGCCGGTAGAGAATGCTTTTAGCATTAAACCCGCCTTTTGTACAATTCAGTTTTGTGTTGTGCAATAAATTATAAATAAATAAATAAAATTCAATTGATATATCATTTTTTATTTAAAATCTATCTTAAATTATTTGAAACCTGTATATCAAATTCTGTTACGTTTTCGGATAGATATTTATTTCGGATATCCGATAGTTTCCGTTACGAGGCTCCGTAATATTGCTGATGTAATATTGTGTGAAGCAAAAGTGAGAATAAATATCATTTTAAAAAGATTCCGAAGCGAGTTTTTAGCTTCAAGAATTTTTATTTATTTATTTATTTTAACCACAAACAAGCTTACAATGAAAATTATATAAAGCTTAAGTAGTGCTCTCTAAACATGCATCAGGGAAATGTTCATTAATTACGTTAGTAAAACTATATTCACTAAATAATCAGTGAATTTTAATAACATAATATAATCTGTAGAATTTCCCTAATTTTGAGTGACTGGTCACTTTTTATCAATGTGAGAATTGTATCATGCAAAATAAGTAACTATTCAATGTACTAATATGTTAATATCTGCAGAGTCCACTAATTTGATCATTGAATATTTGAATGCGTATTAGTGAGTATTCACTAACTTGTTATTGAAATTCACTGATATATAGTGAATACAGCTTCAGTAGCATAATCAATGAAAATTCCACTGATTCATGTATAGAGAGTAAGGAGACCGAATAGTTCTTTTTGTTTGTAAAATGGGAAGGAAAATATAAAGTAAATTTAAATATAATATAAATATAAAAGTTTGTAATATTAAGAACTGGAATAGTAATTTTGTTTTGTATAAAATTTCATGGTTGATATTATATGTATACATATATGGGTAATATTTTTTTTTGTTTTTAAAAAGGGGATGATGTAGTAACGGAACGTTGCTTGTCAAATGTCAATGTCTTTCACATTGATGCGATCAAGGAATTTATATCATAGCTAACTTAATAAAATTGTATATTTAAATATGAACCTTGAAATATTTGACATAAGGTTGACATTGGTTTATAAACATGTAAAGTGAAAAATCGTTCCGAGCATTTCGTTGACTACTAGTATTTTGTCTCGTTCTTACGAGAGTTGACTTGAATCCATGGTAGAAAGAGATGCAATCCCGGCCGTAGGAACGTTATTTGAGTGCACCTGAGATTTCCAGTTTGTATATAAATTCCTTGGATGCGATATAGTTGATTGAGTCACTCTCTCTCTCTCATTGGCCTATCCAGAAAACGGACGTTAACTTGTAAACTAGTAATAAGATTAAATATTAAAGAAATATTGTTATAACTAAAATAAACTATAATAAAGAAAACAAAAGACCTCAACAGTGGTTTTATTAATAAAACAACGAATAATATATCAATATCTGTCTGTCTATTGCCCAAAGGTATCGTTAGGCAATTGACTACGTCGGTATAAAATAAAAAAATAATAACAGATATTTTAGTGTACCAGCGTTTACTATTTCTCATACAAATTGAAGTTTCTCATACAATCTCGCACAAAGTTGGAAGAAAATTCAATATTTTGTGAATGCATAGGCTTTCAGACGCAATCGACTGAAAAAAGTCTTTGATGTGATTCACAAATATTGGACGGGGAGCCTTTTGTGGCGTACTCGTTAATAACAGAGGCAGTTACTTTTACAGGTTTTTTATTGAAAACCGGTATAAGAGATATGCTTCATGGTAAATTTTAAGTCACAGCCGCCTCACTTGATATCGTCTATATGTATATATTATAAAGATTCGTTTGATCATTTTTAATCTCATTAACTCTATTAACTCGATAGACTTTAGTAACTTTTGAAGTGTATTTGAATAAAGGAAATTTAGATTTTGATTGATTTTGTGTTAGGATCTAACCAGCAACCGCTAGTGCAAGAGCTGAGAGTTGTTGATAACTGAGACAACTCATCGTACTCCCTAAACATGAATTAGTGGAATTTTCATTAATTACGTTAGTTAAGCTGTATTCACTACATATCATTGAATTTCAATAACAAGTTAGTGAATATTCACTAATACACATACAAATCTTCAATGATCAAACCAATGGACTTTGATATTCACATATTCATAAATTGAATAGTCACTAATTCTGCGTGGTACGATTCTCACATTGATAAAAAGTGAACAGTCACTTAAAATTTTGTGAAGTTCAACCGATTCATGTTTAGAGGTTATTTCGTGACCATGTCGTAAAATTGCCCACGTCACGTAATATTCGAAAATTCGACCATTTCATGAAATTTTTCACCGTCCATTGGCCACATCATGACGTGTCTTGGCCAGATCAATAAGAAATCGTTTGTCGATATGGTCAACTAAACGCGCGACTACTTCGTGAATTGGTGAAGATTATTTGATCATGTCGTAAAATGGTTACATAAATAGCAGATAGAGGCAATGGAAGCGCTTTGTTTATGTATCAACATGACGGCCGCTTATAAAGGCGGGTACTCACTAGCGAGCTGTAACCGTAACATGCGTGATACAGTACGAGGTTCTAGTGTGTACGCTTGTTACAGTTTAGGCTCACGACGCCACCGGAACGCTTTCACCGAGCGTACTCATTAGCGAGCTGTAACCGTAACTTGCGTGATACAGTACGAGGTTCTAGTGTGTACGCTTGTTACAGTTTAGGCTCACGACGACGCAGGAACGCTTTCACCGAGCGTACTCATTTTGCGAGCTTAACCTGTAACCAAACAGATACAGTAACGAGGTTCTAGTGTGTACGAGAACGCTACTGACAAGCCGGATCTGCGAGCGCCCTTTGATTCGCGGCAAAAACCGACAATCGTCGGCTCGCTGCGAATCGCTCGTGTAGCGTTCGTTGCAGGCTCGCGACACACTATGTTTTTAGTAACAGTAACGGTTACAGTTACGTGCAACGTTACGGGTCCAGAAATGAGTACGTTGTAAACGTCGGCTCGCTACAAATCGCACGCGTACCGCTCACAGCAGGTTAGCAAACCACGTACACATTATGTATTTTGGTTACAGTGCATGCAACGGTTACAGTTACAGCTCGCTAGTGAGTACCCGCCTTAACACAAATAAAGGAGAGTAGGGTGACCACGCGAAAAAAAGACCATGGACTATTGCTGGCTATCCAAATATGACATTATGGAAACTACGGATTAGGAACATCTTATATTCAAGGAAAAAAACTTAACCTTACCCAATCTAATATATTCTGGATTTCTATTATATATTTTGTGGACATCCTATTTACACGATGTCGCCAATCGTGGATGATAAAATCGTAAAACGTTTACGAGTGGTCAAATTTAGTGGTCCACATCATGAAATGCGACCACTTCATAAAATTCTCGATCATGGCCACGACTTCTACATTTAGTTACAAGTGGAAACGTTATTAATTTAGGTTTTAACAATATCAAAACCAAAATTTCCTTATTCAAGTAGGCTTCATAAGCACTCTTTAATCGTCATTTTACAAATTATATAACATTTTTTTATTAACTATAGTTAATGTGAAGCTATCACCGATTCAGAATATAGATTCTGCTGAGAATAATTGGCAGGCAAAAACTGAACTCTGTTACTCTTTAAAAAAAAAAAAGTCAATAATAAGTCATTATAAATTAAGTCATTTTATGTCTTGCATGATGGACAACGCTACTAATCCGTACACGTCCTTGTCCTTTACATAATCTTGTACAGAGTGATATGCTTTGACTATTACAGACTTTTTAATAAAAAATTTTAAATTTATTTATTAGCAATTGTAAAATCTTTTCTGAGATTTTATTATATATGCGTATAATACCTTGGTAAATAAAGGAGACGTTTAAATTGCGAAGTCGGAAACATGGCTTTACAATTTACAATTCATCGTTTCTTCTCGTCATTTTATACTATGTTTGTGACTGTTTCTGTCTAAATATTAAATATTTTTATGAATATACATAAAACATTTTTTTTTAAATATTAGGCTGTCTTCTGCTAGATGTTTCACATAAAAGAAAGTAAAAAAAAAGAAATAATTAATAATTCTACCGAAATTCCGACTGACGCCTTTCAATGGTTTGATTTTACATTTAAAAAAAAATCTAGCGTGGAACCTGTATCTATAATCGTTACACATGTTTATATAAATAAATAAAAATATGCTTAGCACACACACACGGTCATCTGTTCTTAAGGTAGACAATGTGTGACGACGCGTTGGCGCAGTGGTCACAGCAATTGGTTAATGCGCTAGCAGTCGCGGGTTCGATCCCGCATATGACAATATTTCAATAGGCCATAGAGATGTTTGTCGTGGTCTAGCAATTCGTGCTAGTGTATTGTGTTTCTGGACCCCCGACACAGTGAGCTAATAAAAATATTAGAGTCAGACTCGGTTTGCGACCACAAAAGCCTGGAGAAAAAAAGCATAGTCATTAACAACTGCGCCAACTTGCTATCTAATTTCCAGATCGTCCAATCCAATAGCTAATATTTCTTATTTTAATCTAAAAGTTAATTTAAATCTATATCACTAACAGTAAATAACATAATAAAATCCAACTATGTATGTATATGTCGCAAAACAATTATTCTTAGTGTGAGGTTATTTCACAAGTCACTAAGCCGTAATAAATGTTGTTTTCTAGAAGAAATTAGAACTATCGAGATCGTGTGCGGTCTGTTTGGTATAAAAGATTGCCTGTGTCTTTTTCGGGTCCATGAGCTGAGTGTAAGAGAATTTATACGTATAAAACTCGTAAAATTGTTGTGATATTTAGGAAAAACTAATTATACCATCTTAATGAGAAAAATAAAAGCCAAAATAATTATTTTTAGATTTTTTGTCTGTCTGACTGTTTATTTATTTGTTTCCGCAAAATTTGCGGGTCAAAATTTCATGCAGTTTTACGTTTGTTTTCATGAAGTTCTAACGTAAAAGTTTTTTTTTTTTTTTTTTCGTCGTCCGAAAATTGAACCGATAATTATCGATAACTATCGTCAACTATCGATAATTTTTATCCAACAAAACAACAACACATACATATTCTACCTACGATATGTATTCACATTTTTTTTCAATTAATTCTTTGTAGTTCACTTAAGGATAGGGGGGCCCACAGGGGAAAATTGCTTAGGGCATCAAGTTACTTTAATCAGGCACTGTAGACACATTAACTGCAGGTGAAACTACGTGACACAGCTAGGCTTAAATGTACGTTATTCTTCGAGTAACCACGACGTATATATATATATATATCTGTAAAATGAAGTGTGCCACATAATTCCACATCTTAGAGACCGTTGGGTGTGAGATATCTATAAATATACCTATGTACATATTTTTATATGTTATATTGTATGTAAAATGAAGTATGGTGTTATAATAAAATAAACTCTCACATGAAAACTCTAAACACGAATCAGTGATTTTTCACTAATTTTAAGTGATAATTCACTTTTTATCAATGTGAGGATTGATAAAAAGTGAAAATTTATCGTGCTACGCAAAATTAGTTACTATTCAATGTATGAATAAGTGAATATCAGAGTCCACTGATTCGATCATTTGTATGTGTATTAGTGAGCATTTACTTACTTGTTATTGAAATTAACTGATGTGTTAAGAATATAGCTTCATTAACGTAATTCAAAGTCAAAGTCAAAGTCAAAATATTTTATTCAGCATAAAATTATTACAATTGTTTACTGAACGTCATGAGTCTACCACCAGTTCGGAAAGAAGAAGCCTCTGACCTGAGAAGAACTGGCGAAAGAAACTCAGCGGGACTAATTTTTTTTTTAACGTAATGGTTATGGTAAATTAATGAAAATTTCACTTATTCATATTTAGACAGTGTATAAGTCGCACTAACTTAATTTCCACAGAGATATAAGATATTTTATATGAACTAAACTGAACTAGATCAGCCTGTAAACATCCTACTGCTGGACAAAGTCTTCTTCTTCTTCTCCATATAGAAGAAATATTGGAGCTTAATCCACCACGTTGCTCCAGTCCAGGTTGGCGGATAATTTTCCTACCACGAGTAACGATCGCTATGCTCCGAGCGAGAATCAAACTCGCGACAGTCGGTGATACCAAGACTTTAACGCTACTACATGGTTCTGGTTTCATAACATATATAATTAGAAGTGGGAGTAGTTTGTTTTGTTTTATGAAATTAATTCGTAGACTTATTAACGCGATGTCTGAGTCCCACGTGACCTAAATTTAGGGCTTCTAATATCGACTGACACCGCTTGACCTTTACCCTAGTACATCAATATATCAGCTATATTAATTCAATTATAATTTTGTTAAACGTTCTGATATAGTGGTATGAGTAGTCGCCTCAACGCCGGAGGGGGTTCGATTCCGCTTGGCGCAGATTATCGGAGAGAACGTAAAACCGTCGGTCCCGGTTGTATCATAAACACCTGGATAGCGTTATTCATAGTAGGGAAATTACCCGCCAAACTGCAATGGGGCAGCGTGGCATATTAAGCTCTAATCCTTCTCCTATATAGAGAAGAGGTCATTGCCCAGCGGTGGGACGTTTACAGGCTGATTTAGTTCATTACAGTTTAATCATTTTGTACATCATCTTTTATAACTTAGAAAACCTTTTTTTTTGTCGCATGGGAATCTATTTACGGATGATATCCAGGGTGCCCGGGTCGGCAGTCCTAGACCTATGTCGGACTCGGCACTTTGGAGTGCAATACTAACAGAGTGCAATACTACTAAACCCCTGCGGGAGCCTTCAGCCGCTTTAATTGGAGGGTCCTGGATCTGCAGGGAACAGGATCCTTCCAGCGACAGGCCTCGGCGATAAGGCCAGACTTCTCCTCCATGGGGAAAAAGTCACAAGTGGGGATCGATCCCTCGCCCGCTAAAACGCGGTAACCCACCTCGTTATCCATTCGGCCACCGCGCCGCCTTATAACTTACAAAACCTATCTTACTCCTCTTTAGAGAATAATTTTTTACTAAAGGCGTAAAATTTTCCACGTAAAGCAGACCTCAGCAGAGTATAGGACATGTATTTTATGGTATTTAAGTAAAAACACCGAAAACTCCATATTTTTTTTTAAATAATTTAATTTAATTTTGTTGTCGTACTAGCAGTAGTAGTATACGATACATAATTGTATATGGCGTATTCTTCTACACGTGTACAAAATTTAATGCTTATTTAACAAAATCATATTTATTAATGTAATACAATTTTAAATACAAGTTTATTTTCTGGGTTTACTTGTCATAGGTTTACGTCGTACACTACACCTTCCCCCCTTTTTTGAGACAAAAATTGAGAATATTTAATTTTTGGCTAAACAATACATTTTATTTATTAATACTAAGCTATTTACATATTACATTGTACAAACATGCTTACTTATACTACATACAATTGTTTAAATACTGTAATAATGCTACAATGCACTTAAATAAAAGTACAGAATAATAATAAAAAAAAATTAAAATAAAATTTTTAATTTTAATCAAAAAAAGTACAGAATAGTTATCATGTTTACAAATTAATATTACGATTATCTAGCTTATTGACCTTTTAATTAATTAATTTTATTTTTTAACTTAGAATAAAGTAGTTGATTACAATTAGTTAATTTTTAAAATTTTATATATTTCTCACATGGTTGATAAAATAAATTCGGATCCTCTATCTGACACAATTTCATTAGAAATTCCATATCGCAATATAAAATTATCGTTTCCTTATTTAAAAGCGGGTACGCTTCAACATACTTCGTAAGCTCACACTGTAACGTTAATATATAACAGTATCCATTCGCGTCTTTTGTTAATGGACCTACCAAATCTAAAAATATCTTATCAAAAGCCGTTGTTGCCGTACTAGTAATACATAGTGGCTGCTTAATATTTTTATTAAACTTTTGTTTTTGACATTTTTCACAATTATTTACAAATTTTATAATGTAATTATTCATGCCTGGCCAATAGTTGTAACGCTTTACGTTATTGGTCATTCTTCAAATGCCTGCATGGCCTCTAGTTGGCAATAAATGAAAATCATTTAATATGACTCGCCTATCATCTTTATCATTTATTTTCTTGACACCTTTTATTATACATAATCGGGGTCCAAACACTGACCTACATTTATTATCCATATATTGAGCTCTTCATAGCTCTTATAATATAAGCGGTATCATCATTTTGTAGTATTTATGCATACTTCTTTTATATTTTGTGCCTTGCAAAAAATATCCAATTCCTCGCGAAGGAATCTCGTTCCGTACACGATCGAGAACTTGGGTTGCGACACAATGTTAATAAGAATGGCGAGTATATTATAAGATTATTTGACTGAAAATACAGTCCTTTTGTTTCAATATTTTTTTATAGTCTTTTTTATAAAAACTTAACTCAGGAAAATTATTTGGTTTTTTAGGAATCCCAACCATGTTTGGGTGATCAGTCCAATTATAGTTAGAACCCATGGACACAAAACCTATTTTTTTTTCTATCTCTTTTAAAGTTGTATTTTTCTAAGCGCAAACGAAACTTAGTGCCCCTACTCTAATATTAATAATTGCTTTAATAATACGAAATCCGATTTCTTAGTGAGGAGATGCGTCATTATTTCATCAACCATTTGTTACACACTACTATAAATACTTGATAGTCTTAACTTAGCACTTTGAGACAATCTTGTCTTTAATACAAAATTAATTAATAACTGTGCTTCCGCGTCCCTAATCATCGTAGAATAAAACTCTACCGCGTCAATTAATTGATTAGTGACGGCTTCTGAGCCATCCATGACTGGCAAAAATGACACTGCCGTCTTTAAATCAAAACTATATTTTGAAGCCATGTTTTGTTTAGATTCCTCTTTGTTACAATTACATGTATCTTATATCTTTATATAATAATTATATTTCTATCGCAATACAACTTTTTTTTTCCAAAAAAAAAAAAACTTACATTTCTTAATTAAAAAAAATTACATTTCTTATTAAAAAAAATCTCTGGCATCTAATTATTAATACACTATTTAATAACACATTATTTAATAAAAAAATATTATTACCTGTGAATTTTTAATCTTCCATATTTTGACCTGGTCTCAGCTTGGCTTTATACCACTTCTTGTTTGCGTACAATTCCTGTAACTGCCTGGCGCTCAACCTTCTTTGTGAAGAACTTGTTGATTTTCCTTACCGGTCTGTTACAACAAGATGATTTATCGTGACTACGCTGCAACCATGTACACCAGGGGACAGGTCTCTCTGCATTTTCTTGCCTTGAACTGCGATATAGAACTTGCAAAGTTTTGTTCTATAAAGATCTCCTCTTTCATGTTTTCTTAATTTTTTTCTATTTATTTCATTTTGATATTTTTCGTTTTTATACTTTTCCAATCCCGTCTTTAATTAATTTAATTATTTATTATTTAGTCAGTAGACGGTGCGGTGCGCGTGCACTGTATAGCGCTTGCACGCGCACCGCCTGACAGGGTCGCCATGAGATGTCTTCTTATCCTGGCAGGGTCGCCATGCGATGTGCGGTGCGGGAGATATAATAATACGACCAAAGTTGATTCTCAATTGATCATCGATCCTTTAAAATATAGTGTTTTATAGTTGTTTTCAAGTAGGTCGTAGTATTTTTGTTATTTGTTGTCAGCGAAATAAATATAATGTTCAAAGTTTAATTATAAAAATATAATGTGCAAAATTTAATGCTTATTTAACAAAATCATATTTAGTAATGTAATACAATTTTAAATACAAGTTTATTTTCTGGGTTTACTTGTCATAGGTTTACGTCGTACACTACAAATAAATAAATATGCTTAATACACACACACGTTCGTCTGTTCTTAAGGTAGGCAACTTAATGCCTGTGTTTTAGGTAACAGCCGACTGATACATTTTTGTTTTGTAATAAATCTATATTACACCCAGACTTGGGGCGAGAATTGAACCCACAACCCTCTAGCAGAAAGCAGGGTCACTGCCAACTGCAACAACGGGCGAGTAAGTCATAATTTATGAAAATTTATAGTCGTTACCTAGTATGCTGTTTACAGAATTCAGTTTTCTAAGTAAGATTGCGGTGCCACCATGTGTATGGTAAAAATTGATATTAGTGATTCTTGTAATATCATTAAATATTGAAATGAAACAAGGAAAATATAAATATTTAACGTAATAACTGTTTGCTCCTAAGCTCAGTAAAGTACATCTCAGAAATGTCTCGAGTGCGAATATTTTCTGAGACTAAGGCTTGGTCTAATTCCAAGGAGATTACGTTTTTTAATGTATATTTGTATTTCATTAATATATATTATTAAGATAAAGATTTGTTACGCTTTTATTGAACTAGAATGTTTGTTTTAGACCAATAAACGAGCTAGCAGGTCACCTGATGTTAAAAACGATCTCTGTCTGTGAACAGTTATAGCTCCAGAGGAGACACATAAGCGTTAGTGACTAAATGGCATGAAAAGAAGTAAATAGAAAAGAGCCAAGTATAAAGAAAAACGGAGAAGGATGGTTAGCTGTCAGATATTAGTCATCGTACGTAATGCAGTTATTTCATACCCATTTTCTGTCAGAATTTGGTACTATTCTAGCTAACCCAACCACATATGTGTAAAAATGCTTACTTCTAATCTGTCTGAGAGTCTGATGACAGTCCTGGTATAGCGGAGACAAAAAATTCCTCAAAAACACAACTGGTTTCCTACTCGGAGGGAAAGTTTGTTTTGTAAAAAAAATTGTTTTTGTTTTGGGTGTTTCTCTTAGTGCGTCTGATCTGTTTCATTTGATTTCATTTATACGCTCAATTGCCCGTTGATAACTACTAGTTGACAAGAGCTTACAAACTAACCGCAATAACCGCAAACGCCTTTGTCAAGTAATGGTCGCCATGGCTATATTGCCGATGTCAACTTTTTTCGACACGGCCATTAGTACGCGAAGTGCACCCGTCAATTACAGGTTGATTAACGTATATGTAACGTATATATGAGAAATTACGTTACAAAATGTAAGAGGCCTTGGGGATTTTTGTGAAGTTGATAAACTAAAAGCTCATTGCCCGGACATTAAAGCGGTTATAAGTATATATATCTCTTAAGGTTTCGGATTTTCAGATCAAAAAAACAACTGTGTATATATGGAATTTATACAATTATAATGTGATTTATTAGTTCCATTGCTTTGTTGCCATCCTATACATGTATATATATATATATATACATGTATAGGATGTATATATATATATATATATACAGGGTGACTGGCGAGATACTATCGGTGTTTAAGGAGAGTGCTCGGTGCATGGTTCTCATTCGAATTATGTAAAAATATAACATAAATATTGATAAGCTTCTAAGTAAAGTTGCCCAACAGTTATCTAATTATTTACGCGTCGTCTGGACACCCTAGTTTCCACGCGGTAGTTAATTACGTCCAAACACCGCCAAGTGTTAAGAGGGTTGGCGGTTAATTCCCTAACATAAGTAACGATCGTTATCTTGTCTATGATAACAACAGTGATCGACGGCTGTACGTGCTCTCCGAGGCACGGTAGGGATCCACAAGGACATACACCCAGACCGGAAAAAAATATTTGTACAAATATCTGTCCCAAGCGGGAATCGAACCCGCGACCACCAGCGCGTGGCGTTGCAGTTGAGGCAACTACTCGCACCACTACACCAGAACGTCGCGTGTCGTGTTTTCATTTAATGATATTAACGAATTATTTACAACGATTTTCAATCATTAAACTACCTATTTACCTACATAACTACACTAACACACACACAGTCACTTTTAACAGTTTCGAAAGCAATGGTGATTCTGCATTTGTGTATTGATAAGCCATACCTAATTACTAATGACAGATTACACTAACACACGATAGATTAGGTATACGCGTATGATCGATCGCTAGGCGCGCAGGAGCCGGGAAGACACACGCAAAAAACACACAAACAAAAAACCCAACTGCGTAAAATACTCTTATTATAAACAAAAAAGAATAAAACAATTTACTAGCTTTCATTTGAAACCCATATTGCTACAGTAAGAAAAAAATCAACCCCCCCCCCTTCATTCCGCCATTTGCGGGCGCCATTTTGAAAATTTATATAGCCTATGTCACTACTACAATTTAGACAAATCCAACGACACCTCATATGTCAAAAACCGTCCAGCCGTTAGGGCTGTAGGGCGTGCCAAAGAAATGGACATACATACATACATATTACATACATACATTCGAAAAACATAACCCTCCTTCTGTCGCAGTCGGGTAAAAAACAATCAGTGTTAGCATAATGAATACGAGCAGCTCCTCAGAGTCTGATTTGGAAGCAATGGATTTTATTTTTAATATATCCCTACCCAGAAACTTAAGGCGTAGGAAAAATTACGGATGAAGAATTTCAATTGAGATATCGCTTTAATTTAATAAGAACACACAGATAAAGTGGACAATGATGTCGTTCATAAATAAGGACTTGTCATATTTTTTTAACTAAAACAGTGCTAAGCCACTTATTTATTCTCGAAAAAAATATTCTAGTAAATAAAACTAGTATTCAAGATGAATTAAAGTAATAAAATCAATTTTAGACACGATCTCTTAAACAGAGCCATCTAGCTGTAAATAAAAGTACAAGTTTGTAATGTACGACGTAAATGACAAGTAAACCAAGAAAATAAACTTGTATTTAAAATTATATTAAATTTCTAAATATGATTCTGTTAAATAGGAATTAATTATTTTATAAACATTGAACATTCTATTTCTCTGACAATAAATAAGTAAAATGTATGTTAATAACTCGTGTACGAATATAAAAACCTTATATTTTTACATAATAAATGAAACGATGATCATTTGAGAATCAACGTTGGTCGTATTATTTTATCTCTCATACGTCGCACATCTCATGGCGACCCTGTCAGGATAAGAAAACATCTCAAAGTTCCTAACTGTCAATAGAGGTCACTAGTATTGACTCACTACAATATCGAACTAGAGTTTTCTATCATGTTCATAGATGTCGCTAATTAATGTAATTTTTAACAACTTTGTTCATTCAATTTCTCTATCTAATCGATTATTTTTGGTATAATCTGTGCCAACCATCTATGTATCGTTCTTTGTTCGTTTCTTAACTAAGTAACAGCTAGTCAATGTTTATAAGTAAACAAAAGTTAATCATTGATTTGTAGATTATGAGAGGATTAACGAGATTTTTATAAGTAAGACCGTGAATAGCTCGTTACGTATTATATTTTTTTTAACTCAAACAGTGTTAGGCCACTTATTTATTCTCGAAAAAAATATTGTAGTAAATAAAAGCAAAAAGTAATAGCAAGAATAAGCCATCTAGCGACCAGTAGCCAAAACAATTGATTGATTATAATATTAGCAGACAGTGTAATGGTTTTTTCACTAGGTGTCGCTAGATAAAGATCAGATTTGATAGAATAATTTTTTTAATATGTTGAAAAATTATAAAGTTACTTTTGAAAATATTAAAAAAAAAACACAACAAAAATAAACTTTGTGAATTGTTGAACAGCCAACTGTTGTTTATTAAATAAAAGCAAGGAACTACGGTCCTTGCGGACCAGTAGTTTTGCTACTTGCCGATAGAGGCATACTAATCACCGAACTTTCTAGACAAAATAAATAATTTAATTTAAATATTACTTACGAGTTGAAAGATATGTTTATTCCATTTGATTTTGATGTGATGAGCAACAGATTTATTGACTAGGTAAATGATGTAAACTTGGAACAAAAATAAAATAATATTAACTGTTCACCTATCTTGGTATTCCCGGCGTATTTAAAAATGGAATCATACTCGTAGTCTTGGATTAGTGCTTAATATTACGCTAACAGTAGGTACTCTGCGATTGGGGAACATCTCCCGGTACAAATTGATAGTACCCGGTAAGCTATCATTACATTAACACGAACCATATTCAAGTACTCTTCATTTGTGTACTGATAAGCCATACCTAATTAAGGGTCACACTCACACACGACAGATTAGGTATACTCGGAATATCGAACGCTAGGCGCACGCGCGGGAAAACACAAAACAGACGTCCAAACCATACGTTGGCGCTAGCCTACTGACCTAGTGACCTAGTAACGTGATTCGTCGATCGAATAAGCGATTAGCCGCGGGGCGGGGGTGCGGGTACTGGCAGCATAGTACAACACCGCGTCGCACGCGCCGCCGGCATGACTGGAAAAGTGACAACGCGTCTTTTATTTGAATTGAAATTTATGAAAATTTGGTCCAAAATTAAGTTCCTATTTTTTTTACATAATTCGAATGAGGATCATGTGCCGGGTATTCTCCTTGAATATTGATGGTAATTCACCAGTCACCCTGTATATATATATATATATATTTTTTTTTTTTAAGCAAGTTTTGAATTCGTTCTAAAAACTTTTTACCGCTCATTGCTTAGACCACACTTGCCGTCTGACACTTAGGTGTCTGAGAAAAGCGAACGTGGCTTAGTGAGTATGATTCAGGGCACGTAATTTCTTGGGTTAATTAAACGATACAAAGTACGATAATTGTGTAAAATTGTGTTTATGTTAAGGGTTTATGTTTGTTCAAGATACTAGAAACGTTTTCAGTTTACAACAAGTTTTATAACGAGTAATTACTTTATGCAGAGAAAATAAAATCTATTTGTTTGAAATTTATCAACTTTGAATGAACTGAATTTATTAATACCATTTACACATAATTATAGTCAATGTTATGCCAGTCAATGTTATATAAAAAATGTTACTTATAATATCTCCAAGAATATTTGTACAAAGTTTCATGATGATTGGTTAAGTAGTTTTCGCGTGTAAGCGTAACAAACAAACTTACATTTCACATTTATAATATTAGGGATTGGTAAATTTTTAATTAGCTATTGTTTTCAGCTGTCACCTATGAAAATTAACTGCACCAGAGGGGACAATTTTTTTTTTACTGCTTATGTTATATTTTTCACTATATTAAAAGTAGCTACTGTAGTTGCGTGGTCCTATCCTGATCAACCAGTCTAACATAAGTTATAGCCAATTACCTAAATCTAGGCTTTACTGCAATATGACTGACGAATCATAGTTGTAACAAAGAAAAAATAATAGGAGTTTTTTTTTTTAAATTAATTGTTTATCGTGTAGTGTACGACGTAATTCTATGACAAGTAAACCAAGGAAATAAATTTGTATTTAAAATTATATTACATTATTAAATATGATTTAATATATGATGATGATGATGTTAAATAAGCATTAATTATTATTTTATAAACATTGAACATTCTATTTCGCTGACAACAAATAAGTATAATGTATGTTATTATATGTACAAATTAGCTTGATCTTTTTGACAGATGTAAATTTTTCTAATCGACATAACTTTGCAATGACGAAAATATTATTTTCTTAATTTAAATGATTTTAAAAATTGTTAAAATATTAAAAAAAAATACATATAAAACAAAAGTCCCCAAAGATTCAAGTGTCGTCCGAAAATTTTAAGACTTTTTATTGCTTCAAAGTAAAATTTTAATAGGAACACAGAAAGTAATAGACGCTTGTAAAATGTTAGATCGGTCGGACGGATTTTTGTTTCGACCGTTAATATTTTTACAAATTTTAAAATCATTTAAATTAAGAAAATAATATGTTCGTCATTGCAAAGTTATGTCTACCAGAAAATTTACATCTGTCAAAAAGATCAAGCTAACTTGTACAGGTTATAATAAGTCACGTATCGACATACTTGAACGCAACTATAAAAACCTTATATTTTACACAATAAAGGATCGATGATCAATTGAGAATCGACAAGCGTTGTTTTATTACATCTCCCGCACCGCACATCTCATGGCGACCATGCCAGGATAAGAGAACATCTCAATCGATTAATATTGTTTCAACATGACATGGTTTTTTCATGGCTTGCAAAAAAAGCAGTGATTACTTAACTATTTGTAAAGCTAATCGCATAACGATGGGATCAGAACACGCTCGATCGTGTACACATAGATTACCCCAATTCTTTTACTGATTCTTAATCCGCTAACAAAATCCAGACATGCTGACATACTCAAAATATGGCTCATAAATGTTAATATCTATAATTATAAATTTTTTGCCGTGAAGTGACCGGCAGAGAAGTATAGTTCTGACCTCTTTCTTGTGGAGGTATTGTAAAAGGCGTCTAAGGCCATAGTTGTGCGAATAATTAAACAATAACGAGGATAGTGATGGGCAGCAACGTCACTATATCCTGCTACAAGACACTGCGTTCGCCAATCCGCCTGCCAAGCGTGCAAGTATTGGCGAACTCTACCCAGAAACGACAGGGAGATCTACAACAGTTCAGTTCAGCAGTGGACATCCGACGGCGGTGGATTTTTCCATTTTCCTTCAAAAGTTTTAAATAGATTTATATAACCAGGCTTGAAACAAACAAAAAAAATACAGGTCTAAATGTTAAAGTTGAAATTGGCGCATTTGTTTATGAAGCTAAAAAGTTCAATTATATTTATATAAATCTCGTTTTATGTCTTGAGTAACAAAGAGGGAACATTAAATTGTTAAAAATTCGATTTAAAATTGTAAAGGATTTTTTTAAATAAAATTTAGTGATGTAGATCTGAGCTAGAAAGTACAAACACAGCATAGGTAATTGTGCAAAATAAACACTATTATTCATTACGCAATATTATGTATTTTAATCGTGACTTGTGAACATCATAATATATATTATATTTCCAATCGGACGACCAATCTGGTGCGACGACCGTTCTGATGTAGTGGTGCGAGTAGTCGCCTCAACGCCGCGCACCGACGGTCGCGGGTTTGATTCCCGCTCGGGACAGATATTTGTATCTGTACAACCCGCAGTGGAGCAGCGTGGTGGATTAAGCTCCAACCTTGCTTCTGATAAGAGGCCTTCGCTCAGCAGTGGGTTGTTTATAACCTGATACAGTATAGTACAGTACATTTTTCCTTTTCCTTTTTTTCTTTTTTCTTTTGTGTTGTCTTTTGTGTATACACGAGGCATCGTGTGGCTGCTGCCAAATTGCGACGCAAATAACGAAAAATGGTCCTTCCTATCGTCTGTTTGCATAACTTGTTATGTCAAATAGAGAAGGACATGTGCATCAGCAACTTTTATAAGTGGAATCTAATAACTTTAGGCTGTAGCCATTTGAAGCTGTAACATGAAGATATACTGCAAGTATCAGACGATGTATTCCAAGCCTTCCGAATGAGTTCACGTGAATGATTGCCTCATTGTACATAGCAAGTATATAAGTCTATTTACTTATAACTATATATAGAGAGACTGGCTTAGGTTAGGGTAACCATATTATCTTAATTGTCGTCTTTCGCTGGATTTTATTAAATTCTATTTATGAACTTCAAATCATATAAATGATTAATGTTATCTGCATAAAATATAGAGCTATTGTAAATATTTTATTATGACTTACTTTTAATTATAATATATATTTATGAAATTAATACCAATAACCTTGATATAAGAGTGGGAGAGCAAGAGTACCTTCACTGATTCAACTAATGATTACCTAATTTATAAAGCCTTTTAGGTATTTATGATACAGCTTGTGTAAATTATAAAATTGTGTCAATTGCAGATAAAAAAATATAGGCGAAAATATGTGTATCAAAGCAGGTTTATAATCAGAATATTGATAAAACAACTAATGAATGAATGTAATGAATGAGTCAAGTCTCTTTTCTGTCTTACTCATTCTGTTGACTTTCGTTAGGAAATTAATAAAAATCAAACAGCGAAGAAAGATTATTCTTGTATGGAGAATATTT
Organism: Euphydryas editha; assembly: GCA_036937285.1. NCBI lineage: Eukaryota > Metazoa > Arthropoda > Insecta > Lepidoptera > Nymphalidae > Euphydryas > Euphydryas editha. Next base: position 1,678,896 of record JAUPFZ010000013.1, on the reverse strand, counting down.
CAATTTATTATGTTTTATTTATACGTTGTCATAGCAGCCATAGAAATATATTGTGATAGCAAGGGTAGCCAAGTTCTAAGGAAAGTTCTGTTAAAAGCAACGGATTTAAGGACCGTAAAGTCATAGAAAAGTGGTCTCAATGGTACGTTTTGAGTACCTAAATCTGTAAGCGCCAAAATTTTCCAACCTTTCAATGCTTAATGGTACTTATTTTTAGTAAAAAATTATTATTTCATTCAAAAATAAATTAAAAAGAAAAAAAAAAAACAAACACCTCAACATCAATAAATATTACGAAATTATTTACTTGAATTGTAACAATATGCAACGGTTAAACCATTAACTCTTTAATAAAAAGCTTATTGTAGTTCCTCTCGACAGTGAACTACGACGATATAATATAATCAAGCAAAAATAAATTAGAAGCTTGCTTTTGATAAGATTTCTATAGTACGTGATTAAATTATAACAATTTTTTTAAATGACTTTACTGCTCCTATTCTTACTTTGCTGCTTCTCTTGTTTTCTAATATTTATTTTTTACTTGTCCAAATATAAATATGGTTTTGGAGTTGCCCTACTTCGAGGTCAAGGTAACACTTTCCTTTTGTGATTTCTTTAAGTGTCTGATTAATCTTGTAGAATAGGGTTCGTTATTGTATAAAAGTGGTAATTTGGAAAGGAATAAGTCACCGTTACTCATCATATTTTTGTGTAATTTTATCTACTGCTATTCTCCGACTTTGTTTAGTATCTATCCAGTTCATGTCATGAGTACATCTATCTAGGACAAAAGGTCTAAGTTGGTAGATCCAACTTTGAGAGAGAGATCAATCGTCGAATCTAGAATGGGCAGCGCTCGGGTTAAGTTAAAAAACATCGTTTCATTCGTCACACCTCAGTGCCTGAAGTCGAAAGTCTTCGACCAATGTGTGTTGCTAGTGATGACATACGGATCTGAGACGTGGTCTCTGATTATGGGGCTTTTAAACCAGGCTGCAAGTCGCATAGTGAATAATGGACAGGTCTATTCTTGATATTTCTTTGTGAAATCGAATAACACTTTCTTCGGCACGCCAGGTCCAGATTTTTTTTTGTATCGCAGGGGAACCCATTCACGAGTGATATCCAGGACGCCCGGGTAGGCAGTCCTAGACCTATGTCGGACTCGGCACTTGGGGCTGCAGTACCGTACTAAATTCCTGCGGAAGCCTTCACACGCTTTAATTGGAGGGTCGCGGATCTGCAGGCAACAGGATCCCTCCAGCGACTGGCTGGTCTCGGCGAAAAAGCCAGACTTTTCCTCCATGGGGACTGTCCGTCTCACCTCTGAACAGTCCCGATGAGGCCGTGTCTAGTAGGACCGGGTTCCCACCCCGGCCCGACACGGGCACAGGGGCGTTACTGGGGGCGCTTTAAGTAGCGCCTCCTACGCAACCATATTCGTCGCCCGCGGATGGAGGCCACGTTGGCGGCCTCCTCTCTGACCCGCTTTTCGGCCTCCTTCTGGGACATTACTGTCTCTCAGAAGGAGACCATCGCCTTCCAGGACTCGGCCTCGCCGAGCATCGCGGTGATGAGTTTTTGCGTGAAAACATCCAGACAAACTTTCGCATTTATAATATTAATAGGATTGATATAATTTTTTAGAATATATTTTAAAATAAATTTGAGTTTACTTAAAAAAGAAACAAAGACACACAAAAATGAAAACGAAACTAATATCAAAAATCTAAATTATTAAAATTATCGAAAGAAATAATTTAAAATATCAATAAAACTAATAATAAATACATAACGTCTCACATTCAATAGCCCTCAGTAGGATGTGACCCTGTGTCGGGAGTCCGGAAACACACACAACACAAACAGAAGCGTCCAAAATACAACACACATTTTATTATTATATAATATAATTTGTTATTGTATTAATTTGTATGCGCGTTGTGTATGTGACGTAAGTAATAATGAATTATGATAACATTTTATGAACTTAGTCACACATTCAAGCATAAATTTTGCAATTTATTTGTTTTCTGGCTTAAAAAGTACTCTTTAGAGGATTTTCTTAACGAAGTGTTTAATTGTTTTAAGTTCAAGAAAACGAGAAGTTAAAGAGATTTGTTTAGTTGAAGTATTTCTTTGTTATTTTGTGTAACATGACACGTTTTATTTTATTAAAAAAAAAGTATAGTTTAACTTAAACGTAAATGTGTATCTTATTGTGTTAAAACCACGTCACTTGTCTAGTTATTATTATCTATATTATACTAACCAGTTGTTTTTTGTTTCACACGCGTTAAAATTTAAAGCTACTGATGGAAAAATAATTTTATTATTAAAATTTGTTAAGTAATTTTAGTGATCATCCATACAAATAATAAATCTGTTAAAACCTCCGTTTTATTAATACACTATATATCATCAAGAATAAATTTTAATAGCGCGTTTTTTTTTTGAATCAGCGCCATCTCTTATCGTTTTTTGTTCGTGCACGTATCACTTAAAAAGTACAAAACCAATGTAAATAACTTTAATACATAAAAATTATGCATAACTCACAGTATAATTTAGTTTTTGTTTCATTGTAATTAAATTTAAAAATAAATATTTAAGAAAATAGAAATAGGTACCTACGCCGCCAACGCCATCTGGTCTAAGGAATCTTAAAAACTCACAAAACTTATTTTTGAGTTATTATTTTGTTAAACTTAAAAGTTAAATCGTTAAAATCGTTTTAATATTTTAAATAAACATCATTTTCAATTAATATAGGTACTATTATGTTAAATGTCACAAAATATAAAAACGATATGCTACCATTATACGATAGATGGCGCATGTAGGTGATAAAAAATATAAATTTATAATTTTTAAAATTTTAGTTACATGCCCGTGCGAAGCCGGGGCGGGCCGCTAGTTACAAATAAAAAAGGTCGTATTATAAACGACGATAAAGCAGAGCAGAAAGGTTCTCGAGTTGAGACCACGTACCGGTAAGGGCAGCGTCGGACGGCCGTCTGCGAGACGACTTAAAGAGAGAGTCGCCGGAAGCCGTTGGATGGTCTCTGAAGGTCAATGGGGGAGGTTTACGTTCAGCGGTGGACATCCAATGGCTGATATGATGATGATGATGATGAAATGATGTATTGATAATTTTAAAAGAGTATCTGATGTTTATCCTGCCAGTTTCTCTCATCAGAATTTACATTCCGAATAATGACGTAGCTTCATATTTATTATATTGACGGTTTGAAAAAGCTTTTAACGCTTACTTGAATTAAGTAAATTTTAACTGATTCACTAATTACAGATAATTAATATACATAATAACAATGTTGAAAATTCAACAGCACCCAGTTGGATGAAGCCGTGTCAAGGGTCCGAAAACATAACAAAAACTAAAACTAAAATCTGTATGACCTTTAAAAACATTTGTTATGAACAATTAAAATCAATCTCAATCTCAATTCACTCTATGAAAAAAAAAATGCAATAATTGTATAAATTTGACAGTTTATAGACTGATGTCATACCGTTCGGATCAAGGTGCGGGCTTGCAAAGCGTTTCCGTGGCCGTGCGTTGGTATATCGATCGCGTCGCATTGCGGCGGCACGCGATCGTCTGTTTTAAATTTACTATCGTCCTCATTATGCAATCGTTTATAGTGAGACCTGTGTTTGACCAACTTGAAGTTAGGAACGTAAGCTGTGAATATCTCGCAGTTGGGCAAAGGAGATGGAAGTGCAATACGGATCTCTGTGTTCTCTGCTTTTCTCTGGCGTATCTCTGGCGTTTATTGGCGGATTATACAGGTCTGCCTATCCCGACTTGTAATGGTTTTATCACCATATACAATATATTTATCGAGGATTCAGTATTATCAATACAATATCAATACAGTGCTAGTCCAAATTTCTACGGTTACGGTCCACTGCCTGAAAATAAATATCTTAACTGTCAATTAATTAAAAGTCTAAAAACGGATTTTATCGCGTTTATTTAAAGTTACTGTTTAACAATATTTAATTTAAATTATTTCCCGACGTTTCGGACCCTTTACAGCGTCCATGATCTCGGGGGACTGAGGTGGTGGGTGTCCGAATAATTTAGACTTTTAATTAAATGAATAAAATTCGCGTAAATATAAGAGAACAGTATCTTCACTGTCAAGCCTACTACCTACAGGTCAAAAGCGGTCTCCATATAAGGTTGAATTAAAATTTTGCTTATCCTCTTTATTTTGTCTCATTCTTGAACTAAATTATGCGATACTGAACTCAATCGGCCTGTATATGTCCATCTGATAAAGGCGAAGATTTAAACCTTATTTTGGCACTTGCACTACTTTACCAAGAGTAACGATCGTTATCAGGTGTTTGTGATAATAGTCAGGATCAAGATTTTACGTACTCTCCGAGGCTCGGTAAGGGGACTCGTATGTTCACACTATTAAATCAGCTCTTTTCTATTAATCAGTCTTTTGTATAATCTGCCGCAGCGTATGTATCGGGTCCATGGTGATATATTCTTTTCGAAAACCGGCTCGTTTGGGTGGCTGGAAGTCATGAACTTGCTCGTCAGATGATTCGTAATGACCGTAGAGAATGGCCTATAAATGTGGTTCAGAAGCAAAACGGGTCTGTAATTCTTCAACAAGATGTTATCGCTCTTCTTGAAGAAGAGCACGACCACGCTTCGGTTCCAGGCCTTCGGCGTTACGCCCTCAAGCAAAAGGTATTAAAGAGCTTCTGAAGGACTATAAGTACCGGTGTTCTATCTGCTTTAAAAAGCTCTGAGGTAGTACAGTCCTCACCTGGTGCCTTATTGGTTTTTAGCTGTCTCAGAGCCATAGTAATCTCGTGAAAGCTGATCTCCGGGCTGTTTTCGAAATTAGTTCAGCTCTCGGATCTTCTGTCCAGGTAAGAATAGGTTAAGTGACCGAGTTATACTGTCATATATAACTGTCTATAAAACTTCTCGATCTTCCTCAACATCTCGGCTCTGGACGACACCATCTCTTGTATACAGCTCCGATAACCGGCTTTGATCAAACAGTCAAACTCTTTGAAAATACCTTGGAGCCAATAATACGGTTTAATACGGTTTATACTCGTATTAAAGACATGTACATATATAATTTCTCAAAGATTTTCATATCCGTCAGTTGATCCGCCTATATGCTTCAACTTCAGCTTTAGCGTCACCAGAGGATTGTTGGTTTAATGAGCGTCGTTTTTGCTATGAGATTTTGTGTTTGTTTATAGAGCTTTCGATGGTCAATTTTATGGCTGGGTATGTAAAATCAGCCCGCGACTGGTTGGAGTCAAGGCAATCGAGACTATTAGATAATTTGAGTTGCTAGCTCTCGGGGTTTTTGAATATGTTGGTGTCTTTCATTTAGACTTCATCAGGCGATACCAAGTTTAATATTAATATTCAATGTGAGACGTAATTAAATATTTGTCATCTGGTGCTTATAATGAAGTCTATCTCATTTCTAGTGGAAGTATAGGGACTTATCCAGTTACATTTCCAGGTGGGATTGGTTTTAGAAGAAAGATTTAATCATAAAAAGTCCTCCAGAAAATCAGTCAGCCTCTGTCCTCCTTGGGTTCTACTGCTCATATCCAAGTTGCCCCACCTTCAGCTGATCGTTTTGTCTTTTGCTTATCTTCACGTTAAAATCCTCCATAGCAATATTAAAGTAGTTTTTATTCGTATGGCCCTACTTACGTATTTTTTCAAACCGGAGCTTTAGATCTTGAGATTAGTGTGTTAGCTTCAACGAAAGAACAAACTGTTCAGCTTTCCAATTAGTATTGATGATTTTAATTAAAAGACTAAATTTTTTTTTATTTCCCTGTTGAAATTGTTAAACTGTAAAGTTTTCAATAAACGCGATAAAATCCGTTTTAGTCTTTTAATTAAAATAAGTAAAAATCGCGTAAATATAAGAAAATTGTATTGATGATGTTTATGTAATGCGAGTCAATAATATTTTAGTGTTTCGTACCTCAAGGATTTTTTTTTACAAAAATTCTGTTATTCATTCATCAATACGTCGTAAAATCGACTGGAACTCAACACCTATGGTTCATTTTTCTGGCGTCCCAATCCCATACTGCGATAAGGTGAAAAACTTGGGCCTAATTATGGACTGTAACATGACCTGGGTAGCTCATGTCAACGAGGTCAGCAAACGAATGCATCATACCTTCCATTCTCTCAAGCGTCTCCAATTTTTTCTCCCTTTCAGAACCAAGATTATGCTTGCTCAATCGCTCCTTCTCCCCATACTTGATTACGCCGATGTGTGCTATTTAGATGTGACTGAGGAGCAAATCAACAAATTAGAGCGTCTTCAAAATCTCGCTATTCGCTTTATTTTTGGCTTGCGTAAGTATGACCATATTTCAAACTTTCGTGCTCAACTTAAGTGGCTCCCAATCCGCCTTCGCCGTGATATGCACATCCTTTCGTTCCTTTTCAAAATACTTAATGACCCTAACTCTCCTTCATATCTCCGTTCACGTTTCCAAATTCTTCCTACTCCCTCACGTTCCAGGCGGCCTTGCATCACTACAATGCTCGATATACCTAAGAGCAATACAAAGTTTCCTTTTCGCTCTTTTTCTGTATATAGTGCACTGCTTTGGAACAAACTTCCTAAAGACATCCAACTTAGTCCCTCAGCTAATTGTTTCAAAAATAAACTGAAACAACACCTTCTTACTCAAATTATTCCGAAATCGTCATAATTTCTATGTATATATAGATATAATAATTATGTATGTTTATAAAAGTATTTATGTAAATAGTAGTATGTATGTATATAGATAATTATCTATAATACTATCTAATATATATTGTATGAAATTTTATATATAATATTTAATTAAATAATAATGTTTAAGTATCTGTGTATTATTTATAATATTTCTACAGCACGTTTTTTTTTTAGCCTGCTTATAACACTATTTCTCACTACCGCAGGTTGGCTGGAAGAGATCTCTTTTAGAGATAAATCCACCTTTGCACACAAATATTGTAACTGTTTACTGTTTTGTCTTTTAGTGCAATAAAGAATATATATACGTTTGAGATGAGCTATATCTTTGGAATCGTAATAGGAAGATAACTGTTAAGTGTTATGTGTGTCTGATACATATGTTAAAAAATTATTTACTATCAAATGTTTTTATCATGGTACGGAACCTTTTTTTCTGTGAATTTTAGTCAGTTCGCTCTGAAAGTTTAATTAAAATTTTATACAAATTATTGTAATTTCAAGTTATTTTATGGGCAAAAAGGAATTGCTTCAACTGGACAGTAAATTGATTCACACACACATAAACACAGATAACATATTATAATATATACATATTTGTAATTAATTAAAACAACATTATTAATATAATAAGGTAATTATTTCTGCAGTTGAGTGTTAATAACTAAACCGTTTCAACTAAAGTAGCTATTATCGAACATAATATTAAAGATTTTAATTTTCTTTTATGTTCAAATAAAGATATTTTTATCAATATACAATGCATTTAAAGACAAATAAGCTAATAATAAAAAACATATAAATTAGGAGATATTTGAGGATGCATGAAAGAACTCGAATATTCGTAATGGAATCTAAATTGTTCTCATATGAGCCTTAATTCTGTAGTGGATTTCTGCTGACGTAAGTCAGTATATTTTGCCAATAAAGTGAACCATTACGTCACATGTCTCGCAGTAACGTCATTTAGATATGAAGCCATCTTTCAAATCGTACCGAAGACTTAGTTTTTATTAAAGTAAATACTATCACTCGTGGGTTTCTTCGCGCAAAATAATACCTTATGAACATTGAAATAACCTTAAGTTACAAAACAAATATAATATAATTAAAATCCTGGGTTGAGGTTCCAGAGTCCAGCAATAAGACACAAAACAAACGGTCAGAACACTACAAACATTGTCGTCTGTCCATCTTGCGGACGGCCGTCCGACGCTGTGTTTGCCGGTACGTGATCTTCACTTGAGAACCTTTCTGCTCCATCAGTCGTCGGTTCTGCGAGCTACGTGCTTTGCCCATTTATATTTACTAATAACACTACAATCTTTTTTACACTTTTTCCACTTTTTTATTTTTTGTTTTATCTCAATTATAAATTACACTAGGAGGTGTTTGGAAAGGAAGGATCCTTCGACCAGACGGTGTTGCGTCAGGTGAGCTAAGCGCCACTTAACGTTTGTTGTCGGGTTCTTGTATATATATTCAATCGCTTTGAAAACTTTGATAGCGCGATGTAGGGTACGTCAGTTTCTTCTAGTTCGTATATGGCGGGATAGATGTCGCTTTTTTTTCCGGTTTCGACAAAGTCATCGTCAGGTCGAAACCGGTCGTGTAATTTATAATTGAGATTTAAAAAAAAGTGGAAAAGTGTAAAAAAAGATTGTAGTGTTATTTACTAGTAGGTAAACATGAATTTCCATCAAGAACCATCAGTCCAATCAATCAGTTACATTTATATATATTTAAAAAAAAAAAAACTCTAAAATTACGAATTACGCTGTAACGTACTCTTACGTAACGTATGTTTAACTTAAAAAAAGAAAAACTTTTCAATTTCCCTCTGTAGCTCTGGCGGTCTATGGGTGAAGCCTACGTTCAGCAATGGCTGAAATGATGATGATGACACTATTATTAATTTAATCAACTATTCAAAGAAGATATCTATTGTTATTCACAAAGCTGTACTAAGATATTTACATTTGTAATGGTAAACTCGAAAAAAAGTTTAAAAAACACTAACAATAAGACCGATCGCGCCGCTTACGAAACACATATTTAAGAATTGTACATTTAGAGAAGGAATAACGAATATTTGCTTACAAAATTAATAACAATAATGTTCGAAAGCGTCCTAATGGAGGAAATGAGCTCGTTCTAATAATTCACAGTTTTATACTCATATTGATGGTAAACGAAAAGTCTCAAGGACATGTACCAAAATATATTGCGAAAGAGAAAATGGAATATTTCTGACCCTGCAGTTACTTTTGATAAAATATATTATGTTTATCTAAAAAATTCTAGGATATCAGAACTTAAAATAAAACAAAGCTTTACGTTAAAACTTAACAAACATATCAAAGTAGGGCTTAGGCTACGAAGCATCGTGCTGTGACTATTAGAGAAATTGAATTTAAGTGACCTGAAATAGCAGTAAATATCCCACTGCTGGGCAAAGGGATCCTCTCTTATATCGGAGAAGGGTTGGAGCGCAAACCGAGTAGCTCTATTGCGGGTTGAGGGATAGCATCTGTACCAAGAGTAACGACTGTTATCACGTGTTAATGATAACAACCGGGGCCGACCACTTCACGTGCTCTCCTGGGCGTGGTGGGAAGTCCCACTATAAAAATTATAAAATGTTTATATTTGATCTTTGTACACCCAAATATATCATATGAAAATATCTGTACAAATATATATGTATACAAATCAAATATTTATATTTGATTCGACCGGAAATCGGACACGAGACCGTCGTTATTAATGAATATTTTGTTGATTGACGACGCGTTGGTACAGTGGTCACAGCAACTGGTTTATGCGCTAGCGGTCGTGGGTTCGATTCCCGCACATGACAAGTATCTGTATAGGCCATACGCATGTTTGTCGTGGTATTGGCATTTATGCTTATGTGTTGTGTGTGTTTTACCAGACACCCGACACAGTATAAACCTCCTACTGGGGGGCGTTAAGTGTGAGACATAATAATATATTTATTTATTTTGTTATTACAAGACCGACAGTCGATGGTATAGAAGCGTATCAACATTTTTTTTGTCATATTTAAAAAAAATCTATCAAGAATCGATATCAACGCAAATATAACCTGGTGCCTTGTTAAGTATTATTATAAAGTTATTTAAATTGAAATAAAACTATGTACAGAGGCAAACTAACCACAACTTCGTTTAACCGCAGATGTGGTCACCGGTAATCATTGCTCAATCATTTTCAATTACTATAAAAAACCGCACGCTAAATTTACATATATAATAATATAATTATGTACATTTATGTAATAATAAATATATTTCACATATTATGTAACAATCTGAACTGAAATAAATCGGCCTGTAAACGTCTCACTGCTGGGTGAAGGCCTCTTCTCCATATAGGAGAAGGATTAAAGCTCAATCACGACGCTATTCCATTGCGGGTTCTCGGATAATTTCTTAACCATGAGTAACTATTGTTCTTAGGTGTCCATGATAACAACCGGGACCGAGGGCTTTACGTGCTTTCCAAGGCACGGGTGGGAGACTCATAAGGACATAAATCGTTACTTATGGAGAGACTGCCCTACAGTAAGATGTTGACAGGCCGATACATACAGTAACTAATGTCACGTTGAATGCCCAGCCGTGGGACGTGTACAGTGTACAGGCTGACACAGTTCAGTTCGGTAAGTTTCTTAGCCTAAAATTAAGGCACGATTACTTGGACAAAATTAAACATTCTTAGTTTCCGTTTAAAATAAAACGAAGCTAATTCGTATGATTACGGTTGGAGGCGTCCTGAATGTAAATTTGTTTAAGATTACTTTTTTTTAGGCAATTCGGGTCTTCGTTCGTATTTTTAGATATATTATGTTTAAATTTTACTTCTAAAATCAAATCGGATTTGATTAAAAATCTAGGCTTTCGCATTTGTAAATTTAAAAATAGTGCATAGTAATAGCAATAGCATTTAATAATATATATATTTTATACCTATAAAAATACAATGTATGTGTGTTTTTATATAAGTATTAATATCTATGTACTTAGTATTACTATGGCCTAGTCGCCTTTAACGACACCTCGGCAAGGAGGTCGAGACTATTCCTCTCTGCCGGTCACCGCATGACATATTATGTATATATAATATGTTTGTATACATTCTTAATTTTATATATTATCTCTTGTACCCAGTGTGAACGTCACTTCTCACCATTTGTGGCTGTTCCGTAGATTATTAAATAATTATGTATTTTAAAATTGCAATAAAGAAAACATACATAACATACTCGTAATATCGTTTATTTTGTTAAAACAGATATATTTCAACTTTTTGTAGAAATTTTGAGATAAAAAATTTTGTTGATCCGGGACTTGAAGTATCAAAAAATTAAGTTTCATTTGTAGATAGTTGAAAATCTTTATAGTTTTAGCATAAAAGAGTAACAAATAAACACTCTTTTTAACTTTAAAATCTTCGCACTTATAGTTCTTAAACAGAACACTACTCCCCCCCTCCCTAGGATGTGAATTTTGTGTCAAGGGTCCGGAAATATACCTAAACATTACACAGCACAAACAAGGTCATGCCCCGACCAAGACAAGAATCTGTGTTGCCTATACGTAATATTTGAATATACGGAAATCGTGGTGCGAACAACTGTACATCAACCAGGATGGTGATGGGCAGCAGCGTCACCTTATCTTACTACAATATACTATGCTCGCCTGCCAACTGTGGTTAGTATTGGCGACTCCCCCTCCTCCTAGATATGACGGAGGAGGTAGTTATACAATTAGCAGTAGACATCCTATGAGTAATGTCGTGTCGGATTTTTCTATTCTACCCTCAAAGCCTTAAATACAATTACATCAGCAAGCTATATTAATCAATCAATCAACGGGTATCGAACCCACGACGGCTAGCACTGTGCCAGCGCGTCGCCCGATATTATATATCGATTGAATAAAGATTAGGTCCTCAGTGGAAAGGATATTAAAAGTTTTTTGTTTAGGCTTATTTCTATAAATTACCCGTGTAACCTTAATTCGACTTGAAATTTATGAGATTAGCGCACTCGAACAGTTTCTTAAGCTTACAATGTGCAATAAATAAAATCTTTCTTTACTATTGAAGTGAATCATTTTTCTTTCAGACTACAGTTAGAGAGCAAATTATCAGTCTTGTGATTTTGCGTTTAAAATTAGTCAGGCGTTTAGAAACATGGTACTCTACATACGCCCATGTTAATATTACGTATAGTATATGATTAATCGGGCGGTTGTTCATGATCTATCTATATAATATTTTTTACTACAAAATATTCCATTAAATTAAGAACTGGCGAAAATTCAGTGGAAAATTTTTGTCACTTTTTGTTCTTACAATTTCATTTCACGAATTAAAAAGCCCGTAGGCTTTGTAAAATATTACTTTTGAAATAATGTTGGAATTGAGTTCTCTCAGTATTGTTTACATAAAAGTAATAAATTTATTTATTTATGTGTCAATTTGTTTGTGTTACAAATGACTTAACTAATATTTAGTATCCACGGAATATATTACCGTGTATAAGTTAGAGAGCAAATTATCAGCCGTGTGATTTTGCGTTTAAAATTAGTCAGGCGTTTAGAAACGTACACTACATACGTCCATGTACATATTACGCTTTCCAATATACGATTAATCGGGCGGTTGTTCATGGTCTATCTATATAACATTTTTCGAGACAACTTAACCTTTTGAAAATCTACAGCGCTAATAGCCTTGATTTGAGCTCGCCTTCGCCCGTTACGATTCATGTGATCTATTGTTCTTAATATTTCTATGGATCTATTCACTGAAACATCTTTATAGTAAAAAACACTACAACATTTTAATTAGGGTTACTTTTGTACTATTTCGGTTCAAGTAATTTTTATGTACTTCTGTAGTATAACTTTGTGGAATTATAATATTTACATAATTTTGAATTATTTTTAAACCTTTTACTTTAAATTCAACTAACTTATAGTACTTCAGATTAACTTTAAAGGACAATGACAATTTTTAAGGTTCCGTAGCCAAATGGCAAAAACGGAACCCTTATGGATTCGTCATGTCTGTCTGTCTCTCCCATAGAGCAACTGTGGTCTCTCCGTCCGTATGTCACAGTCACTTCCGAAACTATAAGAACTATACTGTTGAAACTTGGTAAGTAGATGTATTCTGTGAACAGCATTAAGATTTTAACACAAAAATAGAAAAATTCAATAAATTTTGGGGATAATTTTGGGAATACTTAGAACTGAAACTCGAAAAATTTATATATAATATTAATAATATATAAAATATAATAAAAATTTATATTTATATATAACCGTTCTGGTGTAGGGGTGTTAGTAGTTGCCTCAACGCCGATGGTAGCGGGTTCGATTCCCACTCGGGGCAGATATTTATATTTGTACAAATATTTGTTTTTGATATAGGTGTATTGTCGGCCCCGGCCCTCACGTGTGATCACGTAAAGCCGTCGGTCCTGGTTGTAAACACAAGCCCCTGTAACGATTCTGACATGGTAAGGAAATTATCTTCTTAATTGGAATGGTTATACGAGAATTTATATAGGCCTAAGGGTCTGTATTATCGGTATCAGCTTGTAAACAACCCACTGCTGAGCGAAGGCCTCTTCTCTATATAGAAGAATCCGCCGTGCTGCTCCACTGCGGTTTGGGGGATAATATCCCTATCACGAGTAACGATCGTTATCAGGTGTCTATGATAAAAACCGTGACCGATAGCATTACGTGCTCTCCGAGTCACGGTAAGGAGACCCAAAAACACCCAGACCGGAAACAAATATTTGTACAAATATAAATATCTGTCCCGAGCGGGAACCGACACCGCGACCGCCGGCGCGCGGTGTTGAGGCCGACTACTTGCACCACTACACCAGAACGGTCGTCTGTATCATCAAATCTAACTATAACTTTTGGTTTCACATAATATGGCGATTATAAATATCTGATAGATAGTATAGTCTGATAGATATAAAGTGGAATGTGATAGTGAAACCAGATAAATATATCAGAAAGTTTTATCTATTGGAAACCGTTATAGATTAAATAACTATAAAAAACTTATCATCAATTGATGAAATTGCCCCTTAGACTTATCAGCCTCAATTTAGGTGTTATTAAACTTTGCGACGTAGGTTAATGTTTTAAAGATGTTGTTTTATAATAAAACTGAATTGTAAAATGAATAAATCGTTCTGATTTGTAAAATTAGTATGGATATATGTGTGCTTGGGACATCTCTATTCATATTCTGCTTCGGACGGTGCTCCACGTAATATTTGCGACGGTGTGGCGAACCGTATTTTTCTCGGTGACTTGTCATCTTCATCGTAACAAGAAATCATTGTTATTGGGTCTATAATATTTTATTACAAAAATCTCTATTTTTTAAATGTTGAAAATTGTGAATGTTCGTAGTATAAAAGTTCCGTTGTAACAATATATGTATAGACATTTCATTTGTTCGTTTTTCCTTTGGTTGAGTAGTTTTCGAGCTATAGCCGAAGATCAGGGCCGGCCTAAGGGTGTGCGAAGTATGCAGTCGCACACTCGAGCTTTTTGGGAGGACATATTTTTTTAGGTATTCGGATAGGCTACAGTCGATAGTTGATCTCGGACGACCCTTTTTTTAGGAATTCGAATAGGCTACAAGGGTAAACATCAATGGTGGATCTCGGACGACCTTGTTCTTTTTGTAGAAATTCGCATAGGCTACAAGGGTAAAACATCGATGGTAGATCTCGGACAACCTTTATTTTATTTTTTTTAGGAATTCGTATAGCCTGGTGGATTTTGTTTTTGTGTACACTTTCGACACAGGATAAGTATGTATAAAATAAAACTCGATAATGTTTTCATAGGGGCATAAAATGTGAGTCTTGCACACTTGTAATTTTCGCCTTAGTCCGGCCCTGCCGAAGATCCATGACCATAAATATTCACACATTTATTGAGTGCTACCTTTAATACTCTTAATTTACAACGCTGTAGTTGAGTGGATAAGGAGTGAGAGGATAAAGAAAGTGAATTAATTATATAATTTTTTTTTTTTACATTTAAGCATTTGGTAGTGACCCTGGTTTCTGCTCCAGGGTTGTGTTTTCGATTCCTTCCCTGAGTCTGGGTGTAATATAAATTTATATATGTATATTTATTTATATATATATAATTCTACATTTATTACAAAAAAAAAATGTATATCAGTCGGCTGTCACCTATAAAACAGGTATTCAGTTAGGATAGACGACCGTGTGTGTATGTTTAATATATTTATTTATTATTATTAATTACACAGGTAAATTTGACGATTTATAGGTAACAAAAAGTGATTAACATAAGTCAAGTGATAAAAAATTATTGCGATGACTTTGATAACAATGCAAAAAGGTTAAAAGATTTAACTTGCCTCGTCATTGTAATCGTTAGTGTCGAAAGAGTGATTTTTATCCAATAATGACTTAAAGAGTCGGGATTCAACCGAGAACTGCACTCTTTGCATTTTAGCCGCCTTGATTGCGAAGTGTTTTTT
Organism: Euphydryas editha; assembly: GCA_036937285.1. Classification (NCBI taxonomy): domain Eukaryota; kingdom Metazoa; phylum Arthropoda; class Insecta; order Lepidoptera; family Nymphalidae; genus Euphydryas; species Euphydryas editha. The sequence goes on along the minus strand of JAUPFZ010000013.1, from coordinate 1,663,519 downwards.
TTATTGTAATTTAAATAATAATTCGTTCTTTTCTATAATATAAAAATAAGTCGAGTTTTCCTTCCTGACGCTATAATTCCAGAACGCACGAACCGATTTCCACGGTTTTGCATTCGTTGGAAAGGTCTCCGTGAGGTTTATAGCAAACAAAATTTAGGAAAAATTTCAACAGAAAAGCAGGAAAACAGGGAAAATCATTTTTCACATACAGCGCCATTTCTGATACATAGCATGTACTACAAACCAATATAGTTTTGCATGGTGGTGGAGCAGATGGCGCCAGTACGTGGTGTGAGTTTCCCTCACGAAAATAAGTTGGTGACGAAACGGAGTTCGCCAAGTTTGCTAGTTCTTAATAATAATAATTATTTATTTATTTCCCAAGAGAGTAAAAGTAGATATTTGATTAACACTTCATATAGCGATTTGGTATATATTTCAAACATAGTATCTGCAGTCGAACTGGGAGACCTGTGCATCTGCTCCCAGTGCTGTAATAATAATTATGGAAGTGCCTATTCATACGATTATCGTACGAATATTTTTTTGTTATTCATACGATTATTATCACATAAATAATGGAAGTGTCTATTATTCTTTTTTATTTGTACAATCTATTTTAAATTAATTAAAAAATACTTAATTATTATTTATTTTTGACTTTATTTAATAGTTGTACACCTTTAAAGACGTATAACTTCAAATAATACCTTTGTTAGTTAAACCTTTTGTTAAATTTTGTGATAAGTTGTTGGTCTAATTATTTAAATAAGAGTAAAAGTTATCAAAGCTAAATTGTCATTTATTTGTTACTGACTGTACACGCAGACAACACTGCGAATATGAATATAATAATATATTTTTTTTCTCTATCTTACGTTAAATAACACTCGCAAGAATCGTTGTTCTACGAACACTTCATCAAACAATTTCAAGTTATGCGAACTTAAATAAACAGCATTCCTAAAAATTTCTTGATATCTCAATTATAATAACCTCAGCTACAAATGTTTTCGTATAAAATTTTATTTATACACAATACAAATTTTATTTATACACAATTTTATATATTACACATATCATAATAGAAATAATTTACAATTAAATTTATTTACTGTGTGTCTATCGCATGTAACTAAAACTTTTATTGAGGGTTATGTAAAATGGTTTTTCAAATTTAGTTGCTAGTTGTCAGCTTTCTATCGATCTACATCGAGGTGATGGAATGAACGTCTTCTATTCTCGCTTCAGGACCCTCATTAGTAGCACCGTAGTGCTATGGTAATATGAACAGCCTCCTGAATTTATTGTTATTTTTAAATTGTAAATGAAATAATAAGCTTAATTTAAATTCACGACGAATTCCAAAACTACTGAACAAAGTTAAAGTCACGCCTCTAGGGAGCTTTCATCGAAAACTCTGCCTAATTCCTTTGAGATATAAGATAACAAAGTATGATGGGACATTCCTCTTTTATAGTTATATAGAAACGCCCACGGTGGCATCTACTGAAAAAGTCAAAGTCAAGCCAACTGGGAGCTTTGATTGAAAACGCTGCATAATCCCTTTGAGATTATAACATAATAAAGATTCCTCTTTTATAGTTTATACAGAAAAGCCGACGGTGGAATATATCTATTTTTTAAGGATAACTTATTATAGCGGTTTCAACTTCAAACAAAAATTTTCGCGTACAATGAGGTAATTGGAAAGCTGTTTAGATGGATACAGTATTAATTCTTATCAACTTATATATGTTATTTACTTTAAGCATTTCATGCACATTATCATAATCATTTACAGTATATAATTTAAATGTATACATTAGGAATTATCGTAAAATAAAAACCAATGCACGCGAAAGTAAATTCAAGCGTGAGCTTCACATCGTTGACGAGACTCGCTTGATACGACTACCACCGCGCCGTCATTTTTTTTTTAATATTTTTAATTGTAGTAATGAATTTTATTTACTTCTTTTTTTTTTCTTTCTTATATTATTTATTTATTTTTATTTTTTATTTATTATTTCGAAATTAATACATATCGATAGTATTTTTTTTAGATTGTAATGTATTTTTTAGGGGTGACTCCATCTGGTAGCGGTGTGTAAGTACCTAACTCATTTATTAGATTAATAAATCAACCTCTCACAATGGCGCCCTCAATGGCCCTCAGTAAATAAGGATGCAATTCTCAGTGGCGGGATAAGAAACACACATAGCATAAACACAAAGCCGTGCGGTAACGGGCTGAAAAGAATAGTCCCGACCTCTTTCTTGTTGACGTGTCGTAACAGGTGGCTAAGGCCATAGTGGGGCGAACAATTGTACACCAACCAGATTGGTGATGGGCAGCAGCGTCACCGTATCCTGTCACAACACACGGCGCTCGCCATCACGCCTGCCAACCGTGGCGAGTAATGCAAACCCCTACCCACAGATGATGGGGGAGACCTACGCTCAGCAGTGGACTTCGAACGGCTGATGTGAATAAACATACACACCCAAACCACGACGAGCATCTTTATGGCCTATACAAAGTTTGTCATGAACGAAGATACAAGCTGCGATAGATAACACAAAATTGCTGTATTGCAGTATTCGTTAAATATCTTTTATCTCACAGATACGGCTCCAACTGTATAATATTGTTTCACGTTGAACTCATTTTCGCTTCGACGCTTCACTAGTTTAGTTCCGTTATTTATAACGAAAAGTTAAAACAAACAAAAAATAGGTATATTGAAACAATACAGAGACGAGGACGAAGCGAGCACGTGGATTTGATAAAGTTCGAAGTTTTTCCATTAAAGTTCGTGAAAACGATGCAGTATTCGGTTGAGTAGATTATAGTAGGTATATATAGTATATTGAATTTTATAAATCGATGTCCGTTTTTGTAAAGAGAGATGGACTAAGTTTTATTTGATTTAGGATTTTTGTTGAATGAATGAATGAAATGAATATAATATATAGTTTAAAGATTTCAGTCATATCGTATATAAGTCTAAATATTAATATTAGAAAGTATGGAGGTAAAAGTATAAAAGATGTATAATGCATAATATATATTGTATTAGGTATTGTGTTGTGTGTTCCTGGATACAGGTTCTCATTCAACGAGGAGGTTGTGAGATTGGTCATGGAGTCAGAGGAGTTATATCTCGTCTGTCTCTTGGTTACAAAAATAATGTTTCATTTAAGAATTAATTGAGTAAGCTAATAGGATCTGTTCTAAACCAGCATTTTTACTATTTCACGTGGACATGATTTATATCAAAATTATTTGTAAATAATAATTAGTTGTTAATTTTCGTATTATTAATATGTATATATTGAATTTAGTTAATATTATATGTGTTTTTATGAGTGTTTGTTGGTTTTAGGGATGCAAAATTGACTACTATAGAGTATGAACTTTTGGAGGTGTGAGGAACAGGGTGTAAAGTTCCTCATCCACCATTGAAAAGGAAGGATCCTGCGACCAGACGGGTGTTGTGTCTGGTGGGCTACTGCCCCGACGGTTGTTGTAGGGTTCTTGTATATATGTTCAATCGCTTTGATAACTTTGATAGCGCGATGTAGGAGGATACGTCAGTTCGTATGTGGCGAGATAGATGTCGCTACAAACTGAACTGAATTGAATCAGCCTGTAAACGTCCCACTACAAAGCCTTCTCTCCACATTGGAGAAGGATTTGAACCTACCCGCAGTGGAGTAGCGTAGTATAATACGCTATTCCACTGCGGGTAATTAACCTTCTATGAGTAGGGATCGCTATCAGATGTCTGTGATAACAACCGAGACAAACGGCTTACGGTTTACGTGCAGACCAGAAACAAAAATTTATATAAATACAAATATTTGCCTTGAGCGGGAAGCGAACCAACCGCCGGTTTTGAGCTCATCACCACTACACCAGAACGTATGTCCATTATGGAGTATGCCATGAAAATATTAATTTATTTAAAGTAATATGAGCGCATTCACTTGTTTCATATTCTGCTCATGAAGTATATCCCCAACTAATTACGTGTTAATATACGTCATCTCTACAGATGTTTTGCGATACGTGACGGATTTTAATAGAAAAAAATCTAGATTATATTCAATCAAATCTAGGTCTTAAGTCCTAGACATAAAGTTTTTAATTGATAATATTACTCACATTATAATCTCTCTACAATTAGTTCTGCATACTACTATAAGGATCTCTAATCTCGGTCAGATGAAAATAGAGATTAAATAATGGAATACGCTATGGAATATTTATAGATATTAAAGAGTCATATTTATACAGATGTATGTTTGAAGGTGTTCAGGATAAATTGGTCGAATTTGAGCCATATCATTAAAATTAAGTATTTTTTATTTTTATCAAAGGCTATTGACTATATACACATTATGAATTCATAACCGGCAGAAGTCATAACTGTTAATTAAAATGAAATGAAATTATTTGAAATGAAATCAAGGACAGTACATGGCAACTTCTGATTTGTATCTATTTTGTGATAATAGATTCTAAGATGTTTTTGTCCATAACCGCTTGCTTGCTTCAGCATATTGCAGTCAACTGCTAGACTGGCTGTTCGCAATTCTTATCTAGCCTCCGCTGGCAACCTTCCGTAGATCGTCGGTCCAGCCGCCAGCGAGCTCAGACGCCCCACATACGTATAGTTTGCCGATCCGCTTATCCATAATTATGTATATGTTGGTAACTTTATTTGTCCCGAAGGTTTTGCCATGCCATTTCTCTTTAGCAGAATTTTCATTCCGAATCGGTGGTAGTTCCATATTAAGGCTCGAACGCCCCATATATAGTTTGCCGATCCGTTTGTCCATAATTATGTATATGTTGGTAACTTTATTTGTCCAGAAGGTTTTGCCATGCCATTTCTCTTTAGCAGAATTTTCATTCCGAATCGGTGGTAGTTCCATATTAACTATAATTAAATAATTTATTGAAAAATCATGATTCAAAAATGATTTGATTTAATATTAAACATTTTGACGATTGTTTTATTTTAAGAGTGAAAAGCAGGCTTGTTACTTTAATAAACTGAAAAGGCGAAATCGCGCGCTGTAGGTAGTAGGATCGTAAAGGATTTTATGGAAAACCGGTTTTATTTTATGTGTGCTTTTTTACATGGAAATAAAGTTTTATATCCTGGAAATCCTTTTATTTGTTAGAAGAAAAACAGTACTACACGTGACCCAGAATATAAATGACTCTGTCCACTACCCTTTCATATTGACAATTATTGCATTTAAATTGGTGCTCGAATTGAAATGACCAAAATAATGGAATTTTTCACATTTTATTCGAAATATTTGAATACGAATATCAACAGCCAACAATTGTTCTTGTGAATAATGTACATTACCCTAGAAGTACAACGTTGGAAAAATGATCTTCTTCATATTGCTGAAACAAAAAAAATCACGGCAATATTTTTCGAATCCCATAATTGTGTAATGTTGTTTTGAGTGATCGTTATTTGTATCACGAGTGCTTAGCTACCGACGTGTAGCTAGCCAGCTATTAAGAGTGACATCTCGAAGGCTCGGATGTTAGTTAGTAGGTCAATAAAAATTGGAAGACCGCCAAGAAAACGAAGCCTTGTTTGTTGATACATCTAATGGACTGGTCTAATCTTAATGTGACATTTTCTTTGACTTGATGACGCAGGATTAGCGAAATATTGGAGTTATATACGGAATGGGTTGTGATTATCTTAGTTTAAGTTGGATGTTATTGATTTACTCAGTTAAAGTCAAATAGTGTATCTTATATAGTGTGTCATTAGATTTTAGTTAACTGAACTGAATTAGCCTGTAAGCGTCCCACTACTGGGCAAAGGCCTCTTCTCCATCTAGAAGAAGGGTTGGAGTTTAATCCACCATGCTGCTCCGCTGCAGGTCGGCGGATAATATCCATGGGTAAAGATCGTTACCAGGAGTCTATGATAGCAACCCGGACTGACGGTTTTACGTTCTCTCCGAGGCACGGTGTGAAAACCCACAAGGACATACACTAAGAACGGAAACAAATATTTGCAAAAACACAAATATCTGCCCCGAGCGGGAATCAAACCCGCGACGTCGACGTTGAGGTTACTACTCGAACCACTACACCAAAACGGTCGTCGATCGAGATTAGATAGACTTTAATCTATTAAGATTATTTACGCTAATTTTTTTCAGAACATAAATAATAGCCAACCAGGCGTGGCATAATTCAATATAAAATAGATTCTAAAGTAATTTCTTTGTATGTATACTAAATAATAGGTCTGTACCTATGAAATTGCTGTTTTTGATGAAATAAGTTAACGCACTTTTTTTTCTATATTTTTTATTTTTAATATTCAAAGTAATTACCAATGGAATCAATGTATTTTTGCCAACGTAGTGGTAACTTATTGATGCCTTTCTTGAAAAACTCTGCTGGACGGGAGGCAACAAACTCTTCAAATCCATTTTGTACTGCCTCTCGGGTATTGATTTTTTTTCCAAATTCTGTAAAAGTGGAAGTCTGTAGGGGCAAGATCTGGTGAGTATCGTGAATGACGGGGAACTTGCAACCCCAGCTCTTGTAACTTGTACGACGTAACGGCAATTTCATAGGTAAATATACCCATATATAATAATATATAATAATATAATGTAGAACATTTTTAATATTATACATATTAGTCGTGCGGTGACCAGCAGAGAAGAAAAGTCCCGACCTCTATCTTGCTGAGATGTCATAAAAGGCGACTAAGGTCATAGTGATGCACAACTGTACACTAACCAGGATGTTGATGGGCAGCAGCGTCACCATATCTTGCTCCAACATAACATAATAATAATAACTCTTTATTGTATAAAAAAAATAAAAAATAATAAGCAACATAACATACAAAAAAAGGAAATAAGTACAAAAGGCGGCCTTGTCGCTAAAGAGCGATCTCTTCCAGGCAACCTTAGGGCAGAGGAAATGATATGCTAATGGTATAGGTGTACAGTTTTATTTTATAATATATACAATACATATAGACAATAAAAAAAAACATTTAATAAATATATATACGTACATATATATAAGGAATTGTATTTTACAGATTTCTCAACAATATATATATATATATATATATATATATATATATATATATATATATATATATATATATACATACCTATATATAAATTATTATCATCTTAAATAAAATATGTATTTCTATTACGCAATAGCTATTCATAGGACAGTCGTATGAATAATAAAATAATTATTCGTAAGACGATATAAAAAAAAAAAATATTATTTATACGATAATCGTATGAATTAAAAATAATAAATTATTAAATAAAGTAGAAACGTAACAATAAAAAAAAATATCTTCCCATAATCGTATAACAAAAAAAATAATAATCGTATGAATAGACAATTCCTAGGTCTTTTACTCCGACTTAAGACAAAAATTGGAGCTTATTCCATAATGCTTGTTAACTGGAGATTAGCGGATACTCTACTAAAGATACACATTTTCCTTATATGGTGCCAATAGTGAGCAGCTAGTTACTAGGTAGGTTTGTACGACTTTAACTAAGTCTACACTTTTATACTGAAAACCGGATGAAAATCAATCGTAGTGCGCGCAGGCGATCGCGCTCGGCGCCAGCGAGTCTGCCTGACGGATGGAGTGCTATCAGACTAGTTGTGCCACACGGTTTCACCATCAAATCCGATCCCGTGGGAATTTCGGAATTGAAATAAACCTATGTGATCTGCAACTGTCTGCATTCTAAGGTTTAATTGAAATTTTGCTTTGGTTTTATTTCGAAAGAAAATCTATAAAAAATTTTGAAATTCCAAGTATTTCATTACATGATGTGGTTATTTATGTATAGGTATATGTTTGTTTTTTTTTAATTGTATAGGGGGCAAATGGACAGTCGGTTCACTTGGTGGTAAGTAAAAGCGACATCCATAGACACCCGCTACATCAGAGGATTAGCAAGTGCGTTGTCGGCCTTTAGGGAGGGGAGGGATGTTCCACCAGATCTGTGGAGGGAAGGGAAGGGTGGACCATCGGATCTCTCACAAACCGAACGAAACACGACGACAGTGCCGTCATTTGACGTCGTTGTTAAGTGAGAGCGAAGTACTCCCCCATGCGCGCCGGCCCATTCAGCTGCAAACAGCATGGCGCTACTTCGATTAAATGAATGTATGTGTAAGTATGTATAAATGCGTATAGATCTTATATTTTACAATAAAGGCTTAGATTAAATTTGTACACCAGACACAAGACCATTTCCTCACCCTATGTTGCCTGGAAGAGATCGCTTTTCAGCGATAAGGCTGCCCTTTGTATAATACCTTGTTATATGTAGGTATATTGTTATGTTGAATCCAATGAGACGACTTGTTTCCTCCAAAGTTCATTTATTAATCACCTTCTTTGCAATTAGAACAAACAGTAGTATAATATTTTTATATATATATATATATATATATATATATATATATATATATATATATATATATATATATATATATATATATTAAATTAAAAGAAAGTGTAATAATGTAGAACGGTTTTTAATACTTTACTTGAAACGTTATTAAAGAAATTTACTAAGTATTGCGTCAAATTGAAATAAGATTTCGAGATTTATATTTGTGTACGACTATCTTGCCATATAAAAAAATAAATAAAATAAAATAAAAGTTTTGTGTTAAGTAATATGAAACGCGATGTATATATGGTCGTCACACAATACTTATTTGTACCTAATTTTAAGACAATTGTTTTTCTCTATTAGTGACTATGTTTATTAGTTTTGTATTTTTCTCTTCTCGTATGTACTCCATACTGTAAGATTATTACAATTCTTTTTATTTTACTTACTACTTTACTATTTTATGTTTATGTTCCTATAAATATTTGCCTTGAATTATTAATTATTTTGCAAAATTAAGTTATTATTGCTTCCAATATTTGAATTCAAATACAAATTTTCCAAAAGAATTCGCATCTCGCGCCCTCAAGCATTTATCGTATAACCGCGCAATTGATAAAAAAGACACTTTAGTGAGTTTGTAACTTTGTTGTTATTCTTTTTTTCGTTTCTTAATCGTTGAGGACTTTCTTTTATAGGGTTTTAAAACGAACTACAAAATTGCCATTTAATTTGTTGTTCTATCTCCAACAATTTAGCTGTCAAATGCAAAAACATTTTTAATATATTTTTTTTTCAAAAATTTCTTTGGAATATGACGAAAATACGAGTAACATTTGACCTTTTTTTTTAATATACAGATATAATATATCAAACCGGAAAACCCCATTGTTAACCCATATGATTCCGGGAAGATATCAGCTGATCGGATATGACGTCATCCTCGCACCCTCGTAGGGAAGCCATGCGTGCGTCACGCTTCGGCGGCGTTTACATTTATAATTGAAATAATTAATTAACTCCTATTTTTACTTGTAATATTGATTATTGAATGTTTATTTTCAGTTTTTGATAATGTTTTTTTTCTCTGTATATTCACTTTATTTATATTTAATATTTATTAGTTTATAATACGCGTCATAGTCGTAGAATAGTGACGGATCTTGCAGATTTGAAACTTTGCAGGGCAGACGTTTCAAACAGTTGTGTTGTTGTTGTTGTATATTTGAAATGTCTGCCCTGTGTGGTTTTGAATTTGTGGGATCCATCGCTATTCTACGACTATGACGAAACATCAACAAAGCATACAACAACAACAACATAGTTGTTTGAAGTGTCTGCCCTGTAAAGTTTAAAATTTGTATGATCCGTCATCATTCTACGACTATGACGATAGGGATATTGGTTATATTTTCATTTACATAATGTGTATCTTGTATAAGTATTAGTATGTAAGTTTATTATACAACAGCACAATCCAAGCTAGCTAGCTTAAAATAAAAACGAAAGCCATATTTACTTCTTCGAAAAGTACTGGACGTTAAAAAAGTGAAAATAAAAGACAAAAATAAGGAAAACGGAGATTTTTTGTTTCGAATTTGAAATAGTCAGACGAGGCTGACCATCATTGAGTTCGGACGCTATTGAATCTTATGAAGACGTTCTAATAGAGTAATAATCAACTCTTTATTAATGTAAGTACGAATCGAATTGAATATTAATGTTTACCTCTCTATAGTTTAACCGGATCGATATTTGGAGTAATATTGAACTAATATTGTAGCGTTAAAATACATGTAAAGAATAAATATATACGATTGGCTGTCTCGTGTTTGTCCTAATCATTTCATGGTCATACTGTGCATTATTCATTTATTTTGTATGACGCTTAATTATTTAAAAGAGTACCGAGAGTTTTTTTCCTCCGGCTTTTTTTCCTCTCGGCCAACACTAGGGACATTAGATTAAGTTATTTATTGTAACATTTAATAAAGCCGATGATATAATAGTAATGTTATGTCTACCGAGACATTAACTTGTAATCATTTGACGTATTTGTTTTAAATGAATTTTTTTTTGACATTCGTTAAGTGTGTAAAATCACCTTATGACGAAATTATATATATAATATAATATTTTTTATATATATAATATTTTCATTTCATTTCATTTCATTTCATATTAAGCAATAAGATGGGTTTTATTACACTACCCGGTTTCGTTAATGAACTTTCCTTTGTTCTCATTTGTGTGTGTGTCTGTTGTGTGTGTTCCCCGACACCTGAGGAACGGATCCTGACACAGGAGTACATCCTTCCTTCCATCCTTTAAGTAAGGCGTTAATTTGTAGTTGGAACGAAGTTCTTTACGGCAGGCTTGGAGGAGATAGGGATTTTGCTACGCGACCGAATTGAAAAAAAAGGTGAGACTAAAACCGTAAGAAAAATATATAACGAAAGTGTGCGTGTGGGCGGTGCGGGGGGCGAGGGACGCGACCGCCTCCTGCGGCACCACATCCGCGACTCGAAAAATTTTACTTAATAATTTGAATTACTATTTTTTAGTTTGATTTATTTTATTTTACATTATTTGTTATTTTCTAAAATACTAAATTTTCTAAATACTTTTGTTTTATTTTACACCACTTTTCTACCCCTGAAATCATCCCGGCGTTACTCTAAAACCAGGCACCCTAGACCCCTACTATTGAGGCTTATTAGAAAGGGTAAGACACAAGGAGTTACCACCCACCAATATCCCAACCCCTCCATAGTTTATGTAGGTATACGCAAATATTTGTTTCTAGTCTGGTATATGTCCTTGTGGGTCTCATCACCGATCCTCGGAGAGCACGTAAGGCCGTTGGTCCTGGTTGTTATCACAGACACTTGATAACTATCATTACTCATGGCAGGGAAAATATCCGCCAATCCGCAGTGAAGCAGCGTGGTAGTGTATTATAAATTTTAATCTATGCTATCATCGCAAATTTGCTCTCAGGTTTCTGGATTTAGTCATAAAGAGGGAAAAAATCTCATTAATAAATGTTGGTTCATTGGAAACATACGCTCTTCGCGTTTCAGTACTTGCGTTGCCATATTAGCTCCTTATCTAGACAGGATGGATTCTTAAGGGGTGGAGCCGCAGTGGAAAAAACTAAAATTTGCCCTCAAGATACTTCTAGACACATGATCTTAATCCCAAAGAGGATACAAGTAACAAAGTCCTTACATACCTTATTGTCCCTTAGAGTCTACCAACCTTGCCTTACAAAATACGTAAAGCCTTCAATATCAACTATCAAAAACACTTAATAACGTTGATTTTTAATTGGGACAAATATTATACTCAAGCCATCTTCTGTATACAGGACAAGAGACTTTTGTTCAGCTGTACAGGTCGTTATTGAATCATATTAATAAAATGTATGCTATCTCATAATTCAGCTTAGGAACGAGACAAAACGAAGAGGCAGTCAATAGGCTTAATCTTAGTTTCGAATCGTTCACTTAATATAATTTTGTTATACTGGAGCCACACTAACGGGAAACGTCAATGCCTATCATCGCAATAAAAACTGCGTCAATTTTAACGTGATAAAGTGAGTGGCTACACGTGAACGTTCAACGTGAATGCCCATGATTTGCGATAAATACTATACCGCCACTTGAACTATCACCTAACGCCAAACGGCAATGTGAATGCCGTTGTCAAATTATCGCCTTCAGTCATGGCTACACCTACGTTCATCGCGATGTTAAACGGAATTTCTAGTTAGTGTGGCCCCAGTATAATGGAGAGTCATAAAAATTATCTGCCACTGCTGTCTTCGTATAATTGTACTGGAAATTTTGTCCTAATTGAATTTAGTACACGGCTCATCAGAAAAGTCTTGTTAAATTTCTTCACGAAACAATTTTCAAGTTCAAAAGATAATTCAAGTTTATATGTTCCATTAATTTATTTCACAATTGCAGAAATACTATGAAATTTCGAATTGCTTAAAATATTTTGACTCGAGGGTACCACTTAGAAAGGGAAAATATGCAAACCAGTACTCTTACTTGTTAACTACTTCAATTTACATGAATTTTCTATGAGAAGATAGTAGTAAAAAAAAAGTGACTTAAATTAATATCTTAAGGTACGCAAACTAGTATGAAAGCGATGCGGTAAGCGAGAACTAGTATGAAAGCGCTGAATAATAACTTTGCAAACACAGTCTCACAACCCTTACTGTGAGGTCTAGTATAAAATCATAAACAAATAATATATATATATATATATATATATATATATATATATATATATATATATCTTAAGGTGTCAAATAATGTCATATAAATATACTGCAATATTGATTCGAGGTATTATCGGCAGTGATCTACTGGTGCTTAATTTTCTTGCGAACACACCTACCCTCGTATAATATCTTTAGGTTTAAAGAATATTTTTTTTTGTCATTAAAAACATACAATCACTTGTATGAGAAATTAATAAAAAATACTATATAAATTAATTTTATCCATCATTGCTTTACTTTAACAGTCTGTAATTGAAATAGTCACATGTGTATAGACCTGTTTTCCCGTTAAGAAAACCTGAACCTAAGTTTGACAACCGTTCTAGCGTAGCGATGCGAGTAGTCGCCTCAATGCTCGCGGTAGTGTTCAATTCTCGCTCGGAGCAGATATTTGTATTGAAGCAAATGTTTCTCTCTGGTCTGGGTTTATGTTATTGTGGGTCTCCCCACTGTGCCTAGGAGAGCATGTAAAGCTGTTGGTCCCGGTTGTTATCATACACACCTATTAGCACACGTTATTCATGGTTGGGAAATTATCCTTCAGAGGTTAGCCGAACAGTCCCCATGGAGGAGAAATCTGGCCTTTTCGCCGAGACCAGCCTGTCGCTGGAGGGATCCTGTTGCCTGCAGATCCGGGACCCTCCAGTTAAAGCGGCTGAAGGCTCCCGCAGGGGTTTAGTACGGTATTGCACTCCCAAAGTGCCGAGTCCGGCATAGCTCTAGGACTGGCGACCCGGGCGTCCTGGATATCATCCGTAAATGGATTCCCATGCGATTAAACAAAAAAGAAAAAAAATGGTAGGGAAATTATCCGACAACTTGCAATGGAGCATTGTGGCTTAAGCTCCAACTCGTGTCCTATATGGGGAAGAGGCCTTAGCCCAGTAGTGGGACATTTACAGGCCAGTTCAGTTTAATTCAGTGCAGGACCTAAATATCGCTATGTCACTGCGAATTAAAAAGGTATCTAAAAATTTCTCAAAACTAGGTTTTCTCAAAATGTTTTGAAATAGTTATAAGCATATATATAATTTTAATACGCGTGAAACTGCGGTCACAACCTTGTATCACATACTATTGTATCTTTAATGAATGCGCAGTGATTTCCAGTTCCATCAACAATTTAAATTGATATCATTGTTCTGTTAAATACTGCTCTGAATGAACTTTATTGCGGCTTAATAATGAAGACACGCTGAGCGCTTATTAAATGGAAATTTAACATATGCGATAATTTTTAATTAAGATTCATATTTATATATCGTAATACTATAGTATAACATATTGTTTCATTTCATTGAAAAGGTTAAAGGTTAACTATTGTATAACAGTTTACTTAGAACGAGCAATTCTAATGAAAAGAAAATATGTTTATGAAAAAATCATAACAGCGTCCGTTTTTTTTGTATGTTTTTTTAAAAAGCATAGGTATATTTTAAATTTAGTTTTTTAGTACTAATATCGACTTTTACATTTTAGTGGTATTAATTATTTTAATTAAAAAGGTAGCCTATTGATGAAAAGTAATTATCCACTATTTTTTCATTTTTAAATGTTTTTTCCCCCCCTATTTTATATAAAATAAATTTGAGTGTATAATGAAGCGTTACTCTATTCTCCTTGGTCTTATACTAAATATGGCTCACCGCTCGTGCCGGGTAGTACTCAACTGCTACAAAATATATTAAATACCCGCATCTGAATACTGCACAGTGCCCGGCCTAGACGACAGGTGTCGTTAGAGATGTATACTTATTTTATAAACATGAATCAGTGGAGTTTCACTAATTTTAAGTGACTATTCACTTTTTATTAATGTGAGAATCGTACCACGCAGAATTTATGACTATTCAATTTATGAATATGTGAATATCATTATTTGATCACTGAATATTTGTATGTGTATTAGTGAGTATTCACTAGCTTGTTATTGAAATTCACTATTAGTGAATACAGCTTCACTAACGTAATTAATGAAAATTCCACTGATTCATGTTTAAAGAGTAGGTATATAAATGTAATATAATACGAGTGTATATTTATCCTTCTTAAATATATTTATTAATAACAATCTGTGTGTTAGTACACTATATATACCAATCCTTTTTCTATGAAAAACGAATCATGTAAATCGGATAATCCAGTCTAAAGCTACGCGTCGTAAAATAATGGTTGACAGTTATATACTACATATAAAATGAGTGAACAATCAGTCATCCTCTTTTTTTTAGTATGATTCACTTAAAATCAGTTGTGAATTCCGACTTAGTAAATAATTGAAAGATATTTCTTTTCGCGGACGTTACAATTTTTTTTTAATGTATAACTATTACTCATTTTTTTTAAACTTTTAATTAATAAAATCATTAGATAAAATTATAAGATTTTTTTTCTTGTTATGATTTGATTCTTATTTTTTTCTTTCTCAGTTTTCTCAGGTACCAAAATTTTGTTATGAACTACTATTACTTGCTGTATTAATGGTACCCGAATAAAATAAATGAAATAAGAAGTTATTTTTTTATTCCAAGATTCATACATTTTTCTTTCATTACAGTTATTTTATATTATATTTAAAAAGTTTCTTTTCTTTGTGTGTACAATAAAGAGTAAATAAATAAATATTCAATTCAAAGAAAAAAAACTATTACTTGTTTTTCAAACTTTAGTGTACTGTTACAGCCTATAAATGTGTCAAAGAAGGATTGGAATCTAATTCGTCCCTCTGGTCTTTTACGTTTTGGCGGATATGCATATTTCACGTATTCTTCCGTAACATGGGTCGAACTGACATATACCCAACCTAGATAGTAATATTTATGCAAACAATTTGCATTTACAATTAAAATTTACACGAAAATAACCGAATATTATATAATAATATGTATATTGGCTTGAATTAAAATTTCGTCATTAGAACATCAAAGCAGTCGTCCTACGTATACACTCAAATTCTTTCAGCACTAAATTAATTAAGCATACATACTATCTACGAATCAAAAAACTCCTATTAAACCTATCTGAAATGAACTAAACTGCATTGGCCAATAAACTAAGGCCTCCTCTTTATATAGAAGAATCCTTGGTGCTTAATCCACCACGCTACTCCACTGCGTATTGGTGAATAATTTCTCTATCATAAGTAATGATCGTTATCAGGTGTCTATGATAAAAAACGCAACAGCTTTACGTGCGCTCTTAGGCACAGTGGGAGACCCACAAGGACATACACCGAGACCAAAACCGCGACTACTTGCAGCACTACACGAGAACGTTAACCAGAGCTAACCAGTAGAGTCTGGACTATAATCCACAATCTATTAACATGTGTGTTTTAACAGATTGTTGTGTGTGTTATATGTCCACTTAGTACTGTCTCGCTATATCGGCATTTGGTCGTCACTTAAGTCGAATCTAGGTCAACCAGTCTAATCGTTTCTTTTTCAGCCGCTCCCCTTTGTATAATTAAGTTATAATTGGTTATTTTCAACTCCAAGAATTGCTTGGCCTAAATTCAACTGCCCTAATGAGGATACAGTATTAAAGGTTCCCGGAAACCTTTTGATATCTTGGTATGAAGAGTATTCTTTAAACTTTCTGGAATGTAATTTCTTTATAGTTTTAAGAGATTCAAGTAATAAATGAAAGAAATAGTATTATCTAGGTAGAGTCTATATATTAATACGTGAAGCAAAAACTTCGTACCCCTTTTTACGAAAATTACGCGGACGGAGAAGTATGAAATTTGGCACAGTTAACGTTTATATAGAGAAGAAGTGCAGAAAGCTAATCTTATATATAAAAATAAGTCGGGTTTTCCTTCCTGACGCTATAATTCCAGAACGGACGAACCGATTTCCACGGTTTTGCATTCGTTGGAAAGGTCTCGGGCTCCGTGAGCTTTATAGCAAACTAAATTCAGGAAAATTTTCAAAAGAAAAGCAGGAAAACAGGGAAAATCATTTTTCACATACAGAGCCATCTCTGATACATAGCATGTACTACAAACCAATATGGTTTTGCATGGAGGCAGTACGTGGTGTGAGTATCCCTCACGAAAATAAGTTGGTGGCGAAACGGAGTTCGCCGGGTTTGCTAGTATTTTTTATAATAATTCTCAAAAAATACATTAAATTAATTAAAAACCACTACACACACTACAGCACACACATATACGTACATTATACATACATATATACAAAAATTTTGTCTATTGTCAAAGTCTGTTGTCAACACGTTTTAAATACATGTCTTGTAACTAATTTTTTATCTAACACGGTTTTAAATACAGGTCTTGCAACGAATTTTTTATCGAAATTCTTCATCACAGGTCAGATTCAATGACTGCTGCATATTCTCACCATGTTACGCGCAATCATATTTTTATGATGTTGACCATGCTGTCAATTATAGATTAGGTCGAATTTCGACCACTGGGCGACCACGCGTACAAGCGTTGTGATTAAAACAGCCACCATTTTTTTTAATAAGTCATGATAATACAAATAAATAGAAAAAATATTCCCAACAATAGGACGTCTATATGATGATAAGTACAGTACAGTTAAATAAAACCTTGTGAAAATTATTCTCTAGAAACAATGGCTGGGTAAGCAGATCAAGTAAATTAGCGTTTTGGGAGTCAGAGATAGTAAACAACTTATCGTGATGGAGACTATAAGGGCTGAAGGGTCTTGTTCCGAAAAATAAGCACCATATTAAGACATATACATAGTGTCCAACTAGAAATGAAATCTGAAAATAGGAAAATTTTCTAAAATTTTAAAATACAACTGAGATTTCTATACCTACAAGATAATCATAGTTTTAAATATTATTTAGCTACTAAAACAAAAATTGAAATAATATATTTTTGTAAATACATCTTGAGTTTACATAAACATGAATAAGTGGAATTTTCAATAATTATGTTAGTGAAGTTGTATTCACTACATAATCAGTGAATTTCAACAACAATTTTATAATAGCATAATTTTCACCAGCAAATTAGTGAAGTTCAGTACGATATTATCTCAGAGCGATATCAGTAGCTTATCACTTTTGTTTATTAATTCAGTGGATTCTCATATTCAATGATCAAATCAGTGGACTCTCGCATTGACATATTCATAAATTGAATAGTCACTAATTCTGCGTAGCACGATTCTCACATTGATAAAAAGTGAATAGTCACTTAACATTAGTGAAATTTCACTGATTCATGTTTAGAGAGTACTGTTTAAAATCTACGAGATAAATGAAAACAAATTTTTCATAACATATAAATCTTTATTTTTAGTGTACTAGCTTTACACGCGACTTCGTTCGCGATAACATTTTTTAAAGTTCATCCCAAGGGAACCGTTTTGAATTTCTGATGATAAATACTTGTGCCCCAGTGTCCTAGGCTGTAGTAGGTATGGTCTAAAATTATAAGTAGGTTTTATGCAAATCTATTAAGCGTTTTCGGCGTGATATGCGGCACAGATTCAGACGAATAAATGAACTAAACTGAACTAAATCAGCCTGTATACGTCCCACTGCTGGGCAAAGGCCTCTCCTCTATATAGAAGAAGGATTGGAGCTTAATCCACCACGCTGCTCCACTGCGAGTTGATAGATAGTTTCCCTACCACGAGTAACGATCATTATCAGATGTCTATGATAATAGCCGGGATCGCCGGCTTTACGAGCTCTTCGACGCATGGTGGGGAGACCCACAAGAATATATATAGACCGAAAGCAAGTATTTATATAAATACAAATATCTGCCCCGAGCGGGAATCGAAGCCGCGACCGTCGGCGTTGAGGCAACTACTCGTATTAATACATCAGAAAAGTGTCGATAAAAATTAAAAATAATATATATTGAGCTTCAGTATTGATAACAAAGTGCCATCCAAAAAAAAAAATCCAAAATATCTTCAATGTACAAAATTTAACCCGTTACAGTTTTATTATAACTAAAGATTAGGTCAAAATTATACTACAAAATTGTTACGTATATTATATTCGACGAAGCGTTGGCGCACTGGTCACAGCAACTGGCTGATGCGCTAGCGGTCGCGGGTTCGATCCCAGCACATGACAAATATCTGTATAGGCCATACGGATATTTTTCGTGGTCTGGGCGTTTGTGCTTGTGTATTGTGTGTTTCCGGAACCCCAGACACAGGATACACACCCTACTGGGGGCCGTTGAGTGTGAGACGTTTATTATTTATTATTATTACAAACAATAAAAGCGAAAGTATTAACAGGTAGCGTGCGAAGATGGTCTTATTGCTGTAAGCAATATTTTACAAATAATCATAAGGGAGAGGAACTTATTAAGAAAAATCGGGATAGTAAAAATATAGGTAATTTATATGGGTTAAAGTAAAATAAATGTAAACTATATAAACCTTACATCATACACAAATGTCTTATAAAAAATACGATTATTCTTATGGTGGTGGTCTTGATTATGTTGGCGAGTATTTGTGTATTATCTAAATATGAATCAGTGGAATTTCTCTAAATTTAAGTGATAGAGTCCACTGATTTGATAATTGTATAATATAATTATATGTGTATAAGTGAGTATTCACTAACTTGTTATTGAAATTCACTGATATGTAGCGATATAGCTTCACTAGCGTAATTAATGAAAATTCCACTAATTCATGTTTAGAGAGTAGCTAGATATATGTAGATTTTATTGTATAAAACTATTCATCAACCCGAGTCGTTACTGATTATGTTCTATCCTGTTAACTTATAACTATATAAGTTCAGTTCAAACTTTCTCAATAAACAAACATTCTAACTCATAATTATTTTTTAAAGTGACAGATCTTAAGATTGCATTCGAAAAATCGGATAATATTTTTTAACTTTAATCTAAATTTCTATAGACATGGTGAATAAAAAGGAGAAAGTGGAGAGAAAATATTAAATTTGAAAGTTAGAGACAAACAATTAAAATCTCATATCAAACCTGTAAGCTACCCTACTACTACTACTAGCGGATATCGAACCCTTGAGCGTCGGCGTGTGGGGTTGAGGCGACAACTCCACGACCAGAACGGTCGTCTCTATGACTGTAATTAATATTTGAAAAATAAAATATAACAAATAAAGAATGGAAAAAAATAAGTTATATTACTCTATTCATCAGCTCCTTATAGATTAAAAAAATGTAAGAATATCCAGTTTAATTTGTTTATTATAAAAATAGTAACATTTTTCCAAAAAGTTTAAGTCTTATAAAAACGCATACGCATATCCATCTCACGACAGACTGGCCGATTTCCTTCTAAACCATTTAGAGAAGCATTCATGTAATAATGTGTCGTTGTCATAGCGCGATATATTATAGCCTAACTTTTTATCCATCACCACATCAGCCGTTGGATGTACACTGGTGAACGTAAGCCTCACCCATTATTTCTAGGGGCGTTTACAAATACTCGCCACGCTCGGCAGGCGGATTGGAGAGCACAGTGTGTCGTGGCAGGGTATGGTGAAGCTGCTGCCAATCACCATCCTGGTTGGTGTACAGTTGTTCGCACCACTATGGCCTTAGTCGCCTTTACGACACCTCAGCAAGAAAGAGGTCAGAACTATTCCCTTTTATCCTACTTTTCATAATAAGTGTGGTTTATTACGCATAGAGAATTTTTAAAATGGGACCAAACTTGAGTCCACTATTTAATTCATCCGATTTATAATATACATTATACATTCATATAATATGTCACTAAGAATATTATTTACTGATAGATAACTAATATATCTTATATCTTTAAACGAGCAATTCTTGTATATATATATATAATCGGAATCTCGGAAACGGCTCCAACGATTTTCATGAAATTTAGTATGCAGGGGGTTTCGGGGGCGATAAATCGATCTAGCTAGGATTTATTTTCAGAAAATGTTGTTTTATCCCTTTTTTTACACAATTAAAAAATACCATTAGAATACGAAGGTAAATTTCGCTGTCATTGACAAACTTCTATTAGCGCAGATAGGAATCGGGCGGATTCGAAACCAGAAAACCTGAGTTCGAATCCAGAATTCTACAGACCAATCTTTTTTTCATTTTTTTTTTTTTTGAATTAAGAGCTCTTTTTATTTTTTATTTTAATAACCAGTTCCTATTATTTTACTTTTATGTCGGTAAGATCGAAAATATTATTTATGTTTCATCAATATGTAATGTATCTAAATATAATTTAACCGAGCGAAGCTCGGTCATCCGGGTACTATTAATTTATACTGTAAATAAGTTGACTTAATTAATTTGATGTAATTCCAATTTCGTGTCTCAGGTTATTTTCACGTGATTCTTGTCACAGGATCAAGTTTTAACAATAATAAGCCTCCATAGGATTTTTCATCCCCCTTTTAACTTCCTTAACATTTACAAAATATATAGCGTGAGTAGCTACAGTACGCGCGCGAGTTCATGTCCATCGGGGCCTGAGGTGAAGGGCGGGAGCAGCGCGCCCCGCCTCGCCGAATTCGTCCGAAATCGAGTGTTGTCCGTTGACGGTGACGCGTGCTTGTCGATACTAAAAACTATTGACCGCTATTGTATTATTTTTTTTTACGAAACCATGAGTACTTCGCCTTCAACAATTTCAAATAGAAAAAAACTTTTATAATACATAAGCATGATAAGGCCGCCATTGCACATTTACTGTAAATTTTTTTTCTTCAATGCTATTATTTAATAACGTGTGTAATAAAGTATTAAATAAAAATAAATAAATAAATAAATATTTAATTACTTAAAGTTGCAATAAATATGGAATAGATATTATGGTTGACCAAATGAGATTATCGATATCGACATTATGATAGGTCACAGAACTACCGCATTCCTCAGGATGGACATGAACTCGCGCGCGTACTGTAAGAAAGTTAGCTACTCTCGTTACGTTAAGTATTCCCTTGTTTAATTATGATTTATAATTACAATTATGTAATATTTGTGATATATAATTGTTGAATTTAATATAAAGTGTTCTGTTCAGGTAAAGTATAATTTATTACAAATAATAGAATCAATGAAATATATTATAATACATTAAAGATTCTAAAAATAAAATTGATCGATTCGTTAGTTTTCATTTCATAAAAACTATGTTCGTTCAATTCTTTCTTATAACTTTTTTTTTTAATAAATAAGTTTTTTAAGTGGAATAATTTTTCCTTAGTCATTTTTCTATTGCAATGACAACAAAGAGGCCTATCTGTTATCAGTGTCGCCGTAGCTCCTGAGAGCGGCGGCAATAACGCAAGTGGCCAGCGTTCGTCCGCAAACAGAGCCGCGGCACCGCTATGATTATATCATTATCGATTGTACAACCTTTGCCCAACAGCTGAGACCGAGGTTACTTAGCCGGCTTGTTTAGACGCAATGCAGATCACGTGTGCGCCGATCAGCCTAGAGCCTCCTCTGTATACGCCCTACGAATATTCCGTCTCTTACGCACGAGTGGAGAAAGTTCCGTGTTAAATGAGAGAGAAAGTCGGGGCTGGAGAGACGTCGGCGCGTCTGCGTGGCGCGTCTAGCTCGGTCGATTCCAGACCGTTGCGCGCGCAAACGGGTAGCTCGATGTTCAGTTAGTGGCATTCCGTGCGGAGTTATCGTCCGAAGCGGTCGTCTTATAACGCTTTTACTGGGCGAACCGTCGGCAGTAGCGCCGGCGCCGCCGTCGGCGATGGATCACGACGAGGATAGATCTCTGTCCCTAGGGACGGAGGTCTCGGCCTCCGTGCCGCCCCCGAGCCCTTTGACGGGATGCTATCTTCTCGCCGTTATAGGGGAACCCCACACCGATGAACATAAGGAGATTATACTGCAGCGCCTCGTTAAAGGTAAGTCCCGGCGTAATGTCATTATGACAGCTGTCAGATCCCTAAGGGGTTATTATCACTTTCACCGGTTCGATTCTAGAAAGTAACTAATATTTTTTTGCGTGTTCGCGTTGTGTGTATGCATTGTTCAGTGTTAGTAGTTTTCCAGACTAGAAAAAGAGTGTTCGATGTTTGATCGGAAGGATTTTTTTCTATCGAGCATCCGTTTTTTGTTACGTCATCCGTGACGTGCCTAGTTTTTCTGAGCCGGCTACCTAATTGAGGCAATTGGCCGGCTTTATTCATACCATTTTATAGTTACGGTACTAGAAACGTTTAAGTGTTTTTTTTTATTACAAGTATCTTTAAAATCACAATAGTTATTTTTCTAATTTTAATACTGTAATGATAAATTGTATATGTAATAAAAATGAATAAAAATGTATAAAATTTTTCTGAAATAGGTATCCTAATTTTCTCGGTGAATTACTCGTGTAAATTATTTATATAAAAGTTGTAGTTGATCGATTTATTTATTGTTAAGAAAATAATATAAGTGATCAATGAAGAGACATGCTAAGTAATTACTGTTAGTTTTATATGAGGACACAGAATAATAAACACAGCCGGCTGTTTACCGAACGACGGATATATTTTGCGTATTAATCTTAGGAATCGTATTAAGGAAAAATTATTAGTTTATCATTAGACAAATACGCATTTTGAAATATATATAATATGTTATTAACAAAATATTTTATAATTTTGGAAATTTATCTCACCGGAATTTTACATTTTCCGGGAAAGTTGTCCTGTACTATTCCAGACTATATCTATCCCTATTTGAAATTTCAAAGAAAAAATTTGAAAAAAAAAAGAAAATAATGGAGTAACAGACACACATTCAAACTTTCGCATTTATAATAGAAATAATATTATTTTTAAATCGTAAACACGCGATGGAAAAGACTCCGACGACAGTATATGATATATAATATATATACACACGGACGAAAAGATATTTTAACAATATTAATAAAACAATTACATACATTACATACCTACAACATTACATAAATCAAGCTAAACATACCCGTATTTTAAATCGCCTTTAAATTCAATACATTAAATTAACTTACATTTTTAGTTACTCCGCTTTTATATATCGTTGCGTGATGTTTTATAGCCTATTATGTTCTTCAATAAACGGGCTATAATTTGTAGATAACAGAGATCAGTGTGTTCAAGAAAATTATTCTGCTATATTAGTAAATATGACGTCATATCTGCAGTCACATATCTTCAAACAATGTTAATTATTACTAAAAACAATAATTATAACGACGCTTAGTTTATCCGAGATGACCTAATAGATAAAACGCCTACTACCTTTAATTATCAGGTTCAATTCTGGACTTAATTTTTTTTATTATTGAACGTTAGCAAATAAAGCTTTATTTGCTAAGTTCTTTAAAGTTCTTGTCGAAAACATGATGACCTATGCAAGCGATATTTAACGTCTCGGAAAAAATTCTGAGACTTGTATATAAGCCCGGAATGGAGCAGAAAAGCTCTAACCCGTCTTTCTAAGAGAAGTATGCCCAGCAGTGGAGCGTTGACAAGCCGTTACAGACAAATACTTTGTAAATAGAAAAAAAAAATTATAATATCAACTAATATTAAAGAGAAGCAGATTATTTTAAGTTTTATTAAATATTTAATAACGCTATTTCAAATATATATTTTTTATTTTATATAATAAAAATTTATAACAATTAAAATACCTATTGTTAATATAGTTATAACACGTGTTTTACCGTAACGTTACGAAACGAAATGATAACGACGTGAAAAATAACGGTGTCTTAAAAATAATACCGTTAACAGATTAGTTGTTTCGGTAATTCACTCAAATTAAAATAAAAATCGTTCTGTAGTGGTGTGAGTAGTCGCTGTAACGCCGACGGTCGCGGGTTCAATTCAACGGGGGCGGATATTTATTATAATTATTTGTTTCTGTTATGGGTATATGATTTTGTGGGTCTTCATACCGTGCCGGCGTCTGTTATCATGGACATCTTATCTACGGTATTTCCGAACTAATACGACTTACAACTTCAAGAAAAGACCATACGCCCATTTAAAAGGCTTCCAACCCTTCTCTTATATATAGAAGGGGCTTTTGCCAGCCCAAGCAAATCAACTTTTAACATAGGAAAGATATATCCGACATCATATCATGAGTCATATTGCCTAAAAATAAACAAACTGTACAGCATTTGAATATTGGTGTATATTAACTTTTACATATATACAATTATGTACTTCAAATATGAGCCATATTATTATTCATACGCCATGATATAATCATATTTCATGAGCCATATACATAATTCAAATGAATTACATAATATGTTACCGCCGTCGATATATAGACACTCCTTCGAAGCGATCAAAATGTAATCAGAAAATAAAACTAAGGCAAAATGTATATGAACAGACAATCAAACAAAATCAATTAATTATTATGTACATACTTTAATAAAATTATTATAATAAATTATGATTTTAAAAGGGCATAACATGTTTAAATTTATATTTGTTCGGATGCTTACCGCGTTTATAATTTTGTTCAGTCTCCCCGTGATCATGACGATTGAAACATTGCCGAAATATAGGCAACTGAACAAAATTATAAACGCGGTAAGCATCCGTACAAATATAAATTTAAATATGAATAGTGATCGCGTTAGTTTAAAACAATATATGGGCATAACATGATATAATAATTAATTAAGGAGATGTTACTGGCTGGCTTACCTGGCAAGTGCTGTAGTGTTAAATTTTTTTTTTTTTTTTTCTTTTGTAGCACTGTAGTGTTAACTAGTGCAGCAGTAGGGTAATGTTTTAATTTTATTATCTTTTTGTGTCCAATAAATAATATATTACTATACTAGCTATAACTACCCGAGATAATCGTTCGCAAATAAACATTTACACTTGAAATATTTACAGGGCAAATTTTAAAATATATCATTTCTAATAAAAACAAAAATACATGAAATTGGACTATGAGTAAAATAAATTAGAACCAAGTCCATGTTTTGAATTTCATCCGTTCTCCAAAAGGACTCGTGCGGCGTGCCGGATCGGATAAAAAATACTCATTGTTAGGACACTAGTAGTATGAACATAAAACGTGACCAGTTTCGTTTAAATTAATTCAGTAGTTTAGGCGTGATTCGTGGACATGATACAGATAGACAGGAAAACAATTTTTGGCTTCAACATCGATTATTATATTGTCCTCCGAAATTTTCAAAATATTTTCAATGTAGAATTTGATTTGTTATAGTTTTAGTTAATTATATATGCCGCCGGCAGCGGCCAGTGTGCTGAGTGAGATTGCCGACAGTGGGGACTATGATGATCGGTCATATGATCAGGAGAACTATGTCCTGCTTAGTGAAACATTATTAAGGATAAATCGACTACAAATATAGACAAAAGTTTTTTTTTTTTTCTACTAAAAACTTTACGGATCAAAGTTGTCTGAAATAATTTTTTTATTTTTTTCAAATGTATATTTAGTGATAACTCGATAAAATTTTAGGTATTTAAAAATATTTCTATCTACAGATATATAAATAAAGTAAAAGATTAAACGGATGTATCTCAACATGTTATTTATATTTAAATATTGAACACATACACAACGGATTTCCTAACTTCATTAAAATATCGACAATCACAGTCACCGTTTTTATATTTAAAAATAAACTTCATTAAAATGTAACGATTTTTGTACTAGTAACTATTTGACCATAGCAAAACTATATTTTTTAATATTTATATCGGTTTGTATGATTACGCGAATTTTAAAAAGTAATCATCCAATTTTGATGAACCTTATCATAATTCTAGCTCATATACCTAATCTTACTTTAGGCTATAATATATCATGCTATGATATATTATAGCCTAAAGTAAGGCAAACTACCTAAAGTAGGCAACTAATAATATTAACGCGGGTATAGTCGCATTTCGCATGAATCGGTTAGCAATTTAATAATTTTAAAATAGCACACGCTTATTAAAAAATTAATGTTTTTATGCAAGACGATGACGAAGATCCAAAATTAGAATGTTTTCAATGCACTCCGTTATCACTTTGATAATGTAACAGATAACATATTATATATTACGTATCATGAAAAACAAAGATCATAATATTTTTTTAAACTACTTCAAAGAAGGTTAAGATTCTATATATTTCCCAGTAAATTCCTTGGTTTTCTCTCATTCTTTATTTAGTTTTTCTGTAAATATTGTTTTTGTACGATCGCGAACATCTTGGTCATTTGCGAATTTTGAAAAGAGGCAACTTATCACAGAAATATAGCCTATAGATACGAGTATATTGTATACAAGCGGACCATGATTTTACCCGTATAAATTTCGATTAAATAGGAAAGTCGGGATAAAAAGCATGTGGTATTCTGGATTTCTAGCTACCTACATATCAATTTTCATTGAAATTAGTTCAGTAGTTTTTGCAAGATTGAGTAACAAACATCCATTCAAACTTTTGCAATTATGATATTAATAGGATTACGTTTTTGTAATCTCTAAACATGAATCAGTGGAATTTTCATTAATTACGTTAGTGAAGCTGTATTCACTAATAGTGAATTTCAATAACAAGGTAGTACGTACGAATACTCTACTAATAAGTGGTTTTTGATATTTACATATTCATAAATTGAATAGTCACTAATTCTGCGTGGTACGATTCTCACATTGATATAAAGTGAATAGTCACTTAAGTGAAATTCCACTGGTTAATGTTTAGAGACTACAGTTTTATTATAAGTATAAATATTCTGTGAAAATCCAAGTGTCTACACGTTGTAGTTTATAAAGATGAAGGGAATGCCTTGTAACAAACAAACAGACTGACAGATATGTTGTGACAGCGTTTCGTTGCACTCTTTAGGGACTCATAAAAACTCGGTTATATTTTTTACCGAATTAATATATTTCTAAACAATTAAACTTCAAAAAAAAGTTTCGTAAAATATTTTCATATTTTGCTAAAAATTTAATTATGACTAAAAGCAATAAACTTTATAATTATTATATAAAGTTTAAAATTACGTAATTAATTTGATTAAAGTTTATAACTTATGAAAGTTAAAACTATTAATATGTTATAGTTATAAACGATTTATATATAGTTAGAAAGTTAAACTACAAAAAATTTCAAAAGTTTTTATTACCTTTTCTAAGGTGTCATCATAATCTATAATTTATAACTTAATACTTATACTATATAAAATTAATAACGAGTTAATTTCAATAAGCTTATCTTGAAATTTACTGGTTAGATCTAGATTAGTTAGATTTAGATCTGGTCTCGTTGCAGATCCCTGTGCGTTACCCCACCGTGCCTCGGAGAGCACGTAAAGCTCCCGGTTGTTATCATAGACACCTCATAGCGATCATAACTCATGATTGAAATTATCCACAAACCCGCAGTGGAACAGCGAAAATTAAACTCCAAACCTTCTTCTATATGGAGAAGAGTTCTTGCCCGGGAGTGGGACGTTTACAGGCTAATTCAGTTTAGTTAATATGTCCTTATGCAAAGATAAAGATAAATTTGAAATGACTGTATTATACACTAGATTTTTTATAGGATTAAAGTAACTAACGGCGAGTTGCACGAAACCGTCGCCGTCGCTAACTTTCCGTTAGTTAAGTTGCAATTAATCTTAAAACTAGTTGATCTTATGATTAATTTAAAGCTGTTGGAATTAATCATCTGTTAGATAGGTCTTTAATTAAACTAAATTTTTTTATTAACTTAATCAGATGTAGGTTTCGTGCAACAGATAATCACGATTCTTGTGATTAAATTAGTTTAATAAACACTTAAATTTAAAATTTGTTTCGTGCAACTCGGCGTAAGTCAGGTTTTAGCACACGTTTGTAACACATAAATATAACTTTTATATATCATTTTCGTCAGCTGCGTATCGTCGGAAGCCTTACAGTCGGATGTGACGTCACTGTTTCAAGACACTTGTTCTATCTTACTCGTAATGTTATAAATGCGAATAATGTCTATTATAACAACCATACACAAAAAGATAACACCTCGGCAAGAAAGATGTCGGGACTTTTCTTCTCTTCAGGTCACCGCACGGTAAACTAAAGGCATAATTACAACAAATACATATTATGTACAGTAATATTATAACGAAGACAAGGAATTTAATTGTTTTATATAAATATATCTTTTAATTATAATATTAAGGAGATAGGCTATAAAACAAGATAAGACTCACGGCTAGAAGTCGTAAATATCGATCAATCAGTCTTGTATCTAGACGTCTAGTCATTAGTAATAAATACTTTTTTCCAATTAAAACGTTAATCTGAATTGAATATAATTTATCAAAGAAAATACTAAAGAAAGTAATTATTTGATAAAAATATGTATTTCAATGAATATATTTATTTAAAATAATCTTATTCAAAGAATCTTGTAAACGGTACTCAAGTGTAATTGGTCTTAGCGTAACCGTCTGATTGGAAAAGTTTATGATTTACTTATAATTATAACTAGAAATCTTTCATCAAATAAATCTTTGATGAATTTTCTTTTTATTGAAATATTTTTTTAAGTTTACTTTTCGTATTTCTTTCTTAAATTTGTTCTTGTTGTCCTGCGAGCTAATGGTTTGAATTGAAATTTATTCTGCTTTGTTCAATAATTAATCTTTTACAAATTAGAATCGTTTTACCTAGAAATATTCTGTCATATTTTCAGTTATTTCTCGAATAAAATATTATAAATTACGTCTAGAATAACAGAGAAGACAATACGCAAATAAATATATTTTTGAACGTAAATTGACTTAAAAATATAATATATCAACGAAAAATGAGTTAGTCAGTTAGTCAACAAAATAACATTGCGAATGTTAATTCAACATTTATACAATACAGATAACCTATAGTCTGGTCTAGACTCATATTAGACTGAGTGAAAGTAACTTTTAGTTGTGTGTCGATAAGACCATTTGGGAAGCGTTTAAACGTTAAAAGATACTAAGAAGTTCTCTTAGATCACAACACAAAACATATTCATGTATTTATTCATTATTTGAATTAATGACTTTCAATAGCGCCAAAACAACACGGATGATTTCGCTAATGTCACGACGGAGATACGATGGAGATCATTTTGGTTGAGATTACAATCATTATCTACTTACTGTAATAGTTTTTGTGAAATAGCCTTCTGTTTATAAACTCTTTGGTCTTTATTTTGACCTTGACTCCTTAATTTTATAGAATAACTATGCTATGTTATAAAATCGTGTGGTTACTTTTTAAATTTGTGTTAAAAGATCATAGGAGTGCAGGAGGATGAGTGAAATCCAGTGCTTAACTACGACATCGCTGAGCCCTATAATGCTATATAAGAACTTCTATGGTATCCCGTTTAGCTGCTTCAATAACCATACGTCGTATTTACTTTACATATATTATAAGTAAATAAATAGAGGTACTTCTTGGGCTTCGGTCGCGTGAAAACGGCTGTTCTAATTTTCTGAACGTGAATCGTCTTTAAATTGAATTTGTAACAGTATTAATTAATTAGGAAGTAAGACAGTAAATTATATAATATTAATAATTAAAATAAACTTAGCGATTTATGAATATTCTTATAATAGTTTGATAAAATCGTAAATATTTTTTGTCTATTACATAATTGAAATGTCATAAACTATAGCGCTGAAAATGTCAGTCATCTGTCAATAAAAGAATGCGGAAAATATCGTTATCAACAATAAAATAAAATTTTCTTTGACAATTTTTTCATCAAGGTAATTGTTTTGTATATCAAATAAACCATTTTGCACATAGATTATGGAAAAAAAATATATTGCTTTTTCCTCTGTACATTAAATACACTGTAAGCAACGCAGGCGAAGTTGCGAGTATCAGCTAGTCCACAATAAACAGCTTCACATCGAACCAATTGATCTTAGAATGAGTTCATTTAAATCAAACAATATTCATCTTTCCTATAGATTAAATTTATAATAAAATATATAAATCATTTCTTAAATAAAACCGTTTTTTGTTTAATATCAATAATTTGTTTTGCTTACACTTGATATAAAATACGCATTTGTTAAGGTAATGGTCAATATATATATAGATAAGATATATACGTATTTATAAGTGAAAAGTATTTGACAAATAAGTACATGTGTTACGGGTAGAATCGCGAATAATAATAAAAATACTCGGAGAGACGGATGAACAACGGAGTCTTAATATAGGGCTCCGTTGGCACCCTTTGGATACAGAACCCTAAAACATGACTAACCCATTAGCGCAGTTGTGAGTTCTATCCTCGCTTCGAGTCTGTGTGTAGTATATATCGAAAAATAAAATAAAAATAAATATGTTTATTTGTCAGCTGTTACCTAAAACACAGGCATTAAATTGCACGTCTTAGGAACAGTCGACCGTCTGTGTATGCTGTACTTATTATTTATTTACTGTAACTGCAATTAGACTCAATATATTATTATTAAATTGAAATATATTCACAGGCTATAGTGGCCTGTGCCTTTTTTAAACATCATGTATTATGTGAAGGCGATTTATATACATTGGACAGATCGGCAGTCCTAAGGACTACCCAGTTAGGAGTGGAACGTGGTCCACGTATCCACAAATACGTCCACAAATACCACTGACGGTATTTTTCTATTTCGGTATCTTATTTTTTTTCTCTGTAAATTTTCCACTTTTTTTCGAGTAGATTCTAGGACTAAACGGCTTTTTACGCTTTTTTTATTTAATTTTTTTTATTATATATATAATACTTAAAACAACTATATATATATATATATATATATATATATATATATATATATATATAACTATATATATATATATATATATATATATATATATATATATATATATATATATATATATACTACAACGTCACGGTCGTATTCATTGAAAATTTTCACAACTTTGCATCGCAGCTCTAAAAGAAAGTCAGTAGCGCTGTACCAATTAAGATCATCACATACCGGTGCGATCTTTGATCGTTATCTGTTTCCACTGCACCGAGATAGTAAACACGCTGATACGAATCATTAACTTGTATATAACTAGCCTGCGACGTCGTCCATATTGAAATTTAATAGATAAGATAATAACTCTTGTACACTAACAATAAGCAATAGTACAAAAAAAGGAAATAAGTACAAAAGGTAGCCTTATCGCTAAAGACTGATCTTTTCCAGGCAAACTTAGGGTAGAGGAAATTTAATAGAATATTTATTTATCTACAAATTTAACTAAAACTATACGAATCCAATACCATTAATTAAAGACAAAAATTTCACATAACGCTAAAAAAACTTCTCAAAAAAAAATCAAAAATAACTTTATTCAAATAGGCCCTACGAGCACTTTTGAATCGTCATTTTACAAAATTAATATTGTAGTGATTATTATTATTTTTTGTAAAAGTAAAGCTACCACCGATTCGGAATGTAGATTCTGCAGAGAAGAATCGGCAAGAAACTCCGCAGTTACTCTTTTGAAAATAATATATAAACTGTGTTTTAGTACAAAATTAGTAATATCTTGCATGAAATACAGCGCCACTAAGTCCACACGTCTTTATCAGCTAAATAATCCTGGACCGAATAATAAGCTCTATCTATTAACTTTTTCTTAATAAATTCTTTAAATTTATTATGACAATATATCCCTCCATTCATTCGTAAATAGATCACATTCAGGGTTCGCTCCAGGAGAGCATTAGGGTGCCTGTCGATTGATACGGAGCGAAACGGCGGAGCGGAGAAACGGAGTAATATTAACCAATAGTATTGCAGAGGCGTTGTCCACTGGAGCGGAGGAAAGTTAATATTTCTCCTTTTCTCCGCTCCGCAGCCTCGCTCCGCTTCAATGGATAGGCACCCTTAAGCGCGGCTAGAATACGGCGAATGGGCGAGTTGACGGCACTAGCAAATAGTTTTCACTTTCTGCATGCACAAAAGGTTACCTTTACTTTTGTGGCAAAGGGAAAGAGTTTATCAAGTGTCTCCAAAAATATATATTTGAATGAACCGAATATAGTATAGATCCTGCTAGGGAATATCTAAAATGCTGTAGATATTTGGTAGTATTTCCGTCTAATTTCCAAAGAATTGAAATTTCCGACTGTTTAATCGGTAATGTTTTAATTTTATTTTGTATAACTTTTTTTTTCTAGATAAATTAAGGCTAAATTATGTCCTTGTAACATTATCTATACACTAGTAAAAGTGATCTTGTAATAGGTAAAGCCTATTATTGGCACAAATAAACAAACAGATTAAAGAATAAAAAATAATTTTCGTGGTATGAGGATAGATGTCTTTGTGTGTTGTTTTGATAAGTAGGTATAACGTAGAGGATAAACTTATAAAAGTACCAAATATTTGCTTAATAGAGATAAGAATGAACATACGTACGTACATTTCATTTTAAATAATAAATAAAAAAGTACTGAAAGCTACGTCTTTAATGCTTTTTTAAACTCTTTTTATGAGGGTCTTCGACAAACATACACATATTATAAATAAAAAGTCAGAACACTCGTCAAAATATTCGACCGAAATTCACAAATCATTATTCAAACAGGACTAGACGAACAAAAGTAAATCCACACCCAGACTTTTTAATACTCATTTAATTTGGAATGAAAGGGTCTGAAAATTGCGAAAGGTCATGTCATGATACGAGTACAGTCGGTTGAGACTTGTTACCTAATATAAAAAGGTCGAGGGGACAAGGTCACTCAAGGTCACTCGAAATGAACACGGAAAATGTAGAAAAGAAAGATCTTTGAGATATAACAACATTTTAAACTAATTTATCTGAAAAATATGTTCGATTTGTAGGAGACAAATGGCCACTGGTAATGGGAGGCTTGGTTCATTTTTTACCTACAGAATCGTTATTGCAATTTAACAAGGAAACGCTGCCAGTATTCTTGCCACTTTTTCACGGTGACACGATTCATACTCATCATTTGTATATATTTGAATTTATTTTCTTCCTTATTAATACCTTAATAAAAAAATTATTAACAAATTGCAACTTAAAAAAAAATCTAAAGCGAAATTACATCCCGGCACGCCGCCGCCGACGCGCTTGTTTTATAATATACGTAATTAATTTCTAACCATGCAATGGGACGGCCACAATTTTTTTTTTATATAATCTTAATTTTAAAAATTTGTTATATATTATGATTTCGATAAAATTTTTAAGGAGCATAAAGCGTAAATGGAAAAATCGGTGAAACCAAGGAATTTATATTCAAATATGCACCTTGAAATAACGGCCATAAGTTTGACATTTGTTTCCAACATGTAAAGTGGAAATATCGTTCCGAGCATTTCCTTAACTACAGGTATTTTGTCTCTTTCTTACGAGTTGCCTTGGATTCATGGTAGAAAGAGATGCAACCCCTCTTCATGCAATGCAATAAATTCCTTGCTCTTAACCAATTACGAACATTTAACAGTGTTACCATTACTTATTTCAAATTAATACGTTCAAGTACGCATAATTAATTTTTTTTCGTACAGTCTTTATAATATTATAAACTAGAAATAGCTAGAAATAGCTCAATAACAACAATAATTTCAACTACGACAGCTGTCTCTATGTATCTGTAAATGTTAGGCTGTTTAAAATTTTGTAATATTCTGTTTATTTATCTGTAAATTTGTGTACATAATCTTTTTTAGAAATAATCAGAAATGAGCAGTGTCGTAATACAGCTGTTTCAGTTTTTATTTCAATATTCGATCAGTGATGTGTGTGTGATCGTTTATTATGCACGTTATTAAGAAAACCGTAGCTCTATCATATATTTCTTTGTGTGTTTGAATTGCAAATAGCTATAGTAGGTACATGTATATTTTGTGTGTTGTTAGGTTGTGGTGATGTTAGGATGCTTTAACAATATAACAACTTGAATCAATTTTAACCATCCTACGCTCTGTCCTTGATTCAAAATTTAAATCGAATTCGAAATAATATTTTTTTGGGTTGAATTATTTAAGCACGTTTGCATCTTCACTAAACAATATTTAAATTTTAAAATGAACACCTATAAATCTTTTTTATAAAAATATTATAAGATCAGTACAGTTGTTAAATCAATTTAAATACGCTGTTTATTAATCAAACGGAAGCGACGAGGTATGAGTAGTTATGACATGCGCATGCGCTTGACATTATACCGACCGGAGCTCGTCAACACATTGAATGTATTAGATCTGAGACCATATTAATTATTGTAACAGGACGTATCATAGTGTAGCGACGTCTATCTCGCAATATACAGTGTAGCCCACCAGACGCAACACCGTCTGGTCGAAGGATCCTTCCTTTTCAACGGCAGTCTCTCTCTACCCCAAAATAGTAATATAAAAATCAATTAAAATATTGTTTTATTGTGTACGTGCGTGTCTTTGTATGGATGTGCGGTGACCGGCACAGAAAAATAGTCCCGACCTCTTTCTAGCCGAAGTGTCGTAAAAGGCGACCACCATTACATGCAGAAGAGATCGAGACGGCACTTGTCGTGGTCTCCTGTCTCTGTCTCTGGTCTCGGTCTCCTGTCGCAGTTGCATGTCGTGGTCGCTTGTCGCGGGCGCAAACCGTCACTATAAGGCCATAGCGGTACGAACAACTGTATATGGTAGCGTCACCATATCCTGCCACAATACACTGCGCTTGTCAACGCGCCTCCCAAGCGTGGCGAGTATTGGCAAACCCCCCAGAGGTAATGGGAGAGGCCTACGTTCAGCAGTGGATATCCAAGGGCTCTCAAAAGATATCAAAATGTGGTTTTTTCAATTCAATACATTAACTCTACATGATGAATGATATAGAACTGTTACAGGTCCAATTTGCATTAAATATATTTAGATTTTTTTTGGAGGGATCTCTAAATAATATATAATCATTTTCGTTTGTGTGTGTGTCTGTCTATATCTTGGCCGTACGACGAAATCACTGAACGAATTTGAATATTACATAGCATGTTTTGAGTCACTATGATAAGTTAGGACACTAAATGCTCTATCCCGAAATTTAATACGTTTCTTTTGGGAGGGAAGGTGAAATTTATATCTGTGTTGCAAAAAAAAACCACAACACACACACACACATATAAAACCTTGTTATAACAGATAAAAAATATTCAATCTTAGTTCATATCTTTAAACGCAGTTAGAACGATTCGCAGTATGATTCACGACGGAAGTGAGCGATGTACGTTTCCTTGATCGAGGGAGGGGTATGGAGGGGCAATAGGTCACTCGACCCACACTTTGGGCTTCACTTACTATAGACTAACAAACACCGATAATAAATATAGAGTAGAGTAATAAATATAGAATAATTAATAGGATTTTTTTTAACTTTTTTAATTTGCCAGATATAAAAACTATTTTTAATATCTTTTATTTTTTCTATATATGCTTACCTTATAATAAAACTGTAGCAGGTTCAATTCTCTACATTTAAGATATTTTAATTTTATTTACGGGTTTTTTATAATTGATTCTGAAGTCACAACTGTAATTGTTTTAAATTTTGTGTCTGTCTGTATATTGATTATGAATCACGCCGAAACACATACAAAACAAAACGTGTAATCGCGAACTAAGTTGCGTGTACAGCTGCTTGTAAATAATTCTACTGTAAAGAAAAAATATTTGTATAAATATTTGTTTGTAATCGATACACTTGGAAAATACTGAATTGATATTATTTTCAAATTTAGATAGTCTATATCCGCTATACTCAAGCGGCCCGGCGGCTGAATCAATCATCATTGTAATAAATATAATAAAAACCGTTTTAATAAGTATAATAGTAAACAACCATAGATGTGTTAAAAGGTAGAGCGGACAAGCCATACAATAACAATACAATATCAAAGTACTGACGGCGGTTTGGCGCAATGGTCACAGCAAGTGTCTGTAGTGCTAGCGGTAGCGGGTTTATTCCCCGCTCATAACAAATGTTTGTATAGGCCGTACAGATGTTTGTCGTGGTTTGAGAGTTTGTGTTGTGTGTTCCCCGACACAGGGTTCTCATCCAATCAGAGGCTGTTGAGTATAAAGAATTTATTAATTTATGAACGTTTTTTATAAACACTAAAATGAAAGTCTTCAACGTTGTTCGATTATGTCCGTACTGGAACGTGCAGCCCTTACATGTCTTTAATTTTTTGTCTCTGTCTAAATGGGCGGAGCGTTCTATCGACTTTGAAGCGCCGCCGCAGTAAACAGAAAGAAATGGAAAACGTAAGGGGCTATTCTATTTAGCGATTGGCGAATTCATTTGTCGTTATGTGAAAATGTCTAGAAATGTTACAATAATAATCAATGACTAATTAAATGTTTTCTTAAATTTGATATTTTTTTTTACATTGTTTGCCCGCTCTATTAATAATAACACAATATAAGTCTGTGGTACTATTTTTTTTAATGTACTTTTTATTGAATTTTAATTCCAGTCGAAATCGGTATGTCGATTTTTATCTGATGCGCGTTCAAGATACGTTTGCTTCAGCACCTCTTCTTAAAATTTTCTTTTATAAATATTTTTAATGCAAAACTTTTGTTTTTTATTTTCCATAAAAGCTCGAGAATGACATGAAGATTTTTCTAATGTCGAAATAATTCGAAATATTGCTAAACTGTGTTGTTGGTTATTTTGAGTTCCCCATATTTGCACCTAAGTGCCATGGTCACAGTATAGTGTACAAACATGGTAAATACCCCTTTTTACATATAAATCATGGTGTTAGTGACCATGAACGCTTAAAAACTTATATTGCTAAACTTCTCAACCAGTAAGGGGGTATTCATTAGTTACGTGATTCCGATACCGCAATTTAAACATATTTATTCATTTATTAACTTTTTTTTTTCTACGATAAATTTGATAAATATTAGTAATGTAGTAATCTTATGATCATTACATAGTAGCAGCGTTAGCCCAGAAATAACAGAGTCATGTGGACACAATCCTTATTATAAAGCCGGCTCGGTCGAAATCCCATTAGAGATATATGGCTTCATGAAATTTGGATTCCACGAACCATCTCAATGTTAACTTGATATAATATTTAGTCGATCATTACATATTATACTGAACAGAAACAGCTGGAAGTATCCCACTATTGGGCCGAGAGTTCTTATTATTTACTATACCTATAGGAGAATGTTTGGAATTTTACCCATCATGCTTTTTGTCCATTTTCGTGTGGATATTCATAGGTACCAAGAGGTATCGTTAACAGGTGTTTGACCATGACCGAGCGCAATGGCTCCGTGCTCTTCGAGATATGGTGGGGTAAAATAGGATATACACCAGAAATAAATATATGTGCAAATACTAATATTCTATTTGTACTTATGTTTAATTTTTATTTTTATTTATAACTTTTTGTGTTATATGTGTTAAGGGATGATCAGTTCTAAATATATTTATACAATTACGGTGGTAAATTTGACTGGCTCGTTTGCGCAGTTTGAAGTGACCCTGTCTTCGACTCGGGGCGGGAATCGAACCCACAACCGTGGATCAGAAAGCACTGCCAACTGCGCCAACAGGCCAACGGTTTTGCATTAAATAATCTATTTTTTGAACACAATCATTATGACAGAGCATGATAATAAGAACTCAATTTATAATACATGCCTACTTATATTTATTAATAAAATAAAATAAAAAAGTTTTAAGGTCACATTATTACACACAATCTATACAAAGTAGATGAGATTGGAATTAACACTAAGCGTGCCTGTCCTTTGATGCGGAGCGAGGCGGCGGAGCGGAGAAACGGATAAATATTAACCAATAGGATTGCAAAAAATCTCCCCTCCGCTCCAGTGGACTAGGGTTCTGCAATCCTATTGGTTAATATCTCTACGTTTCTCCGCTCCGCCGCCTCGCTCCGCATCAATGGACAGGCACCTTAAGATTTGTATCTTACGAGTAGTTCAAGCAGTCCTCCGTCCCCAGGGCCGGACTTGACCTTAGTGCCGCCCCTGGGCACTGACGAAAAGGTTTTACAAATTATAGTATTGACTTACAATACATAAAAATAGCTTAAATACTTACACTAGAACTTTTTTCATTGCATTGTTGATAAAATTGCAACGTGTATAATTATTATAAACATAATTTTAATTATGAATAAAGTAATTTTATTTATTATAATTTGACGATGACTCCAACACAATTATACTTTTTAAAGCAATTTCAATAGCGCTAAGAATTTTTTTTCACACTTCAAATTTCGTCGCCCCGGAAATTTTGCCGCCTTTGGTATTAGCCCCAATTGCCCCTAGTGTAAATCCAGCGCTGTCCGTCCCATACAGTTAAAAGTATATTGCAGTAACTGATCTAAAATACACGTGAATGACAAGGATGTGTTGAAAATACTTATTCGGTTGGTGAAAACGCGTGGAATTTCTAGTCTGTTTATAAAAAAAATTAACTCCATATCAATATCCGCTATTAAATTTTTTATTAAAATTATACGGATTCAGCCTTCATTCGAGTCTATATTTTATGATTTTAGATTCTAGATTGACCTGTTTTGTCTTGTGTGCGTGGGTGTGTATTTGTTTTTATTAGGAAAACTAGTTGTACGACGTGGTTTCACTTGCGTTCAATTTTATTATTTTATCGGATTTTCTGACATCGTTAGGAACAGACAAATGTGTATATTGTAAGATTTTTTACTTTCTTATAATTAATACATTCTGAAATGACTGATCAAATTTTGATATATATTTTGGATTTGACATATACAATTCTGAAATAATATAGGTAATATACAGAATAAGATGTTATGATTAATAGTAGCGGAAAAGTAGTTTTTGTTTTGTTTTTGAATATGCACATACAACATTATAACTATATTGTTAGTAGATGGATTGAACAAAAAAGATAAAACGAGAAAATAACAAACGGCTTGTTTGTATGCAAT
Source organism: Euphydryas editha (assembly GCA_036937285.1). Lineage (NCBI taxonomy): Eukaryota > Metazoa > Arthropoda > Insecta > Lepidoptera > Nymphalidae > Euphydryas > Euphydryas editha. The sequence continues at coordinate 1,623,791 of JAUPFZ010000013.1, read as the reverse complement.
GTGCATTGTACCGGTGAGGTAATAATTTTACACCTGGCTAGGGTTGCCAACTATTTTAAAAGTTGTTTTTCTTTTTTTGACACAAAAATTTCATTATTTTTTTTTAAATAGTATATTTTTAGTTTATAATAGTTTATAGAGTAACATAGTTTATGCTTTATTATTGTTTATATATTTAATTATTATTATTTTTTGATGCTGAAAGACATACCCTTTATATAAAAAATATGGCTATGTCTTCATTTAACATTAAAATAGTTATTAGGACTTTATGAAATAACGATTTTTGTAAGCAATACATGTTTTTATTAATATAATATATTCGTAATGTTTTTTGCTCGGCATATAAAATATAATGTTCATATAATAAGCAACGTAGCCGTAATAGCGGGTATCAGTTACCAATCAATATATTTATTTAATACATTTTAAATACTAATATGATTAAATAATGACAACTCTTAGTCTGGCAGCAATGGACTGTGAAACAAATCCGTGGAGAATTCCGCTGTAGACTAAAAAGCCGCTAAGCCAAAAAAAAAAAAACATTGTAATAACCTTAATGATTGTAGGTTACATTATTTGATATTTTTACATTTTTCCTAAAACATTTTAGCGTACATTATGTTAATAATTTATTTAGTTACTTTTAAGTGATGAAATACTATAATAAAATGTCCATTAACGACCTTTTTAAGTTGTAATAGCTTACGAACAACTGATAGCTTAAAGCTATTTCTTAGACAGAGTGATAGAAAATTTAAACAACACTATTTATATTATAATGTAGGAAATTACCATTCAGTGGCTAACGGCGTTTTAGTCATTTGCCGACAGAATTTGCGAGTTTTCCTATTAATCTATCTATTAAACATATAAATTAAATACTTTTTGTATACCTGAATGTTGTGTTCGCTTACGTTTTCCAATAAGCCATTTAATATTTTTTTTTATAACGTAATATACTCGTACAATAATAATAATTTATTTATTTAATTTACTAGTCTTAACAATAATATAGAATTTAAAACACATTTTATTTATATAAACTTTTAAGTTAATTTTTTTTTTTTGAGTCGAAACTGAACAGCCTAGATGGATTATTATTATAATCTGTGTAAAGGATGGTAACATTGTAACAACTGCTGGTGAACCATATAAAGTAAAATACTAAGTATGTTAATAGTTTTCTCATCGTTAAAAATGTTGAACAATGGACAATTGAGTTTAGTAATTTTTATAAGTTTCTAACAAGAGTTACAAATGTAAACTCATGTCTTATTAGATGATGAAATGTTTTGTGCCTACTGCTACAATACTGTGCTAAACTATATACCAAAGACTCTCTGGAAGAAGTTACTCTTATAGTAATAAAATCGCCTACATTATTATTTATAACCAATATAAATATAAATTACTAGCAAACCCGGCGAACTCCGTTTCGCCACCAACTTATTTTCGTGAGGGATACTCACACCACGTACTGCCGCCATGCAAAACCATATTGGTTTGTAGTACATGCTATGTATAAGAGATGGCGCTGTATGTGAAAAATGATTTTCCCTGTTTTCCTGCTTTTCTGTTCAAATTTTTCCTGAATTTTGTTTGCTATAAAGCTCACTGAGCCCGAGACCTTTCCAACGAATGCAAAACCGTGGAAATCGGTTCGTGCGTTCTGGAATTATAGCATCAGGAAGGAAAACCCGACTTATTTTTATATTATAGATAACAAAATTTATAATTTTTAAATCATTTGATGAGAGTCAATGATGACCCTTCTTCTATCTGGAGAAGAGGCCTTTGCCAAGCAATGTGTTGTTTAGAAGTTGATTCAATGCACTTCAGTTCATTATGAGAGTATAAGATTATATTATTATGATTTTCCCTGTTTTCCTGCTTTTCTGTTGAAATTTTTCCTGAATTTTGTTTGCTATAAAGCTCACGGAGCCCGAGACCTTTCCAACGAATGCAAAACCGTGGAAATCGGTTCATGCGTTCTGGAATTATAACGTCAGGAAGGAAAACCCGACTTATTTTTATATTATAGATTACAAAATTTATAATTTTTAAATCATTTGATGAGAGTCAATGATGACCCTGCTTCTATATGGAGAAGAGGCCTCTGCCAAGCAATGTGTTGTTTAGAAGTTGATTCAATGCACTTCAGTTCATTATGAGAGTATAAGATTATATTATTATGATTTTCCCTGTTTTCCTGCTTTTCTGTTGAAATTTTTCCTGAATTTTGTTTGCTATAAAGCTCACGGAGCCCGAGACCTTTCCAACGAATGCAAAACCGTGGAAATCGGTTCATGCGTTCTGGAATTATAGCGTCAGGAAGGAAAACCCGACTTATTTTTATATTATAGATTATTTATAACAAGACGTAGCCGTGACTGAACTGGCGATTACACGTTTTAACTTTAATTCCCTCTCCCAAAGGAAACCGTATTGCATTTCGGAATAAAAAATATCCAGTTTCCTAGCTCGTAGTATAGACTCAAATCATAACAAGTTTTATTCAAATCAATTCAACATGAAGTTGAATATTCACTGCTGGACGTAGGTCCTCCCCATCGACCTGCAGAGCAATCGGTTCGAAGCAGACTCCATCCAACGACTTATGGCACCTTTCCTCGACTCGTCTGTTCATTTTCTGAACGGCCGACAGGCGCTACACTTGCCGGTACGTAGTTTCCACTCGATAAATTTTCTGCTCCATTGGTCAACAGTTCCACGAACTATGTGCCCTGCTGACTGCCACTTTAGCTGGTTTTTGACACAATTCGTATCGACAGTAGTTAGATTTATGTGTCTGCTTTAATAGACCTTTTGAGTAATTATAAAAAAGCTACTTTTATGTAAGAGCTATAATATAAGCATACATACAACGTATTTTAGAATATATGAAGAGTCGTGATTATATCATAAATATTATATGGTAAATATTACCGTAAGTGTTCTCATTAAATTAAAAGAAAATTATTATTTGTGTAATAATTCAAGAGGCATTATGAGGAGGGCTGAACGCGTGCAATATAATATAGATGCTCTATATATCTATTGTGAATTATTGTTTACATTTAGATTTTAATTTTAATATTCACCCTCAAACGCGATCTCTTGGAGCCTGTGGACTAGCACAGCACCCTCTCTGTTTCTGGCTCCATTCAAGGTACAAGTTTATTGAGACGTAAAAATATATTCGAAATTAACTAACAATCCTCAATCCTTTATATCAGTGATTCTCAACCTTTTTTTTGTTGCGGCACATATTTAACGATTTCCAAATTTGGCGGCACACAAAAGAAAAAGATAAAAATTATTTACTTACTACAACACACTGCATAAATAGTTTATGACAAAAATTTTAAATATACGAAATAAACTAATATATACTACAAGAATAACTAAACGTTTATTAAGGAAATATTTTTCTTTTTAAATGATATAATTTAATAATATTAACATTATTATATATTTGCAAAATTTGGCGGCACACTTTTAAAATTTGGCAGCACACAAAAGTGTCGCGGCACAGTGGTTGAGAATCACTGCTTTATATAATAACAAATAATAATAATAATAATAAAAACAAAGACTGTAACCTACATTATCGTCTTGTGTTAATTTATTTATTTGTTTATTTTTAAATTGAACAAAGTCACCAAAATCAATAGATTAAGTTTCCCTTATAATATTTTTTTTAATTCAAGAAAAGAACTTTAATTAATATAATTAAAAGCGGAAAGTAAAAAGGAAGGGACTAATTTTCATTCACTGACTAATCGAGAACATCAGCTAAGAAAGGATAGGAAACTTTCTTTGTAAAGGGGTGGAATAGGTGAATTTGTATAGGATTTGGTTATTTCTGTAAAATAATATACGCTTTTGATAATTTTGATATTAAAAAAAATTATCTGTTTCCAGTATATTGAAATTACATACTTTGGGTGGTTAAATGGCAATGAAATATTGTGTAGGTTATTTTGTAATTTTATTAAATTTTAAATATGGGTTTTTGTTTTTAGGTTTCTGTCTGAGTGAGGCAGTGAGGCCAATCAATGCTTTTATAATGCCTTTCCACGCTTAACCAAGCCTCGGTATGTCTCCACAAGTAGTACAAGTGTGGAATGATCCACATATGTCGCTTGGCGTTTGAAATTTTGATTTGAAACGCGCTTGTATTTGCTGGGGCTTAGCAAGAGTGGAAAAGCGCCATTAGATTATTACTAAATTATCGCTATTTAAGTACTGCCAATTCACCGTGAGTGAAACCGCGTGGCACAGTTGTTTAATAAAAGTATAGTATCTTAAAACAAACTAAACAAGTTAAATTCGAGATAAAATTGTTTAAGTAAATCGCAAAAATGATGAAAAATTCAAATAAAAGAAATACTAATTAGTTGCGATGATGCATTCCTAGCGCATATAATTAAGTGACACGCTTCTTGTCAGACAAATCTTATCATTATAAAACGTCTCACACTCAACGGCCCCCAGTAGGATGTGAATCCTGTGTCGGGGGTCCGGAAACACACACAATACACAAGCACAAACGCCCAGACCACGACAAACATCTGTATGGCCTATACAAATATTTGTCATGTGCGGGGATCGAACCCGCGACCGCTAGCGCATCAGCCAGTTGCTGTGACCACTGCGCCAAATCATGAAATCATCAATCATCAATCAACGCGAATATTACATTCAAATCATGTATATTTCCGTGTATTGTGTTCATTCTATATATCATATTATGTATATACAAGATATAATAACAAGTTTTTATTTATTTAAGCACTATTGACTAACATTGTTTAAAACTTGAAACAAAAATGCGGTTTTTGCATAAATAAACCAGACGGCCAAATATAAAAATTGTAGGTGTTAACAAACAATGTAATATCACATACACACGTAAAACATTCATACTTAAATAGAAACAATGAAATATTATGTAACAAAATTTGTTACAAAAAGATCTTTAATAATCAAGATAATGTAATAAGATACGTATACTTATTTTATCTTGAATTGGGTAGAAATATATAAAATAATAAGCGCTTCACACTCAACGGCTACCAATAGTGTGACAATAATTTATCTTGAACAAGAATAATAATAAACAATAATAATAAACGTCTCCCACTCAACGGCCCCCCAGTAGGATGTGAATCCTGTGTCGGGGGTCCGGGAACACACACAATACACAAGCACAAACGCCCAGACCACGACAAACATCTGTATGACCTATACAAACATTTGTCATGTGCGGGGATCGAACCCGCGACCGCTAGCGCATCAGTCAATTGCTGTGACCACTGCGCCAACGCGTCGTCAATATAAACGATAAGACCAGTATTATGAGATTACCTTACTTATGGGATGACCCGTATTATCAGACCAATATTTGTGAGCAGGAAAGTTACTATATAGGACAGTTACTACAGGATATGGCGACGCTGCTGACCACCACTATCATAGTTGGTGTACAATTATTCGAACCACTATGGCCTTAGTCGCCTTTCGGCAAGAAAGAGGTCGGCCCTATTCTTCTCTGAAGGTCACCGCACGGCACGTGTGATCATTTACTAGACAATAAAACTTCTAGAATAAATAAGTAATATTTTTTTATATCTATATGTATACTATACAGTTATGTATGTCAGCCTATGTCCTTTCTTAGAAAACAGGTTTTCTTCTAACACAAGCATATTTTAACAATTGGTTCAGCAAATCCTAATATTCCAAAAAGAAACAACTTTATTTTAGTTTAAAAAATTTTAATAGGACAGTATTTAAAATATTTTATAATGAACGGTTAATGTAAACAAAAACACTGACACACAAACATGTATTTATTTTTATCTCATAAGATGGTTATATGCAAATTTTCGTAATAACTTTATTGTTGGTTGAGATAACAGACAGAAGGACATTGCAAATTTATTACTTCTTAAAATTCAATTAATATAATTTGTTCCGTATAAATATTTTTCATTATTACTATATAAAATGCATTCTATATCAGTCGCTAATGGTGTGTCACTGTTAAGAATAGTAGTACTTTTTGAATCTTCAAGTGTACTGTACGTACTTCTCAGTGAATCACATTTCCAGCACTTCTGGGGTGAACAAAATTGACTACAATGACAAAGTTCATTGGTACTATGATCCAACAAAAAAAATCTTCTTAGACTTTGTTTTATTCTAATATATTATACTATTAGAGTTATGTAACAATTGTAAATCAGTGATCAAGAACTTCATATTGAAATTAAAAAAATAGTAATTATAAAATTACAATTATAATAGTGTCGTAATTGCATCATAATGGTGTTGAGGCTATTTTAGTATAAGATTATCCCACTCAGTGGACATTATGAAGAAACCTTCACAAGTTTGTATGTTCGTGTAAATATATCCTTTAATCCGCAGCGGAGCGTGGTGGATTAAGTCCTTTATCCTTCCACTTAGAGGAACAGCTTTGAATAGACTTTGAATAACTTAGTTAAAGTTTTAATATAATCTCCAGTATCAACAGAAAAACTAACTATACGTATAACTATAACAAAAAATTATGAAATCGAAGACTAGTGATGAAAATTATATAGTGTTTCAATCTATAATATAAAAATAAGTCGAGTTTTCCTTCCTGACGCTATAATTCCAGAACGCACCACCGATTTCCACGGTTTTGCATTCGTTGGAAAGGTCTCGGGCTACGTGAGGTGTATAGCAAACAAAATTCAGGAAAAATTTCAACAGAAAAGCAGGAAAACAGGGAAAATCGTTTTTCACATATAGCGCCATCTCTGATACATAGCATGTACTACTTCATCTTTTAATCTCCAAACGAAATTTTACAAAAAACGAAGCCATCTGGTGGCGAAACGGAGTTCGCCGGGTTTGCTAGTGTGTTTATAAATACCGGATATATCTATGAAGGTTTAAAATTTATACAAGCCAATTTTCCTTTATAACGACGACTCGTTGGCGCAGTGGTCACAACTGGCTTATGCGCTAGCGGTCCTGGGTTCGATGACAAATATCTGTATAGGCCATACGGATATTTGTCGTGGTCTGGACGTTTGTGCTTGTGCGTTGTGTGTGTTTCGGGACCCCGACACGGGATAAGCATCCGGTTGGAGGCCGTTGAGTGTGAGACGTTTATTTATTATATATATTATTATTATTTATAAGTATACAGTTACCACTCCACTCTTATGAGTCATATCGTGATGTTTTATAGCCTTGTAACTTTCATTATTAAATTGGATATATATTACAAAACTATTTTTTTGTAAACTTTAAATTCTCAATTAAGATCAGTGTGATCGCATTACAATTACCCTCTTCTGTATCCTATACCTATGTCTGACGATAAAATAATGTCTACATATAAGTGGCTATATATACGTAGCTATTAATTATAATATAATATTATTAATATTATATTATATTATATTAACCAACAATCACACCACGTTAACCTAGCCCCGTGCTAAGTTCGTAAGAACTTGCGTTACAGGTACTAGGAATGAAAATAAATTTAAGAAATTTATATAAATACATATACTATACATAAATCCCCATCCATGACCCGGTTGCAGACATCTATATTCGTCAAACAAATTATCTGCACCTGGCGGGATTCAAACCCGCGACCGCTGCGTAAAGTGTCCAGTTGCCTGACCACTCGACCGGCTCTCGGCCGTCATATAATATAGTTTAAATGAAATTTTCGAAGGAATCCTAAAAATTATGCATCTGACATACCCGAGTCTCACAATCTCACGTAGTCGTGATCTCATCTGTTTGGACAGATACCGTGAAGGTCGAAAGCATGACTTAATGTATTCGTTTTTATCTCCCGAACTCTGTTCATGTGTAATGCGGTTAGTTTATGCAATTCTTTTTATAATGGGAAATTGTTTATTTCGGGTTTGGCAAATATTTAGCGCTATAATTATTTTTATGATTATCGAATGTGAGAAAAATAAAACCGTTTCAAATAGTGAAAGTAGCTTGCAAAATAAGTTTTTGTAAAACTGTAAATGCGTTCAGCTGTTAAGGGAATTAAAAGGGGATAAGAGTGTATTTAAGATAGGTAAGTGTGCTCGTTTTAGACCCTTTAACTCACCGTACTATCTGCAACTTTTGTATCTTATTCCCTTTTTATGAAAGTAATAATAATAATAAACGTCTCACACTCAACGGCGCCCAGTAGGATGTGAATCCTGTGTCGGGGGTCCGGAAACACACACAATACATAAGCACAAACGCCCAGACCACGACAAACATCTGTATGGCCTATACAAATATTTGTCATGTACGGGGATCGAACCCGCGACCGCTAGTGCATCAGTCAGTTGCTGTGACCACTACGCCAACGCGTCATCAAACCCTAAGTAGTAAGGTCCTTTCCTGGTCCTGTCAGCTATTATGTTTTCATTTACCCTCAACTAGGTTCGCTCAGAAGAACAACTACTAACTCTAAATAGGGATAAATTAATAACTCAAATTTTTCCATTTTTATCGATTGTAAAATAAAGTTTTTAATTATTAATAATATTAAATCATAAACAATTGTGTCGTTTTAAGAAAAAAAAATTAAACGGAAAATCAGAAGCATTCTTTTCAAGTTTAAGATCAGAAAAATATTCGAATATTCCTTTGATTTCAAAGTTGGTTAAAAATCTAGACTTCAAAAGAGTTTTTAGGTGAAGTAGACAGACCAAAGATTTAACCTGATTAAAATAGGATTGAATGTCTCATCATGAACGTGTCGAGAGACCTTGAGGAAGCGCTTAAAATTTGTTATTCTTGCCATTTTGTGTGGTATAAGATAAGAAATTATAGAGCACTTTTAGTATTATGGTATGGTATGGTGGTATATTTTTATTTTGAGAAGCACTTTTGTTGTTGTTTTGCGACATCCACGCGGACGAAGTCGCGGACAGAAGGTAGTTGAATATAAGTTTCTATACTTACGTTTATTTTACCTTAGTTTCTTGTTACGGTTTTTCGAATCATAGAATAGCCTTATCATTTGCAGCCTACGATCTTCCCTTATAAACTACGAGTATCTAAGGTAAAAATCGTAGGTAAGTTAGATTTGATTAACAAACAAAGAAAGAAACTATACCTCAATTACGTCAGTATTGTGTTCGTATTACGAACAAGAAGCATATTTAATTTGATTATTAAATAACTTTTTTATAATATAATTGGTTTTTGTTATTGTATACCGATGTTAATCGTTGACATTTTTGTAAGTATTTATCTTTAATCGCTCGTCGCGTATGACTTGCGAAATACATGAGTTAACAAGCCATGACGCAAGTGGAGATTTTTACACATTTTACGACTTGAAACAAATTGATGTTTTCTGCGAATGGAGATCGCAGTCGATGCACTGTTACTCGCAATTTTTTATGTCATTTGTATTTGTTTGATCGGTTGCGTATTTATTTTGATAACACTGCGGTTTATTAGTACAATTAATTATGCAATATAGAAAGCTTTATTACATATACCTATGGTGCGATACAATATAAAATATTTTTAATTATTTTTTCGCAGTTAAAATAATTATTGATAAATAACTCTAATGATGCAAAATAGTATCAGTTCTAAATCTTTATGTAAGTTTAACATGAAGCAATTAACAAGTATGCTTAATTACAACTCTTTATTATACGTACAGAAATGTTTCACAAAGATACAAGTCATTGAAATAAATGTATAAAGAGTTTGCTTATCCCTATAAGAGATTTCTTCCAGCACACCCGATTTTGCACATCATAGATATAATTTAGACAAAATGCTTATGAAGTTTTTGTCATAATCCTATCTCTAGTAAAAAAAAAATCAAAGATAGATTGAAACCCCCGTAAAATTATCTTTTACATACTATACTATACTTCTTATCTATTTTGAGTTATATAGAACCATTAATCAGTGACGACAGTTTTAACGTTTTCAATTTGAAATTGCTGTAGATGATGACCCATTATTGATTAGGGTTGTTCAGTACGCGTTTCATGACCGATCTTAACGGTCTTTATAATGGTCATTTTATGGTCCCGTGTGCCCCAAATGGCCCATTGAGACTATTTTATGGGGCACTCGGATCCTTGACCCATGAAACATTAAATGTCCTGTCTGTGATTATATTCGTCGTCCCATTTTTTAGGATTTTATTTTGTGCTGATTATGGGGGATGATATTTGAACTTTCCAGTTTGAGATAAACCGTATTTTAATTTGCGAATATTTGATATCAGGGTTTGGTTTTGATGACTGTTCGCTTTTAAAATATCGTTTAGGACTTTTTTATAAGCTCTTATCATAAGATATAATGGATTTATAACGTAATAAAATTTTCGGAATTTACCGCAGATTGTTGTAAATGTAAAATAAATTATTTCTGTACCGTTGTATATTTTTCAAGGTGGTCACTAAGAATCAGCATTAAGCATTCGGGATCTCGCCTTTCGCACCTGATTTTAATATACTATGAGTGATCTATTATTTTAATTATTAATATTTAAGTTTTGGATGATGATATCAGTTGTTGGATGGAGGCTTCTCTGAACCGCTCTGAAGGTCGATGGGGAAGGCCTACGTTCCGCAGTGGACATAAATACATATATATTACATCCAAATTTGGGGCGAGATCGAACCCACGACCCTGGAGCAGAAATCAGTGTTACTGCTAACTGCGTCGACAGGCATGTATATTATAATTATATTACTTACAAAATAGCACAAAAACGTAGATGAAATCATAAAAAGACACTAATTCTATAAAATGAGAAAATAATAATATAACAAAGGACGTTAGGATGAACGAAAGAACCAGAATCCCCGTCTCCAATCGATTCGTTTCCGACGACAGGCGCCGTTTCGGCCATAACTTTGTTGCCTGTAGCTCTAGCGACTTGGCTTAAATTGTTGTATAATACTGCGGAATTTTTATCGATATATTTTACGACTCACGCGACATCACGACGATCATGACGCTTTTCAAATAAAGATTTTAGCTACTGTTTCCTTTGTATTTATTTATGGGTAAAAGGTAAATCAATATTATTTATCAACTTATCACTAAACATTAACAAAATATTTAACTAATACAGGTATTATTTGAAATGATGCATGTTCAAATGCGACGTTAATACTTTGATTATAAATAGATAATTGAAAGTAATCTAACAGACTTTAAAAAGTAAATATTATAGAAATTAAAATGTCTAGATAGTGCAAAAGAAACAACAAAAATATTTAAATATAGGAAGTAAACTAATTACCGATTATATGTAATTAATAATACATGCCTAAATTAATTAGAGATCGTTTTAATTAGCTACTTGCAGTTTTTAACAATTTGTTTTATATTATAATATATTTATTTTTATATGTAATATTTATTAAAAAAATGTATATCAGCCGGCTGTGACCTAAAACAGGCATTAAATTGCCCAATTAGGAACAGACGACCGTGTGTGTATGTTAAACATATTTATTTATTTATTATTATTTATAGCTATTGATTATATAAGTAGTTATATACATATCTTATGAATATTTCAAATGTTTACCTATCACAATTCCAGAGACGACATCTTATTCTAAATTAATACATACATACATATATACAAACCATCCATCATAAATAATTACATTTATAATAGTTTAATAATTGTTTTAATTAAAGACGCCAGTGTAGTGATGTCAACGCGAAAGTTCACTACGAACAAATAATATATTATGAGATGAATATCTTATCTATCTCATCTATCTTATCTCAGAATTGTTGACATTAAACAATACAATAATCCGTATAATTATAGTAAAATCGAAAGTTTGTCAGGTTAAATGAATTGATAGATGTTCCCTAATGCTAATGCTACCGAACTGTTTGCGATGTGAAAATGTAAAATCACCATAATCCTAATCTTACTTACTTATAAAAATAACCAAAATAATAAACTAAAAAAAATAATAATAATAGCACCTTCATACGTTCTAAGATTGAGTTCATAATCTACATTCAAAGTATTTTCGTATCTCGATATCCTAGTCGAGTTATCGATACGAGTAATCAAATTGGCCCCTCACTAGTCACTATTTCGAGCCGATTCAATTGAAAGCAGATGCAGTCGAGTTCTTTCCATGAATGACTCTATCGCAAATAATTGGACATTTATAAGAAAAACTGTGCTACTTTAATGGGATCTTTTGAATTTTTTTTTTAACTTTATTATGACATTAGTTTTGTATCAATTTTGGTTAAATAACTTGCATGGTCACTAACACCTAATTATTAACATGTAAGTGTGCACAATGCCGAAATGTCGAGAACTCAAAACGTGTAACGACAAAAATGGTAAATATTAAAATACGAGTAACTTTTAGCTTTATGTGTCACAATTCACAGCGCGATCTTTTATATCCTAGAACCATTCTCTATAAACAGGCTACAAAACGCGAAAATATTGTTATATAAATATTTTCATAAATTACAATAATTTTGTTCTAAATTCTTATTATCTATTATTGTATAATTTATCGATATTAGTTACGAGAAAGTTTAAGATTTTGTTTTTTAACATTAAAAATGTGTTTTATATGGTAATGGTTAAAAGTAATAGGCACAACACATTATATTTCTTAGTAATTGGTAACAACTTGTGTTGTATTCTGGAATAGTGTCTATTGTTTGGCGCCTAAGGTTTAACTTTCCATAATGCTCGATTCACATTTCTGTTAAGGTTGTCAAGTCACGTTTGAATTTAATACAAGGTCGCAGGTCTAATTCTATTGATAGATTATTTACGAATATGAAAGAATTAGATTTTTTTTTATTGGTACCATATAATCCATGCTACCATCCAATACCATATAACGGTATTATCAAGGATAGAGAAAATTTATGTATCTATGACTTTCAAAGCTCTTTTTAGGATACCGTGAAATATATTTTTACGCCGTCCCTGTCTGATTCTGTCAACAACGATGGAACTTTTTCATATTGAAGCCAGGCTAAAACCTAGGATTTTTTTTAACATTTTAACTTAGAAAAAGATAATTTTAATTTCGTTTCTTTTTATAAACGACATTAAAATCTTAGAAATACAAACACATACAGATTTTTAAAAAAAAATTAAAATTTCAAATAAATTAACTAAATTGAGAAGTTTTTAGTTCACATCTTCGAATACTATACCATGCTTCTCTATTTCAATGCTTGTCTTAATAAAATATTATAGACTAAGGGCATGTTTCACCGATTGCTGATAAAGTTTATCTGGCAAATAAGTCGTTGCTTACGCTTTAGGGTGCCTGTTCATTGAAACGGAGCGAGGTAGCGGAGCGGAGAAACAGAGAAATATTAACCAATAGGATTGCAGAGCCCTTGTCCACTGGAGCGGAGGGGAGTTTTTTTGCAATCCTATTGGTTAATATTTCTCCGTTTCTCCGCTACACCCAACAACTTCAATGGACAGGCACCATTATCAGGGGGGTGTAAAATACACAGTTACACCCTTTACCTAAACTAATAAATAACATTTCTATCCACAGTTTGCTAATAGATATATCTGACAGATAAAGTCAAATTCGATGGTGAAAAACAAAAATATATCATATGTTTTTATCCGTTGGATACCGTTAAACATCGGATAGTTTAATAAGAAACAGGTTAAATAGGCCCTAATTTAGCCAGAATTTTTATATTTCACCCCCTTTTTTACATACATACACGGTCATCTGTTCTTAAGATAAATTAATGCCTGTGTTTTAGGTAACGTATCGTCTGATATACATTTAAATGCTTTTTTATTTATTGTAAAGAATACTGGCGAGAAGATAAATAAAGTAGACTTACTCTTAAACATGAATCAGTGGAATTTCCCTAATTTTTAGTGACTATTCACCTTTTATTAATGTGAGAATCGTACCATGCATAAAATTAGTAACTTCAATGTATGAATTTGTGAATATCAGAATCCACTGATTTGATCATTTATTATGTATAAGTGTATTACTAATTATTCACTACCTTTTTATTGAAACTCACTGATATGTAGTGAATATAACTTCACTAACGTAATTAATGAAAATTTCACTGATTCATGTTTAGAGAGTAGACTTAGGTATAGTTAGTCTTGTTACTAAACTAAACAATAGCCACTAGTGTTCTAGTACTAACAGTAATATCGACCACCCATTGACCTGAATTGTGCTTTCACATTTCAACAAAAAAAACTATATGTGTTAATTGAGTGTTGCGTGAGTCTTGATACTTAACAAATGTCTAAATTTTTTATTAATTTTTAAATGTGTTTACATTTTATTATAAACTTATGATACGACCTTTATTATAAATTCGATTTTATTGACACAATTTGTAATATTTTACGTTAAATATGAATACTTTTATATGGTTAAGCAACATATTTTAAATTAAATAAGAATTATTACTTCTGTGTGGGTAACATATATGTACATAATTATGACTAACATAATATCGCCTATGACTATTAAAAATATCGGATATGATAAAAAAAAAACAACTTTACAGGAAAGCGATGCAAAGTGTAAATTACATGCATCTTTTTACATATTTTTTTAAATACCGACATTTATAAATTAAGTGATTAAAAAACTATGCATAAAATAATATTTTTCTTTTCAGCTGATGATAGAATTGGTTATTTAGGAACGTTTTATGAAATAAATCAAAAAAATCGATTTTGCAGTTCCGACGATGTTAATAGTCACTAGCGATATGTATATGTATATACTATAATTTATATTTTTATAACTGAAACATAATTAATAAAGGTATTTAAAATTATTCGGGTTTTAATTGACGAATTATATTATTAATCCGGTGACTGAAATATGTCATAGAAAATATTTTATCCTCGTAGAATTTTTAATTCAAATTTACTTACACATAATTGTAGTATAAATGACATCACCGTAAACTTGTAGCAAGAATCATTGTATTTATCCGTGCAATAGCAACTCCGATTCTCTAGACAAAAAATGAACCAGTTCTCTCATCAGTGGCGACTGAGAGATTATTTTAAGTTAACAATATAAATACAAACATTAATAAATAAATTTTATTATTCGTAATATGATATAACAATTAGCAACGAAACCCGACACCATAACAGTTTATTACGTAATTGATCAATACGAAAATTCAAATTAAAATTCACCAGACGAAATGTTAGCGCTGACTCAATCGTGACTCATTAAGACCACCAGTGGTCTCGAACTTCCCTGCCCCTCTCATCACCCTCGTCTCAGTACATTGCACGTACAATGAATCGCCTGCGAGGTTTCAGCGTCGATTGGACGAGTCTCACGCAAGTCTCGCCATGACCTCAACTGGTGTAAATGTCTCGTTGTTTTGTTAAAAACTTTGTCCTATTTATGTCATATCGATCGTGCTAACAGTTTCGTATATTATTAATAGTAATGCTATTTATAGGTCATATAATAATAGAAAGGATATAAATAATAAACGTCTCACCTCCACCATTCAGTACCCAGAAGTTACTACAAGCATCACGTCTACCATGAGTTTCCAGAGACGATAGTTCATGATACACGCTAGCGAGTGTAGTAGACAATTTGTATGGAAAGTTGAGCAGCGCCTCTCACGGATACTGTCATTATTAGCCGCGTCCAAACCGACCGAGCACGGCCGGCAATTGGCTCGCGAGGCAGCCTCGCGAGCCAATGGCTCGGCCGGTGTGGACGGGGCTCGGGCTGCCTCGGGCTGCCTCGGGCACACGTTGGCTCGGCCGAGCGGCGCTCGACCGCGAGCCATAATTTGTCGGTTTTTGGCGATGCTCAAAGGCGCCTCAGTCTGAGCTGCTCGGGCGGTGTGGACGGATATAACGACGCTCGCGGGCCAGTGAATTAAAAATGAATAAATAATACTTTATTATTAACTTTGACATAATGTAATTTAATTATTATTAATTTAAATTGACTGACATTACCTATATTGAATTACTTGATTTTATTTAATTCAATGTTAAATTATATGTTTTTTTTTTTATTTATCTTTGCTTACTTCTGCTATAATGTTGTTGTATTTTATTTTCTGCTTTCTGTGTTCTACTTGTGACTCCTACTGTAAAATAATGTTGATTTTTATGGACAAGAAGTCCGAAATAAACGTTTTATTTATTTATTATTATTTATTTATTCGCTTAATACCAATTTACGGAAGTTTCAAAATGTTGTGGGTTTCAAAAGACCCACATTATTTAGCAGCTGAAAACACGTGATTTATCATCGTATGCCGGAAAGAAACTAAATGCTCAAAATGGCTCACCTTGGCTCGCGAGCCACGCTCACAACCTTTCAAATTTGCCTCGGGGCCACGGCTCGCGAGGCAAAAATCCGAGCGTGGCTCGCGAGCCGTGCTCAGTCGTTCTGGACGCGGCTATTACTATTGCGTTTCTACGTTTGCTACTTATATGTCATGTGCGCTTGTAACAAAAACTCATGGTAGACGTACTGTATTTGATAAACATTTCTCACGATCGGCAATCGAACTTGCGACCGTTAGAGCATTACTAAATTGTTATTACCACTGCGCTAATCCGTCGTCAAATAACAGGCAAGTTTTTGAAGAGTTCCTTATTTTGTTTCATAAATGTAAAACTTTAAATGGTGTATTTGATTATGATTTTAGCTTGTTTTTGAGTGTTAATACATAAATAGCTATGCTTTGCGGTTTTAAACGCGTAAAAGTAAGCTGTGTATTATTTTGGATATTCAGCTATCTATTTACTAAGACCACTTTCATCTCCAGGGCCGGCCTTAGGCGAAAATGGCTAGTGTGCAAGACATATATTAAGGATGTTCATGGAAAACATTATTGAGTTTTATTATCCATATTTATCCTGTGTCGGAAGTGCACACGAGAAAAAAAGCAGTCAGGCTATACGTATTCCTAAAAATAAAAAAGATCATCACGACTCCCGTACCGATGTTTCCACCTCCAGGCTATACGTGTTCCTAAAAAAAGGTCATAACTAGTACATGAAAAATGCCTCTAGGATAAAATTATGTCCCTTTTTATGCCCCAATTGTATGCCATCCCAAAAAGCTCGAGTGTGCGGCTGCATACTTCGCACAGCCTTAGGCCGGCCCTGTTCATCTCATTCAGTTAAATATATTTTACATTAAACATTGTGGAAAAAAACGCTTGTTTAACAAAATGCCTAACGATTATAAGACCAGCGTTCAACAATTTTTTTATAAATCCGAATGAAAACTAACAGGTGCAAGGATACGGGACCTATGACTTAATTTTAAAATTTATAATTCATTCATTAATTTTAATTACTGACTATTAATAGTGCCGAAATAAAGGATGATTTCATCAATGTCACATAGAATAGAGAGGAGATTAATATAATATATAATATTAATATAGTAATAATACAAAGGAGATTAATCTGTGCGGAATTCATTATTTTTAAATTATGTATTAAAAATATTTAATAGATAAAGTATTGAATGACAGTTCCTCATTAACTGTAATATATCTTATATCTTTAAACGAGCAATTCTTGTATATATATATATATATATAATCTGAATCTCGGAAACGGCTCCAACGATTTTCATGAAATTTAGTATGCAGGGGGGTTCGGGGGCGATAAATCGATCTAGCTAGGATTTATTTTTAGAAAATGTCGTTTTATCCCTTTTTTTACGCAATTAAAAAGGATCATTAGAATACGAAGGTAAATTTCGCTGACATTGACAAGCTTATAATAGCTCGGATGGGAATCGGGCGAATTCGATATCAGAAAACTCGGGTTCGAATCCAGGTGCCGACCAGTATATTTTTCCTTTTTTTTTTCAAGTTTTTTCTTTTGTGAGAAAAACTATTATTGAGAGCTCTTTTTATTTTTTATTTAAATAACCAGTTCTTATTATTTTATTATTATGTCGGTAAGATCGAAAATATTATTTATGTTTCATCAGTATGTAACGTATCTAAATATAATTTAACCGAGCAAAGCTCGGTCATCCAGGTACTTTTTATAAATGTGATTTAAAAGTGCTTTTTAACCGTACTTGAATAAAGTTATTTTTGATTTGATTTGATAACCAAAGATGTAACGCTTAGCACTAATCGATGTTTGAAAACGTATTAAAAGCATTAGCGAATTTCCTGAAACTGTTCTAGAAACTTCGAACGTTTTCGAATGAGGGAGTTTCGATAAGCGCTTTCCGGTTAAAACAACTTTGGTTCCGGTTAAAGTACTTTTTGATTATTTTGTTTATAGAGCAATGTATGTTTGTGAAGCAGTTTTTAATTATTTCAGTTTATATGAAGCTTAGAGATGAAGATATTAAAAATCTATATTAAAATCTAAGAAATAAAGAATTAATCGCCTTTTATATATATTTTCAAATAAAATGCTTTAGTAACAAAAAATCTACCCTTTAAAGTGAATCATGAAAACGTAAACTTTAAACGAGTACTTTAAACAAAAATTTAGGAGATTGTCTAAAACCTATATTCAATTTCTGTGCTTAAATAATTACATAAAGCAAGTAATTGACAATTACAATTGATAGTTTACAAGTTTAATTGGAATATTTGTCAATTGTATTTATGTTATTGATGGACATTGATACAAAATTAATTAATATTCATTGATAAGTGTGACTTAAGTCGTGATTGAATCGCGGACTCATTGACATAATTATTGTTAATAGTCAAGCCACAACTGAGGCCAAATACATTGCGGTGGAGATCGAAACTGCCTCAATTTCACTTCAATCGCAATTGTCAATAATTTAATTCTTTTGATAATTCTAATTGACCATATGAAAGTTAGGTATATAAACTAAATGTTTATCATTTTCATTCATTTAGGTAACATAATTTTTTTTTTACATCTCCATTCGTTATGACTTGCTCAATTTATTTGTCTAGACGCCCCCAAAGACAAGGATAAGTAGAGCATAAAAAAATCACGATATAAATACAAAATTCGAACTCTAACTCATAACTCTAGTTGATTTCGAGAAAATGCATTCGTAAAACTGACTTCGCCGTAAAGCATTTCCGCTGACAGATTTGCAAGTCAAAGCGAAAAATTTTCAAGGAATAGCGGACGTTTTCCGCGTACAATGACAACGTCTATCTGGAGAGTATTTGGGTGTGTCGAATTTAGATTTTATTCATATGACTTGTTTTTGACTTTTCCGTCGTTTCTTAGTTCAGCTTCTTTTGTAAATAAATTTAGTTCGTTTAGAAGTTGGTATATTTTAAAAGCATATACAGCACATTATTATACTTCTATTTATTTATTTATTGTTAAATTGTTAAATGATAATTCAAAAGTACTTTTGCCATCTTGAATAAGTATTTTTTTATGTTTTGATTTTAAATTTGGACTAAATTCAAAGGTTATATTTTCTACTTTATTACTGAAATTTTAGAACTCGATACGATCATTACCTTGGTTCGAAAACTATAAACTATACAGTATTTGATTTCACGTTTTGATTGAAGCCACTAAGAACGTAAATAATTTTTTAATGTGATATAGATCTAATGAAACATCTGAGTTTGGTGTTTATTCAAGAACAACA
The DNA here is from genome assembly GCA_036937285.1 of Euphydryas editha. NCBI lineage: Eukaryota > Metazoa > Arthropoda > Insecta > Lepidoptera > Nymphalidae > Euphydryas > Euphydryas editha. The sequence continues at coordinate 1,604,130 of JAUPFZ010000013.1, read as the reverse complement.
TTTAATATATTTTTCTTGGATGATAAAAAAATAAACTTGAAATAGATTTATTTATATATTTTTGCATACAATACTATCATTTATTGAATATACCTATTACCTTAACAATACACATAAAATTATAATTACATTACTTTACAAACAAAATCTCACGCTAACTGATATCAGTAACAAGTGTATACAATATTCGGAAAAAAAAAATGTAAACAAAAATAAAATAAAAAAGTTAATCAATTAAATTACCAAACAGCACAGATGATCGGTGATTATAAAAAGGGCGTCCTAAAATTGCTTAAAGGACGTCCTTTTCCTCTCTCGATTTGATTCTTGATTTCTTCCGGATAACTAAACTTCCAAACGAAACAAATCAACTGTGAATATATAAATAGTAAGAAAATGGAATATTTATGTTCTATTCTGTAACAGCTTATTAATGCACGACTTGTAGGCTTTTCTTTTCTCCTATCAAGTGAAAGAATTAGACCATAATCCACTTCTCTATTGCAGACGATAATGTCAACAACTGCCAAATTATTACTTATCTAAAACTTTCAAAACATCTGGATTTTTGTTCGAGATTAATTTTTAAATTTTACGTGAAAATAGAACAAAACCATTCCAGATTTGAGTCCACGTATTCTAATGTAACCTAATAGATCCACCCACGCATACATATAAGGATGAAAGTAATGAAAGCAACGAATAGTCCTCAACGATACGTAATACCAATGTTTGACGATCGCATTACGAGTATTATCTCATTGACCCCACAATTATGGTAGCAATCATACCATTGAGGCGCGCCTTTTTGAATTTTATTAGCACTTGCGGTTTTGGAAGGCTCATTGTCTAGATGATGTAAGATATTTAGATATTTTTAGATTTAAGACTTTGAAGGGTTTTCGGTGTTTGATGTTAATTATTTATGATTTATTCATTCATTCATTTGGATGAATGGCTTCTAATAGTGCCAAAATAGTACGGATGATTTTGCCAATGTCATGTTGAAAGGAGAAGACACGAAGGAGATTCATGATTTGATTTTATTAAATTATGCTTACAATTTAATTTGTCTCATTTCAAAATTATATTACTATATTTGCTTTACCTTTCGTGTTTAATTTTTTTTATATCTAGTCTAAAATATTTCGCATCTAAATGACATGCGCGGTTATTGCGGGCCTTTAACAGATGTTCTTTTTTATTGAAAAGTTTTTGTGCTTAATATTGATGAGATATAATTTGAAGTCAATAATTAATTTTTTTTTAAACATGAGGTACTTAATTTGAGAAAAATTTCATGCTGAAGAAAAAAGATAGCAAAGAAAATACGTTTTTTTTTTCTACACCAAGATAGTTACAATAATATTATATTAAACAATTCAGTTTTAATTGACTACAGTTAGAATTATCACTAAGCAGCTCGACCAAGCGTTAGTCGATGGATACCTCTAAACGTACCAAGTCCTATGTTATCTGATTGATCAAACGCGGCTAAAAGATTTCAGGGCATCTTTTTGGAATCGCTCGCGGCGTAGTCATAAGATGACGCATGGACATACATGGCGTCGGATTGTCGCAAATCTAATTTAAGCGCTCGCGGCAGAGTCAAATTGCTCTACATTAACTCGGCACAAACTGTAATCTGTAGCAAAACATACATATATACACAAATAAATTATATTCACTACATAGAATCATAATTTAAAAAATATTTTTATTACGCGGAAATATATTTACACGGTTTATCTTAAAACAATAAATCATTCAACAATTTTGATCGATTGACCCAATTTGGTCAGAACCTACTATTACTGCTACTACATCATCTGTTGAATGTCCACTTCTGAAAATATGCCTCACCCATGATCTATTGGGGGAGCAGAGGTCGCGCAGTGTATTGTGGCAGGATATGGTGAAGCTGCTGCCCACCACCATTCTGATTGATGTACAGTTGGTCGCACCACTATCGCCTTTGTCGCCTTTTAGAACACCTCAGCAAGAAAGAGGTCGGGACTATTCTTCTCTGATGGTCACCACACGGCATAGAGATAGATAGATAGATATATAATCTTAAAATATATACAAGATGATAATTATATCTCATCAAAACCACCAAATTAATGCGATAGATACTGCATGTTTGCTGGCTCTCTTCCGATTTCGCGCCCCCTCTAGGATTCCTCGCGGTAACATAACTCCCCTCTACCCTCCTCTGCGAAATACAGTATTGGATTCATATTCACCAGTGTGCAGGATTTGTAGAATTTTTAACTCCTGCAGTGATATAATTTATCTCAGCTTTGACTCATATCCATATATCGATATTTGAAATCCAATTTTTATTATTATTTTATTTTGTATAGTTTTAGGTATAGTTGTACGAAGCTCTTATGCATGCAAAGCAAACCTATAAATGCCTGTTGCAATTGGTTCAGCCAGTTGTGAAAAGATATGTAAGAAAGTATCATTGTAAATAGACGTTGGTTGATCTAACATCATTTATAACAACATAAATTTAAAGATTTTATTTAAAAAAAAAATTAATAGATAAAGCGTATTATTCGGTGCAGGATTACTTAGTCGATAAAGATGTGTGAACTGAGTGACTGTATTTCATGTAAGATATTACTAATTTTGTAGTAAAACACAGTTTTTATATATTACTAGCGGCCCGCCCCGGCTTCGCACGGGTATTTAACTAAAATTTTAAAAATCATACATTTATATTTTTAATAATACCCTAAAGTATTTTATTAAATGCAAAAACGAAAAACAGTTTTCTAAATACGGGTGAGTGTCATTCTTTTGGCCGAAGTTTTGGTCAGCGCGATTCAGAAAATTATCTGCGCCATCCATCGTATAATTGTAGAATATCGTTTTTATATTTAGTGACATTTAACATATTTAATATTTAACTTAATAGTATATTAATTGAAAATGATGTTTATCTAAAATATTAAAACGATTTCTATTCCTATCCGACATATTTAGTAAACTTTTAAGTTTAACAAAATAATAACTCAAAAATAAGTTTTGTGAGTTTTTAAGATTCCTTAGACCAGATGGCGTTGGCGGCGTAGGTACCTATTTCTATTTTCTTAAATATTTATTTTTAAATTTAATTACAATGAAACAAAAACTAAATTATACTGTGAGTTATGTTTAATTTTTATGTATTAAAGTTATTTACATTGGTTTTGTACTTTTTACGTGATACGTGCACGACCAAAAACGATAAGAGATAGCGCTGATACAAAAAAGAACGCGCTATTGAAATTTATTCTTGATGATATATAGTGTATTAATAAAACGGAGGTTTTAACAAATTTATTATTTGTATAGATTTTCAAAAGAGTAACTGCGGAGTTTCTTGTCGATTCTTCTCTGCAGAATCTATATTCCGAATCGGTGGTAGCTTTTTAAAATGTTAATTTGTCAAATGACGATTTGAAGGTGCTCGTGGGGTAGGGGTGTTCATCAGAAAAAATTATCGATAATTTTATTATAGATAATTATCGTATTGAGTTATCGATAGTTATCGATAATTATCGAATGAACAGTTATCGATAATTATCGGATAAAAAATTATCGGTAGTGGCGAAAGTTATCGATAATTATCGGATAAAAATTATCGATAGTTCACGAAAGTTATCGATAATTATCGGATCGCAACAAATTATCGATAATTATCGAATGAAAACTTATCGATAATTATCGAATGAACAATTCTCGATAATTATCGAATCAAAATTATCGAATAACACTTATCGATAATTATCGATAATTATCGAATGAAAAATTATCGAGTAGTTACGAATTATCGATAATTATCGCACACCCCTATCGTGGGGCCTATTTGAATAAAGTTGGTTTTGATTTTGATTTTTGATTTAATAAATAATAAAAAAATAAAAATAAAATAAAAACCACCTTTTCGCCTTCTCTGTGAGTAGCATGATATTTTATAACCTAAAATCTTCATCACTAAACCATTAATTAACAGGATTTCAAGCTAATTTTTAATCATATAATTAGGCACTATAAAAACAAAATCTTGAGCTCCATAATGAATGTAATATAATTATTTAATTATAATCATCAAAGGATTACATTAAAAGCGACATAACCAAGTTATTATTTATTTATAATTCCGTCGCTCTGTCTGTCATGTGTAATTGTATTTCTGCATTTGACATGAGAGGCTGACGTTGACAATCCAGAAAGCAATTAAGCTATGTAACTTAGATCATTACACGGGTATTAGGAATAGTTTAGCAGAACTGCCTGTCGACGTTGCGTCTGTCACTTATCTCGCATGCTTGAAGGAGTATAATTATAGATACGACGAAACGATACGAGATGAAAGCTATTAACAATTAACACTGTTTATTAATACACAATTTTTTTTACTCATGTGTTTATTTATCATTGTTTTAATAACTGTAGTGTATCAGCCGGTAAAGGGGGAAGAAGGGTAGTGCTTAATCCACCACGCTGATCCACTGCTGGTTGGCGGATAATTTCCCTACTATGGGTAACGATCGTTATCAGGTGTCTATGATAACAACCGGGACCGACTGCTTTACGTGCTCTCCGAGACACGGCGGGGAGACCCACAAGGACATAAACCCAGACCGGAAACAAATATTTGCACAAATACAAATATCTGCCCCGAGCCGGAATCGAACCCTCGAATTGAGGCAACTACTCGCACCACTACACCAGAATGGTTGTCTTTAATAATAATATTTAAAATAAAAAAAATGCGCCGATTGGCGACCAACATAGAATAACAGTTCCGACCTCTTTCTTGCCAACGTGTCCTAAAAGACGTAAGCGTATCCATAATATACCGGATTTCCCGTTTTAATCTTACGTCCAACTTTTCTCCAAAAATATTTCTCGGACCAAATATTGATTGGATTGAAACTTTTAGGGGCTTAAGGGGGACGTTTGAAAAATGTCTTTTTATGGAGACAAAATCCAAAATGGCGGCGGTAAAATGACAAACGTGTTTTTTTTTTTCAAACGGAAACATAACTTTTTAAAAAACGAAAAGGAAACGAAAACATTGTCAGCTCAAAACTAAAAACTTTTGTTTCAACATTGTTTCGATAAAGTTCATAATTATCAAGTGAGAACATCATTTCCAACTATTTAAGAGATATCAAGGATGTACCGCATGTTCGTGCGTATATATCCTATTATCCTATTAATATTATAAAAGCAAGAGTTTGTTTGGATGTTTGTTACTCTTTCACGCAAAAACTACTGAACGGATTTAGATGAAACTTTACAGTAATATAGCTTATACATTAGAATAACACCTTTTTTTACGATGGGAAATGCATTTACGCATCCCGCCACTCGCAGGCGACAGGTATGTGGGACTCGCTGGCAGCAAAGCCAGAATACCCACTAAAACCCGTCGACCGCCTGCGCCCTAGTGGGGCGCCACGGGATCGCTCGCGCATACAACCGTGATTAAAATAACACCAAGAGACCTAATACACAATTTATAAACATTTTGTGTAATTTGGCCATAATATAACATACTAAAAAAATATCATGCGAAAATGCGTTAGTGACGCCTATTTCATGAAGCTAACACTACGACTACTGTGCACTCTGCGAGCGTGGAGTATTTTTTTTTATATGAGAGTCTTTTTACCGAGCTGTTGTAAGAATTTGATACGGATAGTCTGAAGCCTGTCAATACAACCACGCGGGTAAAGCCACGGGCGGAATATAGTACAAAATAAAACACTCTCATAGTAAACATCGATCGATTATCAAAACTGATTTACCAGAATTTTGCAATCACTTCGTGCAATATTTCTAACCTGCATACATTACACGTCACACGTATACATAAGGGAATGTTTTAGTAATGACGGTGACATTTAAAAATTCAATACTGTGGAACTCGTTCTGATCGTGTGCACAAAACGTGGTTATTTTTGGTTCACGTATTAATGCGGTTCTTTGTTCCATGTAACTTTGTATCTTCTTCATTGATATGATACATTACATCCAGACTTTGGACAGGTATAAAAAAGTGTTTTAAATGATTTGTAGATATTGTCATCCGAGCTATTTTGTTTCTTTTCCAATTCAATTATTAATTTAAATCTGCTAACTGTTCTTTAAATATTTCTTTATGTTTACATGTTTAAAAACTATTTCTTGTTGTTATATATTTTAAATTATTTCTTGTAAATAATTGAAAGAATATTTTTTTTTTTTTAAATTATAATCGTTCATGGATTAACAGAACGGTCGTCTCTATTACTGTCATTAATACTTGAAAAATAAAATATAACAAATAAAGATTAGAAAAAATTATGTTATATTACTCTATTCATCAGCTCCTTATAATAATTATAATCCTTATAATAATCATAATTTAGAAAAATCCAACGACACCTCATATGTCAAAAACCGTCCAGCCGTTTGGGCTGTAGGGCGTACCAAAGAAATGGACATACATACATACATATATACATACACTCGAAAAACATAACTCTCCTTCTGTCGCAGTCGGGTAAAAACAGTGAAAAGCAGAATTACATTTTGGACACCCAATTTTTATTCAGGATAAAATGGTATGCCTTACGTGTAACAAAGTTGGTTTAGCGCGTTACCGTATTATGACTTGTTTCGTCCTATCCAATAAATTCAAGCGTACCAATTTAAAATACCACCGTGAAATGTTTCAAATTGAATTGCAGAAATGGGCTTGAATTTGATTGAATACGGTCCAATGCGTCTACGAATTGTGCTTGGTCTAAATCACGTGAAATTGCGATGGTTACCAATTTGGTTTGTGAGCACAGGAACGTTGTTACGATTTTTGTTTTGCCCATTGCGGTTTTTTGATTGCAATCTGTAATGGAGTTTTTCTGGATGTCAATTTTGAGACGTTCTGCATTCGATATAGTGATTTATAATTCATAGTAAGCCTCTATCAGATTGAGTGCATATTTGCGTCGCGGAAGGACGTGTAGTGTTGTGTTCAAATAGAACAATGTTAACACTAGGAACAGGAGCAAGGAGCGCAATAAAGCGACACCATGACGTTCTAACGCAACTAGTCACATGTGGCGATAGACTTAGTATTATTAATTTAGTCATTTAAAATATATTGAGTCAAGTAACAAGTTGAATATTCGGTTATGTCTCGTAGTAGTTTTCTAATAATTTATCGTTACTCCACAGTACAGTAGTTAGCTTAAAGTTTCTACTATTGGACCTCTTTTACGAAAGGGAATGCAATCTAATTCACCGTGTTAATAAATTACATAATACTTATAAATACTATGTTTCTTCAAAAGATAAATGTTATAAAAACCTTAATAACTATTTAAATATAAAAGGTTTTTAAAAATAAATAATAATTTTTCATTATTTATTTTAAATCTAGCTTATAATTATAGTCAAAGTAATATATTATTTTTATAAGCATTAAGAGAACATCGCTAAATATGAACAACTGTGGAAGCGACGGTAAATAATTCCATTGGATTTTCACTTTGAACTATAAACCCAGTAACATAAAGAGTGTAATAATTTAAGGAGAATTCACTGTCGTAAAAGCTTCGACAATACTAAAACGAAGTCTTTAGTTAAAATCTCTTTCAGAGTACGAATTGAGAACTAGTATAAACAGACGCCAGCGAACCGTGAAGTCAATAAGATGTGAAGTGTCAAAGGCTTTTGTAAAATCCGTCACAGTTGAGTGCGTCTACGTGTTATTAAGTTTATTCTTGAATTTAGTTATTTGCGATTTAATGAATTCATTTAAATATCAAATTATGAACGTTTCATACACCATTATAAGTTTTTAATGTTTTTATTTATATAAGTTGTTTGACATTGGACTATTTAAGTTTTTAACATAGACAGAATTACATTATTTTAGTCTAGTCAACAAATGCCATTTTAGTCATTTTTTTTTCAGCAGTCTTCGAAAATTATTATTGAGGTGTCATTCGATTCCGAATGTCATCTAGATGATTTAAAAAAAAAAATTAAAATGCTTGCAAAAATTTCAAAAGCTATTAACAATTAACTAAAAAAAGGAGCTTACAAAATGGCACTTGTTGACTAGACTTATTAATGATAAATTAAAAACTAATACGTAAATTCAGCAAATAATAACTTATGTACATACAATGTATCTTCATGAAAACAATGTTGAAATTAAATTACAATAAGTTAAAAGCTTTGACATCGAGACACTAAACTAACAATATACGTTAAAATATCAGGCTGTTTGTTATTTGGTGACCTATTAATAGGTCAATCGATATAGCTGAATATTGAAGTATGTACGCAATAAACTATTGTGATATTTAAATATGTACTATTGGAAAGAATTAAGGAATAATAGTATAGAACTGAACAACTTTTCTTCCTCGAAATAATTCAGAGTAATTAGGGTCCGATTCTGGTTTTACTATATTTTAATAATGGCGAATGAATAGTTCATAAATAGTCAATTATTTTTTATTTTGATACGTCTGATATAATATAAATTCACTCGTATCATAGTGACTTTATAATTAAGATGTATAGAATTTCTAAAACTACGCATAGGTACTAAATGTAACTTATTGATCATCGAAAAACAATTAATTTTAAAAGCAGAATTGGACAATTAAGGCGGCGTAACAACAAACTATAATATATATTAAAATCCGAAAATTGGGAAAGTACTTAATCGGGCCTGAAACCATAAAATCCATTTATTGAACAAAAACTTCCCCCAAAAATTTACAAGCGTAAAATCGTTAAACCAGTAAAACACACGAACATAGTTGAGTACAAAGGTATATATAGTAAATGCCAGCAAGCGGTTTACGAGTTATTTATTCCCAACAAAGCAAGTTTTGCTAAATTTATAAAGACCACAAATGTTAGTCGAACGCGATCTACAATGTAATCTTCTGTTAAAATAAAGTTTATTTTATTTGGTATTTTTATTTGATTTTATAATTTTCTATATTGACACATTTTGTTATCATTTGATCTCTTTTTGTTGGTCTTTTCTTGAACAGTTTTTTTTTATTCAAAGAAAAAAGTCATAGATTCTGAGATTCGAAGAAAAAAAAGACGCTCACGTGATATATTATTAACAATATTTACAAAATTTTTAAATCACAGATATTTTTTTTTTTTTTTTTTTTGGTTAAATCCTAAGCTTGACTTAGTTAATAAAAACCGTTATAATATATACTTGCTACGGAAATTACTAGATAATTTTCACCTGTGCCTTATTATTTTTGTTATTTCTGTCATTTTTGGTTATGTAACTTGAAAACTATATTTTATATTTATGAATAAATAAAATAATAAATTAACACATAAAATGATGCGGAAGAAGGCAAAGTTATTAATGAAATTTTCCACGTAAAAGTGATACGAAAAACCGGAAATAAAACATTTTGACAACTAGCTCTGTCTCACTAATCGTTACTATTTGTGACAAAAGTTAAAACATGAAGGTACTTCAAATCTCCTTACTTTGACCTTTTTTTCCGAATGATTCATTGATTTTTTTTAAACTAATAATTTTATTCCTTGCGATTCTAAGGATCTTTGAGGGATAATTCGGTAAACATCGGTGCACCTGTTGTCGAGTACGATGCATTGTGTTGACAAGTACAACGTTCTTAAGTGATTTATTGTCGGCAAATGGTTCTAGTTCTTTGTTAGGATCAGTTTCTACTGTATTGAAGACATTCAGATGCTTCTGTTTGATCTGGCTGTTCCCATTGGGATATAACGATAAATTTCCTAGGAAGTCATGAGAACCAATCTTTCAGGCAAGTCTAATCGTTTTATTGTGTCTTGTTTAGGACTTTTTGTATTTCGTAGCTTTACTTTTCCGATTGATTAGGTGTTTTTATTTTATATTATTTTGCCGTCTAAAAATTAATTAAGCTATATTATATTTTAGGTAACTCATGTATATTCGAACTATTTTCAATGATTAAAAATAAAAATTATTTATTGTTAGTAAAACATTATTCGGACACCCATCACCCCAGTCCCCTGATACCATGGACGTGGTAAGGGGTCCGAAACGTCGGGAAATAATTTAAAATATTTAATGTTAAACTGTAAAGTTTAAATAAACGCGATAAAATCCATTAGGTATAGACTTTTAATTAAATAGGTAAAATTTGCGTAAATATAAGAGAACAGTTAGTAAAACTGATTCAAGTAACCATAATTATAAACGTACAAACTAACAATTATATAATTAGCTAAAAAAAATCTAAGGTGTATTGTGTATAAATGTGCACTAAGAGACAAAATTTACCATCTCACCTGAAATAATTATAAATTTTCCGCTTGTTTGAGCTATAGCGTGATTAACCTCCCAAAATAAAAAAGTTTCCGCGAAAAAAGACTGTTTCAAATAAAAATGTCAGTTCTTATATTTTTGTAGATTTTTATATTATTCGGATAGTAGATTCATCATACTCCAAAAGAATCCTGTCCTTGTTAAGTTTGTTTTGGTGATTAAAAATCTAACAGATTGATGTCACGGTTTCGCTTTTTAATGTATTTGTATACGTAACAATTTATGGGTTGCACTGGAGAGTTTTTGGTTTTGTCATCTAATAAATTTCGATTTTGGATTTTTCGGCCTGTGCTTAAAAGAAAGAATTACAAACACGCTTCGTCACATTTACGTAATTTCTCGATTAAAAAAAAAAAAATAACGATTTTATCGTATTTAAAAAAGGTTTAAAAAATAATTAATAGGTATTATGTCTGGCCATCTTATTATATTTATATATTCTTTTAGGTTTATACAGGAACTTTTAGGAATATTACCTTAAAATCAGTTCGATGGTAAAAACCGGGAAGCAATGTCAGAAGACTTTCGTCTTCCACACAATGATTACTTCATGAATATTTTAAAATTATAATAAATTAAAAACACCCATTGAGAGTAGAACAATCGAACATTATGTTGAAGTAGACGTGTCTATTTCTGCATCCATTGTGTGTAACGGAAATAAACGTCAGATGCTATCGGTACGTCTTTATGGGGAAAACTGTGGGTGTATTTGTAAGCCTTTGTAAGTGAGACGAGCTTGACTTTATTGAAACACAGTCACTTTTAAGCGACAAAGAACGAACTAGTTTCTAGTTTCAAATAAAAATAAGAGAACCTATAAATGTCACGCTGCATGACAAAACATCTTTAGTGTTAACCAAATGATGTTAAAACTGATAAAGAAGTATAATTATAAGACTGGCTGTGAGTCGCTTGAACTAGAGAACCGATTTACATAATTGTTTCGCCATTATAGAGCTTCATTATTCAGAATTTATATAGGCTAAGATGACATGACGTATTGTCAGCAGAATAGTATTAATGTCAATGCGATTCGATGCGAGTGAAATGTGTTTTATACATTTTATACATACATACATACATATAATCACGCCTCTTTCCCGTAGGGGTAGGCCGAGACCACTTGTTTCCACTTACATACTTGTTCCGCTTCGTCCACTTTCATTATTCCCTTCATACATGCTCTTCGGTTTAGGGTACTCTAAACCTGGCCTTTTTTCAAGACGTCCCTGATTTTGTCTTGAAACGTCCGCCTAGGTCTACCCCTTCCAGCACTTTCATTCATACTCGCCTTATACACTTTTTTCGTCAACCGTTCTTCATTCATTCCTCGACATGGACAAACCACCTCTGAACTGCCATCATTTATTTTCTTTGCAATAATTCACAAAATTGGATAAATGAAGTGAACCCTAATAATTTTTATCGAAGCGTTATGACTGCGTATCAACATGTCTCCGACATATTTTTGTGTCAGTTTTTCAAAGGCTTGTCCGTTGATAGAATTGATAAGTAGCTTGCTTGAACTAAATACGGTACTCGTATGAAAGTTGAATACAACTTGTTACTAAGGTATAGTACTCGGTATATATCTATTGAATCATTGAACTGATATCAAGTGTAAAAGTTTGAAAATTCGATATTTTTCAACCCACTGCTGAGGGGCCTCTTCTCCATGTAGAAGAAGGGTTGGAGCTTAATCCACCATTCTGCTTGACTGCGGGTTGGCGGATAACTTCCTACCATGAGTAACGATCGTCATCATTATTATAGTGTGGAACAATTTTCAATAGTTATGTACGTATGTTCGTAACAGCTTGTAATTTTTTATTAAGGAGAAATGTTGGACCTTAATTAACCACGCTATTTCATTACGGATTGACGGATATACGTCTTCGATTTTTTTTCGCTATATGCAGGTTTCCTCACTCAATATTCCTCTTCACTGTCAAACACGCGCAGGATTTTGAAGCACAAATTTAATATCTAATTCGGCGGTACCAGCCCGTATTTGAACTCTCGACTGATTGTCGATTGTGATGTGTTTTATTGACTAGACTGTCTTGGCTCTTGTGTCATCTAGCCTTGATGAGATTAACCAAGTTTCTCGCCGGTTTCTCTCAGTAGAATTTTCATTCTAAATCGGTGGTAACTTCATATTAACTATAATGAATTAATTAATTAAGGAATATTATAGCTTTTGAAACCTACTTGAACATTTTTTTTTAATTTGTTTTTCTTTTTCTAAAAAGTTTCACATTTCCTTTATTAAACACCAGTTTTAAATATCTATCATTAAAATTGCATTCCAAATATTACACTTATGTACATGATAAGTTCAACTTGACGTAAATGAGTAAAGTGATTAATTAAACAGTTAAATTAATTATAATTTTCATTAATTATGTTAGTGAAGCTATATTCACTAGATATCAGTGAATTTCAATAACGAGTTAGTGAATACTCACTAATACACATACAAATATTCAATGATCAAATCAGTGGACTCTGATATTCACATATTCATACATTGAATATTTACTAATTCTGCCTGGTAAGATTCTCACATTGATAAAAAGTGAATAGTAACTTAAAATTAGTGAAATTCCACTGATTCATTTTTAGAGAGTATATTTAGACTTTTTGTTATATTTCGTCAATTATATTCAATATTTTTTACTTCTTATTAAGTATTTTGTATTGATTATTTTTCAAAACTATAAATTATAAATGTTCTCTTGTATTTTTACAGGTAAGTGATGTTATAATGCCGACATCGGGTCATACGATGCAGGTAAGTATATTAAGAAATTACGTATACTGTGAGTTAGCGGTTAGAGTAAGAACGGTTAGATCAACGAAATTTATCTAATCACCTGTCTTTCTCATTTTATCTGAGAAATCTAGATCTTAGCTTCTACCTTATCTTAGCTGTTCTAGGTTCGAAATTAAATGTAATTTGATTCTACACATTCAAACGTATAATAAATGTTTTTGTACTTCTAAGACATTACAAATGATGGGTGATTTGTTATTTTATAATTATAGTAAAAACGGAAATTAAAGACTCTTCCGCTGAACGCCACAGTTATTAGTATCAAGATGCTGTATTTATGTTGAGGAAACAGCAGATATTAAAATAATTTAATAAACTTTAAGTCCGTATTAAGCATCGACCACTTTAATAAGCGATAAACTATGCTATAACGTAGAACAAATTCTTGAGTAAATTAAAAATCAGACGGATAATTTGTATAATATTGAATTTTTACCCGACTGCGACAGAAGGAGGGTTATGTTTTTCGATTGTATGTATGTATGTATATATGTATGTATGTATGTATGTATGTATGTATGTATGTATGTATGTATGAATGTATGTCAATTTCTTTGGCACGCCCTACAGCCCAAATGGCTGGACGGTTTTTGACATATGAGGTGTCGTTGGATTTGTCTAAATTGTAGTAGTGACATAGGCTATATAAATTTTCAAAATGGCGCCCGCAAATGATGGAATAAGGGGGGGGGGGAGTTGAATATTTTTTTTCTTACTGTAGCAATATGGGTATCAAATGAAAGCTAGTAAATTGTTTTATTCTTTTTAGTTTATAATAAGAATTTTTTACGCAGTCGGGTTTTTTGATTTTTTTAACATACTTGTATTTCAACAAATAGATAAGGTAAAGTTGTTATAGTTTATTAACTTCGTTATAATGTAAGCAGTATTAAAACTATGTATATGGTATAGTAATAATAATCAGAACTCATGTTTAACTTGTATACATTCGATATTTATGTCACCGTAAAATTTTAAATACCGTTAGATTAAAATCTACTATCTCGCGTGATTGTGAACTGCCGAAAGATACCTAACCTAATGAGATTGTGATTTGACAGTTTCATCTCTTCAATAGAATATAATCTACCGAAAAATAATGCGTTAAATTGTAAGCAGTGTATGACGGCTCGCATCTTTCGACAGCTCATAATCTCGCGAGATAGATTATAATCTAACGGTATTTACAATTTTACTGTGACATATACAAAGTGTGTATTTGAAAAATATAGGTATTTCATTCAGTAATTTAATAGTGCCTAAAGATAGGTCATAGGACCATAGATGATTTCGCCAATGTTACGTAAAATCGAGAATACATGTAAGAGATTGATCAATGTGGTCGAAGCACGGTCGAAGTTATAATTCCGTTAACTTTTAATGATAATATATACGGATAGGAAATAGTATTAATTTTGATAATAACGCTTTATCTAGAACAAACGAAGTATTTTGAAACTTACTTTAACTATCGCGTTCATGTTTTCGTAAAATCATTTAACATTAAACAAAAAAATATAGAAATTGCAATGCTGTCAGTTTTATTTTACATACTTGTTGTTCAAAATGTTTTCTGTTTTTTTTTGATGTTACATTTTCGAAGTGAAACTTCTTTAGAATCGTTGTGATTTGAAACGGGTTATCACGGAAAAAACGACAGATAAGAGACACAAATACAAAAATATTTAGGAGAGAATGAGATAGTATGATGTCCCGTATCCTAGCAACGCGTATCCTAGCAACGCGTAAACAACGCGTAAATAAGTAATAGAATGTTTAAATATTAATATTAATAAATTTTAAATTGAGTTTGGCAAAGATGTTTTCTTCTGACATGTGTAGTCCGTACACACGACTATACGTACTTATAGTGTTACATAAATTTACTAAAGGATTAAGCGAGTTAACAGTATAATAAATTTTATTTTTATCATATAGATTTGCATACGATTACAGCTTTCCCCGACTCAATAGAAACAAAAACACGGTAATTTTTTGTGAAGCAATCAAGCGCAGCACGCGTCTGTTATTAGACTTTTTGTAACATATTAAATTAAGTTAGAACTATCTTGTGTGCATTATAATTGTATATAGGTAATTATTAATTATACTGTCTATATATCTTTACTGATTTTCTAAGTTCAAAAATATCTTTATTTGTATTTTGCTTAAAAAAATCTTTACGATTGAAACCATCTTGTATACATTTCTATTATATATTGTCAATATGTTTGATATTTTATTATTTTATTATTTATGTATTAAGCTTTTAACCTATATAATAAATAAACACGCCATATTACACTTATTTTTAGTCTTTATAATTTTAATTGTAAATCGAAGGTAAAGCGAGTTAAAGAAAAAAAAAAAAAAAAAAACGAAGGCGCGAAAAAATAAATTGGCAAAACAAACAATTAAAATGGCAGATGATTTGTTGATATAAATGGTTATAAAATCGAGTCTTACGAGTATAATTAATTACCTACACACAAAAAGCAGTAGTTAACGGACCGGAAGTAATTATGCAGTAACATACGGTATTCTTAAAATTATTCGCATTAATATGACTGGCGTTAAAACGATAAACTCACTGTCGGTTACGTATAACTATTTTATATTTTTTTAACTAGATGTACCACGTGGTTTTCGGTAATTTTTACCGTTACAAGGCTATGGATATCCTTGGAATCATATCGACATCATAAGACATAAAGTGTGCAGTTTTACCCACATTGATATTTATAGTTACTGCTTCTCGGATATGATTCGTAGCGTGAAGTTTTATAGCTGAAGTTGTGACCAATTATATAGGCTATAATTATGTCAAATGTCATCAAAATCGGTTGAGTATTTTTTGAAGTAACGTAATAGTTATCGTTTAAAATTATTTAATGTACAACCTGACCCTTAGCCTCGTTACGGTTTTATTATATGTGTAATATAAACAATTTTGCCAGAAAGTACATCGTCGCCAGGCGTGTTGGCGAGCGCAGTTTGCTATGTTAGGATATGATGACGCTGCTGCACATCACCCCTCTGGTCGGTGCACAGTTGTTCGCACCGCTATGGCCTTAGTCGCCTTTTACTACACCTCAGCAAGAAAGAGGTCGGGACTATCCTTCTCTGCTGGTCACCGCACGGCCAAAAAAAGTACAATAAGCGTTAAAAATACATCTCATTACGGACCCATATATCTCAAGCGATTAGTACCTTGAAATAAATAAACTCTTCCGCTTGACAATATTTTTATAGATTTGTATTTTTTGGGTTTCTTCTTCTCCCAAGAGTTACAAATGATGTCCACCTGGCCCTGGTTCTTCGAATAGAAAAAGTAGATCTCCTGAACGGACTGCCTGAAATAAATACTTTACTACAATTTATCATTATACTATATTTTTGGGTGTATTTTTTTATATTTCCACAACGGACGAAAGTATTACTTCCTATCTCGCATGTGAAATTAAGCCACCCTCGCCATCGACTCGGGTGGCAATCATGCGGGAAAGGATGTAGTATTTTCGTCCCGTGTTACACATACTTTTCAAATTATTATATTCTTTCATTTTCCTACCTAGGCCGACAGTTCTGATTTTGCCCCTTTGAAGCGAGGGAAAAAGTATCACTTTTTTGATTAAAAGTCTATATCGGATTTTATCGCGTTTATTTAAAACTTTATATTTTTACAATATTTTAAATTATTTCCCGACGTTTCGGACCCTTTACAGCGTCCATGATCTCGGGGGACTGAGGTGGTGGGTGTCCGAATAATGAATTAATTGTTACATACCCCGCTTTTTATACAATTTTAAATTATTACTATTAACCGTTCCTATTCATGCAGAATGAGCTTATTGTGTCTGGAAGTCGTGCTGTGTTCTTATTTTCCTTGGGTTCAATTAATTTTAGTACTGGCTCCCAAGCTGGTGGTACGTTCCAAAGAAGACAGCCACAGTTGAGCGCCAGCCTGCCGTACTACCATATGTCAAAGGAGTCACTGACAAGATTGGCTACATCTTGAAGCGAGCTTCAATCAAAACTTACTACAAGCCGCCAACGAAGATAAGTCAATTATTACCATCTGTCAAGTGCCAAATACCTTTACAAGATGCAGGGGTCTACAAATTAGACTGTGAATGTGGTCTCTCATATATAGGGCAAACTAAGCGGAGTATAGAGACACGCGTCAAAGAACACATAGCTGACATGAAACACCAACGGTCGACAAAGTCTGCTGTGTATCAACATACTCAACAAGGTACCAACCACTATATCAGATTTGATAAGCCACAAATTCTCGCTAAAGAACACCGATTCCTACCAAGGATGATTCGCGAGGCTATTGAAATTAAAAAACATCCTAATTTCAATAGAGAGGATGGTTGGAACGTACCACCAGCTTGGGAGCCAGTACTAAAATTAATTGAACCCAAGGAAAATAAGAACACAGCACGACTTCCAGACACAATAAGCTCATTCTGCATGAATAGGAACGGTTAATAGTAATAATTTAAAATTGTATAAAAAGCGGGGTATGTAACAATTAATTCATTATTCGGACACCCACCACCTCAGTCCCCCGAGATCATGGACGCTGTAAAGGGTCCGAAACGTCGGGAAATAATTTAAAATATTGTAAAAATATAAAGTTTTAAATAAACGCGATAAAATCCGATATAGACTTTTAATCAAATGAGTAAAATTCGCGTAAATATAAGAGAACAGTATCACTTTTTGCTTACCTGGGCCGAAAGTTCGATTTTTATTTCTGTCAAACGGGGAAAAAGGTATCATTTTTGTGCCGCTCCACAGTGACGAAAATCGAACTTTCGGCGGAGGTAGAAAAATGAAAGAATTATCAAATCTTGATGATTCGCAAACATACATCAAAATATTATTTTTATTTATATAAATGTCCAAACAGTTATTATTTTAAAAGCCATTTCAAAACATTAACAATTTCTTCCTAAAACGTTACTTGCGCGTGCGTCGGTGTCGACGACACTAGTATTCGTGCATTGCTCTCGACAAAATTAGATCACGCCCGTCTCGGCGTCGTTTTAGACGTCTAGATTTTAGCCTTAAATAGACTAGGCCGACGTATCTCGACGCTAAATCTGAATATATTGTTAACTTCGATTGTACGAAGATAATTTGCTTAGGGATATTTTGACGCTCGTTAAAGTATGTAATGGCCATTTTGTATTATTTATTTTATAATTTATCTATATTATTTTTTATGTATTTTGAAAATCTTGAAAAAAATTTAAAGTTTGAGTTTTCACAGTTGTATTATTTTATTTTCTATATTGATATTAAAAACTGTATCAGAAGTAATTTAATTTTTTTTACGAATGATACAATTTAATCTTTATTAAAATATTAAGAATAGGATATCCACTCCTAGATGCTGTGTCAAGATAAAACATGCACCAGATTTTAAGACAGAATTTTAACTTAATCATCAAATAAAACAACTGCATATTCTTTAAAAAAGGTTTCGAAGATATAATTCTATCACAGTGAACGAATAGTGGAGTCTGAAAAAAGTGGGCCACGTTGGCAACATTTTTGAACAGAACCTTACACAATCAGATACTTA
Organism: Euphydryas editha; assembly: GCA_036937285.1. Lineage (NCBI taxonomy): Eukaryota > Metazoa > Arthropoda > Insecta > Lepidoptera > Nymphalidae > Euphydryas > Euphydryas editha. The sequence continues at coordinate 1,585,317 of JAUPFZ010000013.1, read as the reverse complement.
GTTTGAAAATAATAGAATTTCTCGTAAATGATTTTATAGCTCTTTTATAAAATCAATTCTACTTATAAATGAAACCTTTTATTAGCTATTACGTATAAACAGAATTGATTACACGAGACTGAAATAAAATACATTGTTCGTCCCAATTTAGTAGCCAACGCTTCTCAAAGTAGTGGCTTCTTCCCCCTTGTAAGTTATACATAACAATTTTATTAATATGAGACTAGTAAAACCTTAAACAACGTTTTAAGTCAGGAAAGTAAAAGAAACGTATTTTAAGATATATTAAAAAAAAAAAAAAACGAAAATTAGCTCACATATGGACATAGCGTAATGATGTGTCCTAACTTATTACCTAATATGTAATTGTGCAAAGTTTTATCAATATTATTTATGTGCCTTTTGAAATTTGTATGTATAAACGAAAAAAAAAGAACAAAAAAAGCAACATTAAAAAAGTATATTACATTTTTACACATATAATATACGAGTACATAGCAACACAAATACATGTAAAGTTATTATTAAAATCATACTCGTATGTAGAATTATATAAAAATGAACTCGCTCCGATTTAATATATATGTAATATATATTTTTTAAAGATATATGTATCGTATTCAGTAGCGACACTTGAATAAAATATACTGCTCCATTTAATATCCAACGCTTCTCAAAGTGGAAGCTTCATTCCCCACGTAAGTGTTACATAACATTTTATATAAGAAACTGAATATATGTATATATATCAGCATTACTTCTATTTATTATGGATAGGATCGTCTTGAATAATATAAACATTTTATTAGGAAACTTTTTACAGGATAATGCTTTTATTTCATTATATTCATGAGATAGCTGTCTGAATGATTTTAGATATAATTACACGTTTCCTTTTTTCCTTTTCTCTTTTTTTCTCTTCAAATAATAAGTATTCAAAATATATACTTAATAGTATAAAGCTGAAGAGTTTGTTTGTTAGAACACGCTCATCTCAGGAATTACTGGTTTGAATAGAAAAGTTATTTTTGTGTTGGGTAGTCCATTTACCTAGGAAAGCTATAGGCGATATTAAATCACGCTACGACCAACAGAGGCTGAGCAATAATAAGAAATGTTACAAAAACGGGGAAAAATATTATATTTTTTGAGAATTTCCGTTGCGTCTTTTATTATTCTCTTCCCGAGACATTTTTACTTTAGTTCCACTTTAAAAGTATACATAACATTACGCTTTTTATTTCTCGAAGGGGTAGGCAGAGATGAACATATTAAATGTAGCACCCACTTTTCGCCAGTTATGAGTCCCATGTAGTCGGGGGCGAGCCTATTGCCATACACCGGGCACCATTCCAAAATCCGTGCTATTTTCTGAGAATTTTCGAAAAATAAAAAAATTCAATAATACGTTGACCGACCCAGGAATCGAACATGCTCGACAGTAGCGTTTGCGACCACTCGACCAAAGAGGCGGGCACTCATAAGAGTGCAAATTAGCTTGATCTTTTTGACAGATGTAAATTTTTCTGATCGACATAACTTTGCAATGACGAACATATTATTTTCTTAATTTAAATGATTTTAAAAATTGTAAAAATATTAAAAATATATATATAACACAAAAGTCCCGATCAAGAATCACGAAGATTCAAGCGTCGTCCAAAAATTTTAAAACTTTTCATTGCTTCAAAGTAAAATTTAAATAGGAACACTGAAAATAATAGACGCTTGTACAATGTTACAACGGTCGAAACAAAAATCCGTCCGATCGATGTAACATTATACAACGAAAACTTATTTGTTGTCTTCATTTTGGAAATTATTTTCACATTTGGTAATTTGTCTATTAGGCCTGCTCTATTTGCGTCGAAGGACGATAATTATCGCAATAGTTAAGACGTCGCGCTGATGTTTTGAATATTTATCATTAATTTATATGCGCTATTAGTAATGGCGAATAATCTATTGACAATTCATAAAAGTATTATACCTATTAAAGTAGCCAAGATTAAACGTTATAATTTTTTGCGATATAATTTCCACGCAGCCGTTAAGGTTTTTGGAGTTTACTCCTTAAGAATCGATTTTCATATATAAGGCGCCCGGTATGAGAAAAATATGAGAGGTAAAACCTACTATTGAATGACCTCGTTACTTTTTCGGTGCGCGCGCACCTATGGTGCGGTGCGAAAGTAATGTTGCTCTAATTAATATTGAAAAATAATATTTAAAAAATAAATGATAATTGTCAGATAATAATAATTACATAATTTATCAACATTCCTAATGAAATATTTGTGCACATCTGAAATTGACTATTGTGAACAGTTTAATGTAAAATATTTCGCCGATTAGTTATAATAAATGTATATAAAATGAATAAATATATATTTATATATGTATATTATTTTCATTAATTTGTTAATTTACCCTTTCATATGGTATTAATCTTATTTTCAGTTGGATAAACTCTTTTTGCGTATGTTTAGACAATCGTACTTAAGGAGTAAACTCCAGTCGTGCGTCGGAGCTGACACACATTTTTTTTTTTTTTGTAATCACTTAATACGCAGTGAGCTAAGATAGTTTTAAGCTATCTGCTCCTGTATAACATTTTGTGTATTTGTAAAATTATTTTTATATATTGTATATAAGTTATGGTAATCCGAAACTAATCCAATACAATGGGTTATTCCATTATACCGGATGGGCCATCTAATGTTTTGAATTGGAACTATAGTTCATTTTGAGGTCGGAAGGTTTGATGACATCCTTATATTGAGATTGAAATATAATATATATGGCAATTATATTTTGCTATATAATTTTGTTAAGAGTAAATTTAAGCTAGAACGCTTATAAATGTCGCGTGCTTTGAATGTGAGTAACGAAAAGTTATATTATAATCGTGATAGGTTTTAACCTTTTAACTATTCTTTTTATTGTAACGAGAAAATTTAAACATTAGCTTTTTTTTTAAATTGTCGCAACATTTGTTATGCATATTATTATTATTAAATTCATATATTTATATATCATTCTTCCTGCATGTGTGTATTTAATTAAACTCCTCCTAAGCGGCTTAACTGATTTTGATTAAATTTCTATTTGGGTTTTTAAATGGTTCTGTGGTATAATTGTATCCAATAGATGGCGCTGTCTGTTTCTTAATTATAATTTTTAGCAAGATAACGTCTGTCATATTTGTTATTTTCTAAAGCACCAACCGATATGTGTTAGTGTAAGGTGTGAAACCTTACGTCATCGGGACTGTTCAGAGGTGAGCTGGACAGTACCCATGGAGGCGAAGGTTTCGCCGAGGCTAGCCTGTCGCTGGAGGGATCCTGTTACCTGCAGATCCGGGACCCTCCAATTAAAGCGGCGGAAGGCTCCCGCAGGGGTTTAGTACGGTATAGCACCTCCAAGTGCCGAGTCCGACATACGATCTAGGACTGCCTACCCGGGCGTCTTGGATATCACGCGTAAATGGGTTCCCCTGCGATACAAAAAAAGTGTGATACCTTATACTACCACTTATTCAAATAAACCAATTCTCTTTCACACATGGGTGTATATTAGTCAGTTTTATTGCAATTTCCTACAGAAGTCTTCTGAATCTTTGTATAAACTAATATATACCTAGATTAAGTTTCAAAGTAATGTAATAACCTAAGCTTAATAGGCACCCAGCAAGTTCTAAGGAGTCTTTAACCAGTTAGGTGGAATTTAACTAGGAATACGATCTTGTTATAGCATCGTTTGAAGATCTTAACGACATTTGACTTAGAAATTTTATAGTATAATGTTTTAGAGACTTATAAGATATACTTTTAAGTTGTTAATATAAACACATAGTTGTTTTTTCATTTAAAACTTCTTTATTTTTCTTTTTTTTTTTTGCTCATGCTTTGTAATAGCTAGTAGTGAAAACTTACGTAACATTAATGTAAGCATATATTTGATTGTATTCTCTAAGTTTTCCCGAATAAATAGACATATTTTATTTAACATTTTTTGACACAATAATTATGTTGCATTAATATGCAAATGTCCAATATTAGTAAATTGATTACGAAAGAAAAATCGATTATTGTACCTTATATCACTAGATCGACTATTAAAATAATGTTTATTTACTTAAAACTTATTTTTTTTGGAGCAGTCCTAAAATATGAGAGTCTGGTGTCAGTACTAGGTCAATATACATACTTTCATACATCATACAGTATAGAACAGTAAGTAAGTACCTAAATGTAGCTGACCCGTAGTACCAGCCTTTTTCCTTAATGAGAGAAGAGTCCTTTATCCAGAAGTGGGACGTTTACAAACTATTACAGATACTCGTAAAGATGGAGAATACATATGACAGTAAAAAGTAATTAATTATTTTCTTAAAAATAAAAAATATATATTAAATAAATTTCACTTAATTCAAAATTTCAAAAGAAGATTTTCTCTGTTGTAATTATATGTGTAAAAAAAGTTTTTTTCATACTTATCTTGGTAGATTTTTTTAAATAAGCTTTAAAAACAATACTACGTTTTTAATTCAAAACATCTCTTTAGATAAACATTAATATATGTAGGAAACAGCTCACTAAGCCCTGTCTCGGCATGATAACCGGATGAAACCCGGACAATAGCGGGTATTACCCGGGTATGAAGGCGGATATAATAAATGATACTATTTCTCTTTATGTTTCGAATACAAAATGAAATAAAACAGTTTTTGATATCATAACCGACTATATTAAAATGGTATCTTATCTGAATATATCTATATATATATATATATATATATATATATATATATATATATATATATATATATCTTATGTGTATATTTATTTTTACAAAATACATTAAAACACAAAATTACATATATCTTTTAACGACCATCTTTAAAGGGTTCTGTAGCCAAATGGCAAAAAACGGAACCCTTATGGATTCATCATGTCTGTCTGTGTGTCCGTCCGTATGTTACAGCCACTTTTTTCCGAAACTATAAGAACTATACTGTTGAAACTTAGTAAGTAGATGTATTCTATGAACCGCATTAGGATTTTCACAGAAAAATAGAAAAAAAAACCAATAAATTTACGGGTTCCCCATACTGAGAACTGAAACTCAGATTTTTTTTCATCAAACCCATACGTGTGGGGTAGCTATGGATAGGTCTTCAAAAATGATACTGAGGTTTCTAATATCATTTTTTTCTAAACTAGTTTGGGCGAGAGACACTTTCAAAGTGGCAAAATGTGTGCGCCCCACCCCCTGTAACTTCTAAAATAAGATAATGATAAAACAAAAAAATATATATGATGTACACTACCATGCAAACTTCCACCGAAAATTGGTTTGAACGAGATCTAGTAAGTAGTTTTTTTTTAATACGTCATAAATCGTAAACTGTAATTTACCTTTCATTCAATCAACTCAAATATTAAAGAAAACGAGAACTTTTGTAGGATGTTACTTGCTGCTACGGAACCCTTCATGGGCGACTTCAACTCGCACTTGGCCGCTTTTTTTCATATTTTATAACTGTGAAAGTTGAAACTCATTCAGTCCGGACTTGATAACCGGATGAAAACGAAACAATAGTGACTAATACCCGGGTATGAATGCCAGTATTACCCCTTTGTGTGTTTAGTTTACTCCTTTTGTTTCTTATTATGAATTACACTTTCATTTTGAAATTTTAATGTACACTAATGATGTAGGTAAACGAAGAAGGATTAAATTCAATGATATTTTTTTTTCTTTTGTTTTGCTTTTTAGAATTAACTGATATAATTAACGTTGGGAAATAAATTTAAAAATCGTTAAATATATGAGAACAGTATGATAACGCTATTTAAATATCTCTGACAGTTCTTCTCAGCAGAATATATATTACAAATTGGTGATAACTTTATTTTAACACAATATATTGCACAAGTTCATAAGAGCTTCTGAAGCCAACTTGAATTATATAAATTTCGTTGTTATAATTTTTTATCGCATACATTGCATTATATGCATTTTGGTAAGGCATAATAATTTTTTTTTCATACATTCCCTTTTATAATACTTTTTCGAGATCACTGAACGTGATGGTTTTCAGCAAAATTCGATTACAATGGGGTACAATGGGAATGGGACCCACATTTATAATATACAGCAAAGTTTAATACCCAAATTAATGATTAGCGGAAGATTTTCATTTCTAAATTATAAAGTTGAAAAGATTTATTGAGACCTAAAAAAGTAATTTCGATAAATCAATTATATAAAAAATTGCTGACGCTTGAACTACGCAAATTGAATATAATTCATATTAGGTACAGGAGCTCTTCTTAAAATTTGCTTACCTATCAGCTTTAAATATTTCAAATATCACTCAAACTAAATTGAAACAGTTTATAAACGTTCTACTGCTGGGCCAACTCCTCCTGTTCTATAGAAGAAGAGTCGGAGCTTAATCTCTTTTTATCTACAAATTGAAAATTTCTATGACATTATAAAAGTCGAAAATATTAGAACAATGACTTTTAAACGCAAAAATTATTTATGTTTTGTAACAAAATAAAAGGACTAACTCATATAAGAAACTAATATAATTTACATTAATTTAAATGACTGATTCGAACGGGAATCGAAACTATTATCACTATCGTTAATGAATCTTTTCGTACCACTACACCAGAACGGTTGTAACTATAAGTAATAATCGTTATGTATCTTGACCCGGAATACATAAATTTAAAGTTCATTAACAATAATCTTCCTCAATAAACGGTCTATATAACATAATAATTATATTGCAATCAAATAGATTGTTCCAGGGATAAGCGAAATCCATCAATCTTCCCTTAGGTAGATTGTTTTAGATTAGATTAGTAGATTTGCTTATAATAATAAACAATGCAGTCAAACAGATCGTTAGGATTATCGTGTTCAAACACATAAATCCTTCAAATTCATAATATTAGTATAGAATTTACCAGACGATCCCCCAATATCCCTCAAATATTCTTGAATCATCAATTCCTCGTCCTATCCCCATAAAAGTACTCGTAAATCAAAAATGTGGTTTGTCACGAGAACCTAGAGCTTATATTCGAATGGTGTGTATTTTCGTCGGGACCGTAAAATGCTCAATACGAATGTCGTAAATTTTATGAGCTTGGGGTAACTGTGGTCTTCGTTCTGTATAAGTTATGAGAGAATAGGGTAACTGCGGCTTTTTTAATAGACAAAATAATTTGACAATGGGCGTAAACTGAGATTGCACTGTGAAAGAATTTTTACTGAAGATTACCTAGGGGAAAGACCGGACGGTTTGATAAAAAATCTTATTGAGAAAAGTTAATTTGTTTCTTAATGAGCTCTGAATGAGAATGTAAATCTATATTATATACAGATACATAGTAACTCTCAGTAGCGAAACAGTAGCCGTGACTGTTAACGCAAGTAAAAGGGATAGGTACTCTATTTGTATAAGAATAAAGCTTAAAAATTATCTTAATCAGAAAACTTTTTTAATGCCATTGGTATTTTTAGTCAGGTAGCTTGCACTGAAGTTCAGGTACTCTCTAAACAGGTACTTTTTATCAATTTGAGAATCGTACCACGCAGAATTAGTGACGACTCAATGTATGAGTATGTGAATATTATAGTCTACTGATTTGACCATTGAATATATGTATTATATGTGCATTAGTGAGTATTCACCAACATCTTATTGAAATTCACTGATATTTAGAAAATACAGCTTCACTAACGTAATCAATGAAAATTTCACTGATTAATCTTTAGAGAGTAACTGTTTAAGATTTTCAAGAAGCCTTATGCCCAGTATATTTATTTTCATATCGATCTTATTAAAATCAACAGTTCAACTTTGGACAAGCAATAGTTAAACCGACTTGCTTACTATAATCTAAAGGCTCGTAAAGGTCCCACTGCCAGACAGTCACTCTGATTCACTGTGTATTTGAAAACATACATGTCTTAAATATTTTTTCAAAACGTGTAGATTCTCTCATTACAGTTTCCTTTACACGATACAAGAGATAAATTTTAAAAATAAATTCATGAAACATCAACTAAGAGGTTCAGATAAATTAAAATGGTAAAAGCTAGATTCTAGCTTGGAAATAAACCACTTTGGTAAAAAAAATATTGAATTTTAATTTTTTAGTATTGATTCATGTTTATTATGCAATACAAGGGATAAACTTTGTCGCAGTTTATTACTATACATACTCACTTATATATACCTTAGTAACCCTAAATGTCAAAAGATCTGACAAGTTTCGGAACGCAACCGGGGTTCTAAAACCTTAAGCAAAGGATGTCTAGACAATTTGTATTTGCTAACACATCACAAAAAATATGATTGTATGTAAAACTAAGTGGACTGAGGTGTTTACTTCGAGAAGAATCAACAGATACTTGAAATCCTTGATATTATTTGAGTTATAAATGAATCATTTATCTTGCCGAATTCATCCTTCAACATAATTTTGGTTTCAATACAATTTAATGAAATATTCTTAATTTTTTAAATCTATCATTTTAGTATTCAGAAATAAGAGGACAGCGAACAAAATGGCGTAGCTGTGAAATATGATTTTTCAATATTTTTATGAAATCATATTATTCTACAAAACAAGGGAAAGTAGCATTTAAATTTAAAAATTTAGAATGCACCATTATGGTCTTAGTCGCTTTTTACGACATCTCGGCAAGACGGAGGTCGAGACTATTCCTCTTTACCTGACACCGCACGACTGACATCTTCATTCAACTATTTTCTATTATTTCGCATCGACTATTTTAGTTACTTGGAACTTCAATTATAACTACTAGTGGTCGCCCAGTGGTCGAAATTCGACCTAGTCTATACTTGACAGCATTGTCAATATCATAAAAATATTATTGCGCATAACATGGTAAGCATATGCAGCAGTCAAAAATTTCGATAAAAAATTCGTTGCAAGACCTGTATTTAAAACAATTCGTCGCAAGAACTGTATTTAAGACCGTGTTGACAACAGACTTCGACAATAAACAAAATTTGTGTATATATACATTACACACATATGTACATTGTACATATGTGTGTGCCGTAGTGTGTGTAATGTTTTTTTTCTAAATTAATTTAATATATTTTTGAGCATTATTATAAAAAATATTAGTATTCTACACTTCCTTTTTATATAAACTTTAACTGTGCCTTTCATACTTCTCCGTCCGCGTAATTTTTGTAAAAGGGGGTACAAAGTTTTTGCTTCACGTATTAATAAACTCTTTTGCAAAAAAAACGGGCACTTAAGCAAAGAACTATTTTATAGTTACTATTAGTTTGTTTGACAATTTTAGGTATTGTTATCCTCAGAATTTTATAAATTAATTAGGAAGGAATAGTTTTCATCAGTTTTATCATAACATTTTAATTAAATTATTAAGAAATAATGTTTAAGCTCAAAACACTATGATTGTACCTGCTCGCTAAATAAAAATGAAACGCGTTAATTTCTTTGTTTTTCTTGAATACATTAAAAGCAGATAAAAGTTTAGTATTGAGTGTTACCCCCTCTTGCTGAAATCACAGCTTGCATTCGTCTGGGCATGCTAGTGAGTATATCTTTTATGTTTTCTTGGGGAATACGTTCCCACTCCGCGGTAATCACATTCTTTAGCTCTCTGATGGTCTGCGGAGCCGGCTGCACTGGTCTCACTCGTCGCTTCAGAACGTCCCAGACATGCTCTATGGGATTGAGGTCCGGACTTCTAGCTGGCCAGTCCAAACGACGAATTCCGACTTCTAGCATATACGCATCCACACCGCCAGACCGGTGGGCGCGAGCGTTGTCGTCCATAAAAATTGAGTTTTCGCCAAGAGCGGTTAAAGCGGGTTGTGCATAAGGAATTAGAACTTCCGTTATGTATCGGTGTCCAGTCAGTGTACCGTTTTCGATGAAGACTAACTCCGTACGATCCATAGAATTTATTCCTGCCCAAAACATAACAGAGCCCCCTCCATAAGGTGTGATTTCTTCAAAACATGCCTCTGCAAAGCGTTCTCCTCGTCTACGTAGCACTCGCCGACGTCGGTCTTCACCATGCAGAGATATCCTGGCTTCATCGGAGAACAATACCCTATCCCAGTCTTCATGAGTCCATGACACACAATTTCGAGCGAAGCTAAGCCTGGCAACTCGATGTCCACGGAGTAATTTAGGGCCGCGTGCCGGGCGATGACTGTGCATATTAGCAGCGAGAAGCCTCCTCCTGACCGTCCATAGACTAATTTGCACATTTCTTACTTCTTCGAGGGTGTTCTTGAGGTCCACATAAGAAGATTTGCGATTTCTCAACGCTTGACTAACTAGAAAACGATCATCCCGTGGTTCGGTACATGTCTTTCTGCCAGAACCAGGCCTTCTCTTGACGGAACCGGTCTCTTGATAGCGCTGCCAGGTCCTTTGAACTGTCGACCGACTCACATTTAGCCTCTGAGCCACGAAGCATTGACAGCAACCTTCTTCAAGCAGCGCAATAATTTTGCTCGCTTTTATCACTTTATCTACCATTTTCGAGATTGCTAAACAGCAATAACAATACTTTTAAATGTTAGGGACACCAGATAATTTAATAAAAATTGACAAAAAGTTAATTAGAGTCGATATTAACTATAGGGAATTCGCGCCACAAAATGTAGTTAAAAGTTATTTTCTTTGAAAACCAGGCTCAGTCAAAAATTTGAATTTGGAATGTACTCTTATAAACATTATAGCACTTTTATAACTGGCCAGTAACATGTTCAAATGATTAAAACCTTTTTGGTATTTTATTTTTTTCAGCCAGGAAGAAAATCGAAACCGCCCGTTTTTTTTGCAAATGAGTGTATATAGATAAATTAATTCAATACTTTTACTATAACTATGGTTGCTTTCAAAATTAGAACGAAGGGGTTTATCATGATGATGTAAGCTGCTACAGAAAGGAGTAAAATGGTATAAAGAACAAGAAATACGAGTCAGATCGTTATTAACTACCCCATATATCTTGGGAACGCAATAAAGCGAGACAAATAAATATTAATTGCCGTGTTTCCACAATGGTGCTTAGGGTTATTTTCTTTAAAATGTGATATGTAACATATTGTATTATTGAATACAAGTTTTCTTCTATGGATTCGTCCGTAGTTTTCTTGCTCAAAAAAAATTGGTTGTCTGTAAAGTCGGTATACGGACGATAATTTTTCGTGATAACGTCATAAAAAAATATTGATAAGAAATTGCATACTTTTATGAATTGAATTGAATTATTATCACTGAGTTATCATTATTTTGTATAATACAAAGAATGACTTAATTCAATTAATTCATTTTTTTTCGATAAATTAACATTTATTTGCACTTGTTAATTCAAATATTTTATTACTTAAATTATACAGATTAATTACAAGTAACAATGTGCTAATACCAATTTATTTACAACTTATATACATGTGTGATATTTAAGATCCTCCAATCTGCGTTATTGTTTTTCATTCACAAGCCGAACGCTTAGAGCGACCGTGCCTCTCTATCGCTTGTTCTGCGCTCTCGCTCGCGACACGTGACACTTCTTCTTGCGCGCAGTAGCATTTTTTTAAATTAATATATAAAGAAACGAAATAATTTTTTACCTACATGTTTGGCATGTTTTAAGAGTAGTTTCAGATAAATAAGATATACAATGATAATTGGAGTAAAGTAGTAACATAGTTCTTTAGGAAAATTTACTTTACGAAAACAAGTATATCATGGTACCTAAATATGTATCAATTAAGGCTTAAAGAATACATATAAGGACGGAAATTCTTATTAGTGTTATATATAGCAAATAGCTACAGCACTAATAAAAGTTCAAAAGATATGTATATACTTGATATTACAAATATATAGTATGCTTGTTGTGCATTTATCATAGAATCTAAAACTATTTTAGAAATTTTTATGTTAAAAACCTTTTTGAATCTATTTTATTGTTAATTTAAATAAGTTATTGAATACTCACTAATAAACATACGCATATTCACTAATTCTGAGTGGTACGATTCTCACATTGATAAAAAGTGAATAGTCACTTAAAATTAGTGAAATAGCCCTGATTCATGTTTAGAGAGTAGGATAATTAAAATCACAATACTAAAAAGATAATTTTCAAAATGGCGCCCGCAAATGGCGGAATGGGGGGGGGGATTGAATTTTTTCTCTTAATGGGTATCCAATGAAAGCTAGTAAACTGTTTTATTCTTTTTAGTTTATAATAAGAGTATTTTACGCAGTCGGGTTTTTTGATTTTTTTAATTAAGCATACTTGTTAATTTAATATCCTTATAAATTGTATAAGTCTCTGAAGAATATAGTTTCAGATTACAGTTATGTAATTCATATCGCTTGGGAAATAACAAGCGTTCGACGCCAACTTTCTTGGAAATGATACCGATGTTTCTATATTGTGAGCAATAAATATTGTCTAAAGAAGTTCTTGGGTGAAGAAAGTTTTTGAAATCAAACCGTTTGTACCATTAGATAGTTTCGCAGCTAAATTTATTACTATAGGAAAGTATTCGTATATTGTATATAATGTGAATACATATATTTTTAAAAAAAATTGCTTGTTTAAACATATACTGAAATAATAATTTAATGTTAAAATATTGTGTCCAACAATTTAAAGGTTTTTTTTTTTGTTTTTATAAAAATTTTGTTGTTTAAGTTTTTATACGGAATAAGCGTTTGTAATTCAGCTTATACATTTTATATTAAGATAAAATCCAAAAAATACTTATCGATATTGCTTACGAAATATCTCTCGACTCTTGTTTTTTTATTAAATGTTTGTTTCAAACTTTTTACTAGAAAACATGTTTTGAATTATGTTTATAATCTAGTTGATTACTTAATAAAGTAACAGCTGAAGAACGAAGTTGATTCCAAACTGAATAGAAAATTAAATAATAAATTGAGGTCGAAAACAAAAATGTAGCAATTTACACTTTTAATTAAGTGGTAACCGTATTATCGTCCTGAAAATCTCGACTTAATAACTGGATTCCAGTAAGTACAATTAAGTGACCTTTGGTCGAACGACCTAAGTAATGTCGGAATTACACGACCTCGCTCCGAATTAGACATTTCTAATTATATGTCATTTACATTGGGATAAGTGGGAAGCTTTAAGCTCTGCGTTTCATTAATTTGCACTAGACAATTCTCTCTAAATTTGTCTTCAGTGCAAGTATTTTTTCCTTATCTTTATTTATCTATTACAGCTGCATTTTTTTAAATAGTTGTTTAATTCATCATCATCATTCAGTCGTCATCATCAGGAGATCATGAACGCTGTAAAGGATCCGAAACGTCGGGATAAAATCCGATTTAGACTTTTAATTAAATGAGTAAAATTCGCGTTAATATAAGTGTTGACGCCTAGCTGTGTACATAAATATACAAGCTCACGGCGCGCTCCACGCATCGCGCTGCGCGGCCGGCCTACGTCATCAGGCGGGGAGATACGCGCCGGCGACGCTGCGCGCCCCCCGCTCGTCGGACGACGAGCCTCGTCCATTTGCCCGAGCGTCTCCCCAGCGGCAGGACGTCATCGTAATTCAAGATCGCAGAGCAACAAGACTCCGATCGAAGCCACAGAAATATCAAATATTGTAGAAATATTAATATATATATTTGAAACATACGACTCCAGACTAATTTCCCGCATCCCCCGCTCGTTCATTTTGGTCATTCGAGTCGGATTAAAGGAAGATAAAAACGACAAAGGATCGCGGCCACGTGTCTGGAAAATTCCATGAAGAGGAAATAGGAAGACGACCACACCTACACCATCATAGTCACATCAGCAAATTAGCGTGGGCTTAAGGAGTAGCGTTATTGTGAGTTCGTTCCAATTTTATTCCCATTCCATTAACTTCTGGATCTTTATATGTCCATGCATTACATGCATTCATGCATGACTTCGCTTTATAATTATTCCTTAAAACATTACGTAATTATATTTCATTATTAAATTGTTCTTAAAACAATACGTAATTATATTTAAGTTGTTTTTAAAAACAGATAAACGTGTACATTAACGTGGTTTACGTATGCACGTGTGTTTTAACAACTATAAGTATTTCGTCATTACATTATTCTTTAATTCTTATAAAAATAAAAAGTAGGTACACGTGTACATTAACGTATGCACGTGTACAAATAATTACTTGTCCCTGTCATTTAGATACCTATTTTCATATTCATAAAAGATTTTAAGCCGCCATTTTGTGGAAGTGCAGTGTTCATAGTATTACTATGTAACAATTTTAACATCAAATTAAATTTGTCTTAGATAAAATTGCTACCACGCGGTCCTGCGCACGGATCGGTGCGTGACCTTCGTCGTGTCGTGACTTGCATCGGTGATCGGTCCAGGGATGTCAGACAGACAGTTTAAAATCCTGGTACCAAGGTGGTTAAAAACTTGGTACGGAAGAGAAAAACTTGGTACGCTTGTGCTCCGGTGCGGTGTTGCCAACATCGGTGTCAATTGTTTCTCTACAGCAATTTTGAAACCCAACGTAGTAACGTTCATCGTAACTAATTATCGACAGAATTATCGGACGACGAAAAAAAAAAAAAAAAAAAAAAAAAAAAAAAAAAAAAAAAAAAAAAAAAAAAAAAAAAAAAAAAGGTCATCCGGCCTTCGGTACCGACCAGGACCGACCAGGTACCGTTACCGAGCAGGCTGAAAAGTTGATACTGATGACGAAAAACTGGTACGCCTGAGCTGTGTTGCCAACATTGATATAATATATCGATATGTTAAAGGGATGACCTTTTCTTTTTTTACGTCATGTGAAATTGACGACCTTTTTTTTTTTTTTTAGCTACATACACATTCGACAAACTGTGTTTTCGTCTCATGTAAAGTTGACGACCTTTTTTTTTTACGTATAATATGTAGAACCGACAACCTTTTTTTTTACCTCTAATATGGAATCGCCGACCGAATACATATCTTTGTCGGTCCACGGCCAAATCTTGGTATTTTTTGCGTACCAGGATTAATAATCTTGGTACATGGTACGCGACCCTAAAACCTGGTATGTGTACCAAGAAACTGGTACGTCTGACATCCCTGGATCGGTCTGCGCTTCGGATCGCTAGCGCTCGGCGTGCCTGCATGCACCCCGGCATATTGCATCAGCTACCGCGTGCCGCTTACAACAACCGCGTGCACGTGCATGTTTTCATTTGCCTGCACACGCTTTAATCTTCAGCTAATTTAAGTATTGCACATTTGCTTTCATACCGTTAACCTTATTATTGCTGATTCTGTGTGTATTTATAATTAATTAGGTATCTATTCACTGACAAGGGTGCCATTACGTTAAGCATAGCCTTCCATAATTACTAACATAATTTATAATCTACATCATTTTCGCCTTTTGCTTTATTATAGTTAAAATGGATATTAAAATTCTTATTAAAAAAAGGGCTTCCTTTAAAGCCAAGTTGACTCAATTCAAAAACTATTTAAGTGGTTTAGAGAATTTAAAGAAATTAAGCACAATTCAACATAATGAGCTCACCGTTAGATTAGATAAGATCCTAGAACTTTATGTAGAATTTGATAACATTCAGTCTGAAATAGAAATTAATTGTGATATTCCAGAGGATCAGTTTGAAGAGCGTGAAGTGTATGAGGCTCAATACTTCGGCTCCATCGCGCTTGCTAAAGAATTGCTGGTACGTGGTGATGACTCTGCGGGCATCGGGGACTGCTTCAACTCAGTCACAGGTTCTTGTAGGGCACATGAATCGGCTCCTAAGTTAAATTTACCCACAATTCATTTACGGGGCAATATCATGACTGGCTGGAATTTCATGACACATTTTGTTCACTCATACATAATAACAAATCTATGCCTAATATTAACAAGTTTCATTATTTGAGAGCAGCATTAAAAGACAGTGCTGCTGTGATTATACGTTCTCTTGAGTTTTCATCTGATAATTATGAGGTAGCATGGGATTTGCTTTGTGATCGTTTTAGTAATAAAAGACTGTTAGTTAACAATCATATTCAGGCATTATTTAATATTGAACCGTTAGTTAAGGAATCTGCTAAGTCTTTACGTCATCTTATTGACATGGTGAACAAAAACTTAAGAGCTTTAAATACATTGGGTCTACAAACTGAACACTGGGACATGCTCATTATACATATTATTTCAAATAAATTAGATTCGGTAACTAATCGTGAGTGGGAGACGCACCGTTGTAAATTTAAAGAATTACCTTCACTTGACAATTTCAATGCGTTCTTAAGGCATCGCTCAGATTTGTTGGAAACATTAGAAACAACTAATACCAAACGCAAACAAGGTGAAGTGTCAAATAATCGTCATAAGTCTTTGGTAGTAAACTCTCATTCTAGTAAATCATTTATTTGTCCGTTATGTCAAAATAACCATGCTATTTATAATTGTTCCAAATTCAAGTCCTTCTCTGTGGAGGCACGGTTACAGAAGGCCAAATTACTTGGTATTGGTATTGGTATTGGTTGTGGGCTCAATTTTCCGCATTTAGACTCGCTTCTGGTCCATTATGCGTGAAAGAAGACTGGCTAATTCAGCCAGCCAAGCTCCTTCCAGAAGCTCAGAAGCCTCCTGGGGCGTTCGCAGGCTTCTCGGAGCGTCCTTATTTCTTTAAGGATATTTGCCCGGTGTGTGGCCACTCCCTCGCATTCCAGGATCACGTGGGCGGCTGTTTCTTCAGCAGCTAGACATCCCCGGCAAAGAGGGCTGTCCGTTGCATTTATAATGAAAAGTTGGTGGTTGAGTGCCATATGGCCGGTAATCGTACCAACAACTATTCTGATGTCCATACGGTTCAGATTGAGTAGTCGACTCGACAGGTGTGGTGATACTTCCGCGAGTACCATTTTGGACTGTCTGCAGCCGGTTTGGTCTGCCCAACGGGCATTGTGAGTTTCACGCGTACGTTGCCTTACCCACGAGCACAGTTGTCTAAATGGTAGTGGCAGTAAAATAGTTGGGCCAGCTACCTCTGTATTAGACCCTTGTCTCGCTAGTACATCGGCGGCGTCGTTACCGTGTGATTCGCTATGTCCTTTAATCCATTGGAGGATTACCCCATTAAATGAGGCTAATCTTTCCAATGTTTGGTGACATTCGTAAATAAGACTAGAGTTAGTCGAAGAACTCTCTAGTGCTTTAAGTACGGCCATGCTGTCCGACAGAATACGGATATTATAATCCTTAATGTCTTTCGACAGGACGGCGGTAGCTGCATAAGTTATAGCAACACACTCACATTGAAATATGGAGCTGTGTTGACCTAGCGTTATTGACAGTTTGATGTTGAGATCTTGTGAGTACACACCGGCACCGGTGCCAGACCCCATTTTGGAGCCATCCGTATAAATGCGGACTTCCCGTGTGCCGGACTGATCTCTTTCGGTCTCACATAGTTGTATTTGGTATTTCCTTTCGAAAATATGTTGTTTGGGAATCCTGTCACACGGAGCCCCAATTAGCGGCTCATAGCTCGTAAGGCTATTCCATAGTTTATTGTGTGGACCTTCCTGGTTGCGCCACAGGCCCAAGTATTTCAGCCTGATAGCTGACATGGCTGCTTCCTGCTGTATAAACAGATCGAGCGGTGCCAGATCAAGCATAACCTCAAGGGCTGCTGTGGGGGTAGTACGCATACAGCCAGTGATCGCAGAGCATGCTATTCTCTGGAACCGCTGTAGCTTGTTTTTAAAGGTGGTGAGTTCCGTTTTCTGCCACCAGATTACCGCACCGTAAGTGATTATAGGCCTGACGATGGTTTTGTAGAGCCATAAGGTAATTTTAGGTGATATGCCCCAGCTTTTGCCGAGCAGCCGTTTGCACTGGCAGAGAATTATGCTGGCTTTGTTGATTTTTGAGTCTAAGTGCCTGTTCCAAAGAAGTTTGCTATCCAGTATAACACCGAGATATTTAACTTCCCTGGTAAGGGCAAGACTGGTACCGAATAATTTAGGGAGTTTTAGGTTCCCTAAATTCCGTTTGTTAGTGAACATCACAAGTTCTGTCTTTGCAGGGTTCACTGTTAGGTCATGGTCCGTGCACCACTGTTCGACAACTGTCAAAGCGGCCCTCATTCGGTCGCAGACTACGCTCTCAGAGGGTCCGCTAATAAGTATCGTTAGGTCATCTGCATAGCCCACTGTGAGAAATTTCCGGTCGTTGAGCAAGGTGATCAGCTCATCGATCACTATGTTCCATAAGAGTGGGGATAAGACCCCTCCCTGTGGACATCCTCTCGCTACGACCCCTCTTGTCGTTTCATTCACAGTGAATTGGATGGCCCTGCACCTTAGCATGTTGTCAATCCACCCAGCAATTGTGTTATTGACTCTATGCTTAGACAGGGCCCGGCTTATGCTGGTAAACTTAGTTTTGTCAAAGGCCCCTTCTATATCGATAAAGGCGCCTAAGGTTGATATTTTGTGGTGGAGATTGCCCTCTATGTAGGATGTAACCTTGTGCAGGGCAGAATCTGTTGATTTGCCTGTTGAGTAGGCGTGCTGGTTGGGATTCAGAGGTTGTTCAACTAAGGTTGTACTCCTCAGTTCCCTATCTATAATCCTTTCCAAAACTTTCAATAAAAAGGAGGTAAGGCTTATAGGTCTGAATGATTTAGGTTGCGAGTAGTCTCCTTTGCCTGGTTTGGGTATGAAGACTACTTTGACTTCCCTCCATACTTTGGGAGTGTAGCGGAATGCTAAGCAACTCCTGTATATGGAGACAAGGTGGTCTATTAGTTTCCTATCACTCCATCTAAGCAGGCCTGGAAAAACCCCATCCAGTCCTGCAGATTTATATGGGAGGAAACTGTTGATGGCCCATATTACTTTCTCATGGGTGATGATTTCCTTGGCGGTGTTCAAGTCCACCGTTTCCGGCGGCTCCCTTTGCTCTTCTTCCCACGTCGCTCTTTCTTTTATTTGGCATCCTGGGAAGTGCGTTGTTATTAACAGTTCTGAGGTTTCCAGATCTGTTTTGGTGTATGTTCCATCTGGTTTCTTCAGGCACCCCAGAGTGTGCATCGGTTCGCTACACAGTACATTTTTAACTCTGTTAGCCTGGTTGTTCGTTTCAATGTTGGTACAGAAGCGCCTCCAGCACTCTCTCTTTCTGAATCTGATGCGCTTCTTGTAGTGATATTGGGCTTGTTTATAGGCATCCCAATGATGTTCTGCACGAGTGTTCCTTGCTTTGTTGAACAACTTCCTCACCTTGCGTCGTAGCTTTTCGAGCTCCGGTCCCCACCAGTGCTTTTTATAGAGCTGTCGCGTTTTTGGTGTGGAAAGTGGGCATGTTTGTTCGAAGCTAGTGATTAGGCAATTGGTTACCTGGTTTATGTGGTTGTCAATGTCGGTCGTGTGTTCATGGTTGTCTGGTAGTACGACACCTTTAAGCTTTTGCGCTGTCTGAATCCCGTACCTGCCACGGTCCATTTTCCGTGGGTTGCGTCGAGGTTCAGGTGGCGTAAGCGTAACTACCAGGTTAAACTTGATCCACCGGTGATCCGAGCACGACACGTCATCAGACACATGCCAATCTGAAATATAACTGGAGACATGCTCGGTCGCGAGGGTTAGATCTATGATTGTTTGGGATCTCGAAGTTACGAAAGTCGGTTCAGATCCCTTGTTTATAACATTTAGGTTCGTTGCGAGAAGAAATGAAACAAAGTCCTCACCTCGCTGGTTGTTGTCCTTGCTGCCCCACAGCGCATGGTGCGCGTTGGAGTCCACGGAGATGATGAGCTCCAGACCCTGACGCTCGCAGTGCTCCACAAGCGCGGCCAGTTCGGGAGTGGGGATATCTGCATCGCCTGGCAGATAGGCGGATGCTAACACCACGTCGGACAAGCCTGAAGAGGGTTCTTTTCGGAGTTTAACGGTAGTAAGATCTCTGTTACAGAACTCGGTTATTAATGTAATGTTCACGTCCCTGTGTGCATAGATACAGGTGCGTGGGTATTGTATATTGTTATTTAGAAGCAACTTACCTCCAATGTTACTTAGGCCGCATATTCTTCCATTCCTGATCCACGGCTCCTGGATCAGGGCTACGGTCTTGGTTTTGCCCTCCAGCAATCTGCGTAGGTTAGCCGTTGCAGTCTGGCTATGCTGGAGGTTGATCTGTGTGATGGACAGGTGTGGTTCAGGAGGAGTTCGCAGCGCCATCATCGCTGCTCAAATCAGACTCGTCCATGTCCACCAGCTCACTCCCGGAAAGATCACCCAAGTCAGATTGGGGACCTGTCCCGGATGAGCCGATGTCCACGACGACAGGCTCCTTAGTGGGGCCTGGCTGGCTCTCCTCCATTTTGGTTGTTGCGTTGCCTGGGTCAGTAGGGACTACCTCGGCCGCATCTAGATTCGACAGTGCGGTGGTACGGTCCTCTTGGAAGCGAGCGTAGATATTGCCAAACTTGTAGTGTATTCTACGCTCGCTCGCCTTGAGTTTTTGTGCATCGTCCTCAGGGATGCCAAGGATGAGATAGATGGCTGATCTATCCTCCGTTGGCACCGCGCTGTAGAGCGCCCAGTTGGAGACATGGTATTTAGGGTTCTGGCACGTGATGCGCAAGCGGATCCTGTCGAGGTCGTCCTCCGGCTCCACCTGCGGAATCAAGAGCCCCGCTTTGACACGCTTAGGGATCTCGGACTGTTTCCTAACGACCAGTCTGGTTCCCGCGCGCGGTGATGTGACTTTCACTATGTTACGTTGAAGCCACTGTAGAGCGAAATCGTCTTCGCACCACATCTTAAGGGTGCCCTCACTGTGGAAGGCTTTGCCCCTAAATGATGGTGCAACGACGGGCGTTGCGGAGGTGCTGGGCGAGAAGATTTCCTCATCCATCACCCTCTGCAACTGCTTCTCAATGGCCTCTGCTTGTTCTTTTGTGAGATCGTGGTACGGTTCCATCATAATTGCGACGCAGTATTCTTTCATCTTTAACGCGTCCGCATATTTGATGGGGCCGGTGGTGTTGGTAGGCTTCCGACGTTTGCCGTTGCCCTGAGGTGTGAGGGAGTCATCCGGTCGATCCCTTTTTACGGGTTTCGTTTGGGTCGGACGCTCCTCATGGTTCTTTCCGTTAGTGCGCTTCTTGCCGCGCCTAGCCCGCTTGGATTTGGAAGCGCAGGCAGCAGCGGTAGCCCTAACCTCTGACGGTGTACTGACCCCGACAGGTGCAGCAGGCCCGGCTACGCCAGGGGCCTGCGCAACACTGACAGGGGCAGTCCCTTCGGCAGCTTCAAGCGGCCTACTCCCGTCATCGGTCGGGCCCCGCGTTTGCCGCGCCACCGCACGAGCCTTAGCCCGCTTCACCTTGCGAACTGGTGCAGGTTGCGCCGGTTTGGTCTTCTGTTTCTTGGCCTCCCTTTTTTTCACCGTCACCAAGTTCCAGCAGGGTTCAACCTGCCAGGGCTGGGCGGCTGTCGGCATTGCTGCTTTTAGCGAGGTGAGGTCCAAGATACCTGTCGCACTACTCACTTGAGGTGCAGCAGGTTGCTGGGTTGGCGCAACACCCAGGTTGTGAGCCTGAGGTGCAGCCGTTTGTTGGATTGGCGCAACACTCAGGTTTTGGCCCTGAGGTGCAGCCGGTTCAATGGTCGGCGCGACACTCGGGTTGTGAGCCTGAGGTGCAGCCGGTTTGATGGTCGGCGCGACACTCGGGTTGTGAGCCTGAGGTGCAGCCTTGGTCTTGTGATTTTTATTTTTGGTTTCCATATAAATGTTTTAAAAATTCATCCCGAGAGTGCTTCCACCCTCCTTCGAGCCCTCAAGTGGGGACGCAGCGGCAGTAGGCACACAGCGCCAGAAGTCACCCCGGGATATAGAGCCCCATCCTGCTAGGAAGCAGGCCGATCAGGCAAGACGGTTTACTCCGTCCCACCCGTCGTCCGTCCCCGGCAGGACAGAGCTCTCGCCTGACGGCCCTCTGACGGGACGTCGCAGCCGATTGACCGAAGGTGGCTAGCCTCCGGCCTCCCGTGTCAGGAGAAATCCGGACCAAAGTGGAGTGTTGCCTTGGAGACGCACTACTGCTGACGCTCTTTCGGCTCAGCCACCAGGATTCCTTCATCCCCCCTTACGGGTCCCCGCGCACGGCACAAACACGCAGGTGGTCAATTAAGGCCAATCCTCGCTTTCTTTGCTGCGAGGAAAGGTCCGCAGGAACTTGACCACATCATCCCTGCAGAAGTGTTGTGTGTGGTCCTTGTCGTGAGTGTAACTGTGTATGGATTTGTGTTGGTGTATGTTCAGTATGTACGCTCTTGCACGTGTGTGGGCCTGTGAGAGTAATCTTGTGTAGTGTTAATGTGGTGTACTTGAGTGAGTCTGTTCGAATGTAAGTGTAGATTTTACGAGAGTACCTGCGCAAGCACTGCC
Source organism: Euphydryas editha (assembly GCA_036937285.1). Classification (NCBI taxonomy): domain Eukaryota; kingdom Metazoa; phylum Arthropoda; class Insecta; order Lepidoptera; family Nymphalidae; genus Euphydryas; species Euphydryas editha. Next base: position 1,562,795 of record JAUPFZ010000013.1, on the reverse strand, counting down.
CAAGGTAGCTAGAGCAAGGCACACCCGTTGTCACTCGTTTGGCACCACCCAGGGGGCACGTGTAGGGTGAGTCTAGGAAAAGATGGTAAATCCTACGGACGCGAGTAACTTCACCCCCCGGCCAAATTACTTAAATTATGCTTAAATTGTTTACGTCAAGGTCACACTTCTAACAGTTGTAGGTTAAGAGTGTGTCGATTTTGTAATAGGTCTTTAAATAGCTTGTTACATAAATGCATTAACAATTCCTCATCCTTTAGTGAGAATCAAACTGCTTCCAGCAGTAACATAGAGAACACAAACGTTAGTAATAAAGAAAGTCATGTAGCTTTATCGGCTGTACAAAATGTTAAATCCTTTGTACTTTTGTCGACAGCGCTAATCCAAGTGGAAGATGTTGCTGGCAACAAACACACTACACGCGCATTATTAGATAATGGTAGTACATCAAGTTTCATTACCAAAGAACTATGTACTAAACTTAAATTACCTATTACCTCAACATCATTATTGGTTGAAGGGTTAAATTTACAGAGCTCACGATTGACTATGTGTTGTGATGTCGTTATATCGTCACGCACAAGCAAATACAAGAAAAATATTAATTGCTTTGTTATTCCAAACATTACGCGAATAATACCGACCACTAGAATAGATCATACATTATTAAATATTCCGCAAGACATCATACTTGCGGATCCAACATATTATGATCCTGCTAAGGTAGACATGCTGCTCGGAGCAGACATTTTCTGGCAAGTGCTTTGTTCTAATAATATATTCTTAGGCAAAAATAAGCCCACATTAAGTAAAACTAAGTTAGGTTGGTTGATTTCGGGTTTAATACAAACTCAACATAACATAAATACAGTCCACTGCAATCACACTATAACTTCGCATGATATTCAACTCCAAAATCAATTGACAAAATTTTTAGAGTTAGAAACAGTTCCTCCATTGAGCCAATGTCAAAAGAGGAGCTGGATTGCGAGCAGAGCTTTATAGAAAATACAACTCGTGAATCTAATGGATGTTTTGTCGTTACTATTCCATTAAAGGAAAATCCAAATAAATTAGGTGGTTCTTATGAACAAGCTCTCACTAGATTTTTGTCTTTAGAATGCAGATTTCAGAGAGATCCATTATTTAAAGAACACTTTTAAGTTACAGTACACTTTATGTTCATCGTTTCGTTCATATTTGTCATAGGTCTCCTAAGTGTACTGGTCATTTAAAATTACAAGAGTTAAATTCGGCATTAATATCTTTATGTAGATTTGCACAACGGGAAAAGTATCATGAAGAATATAATTTATTAAAAAATGGTAAACAGTTACCCATTAAGAATTCATTAAATAGTTTAAGTCCATTTTTTAATACAAACCAAGATTTATTACGTGTTGGAGGCAGATTATTAAATTCATTTTATGATTATGACACAAAACATCCCATATTACTTCACTCATCCCATCATATTACAAATCTTATATTTATTCATTATCATATATTTTTAAAACATGCAGGCCCACAATTATTATTATCAACTATAAGACATAAGTTTTGGGTTATTGGTGGCAGGAACCTTGCGCGAAAGGTTGTACATAATTGTGTTAAATGTTGCAGATTTTCAGGAAAAACTGTACAACCAATCATGGGGAATTTACCACCACACCGAATACATTCTGATTATCCATTTTTAAATACGGCTGTGGATTATGCAGGGCCAGTCATGATATTGAATCGTAAGGGCAGAGGTAGCCAATTAATTAAGTCATACATATGCATATTTGTATGTTTAGCTGTTAAAGCAGTGCACATCGAACTTGTAACTGATTTGAGTAGTGAAACCTTTCTGTCCGCTTTATATAGATTCATAGCCCGCAGAGGAAAACCAGCCAGCATTTACTCTGATAATGGTAGATGTTTTGTGGGCGCATCCAAGGAATTAGCTAAATTCCTAAGAGACAATTCACACACAATCAGTGATAGGGTAGCGGATATGGCAATAGAGTTTAAATTTTCACCGGCTTACAGTCCGCATTTCAACGGATTAGCTGAGGGTTCAGTAAAGGCAGTAAAATTCCACTTAAAACGGGTTTTATCATTAGCTAATTTGACATATGAGGAAATGAACACTGTGCTTGTACAGATTGAGGCTATCTTAAATTCCAGGCCTCTCACCCCAATGTCTTCAGATCCTTCCGATCTAATTGCTCTCACTCCCTCTCATTTTCTAATTGGACGAACTCCACTACTTCCTTCGTCTGAGGTCAATAACGATGATGCTACAAAAATACATTCGCTATCTCGCTACATGAGAATTCAAACTCTGAAGGGTCATTTCTGGAAACGTTATAAATTAGAATACATTGCAGAACTCCAAAAAAGGCAAAAATGGCGCAGACAAGGAGAGCAGCTGCGTCTGGGAGAAATGGTGCTGGTCAAAGATGATCAGGCGCCTCCAACTAGATGGATACTGGGCCGAGTAACGCGCCTGTATCCTGGCACCGACGGCGTGTCACGGGTCGCCGACGTGCTCACTACGTCTGGCACGATACGTCGAGCTTATAACAGACTGTGTCCTCTTCCTGTTATAGCGGACCAGTCCACTACAAATGCTGCTGCTACTGCCGTGGAGGCGGCAGGATGTTGACGCCTAGCTGTGTACATAAATATACAAGCTCACGGCGCGCTCCACGCATCGCGCTGCGCGGCCGGCCTACGTCATCAGGCGGGGAGATACGCGCCGGCGACGCTGCGCGCCCCCCGCTCGTTGGACGACGAGCCTCGTCCATTTGCCCGAGCGTCTCCCCAGCGGCAGGACGTCATCGTAATTCAAGATCGCAGAGCAACAAGACTCCGATCGAAGCCACAGAAATATCAAATATTGTAGAAATATTAATATATATATTTGAAACATACGACTCCAGACTAATTTCCCGCATCCCCCGCTCGTTCAATAAGAGAATAGTTGTTTAATGTTTTCTTTTAATTTTCTTTCTTGAAAAAAATATGTTCATATTGAATTATCATGAAACAATTTCAATTTCATGAATATCTCGTGAATACTTTTCGTTATTTGCTTTTACTTGCGTTCTAAATTTGTCAATAGTTATTGACGAGAACCACAAAATAAGAATCCACATCCACTTGTTATAAGTACTCGTTTCTTTGTTTAACTTTTCTAACTTTTAAATATTAAGTTACCCCATTAGTTTGTTTATTAATGTCGAGCGATTTACGTGATTTCAATTCCAATCAATGTCAGATAACGTCCAATCAGATTCGTTCCCTAAATTTACATCACCAATTGGAGTGATTGAATCAGTCCATCCCGTGATTAAAAGTGCGATTCGATTATTGAAAACCGAACGATTTGGGACTTTGTTAATTTTAGATTTAATCGATATTCCATTCGATAATTTGATAATCGATGTACGAATTTTATTTTGCCGAAAACTATAGAAGATAAATAATCGTAATAGTATGATTACGAGTTAAAAATCGCTGACAAACTCTAATTTGACAATCGTTTAAATATTGGGAAATAGGATAAATGGTATTATATCTTGGATGAAATTATTTTACCTCTGAATCTTGTTATTTATTCCCTAATGTAAATAGACCGTTGCATCTATACACACGTATAAAATATCATTAGAAAAATTGGTATGACTATTGGTTTGAATTGTATAATTTTATCGGACTATTTTGGTTCTTGTTTAGATTCGATAGCATTAAAAACCTGTTCAGTTTTTACATATCAATTTACCAATAAATATCTCAGTAAGTATAGTATCATAATTAGTTTTCGATTTTTTTTTATAAAATATTTTACCTGAATTCTAAGATAAAAAAAATTATTCATCGTAAATTACTGGAAAACGGTTGAAAGCGTTGATAAAAATTTTATGAAAACTAAAGAAATTAAAAATTCCTTTCATGAAATTCATCTAGTTAAAGTTCTGGTCTCATTGGCTATTCAGATGCGATGTGGCCTTGCAGATGTTATAAGAAGTTTATAAAAGCATTGTTTTAAGAACAAAGCGTGACAAGTGAAGGACGTTGTAAGCTTGAACAATACTAGTGTTGTAATATCGTCTATGTTACAAAAGTTTATATGACAATAGTTGTTGATAGTAGAAGTTTTGTCTCGTCTCGATATTATTGTTTTTGGGTGACATCTTTACCTAGTATTTTAAAATTGGAACCCTAACTATTATTTAAGTTTTTCGTTTAATTATATATATATATATATTTTGAGTTAATTTGCAACCATTTTTTTTACATACATTTTTTACGAGTAAGTTTGCAGTTAATAATAGTTTCAAGTAGACATGGGTGTTTTCGGTTTTTAGATCAAACGGCTACGTAGCCGATATTAAGTTTCCATATCGATATCGAAAACCGTTTTCAGATATCGATATCAGTAGTAATGTTTTGCTATCAATTGCGTAACGTAAACACAAAACGAAACAAACGCAAACTGTTGAACATAAAGGTTAAAACAGTTTAAATATAAACTATAACAAGTTTATATCAAATGTTTTGAAAAACTACGTCTTATGGTTATAAAATAGTAATATTATAGTAATATTATAGTATTATTATAATTTTTAATATTTTAATATAATAATTATTATAAGGCATACTTCAATAAAACTAAAAATGATTCGTTTCACAAACTTTTTCTTAAATACACACACTATTTTATTATGGAAACTAAATAACCATATATATAATAACGTTTTGATATATCGGTCTCATGCCTAGTTTCAAGATCCTAAAATAGTTGGTAGTATATAGGTATAATTAATTAAGCAAAATAATAGTCTCATTAGAAATCGGATTTTCTATTTTTATGAATTATAAGATTCAACAATTACATTTGTGTATATGTAATATATAAGGGACAAGAGATAAGCTGTTTTTATTATCATATACATATATTTAAATTTAATCTATATGACAATAGTGATTGTTTTTTAAGGAGATTAATAGGAACCATAGTAATAGTGATAGAAGAAGAATGATATAATAATATAGTATATTAGCTAATAAAGCCAGTAATAAAATTAATAAAGGTCAGGTTTGCCCGACCTCCGAAGCAACTAATGCTGAAAGTATGCGAATGATGTCAGTTTGGAAGAGTAACATGTCGTATCCTGTCCCAGTTTCATTAAATTGATAATGACATGGTTTTCGGAGTGTTTATAAATAAATATGATGAATTACGGTTTTATTAACTACTAGATTTCTGATTTATAACCACGAGTCATAACTAGATGTTTTATAGCCTATTACAATAAACAATAGGCATATTGACAAAAAAAAGACATTGGAAAGCTTTGCAAGATTGTAATATTTTTATAATAATTTTTTGGGGCTATTTTAATTTTTATTTATTACAAGTTCTATTCATTATAGAAGTATAACATTTTTTTTTGTTTCTGTTTTTCCACAGATATAAAACGACTATCTTGTACCGATCACCAGAAACTTGTCGAGCAAGTAATATTGACTATTAATTTAGGCATAACAGCTCCTTTAATAGGGTTTTAATTATTAAAACTAATAATAATTTTTATAAAGAGGCGGATATTGGTTCATTTAGTTATAATATAGCATAGAAAAGTTATTAATTTATGTAAATAAATAATAAAGTAATTTCACGAATAATTATTATCCAAAGTCCTTTTGATGTCTTTTTTTCTTTCTTTCCTTTTTTGTTTATTCATAGTTATGTTTGTTGATTTGTTATTTATCTGTTGAAAATCGTCAAATTGTAAACTGAAATAAAAATTATTGACTGACCCGTTGGCGCAGTTGTCAGTGCTTTCTGCTCCAGGTTTGTGGATTCGATTTCCACCGCGAGCCTGGGTATAATTGTCAGTTACAATTGTGTGTGTATGTTAAACATATTTATATTTATTTATTTAAATCGGTTATTATTAAATAATTTTTCTATAGCGAATATATATTTTTTATAGCGAAGCCGTATTCACTAGATATCAGTAAATTTCAATGAATATTTACTAATACACATACACATATTCAATGATCATCATCAAATCATTTTACTCTGATATTCACATATTCATACATTGAATAGTCACTAATTCTGGGTGGTACGATTCTAACATTGGTAAAAAGTGAATAGTCTCTTAAATTTTGTAATATTCCACTGAATTATGTTTAGAATCTACAATTACGTTTTGGAATGGAAGTTTAAAAACTGACGATGCTTTAAATATTGCGAAGACTGGAGCATCAGCGCTTAAAGCTTTCTTTAGTAATATTTAAAAATATTATAAGAAAAATGGTTTTATAATAACTTAAGACGTTATTAAAACCTAAGCCTCGTTTTCACTAAGTACCTTGCACCGAAGATGCTAGAATTTTCGAGAGCTTGTTACAAGACGGGACAAAGTTAAGCACACTTTATATACTATCTAAAGAATATATTACTCCAAGTTTAAAATTAGATAGCTTAGAGTTTTGAATATTGTATCAATGTTGAAAACTTTCGCATGTAATTGTAATATTCATTGAAAAAGAAACTGGATTTAATATATTTTTAATGGATTTGCAAGCTAAAGTGGCAGTAAGCAGGACACATAGCTCTTAGAACTGACGGCCGATGGAGCAAAAAGCTTCTCGAGTGAAGACCATTGTACCGGCAAGCGCAGCGTCGTATATAAAAATAAATAAAATAAATAATTTTCTCTACCACGAATACTGATTGTTATCAGGCGTTTATAACCCGGATTTATGGCTTTATGTTCTCTTCGGACACGGAGAGAATAAATATTTCTATAAGTATCCACTGTCAGCGAAAATTACATATTTGCCTAAATATATTTGCTATACCTAACTAACTAATCTATACCTAACTAATCGAATTGGTTTATATAATAATAACCTTTTTAGAATCGTATTTTCCAAATGGCGATTATCATATTAATTAGCTTGTAAACATTCCACTGCTGGACAAAGGTCTCTTCTCCATACATGAGAATCGGAGAACTTGCTCTCCGAGGTACGGTGGGGAGACCCAGAAGGACATAAACCCGGATCAAAATAAATATTTGTAAAAATAGAAATATCTGTCCCGAGCGGGAATCGAACTCGCTATCACCTGCGTTAAAGCGACTTTCTACTCGTACCAGCACAACAAAACGGTAGTCAACTTTTTCATTTGAAGGTATTAAATATTTTCAGATCCATAGCGGTACAGTAAGCATTACAATATAAGTGTGTTACGGTCCTTAGTCAATCGATTAGCTGTAATGCGATATCTCGTACCTGGAGATGAAATTCAATTTAAAACATCTCCAGCTTCGGGGAATCTCCTAAAGCTCTCGCGTTTTCTATATATTATATTGGAAGTTAAATTGATGGATTATACTTATCGTATTACGAAATTAACCCTAGAATAATTGGTTGGTATGAAATATACCTGGGGTATTGTTTTCTATTTTGTTTTATTTCACAAAATACGTGGTTAATGGAATGTGTTATTAAGATATCAGGACTATATCATAACCACCACCATCACATCATCCATAGAGCAAAAACAAAGAGGAGCTGGCCTAAGCAACTGTGCACTGTGATTTTCAACTAGGTCCTGACGTCATCAGTGTGGGCGGAGCCTAAGTTAGTAGGTTGTCAGCGTTCGTCAGGTGCACATGTATTGAGACTCGCATTATCGGCGTGTTTTCGTGTTTTTAAGAAGAAAATGATGAAATGTTGTGTTTTATCTTGTCAAAGCTATTCAGACAGACTTTCTGATGCTATGAATGGTATCACATTTCATTTTTAAGTAATTTTATACGTAATTATTAAAATAGTTCTAGAAAATTCTCGGCTTTCAAGTATAATCGGCTTTTAACTATACTACTCGACACTAGATCGCGTAACTTTAGTGAATAAAAAATATAAGTACGTAAAGTTCCGCATTAGTATATTGTAAAATTCCTACGTAAATACTGAAAACTAAAGTATATATTAAGTCCTGAATATTTTTTAGTCGCCAAAACAGCACTTTAATAGTTTTTATAATTATATTGTGAACAGGCCGCTATCTATCGTCAACATCGTCAACTATTTTAAACGTATCAAATATCCAGGGCCGTAATTAAAATCAAATAAACTGAATAACACTCGGCTATGGTCAGTAATGAAATAAGATTTTCATAGCAAATATTTTTAAGTAACAAATTTCTGAGTTGTATACATATTATTCTCCGTGACTGTTCATGAATTGAAAGAACTTCAAATATTAAATAATCATTATTATATTATTATTAAATAACACATTTATCAAATAACACATATTATTAAATAACACATACAAATCAGTAAAAATGTTAACCCTTATTTTATTCATTCATTTATTACACAAATTTTTTAAAGTTCTGAGTACGTCCCATTACTTTCTACACTTATTGACATCTAGTGTGGGATAGCTCAACTACGTAGTGACATCAATATATCGATGTTAGGTCTCTAGGCGAGTAGTTTTGCTACTAACTCGCAGATGGAAATTGAGAAGTGGGCGGCGTTCCACAACCCCTCACCCCGCAAAATGTCACTCGATGTTTCATAGGGAAATCTTATTACCACATCTCCTCTTCGTTTTTGCTCTGTGACATCATCCGTTGGTAGCACTGTTGAACATAGGCCTCCCGTATCATCTTTGGAGGGGTTTACCAATGCCCGCCACGCTTAACAGGTGGGTTAGAGAGCCCAGTGTGTTGTAGCAGGATATGGTAACTCTGCTGCCATCATAATCCTGGTTGGTGTACAATTGTTGGCACCATTATGGTTTTAGTTTGCCTCTTACGACACTTCGACAAGAAAAAAGTCGAGACTATTCTTCTCTGCCGATCACCGCATGGCTATATATCATAAAAATAAATAATATCATATAGAATATTCTTATTTTAATTTAATAGAGATATTTAATAGAAATTTGTCGTATATTTTGGCATTTAATTAACACGCCGTTAATTTTTATATCTAATAATAAAAAGAACTGTTTGTTGAAAAGAATTATTATTTAGAAAAGTTTTTGGCTATAATACTATACGCTACAACCAAAAAGCGCAAAGCAGTGTGAAATTAAAACGCGGACGAAACCGTATTGATAACATAGCTATTTACTTATGACCTTACTTGTATTTTACAAAGGCCAAAGGTCATTTAATACCATACATCACTTGTACTTACAAATTGCCTTTTCCGTAATAAGAGAAAACTTTTCGTTCTAGATAAATTTTGGGACTTCAATTTTATTACGAGCACAAAGTAGTTACTCAGGGTTAGGATCCGCCCTTCTGCCATAATCAGGTCGAGATCTATTCAACAAACTTTTGGGATATTCTTCTTACTCAGATGGTATTTGAAGGGTTAAGAGGCGTAGTTACTATAGGAGTTCTACTTTGACTTATTTAACCAATAACATGTAACAAAATTATGGAATCGTCCATTTATCTTGTCTTTTTTTAAAGGATATTTAGTGGAATCGATTGAAAAGTTTATATTTGCTAAATTATAGTTAAAGTTTAAGATCAGGCTACTATTTTGTAACTACCGCACCAAATCTTTTTGCCTTTTCTTTAGGTTTTATTTGATTATTTTGCATAAGTTTTGACAGTTTTGAGTACTGGTTCGAAAAATTGGCTCTCGTGACATATTTGTTTAGGCTATTTAAGTGTTTGTCTTGGTCTAAGCGGTACATTTGTTGTATGTAATTAATTACTGACAAAGGATTTCATCTTACACGAAACCGTTAAATATCATGTTAATTTTAATTTTTATATTTGAGTACTTTTATAATATTAAAAAGAATTATATTTTCTTCACTTTAATCAAAAGTACCTGGATGACCGAGCTTTGCTCGGTTAAATTATATTTAGATACATTACTTACATACTGATGAAACATAAATAATATTTTCGATCTTACCGACATAATAGTAAAATAATAGGAACTGGTTATTTAAATAAAAAATAAAAAGAGTTCTCAATAATAGTTTTTCTCACAAAAGAACAAACTAAAAAAAAAGGAAAAAACCTGGTCTGTAGACACCTGGATTCGAATGCGGGTCTTCTGATTTCGAATTCGCCCGTTTCCGATCGGAGCTATTATAAACTTAATAATAGTGAATTTTAATTGCGTGAAAAAAGGGATAAAACGACATTTTCTAAAAATAAATCCTAGCTGGATCGATTTATCGCGCCCGAAACCCCCTGCATACTAGATTTCATGAAAATCGTTGGAGCCGTTTCCGAGATTCAGATTATATATATATATATATATATACAAGAATTGCTCGTTTAAAGATATAAGATAATGAAATGAAAAGACATGAAACTCAGATAAGTATTGGGAACATTTTAAATAAAATAGAGAAAAAGATTCGTTAGCGTTCGTAGATTACGGACGTAATCACGCTTTGATTCGATATTTTTATATGTGATATATATTGAGTCTAGATAAAAATAAAAAAAATTGAAAAATCTACAGTTTTAGATGATACAATATGTTGAAGATCTTCTGGAATTTGTACTTTCTGTATGTATAATGGAATTGTTACATCCCTTTTGTATAACATGGTTATTGAATTAAAGGTTGCGGTATTCAATTGTATATTTTAACGACAGAACTCGAAAAATACGAGTATGATGTATAACAATATTGTGTCAGATCTTAAAATGCTTTTATAAATTTTCTCAGTTAACATGTTTCGTATAATAAAATCTTAAATTCGGTCGATAAACATTCTATCCATTAAATAAGATTAGAAAAGATGGGAGTGGTTTGTCATGGCCTACGCATTTGCCCATGGTTCAACCTTATTGGTTGAATCTCTGGACCCAGATAAGCTTACGATGGCTGCCGACGTATATGTCCATTTTGCGAGAATTAAGTCTTAAATACTGACAATAATAGTTTTGTCGCCTCCATTATCTTAAAGCACCCAGAGTTCCCATTATTTTAAAGAGCTCTCGGTGGATTAAAGACAGTTCTTTCCATAGAAGTGCTAAGTACAAATATCCACTCATACGAGTAGTTTTAAAACTCAATCCGGGTGAAACCAATCACAACTTCTCTCGAACTTATACAAAAAAAAAAAAAAAATTATGCACTAAATTTTTATAATTCATTTCGAACTATTAGAGTATCAAATTCCATGCTCGTTGATTGAAGCGTTGAAGCGTAAAGAAATGATTAAGCAAACAGAATCGGTGTAATATTATATTGAGTATAATTATTTCTTAGTTTTTTGGTCATTAGCGTCATTGGCCTTGACAGCGCAGCGTAAATACTAATGACAAAGATATTGTAGGTTTTGTTTATAACTCTTAATTTCAACTACCTATATAATTAAAGTAAACGTTAATCGCGGTTTTACCTACATGTGTTACAATATATGTCAAATAATGCTCCAACACTTCTTCATCTTATTAGACTCTTTCCTTACCTTTCTCAGGGCTTTCAACCACCAGTGTATCATTTACAGGCTGAATTTGTGCAATTCAGTTTAAATTCTTAAGTAAGAAAGTATTTTATATACTCTTTCGATTTATTTTATTAGTAACGATGTATTTGATAACGAAATCAACCACCCCGTAGTGAAACAGCGTGGCGCATGTATATCCCTTCTTCTTATTATAAAAAAGGGCTCAGTAATGGACGAACATCGAAGAAAGATATTTTCATTATTGCAATAATTTTATGACAACATTTTTTTTAATATGTATTAATCTTAAAACATCCCCGATGCAGGTATACGAGAATTAATAATGCAATATCTATAAAGTCAACACGGGTAAAACCGACGAAGTTATCGAGTCTCATTTTATAAGTTTAAATTTATTCTGAAACATAATACATTAAACGCGAGACCTTCGTTAAAGTTCAAAGTGTCTTATATCACAGTCAGACTTTGATAACAAGGTGGTATCGTGAAATCTGAGGTGGGGAAGTTATCAAGAGCAAAGTAAATGCCACCCAATCTACAAAAGCTTCGTACACAAACGTACGAGTGTTTTACTCGTAGTGCAGCATTTTATGAAAGTATCTGTTTATACAAATGTTATGAAGAAAAAAATCAATGAGTGTACACTGTTTGCTTGATGTTCAAAATGCATTTACAAATTAGAAGAGCTTTAAGATTATGTAAGATTGACATAGTCTACGAGTATATATGATGAGATCCGCAGACGAACGAAGATTTCCGACATAATCCAACGGATCTGCAAGCTGAAGTGGCAGTGGGCAGGGCAATGTGGCAAGCTCATAGAACTAACGGCCGATAGAGCAAAAAGGTTCTCGAGTGGAGACCACGTACCGGCAAGCGCAGCGTCGGACGGCTGTCTACGAGATAGACAGACGACTTGAGGAGGGTCACCGGAAGCCGTTGGATAGAGGCTGCTTTGAACCTATGGAGGTCGATAGGGGAGGCCTACGTTCAACAGTGGATATCCAATGGCTGATATGATGATGATGATGATAGTTTATATATTATGTATATGTATTATACAAATATTTTAATAACGTGCGCTGACCGGAAGGGAAGAATAGTCCCAGCATCCTTCTTACCGAGGTGTCGTAAAAGGCGTTTGATACTGTAACGGTAGGAACGACTGTGTACCAACTAAGATGGTGATGGGCAGCAGCGTTACCATATCCTGCCACAAAACACTACCCTCGCCAACCCGCCTACCAAACGTGGTAAGTATTGGCAACCCAACCCCTCTCTGTCTCGCAGAGAAATACCAAGCATAGCCCTTTCCATTGTCCGCTGTGCGAATTCGAGCTTGTTAAATAGACTAGACCTACCAAGTTGAACTTTTTGTCCTAGGTAGATGTACTCGTCAACAACTTCGAAAGTAGAATTACCAACTGATATACGGGTGGGTACGACGTGGACATTCAAAACGATTTTCGTCTTGTCCATGTTTATTTTAAGGCCCACCTGTTAGGAAACTCAATCTTACCTAGATTGAGTTTACTGAGCATAATGCTGAGGTATTCCAGGGATTCCGCAATAAGCACGATATCATCCTCAAATCGAAGTTGAGCCGTTTATATTGATGCCGAATCCATTCCACTCCAGGAGCTTGAAAGCGCCTTTCAATAATTAAATTTTGAATTTAATTAAAAATTCCTGTTCTATAAAAATTTATACAAATAATACGAAGATATAAATATATAATATAAGGACTACTTTAGAGAAAAAAGTTTAGGCTTAAAAGAATTTCGATGTTCTAGTATTATTTATCACAAGCCGAAAAATATTTTTAAAAATCGACCCACCGACATCCCTGGAGTATATTGGAATGAACGAGAGTCTTTCGACATTGCTTTGTCTGGCGTCTGTGATTGATTAGAAGCTTCCAGACGTTTCTGAATAGATCGATGAGGCTCTGGATACCTATGTAAAACCTTTATCATATCGATATTTAGGGCATTTTCGTGTTTAAAGGTAAAGTTTTATCTCGGTGTTGGTAAGACATTTTTGAATACTACTACAGTTTTATTATGATGATTATAAAAACAGATTTTTATGTAGAAAAAGTTTGATATGCATAGGTCGATGTGGCCAAATAATAATATATACGCCATATACGTTTTCTTCTTTCTTTATCTTACACCAAAAAGTTGTGGTTTCAAAACTGGGATAGTATGTAATTCTATTTTCCTAAGTTAATTGTCTTTAAAACATCAAAGTTAAACCAGAATATCTCATGAAAATTGATATCCAATTCTTTTCAAAGAATTAAGATATGGCCATTATTTATAACCATACTATATATTTATTAACCCATTATTTTTTGAACCATATAACAACAACCATATAACAACCATATTATATATTTATTAACCCATTATTTTTTGAACCATATAACAACAACCATATAACAACCATATTATGTATTTATTAACCCATTATTTTTTGAAAATCATAAATAAAAATAATATGGTCTTAACATTATGTAATGAATATAGACAATAATTAAAAACTTAAACATAGTAGAATTAGTACTAGGATTTTATACTGATTAGAGTGAAACATCATGTTTTGTAGGTCAAATCGTAGTATATTGAAAATTGAGCCCAGTCTAGAGACACCTTAACATAAAAACACTTAAAATAAGCAAGCAATAAGTTTAATTACTTAAATATATAAAATATTTAATATTACTTTTATATTCCAGAGTAATATTAGTGTTCAATTATTAAAGAGAACCAGGTTTTCTTGGAAAGTGCTAGACTTGCTAAGTTTGAGGGTGGCACGCCCTCTCCTCTCGTGCCGCCCCCTTTTCTCTTCTAAATACACCCGAGGTCACCTTAATCGTCTTACGAACAAGATATTTTTTATATATTATTTATTTAGATTTTTTATATTTAAAAATAAAATAAATTTTCATTAATTTGAAAGCTTATAAAAGGTAAGATTTTATAGTATATTTTAGCTAAATAGAAAAATAATAGTAATAAATACCACAGACAAAGCTATTATACTAACTGCTAATTTTATTTTTATTCTAATATCTTGAACGATATTCTAATATCTTGACATGATGTCAAGTCTTTGAATGTGACGCCTCAAAAATACATTTAGAAATCATTGAGAATTAACTTTGGCCCACCGATGATGATATAGCTTGACCGTCTAGTATCGATTCATGTTTTCTATCACTTGTGTTATCTCAGATCTCATTTCTTGGATAAAATAAATTTAAATAAGAAATTTAATACAAAGGAAATAGTACTTCAGTACTACATTCAAAGGCATAAAGAGATATTTACTATACCTACCTCTACATATGAATTGAAGAGGAGCTGAATATTGATGAGGATTTGAGGAAGAGTGATTGTAATTGAGGAGTTGGTTGAGAACATAAATCTACCCCTTTCGAAATCTATATTTTTTTATGTAATAAATAATCAAAGAATAACTAAACTATATAGTCGAGTTATTTCTTTATATTTATAATATATGATTCGGTTCGATTCTTGTTCGTGAAAATTTTTGTAGAGGTCATACGTGTGTTGTGGTCTGAGTAATTAGTTTTTGTGTTTGTGTTGTGTGTGTTGTATGTTTCCGGATCCCCAGCATAGGAAATCATACTATCGGTAGCAGTTAACTATAATTTTTAACTTTTCTATGCGCGACAAAATATGCTATTTAGTAAAAAAAGTTATGAGTGACATAACTCGTGCTAAGATTCATTTTGACGTGATGGTAACCATAAATTTTAATGCAAGTAAAATAACGTGTTTTATCCAGTTCTTAGCATTTCAATTCGAGTAAATACCTGCAGTCGTTTCTCGGTACGCTCGTACGATTGAGTTTGATCGATTCTCTCGAATTCCTATATCGTGGATGTAACTCGCTCTCGACGTTTCTCATCTCGGTGTTTGACTTATGAGATTTAATTTCTTAACATTTCTACAAATATTATATTAAGAGATTGCAGTTTTTAGCAGATGCTTTCTAATTTATTTGTACAATTTTCTCAATTAATATAAATATTTTGATGAGTTCTTTAAGGCCAATGAAAAAATAGAGAAATAACTATGTATGTA
Organism: Euphydryas editha; assembly: GCA_036937285.1. NCBI lineage: Eukaryota > Metazoa > Arthropoda > Insecta > Lepidoptera > Nymphalidae > Euphydryas > Euphydryas editha. The sequence continues at coordinate 1,547,192 of JAUPFZ010000013.1, read as the reverse complement.
TGTCTAATCAACGCTTTGTTTTTTCTTTTATATTATGATGGAAATTATGATTTAAAACATAAGCTATCATTATCATCATCATCATCATATCAGTCATAGACAAATTTGAATAATATAAATCTGTGAAATTTTATGTACATACAATAAATCAAACTAACGAAAGTATTGTTCATATTTGAAGTTCTAAATTAAACAAAAAATGAAATAAAGTTTTTTTTTAACGCCTGGATTGAAAGTTCGATTTTCAATTGTAATTTTATGGATGAAAGTGCTGTGGCACATCACTCCAGTGCGATCCCGGCCAAATGATGAATTAATGTAGAGCGCATATTATGTCAACTTTCGTCCCCATGCAAATATATTGTTTTTAAATGTCAAAGTTATAACAGATCCATGGAGTATAGAAATAAAGGAGGTCCATCTTCTATGAGTGATTAGTTGAAAAAGTGTCCACTTTTTTCAGAAAATTATTGTTCGAACACACACCGAAAAAGCGCTAGTGCGTGACATCATCGAGAATAAATAAATAAATAAATAAAATAAATAAACGTCTCACACTCAACGGCCCCCAGTAGGATATGAATCCTGTGTCGGGGGTCCGGAAACACACAGAATACACAAGCACAAACGCCCAGACCACGACAAACATCTGTATGGCCTATACAAATATTTGTCATGTGCGGGGATCGAACCCGCGACCGCTAGCGCATCAGCCAGCCAATATTAAATTTATGAGTAAATTAATTTCAAAACCTAATAATTACTATTTTATCTATTTTAATTACAATCGAACTTTTAATCCTAGCGTTAAAAAATTGTATACGTTACACGGAAGGGAATTGAGACATCGCAACCTCGGATAATATTCCAAACAAAAACCCGAGTTGAAATGTCTCATTTCCCTCCCTAGTAATGTAATATACTAATTCAACTTTTATAAGTCATGTTTTACTGTCACAGATTATTATGGTTGCGATACACTTTTTCTGTTTTAGATTTCGTTTTTTTTTTCATCTTCAAATATGTATCTTGTTAAGGCTTTATTTCTTTGTTACAATATCATTAAGCTTTTCATTCTACGTAGCTACTTAACGAGTAATTTATTTTGTATTCTATACGTTTTAAAAGAAACGAAAAAAAAAAAATCTTAATGAATCCGAAGTAAAAGTTTTAAAACATTTGAATGTTCAAAACTTCTAAAAGGAAGTTTTAAATACATTAAAGTCGGAGAACTTGAATACTTCTTGTTTTAAGTGATTTTTGTGACTTTCAGTTAAAATACACATTGATTCCAGATCTTAAAAAATATTTTCATGGTCCAAACCTGCCCTATATTCTACTAAAACAATAGCATTCTACAATAGTAATCACATTTTACAATTCTATAAGGAGCCATTCATTTATTACGTAAAACGAATTTTGCTAGTTTTCGACCCCCCCCCCCACCTATTGTAAGAAAAAATAAGAATAGGCTGACCCCCTCCCCCCTGTTTAATATTTATTACGTAAGAATCTAAAGGAAAAAATTCACAAAAACAAAAGCCACCGGGCTATCCGTATTCCTAAAAAAAAGGTCATCTGAGATCTATCATCGATGTTTACCCTTGTAGCTTATCCGAATTCCTAAAAAGAAAAAAATGTCGTCCGAGATCTATCATCGATAACTTTTTCAACGCGTTTTTGTGATCTTACCTACATAAGAACTATCAAGACTCCCCCCCACCCTCTTGTAAGAAAAAAATAAGACATGGTCGACCCCCCTCCCCCCTAAATCGTCTAATAAATGAATGGCCCCTAATCGTGTCATAATGTAAGACCAGTTGTCGATCAATGAGCACATAATGGATTTATTTGATATGTTGTGTTGTCGTAAAAGTAAACTTAATAAATGTAACCAAAAACTCCCATAGTAAACGTCTGATCGACCATTGGTACACGACTGAAATAACAGAATAATTTATATTAGTAGGTATTTGTGTACGTTGTGTGTGTTTCCAGACACAAGTTTTCATGCGACTACTCTCTAAACATGAATCAGTGGAATTTTCATTAATTACATTAGTGAAGCTATATTTACTACATATCAGTAAATTTCGATAAAAAGTTAGTGAATACTCACTAATACACATATTTTTTTTTTTTTTTTTTTTTTTTTTATTATAAAGTTCATCAACAAATGTTACATTTTATAAAGACTTAACAAAAATATATCATAGTTACAAATGCAATAAATGAACACTCAATTACAGATGAACACAACAAGCATTACAGCATCGAAGCGATCCGTATATCATACAATACAAAGTTAGAATAGGTGCATTAACATTTACCTATATAAGCAACGTTTACCACAGATAAAAATAGAAATTAAAAAAAAAAAAATTATAATGAAAATAATAGAAAATGTGAATGAAATTCAGTCTCGCACGCTACGACTTATTTATATTTTTGAAATAAATGACTTTTAAATTTGTACAATGAAACAGCGCATAAATCCGTGTCCGATGAACCAGCACACTCATTATATTGTTTAGTAATTCTTGCAATAGGGGAGTGGGAACCCAGGACAGTTCTGCGACGTGGAGGAACAAACAAAGGAAGCGGTTTACGAGGCATCCTAGCGGGAACTCTTATGAAGAGCTTCGAAAGAAGTTGAGGACTATAAATGGTACTGTTAAAGAGTTTGAATAAAAAGACGAGATCTGAGATGATTCGTCTACTTTCAAGACTAGTTAGTTTAAAGCCCTCTAGCGCCCTTTTGTAGGAAAAGTTTCTATTTGAGTTACCAATAGAAGAAGCCAGATGTCTCACGAATCTCTTCTGTATCCTTTCTATCCTGAGCGAATGAGTCGAGAAGTGGGGGCGCCAAACAACACTTCCATATTCAAGACATGATCTTACCAGGCTGTTAAATAGAACCATCTTAGTGTTATAATTTTTAAAAAATTTTGCGTTTCTTAAAACAAATCCCAACATTCTGGATGCTCTTTTTATTATATAGTCTATATGTGGTTGGAAGGTAAGCTTGCGATCCAGTATTATACCCAGATCCTTGACTACATCGACTTCTGTTATTTCGGTGTCTTTTAATTTATAATGCGATTGAATAATATGGTGTTTTCTGGTAAATTTTATGTGAAAGCATTTAGCTATGTTGAGATCCACGCCATTATGAGAACACCATTTTTCGAGAGACCTGACATCATTTTGAAACATAATAGCATCCTGACAAGATTTTATAGTTTTGTAAATTTTTTAGATCATCGGCAAATAGCAACGGAGTACAATGTTGAAAAATTTGTGGGAGGTCATTTATAAAAATATTGAATAGTACCGGACCCAAATGAGATCCCTGCGGGACACCCGATGCGATACCGTGCATATTGGATTGAAATCCATTCACGACTACGTAAAACGATCGACAAGTGAGATATGAGTTGATCCATTTGTGAATTACACCAGTGAAACCTAGATACGAGAGTTTTTGAAGTAAGATATCATGCACAACCCTGTCAAATGCTCTGCTGAAATCGGTGTAAATGGCGTCGACTTGTTCGTTCTTATCAAGTCGTTCAGTTATATCCTCAACATATTCAACTAGATTAGTTATGGTCGATCGGCGATTTAGGAAGCCATGTTGTCGATCACTGGCATATTTTTCATAATGGGACTGAATATATGGGTAAACCAATTGTTCCAAAACCTTAGAGAATATTGGAAGAATGGAAATGGGCCTATAGTTTCTAATGGAGTGTACACTGCCAGACTTATGCAATGGTATCACCTTAGCTGTTTTCCAAGCCAAAGGAAACACACCTGAGCAAAGAGAAGTCCTAAAGATTATATAAAGAGGATCGACAAGCGCTGAAGCACAAGAAACGATAAAAATATTCAATGATCAAATCAGTGGACTCTGATATTCACATATTCATACAGTAAATAGTCACTAATTCTACGTGGTATGATTCCCATATTGATAAAAACTCACTTCCTCTGATTCATTTTAAGAGAGTAAGATCCGTTATATACATATAACGGATGAGTGAGTTGAGTGTGAGACGTTTATTTATTTATTTATTTATATAGGATTATTTTATAATTTATATTTGAATTAAATTAAGAAAGTAGCCTTATAGCCTTCACTGGCAATAGTAGGATAGTCCATTTTTTACCCAGAAAACCGACATGGTATTATTTATATGACAATTATAAATTTTGTATTGTATATACCTGGCCTGTTGGTGCAGTTGACAGTGAACCTACTTTCTGCTGTGGGTTCGATTCCCACCCCGAGCCTGGGTATAATATATTTATTAGGTATATGTATAATTATTTAAAAAAAATTGTATCAGTCGGATGTTACCTAAAACAGGCATTAAGTTTGCTACCTTAGGAACAGACGACCGTGTTATGTTAATCAAATTTATTTATTTATTTAAATATCTACAAAGGGAATTAAAAATTAAAGACAATATATAATACATTAAGCTTTTCCTAATAAACTTCTGTGATAAAAGATTGCTCTCAAAATTCCATCAATCACTGACTATCGAGGGTAATTTATCGAGGGCCTCTTAAATCTTAAATGCTAATGTAAATGTATGTTGAGTGCTATCGAGTTTGTGTTACCTGGACGAGAGGTAATTTAATTTTCACCGCTTAAGTGATTTGAAATAATAATGTGTTTAGTGATTTAAAAATAAAATAAAGTCGTGAAAGTATTAAAATAAATATGTTGTTATGTCCTTGTCTTGGAATCTATTAATTTTTTGTATAATTCAATCAATTAAATATCCTTTACTTAACTTATTTTTACCCGACTGCGACAGAAGGAGGGTTTTGTTTTTCGAGTGTATGTATGTATGTATGTATGTCCATTTCTTTGGCACGCCCTACAGCCCAAACGGCTGGACGGTTTTTGACATATGAAGTGTCGTTGGATTTGTCTAAATTGTAGTAGTGACATATTCTATACAAATTTTCAAAATGGCGCCCGCAAATGGCGAAATGAGGGGGGGGGGTGTGTTGAATTTTTTTTTTATTGTAGCAATATACGTATCAAATGAAAGCTAGTAAATTGTTTTATTCTTTTTAGTTTATAATAAGAGTATTTTACACAGTAGGGTTTTTTGATTTTTATAATTAATTTTATTAATATTTATTTTTAAACCTTCAGGTTTCTACTATAATATACTTAATAGACGACCGTTCTGGTATAGTGATGCGAGTAGTCGCCTCAATCTACGCGCCGGCGGGTGTGGGTTGGATTCCCGCTCGGGACAGTTAATTGTATTTGTACAAATATTGGTTTCCGGTCTGGGTGTATGTCCTTGTGCATCTCCCCACCGTGATAACAATTGTTACTGATCTTTGGGAAATTATTCGTCAACGAGCAGTGGAGCAGCGTGTAGGATTAAGCTCTAACCCTTCCTATATATTCTATATGGAGAAGAGGCCTTCACTCAGCAGTGGGTTGTTTACAAGCTGATACAGCATACTTAATCTGAAACTACCTAAGAATACAGAATGTATATGTTCTGAATGGTACGATTCTCACATTGATAAAAAATTTATAGTCACTTCAAATTAGTGGAATTCCACTGATTCATATTTAGAGAGTAGTATTTGTTGAGAAGAAAAGACAATAAACACAACAGTTATTTTTTTTTCAAAGTTTTTGCCATTGTATAATTTTAATAACTTGAAAGTCGCGGAATACCACTAGCTAGACTCTCCTATATGGAGACGAAGCCTTTGCCGTTTACAGTTCAATTATGTTTATACTAAATTAAAATATATTTCGTACTTAAAAGTTTTTTTTTAATCTGTTTTTTTAGGGTTTTTTATCCATCTGGCATGTCAAACCCATCGTAACTTAAGCTATCATATCTAAAACTAAAGTATACATAGAAATAATTGATTATCATTGACAAACAGATATCATATCACATATTGCTTTAGCCTCTGCGGGAGTAGGATCAGACAAAGCACGTTGCATTACTCCGACATCAAATTTATATTAATGAAATTTGTTTGTCAATGCTTCTCTATGATTTCTATATTTTTTACATTCTAACAACATGTGATAAATATCATCAATCTTGCCACAAATACTTAAAAGTTATTGACATTAATATAGATATTTTAATTTATATTTAACGCTTCAATGAAGTTGAAATTGCGATGTTCGAAAAGTATATTTAATTGAAGTATTGTCGAGTTTTAAATGTAAACAAATATACAATGATACGGTATTATATATATATATATATATATATATATATATATATATATATTATATATATTATAATATAGGATATATATATATATATATATATATATATATATATATATATATATATAGGATAAAGGTTGGAGCTTAATCCACCACGTTGCTCTACTGCGGGTTGGCGGATAACTTCCTTAACCCGAGTAACGATAGCTGTCAGGACGGGACCGGTGGATTTACGTGCTCTTCGAGGCACGGTGGGAAGACCCACATGGAAATAAACTTTGATCAGAAACAAATTTTTGTAAAAATACAAATAACTGTCCTGAGCGAGAATTGAAACCGCGACGGCCAGTGTAAAGGCGACTACTCCAATCACTACACCAGAACTTGTCTTTTTCGATCTACGTTAATTGAAATATTTAAATAAATGTTTTAGTGGAAGGTAATATCATTAAAAATTTACATAACATTGAAGTGTCAGACATAAAACAACTTTTAAAATTCTTTTTTTTTTTTTTTTTTTTTTTTTTTTTTTTAATCGCTAAATTTATTACAGAAATTTTACAATATTGTACATATTTACAATTCAAAACTTAAAATAATTATTTACAAACAGTTTTGGTATAAATCATGTCCGCGTGGAATGGTGCCAAGAATACTAGCAGCATTTCCCCGTTGAAACGCAATTCCGATTCTTTGGGCAAAAAATGCACCAGCCCTCTTGTCACCAGTGGAGGCTATGAGTCGTGGGGTTAATTCTTTTAGAAATTTTTTAGCACTGCTACTCCAAGGTCCAAGTGTTTCGACTGCAAACGGCACAAAAACATAACTTTGGATAAGTGACGAATATTTGTGCCGTTTAGTCATTTCAGCCTTCTCCGCAGCGGCTCCCATTCTTACAGCCGTTTCCCTGATATGAGACGGAGCCAATGTATCGACGCAGGTTGCGTCCCACAAAAGCGCCCGTCCCCTTTCCCAGGGAATCAGCGTTAAACCATCAGGCCTCTTGCCATCATCGCGACTAATTCCAGTAGGCTCAATAAGAGCAGGAACGTCGATGGTGGCAAGAGCCCTTTTAATGGTCTCATTCAGAGAACCGTGGCGGGAAAACCTACCTGAACTCTTGTTGCAAGAAAGGCCGTGTAGTCCGAAAGAATCAACCTCCTTTCCGCACGGACATCTGTGTTCAAAACACAGACGTGCTCCCAACCGGAGACCTATACAAATTCGAAAACTTTCATTATCTAAAAGTGTCCCAAGGTTTTTTGACGGCATTGCGTGTAACCAGTGACCTGACTCTTTACTTGATAAAGCTAGAAGCCTTGCACGGTTTTTATCACTTGTAAGATTTTGCGTCAAATTTTCACGAGTATTGTGAACTAATGGCGCATCCCAAAGTTTTTGTTTTGTAACTTCCTTGGGGATATCGTCATTAGGACACCTCAACTTCCAGTTTTCTACTGCGTCTGTAGCATCTGTAATTTGGACTGAACTTGATTTTAAAATTTTGGAACATAGACCTTTGATACTATGTACAGAAGCAAGAAAAGCAGGAAGAGCGACACTAGAAATTTTTCTCACGCCGATGCCACCATCTCTAATTGGTAAAGTAGCTTGGGTCCAAGAATTTTCATCAAAAGATAAATTTAGAATTTTTTCTAAAGAGCATTTTAGAGTGGCATCAATTTTATCGGTCAAGCCAGGGAATTTCCAAATTGGGCTCGTGCGAAGTATGTACATTAATTTTGGGACAAAAAGACAATATTTCAAAATAGTATAGGCTATATGAGAATTTAGAGTACCCAATTTGTCAGTATTGTCCAGGAAAATTTTAATTTTACTGTCTAAAATTGACTCTATGCCTTCATCAAAAAGTGGAGCACCTAGAAGGCAAAGTGTATTTTTTTGAAGTATTTTCAAATTAGGTGCAATTTTATAAAATAATTCCGTTGCCAAATTAATTTTTTTAGGAGATAATATATCTGTGAAAAAAATTTCACATTTCGAAAAGTTTAGTTTAAGGCCAATGCTATCGAACTCGTTTTTAATTTTGATTAAATCTTCAATGACATCATCTACTTTGCCTCCTATGGTTCCATCATCTAGGTACCATATGTTAAATTTAGATTTTAAATTTGAAATGCATTTGTGGATACCTAGACTAAAAAGAGCCGGACCTATTGGGTCCCCTTGCTGAACGCCGACATTAGAGAAAATTGTGTTTTCGCCAAAGAGTAATTTACATGGTGAACTGTAACATTGCCAAACATATGGATAAATTTCAGGAAGATTTAATGAGACTTCGTTAAGCAAGGTTGCTCTATCTAAAGAATTAAAAGCATTCTTTACATCAACTTTCAGCAGCACTTCCGCCTCATTTCCTTTTAAAAAGGTACGGGCCGAATGAACTGCTGCTTCACAGCCTCCTTTAATTCCAAAACCCACCTGTATTGGTTCAAACTTTGTTTTTAGAGTGGAGATTATGTGCTTACATGCTAATTTAGACGCCAAGCGGCGAAATGTGGTCCCAATAGCAATTGGACGGATGCTACCGTCTTTTTTATTAAATGCACATAATCTTGCACCATAAATATGTGGCAAAAAAGATGAAGTCACCTTACCAGATAACATAAAATTACAAAGTTTAGTTATGTCATTCAAGAGAGCCCTGCCAGCGTCCCCAGCTGAAGCACTCACAAGATCTTTAAGATGTTGTGGTGTGATGCCGTCTATGCCGCTAGCAGAGCCGCTTGTGAACGACATAATTGCGGCATAGGTGTCTTCATCCTTAACCTGTAAAACATTATTTGAACAGGGTGGATCCGGAAGCAACGAGGCCGGATTTGGTAACGGATGCTTTTCGCGTAAGGCTTCCAGCGTTTTGTTATCAAACGGTGCGAGGGTATCGCTAGAGAAAAGAATGCGAGCAGCATTCTTAAGATCTCCATCCATTGCTTTATTTTCAACAATTTTTTTTGAGTCAGAATACAAAGGGCGTACAGAGTTTTTAGGAATAATAATCGGGGTATCTAATAAGCTATTTTGTTTTAATTTAGCTGATAAAGAACCATTTTTGGTTTTATCAGCATGTAAAAATTTATAAGAAAACAAAAAGAGATTTTGCCAGGCCGAATCAGTGTCCGAAAAACATTTTTGAATAATAGCTGATAAAGATCTAGCTAGAGATATCCTCGCTCCTCTAGGAACTCGTTTAACGAGCGGTATATTTTGGTGACATTTAATAATAAATTTATCGAACGGAATCGAATTAATATCACTGGTTATGTTTGTAGAAATATCTGATATAATAGGCAATGAATGCACCAAGGGATCGCTGTGGCAACGGGAAATGTGAATTTTTAAGCCTTTGCGGCCTCTAAACAACCTTCCGTTAGTGCATTGGGGACATGTCAAAAGTTCCGGTTGAGATACGTTGGTTGTTAAAACATTGTATGACATACCTATTATTAAATTATACACTGTACACTTAACTAAACACACATAGAGTCACTATAAAGGCGTTGCTGCGGCGACGACAGCACGGAGACCCGTTGTAGGGGCTGCCGGCTGTTACCTCAGGCAGCTGTCTCTGCTCGGCAACGCCACGCTCAGGAAATCTGAAAAACGAAAAAACATTTTAAAAAATATTGAAAATTTTATATATTTCCGAGATTATTGAATTTTTTTATTCAATTAGATGTCAATTTAATAAAGAAATATGGTCAAAATAGAAATATATCAAAATAAAATTTAGAGAGCAAAATTTTGAAGTTGACATCCAACTGACATTTTTTTCATAATCAAATAATACTTCTAAAATAGATAAACTCATCATTCTCAGATTTCGTCCTTCTAAAAATTAATTAGTGTACAGAAACAAGACGAATATTTTAGCTATAATAATATTATAAAGAGGATAGATTAGTTTTTTATGTTTAAACGAACAAATTACATTTTTTTTTAAATACGACCAAATTCACAGGTTCTGATAACGTTTCAGATAACAATCTAACGTGTAACGGTGTCCAACAAATAAAAGATTCTAATATATTTTTTCCGTTTCACCACCAAACTAAATGTTATTTATCAGATATATCTTCACCTCAGATATTCATAATCTGTAAAAGCAAAAGTTGTAGAATAATAATTGAGATGAAACAGGCCCTGGGCAAGGGCGTAGCCAGGATTCTCTATAGAGATCCTAAACTGTATTGATTTAATGTGGTTTTTAACATATTATATAAGTATCTCAGAGTAGTAGTGGAAGTGCTCTTTTATTCGTTTCACTTATCGTTATTAGTGACATCGCTTAGAATAAGAAAAGATGGAAAAATCTTTTTTATCAGTGACCGACCGCTTTTCTAACTCTTCTAGAGGGGGGCTGTACATTGCTACGCACATGGCCCTGGGACCTGTTTTACCTCCTGCTGATAAAGTATATGATAGCCTAACAGTACTATATGTGCGAGATTAACTCTACCAGCAACCGGTAAAATTGGTCCCAAACCAATTCTAAAAATTATTTCACCGGTAGTACACCAGGAGTGAAGCCATCAAACAGCACAATTTGCAGCAATGAATAGTAACCAGACATTCCAATACGAGTAAAATTGCGAAGGTGTTTAGTTTATAAAAATTCTATCAAATTTGATGAATGAAAAATATATAAATATGCTAAAACTCTAAGGTCGGAACAGATGCTAATTTTAACGTAATTATCTTCAGTCGTTAATTTTCTGCACCAAGCATTAAAGGGATGATAAAACGTTTTAGGGTAAATTAAGGGAGTTAAAGGATTCTTTTATAAAACAAAAACATTTTAACACTCACATTATCCACATAGAAAAAGTTAGGGATAGGCGATTTTGTCGCAAATTGATGTATCTTTATAAAGTTAAAACATATTTTAATAAGAGCTGTCATTAGGATTACGAACATAATATAGAAAGAATTTTTAAATTGCTTTTCGTTATCAAAAAACTAACAACAAAAATCTTTTGAAAAACAACCGAAGTTGACAGAAAACGAAACAATATAACAGATGACGATGTTACAATTTAGTAATTGAAATATATTTACACTATCATGAATTTGGTTCTTTCGATTAATATTAGGATGAAAATGGTACTAACCTTCAAAAAAGCAAAAACAAGGAGAGGAAACATTTGTCCTAGAAACTTACTAACAGTGACCTTAAAAAAACAAACCAATGCCAATTTTTCTCTGATATTACGATCATCAATCAATTACACAAAGACATGATTGTACGAAACTGCCACCAACATTCCTTATTTTCGATGTAAATATGAGTTACGAGCTTTTTTGATGGATTACTCGCAGAGAGAGAGAGAGGAGGGATTTATGACGTTGTCTGAAAAAATATTCAAATAAACTTCATCAAGGTTAGAGCTTGAGTTACTATAACTTTTACAAACTGTAGCCCAATTTTAGGGAAAGACTTTTTCTCTCATTCAAGAAAAGGATATATCAAGGAAGTATAGATCAATAAAATTTACAATAAAGAATTGAGCTTTCAAATAAAAACACTTCAAACTCTTCTTTTAAACTCACGAAGTAAGTGCATTCGCGAAGTAAGTGTTTTACTTAATGGAACATCTCGATTCTTAATGAACCCTTTTTAAAATGACGAGTAGTTTCTAGAAACGTAATGGTCATTTTAAAAACAGAATAACTTATTTGTTTATTAGAAAGATCTAAATATACACAGTTAGATGATTAAATAAATCTTTATAACACTCTAAAAAACTTCCACAACAGATTTCGTTTCATGAAATGAAAAAAAAAAATTAAACGAATGCGATGACTTACCATTTAATTCAAAAAACTTTCGTTCCACAATTCCATATCAAACGAAATCACCGCATTAAAACTGAAGTTTTACCCTACCAAAAAGTTTTCCAAAGTTTCGGTACCTGTAATATTGTTTTAATATGCCAAATTTTAATTAGGGACTCTAATTAAGTCCAACTTAAGCACGCGACTTCCTAATTAGTTCCCAAGAGTTTTTCATGACCTAGAATATCTAAACGGTCTTTTATACTGACGCTCTCTCTTAAACTTGAAAGAGAATTGGCCATTTTGAATTTTTGCACTTTCAAATGGTTTTGCACTTTCAAGTTTCCTGTCTTTCTAGAGGTCTTAGTTTTTTTGGCCACCTTGAAATATGTTCTTACAATTCTTTTGTTCTTGAATGTTGTTCCACTTTAGTAGATTCAATCCACAAATTACATAGCGAGGGGTCTACGTATATCAAATATTCAGTGTTTTTGCCTCTGGTCTAAACTATGAAATATTATAGTCACCTTCTTTGTTCAGCAGTTCCTTATTTCAGATTGTTTGTTTAAAATATGGGATACCATTTAATTAAAGATATAATAACATTAATTGAACTTACAGAATGAACAACCGTTCTTCTGGACTGGTGCGAGTAGTAGCCTTAACACCAGCGATTTGGGGTTCAATTCCCACTCGGAAAATATTATTTTGTATTCATACAAATATTTATATTTCTTATATAAATATATGTCTATGTTGGTCTCACTACCGTGCCTCGAAGAAGATGTCAAGTCGTTCGGTCTCAGTTTTTATCACAGACATCTGATAACGATTGTTACTCATAGTAGAGAAATTATCCGTCAATCTACTCTGCAGCAGCGTGGTGGATTAAGCTATCTTGTTATATGTAATAATTTATTACATTACACATCAAAAATTATCTTTCGCTAAAGTAACTTTCTATTTATTCAATTTATTAAATGTTACTTCTCTTTTTAAACACTCGTTTGAAAATGACATTTTTAAAACACAATATCGCTCTGAAATAAATTGTAAATGGAACAACCTCCATTTAGGGTATGATTCAATCGACAATTGTAGTCAAAATGTAAAGAGGAAATACTGTAACCGTTTTCCTGGCCATTTCCTGAACCTTTTATAAACCTTAAATTTTAGAATTATTTTTACGACTGTTGAAATAAAAGTCGATAACACTCGTAATAACACTTGCTTTAAAATTTTACTACGAGTACATTAATAAAATTGGAAAATAAAATTCACATAATTATGTTTTTATTCTTTTGCTATTAAGATCATCCATATATTTTAAACTACTTTTATATCTGATAACGATCATTAATTATGGTAGGGAAATTATCTGCCAACCCACAGTGGAGCAGCGTGGTGGATTAAGCTCCGACCCATCTCAGATACGGAGAAGATGCCGTTGCCCAGCAGTGGGACGTTTACAGGCTGTTTCACTTTAGTTCAGTTCAGATTCTATTATAACTAATGACATATATTTATTTTATTTCAAGTTACTTTTATAACAGTGTTTCGTGAGAAATTCTTTTATTTGTATTATTTTATGAGTCTTTACGAGTAATTAAAGCAATTTAATGAAATTATTATTGTTTCTTATAATAATTATACGACTTCTTGGTTTATGCTTTAATTAAATAAAATATTTTTATCGCATTATGTTTTACTTTATAAATTTTATTTATTTATACAATGTATTACTGAAACGAGTATGAACTTGAGATCCACGTGTCTTTAAAATGTGTTAAAGTATTTATTAATAAACCGACTTCTTTATACTATACTTTAAAGCTTAAGGTTCTGTTGCGTAATATTTAGGTAACTCTAAATGTAGATTTTTGACGTAATAACCTCTTGTAAATCGATGAATGCCGGCTGCACGCACGAAGAAGTGTCACGTGTCGCGAGCGAGAGCGCGGAACAAGCGATAGAGAGTTTAAGTTTAACCAGTTTTTTTTTTTTTTTTTTTTTTTTATTTATTTATTTATTTATTAATACATTAAAATATATATACATGCAGTGCCTCATAAACAAAAGTTAGTTTTACTGTGCACTGTAGTTTAACTATACCTAAGTTATAATATATAAAATTATAATACTATGTAATCTAAATATAAAAATGGAATTTATCCGACCATCGCATCAACACCGCAAGCAGAACCGGTATCTATACACATTCCTCTAAAAAGTGCTTTTTGAGTTTATGTTTGTAATTTTTTTCGTTCAATTCATCTTTTAGTGTTTTTGGGAGTGAATTCAATAAAGTAGGAACAATATATTTAAGTGAATGTTTGCCGTAGTTATTAATGATTTTGGGGATTTCTAATTTTGGATTCTTACTACTTCTCAGTCTTTTACAGTTGTCAACTTTTTTTTGGATTTTTGTGTTCAGATATTGTTCTGTAAGTACAAGATATTTTACTTTAACGTCAACTGGCATAACTTTGCAGTAATTGAATAGAAGATGATAGTTTTGTTTATGTTGTTCTTTAATTTTTTTAGGTACTATGGCTTTTAAAATACGCATTTGAAGTTGATATATTTGATTTATATGACTTTTATATGTTAGGCCATAGCTACTTAGTCCATATGATATTATAGATTCGCCTAATGTTTTATAAATTGTTAAAAGTGTCAAAAAAGGAATTTTATTTTTTATAATTATTAATTTTGCCAAAAGGGCCCGTAATTTGTCACAAACATAGTTAATGTGTTGTTCCCATAGGAGACGATCGTCGATCAATAACCCCAAATATTTTTGACAAGTAACAGTATCTACTGACGAACAGTTACATCCATCATAGTGATGTTTGTCTGTATGTAAGCATTGATGATTATGAGCTATTAGTTTAACATCACCACAATATCTGTTCCTGCCTGAGCTTATATACATTTTTTTTGTTTTATCAATATTAATAACTAGACCATGGTCATGTGACCATTTTAAGAGTGAATTAAAATCAGTTTGGAGCTGGTTCATTGCTTCCATGATATTATGGTGAGCAGCTACTAGACAAGTATCGTCAGCATATTGATATAATTCGCAGTTTTTTATTATATTTTCTAGGTCGTTAACGTATGTAACGTAATGTAAGGGGCCAAGTACTGATCCTTGAGCTGTTCCCTGTGTTACATGCACTTCGTCACTGAAGGTTTCTTTAATTTTGACTTTGTAAGATCTGTTGGTCATGTAGTTATGGCACCATTTTAGGACTGGTCCTCTAATCCCATTATCTTCTAGCTTATCAAGAAGAATGTTATGTTGGAGAGTATCAAATGCTTTGCTATAGTCAATAAATACTAATAGGACATGTTTTTTATTATTCAAATGCTCATTAACGGAGTTTGTGAATGTTGTTAGTAACTGAGTAGTACTTTTTTTGGGCTGAAAGCCAAATTGTTTATTGGATAATATATTATTATTTTTATAAAACGAATTTAATTGTTGGCCTATATACTTTTCTGCAATTTTGTCTATGATTGGAAGAATAGTAATAGGTCGGTAATTTTCATAGTTATTATTAAGACCTTTTTTAAAAACCGGTCTTACTATGCCAGATTTGAGACTGATTGGATATATACCCGTAGTAATTGAAGTGTTGATAAGTTTTGCAATAACAGGTGCAAGTTGTATTGATAAATACTTTAAATCTGTCACACGGATGTTATCTAGTCCTGGAGCTTTTTTATTATCTAATTTTTTAATTAAAATTGAGATGTCAGACGTTGATGCTTTTTTATATCTGAACGAAAGATTTACATTTTTTTTATATTCTTTTTTATCTAGCAACGCTTGTTTACAGAATGTATGTAAATTGTTTTTAACGCTAATGTCAAAAGACTTAGCAAAATTATTAGCAATTTCTTTTATTGAATTACAGTTTTTATCAAAAGCTTGTAATATAGTATTATCTAATGATTTTTTAACTCTACCCGATAATGTATTCAGTATGTCCCATAGCTTTCTCAAGTTATTTTTATGTTTATATATTTCATTTTTAATATATTTATTTTTAACGGTATTAATTACTTTATTAGCAAAATTTCGGGCTTGATTATATTGTACTTTTAATATCATGTTATACGAATCTTTCTTCCATTTTTTAAACAATTTTTCCCTGTACTGACATGCTTTAATGACTTTTTCATTAATCCAAAGGTTAGAACCACGATGGTCATTATTACTTATTTTTATTTTATATTTTGATTTTTCATAGCATAGATTCAAATTATTGTTGATATGAGAATATATGTCATTTGGAGAAGTCATACAGTTGACAGATGTCCAGTCTATGTCGTCTAGATAATATTTGAGTTTCTTATTATTAATAATAGTTTTATATTTCGGATCATCTTGTACAGGTGATGAGCCTACACAAGCTAAGGCGATCATACGATGGTCAGCTAGTGCGATGTCAAGCGTCGCTGTGTATAGGTCTAGTGTTCGGGACTTAGCATATATGTGATCAATACAAGATTTAGTTATTTGATTATTACGTGAATCAATACGTGTGTAACTTGAAATCCCGCTCACTAGTCCTAGACTATACAACATATTAATGTTAATCATAACAATTGAATCTTTCAATATTCAATATCGGGAATGACAGAAAAATTTAATTAATTAAAAATATTCGAAAATAAATAAAGATATAACCGATATATTTTACTCTCTAAACATGAATCAGTGAAATATTCATTAATTAAGTTAGTGAAGCTGTTTTTACTAAATATGAATCGGTTGATTTATCGGTTGATATTGAAATCGGTGAATTTTAATAACAAGTTAGTGAATACTCAGTACACGTACACATTTTCAATGATCAAATCAGTGGACTCTGATATTCACATATTCATACATTGAATAGTCACTAGTTCTGGGTGTTACGATTTTCACATTGATAAAAAATAAATAGTCACTTGAAATTAGTGAAAAATCACTGATTCATGTTTAGAGAGTAAAGAACATACGTTATGAAATACTTATAGATCTAAAATGAACTAGCAAACTAATCAAAATTTCACTGCGCCGTGTAAACTCGTTCCGATCTCACTAAGGGTGGGAGACATGTTTGCTATTGGCTACAGGCATCATTTTAAAATTGCACTTTTTAATGAAAAACTTCCTTTCAGCGCGATCGAGTTTGATATTGCGGTCTTCAAAGCGAAGTTATTGAAGAGGGTGTTAATAATATATGTACCCTTATAAAGTTTTCTAATTAGTTGCGTATAAGTCATTTGTCAATTAACCTTACTGAAGGAGATATTTTTAATGAAATACGGAGTTTTTTTTTTCTTATTATGTCTCGTCGTCATCATCATCATTCATTATCACCCATTCGATGTCCACTGCAGAACGTAGGTCTCCCTGATATTATATCTAATCAAAAGCTTCTTTAAAAATGACTATGTGAGAGTTAAAACCTTCATCACCCCCACTATATTACTGGGAGGTACTGCCTCTATTTTATTGGTTTTCGGAATAGACTTTTAAAAATATGCTTTCAAATTGAATCATTTGTTTTTGAAATGGTGAAAATGGATTTTTTTTTATGAATCTAGCTTTAAGAGTTATCTCTTAACTGTTATAATGAATTAGTACAATGAGATATAACGTTATTTTATTAGTGTAGAATCTACATTGGATGATAAAAGTAAATTTTAGTAAAAGTTTTTCAATCGTCCTGCGGGTATGTGTTTTTTCCAATGCAACGCTGCCGAAGATTAAGGTACTTTTAAAGTTCATAAACAATATATACCTATATGAACTTAACTAAATTAGCCTGTAAATGGCCCACTGATGGGCAAAGCCCTTTTCTCTGTAGAAGAGTTGGAGCTTAATCCACCACGCTGCTCCACTGCGGGTTGACGGATAATTTTTATTCCATGAGAAATGATCGCTATCAGGTCTCCATGATAACAACTGGGACCGACGACTTTACGTGCTCTTCAAGGCACGGTAGGTAGAACTACAAGGAAATACACCCAAACCAAAAACAAATTTTTGCACAAATACAAATATCTGCTCGAGTAGAAATCAAATCCGCGACCGCTAGCCTAGAAGCGATTACTCGAAACACTACACTAGAACGGTTTGCTGTATTTATATACTTAAGTTTATATATTATTCCAGACTACACCGTTTGTTTTACTAAAAGCAAAGTCTATATTTCGAACCATATTTAAACAGTAGGTATTCTAGCGAAATGTCGGTGGTGATAAAAGGGCGCGGTCGATCGATAGTTGCGACTACGACTTCGCAAATTAAACAATTATTATTCTATTAGTATCATTGAATATTATATTTTAGGGTTCTAAACAGGACTTTTTATCGATATAGTTATCGGATATTATTTGAAAACGACTTAAGCTTGTAACGTAACTAATACTAAAATTTAGCCATTTCTGTATTGTAAGTGATTTTGCTACCACGACGTATTTATTTCAAATGTAGATTTTTTGCCAATCGTTAAGTTCGTGTAATCACCTTATGATGAAATAAAGATTTTCATTCATTTCAAATTATTACACAAACCTTATTGTAAGTCCAACAATGTTATATAACAAATATCGAATGTACATCATAGGACTATTTTCTAACACTATCAGCTACTTATTGTTAGATTTTAAATAAGGTGCTTACCGCGTCTATAAGATTGTTATAGATTGAGATGTTAATAGATTGAAACATTGCCGAAATATAGGGACCTCAATAAAATTAGCGCCCGAATAAATATAAATTTAAATATGAATAGTGATCGAAATAGTTTAAAACGATATCTTTAAATAAGGTGTTTTTATGTTGAACTAGAATAAATGTAAATTAATTTGACAATGCTTTAGTGAAATCCATTTATGTTAATGCCGATCTACCGATATAGTTGAACATTTGATATATTTGAACGGGTCTTCAACTATGGTCGAGTTATGACTACTTTATAATGTAATGAGTATTATGTAATCATTACAATAGGATCTATATAAATTTTATAATATAAACGTGAAACTTTTCAAAAATATGAGAATACTAGCGATAGTCCAAAATAATACTAAGTTATTTGGTCTTAATTGGTGTAGTTAAAATACAAAATAGAAAGAATAAAGAATTTCATATTACAAATACGCTATTTAATAAGTAATAAATTGTGCTGTTATATGTGCTGTTAAATAAACGCGATAAAATCCGATATAGACTTTCAATTAAAATAAGTAATAAATTTTAATAACAGAGACCAGATTTTCTATGATCGGAATATTTTTCCTACAATTACTTAAAATATGTTTAATTATGTTATAATTTTCAATAATTTCCTGAGTTTTAACTAGTAATAAATATATCTTACGATGAACTCAATAAAAAACCGCTATAATTTAGAAGATTTAATAAAGAGGGAAAGAATAATAAGGAAAATATAACAAAGGATTCAAAGACACTCATTTACAATAGTAGTGAAGATAGCCGGCATACAAAAAGAGCAAATAGCTGCAAAACAAGCCATAAAAAGTTCTATTGTTTCGCCACACTTTTGATTAAGATAGCTTTCAAC
The DNA here is from genome assembly GCA_036937285.1 of Euphydryas editha. NCBI lineage: Eukaryota > Metazoa > Arthropoda > Insecta > Lepidoptera > Nymphalidae > Euphydryas > Euphydryas editha. The sequence continues at coordinate 1,527,575 of JAUPFZ010000013.1, read as the reverse complement.
TTAAACACAGTTATCAGAACGATAGCAGACAATTAACTAGGAGACCAAGAAGTCATTTAGATATTAGATAGTATAAAATGATTTATAGAACCGAACGGAATTGACACACCTTGTAAATATCCCCTTACTAGAAAAAGATCTTTTCTCCTATACAAAATAAAGATGGGAGCTTTATCCAGCACGCTCCAACTGCATAAAGATTGATAAATTACCCTACCAGAAGAATCATCGCTATCAGGTGTATAGGGTAGCAACCGGAACCAAGGGTTTTGGTTGCTTTTACGTGCTCTTCAAGGTATGTTGGACAAGGCTTTCCTCGTCCAGACCAGAAACAAATTTGTAAATATATAGAAAAATCGCTTGGACTAAAAATTGAGCCCACGATCCTAGTCATTACGTAGGATCTTTCCCACCGCTACACCAGAATGACCATCAAAAGGAAAGATTTATAAATCATTAATTAAAATTAAAAGTAGATCACCGCCATTGGAATATGTGTCTCGAATTGAAAAAAGGCAAAAATAATAAGAAAACGATATTTGTAAAAGAATAATCGAAGATGCGAAGTTAGTCTATGTATGATAAAATAAGATTATAGAAAAAAAAAACGCTCCACCGTCGGTTTTGAGCCACTCGTTCTCTTTCTCGGACTTTTCATTTCATTTAATACATAAATTTATTTCATTCAAATTTATAATCAGCAATTACGCTGTAATTTGGGCATGTCAGACGGGCAAGATCTAATTGTATTTGGAACAAAGCAGGTTAAAGCATAATAATTTTAATTAAATTTAACTGGCAATTAATTTTCTGGATGTAAATTTAAATCCTAACACATTAAATCACATATTATACATTATTACAAATATTACATGAGAGTATTACACATAATCAGGAATTTTGTCGGTATTAGTTTTGTTAAATGAAAGAGTTCCGCAAGAAATTAAATTATATTAATAAAGCCTTAGTATGTACGAGTCCAACTTAATATTACTTTGAGTTAAAAATATTTTCATTAAGTTAGGTTACATAGGCTTTAAAACGTCATTGCATAACTTTTAGGAGCGAATTTAACACGCACATCGTCTTCCTTAAATACCGTCATATATTACAATACAGGGACTTTTATATCGCAAATATTTTCAAATATTACCTTTGGGAACGTAACTTTTTTAATATCCTTCTTTAACTTTGAATTCTTCTGATACTATATCATATAGTAAGAAGTGAAGTATTTTTGGATTCTTCTGAATTATTATATGGCATGTGTGATATACATGACGTGATGACGTCTTGTAAATCGATGAATGCCGGCTGAACGCACGAAGAAGTGTCACGTGTCGCGAGCGAGAGCGTGGAACAAGCGATAGAGAGGCACGATCGACCTAAGCGTTCGGCTTGTGAATGTTAAACAATAACGTAGATTGGAGGATCTTAAATATCACACATGTATATAATTTGTAAATAAATTGTTAATAGCACATTGTTACTTGTAATTAATCTGTATAATTTAAGTAATAAAATATTTTAATTAACTAGTGCAAAAAAATGTTAATTTATCGAAGAAAATTGTAATTAATTGAATCAACTCATTCTTTGTATTATACAAAATAAATAATGATAACTCAGTGATAATAATTCAATTCACTTCATAAAAGTATGCAATTTTTTTCAATGCTTTGTTATGACGCTATTACGTAAAATTATCGTCCGTAAACCGACTTTACTGACAACCAATTTTTTTTATTTTTTTATAATAAACCAAATAATCATACTTTATTCGATAGTAACTTATATACGGTTTAGGTTTGTTATTAACTAATTAGAAGGCTCCAGTGGGGCTGACAAGCTTGTATAGGACAAAAGTCTTAAATAAAAAAGATAAATAATAATTTGTGAAAGGGATGTTCATTGGAAAAATTGTCGATTATTTTACTATCGATAATTATCGTATCGTGTTATCGATAATTATTGATAGTAAAATAGTTATCGATAGTCAGCGACAGTTATCGATAATTATTGGATAAAAATTATCGATAGTTGGTGACAGTTATCGATAATTATCGGATATCAATTATCGATAGTTGATGCAGTTGTCGAATGAAAACTTATCGATAATTATCGAATGAAATGTTATCGATAATTATCGGATCACAATTATCGAATGACACTTATCGATAACTATCGATAATTATCGAATGAAAAATTATCGAGTACTTACGAATTATCGATAATTATCGCACACCCCTAATTGGTACCACGAAAATTAGGCTAAAGTTTTTGTAATAACTCTCAAACAAATGAGTAGGCTTAAACTGTCTCATTTTTACAGGAAAAAAAAAATAGCGTAAAATATTCTCGAGTCGTAATAGCGAGTCTTAAAACGGCTTAGTGTTTAAAAATTTCCTCTTTATCCCTCCTTACAAAAGAGATTTACAAGAATATTTTTATGGAGCATAAGATTTACCCAGAAGCTACAAAGCTCGTTCAATATACACATAATTTTTGTTTATATCTCTTTGTCACAACTTTATAAAGAAAAATGTCTTTGTTTTATTTTTTTCCATTTTTGCCATTACAATATGATGCACCTAGTAAGTAATAATAGTAGTAGTAGTGAACTGAACTGAATCAGCCTGTAAATAGCCCACTGCTGGGAAAAGGTCTCTCCTCCATACCAAGAGCAAGGATCGTTATCAGTCCATTACTGTTCTCTTATATTTACGCGAATATTACTCATTTAATTAAAAGTCTAAATCGGATTTTATCGCGGGGACTGAGGTGGTGGGTTATTCGGACACCCACCACCTCAGTCCCCCGAGATCATGGACGCTGTAAAGGGTCCGAAACGTCGGGAAATAATTTAATTTAATTAAAAATCGTTAAACTGTAAAGTTTTAAAACAAATAAACGCGATAAAATCCGATTTAGATTTTTAATTAGATGTCCATTATAAAAACCGGCATAATGCCGGCTTTACGTGCTCTCCGAGGCCGGAAATAAATATTAATACAAAAAAAAATTTGCTCCGAGCGGGAATCGAACCAGCGATCACTGCCTGTGTTGAGGTAACTCCTCGCACCACTACACCAGAACGGTCTCACCTAGTACATTACAGAATTTTTCACATTTTATTAATTATATTAAGAGAGTTTTAACGGTGTTTATTTTATGTTAAAAAATGAACGATTCAAATTTCTTCCGTGATCGAAATTTCCGTGCGGTGACGGTGAAGTATAGTCCCGACCTCTTCCTTGCCCATGTGTCGTAAAAGGCGACTAAGATCATAATGGTGTAAACAACTATGCACCAACCAAAATGGTGATCGGCAATAGCATCACCATTTTATGCCATAACACACTGCGCTCGCCAATCCGCCTGCCAAGCGTGGCGTGTATTGATTGGTAAACCCGTCGGACGGCCGTCTATGAAATGGACAGACGAGTTAAGGAGAGCTGCTGGAAGCTATCGGATAAAAGCTACTTCGAACCGGTCGCTTTGGAGGTCGCTTGGGAGAGACCTTTATTCACCACTAGACATTCAATGGCTGATAGGATGATGATGATGATGAATTTATTCGAATACTTAAATAATCTTTACAATAATGAATTTAGTTTAAAATATTCAAATGTTGGTTGATTTGAATCATCTTAAAACAACTTTAATATGTATAAGGCTATGAATTTTATAAGGTTATAATATATTAGAGGTATGAAACTGGGTAAAGAAAATAAATAACGTTAAAATATGCATATATGTGAATACAAAAGTATTGCCATTTTTATTCGCACGCGATGCTTGAATAATTCAATACTTACGGGTTTAATTTCGGTCCCATTGGTGTTGCCATATATTAAAAAGGAAATGAGAATTTTCCACCTAAAATATTGGAATTCTTTTCGTGTAATAATTTTATAGAAAAAGAAAAAAAAAAGAAATCAATTATGACAACTCCGTTGTTTATTTAAAAGAATATGTATAATTTTTCGACATAAGCATATTTCAAATAGTGCATAAATAAACGTGCACTCAAGAAAATATATACATACATACGAGTTATAGTATCTTAAAAAAAGTCTTAAAAATTCAAAATCTTATATAACTGTTAGCCTCAACCAATAAAAAAAGGTTATTCATGCAAATCAGATCAACTGTATATATGTGGTGAATTTTTAATCAGTTAACTATTTTGACTTTTTGGAATATGTGTGGAAGGAGTCGCTGGGTGAGCTGTCGGGAAGGCAGAGCTCGTTGGCGGCGCTATCGCCGGTACTGGCCATCTTACTGTTCAAGGTGTGTCTGTTGTACGAGACGAGGTGTTATATTCGAAATAACATAAAATTTTACATTTTTTTCATGACGAATATAATCGTCAAAAACAGTTTACTGATTAAAGAAAGACAGCTTCAGACCATGAGTGATTTTGGAATAGGATTGGTCCTATGGTCATAGTGTACATAATAAATTATGGCACAGTCTGATCATTCCTCTGATGATACAATGGATGTTTTCTGGATAACATTTCATCGATACGAATCTTCAAATCCTATAAATAGAAAATGACATTGAAGTCCTTCAATTTCCGTCCCTATGTTTTTTTTCGATGATGGCCGATGCTTCAATTCTATAATCGGGTTACAATATTATAATTTTCATTAATACAATAAAATAAAATTCTATATATATTTAAACTAATTTCCTAGGTTTTTGCCCTTCAGCTGTGATATGATTAAATTGGCCCAAACAGTATTTCATTTTTAAAAAGTTCTTTAAATCTGTTAATCCTTTAAGCGAGGGTACGTCAAATTAATAAATGGAAAACTGGTAACCATTACTTTTTAGAGTTTTTTTTGTGATCAAATAAAATATACTGGAGTTTAATTTTTTTTTTTGTTGAATAATTTGATTAAAAGAAAAGGTTTTATAAATTCAGGTCTTTTATTAAAAAAAAAAAAAAAATAAACTTTACGGTACTTTACGGTACTTTTATAAAAAAAAAGAAGTTATTTTCGTTCTGTAATCTAACTTAATTTAGTATATTCTTTGGTCATGTGGGATGGAGAAGATACAAAGGAGATTATTCGATTAGTCGAGTATGTAACTTCAATTAAATTTTGCAGACGTTTGTATATACTATATTGACAGTCTTTGACCTTCAACAATACAATATATATAATATATATATATATATATAATATATATATATATAATATATATATATATATATATATATATATATATATATATATATATATATATATATATATATATATATATATATATATATATATATATATATATTGTTTTTCAGAGTTTTTTTTGTGATCAAATAAAATATACTGGAGTTTAATTTTTTTTTTTGTTGAATAATTTGATTAAAAGAAAAGGTTTTATAAATTCAGGTCTTTTATTAAAAAAAAAAAAAAAAAAACTTTACGGTACTTTACGGTACTTTTATAAAAAAAAGAAGTTATTTTCGTTCTGTAATCTAACTTAATTTAGTATATTCTTTGGTCATGTGGGATGGAGAAGATACAAAGGAGATTATTCGATTAGTCGAGTATGTAACTTCAATTAAATTTTGCAGACGTTTGTATATACTATATTGACAGTCTTTGACCTTCAACAATACAATATATATAATATATATATATATATATATATATATATACAGGTTGTGATAGATAAATATGTAATGTAATGATATTTTAATTGGGTAATATAGTACTCAAAATGTCATATTTAGTCCGGTCATTTTAGACAATTGAAATAAAGAAAATTCCGACAGAGCCAAATCTTCGTAGAGACCTTAGGTTTACCACAAGGAATAAAGTGTCAAAAGTCCCCATCAGTCCCATGTGAGCTTAGGGACTTATTCGGGGCCCAAGGTCAAAATTTTAGGTTTTTTGGATTTTTCTCAAAAACGGTAAGTTTTATCGAAAAAGTACTTCAGAGCAAAGTTGTAGACCTTAAAATTCTCTATAAAAATGGTTCCTATGATTTTTTCTCTAAGACCCACTATTTCCCAGATATTGCGCTTGTAAGAATCATGTTCTACATAGTATGCACACATATGCCACGTATGTAAAAATATGATATCGTTGTTTTTAATTAAAATTATTTGAAAAAAATGATTTGATTGACTGCGCAAAAGTATTTACAGAAATTAATTCTTCACCTCAAATACTAATTACTAAAGGAATTCGGTTTCTTCTTGCGGTTTATGGAGCTAAAAAATACACGAAACAAAAAGCAAGTACAGCTATCTTGTCTTCCTCCAACATCGGCATCTGCTAGTCAACATTTGTTTCGAGTATACTATCAAGTTCAGACATGGTAAGGCAATGAACTGAACCCTGAAGACTGGGGTTGGAAATTGATAAATAATACTTTGGAACCGATTCGAACTTTACTGCCCCCTGCTCCAGAAAAACTTCTTAATACTATTTTTTGCAATTGCAAGAAAGGTTGTAGTGCCAAATACTGGCTGTAAAAAAGTAGGGTTGCAGTGTTCTCCAGCGTGTACCAATTGCCAAGGTGTCTCTTGCTCAAATGTTCAATTAAATACAAGAGAGGAAGATTCATGTGATTTTGATGAAGAGACAACTGATTCATCTTCATTTGAACAATTTCTAAGCGTTCATCAACAGGAAGGAGAAGAAGAAATTGAAGAAAACATAATTGTTGAAGTTGAATATGAAGAGTATGAGTCAGATTAAAATAATAAAAAAAAGTTAGAACGACAGTTAAACTCAGTAACCCATATCAATAATCTTCATACTATTAAATAATTATTGTTCCTGAAAATAACGTCATAAAGGTTCGTGGAATAGGCCTACCGGGGATACCACGTTAAGTACATTACCTCACAGGTGGTGTGGAAATGTGTGCATATTATGTAGAACGTGATTCTTACAAGCGCAATATCTGGGAAATAGTGCGTCTTAGAGAAAAAATTATAGGGACCATTTTTATAGAGAATTTTAAGATCTACAACTTTGCTCTGAAGTACTTTTTCGATAAAACTTACCGTTTTCGAGAAAAATCCAAAAAACCTAAAATTTTGACCTTGGGCCCCGAATAAGTCCCTAAGCTCACATGGGACTGATGGGGACTTTTGACACTTTATTTCTTGTTGTAAACCTAAGGTCTCTACGAAGATTTGGCTCTGTCGGAATTTTATTTATTTGATCACTATTTTTATGTCTAAAATGACCGGACTAATTATAATGTTTAAAACTTACATAAAAACAAACACTATTGAAAAAAATTTTTACTAACAAACAGTTATTATATATTCGTTAACTTTAAAGGACACTGTATAATGGGGAATTTGAGACCATCAAAAAGATTATGAGACAGTAAAATTCTGATACAATTCTAATTAGTTGTTTGAACATGCAAATAATTTAAGACGTTATTAGTTACGCCCGTGACGACCGTTCTGGTGTAGTGGTGCGAGTAGTCGCCTCAACGCCGCACGCCAACAGTCGCGGGTTTGATTTCCGCTCGGGACAGATATTGTTATTTGTACAAAATAATATTTGTTTCCGGTCTGGGTGTATGTCCTTTTGGGTCTTCCCACCGTGCCTCGGAGAGCACATAAAGCCGTCGGTCCCAGTTGTTATCATAGACACTTGATAACGATCGTTACTCGTGGTAGGGAAATTATCGCCCATCCCACAGTGGAGCAACGTGGTGGATTAAGCTCCAACCATTCTTCTTAATGGAGAAGAGGCCTTCGCTCAGCAGTTGGTTATTTACAGGCTGATACAGTACATTACAGTACAGTTATTAGTTAAAAGATTCAATTTTTGATTTTTGATTTTGATTCAATTTTTTCCGTATGATAGCTAAATAATGATTATATGATGATAGTATATCCAATAAAGAACTCAAATGTTATATAATACCATAATACGACTCATATGACCGGAGCAGTCATCAGAATCGTCAATAAATCTAATCTAATATTGAATCAGAACGCAGATAAAATTACGACAAAACGTCTTGTTTCAGTAAAATATACAAAATTCAATTAAAATATACGTCAGTTAAAAAGGCACGGTGAAAATAATTCTAAATCTTTATTTATTTAAATTAAATAAAGACTTTATATACATATGCATAAATTTTCACATGAAAAGTTGAAAAGCGTGTACGCTGTGAAAACCTAATGAAGTCAGTTAAATATTATATGAATATGTGCCGTTTTATTGCGAAATTAAATTAAAATTCTCGTTACTGTTTATTCATTAAGCTGACGTTACACTGAGTTAAATCCGCATGCGAGCGAAAGAGGTCGACTGTGAAAAAGGCGCGGTGTTAAAAGAGGCCGGGTGTTAAAAAAGGCGCGGTTAAAAGGCGACCGACCTCTGACCCCGTTAGCCTAAACAGGGTTTAATGGTCTCTAGTCTAATCTCACCTCTTTGAAAATATTGACTCTCATTTCTTTTTGATTGTCCATATTTCGTAGAAGTATTACACGAGAACGGGTGAAATTTATAACTAGGAGGTATAATTACCCAACTATAAAAGTATCAATTGAAAATATATAATGTTTCTTGATTCTCTCCTATCTGTCATAGTGTCATATTTTACAGCCAATAATATTTATCAATTAAAAAACTTACAAACGTATATTCTATTCCAAATCCGGCATATATATTTCTATGCATTAAAAGTAGTTACATCAAATTTTCATAAGAATTTTTTTTTAGTGATTACATTTTTGTGAATCTACTCAATCCCTGTGTTTTCACTTACATTGATGCATGTATGCGTCTCTAATGAAGCGTTATATCTCATAATACTTAATCTTTGATAATAGTTTTTTTTAGAATCTGAAGTTATGGTGTTCCAAGGAAAATAGTCACAGTATTTTGACCACAGTCATCGATTGATTCATACCCTAAATAGAGAATGTTCCGTTTACCATTTAGTTCAGCGTGATATTGTGTTTCAAAAAAGCCGTTTTCAAAAATACAGTCGATTTTTCAAAGAGAGAATTAATATTCAATAAATTGAGTAAATAAAATAAAAAGTGAAATAATAAAACGAAAAGATAATTTCTGATATTTAATATTATTGTATAGAAGAGGACGGTTATAGCTTAATCCACCGTACTGCTCCACTGCGAGCTGGCGGATAATTTCCCTACCATGATTAATGATCGTTGTCAGCTGTCTGAGACAACAACTGAGTTCCACGGCTTTACGTGCTCTCCGAGACATACACAAAAAACAAATATTGGCACAAATACCAACATCTGCTCCTATCGGTAATTAAAACTACACGATTGAAACCAACTTGAATAAAGTAATATTTTTATCTTGATTGCTACATTTTTTTTTATACTAGAGGGGGCAAACGGACAGTCGATTCACCTGGTGGTAAGCTAAAACGACATCTATAGACACCCGCTACATCAGAGGATTAGCAGGTGCGTTGCCGTCTTTTAGGGAGGGGAGGGATGTTCCACCTTATCTGTGGAGTGAAGGGAAGGGATGGACCAGGTAAGGGAAGGGATGGGCCACCGGATCTTTCACAAACCGAACGAAACACGACGATAGTACCGTCAACTGCATGCAGATTTGTGAATATTATTTTAACATAGACTAAAATAGTTTCAGATAAAACAAGGAGTAATAATAAATAATTCTTCCTGACTTGGATAACTGAGTGTAGAAAACATTAATCTTAAATTTATGTAATGTTCGCGTGGGTTTTTTGTTAGTTGATTCACTTCATTAACGAAATAGCGTGTTGAAATATTTTACTGTCGATAAGCTTAAGAATTTTATTTTAATATAACGTTTATATAACATTGTAACATTAAAGAGCAAATTAAAATTTTCGTAATTTATATCATCGAATGCAATCATTTTATATCAAGATTTATTATTAATAAATTTATAATTATTAGAAGATAAGTAGTTAATTTAATATTTTCTTCATCTTATATTCATTCAGACTAATAGTGTAAAAAGGACTTTTTTCCATTTACATAAGTATATTTCTTGTGTCAAGTATGAACATTTTCGTCGAAATTGATTTGACAAATTTCTCAAAGTAAGTTCTATAACTAAATCCATTTACAGATTTTTATAAAATTTCTAATAGTGTGTACAGAGTGTCAACATAACCCAGTAAATAGATGTAGAAAATTTCAATTTCATCAGCTATTAGATATCCACTGCTGAACCTAGGCCTCCCCATCGATCTCCAGAGCGACCGCCTGGGCTTTGTATTGTTGGTCATTTTGGGATGGGTTTGCCAATACTCGCCACGCTTGGCAGGCGGATTGGCGAGCTCAGGATGTTGCGGCAGGATATGGTCACGCTTTTACCCATCACTATCTTGTTTATTGCACAGGTGTTCGCACCATTATGGCCTTATTCGTCATTTAAAACACCTTGGCAAGAATGAGGTCAGGACTATTCATCTCTGCCAGTCATCGAACGACGAATTTCAATAATTTTAAGTAAAACGACTGCTTTCGACTTTAATAATATCATGCAAATAGTTATGCACCCATAACTTCTAGTTAGCAAACCTTTTCGTGTTCGAATGCATTTTTATGTTCCTATGTTTTATATACATGCAAATTTTCATTGAATTCATTTTTCACTTCTATTGTTTAGAATTATTTGGAACGGTATGTAATTTTGTAGATGAGTTTAAAGTAAACGGGTCTTTTTTTTTTGTTATTTTTGGCATAGGACTTTCTCGTGGGTATAACCTTTTTGAATCTTGACTCTGTTAACATCGGAAGGGTTTTCTAGTTTCTGCCAAGACACTTAATCATAATATGTTATTTTATAGACAACCTAATATATTTTTATATATAAGCTTTCTAACAAAAATGTATTTTTATAAATCGGAATCATATTTGAGATGCCATGATTAATGCAGTATTACAAACGAACGCACTCTTCTGCTTCTCAAATTATTATTTTTTAAATTAATTAATTTTCTAAGAAAACTTTACTTACATAATTGTATGAAACTAGCTACGTCTCACGATTCTTCCTGCATAACTTCAAGAAAAACTTACACCCATCCTTCCACCATCTGTCTTTAAAGCTTTTGCATTTATAATGTTATTAGTTGACATAAATTTACCTGCAACGGAATTGGTTTAGATTAATATAATTTTGAATATTACGAATCGAAATATCCAATATATTATGGCGTGATATTAAACGCTTCAAAATTAATCAGACCGATATCGAGTTCATAAATCACGAGGTAATGTAACATCGGTCCCAATAAATCATCTATTTGCTAGCATTAGCAAAATTACTGAAACATCTGATGCTCTAATTAATATATACTAATTTTAGAACAGAATGACAGAATTAAATGAACTGAAATAGAGAGTAAATGACCCACTATTGGGCAAAATTTTGTTTTCCTTATAAGAGAATGTTTTGAGCTTAATCCTCCTCGCTGGTTTATTGTGGATTGGTGGATAGTTTATCGAGAGTAACGAACGTTATCACAGGTGTTTATGATAGCATATGACAACAGGACAATCGCAAACAGCCAGACCAGAAACAAGTATCTAAATATTAATACGTGAAGCAAATTTTTTTTACCCTTTTTTACGGCAATTTGGCACAGTTAAAGTTTATATAGAGAAAAAGTGATTTTTTTATAATAATGCTCAAATTATTATTTAAAAATACATTAAATTAATTTAAAAAAAAGAAAACACTACACACACTACGACACACACATATGTACAATGACATATATACACAAATTTTGTTTATTGTCAAAGTCTGTTGTCAACACGGTCTTAAATACAGGTCTTGCAACATTTTTTTTAATTACAGATCATGTCCAATGACTGCTGCGTATACTCATCATGTTATGCGCAATCATATTTTTATGATGTCAATTATAGATTATGTCGAATTTCGACCACTGGGCGACCACTACTTTGTATTTAAAATACTAATATCCGCTTCTAGCGTGAACCGAACCTACGAGCGTCAGCATTAATAAAAAATCATATAGGTGAATAAATCATCACTTCGACATACTAGAATATGTTGACATCTAATCCTGTAAAGGAAAATATTAACATCACTATTTAGTGTTGAAATATCTCCTAAGGTATCGACAATCACAAGAAAAATAAATTTTCATTGTTTCCAAATTCTATTGACGTTGCTACCTCGACCACATCGATAAATATCCTTCGTGTCTTCTCAATCCGACGTGACAGTGACGAAATTGTCGGTGCTATTTTGGAATTAGTGAAAACCATTATTCTTAATGAATGAATCTTCAACGTTTCCTATCGGGCTTTTCCTTTCAAGCAAGGCTCTATTCCTATTAATTGAAGTAATTAATTTCCACAGAAACATTTAACTTTATAGTTGTATAAATTCAAAATTCGTTTTACAAGGTTCTGATGGATAAGTTTATTATTTCGTGGAGAATTATTTACTAATTATTATTTATTTAATTTACTAATTAATTATTAATAAATAGGTATGTGTGTATTGAGTCTTAGGGAATTAAATATCTTGAAGGATGGTCAAGATTGTAATGTACCTGTATATTTGTGTATTTATTTTCATTCAAAGAGTTATTGTTGAGTTTCTTCAAGTTCTTCTTTCATGTTAATGTCTCGGTAGAGATCATAATTATTACTAAACATTATATCATCGGCTTTATTAAATACTACAATAAATAACTTAATCTAATGTCGCTAATGTTGGCCGAGAAGAAAAAAGACAGAGGAAAAAAACTCTCGGTATTCTTTTAAAAAATTGAACGTCATTATATAAAATAAATAAATAAATAATGCACATACTCGTATTTTGAACCGGTGGTAATTTCTTTTAAATTTAAATATGATCTGTGTCAAAATGTCAATTTATAAGATAAAAACTTGAATTTAGTCAATCACTCCAAACAACAAACACATCAAAAGTACTTACATTCAAAAATCAAAGAATAAAACAAAACCTTAATTCCGGATCCGTGACCTATAAACAAAGAATGGTGCATTAAAACGGGTAGCTCAAAATGAAAAAAAAAATTTTAATTACGACCAAAGTGACTGCCATTACGGCGGAACCCTTCATTGTTCTGTTTTGTAATTGTTGCGAGAATACTTGATTATATGGTATACTAGACGTTCCGCGCGATTTCACCAACTTTTTTTATATATATTCGTCAGATTGTTTGACATTTTTGCTTCGTACAACTTTTCCCGATTTACTAGAGTCATTGTGTGATGTTTTTTTTTTTAATATAATAATCTATTTTATTTCAAATTTTTAATCATAATCTATTTTATTTGAAATTTTTATTCATAATCAGATATTTGACTCAGGAAATAATTTAAAAATATGGGGCTATTCCATGCCAACTCGTCCTACCAATGGATTTTGTATCTCCGATTTCGCTGAAATTTGGGCACTTTTTTGTATCCCTAGAAAAAGATGTGTATTTAGTTTTCAAATTTTTCATCCAGCCAATCGAGAGATAAATTTTTTAAGATTTCGAGTTTTTTTTTTAAATTGCCATAATTATCTTAGAGGAAATTTGTCCTATTTGGGTCTTTTTTTTAATTCGTGTTTTTTTGATGAACTTTCTAAAAAATGTATACAAAAAGTCATTATTTATGAATTAGATTGTTTTTTTTTTAAACTTAAAACTGCGATTTTAAGATTGTTTGTATCCTTCGATAATTTTTTTAAAATTTTCAAAAATACTACTCCCTAATACACGAATTTTCGAACCTAGTCTCGAAATGGGATAATGATGGGTTATAATTTTTTTTAAATTTTGAAATTAATTATAAATCAATAAATAATAAGTTTTTTTTTAATCGTAACATTCATTCAAATTGAAAAAAAATTGGAATTTACTATTAAAATAGATACCATTTAAATATTATTTTTCAAAGTACCCCACAAGCTTCTCACTCTTAACAACGAGAATATATAATTACCTATATAGTAAAATATTTTTAATTTTTATTTTTTTTTTTTAATTTTCCTTTTTAAATTTAAAAACACTTCAATATTTGAATTAAAAAAAATAATGTACCATTAAAAAGATGTAACATCTCTTCTATTCATTTACTCGTTTACGTTTTTACATTAGTTTTTCATGTAAACATCGCGGATGTTCCTCTTTGGTTCTCTGAGAAAGGCCTTGTTGTATAATGAACACAGAACAATGCATGCTTAGAAGTGTAACAGTGTTATCACTTGACCTCTCGCTGGTTTTCACTCTCAGCCAGAAATACAACGGCTCTACTAAAACTAGACCTAACGAATGGGATGTATTCTGAAACGTCCCAACGTTCAGGGCCGGGTTTGTATCGACCTTGAACCGACCGTGTCACAATGTTGCCAGATGACTTACAATGACTTACATGGATGAGTGATTTTTCACTAATTTCAAGTGAATATTCAATTTTAATCAATGTGAGAATCGTACCACGCAGAATTAGAAACTATACAATGTTTGAAGATGTGAATATCGGAGTCCAGTGATTTGATAATTGAATATGTGTATTAGTGAGTATTCACTAACTTGTTATTGAAATTCACTAATATTTAGTGAATACAGTTTCACTAAAGTAATTAATGAAAATTTTACTGATTCATGTTGAGAGAGTAAGATGTCTATTTAACCATGTCTCGTGTTTTCATACTCGTTAAAATGATTGACATTTTATTAGTTTAACTCATTTGGTCGTAAAGTCACAGTACCATTATAAATATAAAAATTAGACTGATTAACAATAAACTATTTAGTTTTAAATTGATTTTAGTTTTAACTATATTTCACCAATATATATATATATATATATATATATATATATATATATATATAATATTTCACCATGACGACCTGAACGTTTTTGAATTCTGAAACACAGTTTGCTTAAAATATAATAATTATTTGTTAAAATTATTTTTACTGTCATTTAATTAAAAAAAAATCAGGTTACTGACAAAACTATGAAAAATAAATAAAATGTACTTAAAACCAAACTATATTCATTACCAAATCACTTAAAATACTATCTATTATATTCCAAACAACATTTCCATCTCTCTTATATAAACAAAATAACTGTATTTTAATATTAAAGTATTCCGTTCCGCTTTGTCATATTGCTTATTAATAATTTAGTTCAATGAACTAGCTAGCAAACTTTTCCCCCGGGTACCTCAGGAAGTAATAAAGGAAATTGTGACTGAAAGTTGTATGTACAAACCAGTCTATTGTCCGTCTGTTTGCGCTGTTCGTGGCTATACTGTGGTACAGGTTATTGTCCTGAAAAATACCGTTCATATTCCTCTTTATTGGAATTTTATTATTGGATTCTTAGCGATGATAATCCTTTATTCGTATTTATATTATAATTAATCAATACAATGATACAATAGTTATCGTTTTCGGATGTGTTATATAATATTAGATGTGTGAGTTTAGGAAGATAATACACATACAATTTATAATTATGTATCTATACAAAAAATATATAGATTTAAAAAAAAACATATTTTTATAGATATATATATATCTATAAAAAATATGTTTAAATTATACAGAAAAAATATATAGAAAAATATCTTTGTTTAAATAGACATTATATATGTAAGAAGTAAATAGCAGTTAAGGCATATAAGGTAGAAGTTAAGGCATGATTTTTTTAGCCTATAATCTTTTCAATAAAAACAAATTTTAACTAAAAGAGTTCATAAAATAATATAATATAGATTTCACAGAGATATCATTTTGATGTAGGCTTACCGTATTTAATTTTATTTCTTTACCGTGTTCATTATTAATATAACGTTTTTTTCCAGGGCTGCTGTCATGGGACTCTGGCGAGCACCAGGTCGATCTGGAAAAGGAACTAGCCACCCTCTCGGCCCAGGCACCCGAGGGGGAGGAAGCCAGATATGGTACGTATTTCATATTACTATTTTATTGCCCATGATTGGTACATATAATATTAATTGTAAAATCTACTTCTATAATGTTAGTAATTGCGTCTGTGTTACATTTTTACAGCTAGGATAGGAACTATTTTAATAAGAGTGCAGGTAATTTATTAAACATTGTGATAGTGTGCCCTGACGAAGAACTAAAATTTGTTTGATTTAGGCGTTTAGCGTAAAAGGTTGTCTGATTTTCGGTTACACTAAAACTGACAGTATTCTTTTTCTTTTTGGTTTTATGTTTACAGATAGTGCTTACAGCCTTACAGACTTTCATTTCTTAGACATACAAAAGCAGCAATCATATGTTACAAAACTCTCAGGTTTGATTAATATTATACAATTTAAAAAAAAAAAAACATTTAAACGGTTTAAAAATAGCTTCCGTGTATTGACTGTTACAAGTATATATGTTACGAGTACGTAAGAAATTCTTGGATTTTAATAAACTTAACTAATAATAGGTACAAGAGTGGTTCCAAATATTTTGTGAAAAAAAAAACTCAACTGCAAAGGGTAATTACGAACGTTTATTTAGTTAAATCTCGCTTTTTATTATAGAACAAATTTCTTACCCTGTAATGAATTTAATCCAGTATCGGATTCCACATACAATTATTCCGTAACATAAGAAACGTCTTCGATAGAAACTGCGATAAGAAAAAAAATCCATTAATCTCAACTATCGAATAAAACTTTCAGCATTTCAACGCCAGTGTAATAAATAATCGAGGTGGAATAGTAAATCTTTGTGGGATATACGGCTATAAAACGAGACTACCTTTGTCCGAATGTAGGACAAAATTATCCGAAATTTTTGGGGCGCTTTTGTAATATTCACGTTACCGTATTACTCTTGTCGAGTGTCGGATTTTATTTTTAATATCTCAAGGATGTTTTTTATTAGATTTATTTTTCATTCTTTATTCACAACCGTGTTGCTTATCATGTTAATCCAGAGAACAATGATTGAAACACATACCAAATATTTATCTCATCTTTTTATTTTTTAGACAACAATTTGGTGTTCAGTATTGTGTTTTTATCGGAGAATAATGAAAATGAGTTATTAATGTACTACACTAACTTACCAACACTCAATCTCTACTTCCGTTTCAGCTGATTGTAGTAATAGCAAATGATCTAGTCTTTGGTCTCACAAGGTATTTATTGGTTAAGATTGAGGCCGCTGCTAACTCTTATCTACAAATGCCTACCATTTTGATATTTTTAGTCGACCCTAAGTACTCATCCTTCCATCTTCTACATCTTAACAGCCACAAGTTTTGGAATCAGCTTAAATCCCGAAGCTTATCACCTAACCCTTAGCCGAACTTAGCAAAAACTAGAAAATACCAGATATTCAAATCATATTATGTTATAAACGCTTACTGCCGTCACGACCAGATGTCGTTACAAAAATTTGTTACAATATAGGAAATTTCGCTGAAACTCCACCGTTCCAGGTTATGTTACACGTCATTATTTTTTATGATAGCGCTCGTATTTTGCTATAACAACTGTCATCGGCTTTTTGAGTTACTTTATTATATTTGTTTCGGTAAAGATTCTGTCCATATTTATGAGCTTAGAGGATTTGAGATTTTAAGTAAAAGTGACACATTAAACAGGACTATAATATTTGATTAATGTGGAAAAGACTTTATTCTCGTAATATCTTGATTTATTATCGTCGTAGAATAATTTGATATTCGTGAAAGTGTCTTAAGGTCACTACAAGTTTGAATAGGACGATGACGTCACAGTTTTTGTTTGATTTGTTTGAATTGAGAAGATATCTTCTCAATTTCGTTTAGGAATTGACTATTTTTTGTTTGTTTAACTGAAACAAGAAAGCTTGTCATATTTTATAATATACCTAATTCAAAATTGGTCCTTTGAGCGTGTTAACAGCAAAGAAATACACAATTACAAATATTATCGCATTTTATCTCCAATTTTTAAAAATATAAGGTTTAATATATTTAATATATTATAATCATATATAAATAATAGTATAGTATATCTCTACAGCTTTCACACTTCTAGTATTTCAAGAAAGGCACTGCCCACCTTTTGTCTACCCCCTCCCCACAGCTACACCAGCTCATCTTTAAGATATGTTTTTTATTTAGTTATCAATTTGTAACCTTATAGCCAGTAGACATTAAAATTCTGGCATAGGCCTCTTCACCTGTGAACGAGACCATTGGATTAAGCATTTCTTCAAAGATGCAGGTTACCTCACGATATTTTTATTCATTGACAAACACGACATGGTTTCAAAAAAAAAAACAATGTTTAGTATTACCATACATTGTTAAGTATAATTTTTCGTTATATAATTGTATAATTTTCATTTTCGTATCAGCATATGGTACTATAGTGTTCAGAATATTTTCACTCTAAAAATATCCAATATCATATCCATCAGTTTTAATCAATTTCGCGTTAGTTCGCTGCGTATAAGTTCAACTTTAATTTGCAGATGAGTTATTTCAAAATGCTGGCTCCATTCCAGCCTCGAGTTTTATCTCTGTTTCTAGTTGAATGGTTTTACTGAAACTCGAATTTACGCTAAGTGAATAATGACTTTATGAACTTAAAAAGTTTATATATTAATTATAACTTAACTACAACTATAAAGTTGTGACATAATAGTTTTCGTGATGCATGAATCTAAGACAATCTTATTAATTATAGCATTTCATTTTGAGCTCATATGATTTGCTAGATGAAAAATTTAAACCAAAATTTAAGAACTAAAAATTAAAATTCACAATTTCGAAGCCGCTAAATAGTTTCTCTCAACTAAGCCGGCATAATAAAATGAAAAATTTCATCAAGGCGAGAATACCGCTTCGAGCGTCGCAACGCCTCTGGAAGGTACGTTTTTAGGGAAAATATTTTTCAAGTAATATCTTGTGAAAGGCCTCGACGAAAATATTTTAGTTATTCGAAATGCCAGTTGGATGCAAATATTTTTTTGTAATTGTACTTAAAAGAACATGAATGGTAATAAATTATGGAAATTGATTTTCTAAGGATAGGGAATGTAGGCAATGTTTTTTACCAGTTCTTTCAGTCGCCGTACGAAACGTAACTATAGTAATTATAACAGGACGATTTTTGTGATATTGGCACCACCACATCTTTGATCTCCTTCAAAAAATTCTAGATTTTTCATTTTCTGTCTTCTAGAAAAAGATGTTGAATTACTGACTTTTTATTTTTCAAGTCATATCAATCAATAAGATCAAAATTTTATTTATTATAAATATAATCATAAATGATTTTAGTTCCCCCACCAAATACTAACTCTTTTTTGTTTCTTTTCTTAGTTAGATCTATAAGTTAAATCTAAATTTACCTGATGAAATTTCTATGAAAAGTCGACTTACTCGTATGTTCATTTTAAAATATCAATTGAGCTAAATGAATATCCTATTTTTTAGGAAATTGTCTAAGTAACAATTCAATAGCTTTTACGAATAAATCGCTTCCCGTCCTCATACCTTATGTCAGCCCATTCCCGCCATTCATTCTGTTTTCGAGTGCCGGTAATCCGATCGTCACTGAATGGCTCTGTTTACGGCACTCTTCGAGTATCGAGCTTATCATTGACGAGAATATCATTTAGCATTTCAGATGAAGAGGGCTTATGAATTCGATGTTACTTTGAGAGGTATATTGACAGTCTTAGTGAAAGGGGGACAGAAATCTTAGCAATTTGAAAGATATTGAGTTATTTTATTTGTAATAAATGATATATGGGACTTAAACTTGAAAAAAGTTAAAAGTTAAGTAAAATTCATACGGTCGCCATAGTAATACACATGTATAATTTTTGAAATATAAAACTAAAACTCTAACTCTAAAACTCTTTCATTAAAATTCGTCATTTAATAATCATAAAACCATAATCAATAAGCTACCATCAGATTCGGGAAATATATTCTGCTGAAAAGAATCGACAAGATATTCAAAACGAATAAGTACTTTTATAAATATTCAATATTTAAAAACTGAAGTTTAATATAAATAATATAACAACCTGCCCGGTTTTAGATGGTTCATGATTGCTGGTTTCCTCATATGCGTAGGTATACGTAAAAATAATTTTTCAAATTTTCAAAACCCTTAAAAATATAGCTATATTATTTATTCTGAGATATATGTATGTCTAATATTTCAGTCTAAATTTAATATTAACTTAAATCACCCTCTCCTCAAATTCTTAAATTTAGATCAGTGAAAATACTTTATGTTGTAAAAGGAAGGTAGGTATCTAAAGAAGTTAATTATTCAGAAACAAAATTAATTTCGTAACATAAAAGAAAAAGTTGCAGATAAATTTAAATATTCAAAAAGAAATGTTGGATTGAAACAAAAAAAAACAACCCTTAACGAAGGAGCGTTTGTCACAATTAGTAAAGATAAGATAGACAATAGAGAGAGTAATTGTACGCTTCCAGTAATAACCGAGTTTTATGAACAAAGGGTTGTTGCTATAATTACCCTTTTTCAAAGGGTCAAGGTCACTTGAAGGTGTTGAAAACTCCCCTCATTTTAAGGATTTTTGTCTCATTCCCCGCGTACCGAAATATACCAAATGATGTGTAATTAGTATTCATTTTTGAATTTCGTCGTTTAAATTCACGTTACTTTTTTCCCTGAATACATCTTTTCTGACATCAAAGCATAGAATCGTGATAATAGTACTAATTGAAGCTTTAATAAAAGAACCTACAACGTGATATTTTGTATGGCTCATGAAAGTCAAATCATAATTTATATCATGGATGAAACCAGATCTGATAAAATATGTAATTATAGCTGGAACGTAACTTTCTTCCATATCCTTATTCAGCATCGCATGAGCTCATCTGATTGCACAAGTGTCTTTAGGCTTGAAAATAATTTATGATATTGTTTTTAATATAATTGAATTAAAATGTGTTTTTAACAGTAACTCATTCTTGTCAAAATCTACCTTGTGGTAAAATGTAAAGTGACGATTTAAGTCCATATGTGTCGATATATTATAGAATGTGAGTTTGATTCAAATATAAATAAAATTGTTGATAACTACAATAATAATATATAATAATAGAATAGTGTTGTTTACTACAAAAAAAAAGGGACCAAAGACTTCCAATATTTTTTGTTACACATGAGAAAATATATAAGATAGGAGGATTATCCTAATAGTTTAACAAAAAAAAAAAAAAAAAATCTTACACGAAAAAATATGCGTATTTTGGAAAATATTTGTACATTTCTTACTTTTTCCGCTCAGCTGAGTGTGATAGAGATAAACGAGTCAATAACCAGGCGCGGCTTAGTGCCATTAATTTTGTTTACGAAGACAAGGTCAAGTGGGCCATTCTGTGCCACGCTAAGAATACCATTTGATGTCGCTTTGAATCTTCTCCCCATTTTGGTTTTGTTCATTGAATTTTCTCGGGTTTTATTTTAAACGTATTTGACTAAACTTCTCATGCAGTTTCACTCGCGATGATTAATGCTCCCTTCCTATAAATTAAGTCTTTATGTTTTATATTCTGGATCCGTTATGAACAAACTGTCTGTCTAAATAAAATAAATGAAAAAAAAAAGTCTTTTTAGTTAAACTTATAATACATTTACATTTTATTGTAACAGTTTTTTTTTTTTTTTTATATAGTACCGAATAATCACAGAATATTGTGTTGATTCGACTTTAAATTTAAAATACACAATGAAGATCATTCTGTGACTCAAATATAGTGTAATTTCTCGATTTATATGTAAGCGACAAATTTTTATAATATTTAACTTTGCGAGTACATTAGGTATTAACTTTGCATGTATACTGTAAATTACCATATTCCATTGAGTTTTTTATTCTCCTTCTTATTACCGGACTGCGCCAGAAGGAGGGTTATGTTTTTTGAAGGGAGAAATTTTTCCGTCAGTTCTGATAATTCGCATAAATTTGAACCTAAGACTAGTGACAATCGTGTTACGATTCGAACCTGTTATGTCATGATGATTAATCAATTATATCACTGCGAAAGCAGAGGCAGAGAGAAAAAATAGGTAAATATTAATAAACTTTTAAGTAACGTTACCTAACTATTATCTAATTATTTACGCGTCGTCTGGACAGCCTAGCAGCTAGCTGCGCTGTCGACTCAAAACAGGTACATACCAGACAACGAGAAAGAGGGTAGTTCGTTCGTTCGTTCGTTCGTTCCGTGTAGGTAGGTACATTTAGTTATCGCGCGGTAGTTTACCTACGTCCAAACGCCGCCACCAAAAATACCAAGATATTTCACTCTTAAACGAGTGACAAATTTGTAACAAATTTGTTGACTAGGTACATGGTGTGAACTTTGGACAAAACTTAATATGAACTGTTTACCTATCTTGGTATTTCCCGCTATTTAAAAATGGAATCATACTTATTTACGAGGATTGTCAATCATTAGCCACGTGCGTTTGGTAAGCGATACAATACAACACCACGCCGCACGCGTCGCCGCGCCGGCATGACTGGAAATGTGTCCATGCTTCATTTATTTAAATTTATGGAAATTTAGTTAAAAATTAAGTACTTTTTTAACTTAATTCGAATGAGAATCATGTACCGAGTATTCTCTTTAAATATTGATCCTAATTCACCAGTCATCCTGTATATATAGCATTACCCAAGTAATGTAATCTGATTACATTCACAAAAGGTTGTCTGGTTGAGATAGCTAATAGCATTACGACCGCCTTTTGCACACTACTCTTTGTATGTTTATCTCTTCTTATTTTTTTATTTATTGTATTTAGGATATATTTTCATCATACTCGAAAAAAACAAAAAGTGAGAAAACAACTATTTTCAAATTTAAATTTAAAAAAATTTTGTACAAGCAAATTGTTATTTAAAAAAAAACAACTCCTAAATACAAAGAAAAAGAATTCTCTTAAAAAAATACAATGTAATTACCTATTCCCAACTGAACATCGATAAATGCAACTTGTCGGTAAACATCTTTTTTTGTTTTCAGGCGAAAGATTGATCCAGTACGCGTCCGAGAACCTCGTGACCGAGATCCTGATTCATCCCCAAATGAACACGCTGATGCAGTGCATGAGGAACCTGCTCAGCTCGTTCACCAGACACAGACATCTTATCCACGCTGGATATACGTTCGCCGGCAACGGCTCATGGATTATGCAAGTACGTATAGTCAGTCAATAGTATAGTGTAAGTCACTTTGGCTAAAATCCCTTTTCTGATTCTAACCCTTTTTCAATAAGTTTTTTTTTTTTTCAATAAATCGATTGCTAGGTGCTGGTAGAAATCTAGAAGCACGAGAACGTCGTTACACTACTTAAAGTTTCTCGCCATTACATTGTAAAAAAACGAAGAAGGAACTAATGACCTAATTAATAAAGGAACTACAGGCCTATGAGGTATGGGGAAAAAGAGGGTAACGCATCTGCATCCTCTTGTGTGGATGTTCATGGGCGTCGGTAGTCACCAAAAGGCTTCGACTGCTCGTTTACCCCCTATACTATTAAAAAAAACTAATTAATGAAGTTCCGGAGCACGTGAAAGAATAATCTAGTAACATTAAGTCGGTGTTTACATTGAGTAGTTTATTTTTTTTTTTTTTTGTAGAAAAGGCGAGCAATTCAGTCTAGGCTATCTAGCGGATGCTTGGAAGCAAATCTATCCCAATGATGAGTAATAGCAGTACTTAATAGACACCCTTGCCTGAAGTTAATACTTTGTTCGGAGCGACGAGAATTTCGTCAGCTGTTTTTTCCTTAGTCTTAATGCATTTTCGATGTCAAAGTATTAGAGTACACTTTATTTTAATTGGCCCAAAATTTAATTTTAAATTTATACTTATAATGATACTAAAAGGAACAATTCTTTATATTGACGACTAGCTGTACCCCGCCGTTTCACCCACGTTAATTTGAGGGAAAAACGTACTTAAATATTTTTAAACAATTACTCTAACAATAAGAGTAGATAGATACCCGCCTCGTTGGCCGAGAACAAGGTCTCAGGTTTGATTCCTGGGTCGTTCAACACATTATT
Organism: Euphydryas editha; assembly: GCA_036937285.1. Classification (NCBI taxonomy): domain Eukaryota; kingdom Metazoa; phylum Arthropoda; class Insecta; order Lepidoptera; family Nymphalidae; genus Euphydryas; species Euphydryas editha. The sequence goes on along the minus strand of JAUPFZ010000013.1, from coordinate 1,503,500 downwards.
GAGTATTTTTTTTTATTTTCGAAAATTCTCAGCAAAAAAGTGACGTTATATTTACTTTAAAATTGGAACTATAGTTAAAAAATGTCTCGAGAAGAGAAATAATAAAGGACGCAACGGAAGCTTTCAAAAAAGATTGCTTTCCCATTTTTGTAACATTTCTTATTATTGCTCAGCCCCTATAGGTCGTAGCGTGATGTTATATAGCCTATAGCCTTCCTTCTTGGTAAATGGACTATCCAACGCAAAAATAATTTTTCAATTCGAACCAGTACCTAGTTCCTGACATTAGCGTGTTCAAACAATCAAGCAAACAAATTCTTCAGCTTTATAATATTAGTATAGATATGTAAAAAAAAAAATGAGCTGTATTCTATAATCTGAATACAAAACTGTATTTTCTCTTTCTTTTTGTCTGTCTGAAACTACTGAATGAGTTGGAATGAAGTGAATTGAACGCAATCAACCTATAAACGTCGGACGGCTATGCTAAAGCCTCTTCTTCATATAGGAGATTTTTTTTTTTGAACTTTGACTGAAAGTCGATATGATTTGAGTCAAGACTACGAGCTAAGACATACTTTTTATCTCCTAATTCAGTACAGTTCCATTGGCAGAGGAGACGAAAGCCAAATTGTGTACTCTCTAAACACGAATCAGTGAAATTTCACTAATTTTAAGTAACTATTCACTTTTTATCAATGTGAGAATCAAATGTAGAATTAGTGAAATTATGTTGAGAAATCAGAAACACACAACATAAGCACAAGCAATTAGTAGAATAAATACAAATCACTTAACATAGTGTAACAAACCACAACACAATCAAATTACACCAACATTGAAATAGTGTAGATAATACTAATGTTACAAACCTAATCTCAAAAATGAATTATCTATGGAACTTATAAAACTTAAATTTTGTGCGTGTAATTATTGTGTATGTTTGTGTGGATACCATGACTCTACGAGCTTATACGCTCTGGCGTTGTCACGGCGGCGGCTAACCACGCGCTTAAGAGCGTGTTCCTTTAAATTTTCAATTAATAATGGAAGGTATTTCATTATAAGGATGCGACATATAAGACTTAAAACGGATATAGTATTAGTACAATATTTACTTTTTTTTAACGTCCTCATCGATAGAATAAGAAACTTGCCACTTCAGTAGCGTCTATTTCATCTCTGATATCCTGATATGCTTTGACAGCTAAAGTAGTTCGTCGCCTATGTCTACCTGTTTGTGGTGAACCATTTAAATGGCTGAAACTGCGCGTATTACCCACACGATTCAAAGAACAGAAATTATGACTATAAATGTCAAAAAATCTATAATTCTCTTGAACCATTGGCCTATTTAGAATACTATATAGCAAAATGAAAATGTTAAGATATTAAAGAAATTAATTAAATGTAGTGACACCAATATTATTATAAAATATGATATATGACATGCTATCTTTTTTTTTGTCGTCAAGCGAAGCTCGTTACGGGTTTTTAATTTCCGCTTCGCTCTGGCACGACATTAACGGATAGGGATGACGTTGACTTATCCGGGAAACGTGTGACGTTTTCAAAATTAAAAAATAATTATATTCTTAACGTTAATATAATAAACGGCTGTTCTCTTATATTTACGCGAATTTCACTCATTTAATTAAAAGTCTATACCGGATTTTATCGCGTTTTATTCACGTTTTTCTCGGGGGTCCTTCGGACCATGGACGCTGTAAAGGATCCGAAACGTCAAGAAATAATTTTAAAAATTGGTAAACTGTAATTTTTTTTAATAAAACGAGATAAAATCCGTTATAGCGTTTTAATTAAATAATAAACGGCTATTATTATATCTTTGTACCGTTTGCAGTCGAAATACTCGGAACTTGGAGTAGTAGTGCAAAAAAAATTCTAAGAGAATTGACCCCATGTCTCATAGCCTTCACTGGTGACAGGAAAGCTCGTGCATTTTTTGCCCCGAGATTAGGAATTGTGATTAAACGGAGAAATGCTGTTAGCATTCTTGGCACTATTCCATGCGGACATAATTTATATCACAATTATCTGTAAATAATAGATTTTTAAGGTTTTCATTGTCAATGTGTATAAAAATTTAATATTTCACCCTCTTAAACTTCTTTAAAACGCAATACAAACACAAAGAATATAACAAAAACAACACATATAGACATCTAACTTGTCATTAAAGAATCTGCTAACTGTGACAACGATCTATTATCGACCGCCTATTATACTACACAACCTTGACTCAACAAATTTGTAACTATGCACTCTATTTTATTTGTGGTGTGCAATAAAGAATAAATAAATAAACGATCTTTAAAAACATAGTTCTTAAACATGGATAGTCGTAATAAGTTTTAAAAATAAATAAAAGTAATGCTCACAGAAAACAACAAAAACATATACTATAAAACTTGCACTCAATAAAGAATCTTAGGTTTTAACAGAATTTTAGGTTTTAACAGAATCTTAGGTTTTAACAGAATCTTAGGTTTTAACAGAATTTTAGGTTTTAACAGAATCTTAGGTTTTAACAGAATCTTAGGTTTTAACAGAACCTTAGGTTTTAACCTAGTCCTTCATCATTGTCAGTCCAAATAAACTTCAGCGGCCTCACCTTATACATTTATTTTTGTATTGTATTTTTTTTTTAGAATACACCACACATTTTTTGTTCTATTTTAGAATTCTGGGAATAAAGTCTAGTATTAGATCTTATTGAACCCCTCTGAGTTTATATATTTATTCCTTCCCATCCCCCTGATATTTATATATTTATCGTTCCCTTGGCTTTTCTGTTTTATCATCTAATTTCAAAATATTATATCTTAACCTATTAACCTTAATACAGGTACCGATTTCAAGCTTTAACCTAATAATGGATTTTAAGGTATCATTTTACGTGTACCTAATTAATGGCAAAAAGACTTATAGAAGATATATTTTTACCAACTCAATAAACCCAAATCATTAAGAAACATGTAAAATTTATACAGCTAACAATTACGGATACTTCATTTAAAAAAATTTAGAGCATTCTGATTATATTTTATTATCCTTTATCGCCTTATTGATTATATCGCGAGAATTTTAATGTTTACATCCTCCTGGTTCCTCCGCTGGTCCAACTTCCAACTCCTATTGCGAATTCCTTCACACTCTTCCAATTTTTAATTTAATTTCTATAACGTACACACTATAAAATTGTGCAATTCGCTGCCTTCCTGAATTCGCTCTACCACATTTATATATTTTTTTCAAATAAGTTTAAAGAGCATTTGCTGTCCATGTAATTTCATCTATGTGATATATACTGTATTATAATATTATTTAAAAATGTTTTCTATTGTGAAATCGCACATCTACCTCATCTAATTTCTGTCTATAATCATTCCTGAATCATTCCGGGTGTGTAGGGAGAAATTTCTTCTTCATTTTTCACTTCACATGTATCTTTTTATAATACTGTACGTATAATAAAGTGTTAAATAAGATTATTCTACCAACTATTACGTCTAGAATCTAACGAATTCATTGCTTTGTTGAACATTCCCGTGGATATGATCAATGTAATTTACTTCATCCATTAATAATAATAATAATAATAATAATATCGTGATATCTGCCAACGGTTTGATCCCGGTTAGCCTCGCTCACCACCTGAGGCAGCTGGGTATCCGTGACGGTTCGCTCGCAGCCAGGATGCAGAAGGCGGTATTACTCGACTCGGCTAGGATTGTCCGCCGATTTCTCAGTCTACAGCCCTAACCCCCGGCCGTTTGATCTCCCTGCCGGGGCGTAATCCTCCACCCGCTTATATTTATCTATGTAAATTTAAGTAAATTTATTATATTCCTTATATAAGTATTGTATTATATTATATTTATTTATATGTGTATATGTATATATTAAACGGGTGGAGTGTAGCAATAAGAAAATAATAATAAATGAAACCGAATACGCCTGACCTCGTCGCCTTTTGGCGAAACATATGGTCACGGGAGGTAGAGCATGAGGAGGGCCCTTGGATTGCGGCGGTTCAGGAAGCATGTGCTAGAATCGAACCGATGAACCCGATCACCATCTCTTCGGAGAACGTAGCTGATGCGGTCCGTCGGGCACCGAACTGGAAGAGTCCGGGGATCGACGGTCTGCATCACTATTGGCTGAAAGGGTTCTCGGTATGCCATGCGACCTTGGCTCGACAATACCAAGAGGCGATAGAGCGGAGGACGCTTCCGAACCTCTTCACTACTGGGATCACTCACCTAGCTCCTAAGTCCACCAACACTGCGGATCCTACCAACTACCGCCCCATAACGTGTCTGACTTCCATCTACAAGACACTGACATCCGTTCTGAGCTGCAAGATTTCTCGTCATACTGACGAATTTAACATCTTGTCTGCAGCTCAGAACGGATGCCGTGGAGGCGGCCGCGGCACAAAGGAGCTCCTTATCATTGACTCTGTTGCGGGCCAGCTTGTCAAACGCAACCGTCGGAACTTCTCTGCTGCCTGGATCGACTACAAGAAGGCATTCGACTCGGTGCCTCATTCATGGCTTCTGAGGGTCCTCGAGCTGTACAAGATCGACGGTGCAGTTCGAGACTTCCTCGAAGTATGCATGGGGCAATGGAGTACGATCCTTTGTCTCCAGGGCGAGAGACTGACGACGGGTGCCGATGACCGAATCCGGATACGAAGGGGTATTTTCCAGGGTGATTGTCTGAGCCCACTTTGGTTTTGCTTGTCCTTGAACCCTTTAAGCACTCTGCTGGAGCGTTCGGGGACAGGCTTTCAGTTTCGGAGAGGAGGTACTAAAGTCTCTCACCTTCTCTACATGGATGACCTCAAGCTGCTGGCACCTAATCCTGCACGCCTTATGGAGTTGCTGAAAATCACTACTGAGTTCAGCGGCTCCATCAGGATGCAGCTTGGAGTGGATAAGTGTGCGGTCGTGCATGTAGACAGGGGACAGGTGACGCAATCGGCTGAAATTAGCCTAGAGATTTCTAACTTCAAGACCCTCTCCGAAGCTGAATCATACCGGTATCTGGGCATGTCACAATGCATAGGGGTGCAGGAGGTGGATATGAAACAGGCGGTTTGCGAGGTCTTTTTTGGACGCCTGACAAAAGTTCTTCGGAGCTACTTGTCGGGCGCCAACAAGGTCCGAGCTTATAACGGCTGGGTCATGCCCACTCTTTTGTACACATTTGGCGTGCTCAGATGGACTCAGACCGAACTCGACGCCCTGGACAGAAGAGTCCGCACGACTATGACTTACCATCGCATGCATCACCCGAAATCGTCGGTCATGAGACTGTACATCCCACGGAAGTGTGGTGGCCGAGGCCTATTAAGCGCCAAGTCCATGCATAACCGGGAGGTGTGCAGCCTCAGGGCCTATTTTGAAACGAGGAGGGAGAGCACTATGCATGGTGATGTTGTAGTATGTGACAAAGGTCTCACCCCCTTATCCCTGGCCAAAGAGGAATGGCGAAGACCGGTTGTACTTAGCACCTCTGACCGGGAGACCGTATGGATGGAGAAGGAGCTGCATGGACGGTTTTACAAGGCGCTCCACGCACCTCACGTGGATGTTAAGGCCTCCGTGCAGTGGCTGCGATTCGGGGACCTCTTTGGGGAAACCGAAGGTTTTGTCTGTGCAATACAGGATCAGGTGGTCAAGACGAACAACTACCGAAAGCACATTCTGAAGGATGGCACTCCCGACTTCTGTCGAGCTTGTCGTCATCCCGGCGAGTCACTCAGACATGTGCTTTCGGGGTGTTCAGCGCTTGCCAACACTGAGTACTTGCACAGACATAACCAAGTGGCCAAAATTCTTCATCAAGAGCTTGCTCTTATGTATTGTCTCTTGGAACAGAGGATGCCGTATTACCAGTACACACCGGTGCCAGTACTCGAACGCGACGGAGTCCGGCTCTACTGGGACCTGCCTATTGCCACGGACAGGACGATACTGGCGAACAAGCCTGATATCGTGGTAATGGATAGGGCACAGTCGAGGGTGTTTTTAGTGGACATTACCATCCCTCATGACGAGAACCTCGTGAAAGCCGAAACAGAGAAAAAGCGTAAATATCTGGATTTGGCACACGAGATTGTCGACATGTGGGGTGTTGAGTCCACTGAAATCATCCCTATCGTGATATCTGCCAACGGTTTGATGCCGGTTAGCCTCGCTCACCACCTGAGGCAGCTGGGTATCTGTGACGGTTCGCTCGCAGCCAGGATGCAGAAGGCGGTATTACTCGACTCGGCTAGGATTGTCCGCCGATTTCTCAGCCTACAACCCTAACCCCCGGCCGTTTGATCTCCCTGCCGGGGCGTAATCCTCCACCCGCTTATATTTATCTATGTAAATTTATGTAAATTTATTATATTCCTTATATATTGTATTATATTATATTATATATGTGTATATGTATATATTGAACGGGTGGAGTGTAGCTATTGTGATAATAATAATTATTATTACTTCATCCATTGAATCGTAAAACCTAATTTTAACATCTAAAGCCTTAATTACGAGGTTATCTTAAATCACTCCGTTTGTTTCAGGATGGGACATTTTCCCTCGCTGACTTTACTGATGCTTACCAAGAGAACGAAGTTCAGCGCGTGATCCGCGCTTATGAGAACTCGATCTCAATTGACATACACTGCTCGACCGGCGGCGGCGAGTGGCACAAGCTACCTGACATGCCGTTCGTCAAACACTGCAAGATCAGAATCAACCCCACTGATATACTCGACTCTGGCTCACAAGCCATCAAGGATTTTGTCAGTAAGTACTTCCTTAACGTAGCTAAATATTCCATAGGAGTTTTTGCGTAACCAAAATATTAATTCATAATCAATTGGAAGACATTCGTCAATGAACAGATAAAATATGTAGTAATCCGCTCTAAATTATATTGAATATTTGTACAATATGAAATATGAAAATTCTACTCTTACAGTGAAGAACATTGGGTACACCGCCTAATTAAATATTGTATTATTTGATTATAACAAATGTAAATACTACACAACAGACAGTAGCACAGTTGCTCTAAATTGATTATAATATGTATAATAGTCAAGAGTTTCGTTACTTTAGTTTCAGACACATAACTTAATTAGAAGGAACGGCCAAGCATAATACTCGTGAGACGCACAAGTTTTGTTGCATCGCAATTTCTCATACAATTTACAATTTGAAACTTGTCATCAATTTTCTTTAGTATAAGATTAAAATCCTTAGTTTAAAGTAGGATTTTATCTGGTTTTATTGTTACCAAATTAACCATAAAATTGTATTTCTTTTGCTAATATTAACACAATAAAATTTAAGTGCTAACATCGGACAGATTTCATTAGATTCGCGTGATCTAAAACAGACAAAACTTCGTCGTTTAAATTTATCTCTGCTTTTGATGTCTCAAAATAAATCTTGACTGTTTCTTGAAAACCGCTCTATTTATATATGGAATAATTTCTATAGTAATATCAAGTTATTGGGCACTTCATTAAATAATAAATGGACTTAGGGGTATGTACCTTCCCAAAGAGTGGACTATTATTATAATGATATATATGTACATTCAAGGAGTAAAATATTAATGGAAATATCCCATTCTGCTTAATATGTAACGTGTATGAAAGTTTGATTGTGTGTGTGTGTTTGTTTTTATGCATATGTATGATTAAATACCTGAACTTATTATCATAAAAGGCTAGGAATCAACGTGTTAATATATATTTTCGACTTTGTAACTTATATTTCGCAACATATTAAGCTGTTTGAATTAATTACGAGTATAAAATAGTTGTTGGTTAGAAAATACTAAAGGGTAGGTTAACATTACATAGTAAGCGCCGAAGTGCTGTTACGTTAACTCACGTTAAGGTAATTAAAAATACATTGTTTAATGTTTTTAGCGTTTCTGCTAAACTATCCAATTTGTTTCATAGACATAGCTTAGTACATGAGGAAAATGAGCTTAAGACAAAATGATATCGAACTCAAAATTGACTAAAAACTATCAAATATTGGTACTTTTACGGCTATTTATTTAGAACACTGCACAAATACTACGTTAAAGCTTTAATAAAATCGTAATAAAAAGCATTATTTGTGTCAAAACGTACACATTTTATAGTTGAGTAGCATTTATTTAAACTATTATTTTTAAGAACGATTTAATTGTTTGTCTGCAATTAATAAACAATGAAATAAATTTAATAATTCTTTGAAGTATAAATGACGTTTTACGACCAATTTTAGCGGAACAATAAACATAATTGTCAATACAGGTAAATCCGAGTCTTGTGTTTTATTAGTTACCTTACTTAGCTTACTCACAACCTTATTTTAGTTATTTTGAGTTAGCTCAAATAATTTTAAATATATCCAATCAGAGAATAATAAATTAATTCAACATATCTCGATAAAGAAGAGGCTTTTTCCCAGTAGTGGGACGTTCACAGGCGAATTAATAGTTCAATTCAATCAGAGAATCTTAACTTTCTTGTTCGTCACATAATTTTCCACAACTAATCCGTTAAACCTTTTGCTATTTTCCATATGAATGAAAACTATTTAGCTGTACTGGAGAGCGTCACTGTTTTAACATTCAAAACTAATGACGCGTCTTGTACTACAAATTGAATAGAAGTAATTGAACCTACAAATAATAGTTCTAGTAGCATTGAAGTAATCACCGAAATATAATAGGGGCTATTGTGCATCGTTCTCTTAAACATTGACAAGTGCATGTTTAGACATGTTTAGACAATTACTGTACTTCTATGCGATTTAATGAAGATTGTTACAAATACGTTCCAGTATCGCAATAATTTTATTTTAGACTAGAAAAAAAAATGTAAAATAAAAAAATATATTATGTTAGGATATTCTTGTCCTCCAAATTCTACTCTTTAAACATGAATTAGTGAAATTTTCATTAATTATGTTAGTGAAAATATGTTCACTATACCTATATCAGTGAATTACAATAACAAGTTAGTGAACACTCACTAATACACATAAACATATTTAATGATTAAATCACTGGACTCTTATATTCACATATTCATACATTGAATTGTCACTAATTCTGCGTGGTACGATTCTCAAATTGATAAAAAGTGAATAGTCACTTAAAATTAGTGAAATTCCACTGATTCCTATTTAGAGAGTAATATCAAAATTTAAGGCTTAAAATTTAATTAGAAAAGTAAATTGAAATATGCGAAATTACTTCAATTAGAATACGTATACCCTTAACTTGGTCCGTAGAAACTGACTTGAATTATACTAGTAAATATTTATTGGAATAAATGCTAGACATAACAAATATTGTCTATCGATAGCAAAAGTCATTAGCGCGGGTGAAAAAATTCACAATTCGTGTTGAATGTTTTTTGAATTGATGGCATTTTGATTCGTTAAATTGCAAATAGATTTCAGTCGAGCAAAATTCCTAGAATAATTTGATTTTTTTTTATAATTAATCATATCTGAATTTATAAATGGATATACTTTGAGAGGTTATTTTTTCAATTTGTCGTAATATCTATCTTTTTAGAGGTGAAATATCAAATGGGACATGTGAAAATTTTGATACCTAGACACCTAATGAGTCTGTCTCCTCCATCATTCTAAACTCTTTAACATAAGACTTCCCTCTGAATTGATGATTTTTTTTTATCGTAACATCTTATAATATTCAAACCTAAATAGTACTACTATTGGTTTGAACTTAACTGAATCAAATCATCCTGTTAATGTCCCACTGCTGGGCATATTCTCCATATACAAGAAAGGTTGGAGCTTAAGTGTTTAGGGTGTTAGGAGTTAATGAGTAACGATCGTTATCACATGTCTATGATAACAACCGGAACCGACTGCTTTACTCATTCTCCGAGACACGGTGGGAAGATCCATTAAAATCCAAACCAAAGACCAATATTTGTACAAATACAAATATCTGCATCCTTGCCCTTTACCCAGTAGTGAGGACGTGTAGAGGTTTCAGTCCAGTTCAATATCTTAATAACATTCCTAAATTACTTTATTTCATGTTTATTTATGTATTTACTTTAATTATATTATACTCTATTTCTTTTATATAAAACTTGGCTAGTTGTTTAAAATCTAAATTGTAAATCTATTTCGAGACCAAATATAATTGTTATATGTTCTACCGAAATTGTTTAACAACAGAACTTTCGGTTCATAATAATAAAGTTATATAACAACCGTAATAACACCGCTCGAACACAGCCCTATTGTTGGAAACGTCACTAACTTACCCGCGTACGTGAAATTACAAATTCCCTGCAGTTAATTTGTCGTTACGAGTTTCTGCAAAGTTGGACTGCCTGAAGCGTTTCTACGGTTTCTAGGACAACAAATTCCAGACATCGAACAAGTTTAAATACTAATGGATTCTTTGATATATGTATGTTTATTAACTCGTATAAAAATTTTACAATAAAAAAATATATATATATATATATAAAGTATATGTAAGAAATATTTATATTTTTCAAAATTGTTTTTTTCCAATTTTGTAAATTGTCACAATCGTTATAAAAAGGAATAATAGAGGATACTTTAATATATTTGTTTGAATATTCGTTTTAAATAAAGTTTAAAACAGATTTAAAACCTTTTAAACAGATTAATATTACCTGTAAAATATAATTATATTTTAAAAGTAAACATTGTTAAATAAATTCTAGGCTTTCAAGCAACCCGTTGTCTGGTTATTAAACAAGCGAATGTATTAGTATGTTATATTTAATTTTAGACTTCGTAAATACCTTTTTCATGTATGTACATTAGGTTGCGAATTACATCAATTTTATAATGTAACAACTCCTGTTTATTTTACATGAGGAATATTTCTCTGCGGTCAATATTTGCTCTTATAATTTGCGCAGGATTTTTTTGTTTAATTTTTATAACCGCAAGTAAAATAAAAATAATATACCTACTTCATTATCTTTAAACTTCATTTTTCATATTTATAGTTACTGGATAAAATTGTAAAAAATATGTACGTTAATTTTCAAGCAAAATTATATTTGCAATGTAATTGACATATAAAAATATACACAATTGATTTAAAAGAATAAGGTCCAGTGTTACTGGTTGATAATAAAATTTATCTCGCACATAAGTTAGCGATAAACTAACAAAGATTTTATAAGCAGGAGGGGGAAAATGCCCTAACTATTGAATTTCTAGCCGTCTCTTTACGGCAGAAACAGCATTCCGAGCAGGTAGTAGTTTGAGGTAGTACTTGAACTAGAATTTATAAATTGACGATTTAAAAATTTCTAACAAAGACAACTCGATTAATATTTATTCTACATTTAATTTAAACACATTTTAGTAATTAGAAAGAACGAATCTAAACAAGCTTGTTCAAGTGATTACTTAGAATTTAAAATTATGTTCATCTTTTTTGAAACAAATACGCTGAAACACAAAGTTTTAACGGAAACAGTAAAATTAATTCATCATGAATCATCTCTTAGAGAACTTAACGACACGGTACATTTTATAATAACAGTTTAGCTCAGTTCTTTCCGTGTAAATGAACATTTTAAATACACTGTACTCATTTTACTATCCGGTTTACTGTCGCTTCATAACACGGAAACCTTATAGTTTATGGTTTTCTATATTTTATTCTTAACTTTCATATTAAGACTATGGAAATGAGCTCTACTATATAAACATGAATCAGTGGAATTTCACTAATTTTAAGTGACTATTCACTTTTTATCAATATGAGAATCGTACCATTCAGAATTAGTGACTATTCAATGTATGAATATCTGAATATCGAAGTCCACTGATTTAATCATTGATTATGTTTATGTGTATTAGTAAGTATTAACTAAGTTGTCATTGAAATTCACTGATATATAGTGAATATAACTTCACTAACTTGATTAATGAAAATTTAACTGATTCATGTTCAGAGAGTACTCTAAACCATTTACCTTTCCTATAGGTACCATCATTGTACTTATAAATTTTATAAGAGTTTTTACCCGACTGCGACAGAAGGAGGGTTATGTTTTTCGAGTGTATGTATGTATGTATGTATGTATGTATGTCCATTTCTTTGGCACGCCCTACAGCCCAAACGGCTGGACGGTTTTTGACATATGAGGTGTCGTTGGATTTGTCTAAATTGTAGTTGTGACATAGGCTATATAAATTTTCAAAATGGCGCCCGCAAATGGCGGAATGAGGGGGGGGGGAGTTGAATTTTTTTTTCTTACTGTAGCAATATGGGTATCAAATGAAAGCTAGTAAATTGTTTTCTTCTTTTTAGTTTATAACTAGCAAACCCGGCGAACTCCGTTTCGCCACCAACTTATTTTCGTGAGGGATACTCACACCACGTACTGACGCCATGCAAAACCATTTTGTTTTGTAGTACATGCTATGTATCAGAGATGGCGCTGTATGTGAAAAATGATTTTCCCTGTTTTTCTGCTTTTCTGTTGAAAATTTTCCTGAATTTAGTTTGCTATAAAGCTCACGGAGCCCGAGACCTTTCCAACGAATGCAAAACCGTGGAAATCGGTTCGTGCGTTCTGGAATTATAGCGTCAGGAAGGAAAACCCGACTTATTTTTATATTATAGATAAGAGTATTTTACGCAGTCGGGTTTTTTGATTTTTTTAATTAAGCATACTTGTTTGCAACTTAATTCCTAATTGGTTTCAACCAGAACTAACAAACAAGGTTACATATACTATGACCTAAATGGATAGGAAGCCTGTCCCTTCTCGACCTAATCAATAACCGAGACAATATTTTCGCTTCACTTCCAGTATTTATAATAAAATTTTAAACAAATTTCTGGAAGTAATTTAACGTGATATTATAATATTTTCTCATTATAATATTAGAGGCTCGCAGGTTATAGAGTATCTGCTCTCTTAACATGAATCAGTTGAATTTCACTAATTTTAAGTGACTATTCACTTTTTATCAATATGAGTAACGTACCATTCAGAATTAGTGACTATTCAATGTATGAATATGTGAATATCAGAGTTCACTATTCATTAATTTGATCATTGAATATATGTACGTGTATTAGTGAGTATTCACGAACTTGTTATTGAAATTTACTGATATGTCGTGAATACAGCTTCACTAACGTAAATAATGAAAATTCAACTGATTCATGCTTAGAGAGTAGCATGAGTAACGAATATACACCCCGTATATGATAAAAACTGGGAACGACGGCTTTACGTGCTCTACGAGGCACGGTGAGCTTACTTGCGACCGATTCCGTTAAGGTGACTACTCCCACCACTACACCACAACGATTGTCAAAAAAATAAATATATAAAAATGAATGAACACAGCACGACTTCCGGACCCAATAAGTTCATTCTGCATGAATAGGAACGGTTAATAGTAATAATTTAAAATTGTATAAAAAGCGGGGTATATAACAATTAATTCATTATTCGGACACCCACTACCTCAGTCCCCCGAGATCATGGACGCTGTAAAAGGTCCGAAACGTCGAGAAATAATTTAAAATATTGTTAAACTGTAAAGTTTTAAATAAACGCGATAGAATCCGATATAGACTTTTAATTAAATATAAAAATGTTGTCGAAAAAAAAAAAAATATATCGTTACAACAAGAAATGAAATTGTTCCAAGGGCGCATTATCTTAAATCAAATTTATTTGTGGCTGACGTAATAAAAGTAAATTATCTCAAGATTACTTTTATCTCGCTAAATGTCTTAAGATGTTGTTGCGAGATAGAAATGTAAAAATACAAGTTAGAGGCTTACAAATGAACCCAGAGGGATAAGTTTTCAGTATCCGAAAATTTTATAAAACCTTCAAAGAAGTACATTGTTAATTCCAAGTTGTAATTAATTAAATCTGTTTCTTTTTTGTCTTTAGTATTTCACTAATTACGTTAAAATTGAGAATACTAAGAATTGAGAATACTAAGAATTGACGGCCGTCTGGTCGAGTGGTCAGGCAACTGGACACTTTACGCAGCGGTCGCGGGTTCGAATCCCGCCAGGTGCAGATAATCTGTATGACGAATATAGATGTCTGCACCGGGTCATGGATGTGTATTTATGTATATATGTATTTATATCTTAAATTAATTTCCGTTCCTAGTACCTGTAACACAAGTTCTTACGAACTTACCACGGGGCTAGGTTAACGTGGTGTGATTGTTCGTTAATATTTATTTATTTATTTATTTATTTATTTATTAGTAATTCTGCTGCGTATTATTATTTTTTTTGGCACGAGTTTTTACTGTTATAGATTTAACGTACCACAATCCCATACTGAATCAGTGCAATCGATTGCATTTTTGCATTGCATTCATAATAATAGACTTATAAATTTTCTTAATTAATAGGCGATTTTAATGTCGGAGTACTCTGCACCAATTTCAAACAATATTACTACATTAGACAGCCTGTTAATTGATATATCTTTACGCTATAATACACAACTATACCGTTGAACTTTATGGTTTCAAGGAACGGAAGCTGTAACTGAAAATATATATTAATCTTATAGTCAAATTTTAACAGTATAATTAAATATGATTAAAAAAAAAATAACCAAACACATAACAATAATAAAAAAACTACTTGCGTAGTTTTACGTAAAAAAATTTATATCGCTACATCACTACATATTATAAAATAAAGTCCTCTGTCGTTTCTGTCTGTTCGCGATAAACTCAAAAACTACTGCACGGATTTTCATGCGGCTTTCACCAATAGATAGAGTGATTCATGAGGAAGGTTTAGGTACATATACATACCCCGGGCGTAGCCGGGTCGACCCGTTAGTCTATTTAAAGTCAAACTAACTTCCACTCATTAATAAATACCCTTTCTTCAACAGCGTACCTCGAACCATACATAGTACCCGCAAGCCTGGAACAACTGCTCGTCTCCAGTGACGTGGTGGGCAACATCCGCTTCAGCCACCCGACTTTATACGTCTTCCCTGGAGGCCAGGGTGACGCTGCATTATTCGGCATCAACGGATTTAACATGCTTGGTAAGTGAAGATGAATTGTATTTGAATACATTTTTATAGGGCTGTCACAGTCGAAAGCAGTTTAAATACTTACAAAGCCACCGATAATAATAGATATTTGATCACACTGTTTTTCACAGCATAGTCGAAGTCAATTAAATATTTAGGAATAACTCAAAAACTACTCGTCAGATCTCGCTCAACTTTAAATGACAAGCAGTAGCTTTCTAATATAAAAAGAATCATCAAAATCGGTACACACATAAAAAATACCTACTTTTTTAAGTCGGTTAATAATACGAATGATTGACGCACGCAAAGGTGCAGTGGTCACAGCAAGAACGCTTACACACCCACACACAAACACACGAACGTTTACGAATTAAAATCTGGTTCATGAGAAAAACAATAATATAACATACAGACGCTTACTATAGTCTGAGTAGTTTTGTTTGTGTTGTGAAATAACATTTACAATTTAAGTACAACATCTGTAATGTTACAATATCTGTAAACAATATCACATACATATACCAAATAAATAAGTAGAAACTTATTTTGTATTTGTATTTTGGTATCATTAAAATAAACTTTAACACGAAAACCAGTGAAAAACTAAAAGTTGAAAAAGCGCAGAATGGATAAAGAGCGAAATTTAATTTATCTGCAATCGTAGTATTCAGAAAGAAAAAAAAAATGAAAAAAATGAAACGCCAATAAGATTTTTCTAGATCGTAAAATAAATATTATTTGATAAAAGAAAAGTGCTAGATGGAAAACCAATATTCCGTTTGGCGCTGTGCCGAGACTCTTCAGCCAAGGCCGGCGGCGGCGTAGCCTCCGGGGCATCCGTGATTTAAGCCTCTTAGCGCCGACGGGACGATATACGAGTTTCTTGTATTTTATTTATATTAATACTAATGTGATTGAAAGAGTTATTGTTGTAATATATAAAACTAGACGATTGTCATCAGAAAAATCGTGATATTTAAAGTTTTTTAACGTGTCGCAATTTGTTTTTAAATTAAACTAAGTATATATGTATATAATTATAATAAAATGATAGGAAAGTCAAAACTGTAAATTGAATATTTTCTTAAAAGAATACTTGGGGTGTGATCTACAATCGATACCGAAGCCAAAAATGTAGTTTTTAGAATTTTTGTCTATTTGTCTGTTTGTCTGTATGTATGTCCGGGATAAACTCCAAAAGTACTGCATGGATTTACTTCAAATTGGGCACGAATATTATTAAGAAGTCGGGTCAACATATAGGCTACATATTATCACGCTATCACCTAGGGGGAATGAGCAGTGAACCTTTATTTCTTCAACGCATTCTGTAACAACATGTAATCTAATAGCGTTGACGCAGACGAAATCGCGGGCAGCAGCTAGTTATTCATACTTGTTAAACATACTTTTGTGATATATGCCCCTAACGATCAATGATATTTAGTCTACATATATTAAAATATTTTATTTATTATATAGTTTATATAAATAATTAGTGTCCGACCGAAACAGGTTTTTCAGCCGAAACCGAAACCAAACTTTCGGCCTTGCTCTCAGTTTCGGCCGAAACCGAAACCGAAACCGAAACCAGCGTGGTTAGGTGTAGTCCTACCTTAATACCTTCTGCCTTACATCGTTAGTTATAGTAATCTGGCAACGTTGCTCTGAGTGTTTTATATATTTTTGTTTATGTGGTCTTAGTATATACAAATAGTATTGCGCTTTCTAATAATAGTTTTATTAAATTAAAAAGATGAGATTGTTGTGCACAGTGTTGCCAGATCACTATAAATTTAAAATTAAAATTAATTGTTATAATTTTAATATTTCGATAACAAAACCGTGAACTTTTATTTTTAGCTTATTCTAAAAACATTTTTCAACACTCTCCTAGTTTTTTTTTCCCAATTTTTTTAATATAATAAAAAATCGGAAATTTTACATACATAAATGGGACATTACTCTCAAAATCGTCTTTAAATATCTCGCGATCTAAACCGTCAAAAAAGAATTCATAAATAAAGCTATTTTGAACCCGTGAAAAAGTTTTTAGCCGAATCTATCGAAAAGTGGTTTCATGCTGGAACTACCTTAAACATATTTAAAATTTTAATTGTAACTAACAACTAAAATCTAGTTCGTTTTTACCTGACTGCGCGACGCAAAGAAGGGTAATGTGTTTACCATTACCTGACTGCTCGACGCAAAGAAGGGTAATGTGTTTATCATTAACCGACTGCGCGACAGAAAGAAGGATAATGTGTTTATCAGCCTATGTATCTATGTATGTATGTTTGTTCCTATGTGGCGTTGTTGAGATCAAACGCGTTGACCGATTTTAATGACTCTTACGTGAATCAATTCATCTTAACTCCGCGAATGTCACTAAATATATGATAATAATAAATATTCACCACAGCCACAACCAGATGCCATATTGTCAAAAAAAAGATGAATTACGTCAAGTGGGGTTTCGTTGAATAGGTATTCAAAAATGATTTTTAGGATTGTCTCATTTTTTTTCAAATAATGGTTTAGAATATATAACGATTTAAATTAAGTTTTAAACAACCAGTTCCCCTTATTTTCATACATAAAATATGTACTTATATACTTTATTATTTCGTTATTCTGCCCTTATTAGGCGGGGATAGTAGCAGTGATATCCTGGTGCTAGTGGTAAGTATGGTTGCAGACTGCGAAAGCAGAGGTCGGTTTCAAATCCAAGGCACATAAAACAAGGGAGAAGAGGCGTGGGTCTCGGCGTCTTGGGTCTCGGACTGTGATTGCGAAATTTACCATCTTATAATTATAATAACGAATCCAATGAATCCTAACCAAAAAGTGTATAATAAAAATAAAATTAAAAAAAAACCGGACTGCGTAAAAAAACTAAAATATACAGATGAACTAAAAGATACAGATAGATGAAATTAAAAAATTAAAAATAAATTAAAAAGAAAAAAACAAGCCCAGCAGTTTATAATGTTGTCAAAAGTAATACTGAACAACTACACCCTTGAAATAGTTTTATAATCGATACACACATAATCAAATCATAAACTCTTTGCAAAATAGAAGGATTTATAGTCGGAATCCATTCTTTAACCGATCAAATCTTAAAAAGGAGCCATGTAAAATTTAAATGAGTCCCGGCTGTTAATCCTTCTATTTTGTAAAGAAAAAAAAAAAAGAATATAACTTTTTACAAAGTTTACAAAAAACTTTAGATGAATCGCTAATACTTTTTTCAAAAAATACTGCCAAATCGGAATTTTTATTTTTGTTTTTGTGACATTTTTTACTGACTGAAACAAATGAAGTAATTATTATAAGATAAATAATAAAATTACTGTAATAACTGATGAGGTAGGCACATGGCTTTCTGTCTAAATTAGGGAAAATTTATTGGGGTAAATAAATATGAATTATAAATATAAAAAAATACAGTACCTATCCAAACTGACTGAAGGATGAAGGATGAGGCGAGATGACTGAGTAGGTAATTCGCATAAGCTATACCTACACTTCTCACATAGTTAAAATTAAATAAACAAAGGTCATGAAATCCAGCGACAATTACGTATAAACACGTAAATTTGTCATTTAAAAATAAAACTCAACATGAAGTCCAATATTCGAGTTTCGGCGCGGCCGAAAGTTTCGGCCATTTTTTGGCCGAAACCGAAACTAAGGCCGAAACTAGATTTTTTGGCCGAAACTGGCCGAAACCGAAACCGAAACCGAAATTTCGGTCGGACATTATAAATAATTTAATAACGAGTAGGTATAGTCTTAGATTTCGAAGAATCAGTTATCACTCCTGAACATCCTCAAGTTCATAAGTTCATTAATTTGAATCATAATCACCGTATCTAGTTTTTACTGTGATAAAATTATCAGCAAAATTAACAGTGCAATAGATCCTAAATGAGACATATCAATAAAATAAACACTTAACATGAATCAAGTGCTGACATTTTAAACATTTAGGTAGAGTCAAAAGTAGAGGCAGCTACTTTTTTTTCTAAAGATTTCGGTCGATGCCTAATTAAGCCAACTAAACTCAAAGTTTAGATTGAACACTAATAAGCGTTAAAAAATAGGACAAAACCGTCTCACACAGATGACAACGACGTCACAAGTAAAAAAGAAAAATTATATCAAGGCCAACTTTGGCTTTGAGCCAGACATGACGAGAAAAAAATAATGTATGCTGTTTAAGCGTTTTACCCGAACAAGGACGTGCGTTTTAAAACCTTTTTTTACCCGACTGCGACAGAAGGAGGGTTATGTTTTTCGAGTGTATGTATGTATGTATGTATGTATGTATGTATGTATGTATGTATGTATGTATGTATGTATGTATGTATGTATGTATGTATGTATGTCCATTTCTTTGGCACGCCTTACAGCCCAAACGGCTGGACGGTTTTTGACATATGAGGTGTCGTTGGATTTGTCTAAATTGTAGTAGTGACATAGGCTATATAAATTTTTAAAATGGCGCCCGCAAATGGCGGAATGAGGGGGGGAAGTTGAATTTTTTTCTTACTGTAGCAATATGGGTATCAAATTAAAGCTAGTAAATTGTTTCATTCTTTTTAGTTTATAATAAGAGTATTTTACGCAGTCGGGTTTTTTGATTTTTTTAATTAAGTATACCTACTTGTTTATATTAAGGATTAATTATACAGTTTACTGTCTACATATGTAATAAAAATGGATGCTGATGTTTGTGTATGAGAGATATTTAGGGGAAACAAATTATACGAATTTAATTTATAGCAGATAGCATGAGAAGGAAAAAAATATATATTGATATATGTGTGTTCGTTCCCGTAACTCCATTACTTGAAATTGGGTGCGATTTACACAGTAGTGATCCTGGAGATCTTCTAATTTATAATCTGGTGTAGTTCTCATCTTATAGACCAGAGATTTATAAAATTTTGATATTTCCACTGGTTTAGGAGCTTGAAGATGATTCCAATACTTCGACACAATCATTTTAATAGTATTTAAGATTTTAACACTATTACCACTTTATAACATAGTGAATTTAAATTTAGTTTAGTTTAAAAATCTAAAGAGCTACAGTAATGACATGTATTCGATAATACTCTATATTACTCTATAAACTATTGTAGTGAAATCGCATCGAAGTTTTGTACAAACATTTTTTTTTAATATCATTTATTTTTTACTTTATTTTCATTTATTTGGAAAACAAACAGTTACAGTATCTCTTAGAATTAAGCAATAATAAGAAATAAACGTAAATCAGTTAAGTTTCCATTAATAAATAATACATTTATCGGTACAAATTAATAAGTTCAGTAATATTGTCGATAATTATTAACAAAATGGTAATGAGAAAATTACACTTCTTTAAAAAGTAAAACCATTGTCTTCAGTATCATTATACGAACTAAATTCACGATTAAAATAATGTTCATCTATCTGTATCAACGAACATCGTGCCATTACACATTTATAAGATTTTATTCGCGATCTCTTTGATAGCTATTAACCTGCAAAGGATCAGTCAACACTATTTAAGAGACATCTTTGTCCACCAGTAGGATATTTTCAGATTATTTCAACTTAATTAATTTATTCTTATAAAAATAGAACTAACGACTTTAAACTCACTTTTTTTTATTTTCGAATTGTTTTATTAAGACAATCTAAAGCCCTATTGTTTAACTTTTAAATTGTACATACATCGTTAATAAGTTGAAAGAAAGAAAATATTTAGTTTTTTTTTAGTGCTAATACATAATATGTTGGTTTATATCTTTAAAAAAAAATATGATAAAATAGAGAGATAAAACAAAAAAAAAGCAAAAAGTGGACAGACAGCCTGCGCCGTGATATTGTATCACGACTGCTGATTTTCAGTGCGCCCATTTGTGTGATTCCTCCAGTGGCGTATTATTAACTTAAATTCTTGTAACAAAAAGATAGAACGGATTTTTTTTTTACAATTTAAAAGTTTGTTATATCAGAAGTATATAATTATAATTATACTGTTAATAAAGGAAACATACAAATTAAATTATATAATAAACTTATTTTGTGTCTTTAATTTTAACTTCATTTTTTTGTGCATTATAACTGTTCAATGATCAAAATATTTTCAAATATTTTCTTTCATTAAATATTTTATTATTATGATATATAATAGCTGTATTTTTAACTGAAATAAATGTTAGTACGGTAGCTGGTTGCAAAATACAAATATATATATTAAAACATACATGGCAGACGTATTACTAGCATAAATTAGTCTGTGCTCCGTTAGTTTCTGCTCATTTCGCATTGTACAAGTTACAATTTGAGTTCGTCTGGACGAATCCTTTTCGGTAGTTATGTCGGAAATTGCTCTTTTGTTCACATCTGGCTCGAAGCCAGCGATACGTAAACCGTATATGTCTCGTTTAGGCGTTTTGTGTCTAGATTCTTCCACTTACATGTTTTATGGGGTGATATTTTTAAAACATTGCTGAATAAACGCTGTTCCATTTGTAAAATACGACCTAATTTATTTATTTATTTATTTATTTATTTATTAAAACTTTATTACACAATACATTAAATAATTATACAAAAGGCGGGCTTAATGCTAAAAACATTCTCTACCAGCCAACCTTAGGCGTACAAGAGCGGATGTTTGTGGGTGTGCAAAATTGAGTATTCGTAAAATTCACTTATGTCGTCTTTTTGTTCGGTAATGTTTATAATTAAGTTAAAAGTAAAAAAATAAAAAAGTAAAATTTGTAAAATTAATCAATTTGTTTTACTTGTAATTTATTTGATAAACATAGAAATTCGTACATTAATATCATATTTATGATATAATTTTGTTTTAATTTAAAAACCTATGTTTATTTTATATCAATATATTTGTATTCTATTTCTTATAGAACAAACAAAATAGATTAAATTTTATTTAATTTTTCTTTAATAATAATAGGTACGTTTATTCATTTTTTAGTGTGTGATGTAAATTGTTTAGTTTTCGATTCGTTAAGATAACTATTGCTAGAAAATTTTATAGGAATATAAAATATATTTAAATCTTAATATTTTTGAATGTGTGTGAATACACACTAAAACGGGTACTTACGAATGTAAACCGTTTTTTTTTTAATTCATACTCATGAAATCTTTCAAGTGACCTCGTTATTTTCTCAATTAAATATAACTTATGTACTAAGGTTGTTTACAAATGTATAAAAATACATAACGATACACATTGCCGACGTTAAGAGCACTTCCGTTAAGCACCGAGCTCGGAGAGCGTATGAACGACTTATAAATACTTATACAAATAGCTTAACAAAACTATAACAGTTATTTTTAATATATTAATACAATTTTATTAATATTGTAAGTATCAAATAGTTTACATAAAATAAATACGAAAAACAAAGATGTATGAGATAAATTAGAGACGCCTTAATAATTTATTAAAAATCTACACACGCTTTTATAGCCAGTATAAAATCACACTATAACCTAAGAAGTGGAAAATTAGACATAAATAAAATCATAAAATAGAAGGAGATAAATCATGAACATTTAACGGCAAATTTACGTAAGAGTAAAGAAAACGTCATTCGAAATAACCAAGTTGAATTAAAACCAGGCCGGTATCAGTTTTAAACAAAAACAGAAAAAAAAACTTTTCCAATTGTATTTCGTAGCATGTAAACACTGATTGTGAGTGCGAACTGAACGTCATCCGAGCCAATTTATTTTCCAATCAAGCGTCCAGTTCGTCGTATCAAAGATTCATCTCTACCACGAACTGTAGATCCATAACATATCATATTTGCTTTTATTTTAATCGAAAACGTTCTAAATCAAATCTGAATTTATTGGATTAGGTTATCCCTACATAATTATTATAAAACAAAGTCCTCCGTCGGGTCTGTATATCTGTTTATTTGCGATAAAATCAAAAACTACTGCACGGATTTTCTTGCGGTTTTCACCAATAGATAGAGTGATTTATGAGGAAGGCTTAGGTATATCATATCTCGGGAGAAGCCGGGGCGGGTCGCTAGTCCTTTATAAAAACAAGTTCTGAGTTCGGAATTGCTGTTTATATTGAATTAAAGTTAGAATGAGATGATCACTCGTCAGTTACGTGTTAGTTGATGAAAATGTATGTTCCGAAATTTAATTTGAAATATATTAGCACTTGAACTTTATTTCAATTAACGCGCGAGAACTAGTTATAGGTACGAGTATATCGCACGCACTAATGTTATACATTATAAGAAAGACAATATTTTATACGGACTAAAGAAAATATTAAAATAAATCCTCAACTAACAAAAAAAAAAACGACGACGAAAAAAACACCAAGCTTTATAATAGTAGGCAAACAAAACATGATCTATCTCTTTCGCGCTTGTAGGATTGATGAGTGTGAGAGAGATACATATTTTTTAAATGTGTATGCAGTCGACGTCACGCTGATGCTTACATATACAACAAAAGCACAATATGTGCTTTTACCGCTATACTTTAATTACCTACATTCATATTTTTTATATCAGTTTTGTTTTAAAACATAAAATATTTAATAAATACATAAATTTGTTCTACTTCAACGAATACTCCAACACGCCTTTATCAAAGCTCACTGAATATAAAACAGCCGTTGAATGCTTAATTTTAAAATACTAATGGTCTATAAAGAGTATCACTTTGATTAAATTTGCATAACTCTTAAACTTGTTGAATATATTCTGGTAATACTTTGGTCTTGCTATAAAAATGGTGTTTTAAGCCATCAGCGCCATCTATTATATTGTAGGGTAGATAGTAGATAGTCTCCTACTTCAGACTAGTAAAAATAACTCACAATCCGACATTATGACATTTTTTTTCGTCTCTTTTTGTTTATTGGACTTTTAATATAAATAAGATTATTTTAAAAATTATTATTATTATTTAAATGCTATGAAAAATTATTTTATATAACGTTATTACTATTTTTCGGTACTTAACCTTTTCTTCTCGAACGCCTTCCTTTTAATATACAAAATTCATACAATAACTTTTTATAGAGTAAAGCGATTATAAATAAATAAATATAAATATGTTTAACATACACACACGGTCGTCTGTTCCTAAGGTAGGCAACTTAGTGTCTGTGTTTTAGTTAACAGCTAACTGATAAGTATACATATATTTGTTTTTAATAACTATACATATAAATAATACATAAATAAATACAGATTACATTTACACTCAGACTCGGGGCGGGAATCGAACCCACAACCCTGGAGCAGAAAACAGGGCCACTGCCAACTGCGCACCGGGGCAGTCAATAGTCATATAGAAGGATTTTGATGAAATAAATGTTACACGATATCACAATAATTCAAAAAGTTCAGTAAACATGTCAAATAAATATATTCCAGGCACTTCTTGTCCACTGGGCGCTTTAGGCAGGTTGGCCTGGCCCTCGCAATCGATAACGCCCCTAATTCCTGCCAGATTAGTATCTGATAATCGATACTGCGATATTGAAAGAAACTCAAAAATATTAAAGTGAAAATTGTTCTTTAAACAAGTATGCTTAATTAAAAAAATCAAAAAACCCGACTGCGTAAAATACTATTATTATAAACTAAAAAGAATAAAACAATTTACTAGCTTTCATTTGATACCCATACTGCTACATTAGGAAAAAAAAATTCAACTCCCCCCTCATTCCGCCATTTGCGGGGGCCATTTTGAAAATTTATATAGCCTGTCACTACTACAATTTAGACAAATCCAACGACACCTCATATGTCAAAAACCGTCCAGCTGTTTGGGCTGTCGGGCGTGCCAAAGAAATGGACATACATACATACATACATACATACATACATACATACATACATACATACATACATACATACATACATACATACATACATACATACATACATACATACATACATACATACATACATACATACATACACTCGAAAAACATAACCCTCCTTCTTTCGCAGTCGGGTAAATAAATATAAAATATCCCATTATTTTATGATAAAATTTATTAATTTAATATAAGTTTAATTTAAGACGTCAAAATAAAACGATGTTATCTTAAGATTTTTCTCCATCAGAAGCTAAATTTCAATAAACTGTTTACTTTCCTCGCAGTTAAAATGGAATCAACAGTCCAATAATTAAAAAAAGAAGGCTGGACAAAAAAAAATAGAGCATGAAAATAAAATAAAATTGACTAAAAAACATTAACCGTAATATACATTTTTTACACCATAACATTGGTTAATCAAGAAAATACACGATCTTTCAAAAAATACACAAACTCTGTAATAGTACTAACGACTTACGCAGACTTATTACATTTTTCTTTATATTTAATTATTAAAAAAATAATAAAAGAATAGAAATGTAATTATTTTAAAACACAAAGCTACTAACAGTTAAACACCACATGCATTAACATATTTTAAATATTGAAACAAAGTATAATAATTCCAAAAATCTACTTACATAATAATAAGGAATAACAATAATAGCGGAAGAAAAAAAAATTTTTAACAAATTCCTCATAACATTTCAGTTGACGGCGGTTTCTCCCGCAAGGCGTGCTGGTGGGATTTCGCACGTCACTTGGACAGACTCGACGCAGTACTTTTCACGAGGCTCAACAACTGCTCCGTATCGGGCATGGCATCAGTTCTCCATCGGAAAGCCACGGCCTCAGTTTACCCACAAATCGGACACTTCTTCTGCAATCTTGAAGTGAGTCTACATTATTTTTTTACGACAAATTTCGACTTTTGTGGTTACCACTTCGTTTTTATGTCTGTACTGTACTTTATCAGCCTGTAAACAACCCAACGCTGAGCGAAGGCCTCTGCTCCATATAGAAGGAGGTTTGGAGCTTAATTCACCACGCTGCTCCACAGCGGGTTGGCGGATAACTTCCCTACCATGAGTAACGATCGTTATCAGGGGCAAGATAACAACCGGGACCGACGGCCTTACATTATCTGAGGCACGGTGGGGAAACCCACAAGGACATAGAGCCAGATCGGAAACAAATATTTGTAGAAATACAAATATCTGCCCTGTGCGGAAATCGTACCCACGACCGTCGGCGCGCGGCGTTGAGTCGACTACTCGCACCCTTACACCAGAATGGTCGTCAAGATGTGTCCTATATATGTGAGCGTAACGTTTTAAACTTTGAAATGTGAAATTATTTTCAAAATCGTACTAGTATTTTTATTTACTTATGAAATATTAAAAATGAAAAAAAAAAACGTAGTATACAAAATTAAAACTATGAGTAGCAAAAGAAAAACCACTAAGGTTTGTACAATACTTCAATCTACAGTTCGTATCTTATAAACACTAACTCAAGTAGGTACAGTTGCAATAGGTGGTACATCAGTCATCATACAATTGATTATCAATTTATGTTTCCTCGAAAGATATCCTTGAAAGATAGAATTTCTTAAGCTTATATTTAATATTACTGCTACTGATACTTTCGACCAAAGAGTGGTAGCAGTTTTTTTTATTTTTTATATGTTAGTATCACATCTACAGGCTTACATTCGCCTATACCCTTTTCTTTACATATATTTTATTGTTATATACAGACGTTTTTATAGCAAAAGTAAATAAGTACTTAAAACTAGACTTAGTATCTCTAGTCCCTGAGACGAGACTCCAAACTGACCGCTTTTATCCTAATATATATACTTTTTTTTTAATACTATATCTACATGCATTTACTATATCCAGTTGTATTTCCTATTTATATTTTTTTACAATACTATATCTAGGTATACCTATTTTTTTTTATTTTTTTTTTAATTTACAATACTATATCTATATGCATTTACTATATCTAGTTGTATTTCCTATTCGATTCTATAGAGTATTATTCCATTTATATAATATTTATAAATACTACATTATTTATAATTGTCCTATTTTGCTTTAATTTCACACCCACCAATATGTTTTATCGGTTTATCTTAATCAGCACCAGCCCCCAGCTGTGCGAGCACATCCTCAATGACGGCTGTGTAGAGATTAATTAGTCACAAAATCTACAGTAATAGTGTGGACTGAGCAACAAAGATATATATATATATATATATATATATATATATATATATATAGATTTTTTTTTAATTAAACTATTACTTACTTTTATATAGTAAATAAGTATTTTAGTATTTAGGGTGTCAGGTATTATTCTGTTTTTAAGGGGCTAAAATTCACGAAATCATCATCAAATTAATATATATATATGTTTTTTTTGTAATGAAATTTTATTTGTAATTTTATAAATTTTTAAAATTTAACTTTAACTTATGACACTCGTTGTTTTTTAAGATTTTTTTTTTAAATAATAAAACGTGTACATAATATACTACGATATATTTTTGTCGATATTATCGATATTTCAGACCGGTAAAAGGGTCTGTGGACGCGACGAGTCTGATGTGGAACAATGTGTGAATTGTCAGCTGTCTTGAGAAGAATCTACCCTCCGTATAGTCCTTTGTTCAATTCACTTCCAAATTTAATTTCGACTTTTTAATTGTATTGTATTGAAACAGTAGTATCAGACTGTAAACAACCTGTTCTCCATATAGAAGGGTTTTACTAAAATCAAAATTAACTTTATTGTAGTAAAACTATAATATTATAATACTTTTAAGTCATGTGTTTAGCATTATCTTAGTTTTTTTTTTTTTTTTTTTTTTTTTTTTTTTTTTTTTTTTTTTTTTTTTTTTTTTTTTTTTTTTTTTTTTTTTTAATTAGACAATGAATTAACTAGAAGTATACTAAAACAGACGAATTCAATTATGTAATAAATTCGAATTTACCTCTTTATCATTATACTCTAAAGATAATTAGAAGCTATTACTAATTAAATGCAAATTCTGCTGAAAGAAACATGCAATACTAGTTACTCGTTCAAAAATTTCCATTGCTATATTTTGGAAGTACAAATGTCATAAATGGTTTTCAGGTTGAAAGCAAGCGCTACTAAGCCCAGGCTTCTTTGTGATTTATTGAATATTTATTTATTTATTTATATTTTATTGCACAACACAATGTTTAATTGCACAAAAGCAGGGCTTAATGCAAAAACCAATCTCTACCAGCTAACCTTAAGACGTACAATAGCGGACGTTTGTAGGTGTGTAAATTCGGAAATTGAGAAAATTAATTTTCATGAAACGCAATATTAAATAATAAAATTAGTAACAATCATTAAATTATCGTAAATACACGAACAATTATTACATACACACATACAAAAACAGATACATACATACATACATAAACATATACACACATTAATACATATATATATACATCCATACATACATATATACATCCATACATACATATTGTACATACATCATAATACTTAACAAGCTGACTATGTTATAAATTAAATATTAATTTCGAGTAAATTGTTAAAATAATTCCCTTGTATTTTTAAGGAACGCCGCGCCCTTGCGAGCCCTGACGGTGATAAAGACTCAGATCCACTACTGGTGTCTCTCTTACAATCGGGTTCTGATATGATGACTGATCTCCGACACATAAATTTGAAACCACAACATTGCTATAGAAGTCCTAATCCAATTAATTTATACCATAAGGTAGGACACGGTAAGTTATTATTTTGAAATTTCTTTCTGCGGATTTCTCTTTCTATGTTATTTTTGATGTTACATTTCTGACTCTAGTTGTCACTGAGTACTAAATTGTAACTCATATGTAAATTTTTATAAACAAAAACTTTACTTAAATTAAACATTAACAGTTGCGGTACTTTTTAACAGCGATCGTTTTAGTATTTAATGATATTAATGTTATCATTTTTTGATTCCAGGGACCTTAGATATGTATGTACTAAATCCGTCCAAGGACTCAAAATATGTTCGTGAGTTCCTCAAAAAGTGGCATAATAGTGAACAGAAACTTTTTGAAGGGGCCAGTATATCCGGGCAATTCAATTTTCCTATTCCTAATTTAGTGTCAATATGTGCGCTCTTAGTATGGCGACCAGCTAACCCAGATGATACGATAACTAGAATAATGTTTCCCGGATCGACACCACAGCACAAAATTTTCGAAGGACTGGAAAGGTTAAGACACTTAGAATTTCTACAACACCCAACATATACTGGACGACAGATGACGCCTGTACCAGTATCAGTACCTGCTACCACTATTACCTCAACAATTAAAACAACAAAACAGGCTTTGTCAAAAGTTAGTAAAGAAAAAGGTATTTTTACAGAAAAGAAAGACGACAAGGTTAGTGAACCCGAACCTCAAACAAAATTAGCTAAGGATGAAACGGATTCTAAAAATATGATAGATAACAAGTTATTAAGTGAACTAGCAGATGGTGATGATAAAAAAATAGAATCAGTATTAAAAGATGCTATAGCTGCTAGAGTTGATACTAAATTAGATGATAAATTTGCTCAGTATGAAAGTACTGTAATAGATGGCTTAACAAAAAAGAAAGATGCCAAGAAAAAAGTTGTAGACAAAAAAATAAAACGTATCGATAAGACTGATGAAATTAAAGACTCTATTGTGAAAGCTACTGAAATAAAGAAACTAGAAACTGACGGTAAGTTAAAATCCGAATTTAGGAAAAAATCTGAGAAAACAA
This sequence comes from Euphydryas editha, assembly GCA_036937285.1. NCBI lineage: Eukaryota > Metazoa > Arthropoda > Insecta > Lepidoptera > Nymphalidae > Euphydryas > Euphydryas editha. The sequence goes on along the minus strand of JAUPFZ010000013.1, from coordinate 1,473,663 downwards.
AAATTGATACTATAACATCATCAGTGACTAAAAGTAAAGTTAGTCATCGTACACAATTAAAAACGGCAGAAAAAAAAGTTCCATTGAGTTCAATAGAAAAAAAATCTCCGCCTACTACCCCCAAGAAAACAATAGAAACTAAAACAACTACAACATCAACAAAGGATAAAATGAAGGTGAAAACAAGAAAATTAAGTCCCGGCAGCACTCCTGCAAAAAGTATGAAGGAGGCCAATAACCGACGCGTAGTTGAATCCAAATACAAACAGGCTTCTCCTAAAAGGGAGGGAACCAGGGAACCTGCACAAAAAGTATCGGATAAAAAAGAAACAAAAACTAAACGCGAACCAATTTCTCGTCGACCAAGACCCTTAGCATCACCTATTAAAGGAATTAAAGCAATAAAAAGCCCTACAAAATCTATGAAATCTGTAAAAGCTGATACATCGAAATTGAAAGGCCTTCAGAGAGTTAATTATGAAGATATTTTAAGAGATGCCAAAAAATCAGATGAAGAAACTTCAAGATCTTTAGATGATATTAAGCAACAAGAATTAGATGATAGAGAAGAGCAGGAAATAGTTAGGGAAATTGAAGCAGTATTTAATAGAGACAGTGAGGCCGAAGAAAAAATGGAATTTGTTGGAAGATCTGATATAGAAAAAATAACGTGTCTTCTAGATGATGCTAAAACTGAAACAACTGCTGATGGTGAGTTTGAGGAGGAATATCTCATTATTGAGAAAGAAGAAGTGGATCAGTATACGGAAGACTCTATAGCTGATCGAGAAAGTAGTCATGAAAAAGAAGATGAATTACATAAACACTTAAAAGATAAAGAAGAATCTGAAAAGAGAAAACTTGACCAAGAGGAACATATTAAAATTAAACCAGAAAAAAGTCGTGAAAAAGAAACTAAAGGAATAGAATCTAAAGATCATTCGATAAGTGTAGAAGAAAAACAGGATATAAGCAGTGAAAAGAAAACATCTGATAGTAAAAGTGGTCTCATGAAACCAAAAGATTCACTTGAAAATATTATTCAAGAAACTCAACCAGATGAAAAAATATCAACTACTATTGAATCTGGTGCCACCACTGCACCAACTCTTCCAGAAGATGAACGAATAACACTGGATGATATCAAGGAAGATCAACATGTTGAAGAAAAACATATAAAAGAAGAAACCAAAGAAATCCAGCCACCAAGAAGTCTTGTTCAAAAACCAATGTCTGCAGAAAAAAGCCCAAAAATCGTACAAATACCGGGACCTATTAGAGAAATTGTAAAAACGCCAGATGAAGTCGCTGATTTACCATTGCACGAAGAAGTTGACTATCGAACTTACGAAGAGAAAAAGACACCTATAGAAGATGATTTTAAAAGAAGATTGGAAACAGTACCTAAGGACCTGCCTTTAGTCGATAAACAATCACACGGCACATTTAAAGATATTAAAACTATACAAGACGATGTCATTGTTAAAACTGTTCAACGTCCTTCTCACGCCGAGTTGGTAACTGTTACTCCTGGTTCTGCACCAGAATCGCCAATGTATCATGATCAAACGAAAGTCACGTTGATATCAGGAAAGGACTTAGAACCAGTAAAAGAGTATGAAGATTCTAGTTTTCCTTATGGTCAATATACGGAAAAGTTAAGAGAAACTCATATAACAACAGTTGACTCACCTATCAAGGATGACATCATTGTTATAGAAGAAATTTCTTCAATGCCTGAAAAGATACCATCTATACCAGAAGATGTTGAAAAAGAAATAGAAGAAGCTAGCAAATTGGAAGGCATTGATAAACCTTTGCTAAGTCCAAAAGATGTTGAAAAAATTGTCGCTGATGTGGCTGAGGTGCTAAAGTCTGATAAAAGCCTTGATGAACTTATAGCTGAAAAATCGCCTATACTCCGAAAGTCTCCTGAATTATTTGCCAGAGTTACTACTGCCGACCTAAGTAATATCGACATAACAAAGGCTTTCTTGAAAGAGGAACAAACAAGTAGTGAATCCTTAGTTGTTAAATCCAATATTGATAAAACTGTGACATCAGTAGATATAAAAGATACAAAACTTGACACGAAATTAGAACAAGATCTTTCCGAAATTGAAAAGAAAACTCGAAAAGAAATGTCTCCAGCAAGATCAGTAACTTCTGAAGAAATTAGTGATGTATCTGACAAAACAGTCCTTAGTGAAGGAAAGAGAATAAAACGTGAAATTAAGGAAGACGATGCTGACAAACATGTAAAATCTCAAGTAAACGGTTTTGCTGCCGATAGTTCTGAACCTAAAAGAATAAGTGTAACGTTAGAGTCAGCGAAAACGTTAGAAAAATTGGAAGAGAAAATTGCGGACCTGAAGAAAAAAGAGGACCACTATACACAAGACATTATGGATGACAAAAAATCAGAAAAAGTTGTTCATAAAAAGGAAATTAATCAAGAAGTCGCCATCGACTCGTCAATTTCAATAGATCCACTCAGTAAAGTTCTTGAAAAAGAACTCATTTCTGAGAAAGAGCAACAGCTTGAAAATAAGCCGGATGTGCCAAAACCTGTTGTTGGTGTATCCACATATAGCGATAAAAAAGGAGATTTGCATATTCCAACTCATACCACTTCAAGCAAAGAAGATGAAGTTTTAAGTCCAGATTTAATACAAGACATCAAAGCTACAATAAAGACGACTGAACTTGATGACAAACAAAAACATTCACCTCTTATTGTTTCTGGCAAACTTGATGAAAAGCAAGTAGGCTTAGAAAAAGATATAAGAGACACTCTAAAAGATGTTGAAGATAAAGTATTAACAACCGATGGTGATGAAGGAAAAACAATAAAACCAGAAGAAAAGAAAAAAGAAAGTAAATCTATGATAAGTAGTTTTATGAACAAATTTGATGAAAAACTATCAAAGGCAAAAGGACTTTTTACAAAGAAAAGTGAGAGAGCACTTGAATTAGATGAAGGCACTACACCTGAAAAATTTTTGGAAGATAAACCATCTGAAACCAAAACAATGCTCCAGGAAAAAGATATTAAGATTATCTTAAATTCAGTAAAGACGTTTGAATTGTATATGATAGCTTTACTTTCAACTCAAAAAGAAATTCAAGAAGCACTCCGTGAATACTCAGTACATGGGGAACCACTGGAAAACTTCGATGTCAAAACAGACAATGTACTTCTGGAAGAAATTTTTGTTACACGTATTACTACAACAAGAATAATTAAAACAAAATATACTGACAGATATGGAATCGTTAGAAAAATGAAAACGATTACTATTACAACAGTTACACACAGTCGACCTGATGGAACTTCTTCCACTGAATTAGATGGACATACGATATTAAGTGACATTGATGACAAAGTAATATCTGAAATAAGGCGTTTTAATATAAAAGAAGATACAAAAACGGAAGAAGTTAATCAGAAGAGACAAATCTACATAGGTGAAAATTTGATAATTCAAAGAACTAACACTATTAAAATAAAAGAAATAATTACAAACCAAATGAGATTACGAAGAAAATTAAAAACAACCATTGAATCTAGGAGTGAAATCAATATATCAGACAAAGAAACTGAAAGTGTTATCAGTACTTCAACATACGTAGCAGACTATAATACAATAACAAAACGAATGTCAAATGAAAAACTTGTGAAAATTCTGATATCATCAAAGAAGCATATACAAAATATATCTGAAGACAAAATGCCTGCGTTACCTGATATAAATACTATTCAAAAAAAACTGAATACTACACAAGCAATAGAAGACGTAGCTACGATTCAAGCTTCAGAGCCCAAACAAAAAAGTACCGAAAAAGAAGAAATACCACTCAGCTTAGATGAACAAGCGACAGTCAAAGTCTATAAAACTGATAAAGCCCCAAGTTCAGTAAAAGAAAAAGAGAAAGAATCAATCTTTGTACATGGAAAAGAAAACGAACTACAACTAAAAACATTAGACGGCAAGGAACCTAGCTTAGTCACAAAAGACGATAATATTTCAACTCTAAAGCAAAAAGTTGACGAGAAGTATTCTAATTCTCTTAAGAAGGATGAAGAAAAATCTGCTTCAGACAAGCTTGTAAAAGAAGACAAAAAGGAACATTTACTAGAAAAGTCGGTTGAAAATATTCAGATTCCTCTAAAGGAAATAAACGAAATTCCTACCCCAGGAAAAATAAATGAAAAGATTTCTTACACTATTAAGGAGGAAAAAGTGACCCCTGTCTCATTAAAACAAGACACAAGTGTTTCTAGTCCTGTCAAGGAGACAAAGAAAATACCTATCTCAATAAAGCACGATGAAAAGGCTCCTAGCCCTGTAAAGATAGAAAAAGAAGAACAAATTTCAGAAAAAGCTGAAGATAAGGTTCCTAGCCCTGTCAAGGAAGAAAAGGAACCGCCTTTATCAGTAAAGCAAGATGAAAAGGCACCTAGCACTGCTAAGGAAGGAAAAGAAGAACCAATGTCAGAAAAGTCTGAAGAAAAGGTTCCTAGCCTTATCAAGGAAGATACAGAAACACTTGCGTCAGTAAAACCAGATGAAAAGATTCCTAGTACTGTTAAAAAAGACAAAGAAGAATCAATTTCAGAGAAGCTTGAAGAAAAGGTTCCTAGCCCTGTTAAAGAGGAAAAAGAAATACCTGCCTCTATCAAGCCAGATGAGAAAGCTCCTAGCCCTGTTAAAAAAGACAAAGAAAAACCACTCTCAGAGAAGCCTGAAGAAAAGGTTCGTAGCCCCGTCAAGGAAGAAAAAACACCTGTTTCAGTAAAGCAAGATGAAAAGATTCCTAGCCCTGTTAAAAAAGAAAAAGATGAACCACTCTCAGAAAAGACTGAAGAAAAGGTTCCTAGCCTTGTCAAGAAAGATACAGAAACACCTGTGTCAGTAAAACCAGACGAAAAGGTTCCTAGTCTTGTTAAGGAAGAAAAAGAAATACCTGTCTCAGTAAAGCCAGATGAGAAAGCTCTTAGCCCTGTTAAAAAAGAAAAAGAAAATTTACTCTTAGAAAAGCCCGAAGAAAAGGTTCCTAGCCCTTTCAAGGAGGAAAAAGAAACACCTGCCTCAGTAAAACAAGATGAAAAGGCTCCTAGCCCTGTAAAGATAGAAAAAGAAGAACAAATTTCAGAAAAGGCTGAAGATAAGGTTCCTAGCCCTGTCAAGGAAGAAAAGGAACTGCCTATATCAGTAAAGCAAGATGAAAAGGCTCCTAGCACTGTTAAGAAAGAAAAAGAAGAACCAATGTCAGAAAAGTCTGAAGAAAAGGTTCCTAGCCTTGTCAAGGAAGATACAGAAACACTTGCATCAGTAAAACCAGATGAAAAGATTCCTAGTACTGTTAAAAAAGACAAAGAAGAATCAATTTCAGAGAAGCTTGAAGAAAAGGTTCCTAGCCCTGTTAAAGAGGAAAAAGAAATACCTGTCTCTATAAAGCCAGATGAGAAAGCTCCTAGCCCTGTTAAAAAAGAAAAAGAAAAACCACTCTCAGAGAAGCCTGAAGAAAAGGTTCGTAGCCCCGTCAAGGAAGAAAAAACACCTGTTTCAGTAAAGCAAGATGAAAAGATTCCTAGCCCTGTTAAAAAAGAAAAAGAAGAACCACTCTCAGAAAAGACTGAAGAAAAGGTTCCTAGCCCTTTCAAGGAGGAAAAAGAAACACCTGCCTCAGTAGAGCACGATGAAAAGGCTCCTAGCCCTGTAAAGATAGAAAAAGAAGAACAAATTTCAGAAAAGGCTGAAGATAAGGTTCCTAGCCTTGTCAAGGAAGAAAAGGGACCGCCTTTATCAGTAAAGCAAGATGAAAAGGCACCTAGCACTGTTAAGGAAGGAAAAGAAGAACCAATGTCAGAAAAGTCTGAAGAAAAGGTTCCTAGCCTTATCAAGGAAGATACAGAAACACTTGCGTCAGTAAAACCAGATAAAAAGATTCCTAGTACGGTTAAAAAAGACAAAGAAGAATCAATTTCAGAGAAGCCTGAAGAAAAGGTTCCTAGCCCTGTTAAGGAGGAAAAAGAAATACCTGTCTCCATAAAGCCAGATGAGAAAGCTCCTAGCCCTGTTAAAAAAGACAAAGAAGAACCACTCTCAGAGAAGCCTGAAGAAAAGGTTCGTAGCCTCGTCAAGGAAGAAAAACTAACACCTGTTTCAGTAAAGCAAGATGAAAAGACTCCTAGCCCTGTTAAAACAGACAAAGAAGAATCACATTCAGAGAAGCCTCAAGAAAAGGTTCCTAGCCCAGTCAAGGAAGAAGTAACACCTGTCTCAGTGAAGTCTGATGAAAAGGCTCATAGCCCTGTTAAGAAAGAAAAAGAAGAAACACTCTCAGAAAACTCTGAAGGAAAGGTTCCTAGTCCTGTCAAGGAGAAAAAAGAAACACCTGTCTCAGTTAAGCAAGATGAAGAGGCTTTTAGTCCTGTTACGAAAGAAAAAGAACAACCACTCTCAGAAAAGCCTGAAGAAAAGCTTCCTAGTCCTATCAAGGAGGAAAAAGAAACACCTGTCTCAGAAAAGCCAGACGAGGAAGCTCCTAGACCTGTTAAAAAAGACAAAGAAGAATCACTCTCAGAAAAGCCTGCAGATAAGGTTCCTAGCCCTGTCAAGGAGGAAAAAGAAACACCTGTCTCAGTAAAACAAGATAAAGAGGCTCTTAGTCCTGTTACAAAAGAAACAGAAGAGCCACTCACAGAAAAATCCGAAGAAAAGGTTCCTAGTCCTGTTAAGGAAGAAAAAGAAACACCTATATCAGTAAAACCACATGAGAAAGCGCCTAGCCCTGTTAAAAAAGACAAAGAAGAATCAATTTCAGATAAACCTGAAGAAAAGGTTCCTAGCCCTATCAAGGGAGAAAAAGAAACATTTCCCTCAGAAAATCAAGATGAAAAGGCTCTTAGCCCTGTAAAGATAGAACAAGAAGAACCAATTTCAGAAAAGCCTGAAGATAATGTTTGTAGACCTGTCAAAGAAGAAAAAGAAACATCTGTGTTAGAAAAGCCAGATGAAAAGGTTCCTAGTCCTGTTAAGGAAGAAAAAGAAATACCTGTCTCAGTAAAGCCAGATGAGAAAGCTCTTAGGCCTGTTAAAAAAGAAAAAGAAGGTTCACTCTCGGAAAAGCTTGAAGAAAAGATTCCTAGCCCTGTCAAAGAGGAAAAACAAACACCTGCCTCAGTAAAGCAAGAAGAAAAGACTCCTAGCCCTGTTAAAACAGACAAAGAAGAATCACATTCAGAGAAGCCTCAAGAAAAGGTTCCTAGCCCAGTCGAGGAAGAAGTAACACCTGTCTCAGTGAAGTCTGATGAAAAGGCTCATAGCTCTGTTAAGAAAGAAAAAGAAGAACCACTCTCAGAAAAGACTGAAGAAAAGGTTCCTAGCCCTGTAAAGGAAGAAAAACAATCATCTGTCTTAGTACAGCCAGATGAGGAAGTTCCTAGCCCTGTTAAAAAAGACAAAGAAGAATCACTGTCAGAAAGACCTGTAGAAAAGGTTTCTAGCCCTGTCAAGAAGGAAAAAGAAACATCTGTCCCAGTAAAACAAGATAAAAAAGCTCCTAGTCCTGTTAAAAAAGAAATAGAAGAACCACTCACAGAAAAGTCTGAAGAAGAGGTTCCTAGTCCTGTCAAGAAAGAAAAAGAAAAACCTCTTTCAGTAAAGCAAGAGGAAAAAGATCCTAGCATTATTAAAGAAGAAAAAGAAGAACCACTCTCAGAAAAGTCTAAAGAAAAGGTTCCTAGCCTAATCAAGGAAGAAACAGGAACACCTCTATCAGTAGAACCAGATGAAAAGGTTTCTAGTCCTGTCAAGGCGGAAAAAGAAACACTTGCCTCGGTAAAGTTAGATGAGAGAGATCCTAGCCCTATTAAAAAAGACAAAGAAGAATCAATTTCAAAGAAATCTGAAGAAAAGGTTCCTAGCCCTGTGAACGAAGAAAAAGAAATACCTGCCTCAGTAAAGCAAGATGAAAAGGCTCCTAGCCCTGTTAAGATAGAAAAAGAAGAACCAGTCTCAGAAAAACCTGAAGAAAAGATTCCTAGCCCTGTCAAGGAGGAAAAAGAAACACCTGTGTTAGTAAAGCTAGACGTGGAAGCACTTAGTCCTGTTAAAAAAGACAAAGAAGTATCACTCTCAGATAAGCCTGCGGATAAGGTTCCTAGCCCTGTAAAGGAAGAAAAAGATACACCTGTTTCAGTAAAGCAAGATATAAAGGCTCCTAGCACTGTTAAGGAAGAAAAAGAAAAACTACTTTCAGAAAAGTCTGAAGAAAAGGTTCCTAGCCTTATCAAGGAAGAAACAGAAACACCTGTGTCAGTAAAACCAGATGAAAAGGTTGCTAGCCCTGTCAAGGAGGAGAAAGAAACACCTAGCTCTGTAAAACAAGATAAAGAGGCTCTTAGTCCTGTTACAAAAGAAACAGAAGAACCACTCACAGAAAAGTCCGAAGAAAAGGTTCCTAGTCCTGTTAAGGAAGAAAAAGAAGCACCTGCCTCAGTAAAGCAAGATGAAAAGGCTCCTAGCCCTGTTAAGATAGAAAAAGAAGAACCAATCTCAGAAAAGCCTGAAGAAAAGATTCCTAGCCCTTTCAAGGAGAAAAAAGAAACACCTGTGTCAGTGAAAACAGATAAAAAGATTCCTAGTCCTGGTAAGGAAGAATTAGGAACACCTGTCTCAGTGAAGCCAGACGAGGAAGCTCCTAGACCTGTTATAAAAGTCAAAGAAGAATCATTCTCAGAAAAGCCTGCAGACAAGGTTTCAAGCCCTGTCAAGGAAGAAAAAGAAAGACCTGTTTCAGCAAAGCAAGATGAACAGCCACCTAGTACTGTTAAGGACGAAAAAGAAGAACCACTTTCAGAAAAGTCTGAAGAAAAGGTTCCTAGCCTTATCAAGGAAGAAACAGAAACACCTGTGTCAGTAAAACCAGATGAAAAGGTTTCTAGCCCTGTCAAGGAGGAAAAAGAAACACCTAGCTTTGTAAAACAAGATAAAGAGGCTCTTAGTCCTGTTACAAAAGAAACAGAAGAACCACTCACGGAAAAGTCCGAAGAAAAGGTTCCTAGTCCTGTTAAGGAAGGAAAAGAAGAACCTGCCTCAGTAAAGCAAGATGAAAAGGCTCCTAGTCCTGTTAAGATAGAAAAAGAAGAACCAATCTCAGAAAAGCCTGAAGAAAAGATTCCTAGCCCTTTCAAGGAGAAAAAAGAAACACCTGTGTCAGTGAAAACAGATGAAAAGATTCCTAGTCCTGGTAAGAAAGAATTAGAAACACCTGTCTCAGTGAAGCCAGACGAGGAAGCTCCTAGACCTGTTATAAAAGACAAAGAAGAATCATTCTCAGAAAAGCCTGCAGACAAGGTTTCAAGCCCTGTCAAGGAAGAAAAAGAAAGACCTGTTTCAGCAAAGCAAGATGAACAGGCACCTAGTACTGTTAAGGACGAAAAAGAAGAACCACTTTCAGAAAAGTCTGAAGAAAAGGTTCCTAGCCTTATCAAGGAAGAAACAGAAACACCTGTGTCAGTAAAACCAGATGAAAAGGTTTCTAGCCCTGTCAAAGAGGAAAAAGAAACACCTAGCTTTGTAAATCAAGATAAAGAGGCTCTTAGTCCTGTTACAAAAGAAACAGAAGAACCACTCACGGAAAAGTCCGAAGAAAAGGTTCCTAGTCCTTTTAAGGAAGAAAAAGAAGCACCTGCCTCAGTAAAGCAAGATGAAAAGGCTCCTAGCCCTGTTAAGATAGAAAAAGAAGAACAAATCTCAGAAAAGCCTGAAGAAAAGATTCCTAGCCCTGTCAAGGAGAAAAAAGAAACACCTGTGTCAGTGAAAACAGATGAAAAGATTCCTAGTCCTGGTAAGGAAGAATTAGAAACACCTGTCTCAGTGAAGCCAGACGAGGAAGCTCCTAGACCTGTTATAAAAGACAAAGAAGAATCATTCTCAGAAAAGCCTGCAGACAGGGTTCCAAGCCCTGTCAACGAAGAAAAAGAAAGACCTGTTTCAGCAAAGCAAGATGAACAGGCACCTAGTACTGTTAAGGACGAAAAAGAAGAACCACTTTCAGAAAAGTCTGAAGAAAAGGTTCCTAGCCTTATCAAGGAAGAAACAGAAACACCTATGTCAGTAAAACTAGATGAAAAGGTTCCAAGCCCTGTCAAGGAGGAAAAAGAAACACCTGTCTCAGTAAAAGAAGATAAAGAGGCTCTTAGTCCTGTTACAAAAGAAACAGAAGAACCACTTACAGAAAAGTCCAAAGAAAAGGTTTCTAGTCCTGTTAAGGAAGAAAAAGAAACACCTGTCCCATTTAAGCAAGATGAAAAGGCTCCTAGTCCTGTTAAGATAGAAAAAGAAGAACAAATCTCAGAAAAGCCTGAAGAAAAGATTCCTAGCCCTGTCAAGGAGAAAAAAGAAACACCTGTCTCAGTAAAGCAAGATGAAGAGGCTTTTAGTCCTGTTACGAAAGAAAAAGAACAACCACTCTCAGAAAAGCCTGAAGAAAAGCTTCCTAGTCCTATCAAGGAGGAAAAAGAAACACCTGTCTCAGAAAAGCCAGACGAGGAAGCTCCTAGACCTGTTAAAAAAGACAAAGAAGAATCACTCTCAGAAAAGCCTGCAGATAAGGTTCCTAGCCCTGTCAAGGAGGAAAAAGAAACACCTGTCTCAGAAAAGCCAGACAAAAAGGCTCCTAGCCATGTCCAGGAGATAAAAGAAATACTAGTCTCACAAAAGCCTGAAGGAAAGGTTGCAAGCCCTGTCAAAGAGGAAAAAAATTTGGCTATCTCAATAAAGCCTGAGGAAAAGGTTCCTAGTCTTGTCAAGGAGGATCAAGAATCAGCTTTTTCCGTAAAGCTAGATACCAAGACTTCTAGTCCTGTCCAGGAGGTCGAAGTGTCTAGCCCTGTGACGGGAAAAGAAGCAACACCTGTCTCAATAAAGCAAGATGAAGAGGCTCTTAGTCCTGTTATGAAAGAAAAAGAAGAACCAATCTCACAAAAGCCTGAAGAAAAGATTCCTAGCACTGTTAAGGAGGAAAAAGAAACACCTGTTTCAGTAAAACCAGATGAAAAGGTTTCTATTCCTGTAAAGGAAGAATTAAAAACACCTGTCTCAGATAAGCCAGATGAGGAAGCTCCTAGACCTGTTACGAAAGAAAAAGAAGAACCACTCTCAGAAACACCTGTAGAAAAGGTTCCTATCCCTATCAAGGAGGAAAAAGAAACACCTGTCTCAGTAAAGCAAGATGAAGAGGCTGTTAGTCCTATTACGGAAGAAAAAGAAGAACTAATCTCAGAAAAGCCTGAAGAAAAGATTCCTAGCACTATCAAGGAGGAAAAAGAAACACCTGTCTCAGTAAAAGAAGATAAAGAGGCTCTTAGTCCTGTTACAAAAGAAACAGAAGAACCACTTACAGAAAAGTCCAAAGAAAAGGTTCCTAGTCCTGTTAAGGAAGAAAAAGAAACACCTGCCCCATTTAAGCAAGATGAAAAGGCTCCTAGTCCTGTTAAGATAGAAAAAGAAGAACAAATCTCAGAAAAGCCTGAAGAAAAGATTCCTAGCCCTGTCAAGGAGAAAAAAGAAACACCTGTCTCAGTAAAGCAAGATGAAGAGGCTTTTAGTCCTGTTACGAAAGAAAAAGAACAACCACTCTCAGAAAAGCCTGAAGAAAAGCTTCCTAGTCCTATCAAGGAGGAAAAAGAAACACCTGTCTCAGAAAAGCCAGACGAGGAAGCTCCTAGACCTGTTAAAAAAGACAAAGAAGAATCACTCTCAGAAAAGCCTGCAGATAAGGTTCCTAGCCCTGTCAAGGAGGAAAAAGAAACACCTGTCTCAGAAAAGCCAGACAAAAAGGCTCCTAGCCATATCCAGGAGATAAAAGAAATACTAGTCTCACAAAAGCCTGAAGGAAAGGTTGCAAGCCCTGTCAAAGAGGAAAAAAATTTGGCTATCTCAATAAAGCCTGAGGAAAAAGTTCCTAGTCTTGTCAAGGAGGATCAAGAATCAGCTTTCTCCGTAAAGCTAGATACCAAGACTTCTAGTCCTGTCCAGGAGGTCGAAGTGTCTAGCCCTGTGACGGGAAAAGAAGCAACACCTGTCTCAATAAAGCAAGATGAAGAGGCTCTTAGTCCTGTTATGAAAGAAAAAGAAGAACCAATCTCACAAAAGCCTGAAGAAAAGATTCCTAGCACTGTTAAGGAGGAAAAAGAAACACCTGTTTCAGTAAAACCAGATGAAAAGGTTTCTATTCCTGTAAAGGAAGAATTAAAAACACCTGTCTCAGATAAGCCAGATGAGGAAGCTCCTAGACCTGTTACGAAAGAAAAAGAAGAACCACTCTCAGAAACACCTGTAGAAAAGGTTCCTATCCCTATCAAGGAGGAAAAAGAAACACCTGTCTCAGTAAAGCAAGATGAAGAGGCTGTTAGTCCTGTTACGGAAGAAAAAGAAGAACCAATCTCAGAAAAGCCTGAAGAAAAGATTCCTAGCACTATCAAGGAGGAAAAAGAAACACCTGTCTCAGTAAAGCAAGATGAAGAGGTTTCTATTCCTGTAAAGGAAGAATTAAAAACACCTGTATCAGATAAGCCAGATGAGGAAGCTCCTAGACCTGTTAAAAAAGACAAAGAAAAATCACTCTCAGAAAAGCCTGCAGATAAGGTTCCTTTCCCTATCAAGGAGGAAAAAGAAACACCTGTCTCAGTAAAGCAAGATGAAGAGGCTGTTACTCCTGTTACGAAAGAAAAAGTAGAACAAGTCTCAGAAAAGCCTGAAGAAAAAGTTCCTAGCTCTGTCAAGGAGAAAATAGAAACACCTGTGTCAGAAAAACCAGATGAAAAGGTTCCTAGTCCAGTTGAGGAAGAAATAGAAACAACTGTCTCAGTAAAGCCAGATGAGGAAGCTCCTAGCACTGTTAAAAAAGACAAAGAAGAATCACTCTCAGAAAAGCCTGCAGAAAAGGCTCCTAGCCCTGTCAAGAAAGAGAAAGACTTGACTATCTCAGTAAAGCTTGAGGAAAAGGTTCCTAGTTATGTCAAGGAGGATCAAGAATCACTTGTCTTCGTAAAGCCAGACGAAAAGTCTCCTAGCCCTGTCAAGGAGTCCATAGACTCACCTTCCTCTGTAAAACCAGACAAAAAGACTCCAAGTCCTGTCAAAGAGGTACAGGTTTTTAGCCCTGTCACGAAGGAAATAGAAACACCTCATTCTGTACAACCAGATAAAAAGCCATCTAGCTTTGTCAAGGAAGTACAAGAAGAACCACTATCAAGAACGCCTGACAAAAAGGTTCCTAGCCCTGTTCTACAGGAAAAGAAAACACTTTTCTCGGATAAGCCAGATGAAAAAGTTCCTAGCCCTGTTAAATGGGAAATGGAAACACCTGTCTTGGTAAAGCCAGACGAAAAACCTTCTAGCCCAGTCACGAAAGAACAAGAGAAGCCAATCTCAGACATGTCTAAAGAAAAGGTTCCTAGCCCTGTAAATGACGATATAGATTCACCGGTCTCCGTAAAGCCAGATGAAAAGACTACTAGTCCTGTTAAGGAGGAAGAGGTTTCTAGCCTTGTCACAAAGGAAAAAGAAACACCTATCTCAGCAAAACCAGATGAACTAGTTCCTAGCACTGACAAAATGGAAAAGATAATACCTGTCTTATTAGAGCTAGACGAAAAGTCTCGTAGCCCTGTCAAGGAGCCCATAGACTCACCTTCCTCCGTAAAACCAGACAAAAAGACTCCAAGTCCTGTCAAGGAGCTAGAGGATCTTAGCCCTGTGACAAAGGAAATAGAAACACCTCATTCTGTAAAACCAGATGAAAAGCCATTTATCTTTGTCAAGGAAGCACAAGAAGAACCACTATCAAGAACGCCTGACAAAAAGGTTCCTAGCCCTGTTCTAGCGGAAAAGAAAACACTTTTCTCGGATAAGCCAGATGAAAAGGCTCCTATCACTGTTAAGAAAGAAAAAGAAGAACCAGTTTCAGAAAAGCCTGAAGAAAAGGTTTCAAGTCCTGTCAAAGATGACATAGAAATTTCTGCCACAGTAAAACCAGATGAAAAGGTGCCTAGCTCTGTCAAGAAAGAACAAGAAACACCTATCTCTGTAAAGCCAGTCGAAAAGATTTCAACTCCTGACAGGAAAGACAAAGTGAAAATAGTCTCCGAAATGCCTGAAGAAGAAATTGCCGGCAATGTCAAGGAAGGAAAAGAAACACAGGTTTCAACAAGGCCAGGTGAAATGGTTCCTAGCCCTGTCAAGGAGGAAAAAGATAGAATTGTCTTAGTAAAGTCAGATGAAAAGGTTTCGAGCCCTTTGAAGGAGGAAATAGAATCACCAGTCTCAATAAAGCCAGATGAAAAGGTTCCTAGTCCTCTAGCGAAACCTGATGAGAAAGTTTCTAGTCTACTTAAGAAATACACAAAAGAACCAAAACATGTCGAGAAAGATTCTAGTCCCGTTGAGGAAGACATCAAGGCACCTAGCTTAGCTAAGCCTGAAGAGATAGTGTCTATCTCAGTTAAGGACGATACAAAGAAACCAACCTCAGAAAACTATGAGAAAGTGGCTCCTATTCCGACTAAAGAGGAAAAAGAAAAACCCGTCGACGAAAAGTCACACGAGCAAATAGCTAGCCTTGTCAAGGAAGATAAAGAAAAACCTGTTCTAGAAGAAAAAATCGATATAACTACTAGTCCCGTTACAAAAGTCATCAAGGAACCAAGTAAAGCTAAGCCTGAAGAGAAAGTACCTAGCCCAGTTAAGGATGACACAAAGAAAACAACTTCAGAAAAACAAGACAAAGTGACTCCTAGTTCAACTGAAGAGGACAAAGAGATACCTGTCAACGAAAAATTACACGAGGAACGACCAAGCCCCGTCAAGGAAGATAAAGAAAAACCTGTCGTAGAAAAACAAGTCGAGAAAGCTACTAGTCCCGTTACAGAAGACATCAAAGAACCTATCTTAGCTAAGCTTGATAAGAAAGTACCTAGTCCAGCTAAGGAAGACACAAGTCCTACTAAGAAAGAAAAGGATGAATCCACAGACAATAAACCACACGAAAAAATACCTAGTCCCATCAAGGAGGAAAAATTCAAATCTGTCATAGAAAAACCAGTCGATAAAACTCCTAGTTCCATTACAGAAGCCATCCAGGCAAAAAGTTTAACTAAACCTGATGAGAAAGTACCTAGCCCAGTTAAGGAAGACATAAAAGAACCATTCTCAGAAATATTAGACGAAGAGGTTCCTAGTCCAACTAAGAAAGAAAAGGGAGAACTCACCGACGAGAAACCACTCGTGAAAACACCTAGCCCCATCAAGGAGGACGAAGAAAAACCTGTCGTAGAAAAACCAGTTGAGAAGACTCCAAGTCCCGTTACAGCAGATATCAAGGGAACACCTATTGCTAAGCCTGAAGAGAAAGTACCTAGCCCAGTTAAGGATGTCACAAAGAAAACAACCTCAGAAAAATTAGACAAAGTTGCTCCTAGTCCGACTAAAGAGGAAAAAGAGGAACCCATCGATGAAAAATTACACGAGAGAACAACAAGCCCCGTCAAGGAGAATAAAGAAAAATCTTTTATGGAAAAACAAGTTGAGAGAGCTCCTAGTCCTGTTACAGAAGACATTAAAACACCTAGTTTAGCTAAGCCTGATGATAAAGTATCTAGTCCAGTCAAGGAAGACACAAAAGAACCAATCTCAGAAATATTAGCTGAAAACTTTCCTAGTCCAACTAAGAAAGAAAAAGAGAAATTCACAGTCGAAAAACCACACGAGACAACACCTAGCCCCATAAAGGACGAGAAAGACCAACCTGTCGTAGAAAAACCAGTCGAGAAAGCTCCAAGTCCCGTTACAGCAGATATCAAGGGGACACCTATAGCTAAGCCTGACGAGAAAGTACCTAGCCCAGTTAAGGAAGACACAAAAGAAACATTCGCTGAAACATTAGACGAAAAGGTTCCTAGTCCAACTAACAAAGAAAAGGGGGAACTCACCGACGAGAAACCACATGTGAAAACACCTAGCCCCATCAAGGAGGACGAAGAAAAACCTGTCGTTGAAAAACTAGCTGAGAAGGCTCCAAGTCCCGTTATAGCAGATATCAAGGAAACAACTATAGTTAAGCCTGAAGAGAAAGTACCTAGCCCAGTTCAGGATGACACAAAGAAAACAACTACAGAAAAATTAGACAAAGTTGCTCCTAGTCCGACTAAAGAGGAAAAAGAGGAACCCCTCGACGAAAAATCACACGAGAGAACACCAAGCCCCGTCAAGGAGGATAAAGACAAACCTGTCATAGAAAAACCAGTCGAGAAAGCTCCAAGTTCCGTTACAGCAGATATCAAGGGAACACCTGTAGCTAAGCCTGACGAGAAAGTACCTAGCCCAGCTAAGGAAGACACAAAAGAAACATTCTCAGAAACATTAGACGAAAAGGTTCCTAGTCCAACTAAGAAAGAAATGGGGGAACTCACCGACGAGAAACCACATGTTAAAACACCTAGCCCCATCAAGGAGGACGAAGAAAAACCTGTCGTTGAAAAACTAGCTGAGAAGGTTCCAAGTCCCGTTATAGCAGATATCAAGGAAACAACTATAGTTAAGCCTGAAGAGAAAGTACCTAGCCCAGTTCAGGATGACACAAAGAAAACAACTACAGAAAAATTGGACAAAGTTGCTCCTAGTCCGACTAAAGAGGAAAAAGAGGAACCCCTCGACGAAAAATCACACGAGAGAACACCAAGCCCCGTCAAGGAGGATAAAGACCAACCTGTCATAGAAAAACCAGTCGAGAAAGCTCCAAGTTCCGTTACAGCAGATATCAAGGGAACACCTGTAGCTAAGCCTGACGAGAAAGTACCTAGCCCAGCTAAGGAAGACACAAAAGAAACATTCTCAGAAACATTAGACGAAAAGGTTCCTAGTCCAACTAAGAAAGAAAAGGGGGAAATCACTGACAAGAAACCACATGTTAAAACACCTAGCCCCATCAAGGAGGACGAAGAAAAACCTGTCGTAGAAAAACCAGTTGAGAAGACTCCAAGTCCCGTTACAGCAGATATCAAGGGAACACCTATTGCTAAGCCTGAAGAGAAAGTACCTAGCCCAGTTAAGGATGTCACAAAGAAAACAACCTCAGAAAAATTAGACAAAGTTGCTCCTAGTCCGACTAAAGAGGAAAAAGAGGAACCCATCGACGAAAAATCACACGAGAGAACACCAAGCCCCGTCAAGGAGGATAAAGAAAAATCTGTTATGGAAAAACAAGTCGAGAGAGCTCGTAGTCCTGTTACAGAAGACATTAAGACACCTATCTTAGCTAAGCCTGATGATAAAGTATCTAGTCCAGTCAAGGAAGACACAAAAGAACCAATCTCAGAAATATTAGCTGAAAAGGTTCCTAGTTCAAAGAAAGAAAAAGAGAAATTCACCGTCGAAAAACCACACGAAAAAACACCTAGCCCCATAAAGGACGTGAAAGACAAACCTGTCGTAGAAAAACCAGTCGAGAAAGCCCCAAGTCCCGTTACAGCAGATATCAAGGGAACACCATTAGCTAAGCCTGACGAGAAAGTACCTAGCCCAGTTAAGGAAGACACAAATGAAACATTCGCTGAAACATTAGACGAAAAGGTTCCTAGTCCAACTAACAAAGAAAAGGGGGAACTCACCGACGAGAAACCACATGTGAAAATACCTAGCCCCATCAAGGAGGACGAAGAAAAACCTGTCGTTGAAAAACTAGCTGAGAAGGCTCCAAGTCCCGTTATAGCAGATATCAAGGAAACAACTATAGTTAAGCCTGAAGAGAAAGTACCTAGCCCAGTTCAGGATGACACAAAGAAAACAATTACAGAAAAATTAGACAAAGTTGCTCCTAGTCCGACTAAAGAGGAAAAAGAGGAACCCCTCGACGAAAAATCACACGAGAGAACACCAAGCCCCGTCAAGGAGGATAAAGACAAACCTGTCATGGAAAAACCAGTCGAGAAAGCTCCAAGTTCCGTTACAGCAGATATCAAGGGAACACCTGTCGCTAAGCCTGGCGAGAAAGTACCTAGCCCAGTTAAGGAAGACACAAAAGAAACATTCGCTGAAACATTAGACGAAAAGGTTCCTAGTCCAACTAAGAAAGAAATGGGGGAACTCACCGACGAGAAACCACATGTGAAAACACCTAGCCCCATCAAGGAGGACGAAGAAAAACCTGTCGTTGAAAAACTAGCTGAGAAGGTTCCAAGTCCCGTTATAGCAGATATCAAGGAAACAACTATAGTTAAGCCTGAAGAGAAAGTACCTAGCCCAGTTAAGGATGACAAAAAGAAAACAACCACAGAAAAATTGGACAAAGTTGCTCCTAGTCCGACTAAAGAGGAAAAAGAGGAACCCATCGACGAAAAATCACACGAGAGAACACCAAGCCCCGTCAAGGAGGATAAAGACCAACCTGTCGTAGAAAAACCAGTCGAGAAAGCTCCAAGTTCCGTCACAGCAGATATCAAGGGAACACCTATAGCTAAGCCTGGCGAGAAAGTACCTAGCCCAGTTAAGGAAGACACAAAAGAAACATTCGCTGAAACATTAGACGAAAAGGTTCCTAGTCCAACTAAGAAAGAAATGGGGGAACTCACCGACGAGAAACCACATGTGAAAACACCTAGCCCCATCAAGGAGGACGAAGAAAAACCTGTCGTTGAAAAACTAGCTGAGAAGGTTCCAAGTCCCGTTATAGCAGATATCAAGGAAACAACTATAGTAAAGCCTGAAGAGAAAGTACCTAACCCAGTTAAGGATGACAAAAAGAAAACAACCACAGAAAAATTAGACAAAGTTGCTCCTAGTCCGACTAAAGAGGAAAAAGAGGAACCCATCGACGAAAAATCACACGAGAGAACACCAAGCCCCGTCAAGGAGGATAAAGACCAACCTGTCGTAGAAAAACCAGTCGAGAAAGCTCCAAGTTCCGTCACAGCAGATATCAAGGGAACACCTATAGCTAAGCCTGACGAGAAAGTACCTAGCCCTGTTAAGGAAGACATAAAAGAAACATTCGCTGAAACATTAGACGAAAAGGTTCCTAGTCCAACTAAGAAAGAAATGGGGGAACTTACTGACAAGAAACCACATGTGAAAACACCTAGCCCCATCAAGGAGGACGAAGAAAAACCTGTCGTAGAAAAACCAGTTGAGAAGACTCCAAGTCCCGTTACAGCAGATATCAAGGGAACACCTATTGCTAAGCCTGAAGAGAAAGTACCTAGCCCAGCTAAGGATGACACAAAGAAAACAACCTCAGAAAAATTAGACAAAGTTGCTCCTAGTCCGACTAAAGAGGAAAAAGAGGAACCCATCGACGAAAAATCACACGAGAGAACACCAAGCCCCGTCAAGGAGGATAAAGAAAAATCTGTTATGGAAAAACAAGTCGAGAGAGCTCGTAGTCCTGTTACAGAAGACATTAAGACACCTATCTTAGCTAAGCCTGATGATAAAGTATCTAGTCCAGTCAAGGAAGACACAAAAGAACCAATCTCAGAAATATTAGCTGAAAAGGTTCCTAGTTCAAAGAAAGAAAAAGAGAAATTCACCGTCGAAAAACCACACGAAAAAACACCTAGCCCCATAAAGGACGTGAAAGACAAACCTGTCGTAGAAAAACCAGTCGAGAAAGCCCCAAGTCCCGTTATAGCAGATATCAAGGGAACTCCTATAGCTAAACCTGACGAGAAAGTACCTAGCCCAGTTAAGGAAGACACAAAAGAAACATTCTCAGAAATATTAGAGGAAAAGGTTCCTACTCTAACTAAGAAAGAAAAGGAGGAACTCACCGACGAGAAACCACATGTGAAAACATCTAGCCCCATAAAGGAGGACGAAGAAAAACCTGTCGTTGAACAACCAGTTGAGAAAGCTCCTAGTCCCATTTCAGAAGTTATCAAGGCACCAAGTATAGGTAAGCCTGAAGCAAAAGTACCAAGCCCAGAAAAGGAAGACACAAAAGAACTTACCTTAGAAAACTTAGCTGAAAAGGTTCTTAGTCCATCTAAGAAAGAAAAAGAGGAACTTATCCTTGAAAAACCACACAAAAAAGTACCTAGCCCGGTTAAGGAAGAGACAAAGAAAACAACTTCAGACAAATTTGACGAAGAACCTCCTAGTCCAACAAAGAAGAAGAAAGAGGAACCCATTAATGAAAAACCACACAAACCAACATCTAGCCCCATCATGGAGGATAAACAGAAACCTGTCGAGAAAGCTCCTAGTCCTGTTACAGAAGACATCAAGGCAACACATATAGCTAAAACTGACGAGAAAGTACCTAGCCCACGTAAGAAAGACACAAAAGAACCATTCTCAGAAACATTAGATGAAAGGGTTCCTAGTTCAACTAAAAAAGAAAAGGAGGAAATAACCGACGAGGAACCACACGAGAAAACACTTAGCTCCATCAAGGGGGACGAAGACAAACCTATCGTTAAAAAACCAGTCGAGAAAGCTCCTAGTCCTGTTACTGAAGTCTTCAAGGCCCAATATATAGCTAAGCCTGAAGAGAAAGTACCTAGCCCAGTTAAGTATGACACAAAAACCCCAACCTCAGAAAAGTTTGATGAAAATATTTCTATTTCGATTAAAGATGACAAGGTAAAACGAGTCGTAGAAAAGTCAGACGACAAAATATATAGTCATAAAATTTTCAGTGATAATCTATTAAGTCCTAGTGAAGAACAAGATGTTGGTTTTCTTAAAGATAAAGAAGATACTTATTCGAACGAGTTTACAATAGTGGAAGAAGCATCAGTTACAGAAGACAAACAAGAAAAGACTATAACTCTTAACGGTAAAAATATTTTACAAATTTTGACAATTACCACAACTAAAGAAATTTTAACAAACGAAGAAAGATCATCTAGAAAATTAAGAACTACTGTTGTAACTATTACAGAATCTATGTTACCTGACGGTGTAACGGAAAGGACGAAAGATATCAAAGTGTTCTTTTCTGATTACGGCTATACAAGTGATGTAAATGACGATTTTCGTGAAATCGCTGAACCTGTCGTTGAAACTGATACCGTTTCGAAAACTGTAAATAAAAAAGGTGTACTAGTAAAGCAAACTATTACAACGACTACAACTAAACAAGCGTTAATTAACAGTAAAAATAATAATAGGGTAACTAAAAAAGTTGTCAAGACGGTTATTCAAGAAGTATATCCTGATGGTACTGAAACTATTACAACAAACGAAGCAGTTTCATTTATTGATCATGTTTTTGAAGTTACCACTGACAAAGATATAAGTGATATGACGGAAAGTGAAACAACGAGCAAGTATTTCGAACAAGAATCGTCTGTATTGAGTGGAGGTGAAGGATTAACAAAACAAACTCAGGATGAACAAACATCTGGAGTCAAAAGTGATAAAGGATTTCAATCTGATGATTTATCAACTGACGATATTCCTGATGGTTTTTACTTAATAGATAAACCTAATGAATTTTCCACTGTAAATGTCGAGAGCATCACAGAAAATAATGTTATTATTAAAAGGAAGACAACGAGAACTACGGTAGAACAAACTTTCAATAATCCACAAGCAAATATTAATAGAATAAGAACAATTATAACGACAACAGTTCAAGATGAGTATCCCGACGGAACGATTACAACTAAAACTAGCAAAGAAGTTAGTTTAGTTGATAAAACATTGAATGTTACTTCGTCAACTGATAAAATATCAGAAACGGTATCAGAATCACTTATAGATGAATTTGAATTTTCGGAGGAGCCAGTAGAAGAAACTACCACACAGATTGATTCTGTTGTAGAAAATGGCATTTCAATTAAAAGAAAAACAACCGTTTTGAAAACCATTCAATCATCTTACAATGTACCTAAAAATATTAAACGAACTAAAACGACAATAAAAACAACTATTGAAGATGAGCACCCGGATGGTAACATTAAAATAAAAACTAGTGAAAAAGTATCAACAGTGGATGACTTTGTTGATCACCAATACATAGAAGAAATACTTGATAAACATGAAACAGATAAAAAGCATCAGATAATACGTGATAAAGTACTGACAAAAGAGTCAGATAAGTATGAAGAAAAAGATTTTGATGAACAGGATGATTTTAAAGTCAATGGCGTACATTTAAAAGAGGGGACGCCATACGATGAGTATGATTTGAAAATAAAAACAAAAGAAGATAATAAAACCACTAAAACGCAACTACCTTGTAGCGAAACAAAATCCGTCGATGCCAAATTATCTTTACTAAAAGACTTAAAGTCGACATCAATACAAAAAGATGCTCATGATGAAATTAACAAGACACTACAATCACAATCTATGACTAAATTAGTAAAAGAAACGGAAAAAATGCTTCACGAGGAAAGATCGATGATATCAAAACAGGAAACACAATTAAAAGAAACTTTAAGTTCTAGTAAACGTTTAATTGATGAAACCAGCACAGACAAAGAAACTGTGTCACAAACTCTGGTACATAGTAGTTCTGAAGACGTATCTAAAGAAATTAGTTTAGAAGAAAAATATTCTTATGAAAGCTCTGAAAAGATTCAAAAACCTACAGAGAAAAAAGAAAGTAAGCTAAAGTCGTCTGACACAGAATTACATCCCAGTGAACTGTTATTAAAAGAAACTAAAATGGACAAATACGGCGAACCGAAACAATCAACATTGGATTCAGTTGAACAATCAAAAGATGAAATTATTTTATCAGAAACTTCTGATTCTGGAATACACAGCATACACATGGATACGGATCAAACTTTACCTGTAAGTGATCACAGTGCCACACAGGCATTAACAGAAAATGCTAGGCATTTAATGGAAACTGTACATAAAGCGTTTAGCGATGAAACTGTACAACAAGGTATAAAAACTGAAGGAGTAGAATCCTTAACTGTATATCCTGAATTCGATAGAGTATCTACACCGCCTACTGTCCCCGTCAGTCCGTTACCAAAGGTACCAAGTAGCTTCCAAGATGTTAAAATAAGTGATGGTGTTCAAAGTGAAGTTACATATGATAAATCTGATGGCAGTGAAGAGACAATAACTAAAGTTGTACATGTAGGTGATGATGTACTTACTCAAAAAATATCTACGTCTACTGAGAAAGTACCTAAGACATTAAAAAGTGACACCGAAGACGACGCAGAGTCAGAGATTTTGAATTTAATGCAAACAGTTGGCAAGATTAAAACTGAAACTGACACAGTTACAAAAATTATAAAAGAGGGTGAAAATGTTGTTACCCAAACAATCACGACAGTAACAACCAAGGAAATTATTTCTAGAGAAGATGGCACTCCTCAAAATATTAAAACAACGATCGAAACCACTACTCTTAGTAAAAGTTCCGATGGTTCTATGACTACTACTAAAGATACACAAACCCTTCTATCAGAATGTTCTTCCAGCCTTAAGTCTACCTCATTAATGGATTTATATGCAAAAGATACCAAATTAGACAAATTCTACCTCGATTCAAGTGATCAAAAGACTGAAACTACTACAAGTAGCTATATTAAGGATAGTATTGAAAAAGTATCCCCAGTGTCTTCCAGTAAGAGCAAAGATATTATAAAAGAAGAAACTGGACCTAAGCCAGATTTCTTAGAGGAATCAGATTCTGAGGAAAATGTTGAAGATACAGTAATCGATACCGACGTAAATAAGCGAGTTATTAAAGAAAATAATATAGACATCGTTGAAACTATAAATACTACTACAAAGAAAGAAACTATAAAAATAAGTGAGAATAAAAAAATTCTCAAAACCACAATTGAAGTAACTACTACAAAAGAATATCCTGATGGTTCTAAGGATGTTCAAAAGACTGTAGAAGTCAAAACAGAAGATATTGTTATTACTTCTAGTAGTAATGTTGATAAGTTATTAAGTGAATATGTTGTTTTGGGCGAGCCAGAAGAAAGCATATCTACTAAAACAGAAGAAATAGTAAATGAAAACGCTATTATTAAGCGGACGGTAGTAACTAGGACTGTCAAAACAAAATATGCTGACAAGGATGGAATCTTGAGAAAAATAAAAACAGTAATCACTGTTACCACGGCCGATGAGTGTCCTGATGGTTCATCTCAAACAAAAGTTGATTGTAGCACGTCTTTAACAGACGTCGAAGACAAAAATGTTGTTGAAACCACGGAACTTAATGACTACACTCTTATAGAAGACAAAACAGTTGATGTTGATAAACAGGAAAAAAATACTATAATCGATGGAAAAAATGTACATCAAATAATAACAACTACTACAACAAAAGAAATTTTGGCAACAAGTGATAAATCAAAGAAAAAGGTTAAAACTACTATAGAAACAGTTACTGAATCAACGCTTCCTAATGGTATAACTGAAGTCACAAAAGAATCTAAAGTATTGATTTCGGATTATACCACAGAACCTGAAGACGAAATACCTGAAGGTTTCAAATCTAGCGGTAAACCTACAGAAGAAGTAACGGAAAATATGGAGGTTGTAAATGAAAATGATGTCGAGATTAAAAGGAAAACAACAATAACTGTTATTAGTCAAGAATTTAAAAATATATTAAAAAATATTAAACGAATTAAAACAACTACTAAAACTGTAATCGAAGATGAATATCCCGATGGATCTGTTATAACAAAAACTAGCGAAAAAGTTTCTATTATAGATGATGTATTAAGAATAAGCCGAAATGAAAGTCCTGTGGAACCTACGCAATTGACCACTAACCAACTCACTTCCAGCCCAGTGCTTGAAGATGTTAGTGATAAAGTAGAAGAAGTGCTACAAGATCTGGCTATATTGGGTGAACCTGAAGAAAGTGAAAATACCGAAATAAAAGATATAAAACACGACGACTTAGTAATAAAAAGAACAATCTTAACTAAAATTGTTAAAACCAATTATGCAGATGTACTTGGAACAGTCAAAAAAGTAAAGACTCTTACTACTGTAACTACTACCGACAAATATCCGGATGGTTCCTCACGTATTAGCGTTGACAAGAGACAATCAATTACAGATGTTGATGGTCAGGATTCCTTGCAATCTGAAGAATTAAAAGAATTTTCAAAATTATTAGATAAGTCTGTGAATATAGATAACGAGCAGAAGACTGTCTTGAGAGATGGCATTAAAGTAAATCAATTAATTAATATAACTACTACTAAAGAGATATTGTCCACCGTAGATAATGCAAAGAAAATTGTTAAAACAACTATTGAAACTACTACAGAAACCAAATTACCAAATGGAACCACGGAAGTTACAAAAGATGTTAAAATCACTGTATCAGATTACGAAAGTGATTCTTTCGATGAAAACTTGGTAGGATATACAAAATTAGGAGAGCCA
This sequence comes from Euphydryas editha, assembly GCA_036937285.1. Taxonomy (NCBI): domain Eukaryota; kingdom Metazoa; phylum Arthropoda; class Insecta; order Lepidoptera; family Nymphalidae; genus Euphydryas; species Euphydryas editha. Next base: position 1,448,257 of record JAUPFZ010000013.1, on the reverse strand, counting down.
GATATACAAACAAATTTACAAGAAGAGCAATTTGTTGAAGATGGAAAAACAATTACTAGAAAAACCACAATTACCACAATTCGGGAACAGTTCGAGAATATCCAAATGAAATCTAAAAAGGTTAAAACAACCGTTAAAACTACTACTGAAGACGAATATCCCGATGGTACAGTAGTTACCAAGAAGAGTGAGAAAATTTCTATTGCAGATTTTCTACTTAGTGTTCCATCAGCTGAAGATGGAGAAGAGACTACAGGATCATATATAGGTGAAAGTGAAATAGTAGAAGAAACATCTGAAGACTCAGTTGTTAAAAATGAAGTAGTTCGAAAAGATAACATGGATATAAATCGCACTATCACAACTAAAACAAAACGTGAAATTTTAGCCAGTTCTGACAAAGACATTGAACGCGTCAGAACTACTATAGAAACAATAACAGATGATGAATATCCTAGTGGATTAATAGAAACGACAAAGGATATTAAAATAACAATTTCAGAATCACAAAAAACTTATGATAGTGACTTACAGGCTGCGTTACAGGGTCTTAAACCAACGGGAAAAGTAAAATCTTCAGTTGACAAAAAATCAAAAGTAATTTTCACAGATGATTCGAAGAAAATAAATCAAACAATAACCACGTATGTTACCAAAGAAGAAATGGTGAATGTCGAAAAGAACCAAATTGCAGTTAAAACAGTAACTGAAACCGTAACAGAAAATGCAAATGAGGATGGAACAACACAGATAACAAATGATATCAGTACTCAAGTGACATATCTCCCAATGGGAACAACTCTTGAAGATTGGTCTCCAGAAGAATTGGAAGAAATAGAAAAACAATCATTATCTCGAAGCGGAGGACGCGATACAGTTAGCCCTACAGATGAAAAACCGATTGTAAGTGAATTACCTTTGGAAACAAAAACAGAACTGCAACCTGAATCCAAGCCTAAAAAACGATCACCCGTTGGAGAAATAACCACAGAAACGGATACATTTACGAAAGTGATAAAAGAAGGTGATAATGAAATAACTCAAACTATAACCGTAGTTACTACTAAAGAAGTTATAACACCAGAGAAAATTAAAGTTACTGTCGAAACGACCACAGTAAGTAGAGGAAGCGATGGTGTTACAAAAACGACAAAATCGACAAAGACAACCATATCCGAAATCAAAGAAGAATATGAAGAAATAATTGACACTGGAGAAAGTGAAAAATCATTTTCTAAATTATCATCTAAAGCCAGTGATATGAGGAGCTCGTCAGCCGCAAGCGATGATTTAGATCATCCTGGTATATCATCACCACCATCTGATATTAGTTCAAGAGAATCGCGAGCCGCTACTCATATTTGGGGAACTGAAAGCAGCGGTATGTATTATAGTGATGATGATGGTCAAGCCAGTCCAAGTAGTACAAAATCTCAAATAGCACATTCACCGAGGTCAAACTTGAGTTTCGAGTTAGATACGAAATCACCACACCACAAAGAACCCAGTCATGAAACATTTACGGCTAAAACAGGATTTGATCTAATGTCAACGTCAATTTACGGACAATTACCTGATGATGATTCTTGTACGTACTCAACACATTCCGATGATAAGACTGAAATACATTTCATTGACAAGGCACATAAAAAATTAACTGAAGAGCATATTAGCCATGATCAATCAGACACTGGTGTAACGAAACATATTAGTAAAACTTCAGATGCTTCGTTTTTGAAAGAAGCGGATGAACAATTTGAACAGGCGATTGAGGAGCATAAAAAAGTGAGTGGTCCTGAAGTGATATCTAGCGTCACAGGGAAATACAAACTTGATCAGCACCATTTTCCTAGCTCGATTCATGAAGATCATAAAAAAGTGACGACATCTTTAACTCTCAAAGATCTGAAACCCGATACAAAAAAACTGACACAGACTACTTCTTCTTCAAGTAGTAGTAAAGAAGAATCTAAGTCAGAAAAAGCTGAACATACCGCGTCGCATACACTTTCAAAAGATCCTATAGAATCTTGGGGTAAGCCGCTTGGTCTACCGAGTCCAATCTTACCACCTAATCAGGTGGACAGTAAGAGTACTCCAAAGAAACAAGTAAACACAACAGTCGCGAATAAAAATAAAATTAATCAAGAGAAAAGTAAGGAAGCGAAAAGAGCATCCGAATCTCCTACAAAGAAAAAATCTCCAGCTCCCATTTATATGGATTTAACTTATGTTCCTCATCACGGTAATTCTTATTACTCAGCTATGGAATTTTTCAAGAGAGTTCGAGCTCGATATTATGTATTTTCTGGAACCGAGCCGTCGAAAGAAATTTATAACGCCCTTCTTGATGCCAAGAAAACATGGGAAAACAAAGATTTAGGTAAGATATAACGTTATAAGAACATAATTGTGTATACATTTTAAGCCCTTACTAAAATCTGACTGAACTGAATCAGCCTGTAAGCGTCCCACCGCTGGGAAAAGGCCCTTTCTCCGTGTAAGAGAAGGGTTGGAGCTTAATGCACCACGCTGCTCCACTGCGGGTTTGTGGCTAATTTTAGCATGATGGTAGCATGAGTAACGATCGTTATCAGATGTCTATGATAACAACCAGGACCGACGACTTTACGTGCTCTCCGAGGCACGATGGGGAAACCCACGAGGACAACCACACCCGAACCGGAAACAAATATTTGCATAAATACAAATATCTGCTCCGAGTGGGAAGCAACCCGTAACCGCCGGCGTTAAGGCGACAACTCGCACCAAGACACCAGAACGGTTATATTAAAACCTAATCTAATTTTTTTTTTCAATTACAGAAGTCACAATAATTCCCACGTACGACACCGACGTTCTTGGCTACTGGGTGACCGAAAATGAGGAAGCTCTCGAGAAATATAAAATCGATCTTTCTCCCTCCGCGTCCCGCTGCACAATCAACTTGCAAGACCACGAGACCTCATGCGCGGCGTATAGACTCGAATTCTAGGTGTCGGGTCTATTTGTAGCCTTCTCATCGAAGAAGTGATCCTCTAAATATAAAACTAGGTACTTTTGAATGGGGAACCAATGAGTCATTTATTGTTGTAGGAAATTAAGGCTGTGATAAAGAACAGAGCATTCAAAAGCGCCTATTTCGAAGGACACTACTCCGTATGAGATAGTTTGCAAATAGAAGCAGTAAAAGACTATGTGATATTAGAACGCAATCGACAGACTGCTGTGGAGTTTTATAAACCCGTAGAAGTTTTATGAAGTGTATAGTGTTTATCGACCCAGTGTCGATCTCGAAACGATAAAGTCCTTAACCGCATCCAATTCGAATGTCAATAACCAAATTCTCGACCTAAAAACAGAAACGTCCATTTTTTTCTAAACTGTTTTCGAGTAGCGTCATTGACAAAAATAGTACATGCCATTTAAAATATTTTTCTGACGGTATTTTTGAATTTGGTCTTATACAATCAGTAGTGCTTTTATATACGATTTTTAGCGAATCCAGTCCATTTTGTTTAGCCAAAAAAAAACACCGCTTGTGCGAAATATTTAAATTATTGAAAATAAAATTATTTTGCTAAAGCATTGACTTCTTAATAGGGCGTATTGTTAAATATTATATACGAATTGCATGTTATTTTAGCGAATCGCTTTATAACGGACGTGATATATGAAACAATGTCCAGTTTTATTCGATAAACGATAACGTGGACGATTAATTTTCATCTGAATTACACGAAAGATTTTGTAAAGTGATTGAAATATATATTTGAAGAGTATATTTTACTTATTGTCTTATGAAGACGCTTCTGAAACGTCTGACGACGAGCTAGTGCCGCTTGCACTAATTACGTAAACTAATTATTGTTAGAATGGGCGTCATTATTTTCTATACCGATCTAACAGCAAGGATAGTTATTCCTCCGACCACAAACGACTGAGCGATACCGAAGCTTGAAGGAAATAGATTCCTCAATATTTCTTTCAATTGTAAGTATCGCAATAATTGGGACCTTTTTTAAAGTGTACAAAAAAGACATAAAAAATAAATAGTCGGTGCGTTTATGGAACTTAGCAAATGATGCCTGCGTTTGATACGTTTCAACATGCACCGTCTTCTGTCCCATAATAATACAGCTATTTGTCAATCTAGAAAACCGATCAGCCTAAAATGATAGAGAGCTTATTCCATATTAATATAAACGTTTTATTAGAACTATTAATAAAAATAAAACAATATATTTACCTTTGTTTTAAGTTGATATCTGCTTGTTGCGATTACTATGATATTTTAAGTGAGTGTTGATTAAATTTAACTCATTTCATGTACAGAATACATAATTATAACAGAATCTCTGATTTGTGAATGATTTGGCAATAATTATTTCTGATACGTTTCTATTGATTATATTAAATTTTCTAGTCGATTTCAATCCAAATACAAGTGAATGCGTATTGATATTATATGTTCCTATGTAAATTGATTTATAGAATTTTTTATCTGTTGATTTCGATTTAATATTATTATAATCTATGTGTATAGATTTCTCCTTTAGATGGATATTTGTTTGAAATTACCGTTACATTCAAGTTTGTGTGAGAGAATGTGATATTGATAAAAATCATGAAATTTTACCATCTAGTTTAGTGGATAAGCAGTAAGAAAACTTTCCTTGAATGAAAAAAAAAATCCTTTTTTCGTTTGCCAATCCAAGTGAATTTTGAGTCAATTAATTTTAAGTCATCCATAGAATTAAGCAGAAATAAGCCTATCATCGCTTTTTTTTGCCAAACTAACTATAATTAATAAACAAAATAGTGAAAATTATTCTGTATAATTGATGGCACCAGCACAATGTAATAACATATATATATTAAAAAAAAATTTAATAAATACATAAATAATTGTATACAATATATGTATTTTATATCTAACAATATTGTGAGAACGGCATATCCGTTTATTTATATCCGTTTATCACTTTATTTAATAGCAATATAATGTTTATTATATCGATATCAATGTGTGTTAGTTTGTGTGAGCACAATTTTGTTCTTTGTTACGTGAAATGCTTATAACAGTTGAGTGGGACGAAACAGGGAGGCGAGTATTGTTTAAATATACATGATCCATTATTGGTGCATCTCTTGGAGATGTCTATGCTCGTTTACTTTGTACTTGATTTTCTTTAATACTAGGCTTTCGCTTTAGCGATACTGTTAAGACTTATTCTACTATAGTGTTAATAATTCGTTTATAGTATGATTAGATTTTGTTATATCTTCTACAGAGTCTTCTAGATGTACCGATCTTGGATCATTTGCTTTTTGAGTGTTAGGGGTATCTATAACGGCTTTCTTTTCTCATCCAGCGACCACTCTTGCTGGTTTCGAAGCCTTACCCAAAAGTTTACTATTGTATTTAATAGCTAGAACTCTAATTAATGCATATTATATTAGAAATATTAAAATGTTATTAAAATAAGAACTGTATCAGCTTAGTGAACATCAATAGCTCTGAAAAATAAATCATTATAAAAATTATTAAATGTCGTATTCTTCATAAATTATCACTGATGCTTTTGTTAATTTTATTAATGTTTAACGAAATCGAATTATGAAATTAAAAATTTTATAATTATGTTCGACGCTTCTCTGAATGAATATTTTGAAATTTAATATATGTATTATAATTGGTACGATCGGCTTAAATTATTTTAAGTATCGATATGTTAATGTTGATGATTTAAAAAAAAAATTGACGTAATGTATACGGGAGTAAAAAAAATTATGGTCATGGTGTGAAAACCTTGCGTAAATATGTGGTGCTAACAACTGCTAAGGCGAATTTGTATTATAAATATTACCAAAATAAATCACGGCTTTATAAATATTATATTCCTAAATTATATACTTGTTTTGTTTTTAAAACGGGTCGCGATTTATTTCGGCAATGACACGCTATATGGCAAGAGACTGATGAATGTTTTGGTGGAATTATCGTTTTTGCTTTAATTTCTCGATTCGATAATTATTTAATAATTTAAATAATGATGTGTAATCCTTTCATGGATCTTTAGATATTTGTAACGTCTACTGTATTATGTAAATTAATATTTAAAAAAAAAAACCATTCATTGTATCAGTCATTTCGCTATTCTCCATTGGGCGTGTTTGGTGTGAGAATCATAAAAGTAATAAAAAATATTTGAAAATGTTATCGCTACTTTTATTTTTAGTACTCGAGACCTTTTCGAATACACCCAAATTACAATTATTTAAGTTTAAAGAAACTATCTACCAAAAAAAAAAATCGCTGTCACTTTAGAATGCAAATTACATACCTAATCTCTAAAAATGAATCAATGAAATTTTCATTAATCATAACGTGATGAACGTGAAACTGTATTCACTAAAATCAGTGAATTTCAATAACAAGTTAGTTATAATTCACTAATACACATATTCAATGATCAAATCAGTGGACTCTGATATTCACATATTCATACATTGAATAGTCACTTAAAATTAGAGAAATTCCAATGATTCATGTTTAAAGAGTAAAAAAAATATATAACATAGTTCGTCATCGTACAACACTACTATTATTGCTACACATTACGAGTATATTACAAGATCCGTTTAAGGGTGCAATAAGATTGCAACAAATCTCCCCTCCGCTCCAGTGGACAAGGGCTATTGGTTAATATTTCTCCGTTTCTCCGCTCCGCAGCCTCGCTTCGCTTCAATGGACAGACAGCCTAAAATATTGTTTTAATTTTTAGTATATGTTCAACAAAAATTAAAAATATCTAGCTAACTACGTTCTGTATACGACTGTCTATTACATTTTTATGACTAAGAAAATCCTATTAATATTATTAATTCGAAAGTTTGTCTGGATGTTTGTTAGTCTTTCACGCAAAAACTACTGAACGGATTTAGATGAAACTTTACAGTAATATAGCTTATAGTACAGAATAACACATAGGCTACAATTTATAAAGACTGTGTAATTTGACCATAATATAACATAGTTTAAAAATGAACACGCGAAAACGCGTAAGTAACGCCAATAGCGTAGCTATGTAATAAAAGGCCCTGGTGCAAAAAATGAACTAGAGCCCCAACTAAACTGTTTAAATTTTACCAATACAAACCAAAATATAAATAGTTATATTTAAATATTTTTCCATTTATAGTTTGTTGGTCAGGTTCTGAGGGTCCCCTGAGCTTGGGGGCCCCGGTGCAAGACACCATCTAGCCCTCCAGTAGTTACGCCACTGAGTAATGCCTATTTCATGGCGCTTAAGATCGGGAGCATTATACTGTGCACTACGCAAGCGTGGAGGAAAGTTTTTTTGTATGAGTCTTTGTTGTGGAACTGTTGTAAGAATTCGGGACGGATAGTCTGAAGCTTGGGGAAGGACATACTACTTTTTGTTAATACAACCACGCGGGCGGAAGCTATTCTTTAATAATGAAATGATCAAGAGTTATTACGGGTTAGATCAAAATTGAAGTATTTTAAACTTAACGTTATTTTCGATCCCAAAATTTAGCATTTTTTTTTTAATTCCTACTTTCCTTCCTTATAGCTTACACTTGCCTGACATATATTTATTTAAACATCTTTTTCAATCGTTAATAAAATACTTTTTATTCCTCCTCACGTTCAAATACATTTTTTTTAAGTTGTAGTGGATGACACTTGATGTTAATACAGTTCTTTCAAATAATAAATTTAATTCATTATAATTTTAGTTTTATATGGGAAATTTTGTTTTTCTTTTTCTTTGTTGACTTAAGTAGGAATTGAATTTTTTTTATTACTTGTTAAGTTTAATTTTACTTTTTAAATTTTACAAAGAAATCCATGTTTGTAAATATATACAAATGGTTACTTAAAATATAAGAAAATTTACATATTTCATAGTTCATAAATGTCGGTCAAATTGGGAATATTTTGTAAATAAAAATACAAACTCAATAAATCAGCATTTATTTCGCTCAACATATATAAAGACATTCATATATTGAAAAAAAAATCTTAAATAAGACTAGATTTAAGAAGACAATCAAGAAAGAAGCAAAAAAAACTAAATTTTCTTACTCGTAATAAATTAATATAAATAGCTCGTAATAAAATATTAATATGATTGTAGAAAAACACAGAGTCATCAAGAAGTTGGTCGAGAGCGTAACACCTTGATAGATCTTGCATCTTTTTACATAATCTTGACTTTTTTTTTTAAATTATTTACTGTACGTATATAAAATATATTTTTTTCTAAACATTAAAAATATTATCTATCGTTAAATATTAATAGTCGTTCTTATTTAATTTTATTTTTCAACTTTTTTATTACAAAATTATTAGTACTTCGCTTTATACCGTTCAAATCATGTTGGGAAAAATCTTAATTAAATAAAAAAGAAGTGTTGTTATCTGTAAAAATAGTTTTAAATATGTATTCTTATGTCATTCTATCTCTTAGATATGAGGATGTAGAAACACAAAATCACGGAAGCTATATATAAAGTAATACAGAGCTGTATAATAATACATAATATATAGAAGTAATTATTATCTAACTTTGATCGAATCACATAATAAAATGTATTTACGTATCCACTTATAACTTATTTACAAGTTAGTTTTAATACTGTATATTTTATTTTTTCATATGTGTATACTTTACTATGTTTTTGGTTTTATATTTTGAATAATAATTAATTATTGAGTGTATCGACGTCATATATGTATAAAGTACACGACCACTACCTCGACACGGGAAACCAAAACCAAATATCCTCCAGACTCCTTCTTAAAAGCATTTAAATGTTTAACGCGGGCTCATTATGCTCCAATACAGCCCGTGACATTTTAATGCTATAATGCTAATATATATATTTTTTAATTTATTAGTTTTATTTTCTATTTTTATTGCTGTCATATAGTAGTGAACTGAATCAGCCTGCAAACGTCCCACTGGGCAAAAGCCTTTTTTCCCCTTATCCCATATATTCCATGTGTATTAAATAAATAAATAAACTTACTCTTGTCATTATCCTAAACATATGCTGAACCGATATTAATAAAGTATTATGAACACTTTAAGAAGGACATTCTACGCTGAACTATTTTACCTATCTTTGTTAAAACTTCGTTTTTTTTTTTCATCATGAACAATTATTTAAAATTTTTGCATTTACATAACTTAATTTAAAAAAAAAATTTCGCTCATAAAAGCGACAGTATTTTTGTAAATCTATTTTTAAAACTTGAACTCACATATTAACTTATCTCAAACGAATCTAATTAATCTTAAATTTTATTTTTATCTAGACTAAGGTTTTTGGCGCAACAATTAAGGAATGATTTTTCCCCCTATTAAATATTTAACATATTAGATATTATTTAATAACATATTAGAGTAACCATTTAAGTAATTGAAACTGTCATGACATGTCTAAAAACCAAAATTTACAGTATATACTCGATAATAAGTTAGAATGGATTTTTGTTTCTTTGACTATAATTAGGTATTTCAAAAATTATAACGATAATCCATTTGAATGATTTTTTTATTTAATTAATCTAACATCAAATATCTGAATTTGAAAGAAAGAAAGAAAGAAAAATATTTTATTGTTCACAATAAAAAAATTAAAACAAAGCAAATGTAGTTTCACAGAGATTGCGAACAATAAAGGCAGCCACTCAGCATTAGTCACACCATTGCGACAATTTTTGAATTGCGAATTTGAAATTGTAAATTCGAAAATTTTGCGATTTTATCATCATCATATCAACCATTAGATGTCTACTGGTGCACATAGGCCTCTTCCATCGACCTCCAGAGCGACTGACTGTGCTTTGCTTGTCATCTTGGAGTTTCCTAAAACTTACCACGCTTGGCAGGTAAGTTGGCGAGCGCAGTATATTGTGGCAGGATATTATGATGCTGCTCCCCATCACCATGGTATACAGTTGTTCGCACCACTATAGCCTTAGTCGCCTTTTACGACACTTCAGCAAGAAAGAGGTCGTGACTATTCTTCTCTGCCGGACACCGCACGTCTAATAATTGCGATCTTATAAACAACTTAAAAATCCTAAATCCAGATTTCGAACATTTTTATCTCTTTGCATAATCTAGACAAATAATGGCAACAACTGGCAACTCTAATATGTATACAATTTTTTTTTATCACATTTGCAATACATCAACATCATAGGCGCTGAACCATTTCTAGTTTAGGCAATTCGCAATAAGCAACAACCTTCTTTTCGATTTTATCATTTAAAAAATGTAGCAACCGCAAAACAAGGCAACTTTAATTACCGCAACTCACAACCTTTAACGAAAAATTATTAAAAATAAAACATTGACGGTTGCGTCAACTAAGGTTGAAGATGAGCGCAGCGCCTTATGGCATCACACACATAAATTACACCTAATGCGTTATTAAAAACGTAAATCATCAGGCTTTCTTAGGAAGTACGCGACGCGATCGGTCGGTACTTTGTAATCGTGCATCCATCTGTTTCCTTTACGCAGTGATCCGTCGATACCGTCCTGCCACAGCCCAGGAGGAAGATACACTGGAAAAAACATAAAAAATCATATTAGTTTATAGGTACTGAACTGAACTGGATTAGCCTGTAAACATCCCACTGCTGGGCAATGGCCTCTACTTCATATGAGAACAGCTGGAGGTTTATCAACCACGCTGCTGCATTGCTGGTTGCCAGATAATTTCTCTACCATGAGTAACGATCGCTATCATGTGTCTATGATAGCAACCGGAACTAGCTTTACATGCTCTCCGGGGCACGGTGGGGAAACCCACGAGGACATACACCCAGAAAGGACCACGGAGCAGCGTGGTGGATTAAGCTCCAACCATTCTCCTATATGAAGAAGAGGCCTTCGCTCAGCAGTGGGTAGTATACAGGCTGATATAGTACAGTAAGGTATTATGTTCCGTAGTATTATACCTTCCCTGGCGGTGTGCCCGCGGCGCAGCACGGGCGCGACGACGATCTCGTCGCCGACCGCGAACTCGTCGCGCACGAGCTGCGGCGCGTCGCCGTCCGCCGCCAGCCACAGCGGCCGCACCAGCGGCAGGCCCTCCTCCAGCGCCTCGCGCTTGTACTTCAGCAGCAGCGGGGTCACCTGCAATATACCAGTAGCTGACGTAATCGAGACGAATGTATGAAATTAACTGTTGTGGCTACCACAACATACCGAGAAACAAGAATTAGAGCTCTGAAAAGAACTGTTTTTAACCCCTGACGCAAAAAGAAAAGGGTGTTATAAGTTTTATGATCGAGAGAAACCAGATGCATTTAGTTATTTTTAGAACTTTTCAGAACTAAATTCATCTTTTTTCACTCGATCATAAAACAGTTCTTTTCAGAGTTAATTCTTGTTTCTCAGTATATTCTGGTAACCACAATACTAGACATAGCATTGAGAATGTGCTCGAACAGCTGAGGCTTCCCTCGGGGATGTTTCAGAATCTCGAACAAATAATACTAAAATAAAGATCTCAAATGCACATCAAGACTTGCCGTGAAGATGTGGTGACTGGTATGTAGTATCAAGTTATGAAATATTAAGTCTAAAATAGCAGTAGTACTCGTAATAGTAATTCTATCTAGTAGAAGTAGTAGTAGATAAAAAAAGATTAACAATTTAATACATTTAATAAAAAAAGGTACGGCAAAATATAAGCCCGTGAATGTTTTGTTACTTATAAGAAAAAATAAAAAAATCTATTGGAATGTACTACTACCCCACGCTTGGCAGGACTCGAGGGCGAGAAATAAAAGAATAAGGCCTGATTTTAGACTTCCCTAACTCGTCTTTGACTCGACAATTCTAAAGCAGGTATTGATATTAAGTAATCTATTGTTTTCGAGTAATCCTTTTACAGTACGACTATTTATAGTAAGAATTGTCCTACATTACATGAAAACTTCCATAAAAACGGATATTACGGAACTAAAACATAACGAGTTTTATTTAACCTTTGATACATTTTAATTACAATAAGATTTACACCAAATGTTTTAATAAAACAGGTAAATGGTTATGTTTCTCATGCTAACTATCAATTATTTACTTCATCATAAAATTTATCGAATATATATTAATACGTTAACTAATACATAGACCATTACGTCTCGCCTTCCTTATACTTAAAATAAAATAAATATATGAGACACACAAATACTATTGTATAAATAAAAAATTTCAGTTACCCCTAAACTTTTTTCGACAACTAAACATCGAAATATACTTACAAGTTTCTGTCTTAACAGTGTCAAGTTTTTAGCCATCTCCAGCACTCTTTCATCATTGTACTTGCTTGGAAGGTGAGTGAACTTCATCACTGGCAAGAAGGTAGCCATTTGCAACCATCTCATATAGAGTTCCCTTTCTGGTAGTGCAATGCCGTTATCTTGTGTTGTATTCGTATTTGATTCCACAGCACCTTTAGCTGATGGTAGGAATTGTTCACTACCTGGCCAATATATATCACCTCCCACCGCTCCGGGCATCGTAAATGGAAAACCATTTATACCGTACGTCAACATTGTTGGAATGACTAGTTCCAAAGCCTCCCAACTCGATTCAAATGGAGGTAAAGATACAAACGTCGGAGGTCTCGGCAAATTTATGGCTGAAGATACTCCTATTATGTTTAATATTTTTTCGAACGTACTAGTGAATATCGTTTTGTATTGATCGGGATTAATCAATCTTTTTTCACATTGATAGTAATGAGGCATATCGTATGCGGTGCCGAGATCAAAATAAAAGGAATCTATGTGATATTTGTCTATAACAGACTGGAGTTTATCTAAAATCCATGGCACTGATCTATTATTTGTAATGTCTAAGACACCGGCACTCGCTAATGTCTTAAATCTTGTTAAAGCCGGTATCCGTCTATCGCTATTTCTTTCACTTATGAGCAGTCTCTTTTGCACAGTTTCAGCGAAGTTCTTACTCTCTGTACTTATAAAAGGTTGAATAGTAAACGCTACCTTAAAACCTCGTCTGTGTAACTTATCTACAGTTGTATTAAGTGTTGCGAATCGACTTGTGTCAACAGTTAAATCACCTATTTCGTTTTGCCAAAATTCGTTTATGAGTACATGACCTTGTTTCAAAAAACCTAAATTGATAACGTCTTCTGTGTATTTTGATATCGTTTCGTCTTGTAATTCGTGTTTGAATCGTGGAGCGATTTGCCATACTGGTTCAGAAATGAGAGAATCTAAAGTTTGCATATCCGCTGGTTTTAGTCCATCCCATAAAGGAGCGCGTCTATGACTATGAATGGATGTATGCAGTGATTTCATATCTCTAGACGTACATATATTATATTTCATTTCAGGAAATTCTGTGACTTTATTAGCGAATGCAAAGTCGTCGTATTTAGCTTTTAAGCATATTTCTTTCTTTCCATTATTAACGGAAATATGCAACGGAGTTTCTTCATCGATAATTATCGCTGCGCCCTTAGAGTTTATCAGATAACGTGTTAGTACGTTACCCCATTGAGATTTCTGCATATCTCCAGTTATGAAGGGTGTGTAATCAATGGATCCGGTGTCGAGAGGCCATGATAAATTTACTGATTGTCCGGCACCAAACCAGTGTACCTTCGTATCGCTCCAATCGAAACAGTCGTTGGGCGTAACGTCTGAAAAAAATTAAGGTAACATAATAAGTAGTAACATAGTTAGGATTAAGTATAATATGTTCTTCAAGAAAAGAACTATAAAATTTTTATTAGCTTATAAATGTGTAAATAGTTATACATGTCTAGTTACTAACCCGGTTTCAACGCCTTCCAATGAACAGAATAACATGTAGTGTTATCCACTCCGGGGTCGTGGGGAAGACATTTTAAATAGAAGCGAAGATTGTGAAGCCATTCCAAGCATTCTGAGCCATCGGACCGACGGTGCTCGGGCAAACAAGGAAACGACTTCTGCTTGCCTTGAATACCAACGGCTGAAATTTCAATTAAATTCATAATAAAAAACCGAAGAAGTAGATTCACAGACAAAAGATTCTATAAAACTGTACATTTGGTAAAGATCAAAGTAATATGTAGGTAGTTTTAGTCCAAAAGAACAAGTTTGAAAACGTTGATCTTCTTTAAGAATAAGTTACTATCTTCTTCTTTGGATATAAGGCTTTTGTTTGTCAGCAGTGTAATACTAACAGACAGTAACAATAGATGACAGTATCATTAGTCCATCGTACTTTAAATTGATTTTATTTAATAAAACATATTTTCGACTTTTGGGCTAAAACGTGCTACTTTGTCACCTTAGCTTTAATATCCACAATGTTGGGCTGTTAGCCACTTTTCCGCGGCATCAAATATTCTTACCCAAGCTAGCTTTTAAAATCTCGACGTCGTCGTTATTAAAAACTCTAATAAGTCGCTTGGGTTCGTTGAATCGTACGTTCTCGAAGTATGCCTTGGTGAGCGCCTGCCGGTGGTAGAGCACGTACGCGAAGCCGACGAAGAAGGCCACGGCAAGGAACATGAGGGCGACGAACGCGCGGAGCTTGTAATCAGTGGGTTTCTTTCTTATCTTTTGTGGGATGCTCTGAAATATTTACATATGAATTTTATTGTTAGATCCTAATAACGATGAATCGTCTCTTGAATTGTAAATTTATTATTTGGTTATATTATATGGACACCGTTCTGGTATAGTGGTTCGAGTAGTCGCCTCAACGCCGGCGGTCACGAATTCCATTTCTGCTTGGGGCAGATATTTGTGCAAATATTTGTTTTTGATCTGGATTTAATTACTTTTGGATTAATTACTTCTCCACCGTGACTCGGACATCACATATAGCCGTCGGTCCTGGTTATTATAACAGACACCTGATAAAGATCGTGATCGATTAAGCTCCAACCCTTCTTCTATATGGACAAGAAGCTTTGTTTATAGTTGTAACGGACGTTAACAGGCTGATTCAGTTTAGTTCAGTTTGCTATACAACAATAAACAAAATAATTCCATCTGATTGCAACAGTATGAATCCTGTTGTTATTTTTATGATTAAACAAATATTAAAATAGTTTATAAATTTTGATTTAAATTATGACGTTTTAGTTCTGTATCACACATAGTACATGGCACATAGATTAAATTTTAGTTACTAGTCTTATTATTGATTATATTCGAAAATTCTAAAAGAACATTTGAACCATATACACAAAATTGCAATTGTGATAACCAAACTCCGGAAAATTTTCTTTTAAAATATCGTAACTTTGTTTAGCTAGATGGGTAAAACCAGGTTTGTTCCAAATGTGTACCACTTAAATATCAGTTAAATATTCAAGCAAAATAACATTAGTTTATTTTAAGCATAAAATCAGAGAAGATTAATGCTTAAATTATTTCTCCTTACTTGTAGTTTTTCCTTAAGTAGACTTGCTAAAGAATTGACGCTTGTCACCGAGTTGCTTGGGGAATAATCTTCATCGTCCATGCTGAACTCTGATCTAAACCTTCTAGGTGCCTTTGACTTGCGGCGAGTTGACCTGAGGGGTACTCTGAAAAGAAAAACAAATAAAAATAAAGATAACCTGCGTAAGTTCCTCAAATCATCAATTGTCCTTTTGTGTACTTTTTTTATATTTGGTTATAATTCTAGTCTAGATCAAAATCTAATTCAATGTCCAGCTTCTATAAACCCTCAGTTTTCCCCGTTCGCCGGTCTCTGGTGCAGCGGAGATAGAGCGCTCACGGTGCCCGCGAGCGCTCTATGACCGAGGGCGGCCCGCGTAGGCGAGCCAACCGTCGGGGCGTCACGGTGGCATGCAACCGTGGTCCCGTGGCGTCCTTGTACGACGAAGAGGGCACCGCTGGGTTTTAGTGGGTATTCTGACTTCGCAGTCAGCGAGTCCCACATACCCGTCACCTTCGGGCGGCGGGATACGTAAACGTATTTCCCAGCGTCAAAAAAAAAAAAAAAAAGGTGTTACGTTCCGCATGAAAAAAAAAACCTAGACTTTCTTAGTTTTACTTTAGTCATATAACGAGCTACTCTGCTCTCGTCTAATGCATAGAGCCGTCCCGTTCCCGTTCCGTCTGATATAAATAGAGTTATATTTAAAGTTCGAAAAATCGAATTATAATTCAAATCACACGTGACACAATACAACTACGCTCAAAAACACTGTTCATGACCATTTCTTATATAATTTTTCTATTCATTACAAGTGGGAGAGAGAACTTGTAAAGTAAATCCATGAAGCAATAAATCGCACTGTGGCTTGGTTAACTTAAAAAATATGTTATATAATATCCAAATAAGGTTTTATTGTATTTAGAAACGATATTTTGGGTAACCAAAAGCGACACTTACCCTGTAGTCTACTTTACTGTATGAGCCTGTAAACCACCCACTTCTGAGCGAAGGCCTCTTCTCCATATAGAAGAAGAACTCTTAGTTTAAGTTAGTACAATAAAATCTCATTTAACCAGCAGTTCAACCCGATAGTTTTATTTAATACGTAAAATCAGTGCAAGACTATCGGATTCCTGAACAGACACAAACATTAATTGACTTCTATTATACATATTGAGACATAAGGCATATAATCCGACCAAATATAAACGTGTTACAATTTCGTGTTTTAACCAATTTTCGCCAGATATACCTACGCGGTTTCCTCATTACCTCAGATGCAAGATTCTGGACAAGGTCGAATGACGCAAAGACTGAAATCTGTACATACGAGGTTATACTGTGGTAAAATTAGATCTTCTTAAACAAAACTTAGATATAATGCAACTGCTGCCTTTGTTCTCATTCACATATATAATCTCTACACAATAATCAGCGGAATTTCACTAATTTTAGGTGACTATTCCCTTTTTATCAATATGAGAATCGTACCACGCAGAATTAGTGACTATTCAATGTATAAATATCAGAATCCACTGATTTGATCATTGAATATTCGTATGAGTATTAGTGAGTATTTACTAACTCGTTATTGAAGTTCACTAGTATGTAGTGAATACAGCTTCACTAACATTATTAATGAAAATTCCACTGATTCATGTTTAGATAGTACGAGTATAGATAAAGTTTCGTGTTTGTGCATAATGACCCATCTTTTTGAAGACGGGCTGATAGAGTCACAGCAATTAAAGCGCTAAGTAATGAAATATTAGATTAAATTAGATCAAGAAATATAAACATGTACATAGAAAATAAGAAACTAAAACGCATGTAAATAGATGTAAGACAAAAAAAAATGTATGTATATATTTTAAAAATATAATTATGGTCAGTATATGGCCTCGCGTCGTAGAGATCCTAAGCCTAAAATAGTACGCATGAAAAAAAATATATTAACAATGTCATACATTAAAAAAAGGCACGGACAAATATAAGCCCGTGGGTATTTTTATTACTTATAAAAATAAAAAAAATTGCGCTAACTGTTGCAGACTTGATCACCGTTCAGTTTGTTTTAGTCGCGGTCTTTGGTGTTGTGTTTGTGCTGTGTATGTTTCCACACAACAGACACATCACACTACTTGACACCTTTATGCGTAAAGCCTTATGCATATTACATATTTCTTAGGAATCCACGGTAAACTGAAGATGAATATTTTGAATGTTTGTAATTACTAACCTTAGAATAGGGTCCATTATTAATTTTAAAAAATCACCACATTTACATACAAGTACGTATTTTAAACACTCAAATTTAATTTAAAATAATTTAGTAACACCCATTTGATGTATAAACCTGTTGTGTACTGATGACAGCTACCCTTTTTTTATTAGAACACTTTTTTACAGAACTTGATTGGAAGTTCAACAATGATATATAATAAAACTAACAAATATACCCTAAAAGATAACAACAGAATATAAAAAAATTATCCGCCTTAACTTCGGTATGGAATTTAATAAAATAAAATACACAAATAAATAAATAAACGTCTCACACTCAACAATCAAATATAAATAATAATAATAAATATTTTTTTACACACACACACACGGACGTCTATTTCTAAGGTAGACAACTTAATGCCTGTGTTTTAGGTAACAGATGACTGTTATACGTAAATATATATGTAATAAATGTACATAATAATAATATTAAACACAGACTCAGGGTAGGAATTGAACCTGTTCTGTCGACTGGCAAAAAATATTACTATTAAGCCATAGAGAAGCTTTTTTATTGAGGAAAAGGAGGCTACAAAACATTATGCCTTATTATGACCTTTGAGCGACTGCATTCGCACGGGACCTCTAATTCATAAAACTATTTTTTGTTTTAGTTTGATAGAATCAGTATATTGACGCAGGTGAAACCGCTTAACTTACCCACTCTATAATATTATAGAGTAGGTAGTTAACATATTTTTTTATAATTAGAAAAAACTAATACAAAGTGAAAATCTCTAAAGTTCGTATGAGGACATTGACATCTAAAGTTTCTGCAAAGGTTTTAATCTAGAATTTTTATTTAGTTTTTTTTTACCTCTCTATTTAAAAATGTATAAAATTTCGAATTTTTTCATATCTATATAACTGATAATATTGATTATTGAATTTATTTTGGGATGTGTTTCAAATTCGGTTTGGGTAACCAAAGCTTGTAAAATACTGGACAGGAAATACTACTGGAAATATTGGTAAATATTATATTGGAGAAGGGTTTGGAGCACCCGCGATGTTGCTTCACTACGGGTTGACGAGTAATTTCCTATTGTTATTAGGTTTTAGCGACAATAACCTGGACTGGTGGTTTACATACTCTCTGATGCAGGATGGGGAGACCCACAATAATAAATACCAAGATTAAAAATAAATACAAATATCCTGTTCCGAACGGGAATCGAACCCGCGACTATTTGCGTTAATGAAACTTTCATCACAACTACACCTACGATCATCATTCTTCTAAAATAAAATTAATGAATATTTCGAATCTTAATATCTAAAGTTTTGCAAAACCATTTTCAAAGCCTCTAAAAACATTTATATAGTAACACGTAAACACACACACACACGCACACACACACACACACAAAACACATAAAAGGAACACGTTTTTTGATTCGATAAACTAGTTCCCTATATAACTTCTCACGGTCTCTAATATTACGGATAAATACGGATTTTTGAATCGTCGTTTTCGGTTATCGATTACGGTTATCGCGTACCAAAAATAAAAGTATCCTATGTTACTTCTAATACCTCCAAGAATATGTGTACAAATTTTCATGATGATCGATTAAGTAGTTTTCGCGTGAAAGAGTAACAAACAAACTTATCGCATTTATAATATTAGTATAATTATTTTATTATTTTATTATAGTTAATTTGACACTGTCATCGATTCTGAATGTAGGTTCTACTGAGAATAATCGGAAACTAACTTAACTATCGCTCTTTTAGAAACCGTTGATACATTTATCAACCATTATAAACTCAGTCACATGTCCTGCATTAAAAGCAGTGCAACTAAACATAGTCATATTTGTCATTTAGGTATATAATCTTATTGAATAAGTTTATTCAACTAGCCCCAAATTCTACCAATACAATCGTACGACGAAGACATGCGAACGATGGTAAAAAGTGCATTGACTACAATTATTGGTTATAAAAGTTTTCGTATTCTACTAATTTTTTTTTAATGTTATTTGGATAGGCAAACTAGCAGACGTTCCACCTGATGGTAAGTGGTTGACGTCGCCCATGAACATAAACTAGTTTACCTGGAACTAGCCCAGGCAACTCATTTATGTGTTGCCTATCCAGAGACATAAGGTGTTAAAGTCTCGGTGCCAGTAATTACACTGCCTATCTTGCCCTTCTCTCCGAAACACAGCAAAGCTGTTTCACGGAAGAAACAAGCAAGATGGAGGTACCCATGCAGCCGGGAGCGCGGCACAGTGCATCCCTCCCACCGGTCAATTAAAGAACTTACCGTTGACATTTATGGTATTCTGGTAAAATTTTATTTTATTCAATAGTTTATCCGAAAAAGTAAAATAAGAATTATTCATACATGAAGAAGAGACCCTACGTTTCAATAGTATATCAAAATTTTCAAAAATAACTAATATGAAATAAAAGATTTCTCATTGTAAATGTTACAAGAGAATGGGATCTGTAGACGAAGATCTATCAACACTGGTGCGAACTCGTGCGTGATAAACCTTAAAATCACGCACAATACTGTACTAAGTATCTAGAAGCATTTAGAAGCAGAAGTATATGATTTAAAATTTGCAACTCTTACGTATCTAGAAGATTCTTGATTCAAATCAGTAAACATGTTTTACATTGTGAATTATACATCATTACCATACTCGTATAATTATAATATGTAAGTATATAAATGCCAATTCTAGATTATATAAATGAGAATAGAGCTTCAACGATCGTTCTGGTGTAGTGGTGAGAGTAGTAGCCTAAAACCCGCGTGCCAGCGGTCGCGGGTTCGATTTCCACTCGGGATATATATTTGTATTTGTACAAATATTTGTTTCCGGTCTGAGTGTATGTCCTCGTGGGCCTCCCCACCTTGCCTCGGAGAGCACATAAAGCCGTTATTATCATAGACACCTGATAACGACCGTTATCGTTATGATGATTAAGCTCCAACTCTTCTCCTATATAGAGAAGAGGCCTTCGCTCAGCAGCGGGTGGTTAACAGGCTGATACAGTACAGGACAGAGCTTCACACTCAGTAGCTGCCAGTAGGATATAAATCCTGTGTCGGGACCCGGAAACAACACAATCACAAATGCCATGACCAGGATAAATATTTGTATGGCCAATACAAATATTTGTAATGTACAGGGATTAACCTGCGACCGCTAGCGCATCAGCCATTTGTTGACCACTACGCCAACGCGTCAGATTATATAAATTAAGTAAATTTAATTCATAAAACTTTTAAAAACATATTCCACGTGTAATGAATCGGATCTTTTGCATACATTATTAAATTGTAATTTTTTATGATATAGGAACAGAAAATATATTGTTATTTTTTATATAAGTAGTACTATTTGAAGTAGTATAATTCAAAAATTACAAACTGATACTAGTTTCATTTTATTTTTAAATTATATTCATTATTTCAATTTAATTTTAAATATATTAACTAAGTACACGAATTAAGAAAAGTTGCTATTTTGCATCACTGAATTTAAATTACTGACATTGTTTATAATGGTTATAAAATACTATTTGAAAAATACTATTTGAAGTGGAAAATAAATTTAGTCAACAATTTCTTCAATCTAAATAAAATTTAATTAAAACGATTTTAATTCCCATTAATAATAACAAAATATACTTAACTTACCGGATAAAGTTCTTATCAAAACAATAAAAATCGAAATCGTAAATAAACCAAAAAAAATAAAAAAAATAACGGCAATCGTTTGTAATAAATTTACAATACTTTCATATTAATTGGTTATCAAAACGAACTTCATCACTTAACGAAAACAACACAGGACACAAGTACTTTAAAACGCTAATCGAAAATAAAAAGAAATTTTTAAAAAAAAATTACATACAAAATTTAGCACACGAGGACAGAAGTCACAAGTCTGCCTGTCACGGCGTGCGTCAAGACACACTGACCGGTATGACGTTGTCACAGCGTTGCAATGAAAATTATATATACGCTTAGTGAGAGTGCGCCATTAAAAAACAACAAACAGATCACTTCGAGTTTTAATTCATAAGCTATATGTACGAGTACATCTATACTAATATTATAAAGCTGAAGAGTTTGTTTGTTCGTTGTTTGTTTGAACACGTTAATCTCAGGAACTACTGGTTCGATTTGAAAAATTATTTTTGTATTAGATAGCCCATTTACCGAGGAAGGCTATAGGCTATATAAAATCACGCTACGATCAATAGGGGCTGAGCAATAATAAGAAATGTTACAAAAACGGGAAAAAATAATAATCTTTTTTGAGAGCTTCCGTTGCATTCTTTATTATTTCTCTTCTCGAGACATTTTTTAACTGAGAATTTTTGAAAAATAAAAAAACTTAATATTACGCTGAACGACCCAGGAATCAAACCTGAGATCCCTTGCTCGGCAGTAACGCTTGCGACCACTCGACAACCGAGGCGGGTACCTACTCTTATTGTTAGAGTATTTGTTTAAAAATATTTCATGGAAATATATGTGTACGTTTTTCCCTCAAATTAACGCGGGTGAAACCGCGGGTCACAACTAGTATTATATAATTTCCTTAGAATGAACTTTTTTACAATCGGTTCTCAGGAGGATGCTACCCGTAATGAAGCATTCAAAAATGGAAATCACAACACAAACGAGTACCTACAGTACGACTAAAACACGTATATCATATAAAAATTGTGTCATTAACGAGAATTAAATCCCGAGGGTTATCGTAATAGCCAGTTGCTGCGACAACTGCACTATAAAATGAGCTATCGAGACGTATCATAAAAGTTCACTAAGTTATACCTGAACAAAGTACAATAACATGCAATGATTTACATAAATCATAATGCACAATACACGTCAATGAATTTTAATTAAGTTATTGCTGACGTACTCATTTAATAGCTGTTATATAATTTTATATATCATTTATTTAAATTCAACGAGGGATTTCTACTTATCTCATCTCTCTTGCTCATATTTTTATCACATTCACATTCTCAGATACTTAATAGATATCTAATTTGTATATTTAATAATTATTTTCGACTATTAATACTAATAATTAACCTAATTTTTTTATAAGTAAGATATTCAATAAAAGTAAGCGTATATTACTATCTACAATTTTAAAATTAATTTTAATTTAATATATTATTTACACGAATTCAAGGAAATATAAAAAAAGTTATTCCTGACTAATAAGTCTAATAATAAACGTAAACTTTTTATTTTACATGAGAATTTCCGTTTTGATTGTAATAATTAATGTATGAATTAATAAATACTAAGATAAATAAAACAAACAACTTTTTTATTGATCTAGGACGCGTTGGCGAAGTGGTCACAGCAACTGGCTGATGTTCTAGCGGACGCAGGTTCGATTCCCGAACATGGTAAATATTTGTATAGACCACACAGATTTTTGTCATAATAGGTCTTTTGTGCTTGTATTTTATGTCTTTCCAAACCCCTGACACATGATTCATATCCTTCTGGGGGCCGTTTTGAGTGTTTTCCGTATTTATTTATTTCGAATCAAAGCTTACAAACAAGCGTTTATTTAAATTGTAATTTTATATAATGTATTCTGATATAAGATACGATTTCGATGTTAATATTTAGGTATATCACAACACATAAGCAATTCACAATGTGCTATACTATCCTATAGTTTTTACGAAAGGAATTTGTATAATTTACTCGTTTTTGTTTTTATTATGAAAGCACATACAATTTATATGATGTTTCTATGACTTATAATATATGAATGCGTATCGTAAAGTGGTAATGTCAGACATCAGTGAATAAGACACTATGGTAAGGAAGATCTTGAAAATTAAACTGAATCATGATTCACGAATCTTAACTATAATTGTTACGCGCATACCATTAATTACTTTCATAATAAAATTCACATATTAAACTGTTTACAACAAATATAAGCAGCATAACAACATGTTATGGAAAATTTCAACCATGAAAAATAAAAGTTATGCTGACAAAATCTATTATGTAAACTTCGTCCAGAGTAAGCTATAGTCAAAATACGAGAAGGGCTTAACCATTTTGTAAGTCACGTCTTATTTCGTAATCTACTTCGTAATATTTTTGTTTCTGGTATATGTGGGTCCTTGTGTGTGGTGGAAAGCCACCGTGCCTCGGAGAGCACGCAAAGCAGTCGGTTCCAGTTATTATCACAAACATCTAACAGCGATCGTTATTCCGCGTAGGAAAATTATCCATCAACACACAGTGTAGTAACGTGGTGTATTAAGCTGCAAACCTTTTTCTATATGGAGAATATGTATTTACCACAATATAACTGGTTACACGAACGATATCGCACCATTGTTTAACGAAGCGATAATATTTATTTGAGAGAGTTCTTCGAACATTGACATTAACGATAGAAAGCTAATTAAGCGTTGATAACATTAAAAATGCGGAATTTCTTATATAGTTATTTATGGTATTTACTCACATCTTCTATATGGCACATAATAATAACAATGAATTAATTGGTTGTTAACACTGGATTATACAGAAACAGAAAACTTGCAATACAAAAATGGGGGGAAAACTTCTGTAATCACACAATGCGCTCACACATACACGCACACACACGCACACGTACACACACATACACACATCCATAAATACACGCACAAAACGAGAATATGTTATAATTACGTTTAATATTATATTTTTGTTATTTTATCTTAATTTCTTTTTGTTTAGTGATCTATATATTTTATAAAAGAGAAAGGTCACTGACTCATTCATCACAATATGTCTGGAACTATAAGACCTCGAGACTTTAAATTTGGTAGGAATATTCCTTTTTCCGAGTAGAGATCAGCTAAGAACGGATTTACCAAATTATACCCCTAAGGGGGTGAAAAAGGAGTCAAAGTTTGTGTGGGACAAAGTGATTCCTTGGTTCAATCTACTTCAAATTTTGCATAATATTCTTTAACAGAATTGATTGAAGATGTGTTTCGTATTTTATAAAAATTCATCCCCTAACGGGGTTAAAAAGGGGTTGAAAGTTATTTGATTCGAAGTTGTTATCAATACTCCTTAGTTTTTAATTATATATAATAGTTAGCTTTTAATTTAAATTACATTTTATTTTTACACATGTTTGACAACTCAATCCGTCTATTATAAAATATTTTCCAGTATCGACGCAGGTGTAGGTGATAAAAAATATAAATTTATATTTTTTGAAATTTTTGTTAAATAGCCGTGCGAAGTCGGGGCGGGCCGGTAGTTGTATATAAAATAGTTTATATCTGCTCGAGTTTTGTCTAAAGAACGTCTGGTAATTGTATGCCTGGCATCTGCGATACAAGCTGTGCTATGTACTATTGTATAGTTTCATGGTAATAAAGATTATTATTATTATTATAAAAAAAATCTCAATATCTCCGCTCCACAGCTTCGCTCCGTTTCAATGGACAGGCACCCTAATGTTAAAAGCATTCTTTCAGGCGACTGTTCTTGTCTAATGGTGCGAGTAGTCGCCTCAACGCCAGCGTGACCGTTGGCGCTAATGCCACTACGGCTACTAGGACGGAACGCATCACTACACTTACTAGTTGTCGGTACTTTTGTACGTAACACTAAAACTCTAAATTGACATAATAAATATTTAAAAAATTCAACGTAAATACTATTTAATACTATGTAATAATAATAATAATGTACACTATTACCGGAGAATGTAAAAAAATAATTTAAAAAAAAACGCCTGTAAATATTTTCATAGCAATAACGTCTTTATGTAAAACATTTAAACTTAAAAGTAAGTAAATAAAAAATAGATTTTTAACATTCAACACTTGAAACAAGGAATGCTAGAATTCTTGTTACAATATATTTTTATTTTATTTTTATATTTAAGTCTAGCTCTAGATCTAAATTAGGTTTTTAAGTTTCAATTGAAACAATTATTAACTTAAGAAAGAGTACCAGGGCAATCGAGCTCTGGTCGGGTAAAAATAGACAAAACGAATTTTCCCAGAAATCAGATATTCCAATATTACAAATTTCATTGAAATCGTTAGAACTGGTTTCGAGAACGTGATTACAAACATATACAAATACTAATTGTTTAATAGTATAGGATTTCATCATTAATACACAATCGGTAGACTTGGAAATAGCAAAAACGATAGTATCGTTGTCTCTACTTTCTAAACATGAAAGAGTGGACATTCATTAATTTTAAGTATTCACTTTTTTATAAATGTGAGAATCGTACCACGCACAATTAATGACTATTCAATGTACATATGTGAATATCAGAGTCCACTGATTTGATCATTTTTGTTCTATGTGTATGTAGTGAGTATTCACTAAATTGTTATTGAAATTCACTAAAATTTTGTGGATACAGCTTCACTAACGTAATTAATGAAAATTTTACTGATTCATGTTTAGAGAGTAAGTAGTTAATAAGAGTAAACGCATTATTATCATTAGCATCGTCGTAGTCGGGTAGTAAGTGTCAAACGAGCTACAGTAATGGTCAGTGATAAATCACCTTAGTGCGATGTGTGTCAATTGGTAGTTTATTCAATAGCTAGGGTGCTGAAGGCTGATAGTTTCTTGACCAGTTGGTTGATGAACCCCAAAGAAAATTGACATTTTTATAATTAATACGCATATTTCACTCGAAAGCCTCTTGAGCGATTTGATTGACTTGTACTTTGTTCCTAATTTTAAGGACAAGGTTTCTACAAAAAAAAAATGAGTAGGTATGTCTAACCTTTACGCGCGGTTGAAGTAAAACTTCTTTGACAGATGACGACAAAGTTAAAAATAAATAATAATTCATGTTTGAATTTAAAAATGTATATATTGATAATATAACAACAGTCATATATACACTTATTTATATCGAGCATTATACATAATAAAT
The DNA here is from genome assembly GCA_036937285.1 of Euphydryas editha. Taxonomy (NCBI): domain Eukaryota; kingdom Metazoa; phylum Arthropoda; class Insecta; order Lepidoptera; family Nymphalidae; genus Euphydryas; species Euphydryas editha. The sequence continues at coordinate 1,421,565 of JAUPFZ010000013.1, read as the reverse complement.
CCAAACAACCCCAACAACCACACTTCCAAACACAACATTTATAAATTTCACCCCAAGCCGGCTTGTCACCGTGGGGGAAGAAGACAAACACCCTCCATCTAAATCAGAACACTATAATTCGAAAAAACCCTAAAGCAAACCTATCTAGAAAAAATATGCACAAAAAGAATACAATACTGATAAAACAAGATAAAAAGAACACTGAACATATACATGTCTGCACACTGAATACTCGGACACTAAGAACAGAAGAGAGCCTCAAAGAACTAGAAATAGCCATATCCAACATAAAATGGGACATATTGGGCATCAGCGAGATGAGAAGGCCAGGAGAAGGGATAGAAGAGAGGAACGACTACATTATGTTTCACAAAGGAGAACACACCGGACAAAAAGGAGTAGGTTTCCTTATTAAGTCTAAACTGAAGAAGAACATTATGGGATTCGAAGGAGTTTCTGACAGAATTGCGGTGGCTCATTTAAAGTTTCAGGGGTACAAGAAAAACTGGACCATCTTCCAAATATACGCCCCAACAGAACAAGCAGGGAAATCAGATATAGAATATTTCTATGAGAGTGTCTCAGAAGCAATAAAGCCGCACTACAATAACAATATAATAATCATGGGCGACTTTAACGCACAGGTTGGAGAAAGGCAAATCGGAGAAGAATCCTCAATCGGGAAGTTTGGGCATGGAAAAAGAAGCCAAAATGGACAGAAACTAGTAGAATTCATGATGGAAAATAACCTTACTTTAATGAACTCATGTTTTTACAAAAAAACTAAAAGCAAATGGACGTGGTCCTCCCCAGGTGCAAAATTCAAAACTGAAATTGACTTTATTATAACCAACAAAGCATGCGCGTTCACAGATACCAACATAATTAAAAATCTCAACTTTAACACAGACCACCGTATGGTAAGAAGCTGCCTAAGCCTTAATCAACCTAAAAGATCCAGGAAAAACCTAGGAAATAATAATAACTTGCATCAAATATCAGAACACAGTCATTCCACTAACCCACGCACAATAGAATCACTCAATGAAATTATTACCTCCGTCGCAGAAACTGGGATCAAATACACGAGATTACAAAATAAATTGATAGAGATCCTAGTCAGCAAACCCAGAAGCAAAGAAAGCTATTTAAGCAAAGAGACACTAAAACTATTAGACGAAAGAAAAACACTAATATCAAATAAAGGGGACAAAGAAAGACGCCAAAAAATTTCAAACCTAAGCAAGGCAATTAAGGAGAATATGAGGAAAGACCGCAAGGAGAAAAGAAATAGAGTTTTGGAAGAAAATATAAAAAGAACAGGAGGAACAAAAAAGACCGTGAAACAACTAAGCGATCATGGGAAAGAATGGATATTGAAACTAAAGCAACGCGAGTCTTACTCAACTAATCGACTCTCAATACAGAAACTAGCTACGGACTATTACCGCCTATTGTATTCTGATAAATCCGATTCAGGGTTGGCCACAATTACGGAAGCAAACGAAGCAAAAGAAAACAAAGTAGACGAAGTGCCAGAGATCCTTGCCTCAGAGGTAATCAAAGCAATAAAATCTCAAAAACTCGAGAAAGCCCCAGGGCCAGACAAGATATCTAATGAAATTCTCAAGGGAACCTTAGAGGAAATCAGTCCTGTGCTGACAAAAATTTTCAATGAAATCTTACAAACAAGGCAAATCCCAGAAGAATGGACCGAGTGTCACATAATTCTACTTCATAAAAAAGGCCCTAGAGACGAGATTGGGAACTATAGGCCAATTTCTCTAATATCAAACATATATAAAGTATTTGCTAAAGTGATCCTGGAAAGAATATCATTAACACTAAATGAAAGCCAACCTGTAGAGCAGGCAGGATTCAGAAAAGACTTCAGCACAATAGAGCACATTCACACAATAAAACAGTTGATACAGAAGTATAACGAATACAATAAACAAATCTACTTCGCGTTTATAGATTACTCAAAAGCATTCGACAGCCTCAGGCACCAATACATATGGCTGAGCCTTGAACAACAAGGGGTCCCGAGCAACTATATAGAAATACTTAAGAGTATATACAAATCTAGCAAGGCCAGCATTAAACTAGAATCAACAGGAGAATTATTTCCTATCAAAAAGGGCGTACGCCAAGGTGATCCTCTCTCCCCTACGCTATTTAACGCTGCACTCGAGCACATCTTCAGACAGCTAAACTGGGACCACTTAGGCCTGAACATTAATGGAGCTCGCCTAAACAACCTAAGATTTGCCGACGATCTGGTGCTTCTTGAAGAGAATCCAGCAGTAATAGAACAAATGATGCAGAGCCTAGCAAATATAAGTAGAGAAGTTGGTTTGGAAATAAATGGCAGTAAAACAAAATTGATGACAAACTCAAGGGAAATAGACGTTATGGTAGATGGCATCAAGATCGAATATGTCAAAGAATATATTTACTTAGGACAGATAATATCCCCTTCAGATGAAATGACAAAGGAGATAAACAGGCGAATAGCCCAAGGATGGAGAAAATACTGGTCACTGAAGGAAATAGTAAAAAGTAAGGATCTAGGCAACCACATAAAAAAGAAAACATTCAACACCTGTATTCTACCAGTTCTTACTTATGGCTGTGAAACATGGTCATTAACACTTCACCACAGGGAAAGGCTAACAAAATGTCAACGTGCCATGGAAAGAAGCATGCTAGGGCTAAAAATCAAAGACAGAGTCAGGAACGTAGACATAAGAACAAGAACAAAACTCACAGACATTCTGACCCGGATAGACGTCCAAAAGTGGAGATGGGCTGGACATATGCTGCGCCACCCCATTAACAAATGGAGCAAACAAGTCACCCTTTGGCTACCAAGAGACGGCAAAAGGAGTAGGGGTCGTCAATTCAGGAGATGGGAAGATGACTTGAAACAGACAGCGGGACCATTCTGGTTGAGAGTAGCAAGGGACAGGACCCACTGGAAGGATTTGGAGGAGGCCTATGCCAAAAGGCACACCGAACTTAGGGACCTCTTGTAACCCTATGTTTAGGAATAAAAGGCTATTATTATTTATTATACATAATAAATACATTAATTTCATTATCATTATTACTTTAAATATTTAAAAATCGAATTCTATATAAACGCGTCATCGCCGTAACGCGTTTCCGTTGCATTGTCGTCGTCCAAAGTATTCAGTTACCCCTTAGTCACGCCTAAATAAGATTTACTTAAAAAAAGAAAAAAAAAGAAAATTTTTGATTGCTGTGTGTTCCATTAATATTTAAAAAAAAGAGTACTTTTACAATTTTACAGTTGTCCTGTTACATGTTACTATGTGGGTAACTAGGTGATAAATATGGTGATGAAAAATTTATCGACGCGTAGGAGCGGAGAAATTAATCATTTTATTATAGGCTATATACATATGTACCTATGTAATTAATAATTATTACATACATAATTATGGGTACGTTCGCGGGCCCTCTTCTAATTGATAATTCATCAGTTTTATAGGAGCGCATGCGTACTTGATACTTTTTTATCTATGCATTCCACAGACCAAATGCGCGGAAATGATACTTCTTTAAACAAAAACTGAATTTAACTGTCGAATTTTAGTAAATAATTGTTTGCTATTGTTCATAAAAGATAATAAACAAAATTATCTTCTTACATTTATTTACTACGTATTATTTTTATTAAAAACTGATAAATAAAAAACTATTGCGTATGTCCCATTTCCGTTTCCGCGCATGTGGTCTGTGGAATGCATAGATAAAAAAGTATGAAGTACGCATGCGCTCCTATAAAAGTGATGAATTATCAATTAGAAGAGGGCGCGCGAACGTACCCTATGTATATAACCTACAGTAAAACGAATAAAGTATATAATGTACTTACTATAAACTTTTATTTACTATCAACCTAACGTATATCTGCTTTTACAAATGTCAGAATAGTCGATTATTTTCTTCACAATAATTAATTTTGACATTCTAGCAAACTAAAACAACGACTTGACGACCGTTCTGGTATAGTGGTTGGAGTAGTCACCTTAACACCGCGCACTGGCGGTTGTGGGTTCGGTTCCCGCTCAGGGCACATATTTGTATTTGTACAAGTATTTGTTTCCCGCCTGGATGTATGTCTTTGTGGGCCTCCCCACCGTGCCTCGGAGACCATTATTGTATTTGTAACAAACAATTATAGACGCTATCGTTGTTAAGTTTGTTACCATTCGCAAAATATATCCTTTGTCATTTTATTAAGTAACTTAAATGCGATACAATGAAACTGTGATCCTGTTCACGAATGAAGCCGCAACTCTCATCTCGTTACGTGGTCAGTAATGCGATTTCTCAACGTCTGTGATTTAATGAGGAAATGCATTCGACCGTTGACCCGTCTGCCCTTTCGTCATCGTGATGTAGGGCGATTGGCGAATATTACACTCTTCCGTAGTTCATCTATGATGTTAAGTTTCCCTTTGTAGATACATGTTCCGGTGTGTTGTTTTATGTGTACTTTCTAAATATGAATCAGTGGGATTTTACTAACTTTAAGTGACTATTAACGTTTTATCAATGTGAGAATCTGGTACGACTCTCGCGAAATTAGTGACTATTCAATGTATGAATATGTGAATATCGGAATCCACTGATTTAATCATTGAATATGTGTATGTGTGTTACTCAGTAACTTGTTATTGAAATTCACTGAAATATAGCGATATTAGCTTCATTAACGTAATTAATGAAAATTTCACTGATTCATGTTTAGAGAGTAGAATTAAGCTATAACCGTCACAGGAATTCCTTCATAGGAGAAAAGGCATTAGCCCAAAAGTGAAACGCTTTAAAGCTGTCACACTATGTTAGGGAAAGTACCATACTACGTGACCTTTTTTACAATTTGCTACCCCCCTCCCTTCCCCCATCAGTGGCCATCCGTAGTATTTGCTAAGGCCTCCTGATGGCTCTCCCTCAAATTTTTCTTGTATTAATTCATAAATATGGTTTTAAATCATTTCTTGCAAACGGAAAGTGAAAAAATTGTAGTCAGTAGTACCTAGTAGTGATAGTGTAGCTATAGTGTAGTATAGTGCCACCTCTGAGTTAAGAAAGCGCTAAAAGCGCGAGATTTCTCTAGAGGATATTGATTTCGTGACGAAAACCTAAACCCAAGACCCCCGCCCCAGTGACCAAGCATGGTATTTTAGAAGACCCCTACTTTCGCATTTTAATATTAGTATGATTCATTGCCTTATCTGTTTGTATAATGGCGCAAATGTAAAATTAATTAAAAAAATCAAAAAACCCGACTGCGTAAAATATTCTTATTATAAACTAAAAAGAATAAAACAATTTACTAGCTTTCATTTGATACCCATGTTGCTACAGTAAGAAAAAAAAATCAACTCCCCCCTCATTCCACCATTTGCGGGTGCGATTTTGAAAATTTATATAGCCTATGTCACTACTACAATTTAGAAAAATCGAACGACACCTCAATGTCAAAAACCGTCCAGCCGTTTGGGCTGGAGGGCGTGCCAAAGAAATGGACATACATACATACATACACTCGAAAAACATAACCCTCCTTCTGTCGCAGTCGGGTAAAAAGTTATTATTTTGATGAAATTTAGAATAAATAAAGTAATAAATCTAGTGAAACTCAGGCTGTAAAATATCACGCTATGACTTTCATAAAGAGAGCAGTAACCAGAAGACAACAAGAATAAAAACGTGTGGATTAAGCAGTCTTATAAAAAAAAACAAAACTTACTTGGTGGGTTCTTCATCAGATAGGACGTTGCCATCATCCGCTTGGTTGTCGCCATCACTGAACACGGAAGCCGAGCTTTGATGATGTTCAGGAATCTGGAGATACAGACAAAAGTGTCAATCCTTTCGTTACATTTGTACCTAATTATCATTATTCCATATTGAAGATTAAAAATCAATTTATATTATAACTGGCAAATGCTGCCAGCATTCTTGGCACCATTCTACGCGGACATGATTTATACCAAAATTGTCTGTAAATAATTATTTTTTAATTTTATTTGTTATTGCGTCCATACTATTATATATGTTGTTGGTTAGCAGGAAAGAGGACATCATGTCCTCTTTCCTGCTAACCAACAACATATATTATTTTTTAAGTTTTATATTGTAAATATGTATAATATTGTAAAATTTCAAAATAAATATGTTTTACACTTTGTAATGCTATTGTATTTTTTATACAGTATTATCAAATGGATAACAATTAAAAAACAAGGGTTGTTAATACTTTGAATATCTTTATTAACATTTTTTTTTTATTAACAAGTAAAAATATAGGGTACGTTCGCGCGCCCTCTTCTAATTGATAATTCATCACTTTTATAGGCTTTTTTAATCTATGCATTCCACAGACCACATGCGCGGAAACGGAAATGGGACATGCGCAATAGTTTTTTATTTATCATTTTTTAATTAAAATAAGTAGTGAATAAATGTAAGAAGATAATTTTGTTTATTATCTTTTATGAACAATAGCAAACAATTATTTACTAAAGTTCGACAGTTAAATTCAGTTTTTGATTAAAGAAGTATCATTTCCGCGCATGTAGTCTGTGGGATGCATAGATTAAAAAATCCTATAAAAGTGATGAATTATCAATTAGAAGACGGCCCGCGAACGTACCCATAGACGAACAACTTAGTGGAATTTCTATTATAAATGAGAAAGTTTGTTCGGACGTTTGTTACTCTTTCACGCAAAAACTACAGAACGGATTTAGATGAAACCTTACAGTAATATAGGTTATACATCAGAATAACAAATAGGCTACAATTTATAACGATTTTGTCTAATTCAGACATAATATAACATACTTTAAAAATTATCACGTAAAAACGCGTAAGTGTCACCTATACCACAGCGCTTACGACCTTATTTTCGCGAGAATTCACTAAAGTGTCATCTCTTACACCTATTACTGTGCACTCTGCGAGCGTAAAGGATCTTTTTTTTGTATGAGAGTCTTTGTTACCGAGCTTAAGAATTTAATATGGATAGTCTGAAGCCTGGTGAAGGACATAGCCTATTTTTTGTCAATACAATCAAGCAGGCGAAGCCGCTAGCAAAAGGTAGTCGATTATACGAATAAATTAATTTTTAAATTGCTACAAAACTTTAGGATAATATCATCATAATGAGGGCAAATAAATTAATTTCCATTTCATACTAGACTATCGAAAAAATTCGGATTTTTAAAACACCATTGATAGTAACAACAATCTTATTGGTTTACTTATACATTTATTATTTTTAACACACTACATTTTCAGGATTTTTTTTTATATTTTTAAAGACTATAACAGCTATTCAGTAGTCTATTTGTTGACTATCTTAATATTAAGAGCTCAAATTTTAAATGGTGTCTTTAAATATGAATCTTTTAAGCCTGTTTGGAAGAAAAAAAAAATTTTTTTAATTGTTTGAATCATCCTAATATATATACTTCAAATTGTTAGTCTTAATTCATATTAAATAAATCTTAAGATAAGAACGTTAATACACGTTAAGTAGATAATAAAATCAGTATTTTTCCATAAATCCAAAGAAACACTATCCACAAATAAAGCTTATACTCAAATCACTGACCATATAAATATCTCGTAAGTGCTTTAAATCCATCACATCAATGTCCATACAAATTTTTACAAGTTAGAATTTAAGAACACATAGAGGCGTTGCATTAGCGTTATTAGATAATAATTAATTTTCCCAGGTAAGTGACGAAGGCTTATTTTATTACTTATAGAAATTGTCAAAGTAATAAAACACTATATTTCTATAGTAGATAAAAGTGACTATATCATGGTCTAGCCCAGAAAATGCTTTACTAAACTGTACTGTAACACTTTCTCAATATTCCACCGCTAGGACTCCTCTCCCATTAAGAAGGAAAATTGGAACATAATCAGTGGATTATGTTCACTATTCACATTGTTCCACTCCATAATGATATTTATATATAAATTTCTGCCAAGACGTGCATATACGGTAATTTACTTCAACACCGAGCACGATTTAATACAATTTTCATGAATTGTAATGAAAATAAAAACTGTTTTTATTAAAATTGATAAATTCTAAAAAAATCCTACACAAGTATTGTACTCGTACAAAAATGTAAATCTTCGCTTCAACTGTTCTAAATGCAGTCTTTATATTAATAACAATAAAATATTACTTTTGGTCTGTTTCTTATCATATAAAGTACGAGGAAAGCAAATAAACTTATTTACTAATTGGGTTGCTATATTCATGTTGATAAAGGACTTGCTTTACATTTAATTTAGGTATTATAAAGTTGAATAAAATTAATACTATTGGGTATGTAATATTATTTCATATTTGTTAGCATAATATCAAACAAAAGTATTCATGATATTAAAAAGACTGACTAAGAGCGTTTGTGCACTACACGGAATTTTACGTCATATAAATGTATACACGAGTTTGTGCACTACACGGAATTTTACGTCATATAAATGTATACACGAGTTTGTGCACTACACGGAATTTTACGTCAAATAAATGTATACACTAGTTTGTGCACTACACGGAATTTTACGTCATAGAAATGTATACACTAGTTTGTGCACTACACGGAATTTTACGTCAAATAAATGTATACACTAGTTTGTGCACTACACGGAATTTTACGTCATAGAAATGTATACACGAGTTTGTGCACTACACGGAATTTTACGTCATATAAATGTATACACGAGTTTGTGCACTACACGGAATTTTACGTCAAATAAATGTATACACTAGTTTGTGCACTACACGGAATTTTACGTCATAGAAATGTATACACTAGTTTGTGCACTACACGGAATTTTACGTCAAATAAATGTATACACTAGTTTGTGCACTACACGGAATTTTACGTCATATAAATGTATACACGAGTTTGTGCACTACACGGAATTTTACGTCATATAAATGTATACACGAGTTTGTGCACTACACGGAATTTTACGTCATAGAAATGTATACACTAGTTTGTGCACTACACGGAATTTTACGTCAAACAAATGTATACACTAGTTTGTGCACTACACGGAATTTTACGTCATATAAATGTATACACTAGTTTGTGCACTACACGGAATTTTACGTCATATAAATGTATACACGAGTTTGTGCACTACACGGAATTTTACGTCATATAAATGTATACACTAGTTTGTGCACTACACGGAATTTTACGTCAAATAAATGTATACACTAGTTTGTGCACTACACGGAATTTTACGTCATATAAATTTATACACAAGTTTGTGCACTATACGTAATTTTACCGTCCGACATTTTACGTTTTCCCATTCATTTTTATCTCATTTTCATCAGTGTTTTTGTGCCACATCGGACCGTAAAAAATTTGACTGCCGAACAGTAAAATTTCTTGTAGTGCACAAATGCCTTACAACTATAAATATTTTCCTTTATCATTTAAAAAGAAAAAAAGAATATCTGACGTAACAATAGTTGCCAATAACAAATGTTAACTTTGACAAATTGACTTTAAAAAAAAAACATACAAAATATCCAGTCGCTTTGTGGCTTTAGTTTTATTTAAATTATTTCACCAATGTCAAGGGCAGTAAACAATTAATTGTTGATTAATTTAGAGATGTTTTATTGGTCTAAATAACAAATTCTCTCTCTCTCTCTCTCTCTGTCTCATAGAACAAGAAACAGAATAGGGGCGGAAGCTATGTGTATAATATTTGGTAGAGCCGGTAAAAAACCATTTATTTATTGAAATTATATTTTCCTTGACCGGTCTGATAACACTACCCGGGTTGAAAACTTTGAATTATATGACTCAATTATATTAATTTTACTGTTTGATGTAAATGTACATCCAGTTAAATAAATCAATACTATTTAACACATATTTCTTAGAATTGTCCAAAAAATTTCTGGAGAAAAACAACAAGAACATAAGGACTTTTCTTTTACAAATATTTCTGTAAGAATTTTTCGAAATCTTGATACCCTAAACCCTATTCGATGGGCTTGGAAGAATACAAATGTACCAATTTAATACGAAGCCCAGCATTCGTCACATTAATTATTATGTACTCAAAGACAAGTCTAACGAAAACATAAGAATTAACTAAATCAGCTTTTTCATTTTCAGTTGCGGGAGAAGATGAAAAGGAATATATTTTCGAAACTACTCGTTAAAAGTTGTTCAGGTGTTACATCTGTGCACAGAAGTCCCGACCTTTTTCTTGCCGACGTGTCGTAAAATACGATTAAGGCAATAGTGGTGCGAACAACTGTTCACCAACCAGGATGGTGATGGACAGCAGCGTTACCATATCCTGTCGCGTCACACTGCGCTCGCCAACCTGCTTACGAACCGCAGGCAATACATAGCCCAGGCGGTCGCTCTGGAGGCCTAGGTTCAGCAATGTACATCCAATGGCCGATATGATTGTTTATTAATAATAAAGACATTAAGATATAGAATATTAAAGATGTGAAAGATCATTTATCGCACCTAAAAATAATAAATTTTGCTCTCAGGTGAGGACTCGTTTGGACCACTCCAAGCTTCTCTTAAGTTAAAATTAGACCACTTAACTAATGTACGCAGTTTCTTTATTAATAAAAAACGATAAAAATAGCTTATGAATAATATTACAATCGATACTTTTTATTATAAAATAGAATATGCGGTTCTGCTGTAATTTTTAGCAATGTACCTATAATTGTTAGGTCGTAAGTCGGTAAGGTTAACGTCAAAATCACGTTTCTTGTAAGAGAACCCTTATAATTTTTTTCATTTTAGTGCCCATATTAATAGTAATACATATTCTATGAAAATTTTAAATAATTTTCTATTACGACGAATGAACGGTCAGATAATAAAGTTTTACTAATAGTATTCAATTGACGACAATCGTGTATAAAACTTAAACAAAAATCGCTTTAATTGCCCTTCGAATTTATCCCTGAAGTGTGGACACGGAGTATACGTACAACTACTCTTATCTCGTAACTGTGCTAAGTACACAGCATCGTAATCGCAAATATTACCATATAGCCAGTCTTAGTGTTATCAGGTTAATATTTACAAATACTTTAACATTTTAGATCCTAAGAAAAAATAGTATATTTATTTATTTATTTATTGAATACTTTATTGCACAACACAATATTGAATTGCACAAAAGGCGGGCTTAATGCTCAAAGCATTCTTTACCAGCCAACCTTAGGACTTACACGAGCGAAGCACAAACTTCCCTTTGTAGGTGCGCAAAATCGGAAATTGAGATAATTCATTATCAAGAAAGGCAAAATAAGATAATAAAATTAATAAAAATCAGCATATTAAATGGACGATACATAATACTTACAAGCTCACGACAATATATGTATAGGAACAATCGCCTGACTTAGCTACGATCATTTATGAATATTTTTAACTTCGAATATCTGAAAAGATGTAATTTACCAATGTTCATGGTGAATAATTAATCTTCTACATTCTGACATTAACTGAATCTTAAAAGCGTCAAAGTATTTTATGAATCTAAGTATCTAGATTTCAAAGGGTTTTCGCCTTGGTACTGATTAATAGTACAAATTATTTATTTATCAAATTGTTAATCACGCCGGTGCCAATTTTGATAAACGAATCTCGGACGTTTACATAATATTTACATAAAATGAAAGTGCTTCTGCTTAGTGATGTTGGTGATGATATTAAAAATAAATTTCAATAAATATATAATCAGACCTTGATAAGAGGGATGCAGTCAAAATCACGATGTCTCACACTGCACATCTTACACTTCGCTGCGTAACGGATTTCAAAGTGACAATTAGACGGAGCCGTTAATTAATTAATGTCTGACATGTGTCTGGTCTCAGATGGTAAGTGTTACTTTGACCTGGATGTATTTAATTGTATTAAATTTTAAAGAATCGTTTTTCTGGGGAATAGCGAATATTGCTTATGTTTTTTCTAAGGTTTCGTGTTAATTTTCTTAATGATTTAAAAGTAATTCCATAGAGATGGGTCCATGGGTTGAGTTATAAAAAGCTAGTTGCTGATCGACCGACGCGTTTTCACATGCGTGTATGACCACTGTTACCCACATTGAGTCATAAAGTGAAGCCGTAATTTAATTAAAATTGCAATTTATTAAAGCTTTTTTATTTTGCAAAATCTAAATCTTTCCACATCCTTGTAATTATAACAATTTAGTCTCTATTAAGAGGAAAGGATACCGACTGTTTCTCCATACAAACGTAGTCGACTGTTTCCTCCCTGGATAATGACACTAGACCAAATATTTTTGTAACAGAAAACCTTTAACTGCCATGAGCATACCCCATAGGGGCATGGTATCTTGGTATTTTTCATATTCTTATTATCATAGGAAGTAGGAGTCTTCAAAAACTAGAACTGTTGCCTAATTTTTAAAATTATATTCCAGCACAACGCCCGTTGGATCTCCACTACTGAACGTAGGTATCCCCCATTATTTCTTGAGGGTTGCCAATACTCGCCACGCTTGGCAGGCGGGTTGACAAGCGCAGTGTGTTGTGACACTGCTGCTCATCAGCATGTACAGTTACCATGTACAGTTATTCGCACCACTATGGCTTTAGTCGCCTTTTATGACACCTCGGTAAGAAAAAGGTCGGGTCTTCTTCTCTGCTGATCATCGCACAGCAAAAAAAAAAACGGAAACTAGCAGCGTCTCGTAATTTTACCTGTATAAATCCTGATCTAGTAGTAATTTCGAGATCAGTAACAGCTAATTATTTCGTATATCTTTAGTTGTCTACATAGCAAGTTTCGTAGCAATCAATTCACTATTTTCAAGTGAAAAAGTAAAAGCACCTAGCATATTAATTCTCATAAAATTTTATATCAAAAGTATTTTTAGGATAATTGAAAATAAATTCATATAAAAATAAATCGAATAAGAAAATTGTATTCTATCAAACTGGCGCCATCTATGCGTCATAGAGTGAAACGACTGACACTGCTCTCAGCGATAGTCCAACAATATACATTATGTAGTTCCAATTTACACCAACAGATGAACAGAGGAACAGTAGTAGAGCTACACAAATTTAGCACCCCATCAAAAGATTTTTGAAATCAAAATGACCTTAATCGATAGGTCTACGCTAGGTCTGTATAGGTCCACCAAAATTTTTGTTAGGTCGCTATTTTTTTATAAATATTAAACCCCATAAACAACAAATATGATGGCAAGTAATATGAAAAAAAACCTAACAAACTAAAAAAAAAATACCCTAACCTATTAATGATATGTTGTTAGTTTTTATTTATTTATTTATTTATTTTTTTGAAAAAATAGAACTATTTATTAAAAATATTTATAAGCGACCTAAGAAAAATTGTGGTGGACCTATACAGACCTAAGTAGACCTATCGATGGCGGTCATTTTGATTTCAAAAATCCTTCGATGTGGTGCTAAGTTTGCGTAGCTCAGTAGTAGCGACTTATTTGGCAATGGATTTTAATAATAAATATCTATTTTATAATATAATTTAATATTATTATAAATAAACTAAATAGTAAAAAAGCGGTATTATCAGAAAATATAATCTCGTAGTAAAATCCTCAGAAATGCTTACAAGAACGTCATTATCGGAATTCCGATCTTACCTAATAGAAGGCAATACGGTTCCTACGAGCATCTAACAACTAAATATATTTAAGTTATATAGCATATTATAAAACAAAGTCCCTCACTGCGTCTGTCGGTATGTCTGTCTATACATTTATAGATTTACAGAAAAACCTAGTTTTTGATGGCTACTACCAGTCTCCGTAGAATAATCAAAACCCTTTTTTTTGACTCTGAGAAATGCGTTTAGGCATCTCGCCGCCCGAAGGCGACGGGTATGTGGGACTCGCTGGCTGCGAAACCAGAATACCCACTAAAACCCAGCGGTGCCCTCATCGTCGTAGGGCGACGCCACGGGATCGCTCGCGCATACAATCGTGACAGGATAATCAAAACCCTAGAAAATTTTCATTATTTTCAACGCCTTTGATTAAAATGATTGAACGGACACTATCTTTTTCCTTCTAATTTAGTTTTTCTATCAGATATTTTAGTATCGATATCCTATTTCATGTGTCCTTGTAACAATTTACCTACATAATTGGTAAAGTATGTACGACTTGTACGAGTATGTGTAATTAATATTATCTCGCTCATTGTAACAAAATATTATAATTCACTCCTTTGTTTTACCGCTTCCTGCACATAATGAGAGTGACATATTGCTTTGATATAAATATAATATATAATATTTATACAGTAGCGAGGTCAACTTCGTACTTAAAATATTTTATCATTTTTATTTTTGTGTTGTATGCTATTGCTTTTGTGTTGTATGTTGTCAATACCTATATTATTTTTTAGAATTTTTGTCTGTTTATATGAATACAATAATTCCAAAACTAATTAACCGGTTTTAAAGCAACTTAGTGTCTATTTTATAGCCTACAAGCTGTACCCGTGATTTTGTTAGCGATTACAATGTTTTTATTTCATCTCTTCTGTCAAAGGAACAATACTGTGTTTTAGGCAATAAAAAGTATCCAAGGCCTTAGTTCGTAGTATGGACTCAAACCATGCCAAATATCATTGAAATCCATTCAGTAGTTTTGGCCTGATCCGCGACGAAGGTACAGACAGATCGACGAAAATTGGAAAAAGTTTGTTTTGGCTCCAGTATCTATTATAAAGAGTCTCCAAATATAAGTTATATACACACACATAAACACGGCACACTATTACTTTATAGTTTATACCACTATGGTGGCAAATGAGAATACGGTCCGCCTGATGGTAAGCGATTAATGTAGTCTATGGACACCTGTAACACCAGAAGCATCAAAAGCGCGGTATAAACCACGATCCAACACACAGGTCTTGCAACGATAGTAGTGGGCGTACACCTTTTTTTTGTCGCAGGGGGGCATTTACGCATGATATCCAGGATGCCCGGGTCGGCAGTCCTAGACCTATGTCGGACTCGGCACTTTGGGAGTGCAATACCGTGCTAAACCCCCGCGGAAGCCTTCAGCCGCTTTAATTGGAGGGTCCCGGATCTGCAGCCAACATGATCTTTCCAGCGACAGGCTGGCTTTTGCGAAAAGGCCAGACTTCTCCTCCATAGTGGGCGTACGCCGGCTTAATGATAACTGATCTTTTTAATCGTAGTTAGTAGTAATTAATTATGTACTAACTTCAAAATATATAAATAAAAGGTAATCAATAGAATTTACCTTTTTATCTAAAAAATTGTTGATACTATCCGAACTATTCGAACTGCACTCCAAGCTCTCGTCACTGTTGCCCAATCCCCTACACCCACTCCCACTTCCACCACCACTATCACTCTTACTTAAGTCTGAATCAGATTCAATCCATAACGGCGATCGATATTTGAATGTATGAGCGAACGCATTAAATTTTGATTCATTGTTCATTTGTGATGAGGAATACGCATTTTTCATTATTTATATATTTTATTAACAAATAGTGAAAAGTGAATGTCTATTAATAACTTTCAATTAGTTCTTTAATCCTCGAATTTAAGGAAAACTCTTGTTACATTCGCAAACAATTATGACAATTCGTCACTAAAAATAATTATATCGACTTTCTAATAAAAGTTAAAACAAAACGTAATTAATAAAACTTTTTATTCGAAAATATATTAACACCTTTGAATCAAAAATATCACACATCATAATCACATGACGAAACTTTTAAATCAAATTCAAAAATCGAATGAATCAAATCCTTAATTGGAGTTAATTTTAAAATATTAACGGTCTACTTTAAATCAAACACACCACATTCAAACGAATTTAAGATAACATATGATTTGTAAGATCATGGGCGCTGGATGTAGGCAAATAGGCAACGGGACATTAAGGAGCGACCTTTAAGATTTAGTGACGCGATATGTCGTTGAAAGTAATAAAATTAATTTTTAGTAATTTTTAAACAAACTACAATAGAGGTCAATAAAGTTAAGGCTACGGCCTACGAGTGATAAGATAAATCCGCTTAATTTTTATGCTGTTCGGATTAAACAAGGATTTGCAAGACGTTGTAATAAAAATTATCTCGTACCTGTATTTCTTGAATATCATTATCACGCAGAGAGATAAACTCTAATAAAAACGAATAGATCTTTGTAAATTTTATCAATATTAAAAAGAGTAATATAATGAATTAATAACAACGACAAATTTATGAAAAACAAACAATTACCCTTCAAAGTTTTAAATAGTAATAACTTATAATAATAATACTTTTAAATATTTAGGGCCAGTTTCACCACTTGCTATTAAGTTCCGGATAACATAACTAGCACTTATTTTGACAGATAACCCATACAATCACCTGTCAAAAAAGTGCCAGTTAGGTTAGCCGGAACTTAATAGCAAGTGGTGAAACTGGGTCTTAATATCACCAGTTCATGTTTTATCGATTACCTATCTATTGTTGTTATGAGTATATTGTACATCTATACTTGAATAATAAAAAGTAATAAATACTTTCCAGGCATTTTTCAGTTACTTTTCTGTCCGTCAAAATAAGTGAATCTAACGAAGAAATTTGATTCAATCTGAAGTTTTATTACAAAAAAAGGAGAAAATCCGACTCTAATCGCAAAAAAAAATTGTAACGTTTATGGACCTAATGCAGTGAGAGTAAGTGTAACACAAAGCTGATTCAAGCGTTGTCAGTCTGGGAATTTTGACTACAAAGCTGCTGTGAATAATTTGAAAAAACCTGGCTCTACAAAAAAGCTCAATAATTTAATTTAGATTTAGATATTTGGGTGGCACACAAGCTCACTGAAAGAAAGCTATTGATTCCTGTACTCATTTGCGATTCTCTACTGAACCGTGATGAAACTAAACAATTTTTAAAAATATTTATCACTGATGATAAAAAGTTGATCATTTACAATAAGAAAGTGCGAAAAAGATCATGGTCAAAGGGTAGTCAAGTTCCACAGACTATAGCGAAACCCGAATTAACATGCAATAAGGTGATGCCGTGTATTTCGTGGGATTAGATCGTTCATTATCAACTTTTATCACTGGACAAAACCATCAATTCGGATTTCTACTGCCAACAACTAATGAGAGTCAAGCAAGAAATTAAAAAAAAAAAAAAAAAACGTTGATCAAGAAAAAAGGAGTGCTCTTCAGAATTATTTGGGTAGTGTTAGATTTATAACAAGAGAGGGCTGTCAAAACTACTAGTCACATTTTTTGATCAAAAATCCGCATCGAACAAAATGACGCATATATATACTATAATTAAATGTAATTATAACTTTAAAAAAGCTTTAATTTGTATATAAATTACGAAGAAACTTGTTCCCCGACCTATTATTATATTATAAAGCTTTAAAGTAGTTTAAAATAAATATTTATTTTGTTTTGATATATAAATTAATGTTATCGTTAAAAAATCGCACGTCCCTCGACAGGATGTCGAGCAATTTCGTTGAGACGAGTTTTAAAACGAGTGCCGCAGACTCGTCTCTTGTTCGTTTAAAAATAAATAGAACTAGATTTATCCCACGGTTTTACCCACGCTTACAAGTCAACTATTTCCCTGTTAGAATTATTTTTATATCCTATAGTAAAAAAAGCTGCTCAAATGCTTTACACTCAATGGACCCCAGAAGTATGTACCTATGGGGGGACGGAAACCCACTCTACAAAAACACCCACACCTTTTCCCACGAGTCATAGATTTGTCAAACAAAAAATATTTTTTCAGAAAGGGTCTAGTTGGTTCTGTGATTACCGAGAAACAAAATCTATCGAATTATATTTTATTTTATTATCACAAATAATTTTATAAAAACAATTAAAAATATCCTTCTTATTTATTTTTTGTTAATTGATATCTGTATCAATACTAATATTATTAACGGGTTGTTTGAATGTCTGTTAAAATAATCGCACTAAATCAACGGGGGCTATTTGAAAAATTCTTAAAACACTTTAGTCTGTTTATGAAGGAAGAAAAATCAAAAAATTAGAATTATTCTAGCAATTGAGACTAGAACGAGCTCACCAGACAATTCTAATTTTTATTTTCTACTAGTGGCCTGCCCCGGCTGCGCCCGGGGTATGTATATCTACCTAAACCACCCCTAGGAATCTCTCTATCTATTGGTGAAAACTGCATGAAAATCCGTGCAGTAGTTGCTGAGTTTATCACAAACAGACAGACAGACGCGGCGGAGGATATTTTTTAATAAAATGTAGTGATTTCTATAATAAAAATTAATATAATGTCTTCAATCAGAATAAGCATCAACTAGCATTTTTTATCTATATCTATACTAATATTATAAAGCTGAAGAGTTTGTTTGTTTGTTTGAACGTGCTAATCTCAGGAACTACTGGTTCGCATTAAAAATTATCTTTGTGTTGTATAGCCCATTTACCGAGGAAGGCTTTAGGCTTTATGACATCACGCTACGACCAATAGGGGCTGAGCAATAATAATAAATATTACAAAAACGGGAAAAAATAATCTTCTTTGAGAGCTTCCGTTGCGTCCTTTATTATTTCTCTTCTCGAGACATTTTTTAACTATATTTCCACTTTTAAAGTAAATCTACCATAACTTTTTTACTGAGAATTTTCGAAAAAAAGAACAACTCAATAATACGTTGAACGACCCAGGAATCAAAACTGAGACCACATGCTCGGCAGTAACGCTTGCGACTACTCGACCAACGAGGCGGGTACCCTTAGAGTAATTGTTTAAAAATATTTAAGTACGTTTTTCTCTCAAATTAACGCGGGTGAAACCGCGAGGCACAGGTATTTATTTATTTATTTATTTACTCTTTTTGCACACCAATACACAAAAGAACAATACATTAATTGTTCATACATTTACAACAGAATTTAAAACAATCAACTTACATCAGTTGCAACAGGCGGCCTTATCGCTAATACAGCGATCTCTTCCAGGCAACCTTTGGGCACCCAATTGTACATAAATGTTCTTTTTACAGTTTAAAATAAAACCGTAAAAAGAACATTTATGTACAATTTTGTCTAACTGTCTATCTGTATTTTGGTCGCGATTTAAGTCAATACTACCAGCTAAATATTAGCTGAGCCTCAATTAGAATTGAAATTCGACACCACAGGGATTTGTCGCGATTGCGCAAGCATGTAATAGTCGCACTGGTTCCCTTTGGAGAGAGGATGAAAGTTAAAATGTGTAATTCCAAACGAAGAAGCGGCTATTAATAATAATAATACAGAAGCTGATTCGTTAGTTTATTTTCGTTGATTTCACTAATCTCGATTTACGAGATCGATATAAAAAAACCTACTTGCAGTTAAAAGCCTTTTTATTGAACATGACTATAGGTTTTGAAACATTGCATTATGATTCTCAGTACTAGTGTAGTAATCACAAATGGCATTCTGACATTTTTTCGTATTCGTTTAGCGTTTTAGGGGAATGATAATAAACTTACATTATTTTGTTTGTTTGTATCAGTTCCTTGATAGTGTCTCAATTTATCCGGAACAGATACAGAGGTTCTATTGAAATCTCTATGAAGGACAGGACTGTCTTCATTTTCTGAGGGTAATATTACTTGTTTTTTATCTTTCTCGTCGTCTTCTGGTCCAGTAATTTTTACTTCTGGTGTAGACGAGCGAAATTCTAATTTATTTGCAGATATCGGACTACCGACTTGGAACTTTAATTCGGCTTTAGAATTATCATCATCGATGTACTGTATATCGTTGGAGGGTCTGTTAGCTTCGTGTATCAATCGTCTCGTTTCCGCCGGCATTTCCACATAATCGTGAGGATATGATGGTATATCAAGACGAAGGTCTGGCTTCTTCCTCGTCCTCATTTTTACGTTAATTCATTCAATTTCGATATAACTAAGAATACGCTTTAAAAACGCGTGAAAATATCTTCTTATACATAAATATTTGATATATTAGCCACTAGATAACGCTTATCTTTTCCCAAAGATAAAATTTCTCGGTCACAAGGAAGTACCACTAATCTCAAAAAATTTAAGATACAACCACTATCACTGATTTGCATTAAATTCAATAATACATTTAATAATTGAGTTTTTATTGAAATAAAAATTCAAAATTTAATTTCAAAAAGTCCTAAACATTTGTATCACAGAGGCAACACTATCAAACTGAAGTTAATTTCTTTCTTGAATTTATCAAATTCACTACTATCATTTCACTTTGATAAAAACTGACGCAAGATAATGAAATGATTGTCAAATAAATATTCATTTCATTGTTTGTATAATGTTTCATCGCTGATTACACTTATAAATGAGAATAAACCTCCATCAAGATGCTTTAGAAGATTATCTCTGCAGAGAAAACACTGCATAAGTACCCAGAATAGTGTCAAGGGTTAGAAAATGTAGATTAAGAAGGCAAAAAAGTTAGTTCAGAGTATCTAGGTTAATGATGTCCGATTTATTAATTGTTTTCTATATTTAATCTATATCATGTTTCTATGACATTTAATAGCTGTATTAAAAGAACGTACCAAAAAACTTCAGTCATCATTCTAATTTTTATCTTAAAATTAACCACGCGAAACAAAAATCACAAAAACAAAACACTCACCCGATCTTGCGTTTTTTCCATGTACTCCATATTCGGTAGACTAGGCATCGATATAGAATTCCTTCTTAAGTTCATTCTTCTTTGGTCTACTTCTTTCTCGACTGTAATCAAATTGTCAGACTCGAGAGCTCCAAACGCCTTAGACTCAGTAGGCGTCGCTTCTGATATATCAGTCGACTGAGTACTAGGACTAGTAGGTTTAGATGACTTAGACGAATCTGGATCAAGTGTTATATATAGTGTACCTTCAGGTGTATTGACAACTATTGTATCACTATTTGGTGAATGCACTGTACCTAAATCAGACGCATGAATCTTTCTCTCCTCTTTTAGATCTGAAGATTCTAGATTTTTCTCCACGTCTCTAAGACGTTTTGGTCTGATTGGTTCATCAGCTCTAACGTGCTCCATTTCGACCACT
Organism: Euphydryas editha; assembly: GCA_036937285.1. Lineage (NCBI taxonomy): Eukaryota > Metazoa > Arthropoda > Insecta > Lepidoptera > Nymphalidae > Euphydryas > Euphydryas editha. The sequence goes on along the minus strand of JAUPFZ010000013.1, from coordinate 1,400,375 downwards.
TCGTCTACGTACGGTATGTTTGTATTTGATCGCATTTCGTGTAAGTTCAGTCCTTTCGCTACATCTTCATATGGTGCGTTGCTTGTATTCCTATCTGCCATTGTTTTCCGTTATTTCATAGCGACCGTCTGAAAAAGGTAATAACTATGGATTAGTTTAGAATTACATTAAATTTAAAACGAATTTTATAATTTATAAAATCTAATCTTATATTAAATCAAATCTTATGTTTTACCGAACAATTGTTTACCTACTAATGTCTAACAGTAATAATTGTTAAAAATTAACCGTACACGTAACTATAACATTGCACCATAATTAATAGCAAAGCTTTTTTTTTCATAAGCCATTCGTCATTAATCGCTACTATTAAACTTTTAAGAAACGTCTTTTTCCATCTGGAGTGTTTTCTATTGAATTGTGCTCTATCTATCAAACTATTCTGATAAAATACTTATATAATTACTATTAAAAAAAAACCCTTATTTACTTTAAAGTGATATTACTTTCATGTCAATGATGGTAATAGAAAATAATTTATGTTTTATTATGTAAAACACATACAAATACATACACACGATTGAACAGTTATTATTCTTTCACATTGTCCACACAGTTTCTCGTGTGCTAATAGAATTAGATATGTCATGTTATTACGACGCTTCGAACACTCAATCTTTATAATACTGATATAAATCGATAAGACAAAAGAGTGACTCTTATCAAATTATTTAACAAATTTAATTAATAAGAAATATAATCCTAATACGAATTTTACTAATTGACGTGAGTATGCATAATTATTTATTTACTATTTATTGAAACCAGAAATACATTACGAAGCATAGTTAAATTATAAAAATTACACTGTTTATTTACATTAAGCTTGTTAGATAATGCGACACTCGTTTTCAAAATTCAAAACAAAAAGTTTTGATTTTAGTGTCAATTATAGACTACCTTCCAAAAAAAAAATTACATAATATCTCCAATATGGTGAAAAGGCCATTGCTCGGCAGTGGGACGTTTACAGGCTGATTCACTTCAGTACTTCCATGTTAGGAATTGAAGCTATTACCGTTTTATTACTAGATATATTATTAATATTGCTACTCGATATAATTGTTATTCAATGATTATGTCTTTCTCTCGTGTTATTTTTAGGATTAAGTCCTCGATATTATGAGTAGGTACTGATATCGAGGACACTAGTGTCCGGTAAAACTCGAATTAGTATACATTTGTAACTCATATACTTTTGTTAAAAATATCAATAAATAATAAATAAAATTTAACAAAAAAGAATAATTAACATTTTATTTTCTAATTATTTAATTATTTCACTACAACTTACTACTTCAACCGCTTTTACTATCGACAAGTAGCGATCAAGAGCGATCTCTTCCAGACAACCTTTGGGTATACCTAGGTATACCCAAAGGTTGTCTGGAAGAGATCGCTCTACTAGCGATAAGACTTTCTTTGTTCATTACAAATATTGTATTTTTGTGTCGCGCAATAAAGAGTATTATTATTATTACTATCGTAATTGCTACACTCCACCCGTTCAATATATACATCTACACATATAAATATATATAATATAACATATTACTTATATAAGGCATATAATACAGTTACATAAACTTAGATAAATATAAGCGGGTGGAGGATTATGCCCCGGCAGGGAGATCAAACGGCCGGGGGTTAGGGCTGTAGACTGAGAAATCGGCGGACAATCCTAGCCGAGTCGAGCAATACCGCCTTCTGCATCCTGGCTGCGAGCGAACCGTCACGGATACCCAGCTGCCTCAGATGGTGAGCGAGGCTAACCGGAATCAAATTATTATTATTATTACTTTTAATTTATTATTGTTTTACTTACTATTATATTTATTTTATTATTATTTCATCTAAAGCACAATTTATATTTGAAGTTTTTTACAGATTTTAAAATTATAAATTAGTTAAGCGATACATCGCATAATACTATGTACACACCACACTTTACATGATTGTTGTGATTATCTCTCGATTATTATCTTAAGACTCACCGTTTAATACATAGGTACGTCACATAAATACATACGTACTTTAAGGACCTTGATAATGTAGTGAAGAGTTAGTATATTGAAAATTATTAATAAAATAACTGTGTTTTTATAAAAAAGAAATTTCGTTTTATTTAAAGTTCATTTATAATTTTATATGATTGAACTAAAACTAGTTTATAAGTATGACTAGCTGCGCTTCCGGGCTTTACACGGGTAATTCCCGACCTCGAATTTCTAGATATATAGTATCCCATGTACTATTTTGGATATTTAACTACTTACTAAGTTTAGACTTTAGTTATTAGTCTACATGCTAAGTTTCATCCTTAGAATCCTCAGAATTTTTGGAATAATAAACCATGCCTGCATTCATAAAATAAACTTTCGCATTTATAATGATATAAGGATTATGTATTTCATATAACTTCCTAAGACGGCACGCCGCACGCAAAATTATTATTATTTGTACACTTCCCAATCGCTGCTACTATATCGTCTACGAAATCGCTCTTTTATTGGTAAGGATCGCCTTTGTACATCTTTTAACGTATTATTACTGATTTTATTTGCTTGCATTATGGAGTACAAGAAAGAATATTATTATTATATATAAAGAAATATTTTTATTTTTATGTCGGTTACTCTAACCATGATTAAGATATTTATAAAATAAAAATATTTTATGCGCGAAAAGGGTCGTTTAAACAGTTCTATTTATTAACAGAAGGAATTAGTTTAAATATAAGATCAGCCCGGCTAGCATGCGCGCACGACAAAATTTTGTCTACCCCTTTTCTCGTATTATCTCTCTATCGCTGAGTTGCACGAAACAAATTTTAAAATTTAAGTGATTATTAAACTAATTTAATCACAAGAATCGTGATTATCTGTTGCACGAAACCTACAATCTGATTAAGTTAATAAAAATGTAGTTTAATTAAAGAGCTGTCTAACGGATTATTAATTCCAACAGCTTTAAATTTATCATGAGATCAACTAATTTTAAGATTAATTTCAACTTTACTAACGGAAAATTAGCGACGGTTTCGTGGAACTCGCCGTATGTCTACAGTAGCTAACATGCGTGCACGTGATACTCTTCTCGTTACGTCGATAAAAGAGATAACATTAAGTTTTAGATATCTGTAATATTTATCTCTACGGGAGTTAACATGACATAGGTACTAATTTTGTCGAATTTTGACGTGATTATGACGTTTGAAAAAGAATATTATCGACGAGATAAAGTAATTAGAATTAATTTTCTTCGGAAGAGAATTTTGTCTCTCGTAGTGCTTATGTTAGGGTAATTGAGAAAATACTTGATGTAGACGTATTATTATCTCTCTCTCTCTGGTCAAGAGATATCTCGGTACGCATGCTAGCCCGGCAGGGCAAAAGTTTTTTCGTATTTTATATGCAAATGCAAGACTTTTTTTTCAAAGCTTAATTACATTTAATTATAATATATATGTGTCATTTTGTCTGATAGCTTATTGCCATCTTGTAGGTCACAGTGACATAATATTCCTGTAGTAATCTTGAGATTTTTGATCGAAAAAATGCAAAAAGTAGTTTTGACAGTCCTCTTTTGATGTAATGAGTTTTTACTTTTTCTTTATTTTTTTCTTAATGTCCGATTTTAATTGATGTTCAAACCAGCCAGTTCTTCAATTTTATACATATAAAATACGAAAAGACTTTTTCTCCGACCTATTATATATTTATATGTGTATCTAATTTTATTAACAAATTTAATATTATATAAAAACATAAATAAATAATATATAAATTCTCAATTGAAATCAAACTTAAATCCATTACAAATCAGTGTTAAATAAATTTAAAATTTTTAAAAATTATAAATGATTGTAGTTTTTTACAAATTCTGTAAACAGTATGAAGATTCGCTTTAGAACATTCACGAAAAGTGAGACAATATCTTTCAATGACTAAGATGACTTTTGTAAATCGTATATGATACAAAATTAAGTTAAATTAATCCAGTAAATGACTCAGCGCTGATCGAAGTTTTCCACTACGGTTCCACAGAGCTTCAGAGAATATACGTTTACCATCACCGCCAACCACAATATGCATTTTAACCACAAAAATACTGGGAAATTATGGGTACTACCAGTGCTAAATGTATTTCGGTTCTAAGGACAAATTAAAAAATACGTAACATTAAATTAAATAAAAAATAAAAAATCATTAATATTTTTTGATATTATTATTATTATGATTGAGGCTAGTAACTAAAATCTTGTATACCGAAAGGCAGTAAAGGTTGTTCAGAGTGGTACCACACTCTGTCTGAAAATTGTTTAGATAGCTCTTTTATAACTGAATTCATATGGTGAGTGTATGGTGAGTGAGCATGCAACGTCTCCCTTCCCTTTTCTGTTATCAGTTCCTTTTACCATTTACCTAAAATTTATAGCCAGGAAAGCATTAGTGTCTTCTCCGATGCTGTAAATGCTTATGGGCAGGGGTGATTACTTAACACCGGGTGAGGAAAAAACACGTTTGTTAAATATTCCCATAAATAATAATAATAATTAACATAAATAATAATAATTACCTGGTTTAGCACATGTCATTATGACACCATGAAATACACAAATGTTGCTACCAAAGCCACCGTTAATAACCCATAAATAATGAAATCCAAGTTCGAAATAAACCATAAGCAACGTCTTTCGTCACTAGATACACATTCCATTTTGTTCATTGTTCCTTAAATAACTTTTTAAAATAATATCAATGATACATATCACTGAACACGCATTGTTGTTGGTCGAGTCGAGTGTTGTCGTCGGTCGAGTTAAAGTTTGTTGCTGGTCGGGTCTATTACAGAATTTGTTGTTGAGTGATTCGAAATTTGTATTTTTTTAATGTAATTGATACTTCGGTAATTAATAAAATACTCTATAATTATAATAACAACACCTGTGTCCGAAAAATATTATATAATTTATGACTTATTATTTATATTTCATTTAGACAAACAAAAAATTGGTTTCTATTAAAGTACGCTTAAAATTAAAATGAATATACTTTTGTTAACATGCGTCTATACGTAACTATGAACCAAATTTTCTTTTTTTTTAAGTTTATATTTTAGAAGTGATTTAGTATCTCAGTGAAAGAAAACACAATAATATGTATTAATATATCGCTTCGCTTCGGCCTATCGCAGTCCACTACTGCAAATAGGCCTCCCCAAGCTCGCGCCAAATATCCAAATATCGCCGGTCCAGCAGACCGGAGGACGTCCCACACTTCGTTTGCTGCTACGCGGTCTCCACTCCACGTCTGCTCCAGCAGCCATCGGTCTTGCGACATACGTGACCAGCCCATTGCCACTTCAACTTGCTGATTCTACGAGCTATGTCGGTTAATTTTGAATCTCGCGAATAATCTCATTTCTGATTTTATCATTGAGAGCAATGATCTTAGAACAAAAAGAAAAGGTCTTCTAAGGTCATTGATTGAGAGAGACTCCGAGCATAGCCCGTTCCATAGCACGTTGAGTGACTTTAAATTTGTGTACTAATCCCGTCGTCAGTGTCCAATAATATATATAAATACAATAATATAATAATATATATAGTATATACGTATATTCTCAATATTATCACTTTATGACGTTCATGATTATTGTATAGTCATTTTGAATTAATATTATTTTTAAGTGGGAGCGCTTGTTTACCAATGAATTGTTCAGATTTATTATTTTAATATGTTATTAATAGATGATGACGTGGTCTCTGACTATAGGCCCTTAAAATAAGCTTCAAGTCACACAGCGTGCAATGGAAAGGGCTATGCTTGGTATTTCTCTGCGAGATAAAATCAGAAATGTTGAGATACGCAGACGAACGAAGGTTACCGACACAGGCCAAGGAATTTGCAAGCTGAAGTGGTATTGAGTGGGGTAGATAGCTCGAAGAACCGATGGCTGATGGAGCAGAACGATTCTCGAGTGGAGATCACGTACCGGCAAGCGCAGCGTCGACGGCCATCCGCGAGATGGACAGACGACTTGAAGAGAGTCGCCGGAAACCGTTGGATGAAGGCTGCTTTGAACCGGTCGCTCTGGAGGTCGATGGGGGAGGCCTACGTTCAGCAGTGGACATCCAATGGCTGATATTATGATGATGATGTTGATTTATATATTATGACAAACTATGTTAGATTTTTTCAATAATAACAATTTTTCTTGTACTATATTTGCTATTACATATCTAATAAATTGTTAACAATAAAATATTTTTGTATTGGTTTTTTACTACATATTACGAGTATATGTATGCTTATTAAATTATTATTATTATTATTTTCTTTAAAAAATATAATTATTACGTAGAAGTTATCGTATCACGAATTCAGAATATTAGACAACGGATCTATAATAGCCATATTCTGAATCTATGACAGAACGACATATTTTTATAAAAAGACAAAAAAAAATACTTTTATTCTTATAAAAACTTTTTAGATATTTTTTTTTTTAATATTTATATATTTTTATATAGCTTTTTTAAACAAGATTTGTAATATAACAATTTAAGGTTAAAACTTTTTAAAGTGAAGATTTTATTTTATTTTAAAATAAAATTTGTTAATTGACGATTCGAGGCTTATAAAACATTTTTATAATAAAGTTTTTATTTTGATTTTATTAGCTTTTCGCGCGGTTAAAACTATTTCAAATAGTAACAATGTTCACGTTCCGAACGATACTAGATATTAGCAAGAACAAACTTCTTAACTTCGCTAATTAATTTAATGATGTGCTAACGATATATAGATTGGAAATCATGTGGTTCATCGTCATTCGATTTAACGAATTTAATGCTAACGAAGATATAATCAAATTATTGAGGTAAAGATAATTAAGATTTTTTTTGGTATGCGATTGTAATTACGGATTTCGAAAATCATCTATACCTACTAAGAATTTAGTAGTTCAAAAGTAACTTAAAATAATAACTTTTAAACAATATTTAAATTTTGAATGAAGTCTTCAGTGGAATAATTAATACAACAAAATGTAATAAGCTTAATTTAAAACATATGTATTGCTTTAGGTATTTTCTGGAACGTTTCAAACATGATTTCGTGTATTCACATTTAATAATAAATTATGTTTACAAAATACTGTGTTTCGACGAATTTTAAAGATAATTTTGACAATTGTGTATACGTGTTTACCACAGTCACACATCACATTAGCGCAATAATTTTACGTTAAAACTGTATTTTAAAAAATTATCTGAAACACTTCCATTAAAAAATTATCATAACTATATAAAACTTTTTTTATTAACAACTTGTCATGCGCCAAAGACTTGCTTAAGCACAGCACTTATATATATTTACACAGATCCACATTAGTTTAATAATAACAATATTTTTATTCTTTCTGTCTGTCGCTACTAGCCGCGGTGGATAATACGCTAGCACTAACGGTTAAGCCCTTATCAACAATAACTAAAACTCGGTAAGACATCAAAGTTGAACAGGATATTATGGTTTAATAATTTATATATTAATTTGTGTGTTTTCCTCTTTTAGGAACATTGTATATTATATTTATTATTACATATATTCTTCGACGACCATTCTGGTGTAGTGGTATGAGTAGTTGCCTCAATGCCGCGCGGGGGCGGTTGCGGGTTCGATTTCCGCTCGTGACAAATATTTGTTTCCGGTCTAGGTATATGTCCTTTTTGGTCTCCCCACCGTGCCTCGGAGAGCACGTAAAGCTGTCGGTCCCGGTTGTCATCATAAACATCTGATAACGAACGTGACTCATGGTAGGGAAATTATCTGGCAACTCGTGGACCAGCGTGGTGGATTAAGCTTCAACTGTTCATCTATATGGAGGAGAGACCTTTGCCCGGAAGTGGGACGTTTACAGGCTGATTCAGTTCAGTTTAGAAGATTTTGAGATAAGGTAACGCAATGGATATTACTTGTAGGTACTTACCATTATCGATAGTCAAAGCTTCGATTCGTATATAACCGTGAAATTTCCATCACATTAGCATTTTCTAATAAAACAAATTATTTAAGTAATGCACAAAACACGAACTAGTTTCCTAAGATCATGACAAATACTTGCTCATGTGAGATGCTACTTATCAACATCATTACACACGTCATGAAGGCGAAGCTGTAATGTTGTCGTTAACTAAATCGCTGAACATTACTCCCATTACCTCTGAAATGGTAATAATATGTGCACAATGATTTATTTGCTTTAAAAATGAGTTCTAAAAATATAACTAATATATATAATAAGGTATATATAATTTCTAAAAGGTGTTTTTTTTTCCTGGAGAGCCTACATCTTTTTAAATACTTAACCGAAATCAATAATTCATATACAAATATATTAAAGCTTATGTTCCCTGTTTGTTGTAAGTTTATGTCATCGGAGATATGAAACGACTAGATCCATTCAAATCTGATTTATTACTGATATCTCAATATAATATATTACACATTTTATATTGTTACTTACTCCAACATACACTACTACTTATAATATAACATCTACTTATACACTACATTGTAACGAAAAAAAAAAGTAAGAATTTTTATGTAAAAACATTTTTTTTTTAAATTATGATATGGGCGCTACCTGTTGACTGCAAAAATACAACTTCCCTGCCCCTCTCACAAGAAGGGGCGGCATCTATGAATAATTTTTGTATTTATGCGAGTGTTTTTGATCTATCACACAAATTATTATATGTCGACACCCAGACCGGAAACAAATATTTGTACAAATACAAATATCTGCCCCGAGCGGGAATCGAACCAACGGCCGCCAGCGTTGAGGCGACTACTCGCACTACTACACCAGAACGGTCGTCAAAATCTTCTACCTTCAAATTTTTCAAAATTGTAGTATCTTATGCCATATATAATATATTTTATGGTAAATATAACTATTGTACCTGATGTAAATGTTTGCCGTCCAAACAAAATATTAGTGGGAAATTGAGAAAGAGTAGTAGTGATTAAGGGGGGACGGGGAGGCGGGTAGTATTGACAGTTTTATCACTATACTAATATAATGAATAGATTTTCATTTTTCATATCATTATTAACCTTGTTGACTCCTCGTTTTGACTGTTTTTAAATTGTGAATTTTTTACTTATTCTCACACAGATCGATCTGTAGAGATAAACTTGTACAGATCCACTATCACAGATAAGTTCTCTCCGGTCTTTAAAGCAATACAATAGTTTGTTAATAATGATTGTCCTAGCAATACAGCAATAGTCTATTAATAACGTTTTGTTACAACCACGCCAATACCACCACCTACAACCACACACAATCACACCACGTTAACCTAGGTCCTAGCCCCGTGGTAAGTTCGTAAGAACTTGTGTTACAGGTACTAGGGACGGAAATAAATTTAAGAGATTTATATAAATACATATATACATAAATACACATCCATGACCCGGTGCAGACATCTATATTCGTCATACAAATTATCTGCACCTGGCGGGATTCGAACCCGCGACCGCTGCGTAGTGTCCAGTTGCCTGACCACTCGACCAGCCGGCCGTCGAATATTAATATGCGTATAACTGCGTGTTATATATATAATTATATATAACACGCAGTTTTCGCGCATAAATTTTCAATTTTTTTTTTCTTATAGTTGTCAAATATACGACGTATTATATAACCTTTTTCTATAAGCAGTCTGGGGACATATAACTTTTAAGGTGAGACCGGTATTTTCTCAAATTAGCGTATTCATTACAAACGTTTGTACGTTTGTAGAACTTGTTTGACAAAGTGTAGATTTAATAAATGAGTCAAAATGGCGATTATATAATATTCGTATTTTCTTTTAATAAGGCGTCCATAAATTACGTGAGGTGTTTAGGGGAGAAGGGGGTCGAGCAAAATCTCACAGAATCTCACGTAAGGGGAGGGTGGTCTCGACAAATGTCACGTAATATTTTTTCCGTCATTAAAAATCTGAAATAGTTTTCATGTCGTGATGGCCTTTTTTTTTTTCGTGTGAACTTATTAAAATCTTCGTGATTTAGGGTAGGGGTGGTCGAGCAAAATCTTACGAAATCTCACCAAGGGGGAGAGGGGGCAAAAAATCACCAAAATTGTCTCACGTAATTTATGGACGGCCCCTAAGATGATAATATCAACTAGGTATTTCCAAAAATATTTTCCTGTCATAATTTTTTAAGACATAAGATAACATCAGTCTTCGGTGTTTTGTTTTGTATTCCTTCTACATTATATAGTATATAGATCGATACATTATATATGTATGTCCGTACAATTAGACTATTAGCGCGTTTTTAAACGCGATGAGTACTGATTATCGTTAGATCGATAGATTATTTATTTTTTGCTATTTCTTTTTCTTTAAGTTACAAAAAAAATCGTACCATAATGGTTTTTTAGCATAAAGACATCTCATACATACACATATTATAAAATTGTACACGTGTCTGTTTTTGACATAAAAAAACGAAAAAGAAAAATCCGAAATCCGAATCCGAGTCGAAATATCGGATTGTGATTTTTTTTTACACTTCGAAGTACGATAATACCATAATAGATGGCGCTGATAGGGCTTTCTGAATCACGGTTAGATAGTACCTTCAATAACACAATTACATACTAAAGTAAAATTTATATGCAGGCGACGCCGCGGGAACAGCTAGTCCTTGATAAAGTAATATTCTTATATTAAAAGATTTTTTAAAGACGGCCCTGTGATTAGTGCAAACAACAAAAAACTGCTTACATCCCTACTAATATACATATAAATGCGAAAATAACTCTGTCTGTCTGTCTGTCTGTCTGTTACGCTTTCACGCCTAAACCACTAAATCGATTTTGATGAAATTTGGTATTCTCATACCATATATAGAACTGAACTTGGGAAAGGACATAGGATACTTTTTATCGCGAAAATAAGGGTAGATGGGGTTGAAATAGGGGACGAAAGTTTGTATGGAAGTTCCTTATTGTCAAACATAAAATCATGTAAGATTGTTCAACTGTTTAAGACAAAGACAAAAAAAAGCTTGCACGGGGAAAGGGCGGGGGGGCGTATCGGGTGGTAGGCGGGGCGCGGAGCAGCGGCGCGCTTACCATGTCGCGCGATATAACAGAATACCATGCGGGCGAAGCCGCGGGCGAAAAGCTAGTTGTTTATAATTATATAACGCCGAGCAAAGTTTTGTTTTATTGATGTTAATGGACACTGCTCCGCTTATATCTGCCATATCTTAATGTTTTTTAGCCTAAGTTACGGGTATACAAGCAATAACTAAATCAATATAATCAAGGTTACTTCAGTCCAAGATTTTACGTTCGTTCGTTCGTGCGTTCTTACAAAACAAATAAGGTTAAGAAAAATTATTTTGTGCATAGAAGATTAATTAAAATATGTAAAAAATATTAAAAATATAAACAATATATTTGATCTCAATAATAAATTTAAGATGTATGTATTGATTATAGATAGTCATTTACAAATGATTTGCTAAACATTTTAGAAAGGACTTTAGTTACTACCGGTCGCCATTTTTATCGCTGGCAATTCTTTAAATAAAAATACGTATATCCTGTCGGCATCGTAATTTGTAACTGAACTAAACTGAATCCAGCCTCTAAGCGTTCCACTGCTCGGCAAAGGCCTTTTCTCCGTACAGATGGGTTAGAGCTTAATCCACCAATGGAGCAGCCACTACGGGTTGACGGATAATTTACCGACCACGAGCAACGACCACTATTTGGTGTCCATGATCACAACCGGGACCACAAGCCAACAGCCTTACGTTCTCTCCTAAGCACGGTGGGGAGACCCACAAGTACATACCTCCATACCGGAAATAAATATTTGTACAAATACAAATACCTTTTTTTTTTTTCACGATGTGAAATGCATTTACGCATCCCGCCACAAAAGCGGCGGGCATGTGGGACTCGCGGCCAGACGCCAGGGCTGCACGTCAATCCCAGCAGGCCGAATACCCTAACTAAAACCCATCGATTACGTCGCGCGCCGTAATGGGACGCCATGGGGTCGCTTTCGCATTCAGCCATGACGCCCCGAACAAATACAAATACCTGCCCCAAGCGTAAATCGAACCCGCGATCGCCGTAGTTGAGGCGATTACTCGGACCATTAGACCAGGAACGATTATAATTTGTAAGTATGTAAGTAAGGTAACATTTTTTGCCATACTTTTTTTAAAGTAACTTACTCTCAACATACTTACAATATGTTAAATATTTATTAACGATTCATCTACATCTCTGACGTCATATTACATGAGATAACGAGATCATAGATACGGTCTTGTATCTGTACCTATATACAAAAAAAAAAAGTTTTTTGACATCGCATGTTTTTTATATCTTTTCCGACTCAATTAATCTTTTTTTGTATTGAATATGACTTGGCAACTTATAAAATATATATTAATATAAAAAAAGATCGTTTGTACATCTGTATATTTCCAACATTGTAAATTTTAATTTTGTTTCTAATCTCTAGAGTCTAGATGCTCATTACAGCTCATCGAGCCTAGCCTAAGTAATTTTTTAAAGTGTTTTGAATTTTTTTAACAAATCAAAAAATACGTCGAACGAAGCTGTATGCTAAAACTCGTATTTAATTTTAATCAGAAGCAGATCACGATCTCTAAGCAGCGTTATTCACATGTTAATAAAGTCCTCGTCTGATACAAAACGCCGACATTCACATGCATGCACATGTTTATGAATTCGTTTTAACGTGTCTACGATGTATTAAATAGATCTCACGTGGATGATCTTTAGATAACTTTTATGGATCACAGTTTAATTTATAGTTATTTATTACGTAATTATTAATATAATAAATATTATAAACTAGATGATCCATTCGACTTCATCTGCTTTACTTATATTGTGTACAAAACGACTTCGTTACGATTTTCACAACAATTGCTTATAGAGATTAACTCCATTTCTAGACGGTATATCAAGATGAAACCAAGAACAGATTTTAATTTATTCCTCAATAATCACAACTGTGAAAACCGCATCAAATTTCGTGCAGCAAATATTGGGTGATACGGGAATAAACAGACGGACAAAAATTTAAAAAGTAAAAACAAATAAATTAGATGAAAGTAAATTAAAAAAAAAAAAGTGAATATAAATTTGGATTTATATATTTATAATTTATTTATTTTATAAGTTTCGTTCAAATTCATTCATTTAAGATACAAACATATAAAAAAATACAGTTTTGGCTTCAGTGTCGATTATAATATCCTCGAAATATTTTTTTTTTTTGGAATATCTTCAATGTTATGTACATTGGATCTGTTACAGTTTTATTATAAGTACTCTCTTAACATGAATCAGTGGAATTTTCATTGATTACGTTAGTGAAGCTGTAATCACTACATATCAGTTAATTTAAATAACAAGTTAGTCAATACTGACTATTACACATACAAATACTCGATGAACAAATCGGTGAATACTCGCTAATTTTTTGTGATACGATTCTCAGATTGTTAAAAAGTGAAAAGTCACTTAGAATTAGTGAAAAAACACTGATTCATGTTTAGAGAGTATATAAAGTATTTAATATAATAATACTGTTATATACTTATGATTATGTTAAAATGTTAATTCATCGCTGTTCCAACTGGTACTATAATCGAATATCTGTTCATGTGGGAGAAATTTCTGACCATCCTTAACACAGATCTTAATAATAATCCCTCTACTATGTTCAGTCTGGACTCAAACATTTTTATCTAACACTTTTTGCATAAGTGAAATGTGGCTTAAATTCTGTATTACTGTTAAAACTACTAATTTAAATAAATAAATTATTATGATTGTTTTAGCTAAACAATTTAATATAAAGATTTATGTCGTAATGAGAATTAAGTTAATTATACCTAAGAAAGGAATCGCGACTTCTGTGTGTTTCTGACTAAGATTTATTTCGTATACCTATAATCATATAAACTATTAAAAAAATATTCATTGATTGGTCGTTTGATTTGGTTACTGTAATATGTATAAAACATTCAAATAAAAATACTTTGACTTCATTTATTTTTAATTAAATAACTCGAGCATAAAATGACTATATAATTAAAATAATAAATGATTGGAGTAATATTTGTAATAATAAATAAATGAAAAAAACTGTAAATAGTATACACATCTATTTCAACTAATTTCATAATTTAATAAAACGTTCATAAAGAAGCAACACTTTGAATATTATCTCATAAAATTTATATTAATTATATTTCAAAATGAAAAAAATTAAAGCTATCAATAGCCAAACAATAATTACTTATAATAAAAAATAAAATTTACGATCTTTACGTAAAATGATATATTTCTCGTTTGTGACAGTTTTCGTTGTTTGTTTTTATCACACGATATGCTGTGAAAATTATTAAAAATAAATAAATAAGGTGGTATAAAACACAGTATCTCGAAAAAAAAAATCATTAATTTATAAACGTAATTATCCATTCTAAATTTATGTAAAAAAAAAATTAATAAGCACGAATGATAAAACTAAACAAAAAAAATCACACATAATTATCATTTTAAAAAATATCACGAAACACAAATGTTCCTATTTCTAGCCACCATAATCTAATTAATACTTATATAATATAATACTAACCACGAATTCACTAAAACTTCGTTAGCGAAAAAAAATTATTAGAAAAAAATCACTTATAAAACTCGTAAATGTGCGCAGGAGTTAGCGCGTCACACTCCGCGGTATCAACACTTTTCACTGAGCATCATCAAAGCGTGTTCCAAAAGAATTTACACAACTTACATCATCACAGCTAATGTGTAACTCAAACAATTTTATTATTCCAAAACTATAACTAAAATTTAGTATTAGACACTATAATTTAAATGCCTAAATATCATGCAAGAACAACTTTTAAATATATCTTAAAAAGTATAGGTATAAAATTTATTAGTTTACATATATAATAAAATTGTAAATTTCACGTTTTTGTATATGTTTTTTTGATCTAAACCATAAATTATATACATTTTTATAATATCTATTTTTAGAAATTCCTGTCCGTTTGTCTATTTGTTTGAACACGCATCACGGCTGAAGTACTAAGTACCTATAATAACATTTAGTCTTTTTTTCATCAAAATCGCTTTAACTTATCAAAAGTTATTGTTTATTTATTTATTATTAAGGTTTGCTAGCAGTTGTTACATTTATGATACATTACAATATTAATTTTATTTATTGTAATTTGAATTTTTTATTTCGCATGTCGGTGTTGGAGCAGGTGATTTAAACTAGATTCAAAAATGGTAACGACTTTGAGTACCTATAACAATGTTTTATAACATTTAATCTCTGTCTATATGTATCTCGGTCGCCCATCACTTCTAAACTACTGAATGGATTTGAATTTTGCATGATTTGAGTAAATAAGTATGTATATTAAAATCTAATCGTAAGACGCAAGATTGATTTGGACTTTTTACCCCGAAATATAAAGCGGTTTTTTAGGATGTCGTGAGTAAAGCTAGTCTAAATATTATAATGAAAGATTTGTATGTTCGCTCGTAATTGATAGATTCTGAAAGTATTTAATAGTTACGTTATCTAGAAATATATCAGGTTATGATACTACGAGTCACGGATCGGACGTATCGGAATAGTAACCATATAATGTAGGTGAAACCTAGCGAGTCGTTTCATTAAAATTAAAAATCGACTTCAATTTGGGTTGGCCCTTTTTAGTGTTATCGTCGAGATCATTATTTAATAAAAGATCATCAAAGTCAGGCGAACATCTAGTCCCAATCGAGATAAAATTTAAACTAAAGGACTGGCTGAAAAAAAAAGCAAGATTTTGTATGTTACGTTAATCTTGCGAATTAACAATTTAATTCTAAATTTATTCTTGTGTTCAATAAATTAATATACTTCTTGAGTGTTATATAGGTTTTAAATTATCACGATAAGATGACTTCAATCATTGTGACATGTATTAGCGCATGTGAAACCGCGGTAATCGTCAAGCTTATGACAAGACTACATACAAGAAATTAAAATTAATGAAACCCCGTACATTGAAATAGGTAACTGATTATTATTTTAGTTTTAATGAACACATTTTGATTGAGGAAAACTCTTATAAATCATCTTTCTATCAATTTCCTTCATGATGTCGTAATTATTTATAATTATTGTGACCTTTCTTTAGTTAATTATTTACTTTTCTTACCTCAAATTTATTTACAGCTTACAACTACCTTTTGTGAAAAAAAAAGGTGTATTGCACCTTGTTATCGAAGTTTTTTTTGCATTGTGACAATAGAGGTATTCGACGTGAACTATGGCGTCTATCCCTGGGTGAAAGAGCTCAGTTGATAGTCCGAGGTACTGTTCAGAGATCGTGGCAAGATATAAAACTTCAGGAACTTATGATTAGTTGATGCAAAGACCATATTATAAAATTACTAGCTGACCCGGCAAACGTTGTTTTGCCATATAAATAATCTTTAAGTAATAAAAAAATAGGGGTTGGTGATAAAAAAGTAAAAAATTAGGGTTGTATGTATTTTTTAATGCCACATTATAAAAAAATAAAAACAAAAAATTTCGTCCAAAAATTAAAAAAAAAAATTTAAGGGTGAACAACCCTTATTACTTAGGGGTATGAAAAATAGATGTTGGCCGATTCTCAGACCTACTCAATATGCTCACAAAATTTCATGAGAATCGGTCGAGCCGATTCCGAGGAGTTCAAGTTCGAACCCCGTGACATATATACAGCTATACTACTATAGGTTTACTAACAGATTATTCTTCAACATTCAGAACGAAGAAAAATGTGCAAGTTTTTCAGGAAATGTTGATTCGGAGCCCTTCGATTCCGCTGAAAGTGGAAGACGAACTCAGTACCACAAACTGCTGTACTTCATACCAGGATACCATTAGAAGCATACAAGGTCCAAGCGTAATGATTCGCCACTAGTATCTCCAATGACATAAATAGCATATCATGAAATAAATTCGTCGATTGTAAGCAAGAATAATATTGTTAATCTTTTTTTTTATTGCCTAAGTATTAAAAAAGCTATAAATAATTTTCAGTAGGCAGTTGATTACCACACCACATCTGTACAGCCTGAGTTCAAGAATATTTGCAGCACTACAGAAGTAACGATTATGGTATTTGCTTAAAAGTATTTTAGAAATAGGGTTCATGGATTTGTGAGTTTTTTTTTTCGCGGCTTCTAGTTCGTTCCCTTCATGAAACGCATCTGAACTACAAAAGAAAAGAAAGCACAATACCTGAGAAGAAGAAATCTCAGTGTCATGATAACGATAACTAGATAGAAACTTAAAAATCCAATCGAGAGGCACAACAATGTTGAACTGTTCAAAACCCATAAGGAATTGTTGCGCGAAAACGAGAAGAACGTAAAATCAAGTCTATAAGTATTTACTTTATGTTTCAGTAGTCAAGTCACCCGTATTGAAACTCTAGTTATCTTCTGCCACAATAAATTCAAGTATCTTTGTCTATATTTCATTCTGACAAACCTACAGATACAAATTTGTTTAGTATATAATACATTTAGATAAACTTGACACACTTTTGTTTAATTTCCTTTTTTTTTACCTATTTGCACGAAAAGTCCACTTGAAAAACAATATTCAAAACAGATAAAATAGTATTAAATGAAGTCAAGACACAGATTTTTATTCTAAATTTTCTTATCGTTATCAGTACGTTCATTTTGGTAAACATATTGGAGGTCATTTTATATGTATTTAAAAATATACATATATGTATGTGTGTATGCATATATTCTAGTATGCATTACGTGGTCTAATTTACTATTTTTAAGTTTAACATTATAACGCTCGATCCTTATAGCAATTCTTTGTAGCTACACTATGACTATTACGAGTCTCAAGCCCAAAGGTTGTCTGGAAGAGATCGCTCTGCTAGCAATAAGACCGCCTTTGTAGGTACATCTTCCTTTGTTTATTACAAATATCTTTTTAGTGGTGTACAATAAAGAGTATTATTTTTATTTTTAATTGCTACACTCCACCTGTTCAAGATATACATATACACATATAAATAAATATAATACAATACTTATATAAGGAATATAATAAATTAACATAAACTTACTTAGATAAATATAAGCGGGTGTAGGATTACGCCCCGGCAAGGAGTTCAAACGGCCGGGGGTTAGGGCTGTAGGCTGAGAAATCGAGTAATACCGCCTTCTGCATCCTGGCTGCGAGCGAACCGTCACGGATACCCAGCTGCCTCAGATGGTGAGCGAGGCTAACCGGGATCAAACCGTTGGCAGATATAACGATAGGGATGATTTCAGTGGAATCAACACCCCACATGTCGACAATCTCGTGCGCCAGATCCAGATATTTACGTTTTTTCTCTGTTTCGGCTTTCACGAGGTTCTCGTCATGCGGGATGGTAATGTCCACTAAAAACACCCTCGACTGTGCCCTATCCATCACCACGATATCAGGCTTGTTCGCCAGTATCGTCCTGTCCGTGGCGATAGGCCGGTCCCAGTAGAGCCGGACTCCGTCGCGTTCGAGTACTGGCACCGGTGTGTACTGATAGTACGGCACCCTCTGTTCCAGAAGACAATACATTAGAGCAAGCTCTTGATGAAGAATCTTGGCCGCTTGGTTATGTCTGTGTAAGTACTCAGTGTTGGCAAGCGCTGAACACCCCGAAAGCACATGTCTGAGTGACTCGCCTGGATGACGACAAGTTCGACAGAAGTCGGGAGTGCCATCCTTCAGAATGTGCTTCCGGTAGTTGTTCATCTTAACCACCTGATCCTGTATTGCACAGACAAAACCTTCGGTTTCCCCAAAGAGGTCCCCGAATCGCAGCCACTGCACGGAGGCCTTAACATCCACGTGAGGTGCGTGGAGCGCCTTGTAAAACCGTCCATGCAGCTCCTTCTCCATCCATACGGTCCTCCGGTCAGAGGTGCTAAGTACAACCGGTCTTCGCCATTCCTCTTTGGCCAGGGATAACGGGGTGAGACCTTTGTCACATACTACAACATCACCATGCATAGCGCTCTCCTTCCTCGTCTCAAAGTAGGCCCTGAGGCTGCACACTTCCCGGTTATGCATGGACTTGGCGCTTAATAGGCCTCGGCCACCACACTTCCGTGGGATGTACAGCCAGATGCATGCGATGGTGAGTCATAGTCGTGCGGACTCTTCTGTCCAGGGCGTCGAGCTCGGTCTGAGTCCATCTGAGCACGCCAAATGTGTACAAGAGAGTGGGCATGACCCAGCCGTTATAAGCTCGGACCTTGTTGGCGCCCGACAAGTAGCTCCGAAGAACTTTTGTCAGCCGTCCAAAAAAGACCTTGCAGAGTATTATTATTATTATACAAAAGGCGTATTATTATTTTTCAAAGCAGGGCTAATAATAGAAAGTCCCTGTGCAACACAGAAATTTCAAATATATTTGTTGGCTTTAAAATATTAAATACAATTTATTCCTTATCTGAATATACTAGAGTTCCGGGCTTCGCGTATTATTGGTTGTATTTTTTTTAATGTAAGTACGATCATTAATTTATTTTATAGAGTAATCTGATTTAGATAATTATTCTTACATTGCATTGCTAACATTTAAAATCTAATATCATTAAATCCAGAAGCTATTCTAACAACAAATGTATAAATATTAATTGTTTATTTTTTATTGCTTGTAACTTTATAGTGATAATGAGTTATTTAATTTCAATCGAAAATTGCGGATGATTTATTGTTCATTTACTAAATTTTTATTCTTTAATCATCATAATCATATCAGCCATTGTATGTCCATTGCTTAAAATAGCGACCATCGTCTTCCAAAGCGACCGTCTGGGGTTTGTATTGCCTTTCATTTAAGGGGTTTTGATTATATTGCATTATATTATTATATTGTTTATATGGATAAAGTCATAAGTCTAGTAAACCATTAAGACAGTTAATTCAGTAATCGTCGCTGTCTGCAGCGGAAACATTAATAGGCGCTAGAGATTCCGTTTCCAGATAGCATTACTTAAGTCTGATTACATACTAACGTTTATTAAGTTACGAATACCGTTCTGATGTAGTAGTGCGAGTAGTCGCCTCAACACCGCGTGCTGACAGTCGCGGGTTTGATTGTCGCTTGGGACAGGTATTTATACAAATATTTGTTTCTTGTCTGGATGTATGTTCTTGTCGGTCTACCCACCGTGCCTCGGAGAGCACGTAAGCCATCGGTCCCAGTTTTTATCATAGACACCTAATAACGATCGATACGATACTCATGGTAGGGAAATTATCTGCCAACCCGCAGTGGAGCAGCGTGGTGGATTAAGCTCCAACACTTAATCAACTCCAACTTTAATTCAACTTTATAACATAGCAATAATGTTTATTTTATTTTTTATATACGTGTATACGTTGAGGGCTCGTGCGGGGTCATGGCATAGGATCCAAAATAATATCACAATCTCTTTACGAAATCACAATGTATTGCGCTAACATAGTCGGATTACTAATCACCAGTAAACTTTGAAAACGCGGTGAGTTTGACGTGGTGGCGACCTTCCGCACCCCCGTCTCGAACCTGCTGAGTGAGTCAACGCAAAATGTCCATCGTCGTCTGCTTGATCGTGCCACCACGCGATTACTATCAATATTTAAGTAGAATACTCTAATATATATACACATATATATATATATATATATATATATATATATATATATATATATATATATAGATATATATATATATATATATATATATAATTTGTACACATTCGTCGTGGTTTATATACAATTGATTTTAGGTGTGTAAAATAGTTAGTCTGAAGTGAGCCTAACAAGCGATACATTGTTTAACTTTGAGAAACACTAGACAAGATGCGTTCGAACGGAAGATATAAGTTGACCTTATTACATTTACAGGTACTAGGAACGGAAATAAATTTAAGATATAAATACGTATTATATACATAAATACACGTCCATGACCCGGTGCAGATATCTATATTCGTCATACAAATTATCTGCACGTGGCGGGATTCGAACCCGCGACCGCTGCGTTAAGTGTCCAGGTGCCTGACCACTCGACCAGCCGGCCGTCAAATATATACTCAATACATACATACCTTTTTGATTATTATATTACATATAGATGTTTAAGTTTTTATATACCTAATTTTACAAAAAAAAAGCAAATAATATCTCCAGCTTCATTATATTAATCTAATATTCGAGATGATTCAAAAATTAACATTTCTCGCAACACATCACGGCCTCCGTTCGTCGTGAGAGACGAATTAGTGCGCTCCGTTAATCACGTGAGCAACTTACGTATATTACATTATGTAGTTAAGAACAACTCGTGATGGATTCTGAAATATTTATGTAATATGTAATAAAACTGAAATAGTAAATTATATGACAAAGAATAAAACGGAAAAAAAGAATAAATTTATGATAATATTTACGAAAAAAGTCAATGTATTCCTACATTCTTTTTTTTTATTTCAACGGCCTATTACGTAATAGTATCGTTCAAATTAAAAAAAAAAATACCTTCTTTATTTTCTCTTCTTTCAAAAATTTAAATTTGCAGTTTTTTTTAAGTGAAATTTCTTTAGAATCGTTGTGATTTGAAAAGGGATGCGACGGAAAAAGTGACAGGTAAGAGACACAAATACAAAAATGTGTAGGAGAGAATGAGATAGTATGATTTCGCGTATCCTAGCAACGGGTAAACAACGCGGAAATAAGTAATAGAATGTTTAACTATCAAAAAAAAAATATTTAAGGAAATGTTACAATATTATACATATTTACAATTCAAAACTTAAAATAATTATTTACAAAAAGTTTTGGTATAAATCATGTCCGCGTGGAATGGTGCCAAGAATACTAGCAGCATTTCCCCGTTGAATCGCAATTCCGATTCTTTGGGCAAAAAATGCACCAGCCCTCCT
Source organism: Euphydryas editha (assembly GCA_036937285.1). Classification (NCBI taxonomy): domain Eukaryota; kingdom Metazoa; phylum Arthropoda; class Insecta; order Lepidoptera; family Nymphalidae; genus Euphydryas; species Euphydryas editha. Next base: position 1,378,226 of record JAUPFZ010000013.1, on the reverse strand, counting down.
GTCACCAGTGGAGGCTACGAGACGTGGGGTTAATTCTTTTAGAAATTTCTTAAACATTTCTTAAAAATTTAACTATTAATTATTAAAATAAGTAATATAATGTTTAACTTTTAAATTGAGTTTGCCAAAGATGTTTCACTTCTGATATGTGTACTCCGTACACACCATATTTTTTTTTCAATATTTCAAACTGGATAACGGACAATGCGTTTCATTATTTGAATGATATGTAAAAATTACTTGAACCCCCACCGAGCGAATAACGCCAGATTTAGCCCCCAGTAACTTCTACCTCTTTCCTCGGGTCAAAGAACACTTCCGAGGTAAAAAATTTGAAGATGATAGCGAACTTTGAGGCGTTTTGGGAGAGTCGAGACAAAGAATTTTTTGTACGGAAATCCTAGGTTTAGAAAGAAGAAATGTATTGACTTGTTAGCAGACTATGTAGAACGATAAATTGTTTTTATAACCATAATTACTATCTTTTATATTGATTATTATTACTTTTGGATCATCCCTCATATATCGTACATATATATGTACCATTCTGTTATAGTGGTGTGATTAGTCGTCTTAACCTCGGAGATCGCAGGCTTGATTCTCGCTCAGGTCAGATTGTTAATTTATAAAAATATCTGTTTCTATCCTGTGTGTATATCTATGTAGGTCCGCCACTGTGCTTTGAAAACCAAGCAAAGCCATCGGTCCCGTACGACTATTACGTAACTTGCGCGATCGCGAGAAATCGCTGTGGTGTCGAATTACAATACTAGCTGACTCAATTAGTACTGAGATGGCGCAAGTTACGTAATAGTCCCACCGGTTGTTGTCATACCTGATAGCGATCATCACTCATGGAAGGGAAAATATCCGCCTACCCGCATTGAAGCATCGTGGTAGATTAAGCTCAAACCCTTCTATATAGAGAAGTGGCCTTTGCCCAGCAATGAGACGACAACAGGCTGATTCGGAGTATAGAGGATAATAAAACACGATATATGTAATACAATTTATTTAAGTGAAGTCTATACATAATGATAGTTTATACGTAAAACCGTCCCACGTACAATACATTAAAATTAATCTAACAATTGTAACTACTAGTAAAATTGGAATGTTAGCAGTACTCTGCAAAACTACCCTCACATTGAGAATAAAATTTTAACCAATTTTTTATTTGGTTTTCGTATTCAACACAAAATGTTAACCGTACAGCCGAATCTTTGTTAAAATTAATCAATTGTATAAACCGTTAAAATTATGCTTCTAGTGTATAAACATTTGAAAAAAAACAATTAAAAATTATGTAATGAATTAATAAAAATATTTAATAGAAGTAAAAATAATTAGACTTTCAAACATTCAATTATTTTTTATCATATGTTACGAAAACGTTTATATAAGAATCTAAAAATAAAAATAAAATATATATTTTTTACATCTCAATGTGAAGGTCGTCTTACAAAATGATTCCATATATTAAAAAGTTTTCATATTAGTGTATAATAATTGTTTTAATGATATTTAGAATTAATTCGGAACTTTAAATCGTTATCAAAAAGCTGTTACTAACGAATATTTCTAAATTAGAGCCTTTTCTAAGTTATGTAACAATGATGCGGTAACAATTAAACCTCTTTTTAAGACACAGATTATAAAAAATATAAAAAAAAAAATCTTACAGAGTAATAAATGTTAAGGCGAGCCTATGTTAATTGTTATCTATTATTCTTCTATGCTTATTATTATTAAAATATTCTTAATTCATTCAAAGAATCGAAGAATTCGTAAGTATAGACATTAAGTTAAATTTAAAAGAGGTTATATCGTTCAGCGCCATTTTAAACGTTCGGATATACACATCAAGTTAAAAAATAAAATTTATAAAAAAATACACAATTAGGTGAGACCTTACACAACAACGTTTATATATCTTAATGATAAAAGCTGTGATTATTTAACAAATCTACATTTCCTTAGAGAAGATATAACATTTATTGCACATTTTTAAACATATTAAAATTTTACACATATTATTTTTAATTGAGAATTATTTTGATATAGCAACACTGAATTAAAAATAAAATTAAAAATTCCGATTCAACACAATACAATGCTACTCTAAAACTAAGTACACGTCTCATAAGAGTGTCATAATTAAAAATAATAACAGCATATATATATTATGTTATATATATCTATATACAAAATGATGATAAAAATATAATAATAATACAAAAACGATCACATCACTACATATTAATGTTTTGAACTATATTTTTATTATTATATAAATACTGTAAGAATGCGATAATATATATGTATTTAAAGCGTAATTCTATACACAGATGATTCTTCTAAACAAGGCGCCGGATCAAGAAAAATCTGCAAAATCGTAACTTAATACTGATATTAAAACACCCAGTTGGCTTTTGACTTAAGAATAACCCTCGTTATACATATATAATATTATAACTATAATTCGCCTCTTTAGAAGAAAAACATGATATTTTATAAACCACAACTTTACAGGAGAACAATTTCAAACATTTAAGAGTTGAGAAATTCTAAAATATTGTTAATTTACTTACTTTTTAATAAATATGTTTTAACATACACACACGGTCGACTGTCCCTAAGGTAGGCAACTTAATGTCTGTTTTAGGTAACAGTTGACTGATATACATTTTTTTAAAATAAATATACATATATAAAAAATACATATAACACCCAGACTCGGGGCGGGAATCGAACCCACAACCCTGGAGCAGAAAACAGGGCCACTGCTAACTGCGCCACGGGCCAGTCAATTGTTTTCATACAGTAAAATTATCAATATTTTAGAATTTCTCAACTCTTAAATGTTTGAAATTGCTCTCCTGTAAAGCTGTGGTTTATAAAATATCACGTTATTCTTCTAAAGAGGAGATATATTATACATTGTAATTTTTGTTGAACAATAAATCATGAACGCTGGAGACCATCAAGTTTCTGATCCGGTGCGACAAATTCGTAGATCCAGGTCTGTCTAAAGGTGTTTTAACAGTTTATTACTAACATAATATTCTGGGGCTGTAATAGTAAAAATCCCACAGCTGGGCAAAAAATATGCCAGTAAAAAATGTTAATAGGTGGACAAATGTATGTCAATGTTTTTTTATCCAAGCGAATTTCAAGACAACGTTTTAAGAAATTTTGAACAGAACAGTCCAAGAAAACTATTATTATACAATATATTCTTCTGAGTTCGAAATTGTAAAGTATGATTACAATTCACTTATTTTCCATTGGACAATTTTTTATATATATAAAAATTAACATAGCTGTGTATAGAATTAATCCTTTAACAATGATTGATGGGGATGCTTTATGGCACCTACATTATAAATATTCATCCTTAAATTAATACTGTTTATAAAATAAAGTTCAATCATAAAAGGAAAACTAATAAGATGATTTGTGTCAAGAAAGCAACATCAATAGCAATAAAATCATTTGTTTTTACCCGACTGCGGCAGAAGGAGGGTTATGTTTTTCGAGTGTATGTATGTATGTATGTATGTCCATTTCTTTGGCACGCCCTACAGCCCAAACGGCTGGACGGTTTTTGACATATGAGGTGTCGTTGGATTTGTCTAAATTGTAGTAGTGACATAGGCTATATAAAATTTCAAAATGGCGCCCGCAAATAGCGGAATGAGGGGGGAGAGGAGGGGAGATTGAATTTTTTTTCTTACTGTTGCAATATGGGTATCAAATGAAAGCTAGTAAATTGTTTTATTATTTTTAGTTTATAATAGGAGTATTTTACGCAGTCGGGTTTTTGATTTTTTTAATTAAGCATACTTGTTAATTATTCAGTTTTCACTTTTTTACAATTGCAACTAAACAAACAGGACAGTACGACTTAAATTTATATACATTTAAACATATTCATAGTCAAAGTATTATATTTAACTTTAAAATCTAGTCATTGTTGACATTTGAGATATTCTGACTATGAACTGTTAACATACCGATTATTATGGCATCTTCTAATTATGGCTAATTCATTATTCATATGCCAATTAATTTATTTAATCGTACTTTTATAATATACAGTAAAATTATAAGTTACATTTATATTTGAGATTTTTTATCAGACTACGAAGAGAATTCTGTCATAGTGACACCATTACATTCCATTAAATAATTACGACGAAACGAAACGAATATTTAAAACTTAAATACGTGTTAAATAAAAATTAATTTCATTTAAATAAATTACTAATAAAAAAATATTCATTTACTTATTAATTGTCCTTAATGAGAGTGATATTAAAACGAAATTAAGTATCATTTTATAAATCGATGTGCTTACAATAATTGACGATTACTTAAGTCATGGTTAAGTTTAAACTTCGTTTAAATAAATTTAGGTGGAGTATGAAAAAGAGGCGATTACTTTTATTATTTATATATTTCTATAGATGTTCTAGTATAGAAGAAAATGATGAAATTTATTATAACGTTTTAGTCATTACATTTATTGTTAAAAAACAATATGGCAGAGATTTGTCATTATTAATTTTATTTTTTTTATTATTAGGTATATTTTATGTGATATTGTTGTTAAATTGATGTGGTTTATCTCCAAAAATTCTTTTATCGGACAAACGCCGAGTTGCACGAAACAAATTTTAAATTTAAGTGTTTATTAAACTAATTTAATCACAAGAATCGTGATTATCTGTTGCACAAAACCTACATCTGATTAAGTTAACAAAAAAATTTAGTTTAATTAAAGACCTATCTACGGATGATTAATTCCAACAACTTTAAATTAATCATGAGATCAACTAATTTGAAGATTAATTGCAATTTAACTAACGGAAAGTTAGCGACGGTTTCGTGCAACTCGCCGAAAGGCGGTTATTTTAAATATATCCTAGTTATATGTAATATTCGGGTGTATTATAAACATTTAATGTATTTTATATTTTTTAAATCAAAATGTGATTTTTTATTTCGTAAATTTTGCTGTAAGTGAAGCGTTATTTCGAAAATTTTGCAGTAAATTCTGCATTTAACAATATCGATCACATCACATTTCGATTTAAAAAATATATTTCTAATTAATGATATTTATATATTTATTTTAAGAATAATTCATAAAAACTAGTATCCATTATTATTAAATGATTTTATATATCGGTTAGAAACACGCTACCCTTAATTATTATTTTAGACTAAGAAATAAATGATTAGAATATATTTATTTAATAATTAAAAATTATTTCCAAAGGTATGTTTTGACAAATTCCGTTGAAATATTCTTTGTTTAATTAGCAGTTTTTTTTTTTTTTTACAAAATTTAATTTTATTCTGAGCGTACGGTAAGATGCAGACGAAATCATTTGTGACACGCAGTTTCGAAGTAATAATGTAAAATATGATCGTACAAAGGCACAACACATTCACACATTACACTTGTGTGCTGTCTGTGAGTAGCGTACATGACGTCATAGAGATGTTGTTCATCGAAAAAAAATATCGATAATTTTAGTATCGATAATTATCGAATTAAAAATTATCGAATCTCATATATCGATACCACTCGATAATTATCGAATGAAAAATTATCGAGTAGTTACGAATTATCGATAATTATAGCACACTCCTGTGACGTCATTCTACGATCTGTCTCTTTCGCACACGGACGATCTTTAAAATGTGAAAGAGAATGATAGTTTTGTTCGACTCTATTGCAAAAAAGAGTGACGTATTTTATTTTTATTTTTTTGACAACAACTGTCAATTCTATGTAATGCATCAAGCCTGTGCCATTAAGGTCGTGTTTATTACAACTCTGCATAATGTTTTACAGAAAATGATTATTATTCGCATTTTCGTTTATCGAAATTCACTAAACTAAGCGAATTATTAAAACTGCTTTTACGATCGCAGTTACATACGGAATTCGTCAAAATAACTCGTATGAAAAATTGATTACTCCTGATGAAATTATAAATCTAGACCGACAAACTAACAATAAGACGAATTTAGCTCACACATTGCTGTAGAGTTACATTAACTTATTTATGAAAAATATTACAAAATTCCACTAATAATATATTGATTACGTATAAAAATTTGTAAGTACGTAATAAACATTGAATGAGAGCTTAGGCGATAGTCTGCTATTACAATTGTATGATAATGATTTATCAGTGGTAGATCAATTACAACTATTCTGGTGTAATGGTGTAAGTGGTCACCTTAATGTGGCGGTTTTGATTACCACTCGAAGATATTAGTACAAATATTCGTTTAAGTTTATATCCTCGTGGGTTTCCCCATCGTACCTCGGAGAGCACGTAAAACCGTCGGTCCCGGTTGTTATCACAAAACCCGCAGTGGAGGAGGGTAGTAGATTAAGCTCCAATATTTCTTCTATACGGAGAAAAGAAGAGAGAATCAGCCCATTAAAGTTCAGATCATTGACTTAATCATCGCTGGTAATAATGTGAAATATTCAATGGTGTCATTATGGTTTCTCCCTTTAGATGGAGAAGAGGCCCTTGCCAAGCAGTGGGACGTTTACAGACTGATTCAGTACAGTTCAGTCATTATGGCGTCAGTATAGTGTTATTAAAGTAAACCATTATAATATCAATGATCCACCTTCAATCTACTACTGTGAAATAATCGCAATAGCAGACCTATAGACCTGGTACAATTATTTATAATATAATGTACATACAAAAAATTCTAATATAATCAATGTTTCGATCCAGCTTCGACAATTTTACAGTCCATTAAACACAAACCATACCTATCACAGTATATCGACGAAACGGCACTCCTGACGGATAATAAATTGTCTAAATAATTACCAATTTTAAATAATCACTTAAAAACAAATCACATTAATATGATAAGTAAACTAGATAGGAATAACGACGCCATTTCGCAAGTGTTACGAGTGAGTGTTACCTCGACAAAATGGCGGTGCTCGTTGGCGTAATACCGTTGCTTTTCTTATCCTACGTTCTAGCAAGTTCCGGCAGCGCTTTACTCGCCGGTGTCGACCCAGTTCGCTTCCTCCGCTATTCGATCCATGCAGTTGCATAGAAATTGGTACTGCAAAGTCAGATAATTTTATTTCAATAAAATTATATTGTTTGTGAAAATAATTTGATGCTGTCAGTTGTGAAGATAAAAGTGTGCGCGGGACGCGCGGAAGTGTGTAGTGGGCTTTGCGCGAAGGGCTATGTATACAGAGGGTAGTATGCATTGCGTAATGTGCAGCGTGTAGTGCTTTATGTGTAATGAGCAATGTGCGGTATGTGTGTACTGTGCACTGTGAGTGCGTGCTGTGTACACATACGTCATACGTACACACGTAGGGCGTGTGCAGCGCGAGTGCGCGCGGCGACCGGTCGCGGCGGCGGTAGAGCGGTGTGTAGTGTGCGGTGTGTACACTCACGTAGGGCGTGTGCAGCGCGAGTGCGCGCGGCGGCCGGTCGCGGCGGCGGTAGAGCGGTGTGTAGTGTGCGGTGTGTACACTCACGTAGGGCGTGTGCAGCGCGAGTGCGCGCGGCGGCCGGTCGCGGCGGCGGTAGAGCGGTGTGTAGTGTGCGGTGTGTACACTCACGTAGGGCGTGTGCAGCGCGAGTGCGCGCGGCGGCCGGTCGCGGCGGCGGTAGAGCGGTGTGTAGTGTGCGGTGTGTACACTCACGTAGGGCGTGTGCAGCGCGAGTGCGCGCGGCGGCCGGTCGCGGCGGCGGTAGAGCGGTGTGTAGTGTGCGGTGTGTACACTCACGTAGGGCGTGTGCAGCGCGAGTGCGCGCGGCGGCCGGTCGCGGCGGCGGTAGAGCGGTGTGTAGTGTGCGGTGTGTACACTCACGTAGGGCGTGTGCAGCGCGAGTGCGCGCGGCGGCCGGTCGCGGCGGCGGTAGAGCGGTGTGTAGTGTGCGGTGTGTACACTCACGTAGGGCGTGTGCAGCGCGAGTGCGCGCGGCGGCCGGTCGCGGCGGCGGTAGAGCGGTGTGTAGTGTGCGGTGTGTACACTCACGTAGGGCGTGTGCAGCGCGAGTGCGCGCGGCGGCCGGTCGCGGCGGCGGTAGAGCGGTGTGTAGTGTGCGGTGTGTACACTCACGTAGGGCGTGTGCAGCGCGAGTGCGCGCGGCGGCCGGTCGCGGCGGCGGTAGAGCGGTGTGTAGTGTGCGGTGTGTACACTCACGTAGGGCGTGTGCAGCGCGAGTGCGCGCGGCGGCCGGTCGCGGCGGCGGTAGAGTGGTGTGTAGTGTGCGGTGTGTACACTCACGTAGGGCGTGTGCAGCGCGAGTGCGCGCGGCGGCCGGTCGCGGCGGCGGTAGAGCGGTGTGTAGTGTGCGGTGTGTACACTCACGTAGGGCGTGTGCAGCGCGAGTGCGCGCGGCGGCCGGTCGCGGCGGCGGTAGAGCGGTGTGTAGTGTGCGGTGTGTACACTCACGTAGGGCGTGTGCAGCGCGAGTGCGCGCGGCGGCCGGTCGCGGCGGCGGTAGAGCGGTGTGTAGTGTGCGGTGTGTACACTCACGTAGGGCGTGTGCAGCGCGAGTGCGCGCGGCGGCCGGTCGCGGCGGCGGTAGAGCGGTGTGTAGTGTGCGGTGTGTACACTCACGTAGGGCGTGTGCAGCGCGAGTGCGCGCGGCGGCCGGTCGCGGCGGCGGTAGAGCGGTGTGTAGTGTGCGGTGTGTACACTCACGTAGGGCGTGTGCAGCGCGAGTGCGCGCGGCGGCCGGTCGCGGCGGCGGTAGAGCGGTGTGTAGTGTGCGGTGTGTACACTCACGTAGGGCGTGTGCAGCGCGAGTGCGCGCGGCGGCCGGTCGCGGCGGCGGTAGAGCGGTGTGTAGTGTGCGGTGTGTACACTCACGTAGGGCGTGTGCAGCGCGAGTGCGCGCGGCGGCCGGTCGCGGCGGCGGTAGAGCGGTGTGTAGTGTGCGGTGTGTACACTCACGTAGGGCGTGTGCAGCGCGAGTGCGCGCGGCGGCCGGTCGCGGCGGCGGTAGAGCGGTGTGTAGTGTGCGGTGTGTACACTCACGTAGGGCGTGTGCAGCGCGAGTGCGCGCGGCGGCCGGTCGCGGCGGCGGTAGAGCGGTGTGTAGTGTGCGGTGTGTACACTCACGTAGGGCGTGTGCAGCGCGAGTGCGCGCGGCGGCCGGTCGCGGCGGCGGTAGAGCGGTGTGTAGTGTGCGGTGTGTACACTCACGTAGGGCGTGTGCAGCGCGAGTGCGCGCGGCGGCCGGTCGCGGCGGCGGTAGAGCGGTGTGTAGTGTGCGGTGTGTACACTCACGTAGGGCGTGTGCAGCGCGAGTGCGCGCGGCGGCCGGTCGCGGCGGCGGTAGAGCGGTGTGTAGTGTGCGGTGTGTACACTCACGTAGGGCGTGTGCAGCGCGAGTGCGCGCGGCGGCCGGTCGCGGCGGCGGTAGAGCGGTGTGTAGTGTGCGGTGTGTACACTCACGTAGGGCGTGTGCAGCGCGAGTGCGCGCGGCGGCCGGTCGCGGCGGCGGTAGAGCGGTGTGTAGTGTGCGGTGTGTACACTCACGTAGGGCGTGTGCAGCGCGAGTGCGCGCGGCGGCCGGTCGCGGCGGCGGTAGAGCGGTGTGTAGTGTGCGGTGTGTACACTCACGTAGGGCGTGTGCAGCGCGAGTGCGCGCGGCGGCCGGTCGCGGCGGCGGTAGAGCGGTGTGTAGTGTGCGGTGTGTACACTCACGTAGGGCGTGTGCAGCGCGAGTGCGCGCGGCGGCCGGTCGCGGCGGCGGTAGAGCGGTGTGTAGTGTGCGGTGTGTACACTCACGTAGGGCGTGTGCAGCGCGAGTGCGCGCGGCGGCCGGTCGCGGCGGCGGTAGAGCGGTGTGTAGTGTGCGGTGTGTACACTCACGTAGGGCGTGTGCAGCGCGAGTGCGCGCGGCGGCCGGTCGCGGCGGCGGTAGAGCGGTGTGTACACTCACGTAGGGCGTGTGCAGCGCGAGTGCGCGCGGCGGCCGGTCGCGGCGGCGGTAGAGCGGTGTGTAGTGTGCGGTGTGTACACTCACGTAGGGCGTGTGCAGCGCGAGTGCGCGCGGCGGCCGGTCGCGGCGGCGGTAGAGCGGTGTGTAGTGTGCGGTGTGTACACTCACGTAGGGCGTGTGCAGCGCGAGTGCGCGCGGCGGCCGGTCGCGGCGGCGGTAGAGCGGTGTGTAGTGTGCGGTGTGTACACTCACGTAGGGCGTGTGCAGCGCGAGTGCGCGCGGCGGCCGGTCGCGGCGGCGGTAGAGCGGTGTGTAGTGTGCGGTGTGTACACTCACGTAGGGCGTGTGCAGCGCGAGTGCGCGCGGCGGCCGGTCGCGGCGGCGGTAGAGCGGTGTGTAGTGTGCGGTGTGTACACTCACGTAGGGCGTGTGCAGCGCGAGTGCGCGCGGCGGCCGGTCGCGGCGGCGGTAGAGCGGTGTGTAGTGTGCGGTGTGTACACTCACGTAGGGCGTGTGCAGCGCGAGTGCGCGCGGCGGCCGGTCGCGGCGGCGGTAGAGCGGTGTGTAGTGTGCGGTGTGTACACTCACGTAGGGCGTGTGCAGCGCGAGTGCGCGCGGCGGCCGGTCGCGGCGGCGGTAGAGCGGTGTGTAGTGTGCGGTGTGTACACTCACGTAGGGCGTGTGCAGCGCGAGTGCGCGCGGCGGCCGGTCGCGGCGGCGGTAGAGCGGTGTGTAGTGTGCGGTGTGTACACTCACGTAGGGCGTGTGCAGCGCGAGTGCGCGCGGCGGCCGGTCGCGGCGGCGGTAGAGCGGTGTGTAGTGTGCGGTGTGTACACTCACGTAGGGCGTGTGCAGCGCGAGTGCGCGCGGCGGCCGGTCGCGGCGGCGGTAGAGCGGTGTGTAGTGTGCGGTGTGTACACTCACGTAGGGCGTGTGCAGCGCGAGTGCGCGCGGCGGCCGGTCGCGGCGGCGGTAGAGCGGTGTGTAGTGTGCGGTGTGTACACTCACGTAGGGCGTGTGCAGCGCGAGTGCGCGCGGCGGCCGGTCGCGGCGGCGGTAGAGCGGTGTGTAGTGTGCGGTGTGTACACTCACGTAGGGCGTGTGCAGCGCGAGTGCGCGCGGCGGCCGGTCGCGGCGGCGGTAGAGCGGTGTGTAGTGTGCGGTGTGTACACTCACGTAGGGCGTGTGCAGCGCGAGTGCGCGCGGCGGCCGGTCGCGGCGGCGGTAGAGCGGTGTGTAGTGTGCGGTGTGTACACTCACGTAGGGCGTGTGCAGCGCGAGTGCGCGCGGCGGCCGGTCGCGGCGGCGGTAGAGCGGTGTGTAGTGTGCGGTGTGTACACTCACGTAGGGCGTGTGCAGCGCGAGTGCGCGCGGCGGCCGGTCGCGGCGGCGGTAGAGCGGTGTGTAGTGTGCGGTGTGTACACTCACGTAGGGCGTGTGCAGCGCGAGTGCGCGCGGCGGCCGGTCGCGGCGGCGGTAGAGCGGTGTGTAGTGTGCGGTGTGTACACTCACGTAGGGCGTGTGCAGCGCGAGTGCGCGCGGCGGCCGGTCGCGGCGGCGGTAGAGCGGTGTGTAGTGTGCGGTGTGTACACTCACGTAGGGCGTGTGCAGCGCGAGTGCGCGCGGCGGCCGGTCGCGGCGGCGGTAGAGCGGTGTGTAGTGTGCGGTGTGTACACTCACGTAGGGCGTGTGCAGCGCGAGTGCGCGCGGCGGCCGGTCGCGGCGGCGGTAGAGCGGTGTGTAGTGTGCGGTGTGTACACTCACGTAGGGCGTGTGCAGCGCGAGTGCGCGCGGCGGCCGGTCGCGGCGGCGGTAGAGCGGTGTGTAGTGTGCGGTGTGTACACTCACGTAGGGCGTGTGCAGCGCGAGTGCGCGCGGCGGCCGATCGCGGCGGCGGTAGAGCGGTGTGTAGTGTGCGGTGTGTACACTCACGTAGGGCGTGTGCAGCGCGAGTGCGCGCGGCGGCCGGTCGCGGCGGCGGTAGAGCGGTGTGTAGTGTGCGGTGTGTACACTCACGTAGGGCGTGTGCAGCGCGAGTGCGCGCGGCGGCCGGTCGCGGCGGCGGTAGAGCGGTGTGTAGTGTGCGGTGTGTACACTCACGTAGGGCGTGTGCAGCGCGAGTGCGCGCGGCGGCCGGTCGCGGCGGCGGTAGAGCGGTGTGTAGTGTGCGGTGTGTACACTCACGTAGGGCGTGTGCAGCGCGAGTGCGCGCGGCGGCCGGTCGCGGCGGCGGTAGAGCGGTGTGTAGTGTGCGGTGTGTACACTCACGTAGGGCGTATGCAGCGCGAGTGCGCGCGGCGGCCGGTCGCGGCGGCGGTAGAGCGGTGTGTAGTGTGCGGTGTGTACACTCACGTAGGGCGTGTGCAGCGCGAGTGCGCGCGGCGGCCGGTCGCGGCGGCGGTAGAGCGGTGTGTAGTGTGCGGTGTGTACACTCACGTAGGGCGTGTGCAGCGCGAGTGCGCGCGGCGGCCGGTCGCGGCGGCGGTAGAGCAGGCGCGCGGCGGCCGCCTCGTCGTCGGCGCGCCACTCGCGCACGTCGCTCCAGGGCACGTGGACGCAGGCGCCGCCGCCGCACGAGCTGTCACCCTCGCACCACGCCGACAGTTTTATGCCACTCCAGCCTGCGTACGGAGACGTTTATTTATTTATAGTCGACTTGACCAAATCGACCTGGCCAGCTTGATTGATTGCTCCTGAACCTTTGTACTAGGCAAACAGACCTATTAGACTAGGAACTAGGCTAGTTTTGTTAACCTGGTACCTAATCTGATGCCGTCTATTAGCAAATTGTCTAGTCGCGAAGGGCAGGAAAGAGAAGTGTAGTAAAGGGCAGGCTAATTTTGCCAATGCCCAAAAAAACGCCAAAGATCCTCAGCAACGGATCCTGTATCGAAGGACTTTATACGAAAGGAGAGGCACTCGAATGGGCGGCTAGTTTGGACGTTCGACTCAACGTTGTCGACATAGACGCCAAGTCACGCGCATTGGGTTGGCAGTGGAGTCGGTCGTAGACCTGGGTTCAAGATAGTCGACAAAGTTTTTTATCTTATTCGATCCCCACATCGCTTTCGATGTGACTTTTCAAGCAAGCAATCTCGACCGCAGGGCAGTGTATTGATCCTGTACCATGATGATACCTGTCACCAGTACAACTAAGGCTAAAGAAGGAAGGGAACAATTCCAGAGGAAATAGAGTGTAAAAAATTGGCGTTGCAAAATGCGGTATGACAAGACACAAACGCTGGGTTTTGGAACAAGCTTCTCGAGGGACTAGACAGGGATCAGTGGGGGTATCCGTGCTGAATGGTACTGGTCTGGATTTAGATCTGCTGAGGAGGATGAACGAATCCCTTTTACCAGTAATGTGGTCAAGTCTCGCAGTGATGGTGCAGTGTGGATGTTGAGTCCTTGATTGACTCTACACACTTTTTACTTATATTATAATATAACCATCAATTTATTAATAAAAAGCGTATCGCAAACCGCTGACTCGCAAATAGGCCAATGTACGACTTGCCTCTTACAGTGGATGACCAACTAGGAGTTAGACTAAGCGCTTGGACGAGTTAGCGTTTTAACTTTTACCTGGGATGCCATGGGACATTGTCACATTACCGTGCGCCTTTGTACATACAGTCGAACATTGGCGGCTATTTGAGCGAAAAGTAAAAGGTACATCACGTAAATGAATCAAGACGGTACGAAGACTCTTAGGAAAGTGTGCATATGGAGTGCCGAAGGGATCGTCCCCAATGGCATTAGTGTCGTCTTGTACAAGAGTGACACATTTGCGCTGGCATCCGGGAAGAAATTTGAGAAGATTAGAGAGCTCACTGAACCATGTACATACTAATAACTAATATTGGGGAGCCGAGAAAAGATATAATAATAAGGGAGCGATTGCGATATTTTTCGATTACTTAATTGAGTGTATATAGACATAGAGAATGGATTGAGTGTTTCCTCCATCCAGCTTTAAAGTAATTACGAGTAAGAAAGTGTGAACGTGAGGCCAGTAGTTGTCTCTTTCTAGAATTGAGATTGAGAATTCTAGAAAGAGATTCTAGAGAGAGATTCTCCCATACTATGAGGAGCTCTGTATATGTTACAGAGCTTCAGCAAAAGAGACAGGTATTGGCCGCACAGTCACTCTGTCTCTTTCTAGAGACTGGTCAATATAGTGCGGATATCGCTCAGTCCACTCCCTAGTGTATATGAGTGCAGGGGTACGTACCGACGGTGAGCGCGAGGGCGGGCGAGGCGCGGCAGTCGGTGGCGGCGGGCGGGAAGGCCACGTCGCCGTAGCCGGGCAGCGCGCGCGCCAGCGCCAGGTAGTCGGGCGCGCGCCGCACGTCCTGCAGCGCCTTCAGCTGGTACAGCCGCGCGCTACGAGTGAGGTACTCACCGACGGTGAGCGCGAGCGCGGGCGAGGCGCGGCAGTCGGTGGCGGCGGGCGGGAAGGCCACGTCGCCGTAGCCGGGCAGCGCGCGCGCCAGCGCCAGGTAGTCGGGCGCGCGCCGCACGTCCTGCAGCGCCTTCAGCTGGTACAGCCGCGCGCTACGAGTGAGGTACTCACCGACGGTGAGCGCGAGCGCGGGCGAGGCGCGGCAGTCGGTGGCGGCGGGCGGGAAGGCCACGTCGCCGTAGCCGGGCAGCGCGCGCGCCAGCGCCAGGTAGTCGGGCGCGCGCCGCACGTCCTGCAGCGCCTTCAGCTGGTACAGCCGCGCGCTACGAGTGAGGTACTCACCGACGGTGAGCGCGAGCGCGGGCGAGGCGCGGCAGTCGGTGGCGGCGGGCGGGAAGGCCACGTCGCCGTAGCCGGGCAGCGCGCGCGCCAGCGCCAGGTAGTCGGGCGCGCGCCGCACGTCCTGCAGCGCCTTCAGCTGGTACAGCCGCGCGCTACGAGTGAGGTACTCACCGACGGTGAGCGCGAGCGCGGGCGAGGCGCGGCAGTCGGTGGCGGCGGGCGGGAAGGCCACGTCGCCGTAGCCGGGCAGCGCGCGCGCCAGCGCCAGGTAGTCGGGCGCGCGCCGCACGTCCTGCAGCGCCTTCAGCTGGTACAGCCGCGCGCTACGAGTGAGGTACTCACCGACGGTGAGCGCGAGCGCGGGCGAGGCGCGGCAGTCGGTGGCGGCGGGCGGGAAGGCCACGTCGCCGTAGCCGGGCAGCGCGCGCGCCAGCGCCAGGTAGTCGGGCGCGCGCCGCACGTCCTGCAGCGCCTTCAGCTGGTACAGCCGCGCGCTACGAGTGAGGTACTCACCGACGGTGAGCGCGAGCGCGGGCGAGGCGCGGCAGTCGGTGGCGGCGGGCGGGAAGGCCACGTCGCCGTAGCCGGGCAGCGCGCGCGCCAGCGCCAGGTAGTCGGGCGCGCGCCGCACGTCCTGCAGCGCCTTCAGCTGGTACAGCCGCGCGCCCGCCGCGCACACGCCGCGGTTCACGTCCTCCACCGCCTGCACCGCCACACACCGCACATACACTACCGCTACCACTACCACTACCACAAGAGTAAATAAACGGAACAGGGACAAATCTTCTAAGGAGCGAGCGTAATCTCACAGAATATTACGTGGGTGGTCTCGGCAAATATCACGTAATTTTTTCCGTCATTAAAAATGACTGAAAAATTTTTCATGTACTGATGATGACCTTTTTTTTTTAAGAATATGTATAGTCTGAAAGTGGAAACATCGGTACGGAGGTCGCGATGACCTTTTTTTCTGATGAGTAAAGATCGCTATCAGGTCTAGTGGTGTTGAATTTCAATACTATCATATTATGTCATATTATCAGCCATTGGATGTCCAATGCTGAACGTAGGTTCGACGATTGACCTCTCTCTAGAAGTTGTACCTACCAAGATGGACATTTTGTCCTAGATAGATGTACTCGTCAACAACTTTGAGAGTAGAATCTCCAACCGATATCGGGGTGGGTACAACATGGACATTCGACATGATTTTTGTCTTGTCCACCTTCATTTTAAGGCCCACCCCTCGGGAAACTCCATCGAGGTCACTAAGCATAATACCGAGGTCTTCTAGGGATTCTGCCATAAGCATGATATCGTCGGTCATCATCATCGATATTGCCGTTTATACTGATGCCGAATCCTTGCCATTCCAGAAGCTTGAAAGCGTCTTCCATTGCTGCGGTGAAGTTTTGAAGAGATGACATCTCCTTATCTCACACCTCGCTGCATTGGAATCGCTTTCGTACTATGCTCCTGTACTCGAATCGAAGGCTTTCTCATAGTCCACAAACGCCAAGCATAATGGCCGATTATACTCCTCGGTCTTTTGTAGAATCTGCTGCAGCGTATTTATGAGGTCTATATACTATATATATATGCCTTATCGGAAACCGGGTTGTTCGGGAGGCTGGAAGTCATCAAACTTGCCCGTCAGACGATTCGTAATGACCCTAGAGAACAGCTTATAAACGTGGCTCAGAAGCGAAATGGGCCTGTAATTCTTCGATAAGGTGTTGTCGCCCTTTTTGAAGAAGAGCACCACCACGCTTCCGTTTCAGGCTTCCGACGTTACGCCCTGAGCAAGACAGCATTAAAGAGCCCTCCTTCTCCAGAAAATCGGCCAGCCTTTGACCCCTAGGGTTCCGCCATATCCAAATTGTCCCACTCTCAGCTCATCGTCACGTCTTTTGTCTATCTTCGCGTTTAAATCCCCAATGATAACATTGAAGTAGGTTTTGTTCGGATTTATGGCTCTACTGATGTCATCACGCATAGCCTCTACTTCATCTGGGTGTGCCGAGGTCGGTACGTACACTTGTATGACCTTCAGCCAGTATCTCTTAGATACTCTGAGTATAAGGTACGCAATCCTGTTCAACACACTTCCGATGGTCACAATGTTGCCAATGAGGGACCTGCGGACAATAAACCCGACATCTCCTTGGGACTGATGGTCGCCCTCCCCCACTCTTCGGACTTCAGATAGACCCAATATAGCCCAATGTATTTTCATTTCCTCTTCCAGCTCAACAATCCTTTCATCATACCTCAGGTTGCGAATGTTTTGTGTCACCAGGGCCAGGTGTCGTCGAGGGTGGCAGCGGAATCTACCCCGGAGATTCTTAGCATCCCCTGCCCAACCGTTACCAGAGCCGCTACCGCAACTGGGAATAGTAGGGACACCGGGGACTGAGGGCCTGGGCTCATTTTGTATCTACTGTCATTTGGAGGATTTGCCAAAACTCGCCGCGCTTTGTATGCGTGTTGGCGAGCGCAGTGTGTTATCCAGGACATGATGACGCTGCTGCCCATCACCACCCTGGTCGGTGCAAAGTTGATCGCAACACTATGGTCTTAGTCGCCTTTTACGACACCTCGGCAAGAAAGAGGTCGGGACTATTCTTCTATGCCGGTCACCGCACGGTAAATTCAATACTAGCTGGTGTTTTCAATACTAGCTGAGTCTCAATTAGTATTGAAATTCGACACCACAGCGATTTCTCGCGATCGCACAATTTACGTTACTATCCTACGGGTTTTTTAGTTTTAGAAAATTAGTTTTAGGGATTTGTCATAGGAAAATTATAAATCAGGTTACGTCACACCACAGCCTATCGTCGTCTACTGCTGGACGTTGGACTCCCCAGTACCCGATATCTTTTATTTTTAACGGCCTTCGCTGGCGATCTCGCAAATTTTTCAGTGCTACTTGGAACTCTTCAGAGCCGCATAATATTTGAAGCGACAAAAATCGGAGGGTAGATTTCATTAAGCGAGTTCGGTCGATTCTAAAGTATATACATATGTGAGTATGTATATACTTTAGAAATATATATACATATATATATATTAGGGTGGATCGAAAAAAAAAAAATGTTTTTTTTTTCTTAGCCTGGGGGTAGAATTTGTAGCTTATAAAAAAATAAAATTTTTAAAAAAAAAAAAAAAAAATTTTTCGCAACATTTGGAGATAGCCCACTCGTTTTTTAATAAATTAATGGATCAAATGGACTTATTCTAGCGAAAAATTTTTTTTTCCGTCACAGATCGTGGAAAACATGAAAAAATAATTGAATATGATTTTTTTTTTCACTTACCTTTTACTTCAATACAGATAAAAGGGCTGCTTAATTCTTTATTTTTCGCTTAAGTTACAAAAATAATAGGAAAAAAATTTTTTTGACTTCTGATTTCCATTTGGCTTTCAAAAAGACATTCCACAGATTCTAAAACATCGTTTAAATATATTTTATCACCATTAGTCTTCGAGTTATTGATAAGAGACAAGTATGCTTAATTAAAAAAATCAAAAAACCCGACTGCGTAAAATACTCTTATTATAAACTAATAAGAATAAAACAATTAACTAGTTTTCATTTGATACCCATATTGTTACAGTAAGAAAAAAAAATCAACTTCCCCTCATTCCGCCATTTGCGGGCGCCATTTTGAAAATTTATATAGCCTATGTCACTACTACAATTTAGACAAATCCAACGACACCCCATATGTCAAAAACCGTCCAGCCGTTTGGGCTGTAGGGCGTGCCAAAGAAATGGACATACATACATACATACATACATACATACATACATACATACATACATACATACATACATACATACATACATACATACATACATACATACATACACTCGAAAAACATAACCCTCCTTCTGTCGCAGTCGGGTAAAAAGTTGATTTTCTTCTAGTTCATTTTTTCCCCATAGATGGCAACTAATTTTTTTTTTCGAAGTCACATTTAATTTAAATTTTGATAAATGTAATTCTCTAAATTAAAAATTATTTATAATTTTTTACCTGTATTTCTTTTCAGTGAACTTTATCCTATCTAATGAGTAATAATATAAGTGCAAGTGAGTGTAAAAAAATTATCTTAGTTTTGTGTTTATTAATCAACGATTAATCACTTCAAGAATTTCTTCTTCTAATCAACATTTCTTGTTTTAATAAAAAAAAAAATCGGACTGAAATTTTTTTAAATTATGTCCGAAATAAAGAATAACTCTGTGTGTCCAATTTTTGGTGTTTCTAAAAAATTGGAGCCCGTATGTTTGCCAACTTACGAAGATTTTTTTAAACATTTTTTATGGACTCAATCTAAGCTACGTAATTCTTCACCTAAACATCCAAACATTGGAGACATTTTGAAAATCGTGCTGGAAGATTTGAAAATTATTTGGGCGGAAGTTCCAATACCAATTATTTCGGATCAAAGAATTACGTCAGTGATGAAATCTTCTATTGAAAAATATAAAAACATTAAAAAGCCTCTAAGATCTCGTAATACCATTGGATTTGAAAATAAAAAAAAAGAGTATATTTTAGATGCAAAAAAAAAATCTCTTCGATATTGCAAAGTGTAAGTGTTTGTCGTTAGTGAAATGTGATTGTGACGTTAAGTTATCTAGTTCTATTTATGACTTTCTACAAGACCAAAGAGGCACTAGAGCATTAAATTTTACTGATATTATTTCGTCATCTTCAAGAAAAAGAAAACTGAATGAGTGTAATTTTAAAAATGCTGAAATAATATCGATCCCATTTTCATCAACTGAAGATTTGAATCAACTAGATGTCCGACAAATTAGTACTTTATCAAATTCACTTTCTATCTCTTCTGCCGACGTGGAAGATTCTTCCGATGAATCTCTCAGTTATGAAGAACCTTCCAAGCAAATGAGACTTAAATTGCCAAATTTTGCTAAAGCTTGTGACCGAACAGGTATTTCTAATAGATACGGCGCGATTTTGGCAAATTCGATTCTTGAAGATTTTAAAATAATTGATGCAAATAACTCTAATGTTGTTGTTGATAAAAATAAAATCAGAAGAGAACGAGAAAAAAGTCGCCGTATGTTACAAAAAGAAGTGACAAAAAATAAAGCTCTAACAGGTTTATATTTTGATGGCCGTAAAGATAATACACTCACTAATGAAAAAATTGATACGAAGTTCTACAGAAAAACATCGCTTGAAGAACACATTGTATTGATTTCGGAGCCTCATTCTACTTATTTTGGTCATGTAACTCCTATATCTGGCTCTGCAAAAGACATTAAAAATAGTATCATGGGTTATTTGAAGAAAAATTCGGATTATTTGAAATTACGAGCTGTAGGTAGTGATGGAGCAAATGTGAACACTAGTGCTAAAAATGGAGTTATTGCTCTAATTGAGAGAGATTTGGGATGGCCGGTGAATTGGTTTATTTGTCTCTTTCATTTCAATGAGTTGCCACTTCGACATCTTATTCTAAGTCTAGATGGCGTTACAGCAGGGCCAAATCAGTGGACTGGGCCTATAGGTAAGGAACTTAAAACATGTGAAAAAAAACCTGTGACTAAATTTGAAAGAATTGAATTTGATTTTCCACCATTAGATATTAAAGATTTGAGTAAAGATCAAAAATATTTATATGAAATGTCTATTGGAATTTCAAACGGGACAATATCTTCTGATTTATCTCTTCGTTATCCTGGGAATATGTGTCACTCCAGATGGTTGACTACTGCTAATCGAATATTACGTCTATATGCTTCAAAAGAAAAACCAACTAAAAATCTAAAATCTTTGGCTACATTTATCATTAGAGTTTATGTTCCTATTTGGTTTTCAATAAAATTACATTCTTCCTGTAGTTATGGCTCAAAACATCTATTCAACGTAATTTTTCGATCAAGGTACTTGGAGCAACGATTAAAAAAAATAATTGATATTGTGATTCAACGAAATGCTTACTTCGCACATCCTGAGAATATTTTGTTAGCTATGTTGGGAGATGAGAGACAAATGATTCGAGAAAAAGCAGTAAATTTGATTCTACAAACGAGACAAGAAAATGTTTCTTCAGCAGAAGTTGCAGAAGTGCGTTCTTTTAATGTTCCTCCTTTGAACATGAATGCAAAAGATTATACAGAAATGATTGACTGGAAAAAGATTGAAGTTACTGAACCACCTCTCATAAAAGATTTAAATGAAGATGACTTGAGAAATATTATTGAAAATGGTTTAAAATCTGATATTTTGGCATATCCTTGTCATAATCAATCTGTAGAGAGGTCGATTAAGTTAGTTACTGAAGCTTCTTCGAAAGTTTGCAGTTCAACTTCACGGGATGGCTTCATCAGGGCAACATTACAATCACGCAAAGAATTACCAAAATTTGAGACAAAAAAAGATTATGAAGTAAAATTAAGGATAAGTGAGGACAATAACAATAACATCAACTAGTGGATAACATGGATTGAGAACACTATTTTGCTATTTTGAAATATGTCCATTGTCCATGTGTGTTTCAATTTACTAACAAAGTTGTTTTTTTTTTTTTGTTATTTGTACTTACAATTGAATATTGTTGAATTTTCATTATTGTAATTATTTTAATGATATTACTTATAAATTAATTTTATTAGTGTTGATTTGTTATAAATAAAAAAATGTTGAAAACTCTACAATTTTTTCTTAAATTTTCATAAAATATTCGATTAAACATTTGCTTAATTATTAAATACTTTTTTCTTATCAATAACTCGAAGACTAATGGTGATAAAAAATATTTAAACGATGTTTTAGAATCTGTGGAATGTCTTTTTGAAAGCCAAATGGAAATGAGAAGTCAAAAAAAAAATTTTCCTATTATTTTTGTAACTTAAGCGAAAAATAAAGAATTAAGCAGCCCTTTTATCTGTATTGAAGTAAAAGGTAAGTGAAAAAAAAATCATATTCAATAATTTTTTCATGTTTTCCACGATCTGTGACGGAAAAAAAAATTTTTCGCTAGAATAAGTCCATTTGATCCATTAATTTATTAAAAAACGAGTGGGCTATCTCCAAATGTTGCGAAAAAATTTTTTTTTTTTTGAAAAATTTTAATTTTTTTATAAGCTACAAATTCTACCCCCAGGCTAAGAATATATATATTGCTGATATAATTTACGTCATTCCTAGTCACACTCAGAACTATAACATCACACACATAGACAACTTCATTTAGGCAGTTATTTAAGCAGTTCATCAAAAACAATCCCTCAAGAGTAAGTCAAAATTAGGATATTCATAAAAAAATCAAGTTATCACAAAAACGTGTTTTTTGTTTTGTCTCAGACATTAAGAAGCTTAGTTCACCTGCCAAAATATAAACGCAGCTGCCTTTTCATCCTCTTTCACGACCGATATTTCTCTTTCAGGATTGAACAGCCACTTGCGTATAGACAGACAACTGCTGGACGCCGTCGAATAGTTCTGAATGTATAGCGAATGGGGACATTCGTTGGGCTGCAATTTGCGTTCTGAAATATAATGGATAACATAATATTTATTTAATGAAAATGAGAATCTATAATAATAAAGTTTAAGTTTGTTTGTTGTTATTATATGAGGATCAAGTGGTCCGATATTGAAATTTAATTTTGCCTTTTAAAGCTTGTTAATTAGATTGACTATAGGCTATAAAAACATGACACTATGACACACAGGAGTTGAGCAGCAACTGCGAAGGTCAATCATCTGTCAATTTTCAAGAACACAAGAAACAAAAAAGTATAGTCAAATAAGTAAGTCTCTATCTATTAAACAAATTTTCCAGTAAAACTTACCAAAATTATACTCGACGATTTCAAATAAATAGAAATACTTCTGTACTGCCTTCGATAATCCAATTTTCTCACAAACGGCACGGTATACATCGTCCGCGTTTGTCGATTTCAATACTGACACTGTCACTACTTCCTTATCTGGTAGTAAAACTTTTAAGTCCACCGGTGAAGGATTAGATGAATCATCTGAATCCGTGAGGAATTCTTGTACAGCATCCGATTCCGCTATCACACGTACTGCACACACCTGTAATAATTGAAACGTTCCAAAATAAGACCAATTTCAATAATTTGTATCAAGTGACCCAAACTTCCAATTTAAGAATTGGTCACACAATAAAGACCTATTTCAAAAATTGTTGTATAATTCTGGAATTTTCTCCAGAAATCTATACGGTTTCGGACTTGAAACACATAAATATATATATATATATATATATATATTACTGTTTCAGAAGAAAGAGATAAGATATCAAGTAATATATATATATTTAAAAAAAATACTATTGACGAATTGAAATTTTCAAACTTTTTATAATGGACTCAAAACTGACCACAAATCTTCCACCAACCAAACCAAGTTTCACATGCCGATCATTCAGCATTAAAGCATTAATGTTAAAACAGAGTACAATGATATAAGACCAAAAGACTATCGAAATTATTATTTTAATCAAAATTTCTAGAACGAGGAATAGATACAGAAGATAGAAATACCTTTTCCAAATACTGTTCGAGACCTCTTCTCCTCGCATCTAACTGCTGCTCACTTAAAGTGAATGGCCATTTCCCAGGTAACTTTGGAAAATTGAAACCTGAAAATGAAGTTTAATTTTTATAACTAATCTTTTTATAATAAATTAGTATAAGAACAGGTGAAGTTGTGTGTAAGATAATTCTACTAGAGATAAAAAGAGCTTGGCACACAATCTAGTAAACCTTATAATTAGCAAAAATTAAGCAATTATAATGACGCTTACGATAATGGCACAGTCGTCGCATTGATGGATATGTCATAAATATATTACTTAGATTAATTGATTGATTGATACATTTCGAAAATAAAACAAAGTAATAGCAATATACTTATATATTTATATATACCTTTTTACCTATCATTAGTAGAAGCGAATCTCAGTAAGTTTTGTTGTTGGGATTGCAATATTACAGTAATAACAGCACAATTGTAGACTATATTAGTTATTTAATACAAAAAAAAAAAAAAAACTAACTTTTACTAATAGTTTAGTTTGTTTTATTACATGACTCAATGGAATTGAATATGATGTCAATTGTTTTATTTTTATATTTGATATGGCATGTATCTAACACGACAACGACACTGACGCATTAGGATAACAATTCTGTAATATTAGATGTAAAATGATGGAATAAATTCATTTATTTGAAGATATCTAAGATTACTTTATATATTTCTAGGTTTTCTGAAGAGATCTACGTTACTCACCAAGAAATTCCTTTCTCAAGAGTTGATGTAGAGCAGCAAACTCCCTATAACGTCGGCTGCACAAATGTCTCCCTGCCATGTGAACGTTGAAGGCTACGTATGACCGACCCGTGTTCCGTTCCATGACTACCCGGTAGTCGGGTATAGAAACGGGTAGAGACCGTTTGTCCGTGTAGTCGTATCGTTGGTAAACGGTCGCTCGTGAGTTCGCCGCTCCTCCTATAACTCCAACAGGCGCTGATCCATCGTCGCATGGCTCTAAACGTTCTGCCTCCTAAAAATTGTAAATCCGCTTAAAAGATCTGCTAATCCAATATACGTAGAGATGCTGCGAATAGTGCTTTGGCCGAATACCGAATATTTCGACTACGCTCTTGGCCGAACCGCCGAATATTCGGCGACCGAATGTTCGGCAACAGATGTGTGCATTTCGTCAGTGACATATTACGACTTGTCTCATTGTGTTACTTATAGTTCTTACTTTCTCCTTACTATTAAAAAATATGAGGATGCAGATAAAAGTTCTGTGATAAATCAGATTGATTTTTAATTGAAAACTACCAGCTTAAATCAGACCGCGGACCCTTACAAATGGTGGTCATCAAATGCAAAACCGTATCCGATCCTTACAAACTTCGCTAAGATTTATCTATCGTCTCCTGGCAGTGGTTTTTATAGTGAAAGTCTATTTTCAGAAGCGAGTATTATTTATGAAGAAAAGCGCAATCGTTTGCTATCAACGAAAAAATGGTTTTATAATTCATCACAACTAGTCTCAGTGATAGATTTTAAGTATTGAAATATTTTTTGTGATTAAAATAGATATATTTTTGATTGTTTTTTTTTTTCCTTTTTTTTAATGTTCGGTATTCGGCCGAATAGCATACAGTATTCGGCCGAATTCCGAATATTAAAAAAAGTAGCCGAATAGGCCGAATACCGAATAGTAGCCGAATATTCGTGGCATCTCTAATATTTATTGTCCAAAATTGTTAAACAAGCGATTCTTTTATTTGTAACCGTAATATATTATGAACATGGTTTATTTATATTAACTTTAAATTTATATTAATTTGTCGTAAAAAGCGACTGAGGCTATGATGATGGCGATACTAGTACACAAACAAGGATGGTGATGGGCAGTAGCCTGCCAAGCGATGCGAGTATTGGCACACCTCCTCAGAGACGATGGAGGAGGCCTACGTTCAGCAGTGGACGTCCAATAGCTGATGTAGTTGTGGTGATACAATTATACACGTGCCTCATGAAAAAGCCCAGAAAGTTTTGGCTAGATACGCATTATTAAATTTTTACAAATCCTGTGTCAAAAAGGTAACTAGCTTTATTCTTGCATGAGTGACGTAACACTTTTTTAATTATAAAAACCTGTAATTAATTACACGAACAACTAGGAAAGATTATGAATAAGATCGAGCGTCTAAAAGCTCCTTACCTTGGGTGTCACAGATATCACTGTCAGGGTGAGGCAATCCCCTCCGGATTTAATTAAGTCCACCACTTGTTTGTGGGTCGCGCCTTCGACGTTCACCCCATTTCTGGAAGAGATGTATATTGATCAATTTGGCAAAATCTTTAGAAGTATGAGCGCTTAAGTTTGGTTGAATGACTGTTGATGATGCTGTTGTTATTGATTGGTATGTAGATAGTTTATGATCCGTCTTATATGTTAAAAATTTCAACCAGATCTTACGCTGGAAGTTAGTATTCCATAAAATAGTCAAGAATACATTTTCTAAAAAAGAAAAAAAAAAAGAAAAACGTAATTCGCCAAAAACGACAGGAAAATATCATTTCAATGTCATAAAAAATAGCTTAACTACTCGAGCTCACAAACTACGTGTAATTATGGAGTATTTGGTTGTCTGATATTTTTTCCACACAGTAATTTGTATTATTTGAAGATTAGATTTTAGAATGGCACTTTCCGGTGATTAGTAGAAATATTGTTTGGTCATTTGGATTAAGCTTCAAACCTTATTAAGTACTATGGTACTGGTATTCGGTTAAGATATACAATCAGATGCAACAGGCATCAGCAGTGGAACCTTAACTGTTACAGAAGTCGTTCGAAAGACACATACAGTTTCTGCTGTTATTGGAATCACAACCATATTAAAGCCTAAGTCAGTAATATTTATAGCCATAAATTTCTAATAAGACTAACAAGGGGAGTGCACGACCTCGAAATTTTATTTGGGGATGAGACTTTGCAGGTTTGTAGTATACCTAAAGGGTATCTATCCTGCAAAGCAAAAATACTAGATGGCCAGTAGTTATCGAGAAAAACGGCCCTGAAGTTCAACGCGCAGATTATATACCGGTAATTTCACTCACGCAGTAAGCGGCGCGATGGCCGAATGGATAGTAAGCTTGCTTACCGTGTTCGAGCAGGCGACTGGGGTTCGATCCCCATTTGTCGCTTTTTCCAATAATAACCATCTTTAAAATATCTCCTTTCTAACATAACTAGAATGTATAAAATTGGACCTCGCTTTAATAAATTACAACTAAGTTAACATTTTAGCTTTCATCTCCTCTCCAAAAGGAAGCGTGTCCATTTTAGGGATAAAAAGTATCGAGTACTCAGTAGTATAGCACATAGTGAACTAACGCCGAGTTGCACGAAACAAATTTTAAATTTAAGTGTTTTTTAAACTAATTTAATCACAAGAATCGTGATTATCTGTTGCACAAAACCTACATCTGATTAAGTTAACAAAAAAATTTAGTTTAATTAAAGACCTATCTAACGGATGATTAATTCCAACAGCTTTAAATTAATCATGAGATCAACTAATTTTTAGATTAATTGCAACTTAACTAACGGAAAGTTAGCGACGGTTTCGTGCAACTCGCCGTAAATCTTTTTTATAATATACACTAGTGAACTAAAAATATTTCTAATTTGATTATTTTTATTAGTAGTATATACACTAGTTAACTAAATCTTTCTAAGTTTCGGTTTAAATTACTCAGTAGTTTATTAAAGCCAGATACAAACACAGACAAAATAAAAAAAATAAAAATACATTTTTATCTCTAGTATCAGTTTTAGTATCCTCCAGAAAAAAATTCCAAATATCTTTAATGTTACAGAATTAATAGTTTAATTATATAGATAATAGTATAGGTAACGACAATTTTAAATACCCAGTGATAGCCTCTGTATTCGGTTCTGATGATTCGATATCATATATTTCAAATCCGGTGCTATCGCAGTAGTAGTAGCAGTAACGGAATTGGCCTCGGCCCCCCCTACACACTGACATTTTTTATCTACAGCACTATAATCCATTGACACTGTATGATTCAATATTTTTTCTAAGTTAGAATAATATAGAAAAAATAAAAAATATTTGAATTTTTTTTTGTCACTATTATTATATTTATTTTTAATAACACTTATTGTTGGAGACATCACCACAATACTAACACATTATATTATAATCACTTTAATTATATTTAAATTGTCTTTGTTAGTTTAAATTGTTATAATTACATAGATATGTACATTGCAGATGGTCGAAGATCAAATAGCTAATGAAATTAATTGCTTAGTTAGTAATAGATGAACTATTAAACAGCGATTACGTCCCTTAACTGCGACGTCCGTCGGCCCACTTCGATATATTTTCATTACGTATTATGTATTCAACCTATTATATGTGAAAATTGAGTTATATCAATAATGTATTAATAGATTATAATTATTATGTACATACGTTCAAAATATAAGAATTAAAAAAAAATCATATTTGTTCCTAGATTTGCTATATTCAGGTGTCATTTTCTATCTCCAGCTATCTACATGCCAATCATCCAATCCCACTAACTATCGTATTCTTCGCCTATACATAAATATAATCTGTTACACATTTTAAGGCATAATCATGAATTTAATGCTACATTGATATATCATCCTGTGTCCTTAACATGTGAACAACACGGATGTGTTATCACAACAAACATGCTCGGCTCCTACAACAATGTACTCCTACTTCTATTACTTTAATTAATTAATACTCCTATATATATATATATATGTTTAACACACACACAAGGCAAGTTATTTGAAATAATATAAAAGTAAAAATCATACACTTCATATACTTTTCTTTTTCATATAAACAATGTTAAAAGTAGTGTATCAAATTCACAGTCCGCAATGAGAATATTAAATTTCTTGAGATGATAATAAACTAGGTTACTGGAATACATCTGATTGGATATATTTATTTAATATATGTTTATTGTTGTTCTAAATTTGATTCAATTTAAATATTATAATTTTAAAATCATATATAATTATATATTTTTAAATAATTGTAATCAAAAGGAGCAGTCAATAAAATATCTATGTCCCAAATAAAGTAAATAGGTTTACACCAAACCCGAAACCTATCACATTTTCAGTATACAAAAAAAACAGCATGTAACCGTAACCACAACACTTGCAACGATGACAAAACATGTGGAACGCAAAACAAAATATTCCGTATTGCAAATATTCCATTTTACAGACCGTGACCGTTTAATAATATGTAAAAAAAAAAACATACTGTTCTCTTATATTTACGCGAATTTTACTCATTTAATTAAAAGTCGATATCGGATTTTATCGCGTTAAATCCGATATAAACGCGATAAAAAAATCCGATATAGACTTTTAATAAAATGAAAAAAAAAAAAAAAAAAAAACAATCATTCAATAATTTATTATGGTATTTTGGAAGTAAAAAAATACCTTGGTTTTGCAATATTTTAGAATGGTAGTACAATATCTAATACAATGCATACATACATAGAACATGAATATATATATATATATATATATATATATATATATATATATATATATATATAGTAATCTTACTATGTTTGGAAGAACGAATTAATATGTAATAATAATATTATCTTTGTCAACCTATGGTCTATATATATGTATATAGGTTGACAATGGAACTGAATGGATGACATCAAAAATATAGCAGAAAATGAATGGATGAGGTTTGCTAACAACTACACACAAACAAATAAATTGAAATAGTAAACATAATCTTTCTTTTTTGTTAAGTTTTTATTTAAATATCTATACAAAAAAAAAGCAAATTATTATTTCAATTGTTTCGCTCCACCTGTCAATATAATATATTACAATACTTATATAAGGCATAATTATAATATATTTACATAAACTTACATAGATAAATATATTATTATTATAATCTTATCACTGAGATAGGTTATAGTCTGAAATAGCACAAGGCCAAATTTTATCTTTTGTTTTGTTTTGCAGTGCAAGGGATCAACCGATTTTTTGCATAATGATAGTTTAGCAGAATTATATAGGACATTTTTCAACCTGAAAAAATTGGTTGTCTGTAAAGTCGGTTTACGGATAATTTACGTGATAATGTCATAAGAAAAGATGAAAAATTGCATACTTTTATGAATCTTCTACTCAGTGGAAGAGAGAGAGAGACGCGTCACAAGCCGAACGCTTAGGCCGATCGTGCCTCTCTATCGCTTGTTCTGCGCTCTCGCTTGCACGCTCGGCTCAGGCGGAACGTGACAATGAGTCATACTTTTTCATGCGTGCAGCCAGCGTTTATCGATTAAAGAAGTTATCACGTCAAAAAATTTATGTTCCCTATAAAATAGCATAACAATTAGCTAACTCTAAATTTCTACAGACAAAGTCAAGGTCTACAGCTAGTGATGATAAAATCCGCAACTGTAGCTGTTAATAGTTAGAAAGTGTCAATTTAGTAAGTATTTGATATATAGGTGGTATATGTTCAAAAAAACATGAAATATAAAAAACTACTAAGCCGATCCCCAAATGGAGTTTACAGGCTGATTCAGTTCAGTTTACTAAGCTGGTTAGCCATTTGCTTTAAGTTTTCTATTGTTTCATTACATCAGCATAATATTAAGTTATTTATTCTGTTATTTAGAGTCCTACTATAGTTGTAAAAAGAAGGTAACTTTATCATTACATTATTCTGTAAACTACCTACAGAGTTGATTAACTGAATCAGCGTGTAAATGTCCCACTGACTGAGAAGGTTAGAAGTTTAAACCACCACCTTGCTGAACCGCTGATTGGTGGATAATTTTGGATAATTTCTTTATTACTCATGAGTAACAATCGCTATCAGATGTCTATAATAATAACTGGCTTAGATGGCTTTAAGTGTTCTCCGATTCACAGTATTAATTAGTAGGTAAATTTGTTTAACTTTTTAATATAAAAGATAAATCAAGTGGGTTGAATAAATATAACACACAATATCACTTGTAATTTGGCTATCTAACACAATAATGTCTATAAAATGTGTATTATTTAAACATAATAGAGACCCACAAAGACCAGAAACAAATACAAATATATTATGTCCTTAGCGGGAAACGAACATGCAACCACGGGCAACTACTTGCCCTCACTACACCAGAACTGTAGTATTACAAAGCAGACTATAGAATATAATCAAATGCTATAAATACTACAGAACTAGAATTTTACAGAGATTTCATGAACATCAAGGGTAAAATATACGAGTATATATATATATATATATATATATATATATATATATATATATATATATATATATATACATTTGTATAATTAATTACACTGAAGCCATAACAATGTCACTGGATGTAGTTTTATAAAGCCGTGTGCGGTGAGTGTATTCATATAAAAAATGTATAACTATGTACTCTATATTTACTTAATAGTAAATTATTGATTATTTTGAATGTAAAGTTAACTTTAAAGACTAGAGATTATTAATAATAAACTCCTCACATTCAGCCTTCACTAGAATAATGTCTTGTATGCATATTTTAAAATATCTAAGTTTATTATTGAAGGAGGTTTAATGTTTTATTTATTTTTTATTTTATTTTTTAAGAGAAATAAATGTTCTTTTAGAAGTCTATGAAAATTATTATTTTTTTTACAATGTGCAGTGAATTAAGATTTTTTTTTTGTTCAGTAGTCTACTATTATTGCCATTATGCAACTTTTTGTTTCAAATTTCAAGACTAAGCTTCACCATAGTAACAAGATATGAGCTTCCTCATGAGCTCAGCAACATACCTATAAAGATTTGTAAAAAAAAATTACACTTCTGTCTCTGAAGATTTGTTTATTTAGAAATATTCTAATATTCATTAATATATCATCTAATATTCATAATAATCATGTTCCTCATGACCACATTTCTATCTTATTCAACAGATCAATATTTACAGTCCCATTAACATCTATTCCATCCCTATGTCCATATTTAC
This sequence comes from Euphydryas editha, assembly GCA_036937285.1. Classification (NCBI taxonomy): domain Eukaryota; kingdom Metazoa; phylum Arthropoda; class Insecta; order Lepidoptera; family Nymphalidae; genus Euphydryas; species Euphydryas editha. The sequence goes on along the minus strand of JAUPFZ010000013.1, from coordinate 1,346,873 downwards.
CTTCTGGTAAACACTGAAAATATTGCTTAAAAGGAGGACAATATTAGTTGTAGTTACCATGATTTATTTTCTAAAATAAATGAGATCTTGTTTGTTGTTGTATTGTTAATTGTAATTAATATAATTTGATAACATTATTGAAGTTTAATTATGCATAATGAAAATGATAATTAATATTAAGGATGTAATTTCTAATCTGTTTCAATAGATAATATAATATTATATATTTTATTTATGATATTTTTTATGATATTTTGAATAGACAATACTTTTTTTTTGTAGAAATTAAATTATAACCATCAAATAAAGCGGAGAAAAGTTGAACTTAATTCTGTAGAATAATCATAAAAAAGGACCATTAAAAATAATTTAAAAAATGGAACATAAGGAACAACTACCTGCTTTTAAGAAAACACTGGGATGGTTCCTTAGTTATAAATGACATTCTAAAAACTAGGTCGTGTCCTGTAAAAGCAGAAAATCTGGCCACTTTAACAGACAATAGCAAACAATTCTTTATAAAGAAAATTTGCTCTACTTTTGTTATACGAAAGATATTCTTATTGCATCAAATTATATTCAATTTACGTTTACGCAACTATTAATTTATGAATATATTTCGTAAAACAGGTTTCATGACTCATAAGTTTATGGAAATTGTTTCGTTAGCAACAAAAATAATTGTAGTTCTCTCTCCCTAGTAATAGACTTAATTAACTATTCCGCAGTTGCTAGGCTGAGAAACGCAAACTATGGGAAAACCTAAAAAAGGTGGACAACACAATACCAATATGGAAACCAGAGTATTGTATCTATACATGTTAAAAAAAATTTACTCACACTTCGAGGATTCTATCCCCTTTACGAATACCAGCTTGCTCAGCAGCTCCCTGCTCCAGAACAGCACTGACGTGCTGCAGAGGAGCATATAATTCACCATTGATCGATCTCAACTGCCCACCCTCGGAAACTTGACCGCGAACATTGAAACCAAAACCAGTGTCAGTTTTGTAAATGGTAACGCGACGTGGGCCATTATTTGTCACTATGGCCTTATTATTTTTTTCGGGCTGAACAATACTGTTATTATCGGTTTCTGTCTCAGCCATTTTGGACAAATTTGAACACAGATGACATAGGAAATTGCTGTCGCTGTCGTTTAATGACACAAGGGCTACGTTCCACTTAACGCCCGCAACGCCATCGACCACGACCGCTGAAATTGCCGTTCCACTAACGTAAAAAGGCCGCGGGCGTTGAAGGCGAATGTTATAAGTGGAACGCACATCTTAAGCGCTATGTGCTCGTAATATGGCGGCATGTAAAAACGTGCAGCTGTGGGGGTTTTGTGAGTAAATATTTCGCATGGATTGGAGTAAAATTTAATTCAAAATGGATTCCCGTGAATTTTTTGACAAAACGAATGAGAGACAATTCCACTGCAATGTCAGTTTCAGGATCGTAAACAGTTATTTGTCTCGTCGCCATCGTTGTTTTTTAAAATTCCCGCTTCGTTTTGGTGAAAGCCCACTTCGACCCATCAATATTTTGTGGGCGAAATGGGCGCGATGTGGTCGCGAACAGTGACGTCATCTATGACGTCGAACGATCGCTCGCGACGACCACGGACCTTAGGTGGAACGATACAATGGATGTTACAATCGTTGCGGGCGTTAAGTGGAACGTAGCCAAGGTATTAATGGAGTGACAGACTTACTTAATATGATTTGAGTACCTATACCTACCTACTGTATAAAGCTGACAAAAATAGGATTTATAATTTAAAACGTAAATTTCATTATAAATATATAAAATTAATAAAAAAATAGTAGTATTTTTATTATTAAATCAGTATGATAAACTTGGCTCTCTAGTGTAGCAGTTACCTATAGGGATGGGCAAAAATAATCGATATATCGAAATATCGATATTTTTTTAGAAAATAATCGATAAATATCGGCGATATTTTTAATTTTGAAATATCGATAATCGATATTTATTTCCGAATATCGGATTCGATATTTTTTGATAAAAAATAAATATAATTTTTAAGTTTTCAAAATTATTTTCGTATCGAAATACTTTTGTCGAATTTCAAAACGTAAAAAAGCGCTGTTGCCACACCATCAAATTTATGCGTCAAATAGGTTACGAAGGATAATATTGATACTGGACGCCGGATGACTTTTTTTTTTTAGGTATTCGGATAGGGTACGAAGAATACTATTGTTTAAATTGTTCAAATTTTTGACTAATAATAAGTATTTTTATTTTACTAATGATATTTAAATATGTATTTTAATAATAAATAAAACTCATAAAACTGCCAATTGTGTTATTTTTTTTTTACATTCGAATATTTTTAAAATTTTTCAGGTAATCGCATTTTGAGATTAAAAAAAAATTTTGGTTGCCTGTAAAGTCGGTATACGGGCGAAAGTTTTACGTGACAACGACTTTGAGTGGTAAAATAATTTTAATGTGAATATTCATTCGTATAGTAGGAAGAAGGATGAAATAATAGTAACAATTTAAAACATTTATTTATACAAAGAATTATATTTAAAACACTTTCACTTTTTATGTCTGTCTCTCTCGCTCTTAGGCGGGCTAACCATGCCCGAGTGGCCTCTCACTCGCTCTCATTGTGAGCGCATAACGTGAGCGGAGCGTAACGCAGTTTCTTGAAGTGTCACCCGGCAAACCAATTTATAAGACGTTGTCACGTCAAAATATCGATTTATCGAAATATCGATATTTTTTGCTCAGTATGTATCGATATTTCTTGAAAATATCGATACGATATATATCGATATATTTTATACATTTTCCCATCCCTAGTTACCTATTTTTGGTACCAGTTACGCCCTCTAACGTTTACTTGTTAGAAATTAAATGCTCTGTAGATAAAGCAGTGCCTATATAAGAAAATATTTAGATAGTAGATGGCACATGTTTCGAAACAACGTGGTACCAATAAAATTCCATCTTCACACATCAAAATCAGCTGTGAATATCAGTATGGCCGCTATAATATCCACAAAATAAAATTGTTATTGCTATATTCATTTCACAAACATAGTAAAGTGCAGTTTTAGTGCCAGTAGTGCGTTAAATATTTTGATAAATTTTTTACAACCGTGTTGATGTTGACTAAAAGTGTTGCGTCATGACAGAATAGACCTCTCTCTCACTGACAAACAAATACAATTTTGCTAACTAGAGATTACGCCTATTAGTGCTAGCATTTCTATTTCGCTCGTATAACGTATACGTCGAGTGTATCGCTGATGTGATTGACTTGAGTGATTTCGAATCTGAATAAATTTGATAATGAGTAGTGTTCGGTTGAGCTTTGTGTCTGTGGGGAGGATCGCGGTGAGGAGAAATTCACAGTTGACATCAGGTGAGCGATATTATTCTTTGTTTTTTTATGAGATCTGGCCGTGTTCCAGTGGCTTGCGTCGCAGTTTTGTACGTCAATAAGCGAATTACTCGTGTTTGATAACAAAACGTCATACACCATACTACGCTTTATATTAGCGATGTGAAAATTTCATATTTTTAGAGCGATATTATCCAAATATCATGTCATGTGAAGGTTCTTTGTAGTAGCAAGGTCATTAACATTTAAATTGTATAATCGCCACTTGACATTGATATGGAAGGTTTTTATGTAAATTACATATTTACCCATTCATATTATATGATAACACATAATAAAATAACGAGATTTACTCTATTAATCATTATGTTTAGATTAACTAGGTATAAATGCTTATTTATACCTTATCTATACAAAAAAAAGTAGATACTTATGTATTTCTACACCATAACTATGCAACATACAGTTTAAAGACAGTACACACTTTTGTAAAAGTCAAATATGCCAGTCAGAGTCCTGCTAAGTCACAATTTTGAAATTTAAAAAAAAATATATGCTGAGATTCTGACTGTAAGCAAATTTCTATTCGAAGAATAGTTGGAACAATACATTGTTTAGCATTAACCTGAGTAAACTTGAATTCGACTGTCCCTACGTACAGTATCGAAACTGAAAATTTGCGATTTTTTTTATTGCACTAAGAAACTCCTTTTTATATATGTTTTCATACAAAAAAAGAGAATAAGCTAAAAAATACATATTAGACCACATTTTTCATGAGTATAATATTGATACTTAACAAATAAATGACAATTTTGTACACAAAATTAACTTAAAAGTGCTCTCCTGTAAAGTACCTTTTTTCAGTTTCGATAGTATACGTAGGGACAGTCGAATTACCAACATGTTTGTTTATGTCTGTCTATGTTATACATCTGTAGTAGTCTTATTAATATGTTTATTAAATCACTAAGGATTCATTAATTTTAGATTATATTTATATGAAACAATTTTTGCTATTATAGTTACGATACATACATAAACAGATCTAGATAATACATAAACAGATCTAGATAAATATGTTTAAGACACATGGTTGTCTGTCTGTAAGGCAACTCAATGCCTGTGCTTTAGGTAACAGCCAACTGATATATACTTTTTTTAATAAACATACATATATAAACAAAAATAATAAAGGGCTGCAATTGCACCCACAACTTTGGAGCACAATTTGCATACATCTAATAACAGGGCATCTGTTGGTCTTGTCAATATAGACCAGCTTGACGACGACTGGCTTCCCCCGAATTACGGATCCCCAACTTTGGAGCATAAAACAGGGACATTACCAACTGCACCAATGGGCCAATCTGAATTTTTATTTACTACATACAAACTAATATTGCAAAAAATATAATAAGCTTTAGAATTTTAACAACCATTTTCTTTGTTTCAATACTCGCATCCCTACATGGCGACCCTGCCAGGATTTTATTATTATATTTAGGAGCAATTTAAACCTTTATATATTAAAAAACAATTACTGTAATTTATTAACTAACATAAAGCTTATTCTCATATCCAAATATATAATTAAATGAAATAATTTTGATTTTTTCCTGCCTAGGAGCTTAAATCATTCTGAATAATATATTTTCATAGTATTGTCTTTACAGTTATTCATCTTGTCTATTATTTTTATAATTAATTATCACTACAGTTGACCTTATATAATTTCAATTTACATTGATTTAGAACTTTTCGTTGATACAATAACAAAAAACGAAATCGTATATAAAAATAAATGTCAAACAAAATAAATTTTATTTGAAATTAATAATTATATATGCTTTTTCTAAATATACATGCATTTTATAAAAAAAAAAAAACATTTAAATGATGTAAGTACGTAATACACATAATGAAAAATATCTCTATTTTCATAATAACAGCTATTTAAAAAAAATTACTTTTCTTTTTACATTCATTTATTGAGATTTTCTACTATCTGATGATTTACGATAATAATTATTGTGGTCAATTAAATCTCTAGTACCTGGGTGACCGAGCTTTGCTCGGTTAAATTATATTTACCGGTAGATACATTACATACCGATGAAACATAAATAATATTTTCAATCTTATCGACATAATAGTAAAATAATAGGAACTGGTTATTTAAATAAAAAATAAAAAGAGCTCTCAATAATAGTTTTTCTCACAAAAGAACCTGAAAAAAAAGGAAAAAAAAATTGGTTTGTTGGTTTGTTGGTGATTCGAAGCCGGGTTTTCTGATTTCGAATCCGCCCGATTCCCATCCGAGCTATTATAAGCTTATTAATGACAGCAAAATTTACCTTCGTATTCTAATGATATTTTTTAAATACGTAAAAAAAGGGATAAAACGACATTTTCTAAAAACAAGTCCTAGCTAGATCGATTTATCGCTCCCGAAACCCCTAAATTTCATGAAAATCGTTGGAGCCGTTTCCGAGATTCAGATTATATATATATGAGAATTGCTCGTTTAAAGATATAAGATTGCATTTATAGACTATTAGTGTAGCTTAAAAGTAGTAATACCTTACAGCCATTTTACCTATGCCTACTGAATCATTCTCTATAAAAGTATGTATATTCACAAAATATGCATTTTTCTGTCTGTCACGATAGGTAATAAGTGAATATAATTGCTTTATAATTTTGAAAGTGCTATGAAAAGAAAATTATGGTAGGGGCAAGTGCTGTTCCTATGGACGCTTGTACCTGTGGACACAATCGATTCCGTCGAAATTAGTAACCCTAAAATTCTAATTTAAACCTGACCGTATAGCTTTGTCTGTGGTTGACTATTTGGACGTATTACCATCTTTGTTTTCGGTATGGTTGATATTGTGCTGGTTATGAAAGTTTTTTTCGTCAAAAAGTAAGTTTTTTTGCTTAATTTAAATGAGTTTTACCGTCAAAATACTTATGATATCAGATAGATCGTGTTTGCTGTATAATGGGCGTTGTTTACCGTTTAGTTAGTGGCTCTATCTCATGTCTTTAAGTCTGTTTTATTATCAAAGTTTGATCAGTTTTAATTTATAAGTCTCAATTTGTACCTGTGGACAAACATACGAGTGTACCTGTGGACTGTCCACAGGTACAAAAGTGTAATGTTTACTTACAAAATATGATCAGTCGTTTTACTTGATTTGTTATTTCTTATATTAAAGTCACCGGAACTTATTAAGAAACACCAACGGTTAATTTAGATAAATTAGATTACAGCAACCAGTTGAGCAGATTTCCAGCCAAATCTATCCTATCTGGAGGATTTGGATCGAAACGACCTATTTGCAGATCCTATTATTCAGACTATCACATAACCAATCTTGCTTATCCAGAAGGATAATCGGCTGATACCAGAACAATCTGGATTTCGCACTCCGCTGGATTATTCATCTACAAATAACACCCGAAACCGTCCGCCCATTTGAAAAAGCTGGCCTACGAAAGTGTGCTCAACGTGGATAAAAGCCCAGAAAAACCATAATTTCGACTGACACGCCAGAAAAAGATATAATTCCAAACAAAAAAAACTCTGCTTAAAAAACAATTCTTATCAAAGCTCTTTCTAGTTCCTCCAATGGCGATGCTAGTTGCTCAAAATGTCATCCAACCCCTCTGTTAGCTAATAATCTTTCTGAAACTGGTCCTTCCAAAGCACTTTTGAATAAAAACACTGAGAAATCCGGCAAAAAATGATTTAACAAGAGAAGTTATCGTTCGTTAGATGTTTGAAGTGTAAAACTTATTCCAAAGACAAAAACCAAATACTCATATGTTGTTTTTGCAATCATAGCTATCACATTTGTTGTTTTTCGAAGTCATACAGATAAAATTTTGAGTCTGATGATGAGAGTGAACATTTTGTATGCGTGGCCTGCATCGTATTAGACAACATGACGATAGTGATGAATTTACTGAAAAATTGTTAGAAGCTTTTCGTAATAAATATAATTAAAAATACTCTATTGTTTTTACGTTTGTTTGAAGTTGTTTTTAGAAGTATAGGTATAATTATTATTTTTTTTATCTTTATTTTCAAATTAACTTGAACTGTCCACAGGTACAATTTTACTGTACATAGGTACAATCGTCTGTTGAACCTGTGGACAAATGTGGTGGTTTTTAAGAAAAGTGATTATTTTTGTAAGTATAGGTGATATTAAGACTAGAATTTTAGTTTAAGAAAGGCTGATTATCTCTTAAGGTATGTGATACGTTAAAAATAAATAAAACTTATCTAATTCAGATATAAAAAATGTTTTATACCAAATTCTGGAAAGTGTCCACATGTTCCGCACTTGCCCATAATTAATATTACACTGTTTAATCTTCTGTGGTAAAAATACTATGATTGTTATGTAAAATGGGATATTTACCATGTTTTTGTTCTGGAGTGCACGGGCGTGACCAACTACCGGGCCAAACATCTGGGGTCACCAAAGACTCTCCCCGAAATCATTGGTGACACCAGAGGTTTGATAAATTTCTTACAGGAGTAAGGGTGGCCAGACTAGCTGCCCACTTCCACACGCAAAATAGGCGCACAGTGACGTCGAGTTGCGGAAACAAGCGCGTCATTACTTATACCATGTTTATAGACGGTACCCGTGACCATGGTGCTGGAAATAGAGCTGAAATATCGGGAACTCAAATGACCACCTACAAACATGCAGACATATCCCATCTTACAAAACAATTTTACTATACTAACTACACTTGTTTCCGTTGTTATTATATTTCAATTGCTCCTCAACAGGACTTTAACCCGCACTCTACACTACTCACCTGGTGATATGATGGTGAAGATAGGTGTATCTTGATATATAATTATATTGGGACTAAGCTCTTCTTAGATCAATTAATAAAGTTTTACCTACATTGTTTAACTGGTGGCGAATCCCTGTAAGCAATTAATCTCCCATTTTGTTCATTAGTATAATTGTGGTCAATAAAATTAAAATAAAATTAATTTTATTTTTAGAAGTGAACAACATAACTTTTAATCTACTATTTACTTTAAAGATTGGCACAGTTTTATGTAATCTTTTAAAAGAATGTACGCACTTTCTAAAAATCATAATTTTTTTGTACCTTAGAGACTATATAATAGAAAGACTATATAATATCTCTTTCTGAAAGTTTTCGATGTACATTATTCGAGATGTATAGAAATATAATTGATTTAATATTTTTTTATTATAATTAGGTAGATTAATAATATAAAAAGTTTTTTTTTAATGTTCGTTCATATGAGAGAATCTCTGAAACAACTGGTCCAATATGAAATTATCATAATTATTGTCCTTGCCATAAGAATTCTAACAGAAATGTTATAGCAATTAAATATTGCAATATTGCATGATAATATAAATGAATCATAAAGAAAAATGGATTTAACAAGTACTAGCAACATAAAACGGGTGAAAAAGCCTGGGACGTCAGGTTGAATTAAAAATAACCGTGTGAAAATATTGAACTTTATAAAAATATCTCTATTAAATTTTCTTCTTATCTTAAATTAAGACCGATGAAAAAGTTATTTTTAGTGTTCCATACCAAGTGTGTGCCTAGGAAACCACTAGAATGCTTGTCCATTGAAAAGGAGTGAGGTTGCGGAGCGAAGAAACGGAGAAATATTAACCTATAAGATTGCAAAAAATCTGCCCTCCGCTCCAGTGGACAAGGGCTATTAGTTAATATTTCTCCGTTTTTCCGCTCCGCTTCAATGGACAGACACCCTTACTGTACGGAGCCCTATCTTTATTACTCCGCTGTCCGTGCGGTAGTCACAGGGAAACTCTTGGAACCGGGTGACACTTAAAATTTACACTTATATTATGCTTTGCCTAGGTCTGACTCGCAGTTTCACTCGCGGTAGATGTGTACACAAAACGACTTGGTTACGATTTCATTACAATTGTAGACTTCCATATTACATCTGTGAAACCCGCATCCAAGTTCGTGCCGCAGATTTTACATGATGCCGGAACAAACATTGAGATGGACAGATAAAAATTATAAACAAGTAGGTATGCTTTATTAAAAAAATCAAAAACCCCACTGCGTAAAATACTCGTATTATAAACTAAAAAGAATAAAACAATTTACTAGCTTTCATTTGATACCCATATTGCTACAGTAAGAAAAAAAAATCAACTCCCCCCCTCATTCCGCTATTTGCGGGCGCCGTTTTGAAAATTTATATAGCCTATGTCACTACTACAATTTAGACAAATCCAACGACACCTCATATGTCAAAAACCGTCCAGCCGTTTGGGCTGTAGGGTGTGCCAAAAAAATGGACATACATACACTCGAAAAACATAACCCTCCTTCTGTCGCAGTCGGGTAAAAATAATTGTTTTGCCTTCTATTGCTCTCATGAAGACCATTGTAATTCGTTTTTCCTAATAATAATAATAAATTGATTGTCCGATTTCTCAACTTACTGCCCTAATCCCTATAACTTTATGTAAATTAATTATATGTCTTACGAGTATATAGTATGTATTATATGATATATATATATATATATATATATATATATATATATATATATATATATATGCTTGAAACTCTTGACTAAGAAGCCATTTACTGACACGACAATAGGAACAATTAATTAATGTCTTTATATATTAAATATAGTCCACATTTTACATGCCGGTAATCTCGTGGACAAGGTCGAAGTATTTACTTTTTTTTATATATAAAAATAAAAGAAAATTATAATTAAATCATTTATTCATTAATTTTTGGGTGTATAAGATCTTAATTTGTATAATGCGCCACCAAATAAATCTCTTATGTAGAAATATCGGCCGGTTACAACGTTTATTATAATTATGAATAGAAGACTATGGTCGCTATAAAATTAAAGGGCATTGCCACGCAATGTTGTTTTTTTTGGCGCTTTTTTTGTTTTGGTGACGCAGGGGAATCCATTTACGGATGATATCCAGGACGCCCGGGTCGGCAATCCTAGACCTATGTCGGACTCGACACTTTGGGAGTGCAATACCGTAAAACCTAAACCCCTGCGGGAGCCTTCAGCCGCTTTAATTGGAGGGTCCCGGATCTGCAGGCAACAGGATCCCTCCAGCGACAGGCTGGCCTCGGCGAAAAGGCCAGACTTCTCCTCCATGGGGACTGTCCGGCTAACCTCTGAACAGTCCCGACGACGCCGTGTCTAGCAGGACCGGGTTCCCATCCCGGCCCGACACGGGCACAAGGGCGTTACTGGAGGCGCATTAAGTAGCGCCTCCTACGCACCCCCATTCGTCGCCCGCGGATGGAGGCCACGTCGGCGGCCTCCTCTCTCCTCCGCTCGTCGGCCTCCTTCTGGGACATTACTGTCTCGCAGAAGGAGACCATCGCCTTCCAGGACTCGTCGTCGCCGAGCATCGCGGTGATGATGCTCGGGAGCGACAAGTCCCCTCCGAGGACCGACGTCAGACCTTGACGCAGCGCCGCCCATCTCGGGCACACCTCGAGGGTGTGCTGGGCAGAGTCCACCGCCGCGCCACAATCGTGACATTCAGTGGCGCTTTTTAACTCGATCACAACCAATATGCTTTGTTAAAGCATATTGGTTTGGTTGGATTGGTTGGCAAATGCCCTTTAATTTTATAGCAACCCTAGTCTTCTTAGTAATGATTCTTCGTGCGGTTATGAAAAATGTCATTGAATATGTCATTGCGCCGATATAGTTATAAAATTATTATTTAACTATAATTATTAAATTTAAAGTATTGACGTTTTTTAAAAGAGTCACCGTTTTGTTACTTGTTGGTTCTCAGCAGAATCTACATTCCGATTCCGTTGGGAGCTTCACGTTAAGTTTAATGTATTACGGGACTGTGTGGTACCCGACTTTAGAAAAATTAACTTTTTTTTTGGTTCATTTGAAAGACACAGCACAGCTGTATTACGGTACAATGACGATTCAAAACTGCTTTTAAAAGCCTAGGTACTTAAATTAAGTACATTTTTAAGCGTTTTTATTTGATAATCCAATAGTCGAACAGTGACAATTAATGTTTGAGTTTTTTTTTTTTTTTTCGTTATCAATTTTGATATTATGACGCAATTCAAATTCAATTTGTAGTTTACGAATCCTCTCACAAACAATATAATTATAAAGGTAGTTCAAGGATGCAAAAAAAAATATTTAGTTAAAATATTATTATATATATAAATAAATAAAATAAAATCTTTGACTTAAAAACATCTGTTTTGGTGGTAAAAACTGGAAAAAATAATATTCTCGTTCTTATCGAGATAAGTTAAGCCAGGCAACGAAAGGCTATATTTTTACTTTTATCTAGTCATTCGATTAAATAAGGTATCCATCACTAATGTAGGCAGCCTGGCGCTGATATGCGGCCTTGACGTAACTGCTTTCTCTCGTGAAATGCAAGATTTGAGCTTAGAACATAAAGGTATTTCTAATATATATGTACCTCTATATACTTATTAATGTTATAAACTAGAAGTAAAGTATTAATCCGATGTATATTTTTTTACGTAAAAAGCCTGTTTATCGGGTAATATTATAGGCTGTGAAAAATCTCGGTATGACTCGTGAACAATTATAAATGTCCACACAGGTGATACCACGCGTTGCATCTAGTTATATAATATTTACAAAGTTGTAATAAAACAGTTATAACATAATGCTATTTAAATTTTATATTTTGTTTACAAAGTAGACGTTACATAATAATATGGTCTGATTTTATTTGGCTAATAGACAACACGCGCGATTTTACCTGCTATAAAATTAGTAGTTATTACTCTGCCTATTTTAGTGATAGTATGTCAAATACTGTCATGTTTTTTTTTTTGAAAATTTAAATACTTTAATTTTCTTCCCAAAAAAAAAATCTAATATAGAAATAAAGATGCTGTGTCATCTTCTGGGCGGTCTGGGTGGTTTGTGCCCATGCTGTGTTTCGTGACCCCCGCCCTGACACAGGATTTATATCTACTGGGGTCCGTTCAGTCTCATGCGTTTATTATTAGTACTAATAATAAAGCAGTTTTTTTTTCTAATATTCTAAAACACATCTTTTTTAATTTTAAGATTACGTCACCGAATTATTTATTCATGTAGTATATTAATATTCGTATTTATTTCAAATTCCAATAATTTTTATAATAATTTATAAAAAGACGTCAACAGTGATTTAATAAGTAATAAAACAGTTTATTTATTTAATTTATTATGATTATTATTATAATAGCTACACTCCACCCGTTCAATATATACATATACACATATATAATATAATATAATACAATATATAAGGAATATAATAAATTTACATAAATTTACACAGATAAATATAAGCGGGTGGAGGATTACGCCCCGGCAGGGAGATCAAACGGCCGGGGGTTAGGGTTGTAGGCTGAGAAATCGGCGGACAATCCTAGCCGAGTCGAGTAATACCGCCTTCTGCATCCTGGCTGCGAGCGAACCGTCACAGATACCCAGCTGCCTCAGGTGGTGAGCGAGGCTAACCGGGATCAAACCGTTGGCAGATATCACGATAGGGATGATTTCAGTGGACTCAACACCCCACATGTCGACAATCTCGTGTGCCAAATCCAGATATTTACGCTTTTTCTCTGTTTCGGCTTTCACGAGGTTCTCGTCATGAGGGATGGTAATGTCCACTAAAAACACCCTCGACTGTGCCTTATCCATCACCACGATATCAGGCTTGTTCGCCAGTATCGTCCTGTCCGTGGCAATAGGCAGGTCCCAGTAGAGCCGGACTCCGTCGCGTTCGAGTACTGGCACCGGTGTGTACTGGTAATACGGCATCCTCTGTTCCAAGAAACAATACATAAGAGCAAGCTCTTGATGAAGAATTTTGGCCACTTGGTTATGTCTGTGCAAGTACTCAGTGTTGGCAAGCGCTGAACACCCCGAAAGCACATGTCTGAGTGACTCGCCGGGATGACGACAAGCTCGACAGAAGTCGGGAGTGCCATCCTTCAGAATGTGCTTTCGGTAGTTGTTCGTCTTAACCACCTGATCCTGTATTGCACAGACAAAACCTTCGGTTTCCCCAAAGAGGTCCCCGAATCGCAGCCACTGCACGGAGGCCTTAACATCCACGTGAGGTGCGTGGAGCGCCTTGTAAAACCGTCCATGCAGCTCCTTCTCCATCCATACGGTCTCCCGGTCAGAGGTGCTAAGCACTACCGGTCTTCGCCATTCCTCTTTGGCCAGGGATAACGGGGTGAGACCTTTGTCACATACTACAACATCACCATGGATAGCGCTCTCCCTCCTCGTCTCAAAGTAGGTCCTGAGGCTGCACACCTCCCGGTTATGCATGGACTTGGCGCTTAATAGGCCTCGGCCACCACACTTCCGTGGGATGTACAGTCTCATGACCGACGATTTCGGGTGATGCATGCGATGGTGAGTCATAGTCGTGCGGACTCTTCTGTCCAGGGCGTCGAGTTCGGTCTGAGTCCATCTGAGCACGCCAAATGTGTACAAGAGAGTGGGCATGACCCAGCCGTTATAAGCTCGGACCTTGTTGGCGCCCGACAAGTAGCTCCGAAGAACTTTTGTCAGCCGTCCAAAAAAGACCTCGCAAACAGCCTGTTTCATATCCACCTCCTGCACCCCTATGCATTGTGACATGCCCAGATACCGGTAAGATTCAGCTTCGGAGAGGGTCTTGAAGTTAGAAAGCTCTAGGCTAATTTCAGCCGATTGCGTCACCTGTCCCCTATCTACATGCACGACCGCACACTTGTCCACTCCAAGCTGCATCCTGATGGAGCCGCTGAACTCAGTAGTGATTTTCAGCAACTCCATAAGGCGTGCAGGATTAGGTGCCAGCAGCTTGAGGTCATCCATGTAGAGAAGGTGGGAGACTTTAGTACCTCCTCTCCGAAACTGAAAGCCTGTCCCAGAACGCTCCAGCAGAGTGCTTAAAGGGTTCAAGGACAAGCAAAACCAAAGTGGGCTCAGACAATCACCCTGGAAAATACCCCTTCGTATCCGGATTCGGTCATCGGCACCCGTCGTCAGTCTCTCGCCCTGGAGACAAAGGATCGTACTCCATTGCCCCATGCATACTTCGAGGAAGTCTCGAACTGCACCGTCGATCTTGTACAGCTCGAGGACCCTCAGAAGCCATGAATGAGGCACCGAGTCGAATGCCTTCTTGTAGTCGATCCAGGCAGCAGAGAAGTTCCGACGGTTGCGTTTGACAAGCTGGCCCGCAACAGAGTCAATGATAAGGAGCTCCTTTGTGCCGCGGCTGCCTCCACGGCATCCGTTCTGAGCTGCAGACAAGATGTTAAATTCGTCAATATGACGAGAGATCTTGCAGCTCAGAACGGATGTCAGTGTCTTGTAGATGGAAGTCAGACACGTTATGGGGCGGTAGTTGGTAGGATCCGCGGTGTTGGTGGACTTAGGAGCTAGGTGAGTGATCCCAGTAGTGAAGAGGTTCGGAAGCGTCTTCCGCTCTATCGCCTCTTGGTATTGTCGAGCCAAGGTCGCATGGCATACCGAGAACCCTTTCAGCCAATAGTGATGCAGGCCGTCGGCCCCCGGACTCTTCCAGTTCGGTGCCCGCCGGACCGCATCAGCTACGTTCTCCGAAGAGATGGCGATCGGGTTCATCGGTTCGATTCTAGCACATGCTTCCTGAACCGCCGCAATCCAAGGCCCCTCCTCATGCTCCACCTCCCGTGACCATATATTTCGCCAAAAGGCGACGAGGTCAGCCGTATTCGGTTTTTGGGAAGTAGAGCATGGCGTCGGGTTTTCCAACTTCCTGTAGAACCTCTTCTGATCACTCAGGAAGAGGCGATTTTGCCGGAAGCGCTCAACTCTCTCAGAGTACCTACGAATGCGCTTCCCCCATGCCGCGATTCTTTGCTTCAGGCCGTCGATACGCTCCGTCAGTTTTTCAGCTACATCAGGCTGGTCAAGCCTGACGCCTAATCCATTAAAAGCTATTCTGACGGAGCGCACAATCCTTGGCCTAGTGTTGCCCGACCTGAAGCTTTGCAGTCTGCCAATGAGGGCCCTGGCCAGGCTGATACGGCGTTCTATTCTCTTCTTCCAGGCTGGTACGTCACTACTATTATTAGTAGTGCGTCCAGGCTCCTGGGTTTTGGCTCCAATGAAGCGGTGTACCGCTAGAGCGGCACCAAAGAGAATAGAACCCGTATCATCCAAGCCCAGACTGCCATCCAAATATGGAGGTAGCAGTCTGTTAGCTGCCTCAATGGCACCCCGCGTCGCAGCATTAAGAGGAAGACGGGAGAGTCGTGGCCTCTGTTCCAGAGGAGCGCTCCGGGTCTCGGAAATCGCCTCCTCCAAAATCCTTCTCATTTATTATTATTATTATTATTATTATTATTATTTTTGTTTATTCGTCAGTCGTCACTCGTTAAATAATGGCAAAATTGGACCTATAAAAAATTAGATTTAATTAAAAGTAAGAAAAACATAATATTGGTTTTAGTAATTTGTTTTTCAAATTACGTATTACATAATCTCATTATTTTTTAATTTTGTTTTCCATATCAGCTAGTTGATAGTCATCTCAATTAGAACGAGAAGCAACACAGTAGTACGAAATAATGTTACTACATTATAAATAATGTTAGGGGCCGTCCATAAATTACGTGAGACAATTTTGTCGATTTTTGACCACCCCCCTCCCCCTTGGTGAGATTTTGCTCGACCCCCTCCCCCCTTACTCTAATCTCGCGTGAGATTTTTGAAAATGAGTACTGATGTTTCCACCTCCAGACTGTACTGTACTGTACTGTACTCAGTAATTAAATGCAGAGTAAAATTTTTATACTTGTCACTTATGCAGCTACCCACAAAATAACTATATATATTAGTCTAAAATATCTTCTCTATGTATATATATTAGGATAAAAGTGGTCAGTTTGGACTCTCGTCTCAGGGACTAGAGATATTAAGTCTAGTTTTAAGTACTTATTTACTTTTGCTGTGTAAAAACGTCTGTATGTTACAATAAAATATATGAAAAGAAAAGGGTATAGGCGCATGTAAGCCTGTAGATGTGAAAAAAAAAAAATTAAATTGCGTGTACTAGCGTACACTCGTAAGAAATGAAACTTATAATAAAAACAGTTTACTTTTTATACGATCGTAATTATATGAGTCCTGTGTTTGCGTTCGGACATATTTATGTTCGAATTACCTACTCACTATAGAATACATCATACAATAACTGCAAACTTCTATATAGTGATACTTAATTTCACTCAAGAATCTTAGAGATTGCTAGCGCAGTGGCTGCCAACGTGAATTGAATTTCGTACATCGCTCGAGAGCTGCAAGTTCAAAACCCTGCGAGAGCCACATTTTGTAGCATTCAAAATTTGATATTTGATTTATTTAGTTTAACTATTTATTTATATATATAGGATTTCATCTACTACCACTCGGAATCTTCCTTGCGTATGTGTTTATTGAAAAACGACTGAAATACGCAATAATCAAGAACAAGATGGCGCGTAACGCAAGATGGCGCGTAACGAAAAAATCTTTTCAACCCCGATAAAGAAGTTTCACTTCAATAATGTGTTAGTTAGAAATGGAATATTTTAATTAATTTAATAATATTATTTACTAGATAGTCTTGAGTTTACAGTGCAGTAGTAAACAAGTAGTAATGTAACCAAAATGTAGGCTTAACATCTGTGATGTAAATATATTTTATATAATTTGATTGTAAACATTTCTCATATATTTATATAAACAAATTAATATTGACTGGTTTTTAGTAGTGCGTAAATTAATAACTATGTTATACTGATGTCGTAATATTATAAAAGTGTACATACTCTCTAAACATGAATCAGTGGAATTTTCATTAATTACGTTAGTGAAACTGTATTCACTAAATATCAGTGAATTTCAATAACAAGTTAGTTCAATACTTAGTAATACACATAAAATATTCAATGATCAAATCAGTGAACTCTGATATTCACATATTCATACATTGAATAGTCACTAATTCTACGTGGTACGATTCTCATATTGATAAAAACTGAATAGTCACTTATAATTAGTGAAATTCCACTAATTCATGCTTAGAGAGTATCGTTAGATTCCTAAAAAAATAACTATGGTGATCCAGTAATTAACTCAAGTCTATTATATTTACTACTTACATTAAAATACATTAAACATGTTGTATAATCACGTTACACTGAATCCTACATCCGCCGGATACACGGCCCATTTGACACAACACCTTGGACAGCGCCCGAACGGTCAACTTGACCCCGTGGGTCAAGATGACCCCGTGCTCTTCGAACCTGTTGTTTCACAAATCGAAACACATTAAATTTACAAAGGGAAAAAATGTACGTTTCAATTAAACAAGGAATTAATTTATTTATGAGTGGTGTTTTATAATAAATAATATTAAATTTTTATTGTTTGTTATTCTACTACTATTGTAAATGCGAAAGTCTGGATGAATATTTATTACTTAATTACACAATCAAACATCAAATCAAACAGCTCAACGGATTTGGATGAGTCACAGGTTAGAATGAAACCTACTTGACTTGGATGAAAGAGACAAATAGGTTATAATCTGGAATGACATTAGGCTACTTTTTATCCCGGATAATGTACAGTTCCCGTGGGATGGAGATAATTAAAACTGCTACCGTCCTCATTGGTGGAGCTCACCACGTCTCCCGAACGGTCGACAACATATAGGCGCATACAAAACTTTGTTATTTACTGTTTCCTTGGGTGTTGTATTTCTATAGAATCTATTTACATCAGGGTCGTCTTTGGAGATCATGGGGCCCTAAGCCCGGATAAATTTGGGGCTCCTAATATTAAAATCAAATCGCAATCCCTGAAACCACCAACTCAACGCTCAACTCACTGGGAGTTGGAAAATTATCAAATTTGATGGGGCCCCTAGAAGCCCGGGGTTCTAGGCCCGGGCCTCGTGGGCCTCTATACAAAGACGACCCTCGAATTACATACATGCGAGTTGTTGATTTGTTTCAGATTTTAAATATACACCATTACAAAGTTACACTATCGCGAATTAACATAGGCTGTAAAAAATAATTATCAGGCTGTGACTCACAGAAGTAATAAAAAAATAGTCACAATCACTTGGACTACTCGTAATGTGACGGATATCAAACAACAAAACAGGTGAAACCGTAAGTACGTCTAGTATTAAATAATATCATTGAGAACTCAGTAAAAAAGTAGAGATAATACTTTTGCGAGTTTTTTTTTTTTACCTAAACTGTAGGTACAGGTACCTTGAAATACTTTATAGAATAAAATACTTTATAATATGAGGTCAGAATTAAAAATGAAATGTTACTGTCAAAATGTATGTTACAATAAATTGTTTGATATAGTCGTTCAGTTGAACAGCTAGTCCTATTATTTATCAATACTGCTAGTTTTGCAGTTGAATCATTATGACATTAAAAACATACCACATAACGGCTGAATTATCGTTAGTAGAATTTGATTCAGATGTAGCTGGCTTCCGTGCCATATTCGTTGCGCTTCGTCGGTTCGGGCATCTTAAAAAGTCTAACAGTAACCTATAATCGTCTTCATACCATACAAGTACCTACTCGTCCACTGCAGGCTGGACATATTGCTCACCAATGTCATGACATTGAGCTCGATCTTCAGCTCTCCATTACCATCCACTGCCAGTCACTTTGCGATATATGCGTATACAATAACCTAAGCCTAACCTAACCTAATTTTTGTAAGTTATATTTTATTATTTAATTTTGTAGGTATATTAGCTATATAATATACATATATATCAGATAATTAATTTATGTAAATTTAATACTAGGATAGTATGGTTTAAATTGACATTCAACTTTTTAGCGAAGCAAGGTTTCATTTTAGGTACTGTTTTAGTCCTCAGCTAATTAACATGGCATATTTAAGTTAAGTCACATCATTCAATGATAGGGCTAGGCATTTTACTAAGCGGATGTATTGACCAGTTGACTGCAACATATATATGATAATTTATAGCTATGTATTATGTATCTTTCACATTAGTATATTTATGGAAAATTTTACATACCTAAAATTTTAGTTATGTAAACAATATGTGAATATATTAAAATATAGGTGTGCTTATAATTTAATAAAGCTTATAAGTTTGTTTGTTTGAATACTCTAATCTCACATAAAATAAGATAAATTAAAAATAACAAAAATTTTCAAAAATTGATAGAAATTTAATCTGGTATAATGCGGGACACAGCTAGTTTAAAACGTTACCCAATAAATAATCAAAATTCAATATAAGTTCTTCTATAACATCGTTTAAGTATAAATTAATCTTTCTTTAGTTGCAATGTACAAGCTTTTTTAACTATGTAAATTTAACAGTATGTCGATTTGTGAAACAACACGCTCGAAGAGCACCGGGTCATCTTGACCCAAGGGGTCAAGTTGACCGTTCGGTTACCGTCCAAGATGTTCTGTCAATTGCGATTCAGTGTAACGAGATTTAAAAACATGTTTAATGTCTTTTACTGTAACTAGCAAATAGAATAGACATTAGTTAGATCAAAGTATTCTGTCAAATAGTCTGTGTATCCGGCGGATGCAGGATATAGCGTGACGAGATCTTAAAACGTGCAATGATACTTTAACCGTCTTACTTATAAAAATCACGTTAAGTAATATTTAGCCACCGTTTAGTTAATCCACTCATAAGCTATAAATCAAGGATTAACTTTTGTTTACTTATAAACATTGACTAGCTGTTACTTAGTTAAGAAACGAACAAAGAACGATACATAGATGGTTGGCACAGATTATAGCCAAAATAATCGATTAGATAGAGAAATTGAATGAACGAAATTGTTAAAAATAATATTCAAGCGACATCTATTAACATTATAGAGAAAACTCTAGCTCGATATTGTAGTGAGCCACTACTAGTGACCCACTACTAGTGACCTCTATTGACAGGAACTTGGATCAATATTCTAATTTCTAATCATTTTTATTTTGATGGGTAGTAGTCGGATCCTCAATTACAAAATTCAACAAAGCTTATTAAATATTAAATTAATAAATTTACTTCAGATATAGCCTAATTTAAATTATGTTATTATAATTAAAATTAGGTACCTCTAAATATCTGTATTAAACAGACAGATAACGCTAATTTAGTATATATTAATTTTTATATAGAGGAAATTTCATTCTAAATCTCTTCTTACTAACAAACAAACGCAAGAAAGTAGATCAGATGTCGTCATAGAACAGCTGATTTATGTGAAATCCGCCATCTTGCCGCTCAACGAGGGTTAAACTATGTCTCGGCAGGGTTTAATTTTGACAGCGATTTACGCATTACTTAACGACTTCTTAACGCTAAATAGTGTTTATGAGTGAGGTTTTTGCTGATCAGTTGTTAAGCAATGGATTAAATATTAAGAAACGTTTATGAGTAAGACCGTAAATGTGTAGAAATGGCGCCATATATCATAATAATGACGAAATCAGCGCAATTGTGCGAATATAACTAATATTGCTACGCATTCTTTTGTCAATTTTCCTTAACCGACCAGCGCGAGTTTATTTTTTTGATATGAATCGTCAACCTTTTAGTAGTCTATTAACCGCCTGGACTAGTTCTAACTTACTGCCATATAAGGGAGCCTCTTCACCATATAGGAAAAGAATAGATTATATTAATTAATTTTTGCTTGCAGCCTAACTCCTTTGATTTCTACTGATGTTGAATATAATATGCTTTCTAAGAGTTTTTTTATACTGTCTCATTGGCTTGAGATTGGCGACTTCAAACAAACGAACAAACATTTTTTTTTATTTATTGATTCAGCATGCTGATGTAAATGTATTTAAACCTTTGAGGGCAGATTGGAAAATTCAACACCACATCAACCAACATCTGTGGTGTCTCAACCTCCGATAGGATCTCATTAAGAGTGAGGGCGCTTTATGGCGTATCACCTATTCAATAGGATTTATAATGCTTAAAGTAAAATTTTAATCTGTGAGATAAGTTTTATGTTAAGCGCAATTGAACAAAGTCTTTTAATTATTTGAATATTTTTTGTGTAAAGTGTTTTCGAAAGCGTATTCTGTTATTAAATTTAACAGCTAGCCTTGTCTTTGTATAAGAAAGTGGAGATGTATAGGTACTTAAGATTTTATGTTAAAATGTTATTTTCATCATCATTAAAACAGCCATTGGATGTCCACTGCTGAACGTAGGCTTCCCCCATCGACCTCCAAATCGACCGGTTCAAAGCAGCCTCCATCCAACGGCTTCCGGCGACTTTCCTCAAATTTTCTGTCCATCTCGCGGATTGCCGTCCGACGTTGCGCTTGCCAGTACGTGGTCTCCACTCCGGAACTTTTCTGCTCCATCGGGCGTCAGTTCTGCGAGTTATGTGCTCTGCCCACTGCCACTTAAGCTTGCAAATCCGTTGGGCTATGTCGGCAACCTTCGTTCATCTGCGGATCTCATCATTTCTGATTCGATCTCGTAGAGAAATACCAAGCATAGCCCTTTCCACTGCACGCTGTGCGACTTGGAGCTTGTTTAAAAGACCGATTGAGAGAAAATGTTATTTTACTAGAGACTAAAACAACGGTACACGTCCAACTTCTGGACAAAGGTCTTATTAGAAAACGTGCTATCCGATACACGTTGGGGAGACCAACAAAAACATACACCTAAACCAAAAACAAATATTTGCACAAATATAAATATGCCTCGAGCGGGACCGCCGTTGAAGATTACTCGCACCACTGGACCAGTACGGTTATCAAATTATTCGTATAATTTGTGCGAAAACATATTCAAGATCAAATTTATTTCTCGCCTGAGATTGATTTATTTGTGAAGTACGGAACCGTAAATTAAGATACCCACTTTCTGTTACATAACACTGGCTGTTAGGTACTCGTAACTCAGCCTGCGTAAAATAATTGACGGCCGGCTGGTCGAGTGGTCAGGCAACTAGACACTTTACGCAGCGGTCGCGGGTTCGAATCCCGCCAGGTGCAGATAATCTGTATGACGAATATAGATGTCTGCACCGGGTCATGGATGTGTATTTATGTATATATGTATTTATATATTAAATTTATTTCCGTTCCTAGTACCTGTAACACAAGTTCTTACGAACTTAGCACGGGGCTAGGTTAACGTGGTGTGATTGTTGGTTAATATTTATTTATTTATTATTTATAATTATTTCGACTAGACTGTATTATTCTTTCAAATCATCTACTCGTATTGTACCGCCTTCAACAGGCCCTCTTCAAATCGAATAAAAAATCACTTAATTCAAGTAGGCAAAAGCACTTATGAATCTTCATTGTACCGTAATATATTATATGTTAAGCACCGGATTAGGAATTTAGTTTCTCTCGAGAAGAACAAACATATCTATACGTATCTTACGTATGGGTACTCTTAAAAAATTTTCAATTTAATAATAATTATAAAATCATATTGTCCTGCATAAAAACCAGTGCTATTAAACTTATATATATATTTATTATTTGTATATTCTTGTGTTCAATATATTTTTTAATTAATTTTATAAACTAACTACGTCAAATCATTTCGTCACGTCAAATCGTTCTGGGTTTTTATTATAAGTACACACGAATACTTCGCTCTAGAAAGCAATTATTTATGTTACGAAATCGGACATATTGCCCACATTTCGTATATCTATGTAACGTAAATAAAACTATAATTATTAATTGCAATAGAGGTCCATTTTGCTGTATTACCTAGAGTCCTCATTATTTGAAAAGGACCCAGGGTTCCTAGTAATCCTAGTAAGTCAAAGACGGTCCAGGCTCTTACAATAGGTACAGGTGGTAAGATCTTTCAAAATCTATTCTCACTAAGATATTTATCACAACGACATTATTAAAACGATCAAATCCAATAATTATGATACCAATGATTGATCGTTGATCTACAATAATTGTGACACAATTATGATAGGAGACTCTCGTAGCAATGTGGTCGACACGACGTATAGGAATAAAAAAAAAATTGAGATATGATATGCATAACTCAGTCTGCAAATATATTTGTTTCTGTAATTACATAGTTAAACATAAAATATTAATATGGCGGAGGTGTGAGATCTTACATAAATTAAAGGTTTCAAAACGAAATACGAAACTATTATTTCCGTTCCCATATTTAATAGTATACAGATAGATTTTAACGACTTCAACTTTTACTTCTTTATTGTCTTGTTATTTTTGCGCTTAGATTTAATGTTTTCCTTTATTTCCCTTTATCCACTACTGGACGATACTCGCTGTTTACGCGCCTTATACGTCATAATGTGATGTTTTATAGCCTATAACTTTCTCCTGCTTCCAAGGCTTCTTAGAACCGGTCGCTCTGGAGGTCAATGGGGGAGACCTACTTTTAGCAGTGGACATCATATGCCTAATTTGATGATGATGAAGATAACTCTCCTCGGTAAATAGTCTTATTTAAAAATATGCATTCAATTAGGAACAATTCTCACATAGTAGGTACGTTCAAACGAACTAACAATCTCTTCAACTTGGTATTAATAAAGAACATCAGTCAAAATGATGAATTTAATAATATTTGTTAATGAAAATTATATCCGCGAAAGCTGGAAGCTTGGAGCTTTTAAGCTTAAATCTCGCCTCAATTAGTGTGTTACCGCGAAATGAAATTGGCGCCATTTACCAGCCGCCTCGTTAAATTTTATTACGTTTATATTTTACTCAATCCTAGAAATTTAGTTTACTGGCCTTAAGGCCAGTATATTCGAGCGTTGTAGGTATTTAGCGCTACCTCCCTCCCCGCGCGACTAGTTACGCGAAGTCTCAGATCAAATGAACTCTCGATGACCCCGCGCGCGGCGACGGCGCACGGAAATAATTAAATATATAATTTAACAGTAACTTACTAGGTTTTTTTTTACTTTAGGTTATTTCATAATTCAGTTTTGTTTTCGATCCTGAAGGCACAGTATAAAATGCAACATAAACATTTAATACCTAAGAGAAGTAGATAAAAACCATTATTTAATTTTTTATGGGTTTATAGCTAAAAAAAAAATTTACTATTAATATTTTAATTTATATTAATTATCAGTAATTTTTTTTTGTTAATTAATACACTTTACAACATTTAATACCTAAGAGAAGTAGATTTAAACTTTATTTCTTCTCTTAGGTATTAAATGTTTATGTTCCACCTATTACTGCCACCAGGGCCCTGCGCTGGGGCTCCCAAGCGGCGCATTCCTCCAGGGTGTGACGCGCCGAGTCGATTGGCGCGCTACACTCGTGGCAAAATCAGGGGTGGCTTCTCGCCTAGCGATTTGGTGCAGGTACTTACCGAAGCAACCGTGCCCGGTAAGCACCGGCGACAGCCGAAACGTAAGGACCCTATGCCGCCTGTTGACCCAGCGACGAAGGTGAGGACGTCGCTCTGTCCATTGCCTGTCTCAATTCGTTGTCGGCACCTCGCAGGTTAGTCCCATTGTCGGACCAGATTTGAGCAGGTTGTCCTCGTCGAGCTTTCATTCTTCTTAAATTCATTATCACTGAGTCTGTGCTCAGTGACGTCGCTATCTCTAGGTGGATCGTTCTTACAGTGAGGCACGTGAATACTGCCACGTAACGTTTCTGTTGGCTGCGTCCCACGGTGACTGTTAATGGTCTGAAGTAGTCTCGACAGAGTTCTATAAACTGTAGCACTCGAGCCGTCGTGTAGCGGAGTCTGTTCCAGCTGGAGTACCGTGTGCAGTCTGGTAACCCTTCTTTGAGTCGCGGCTGTTTACGATCGGTGACGTGATGAGTTTTTTCTTCGCCTGTAGGTTCGGTTGACGACGACAAGGCGGACGTTTCCGTGGGCCAGGTGGACTCCGGATGATAAGGAAATTCAGGACCTGTGTACTATCTGTGACCACTGCTGAATCCCGCTGGTACGTCCCGCGCCGCGTCGTCGGCTACGTTTAGCCTGGTTGGGACCCATCGCCATTCGCTGACCGTCGAAGAATCTTCAATTGCCGCTAGCTGCTAGCTAGCCGCTGTTAGGTGAAAATACTAATATAACTTATTGAAATTTTGGATATGCTAATATATCGGTCTAAGATATCGATGACAATCATTATATTCTAGCTAAAAATAGATTGAGTGTTCATTAAACTTACGAGTACTTATCTGATCGCTTTTCTAAGCTTACGTAGTTCACGTCTAGATATTTTCTTTTTATTTCTAGTTTTATTCCCCATTTTATATCTACACTACACTGCTATACAGTAAAAACACTTCCAACGTTGTTAGAGTACTAACTAAACTAATCTAATAAAATAATCAATAATAATCTATACTAATAGATAAAACTGAAGAGTTTGTTTGTTTGAACGCGCTAATCTCATGAACCACTGGTTCAAATTTAAAAATTCTTTTTGCGTTGGATAGTCCATTTACTGAGGAAGAATTTAAGCTATATAACATCACGCTACGACTAATAGGGGCTGAGTAATAATAAGAAATGTTACAAAAACGGGAAAAAATAATCTTTTTTGAGAGCTTCCGTTGCGTCCTTTATTATTTCTCTTCTCAAGACATTTTTTAATTATAGTTCCACTTTTAAAGTAAATATAACATCACTCTTTTACTGTAAATTTTCGAAAAAAAAAACTCAGTAATATGTTGAACGACCCAAGAATCAAACCTGAGACCCCTTGCTCGGCAGTAACGCTTGGTACCACTGGACCAACGAGGCGAAAATATTTAAGTACGTTTTTCCCTCAAATGAACGCGGGTGAAACCGCGGGGCACAGTTAGTACTAAATAAAATTATCCAATCTATTTCTCAAACCACACTATCCATTCTCTGAGGATAGAGAGGTTCACTGGCGCTCGAATTCCTAAGAGACAAGACCGGACCCTATACATCGGTTTTCACACAAGAGGAAAAGAAGACGTTGATAGACAAGGGATACGGCACCGGACAGGGATCGAGCGTCATGACTATCCACGAGGCACAGGGACAGACACGCGAGGCAGTCATCATCGTCCAGACAAAGACTAGGAGGCTGCGGATTCATGACAGTGTTCCGCATGCTGTGGTCGCGGTGACCAGGCACACAAAGACCTGTGTCTACTACACCGACGACGGTGGTGATGCAATCGGTCGTTTTGTCGGCCTCGGTGAAGGCCACAACAAAGGAAATACTCGAGCACACCCTCAAGATGGCTATACATAAAAGAGACACCGCCGTCATTGAGGATGTGCTCGAACAGCTTCCCTCGGGGGATGGCTGCGGCAGAGTCTCCAATAAATAATACAAAAATAAAGAGCCCAAATGTAAATGTAGACAAGCCGTAAAAATGTGGTGGCTGGTATGTATGTACTAACAAGCAATGAAATATTAGATTATATTAGATCAAGGAATAAACGCATGTACATAGAAAATAAGAAACATGATGTAAATAGATGTAAGAAAAAAAAAGACAAAATAAAATTATATATATATATATATATATATATATATATATATATATATATATATATATATATATATAATATATATGTGTGTGTGTATGTATATGTATATGTATGTATGTGTGTATATTTGTATATGTAAATTATATTTGTAAATAAAGATTATGTTTATTAAAAATGATTATATGTATGTCAATATGATTATATGTATTAAAAATTATAATAATAATAAATAAATAATGGTCAGTATACGGACTCGCGTCATAGAGATCCTGACAATAAGTTTAGCTAATGTAAGTCTAAAATAGTACGCATGAAACTATATTAACAATCTTATACATTTAATTAAAAAAAGGCACGGGCAAATATAAGCCCGTGGATATTTTTGTTATAAAAAAAATCCAATCTTTAGAGGGGGGGGGGACGCCGCCAGACAGCAGAGATACAGATCCTACTTCGATGACGCCTCGCAGGCAACTAAAGCGAGGCGCGCGGGCCGTTTTCTTATATAATTTAAATATTTAATATTTAAAAAAAATAGAAACATTTATTTAAAAAAGTAACCGTTAAATGTTCTACTAAAAGTTATTACCTATTTTTACATGTGAATATTGTAACTTAAAATCTGATATTCTTCGAATACAACTCGAAAAATAATCAAAAACATCCTTTCTTTATGTTTTTTTTTTATCGAGTCAAGTTACAATTATCGTGTTTTGAACCGTTGAATAATCAAGAACGTTTGTTAAACTATAACATATATTTTTAACGGATCAAAAAAATGAATATTACTATGTTTAAAACTCTATCAAAAACAGGTGATTTGGGATATACTGGCCTTAAGAATTTTAGTTTTAATAAGGTGGAATTTTATTTATATTTATTATATAATATTATATACTTTGAAGCAGTTTTTAAAAAGACACATTAAAAATATTTTACTATGAAAGTTAGTAAATAAAAAAAAAATCATTATGCAGCTACGAGTATATTTGTTATAATTTGTTAATGCCCTAGTGAGTATTACTATCAGTACTTGCGACAGGAAAAGAAGAGAAGAGAGTTCATAAATAAGTTTTAAATATACATATTAAAAAAAAATAAAAAAAACAAGTACGAAAAGACTAATACGAAAAAGTTTTTTTTTTTTTTGAGATATTTAGTTAGTTGCTTTATCTTCTAAAACTTTTTACATGTTTTTCGTAATAGCGTCCGAATAGAGACAATCGCTTAAACAATCTTGTATGAATGATTACTAACCCATTATGTTCTTATTCTGGTTTGAGCGAAAGCGTCTAAATAAGGTTATGCGTTCACTGTTTATAGAGCGCGATGTAGAGCAGATTTATAAATGTGTACCCTGTGTAACAATTATGATAATATGGTAATAAAGATCGCCTGTTTTTTGTGTTACTTAATATAATTGATGTGAAGAGTTGGTTTGTTTAAATCTGGCAATTATGAGTTTTACCAGTTTAAAAAAAAAAATTCTTTTTTTTTTTCAAATGTAAATAGTTTTGTTAATTTATTTATTTATTTTACTTTTAAAAGTGCATTGGACTCGTATAAAACTAGGAATGTATCACTAGCGCGTTAGTGTCTCTATATATCTAGAATGGCCTTTAAGTAATGTTTTAGTTTAAATTTAACCCTTTGTACCCAAACCATTTTTAGTATGGGTATTCAGCTACCCAAAAGTAGTTTTATTTTACTTATCAATTAATTTTACTTATCAGTATTTTCACATAACAGAGCACCAAAATATTTGCTACGATTTTGCCAGAAACTCTATATTCTACAGACTGAAGGATTATATTGTCCACTATTTGGTATATACTGTACTAATCTCACACCTAGGAAAAAAAATTTAAAATTCTTGCAAATATTTAAGGTATAATTATAATTTAAGGTATATATTATAATTCATAAATATAAAGGGTCGTGCTACACCTCGTTACCGAACTCTAAAACTTAGTCACGTAGTATCAAATTTACTATAACGACTGTATAGAAAATGTAATTATGTATGTATATTTATTAGTATTTGTATATTTATTTATGTAATATATGTACGTATATTAATGTAAATGTATTTATATTATGATTAAAAGCTTGTGTATTTATTTTATTTTTAAGTTAAATTCAGCACCACACTATATATTACATATAATATATAGTGTGTGATTTTGTTTCCAAACCCGTAAGGTTGTCTGGAAGAAATCGCTACTAAGCGATAAGATCGCCTTATTGTGCATCTAGATATTAACTTTTTCTTCATGTAATTGTGTTTTGTATTTTTTTTTCTCTATGGTATGCAATAAAGAATATATTATTATTAAAACTGAGTCACGTAATCGAACTCTCATTATCTAACAATGATTGTACATAATGTACTTAACGTACGCTTTGACGTACCACTTCAATGGTCAGCTTTCTAAAGATAAAAATCGCAATCATTGCATATTATAGCTTCGTACAGTAGCGAGGCAGCTTAATTGAAGTTTTAACTCATTTTGAATTTACCTTAAGTAAGTCGTTTATAGTATTTTGTGCTTATTTCAGTCGTATTATTTCTCCCTTTTTTTTTTCAAAGAATAGTTTGTAGTGGTAATCATTGACTTGGATATACGAATTTCAAATTCACGATGTTATCGCTTATGAAAATAAATACTTAATATAACTCAAGGGTCATTTTGTATGTTGTAAGGAAATTAGGTATGAGTCCATCAGTAGAACATTGTAACGGACGGTTAGAGAATAAAAAATTCTAACTCTACCGCACGGTTTTACCCTCGTAACTTTCGATCCCATGGGAACGTCGGGATAAAAATAAAGCCTATGTATTGTTCTGGTTCCCCAGTTGTTACGTACCAAGTTACATTAAAATTGGTTTTCTAGTTATCACGTGAAAGAGTAACGAACAATCATTCACACTATTTATAATATTAGTATGATTATCAAACAAAACATGCATGTGTTAAAAAAATCCGTCGTCTAACCACACAAACAAACACACAAACACATCTACAAATAATAGATATTAGAATCAAAACAATCTCAATTCAAGTTTATTATAATTACATAATACACACGTACGTAATTGTAAATAAATACACATTATAATCTCAGTTATAAAGTTTCACTCGTTACACAATTATATTAATTCTGTATCATTTGTCAAAACGCAAGATAGAGAGAGAGAGAGAGAGAGAGAGCTGGCCAGTTGAAGTGGTCGCGGTGCGATGGGGATTACCCATAGTCCATAAATATTATGTAGGTTAAAAGAAAACCGAATATGTATAATATGGTCTTGTGTGTGCTTGAGTGTATGTCTGTGTGTGCGTGTGTGCGTGCGTGTGCGTGCGTGTCTGTGTCTGGGTGTGTCGTATATGTATTAACATTATAAGATTTTAAATTAACATGGTTATTTTTATTACTACAATTTTATCTACGAATGTCTGTCTCGTGAACAAGACATTCGTAGATAATGTCGAAATATCGAGCTCCACCAAACAAAAATAAAAAACATGGTAAATATCCCGCTTTAAATAATTGTATGTATTACAATTTACAATTGTTTTTAGAAGTTGATATAAAATACGACATACATGTGGTGTATAATAAAGTTGTAGCGTATTATATAATCTTTTTTCTTCCGAGTCATGAGACATTCTTATAAAATAATCGTTATGGATATTGCATAATAATGTATATACTATATGCGTGTTTATAAATAAATAAATAAAAGTTATGTATTCATCTATCGGAGTATAATAAAATATTATTTTCGTTACAAATGTGTGATTTTAGTTAATTTAACTGTACCTAATTTTATTATGTAGTTTAAGAATTTTTTATTTACTAGAGAGTTATTTTGTTAATTATTTCATGGTTCATTGAATTGTGTTGTGTTTAATTTTTTTTTCAAAATCAATAGGTAGCTGGAAATAACCAGCTATAAAATTAAGTTCTGATCACCACTTCTGATCTTTCTGTGATCATCGCTAACGCCTCGCCATGTACACGTGACAACGATTGTTACGTTGAAGGAAAATTATTCGACATCGCACATTAGGCAGAGATTCGACCAAAGCGGAGACGAGACGAGCGGCGCGAAGATGTGTTTAAATAACCAATAGAATTTCGTTATTCACACACCTCGTCTCCCCTCCGCTTCAGTGGATACCACTGAACGAAATTCTATTGGTTGTTTAAAACACATCTCTGCACATCCGTCCGAGTCCGGGCCTTAGGGTGCCTGTACAGTGTAGGGGAGACCGGGGATGGTTGCCTATAGGGGTAAGTAGACTAATCCAAAAAAACTCGTCACTGGTACGAGTGTTGCGTCTTCCTCTCACAGTCGTGTATTACGCTTCGCACCCCGCTAATTTGTCCAAAACACCACATCGCGGGTACACTTCGTTTTGGAGCAGTGACATGTTTTTTGTTTTCTTACAGTGAAAGTAAAATTTCTACATTGCATATTTTTTTACCTGATGCCTACACATTTTGTGGAAATCATTTTTTTATTAATCAGAGTATTTAATGAGTACATATTAATCAAATCTCATGTCTTATTTTTCATGTCGATGACAGTGTCAAGGTTAACCATGCCTAAAAAACAAAAAAATGGGTTTCGGGGTTGGTAGACCTATTTCTTTCGGGGTTGGTTGAATAAGTTAGTCAACCAATCATATGGATAAGAAACAAAAACAAACAAGAAAAGAAAGTTTTAAGAAAAGAAAAAAGAGACAACCTTGCTCTACAGAAGACCAAAATTGAACAAGAAAAAGGAAAGGTAAAAGAAAAAGGATGGAAAGGAAAAATGAAATTAAAAGCAATAAAGACAGGTGAGGGAAATAATGACGATGCTGCGAATTCAGATGACGTAATGACGCAAGTACGGTTTGCTTTACTGAATTGAATCTTACGCTGATAGTTTTCCTGGCGAACAATGGATCCAGCGCATAACTTGTAAGTTATAGGCATATTCCAAATGTAAAAGTATAAATATGTAATATTTATTGAATGCAAACATTGTATTTCTGCTATTGAAGACTGATTATATTTATAATTTTCTGTAAATAAAAACGAACATGATACTGACAATAAGGTCGTTGATTTATTTACTAACATTAGAAAAGTTACATAAAAAATGTTAATAAATTATTTATTATTATTTTTTTCAAAAATAAAACTTGATGATTTTGTTAATAGCTCTATTAGAAATGTGTATATCTGATAAAATTTTGTTTTAAGATGTTTATCTTAAGCTGTTCAGCTCAATTATATTAAGATAAAGGTTTAATTATTTCCCTCTTCTCATGATTTAAGATTTATTGTTAAATAAGTCTACTTACCCCGGGCATATAGTCTACCTACCCCGGACCAGGGGTACATTGACTAAGATTTTGTGTCCTGTAAAATGTCTTATATCTTCACCATTATATTAAACTAAGACCTAGATATTATATTTTGTATTAGTTTAATAGTTTTACTATCGACTAATGTGGTTTTATTTTGTACTTATATTAAAACACAAAAAATATGTATGATTTAGTTAAAAAGTAGTCAACCATCCCCGGTCTCCCCTACATTGAAGCGGAGCGAGGCTGCGGAGCGGAGAGACGGAGAAATGTTAACCAAATCGGATTGCAAAAAATCCCTTCCGTTCCAGTGGACAAGGGCTATTAGTTAATATATCTCCGTTTCTCCGCTCCGCAGCCTCGCTCCACTTCAATGGACAGGCACCCTTAATCCTCCGATTGAGGTCTAATCCTTCACTAATAACTAAATTTGTTTGTTTCTTTCTTTCTTTAATATGTATAATGTAGAATAGTTCTTCGCCTGTTTCATCAGTTCAGTTTAGTGTATTTTAAAACAAGATAAAAATTATTAAGGTAAATAAGATTAAGTCTATCTTAGAAATGCTTAAATTGTATACCGAGTAGAAGCTAAAAAAATGTATTCAAACTTGAGTGTGTAAAAAATATTTGATTAAAGATTGAAAATTTTAACTAAAAAATAGAAACTGAAAATGTTAACTACCTAATAACTAGTGGAAACTGAAAAAAAAATATATTATTGAAATAAAATGTAGTTTACATTGACCCTAATTCATGTTAAATTTAAAACAACTAATACTGGTTTTATTAATATTATTAATACGTGTTATAAGAATTGAGGAAAACCATTTGGAGTTTTATCTTGAGACCCATGACTTATTTGCATATGAAATGCTCGTTGTGAAGTTTAATATTGTTATTCTATTCAGGGCCTGTTTTACCGGCTGCTGATAAAGCTATGTGACGTATAACGGTATCCATTAGATAAAAGTTTATGATCATACTTTTCTTTTTCACCATCGAACTTCACTTTATCTTTCAGATATTTTTATTCGCAACCTGTGAAGCCAAAACCTGTTTGCCAAAAACCAACGTTTTAACGCTAATCTAATACATATTTTTCTTCGGTAGATATATTTATTAAGGTAGGTTATTGTATATAAAACATGGATGAAACAACGCCCCTGGTCTAGCTTGTAAAGAAAATTAAATCGTACGCTTCGTGTGTGTATGTCAAGGGTCGGTTTCGTAATCCGAGTTAACTTCGGTCCTTACGAGAATAATACAAGATTTATCTCAAGGGTCCGGTGATGTAAGGTTTCTTGACTAAATACGATCCCTTACGTATCATTGAATACAAGGAAAATGCTCAAAACTAACTTAAAAACCGCGTAAAATATTTCACGTTGAAAAAATATATCAAGAAATATTCATTATGATTTAACATTTATTACCCGACTGCGATAGATGGAGGGGTATGTTTTTCAAGTGTATGTATTTATGTATGTCCATTTCTTTGGCACGCCCTACAGCCCCAACGGCTGGACGGTTTTTGACAGAGGTGTCGTTGGATTTGTCTAAATTGTAGTAGTAACATAGGCTATATAAATTTTCAAAATGGCGCCCGCAAATGGCGGAATGAGGGGGGGGGGGGTTGAATTTTTTTTCTTACTGTAGCAATATGGGTAATTGGGTATCAAATGAAATTTAGTAAATTGTTTTATTCTTTTTAGTTTATAATAAGAGTATTTTACGCAGTCGGGTTTTTTGTTTTTTTTTAATTAAGCATACTTGTTTTCTATTAAACGTCAATATTAGACTTCATGTAGGTACAACTGACTTCTATAGA
The DNA here is from genome assembly GCA_036937285.1 of Euphydryas editha. Taxonomy (NCBI): domain Eukaryota; kingdom Metazoa; phylum Arthropoda; class Insecta; order Lepidoptera; family Nymphalidae; genus Euphydryas; species Euphydryas editha. The sequence continues at coordinate 1,312,673 of JAUPFZ010000013.1, read as the reverse complement.
TATAACAGATACATATAAATATATTGAATTTCGATTTTAATCATGTTATTTATGTATTTCATATTTTTTGCTTATTGTTTCTCTCCTAAGTCGTGGTGTGATTTTTGTGGTATATAGGTAGGTATCATAGCATACATGATTTAAATTAAATATATATAATAGTATATTTCATAACGCTTATTGTAATTCAAACAGAAAATTTTGGTTAGTAATTTTTTTCATTATCTTAGTAAAACTTAATTCCGAATATGTATTGAAAATTTACGAAATTTGAGATTCAATTCTACTACACAGAACCATAAAATTACTACTTACGTACTTTGGCTATAACAAGATGTAATATTAAAACAAATACGTATTAAAATAGCAATACAATACAAGGTTTTTGTAATTTTAGTATGCAATTGCTTACAAAACATGTAGTAAATTTACAAAAAAAAATTAACAGTGTGGTCTTAATTTTAACAATTTTTCCAATAAATTATTAAATCGGCTGAATTTTTCAACTTTATTTCCCATTTTTTATGATACCTATTTTTTATCTTATTTCTACTAATACTATAAATGTTAAAATTTTTGAGGATCAGTGTATGTACGTATGTTTTGTATGTTTCCTAATTTATCACACTTTAATTTTTGAACCGATTGGCGATTAAACTCGATACGTTGAAAACCGGAGATAAAAACGAAATTCTCAAAGAAAACATGTACCTAAGCTACCTACTTTTTATCTCAAAATTCTCACCGGATCAGAAGTTAAACGGGTAAAACCGAATGACGATTTTATTATATTATATAATTCTCGGTTATACTTCAAGTTATTATTGTTACTTAATAATAACTAGAATGTTCGCGAATATTTATATTATTTTCGCAGTAATGCACTAATTGTTTTAATGAATTTACTTTAAAAAAAGGAAAGTAGGTCGCCAAACGCGAAACGCGGGGTTAACGAAAACAATACACTGTCTTCTGTCTGTCCGTTGACAGAAAATTTATATTATCTATATAAGTAATATAGTTGAGTTGTACTTTTTGTTTGTTTGAATGTGCTACACTCCTGATCTACCAGGCCGATTTATGTATTGAGATAGACTATAATATATCAAATTACGATTCGGAACAATGGAGCATTATAAATAAATGATAAATTAAAAGCCTCACACTTAAAGGCCCCCAGTAGGTAAAAATCCTGTTCCAGAGAACATACACAACACACAATTACATAATTTTTTCCTATACAAATATTTGTCATGTGCGGGAATCGAACGCGCGGCCGCTTGCTTATCAGTCAGATGCCGTGACCACTGCGCCGTCGTCATTATTAAAGAAAAAAAAAACCATAAATCTGACTAGAATTATAATTAACAGCGCGTGATACCGCATATAAATATGTACGATAAATCTTCGCATATTTTGTATTGAATTACAAAATGTTATTTGGCAGTAAAATAAATGGCCACTGCGTGGAACGAATCGTATTAAGGTATTGTGTGAAAGCTACATGTGCGTTTGACCTTAATAAACCCTTTATAGCAGTTTAAAATTTTGTTCTAAAACGCTTAACACTCAACGGCCCCCACTATTATCCTGTGTCAGGGGTTAGGAAACACACACAACACAGACAAAAACCGGAGTTTTAAATATCCACTTCAAATCGCACCTTAGGGAGGAAAATGTGTCACGCACATAACACGAACAAAAACTGGAGCTCCTTAATATCCATTCCCACTAAACACCTTATGGAGGAGAATTTGTTTAAAAACAAAACTGCACTTTATATTTATAATTTTAGCTGTTTTTTTACCAGTAGAACGTTATCTAGGCTATAAAACATCACTATGTGACTAACACAACGGTACGGTAAACATGAGTGACTACGCGAATAACGTTGCAGCTTCGTATTTAAGCCACTTCTTTGAAGATTTATCACCAATGCAACTGGAAATTCCTTTCGGAGACATTACATCAAGTTTTAAATCTTATATCAATCAGTATTTGTTTTTACTCTGAATTTTTATGGTTTTTTATGTAAGTTTCAAATGTCATACGTCATCATCTCATAATTATATAATATACTATTCTAATACACGTAATATTGTTCGTGCAGGTGGCGCACAAACATGCCGTGCTCTGCGGCGCACGTGCTCGCGTCCGCTTAGCACGTGCTCGGTGCTCTGCAAGAGCCCCACCGAACAGCCGCCGGGCCCGCCGCACACCGCCAAAGATGCAGCTGGAACTGGTAATTATACTGCAATTACATATATATTTGTTCACGATTTTACAAGTTTTAATGATAAAAATAGTCTAAGTTTCTCCATTAAACATCAGAAATATCCGAGAATGAAATACCACTTAAAATCTGTTCAATATTTCAAGATTGGTCGGAACTAACGGCTGGCTAGACAAATAAAAATGTGGTAGGAAGCTAGTGTTTTGATATTACATATGCTTTAATTTTTATTTATTTGTATATATGCCGTAAGAAGTTATATGTGTGTTTTCATGGAAGTGTTTTTATTGTGATAGAGTGTAACTGTAGCGAATTGATTGCAGCTCGTTTGACTGTCTGGAACTATAACGAATAGAGTATTCGACACAAAAGCTGTACCTGCAAAACCGCGGGAAATAATAGTATATTTTTCCTACCTCCGCCGAAAGTTCGAATTTCGTCCCTGTGAATCGGGACAAAAGTGACACTTTTTTTCTCGCTTCACAGGGACGAAAATCGAACTTTCGGCCTAGGCAGGAAAAAAGTATGTGCAACATGGGACGAAAGTACTACATCCTTTCCCGCACGTTTGCCGTTGTACGTTGGAAATTTCACATGCGGGACAGAAATTAGTACCTACTTTCGTCCCTTGTGACACAAAATACTATTGTGTCACAAGGGATGAAGAAAGTGTCACTTTTGTCCCGCTTCACAGGGACGAAAATCGAACTTTCGGCGGAGATAGGAAAAAAAAAATTGTTTTTATTGTTGTCGTATCCCTAAGTATCTACATCTTGCACTAACTCAACCAGATGTTGACAATCTTGTAACCTATGTAATTTTCAGTAATGTGGGTTAAGAAGAGTCACAAATTTAAGAAGAATTTGAAAGACCTCTGACATTGTTTTAATGTTGCCTTGTACAAGTTTCGTAATTAACTCTGGTTCAGCTTTCCAGATCTAGAGTAATACTCGTACATCTTCATAAAAATCGGTTTGAGTTATTAACTATAGTTACATTTCCTAATTCCTATTAACTATAGTTTCATTTTCTATGAGTGACAGAGTAGGATTCTAAATAGAATAACGAAGGAACCCCTTTATCCTTCTTTCTCTTTTCTCGTCCTACTCATCCCTGTTTTATCTAGAAAACTGTAGCCTCTCTGGTGCGATGATCACTTAACAGTAGGTTAACTATTATCTGCTCCCTTGCTCAATATTACAATAACATTATCTAAAATATTTCAAATATAAATGTAAGTAGATACATAAATAAATATTTATTCAGCCTAACACATAAAAGAAAAAAAAAAGAATCTGGTAAGACAAACTATTTGCTTTTATTTTAGAAATTTCGAAAACAAATAAAGAAACGTAAATACCTAAAATAATATTCCACTAATTTTTCGATATAAAAATGTATAGACTTTACGATCATTATCCTATATACACTAACATTTGTCTATTTCGTAATAGACTATTACGAGTAATAGAATAGAGTGTAATTTATATTCATAGTTGCTAAATTTTTGTCTTTTCTTTATATATTTTTATTTAAATTAAAATTCGGTTTTTTTTTACGTACTACTTTCTTTAAAATTCATGTCAAGAACGATCAATCCAAGGAAGTGGCAGACGTTTCGTTCAAGTTCGAATTCATTTAAATTGTAAGGGAACAACGCTCAATTAATTCATACGTTATCGGCTGATAATAATGGGCCAATTGACTGCCGTCAAGGTGAAAGCAACCCAAAGTGTAAGTGTACAAGGTTAAATTTCCTTCGTGTAACTCTCACTATGGAGCGAAGCAATGCTATCGCTGTTCTGATAAAGGTCAAGATCCATTGACCATTTGTGAGCATTTTTTAGCGTCACAACGCGATGTTTGATTTATTGTTGTTTAATCTGAGATCGTTATTTCACATTAATACTATATATCTAAAATTTTATTGGTCTCACTATCTGTATTGTAATGTAATAGCTGCCTTGTAGCCTCTAAATGTTGGACAGAAGCATTGGCTTCTACTATTAAGAGAGTAGGTTTGAAGTTTAAGTGCCACGCTGCTCTACTTGGAATTGGTCTTCAGTTGAATCTGTTTGTACATGTTTCGCAATTTCCCCCCAAAACACGTACAGTTTTTCCGATTTTCCTTCGCCGTTTTTAATAGCACTTTTATTTATTTATTTACACTTTATTGTAGACACAAGACACAAGCGGCAGTATTTTGGCTAACTAGCCGTTTCTTCTAGATAATATGACTTAGTATTACTTTTGAAGCGTCATTTTAAAATATTTTTTTAATTCAGTGGAAAGCTACTTGTCAATGCATTATTTAATAATTATCGGTAAATTTATTCATATGTTTATGGATATTACTGTTTGTTTAAAACCCGTAATAAAAGCACCGTATACAGATTCGCCTTGTCTTATCAATCTTCCTCCTCGTCAACTCAAGTTGCTTTATAAGAATTGCTCAATTGACTATATCAACAGATTGATTATGAATCTACCTGCTCGACAAGTGCTTCGCTCGCGGTAGCTTAAAACGTTAATTAAATTATTAAGCGATAAACGTTTTCATGCAAACATTTAAGAGCTTTCAAGAAAAGTGCCGTACATGGAAGTTTACCGAACGTGTTCTCTCAGACCTTGACATAAATTTCGATCGGTTTTGACAATGAGAACGAGATCAAGCCAATCTTCAATTAATTATTATGAGGTCGTGTTACGTGATATTTAGCTTTTACCTGCGTAAACCAAAAGCTAAATTTGGCTAGTAACACAAACTATCTAAAACATATATATAAATAAAAATATTAACAATGTTATCAATCAACGATTGAGGTAATTGACCTTATATAAATATTATAATAATAATAATAATAAATAAATATTAACCAACAATCACACCACGTTAACCTAGCCCCGTGCTAAGTTCGTAAGAACTTGTGTTACAGGTACTAGGAACGGAAATAAATTTAAGATATAAATACATATATACATAAATACACATCCATGACCCGGTGCAGACATCTATATTCGTCATACAGATTATTTGCACCTGGCGGGATTCGAACCCGCGACCGCTGTGTAAAGTGTCCAGTTGCCTGACCACTCGACCAGCCGGCCGTCAAAATATTAAATCAATACTAATCTATAGTGATGAATGGTTTGCTCGAACTCTTTAATCTTAGGTTATTCTGGTCTGAATTGAGAAATTATTTTTGCGTTCGAAAGTTAATTTAATGATTAAATGGATATACTCGGGGAATCATTTTTGGCAAACGATGAATTAAAATAAATATTTATTAATTTTTATTGAAAAGTTATTGCGCAACATTTTCAAATAAATAGTTTTTGTAGTGTCCCATACAATCCTTGCCGATTCCAGTCCATCGACTTAGAAGGCGAATTTCGAAATTCGGAAAAACCCCTTACGTCACATAATGAAAACACTGTCATAATTTTCCAGAAGTTTCGGTTTTTACAATGATGAGAAACATTTAAATTATTTTCTTATATGTATATAGATCTATACTAACTACTACATAGTATAGATACTAGAAGGGTTTCTTTGTTTTTTTTTTGTCTGAAGACGACCTTATTAGGCCGCACTCGGAATCTACTGAACTGTTAATTTTTTTTTTTTATATTAGAAATCCTGTTTAATTAGTGTTGTTATGGGCCGTAGTATTACAATACAACTCATATGACGGTGCAAAATGCGTACCTTACCTAACCTTAAAAAACCTCAGTGAAAAAATCAAGATTCGAACTTATTACAATGACTTCTAATTTGAAATTTCAAATATATCTAATTTATAATATATATCGTCCATGATTATGTTATAGTATGTAGTAGTAAAATTTATTGTATATATCCGACAGTATTTCTTTTCGATGATGCCAAAGTTATCTTAAATATCTCCAGGATCATCGTCAGGCGGTAAAAAGTCGGGCGGGAACGGCGTGCTCACGTGCCCAAAGTGCGGCGACCCGTGCACCCACGTGGAGACGTTCGTCAGTTCGACGAGATTCGTCAAGTGCGACAAGTGCCATCACTTCTTCGTGGTTCTCAGCGAGGTCGACACCAAAAAGAGCATCAAGGACAATGCGGAGAACAAGTCTGGCTTCTACAGGTATTGTCTTGACACGTGTATAGGTATAAAAAGCGACTAATGTCACAAGTCACTCCTTCACTTTGAGTTCACCGGCAAACGTTTTTAACATTTCTCCATAGGGTTGAAGTAACGATTTACTATAATTTAAAAACAATTTGTTCTTCAATACATACATTTCGGCGAGGGGTGAAGATAGATTTAGATTTAGTAATCAAATATTGGAAGGTTAATTACACACAAACACACACGGACGCACGTACGCACGCACGCACGCACGTGCGTACGCATGCACACACGCGCGTTCGCTCTGTTTACGGACATATTAATTATATAAACAAAAAAGTAAATAAAAATACAATAGTAATAATGTTTAAATAATAAGATGTCTGCACAGCTATATACCGGTACTACGAAATGCTCGGGAACATAATTATAATGACACCCACATTTCAATGATGATTTTCAGTAAACGCCTTGTGTACAATACGAACAACAGTTGTATCAAGAATAAAAATATATAAATAAACACATGACTTATATTATTTATAAAATATTAAATATAATTTTTATATTAAGAATGCTCTATTAGTAGGTTTATCAATCCTTGAAAGGAATTAAAGCAATTAAATTATCTTATAAAATTGAACACTTACGCCTAAACGGTCATTTTATTGGCACTATCGTATTTTTGGTATCTAAAAACGTATAAAAATTATAAAAAAACTAAACGATTTTTTTTTATAAATTTTAGTTACTGAACTCAATCAGCCTTTAAACGTCCCACTGCTCGTCAAAAGCTTCTCCTCCATATAGGAGATGGGTTGGAGCTTAATCCACAACGCTGGTCCACTGCGGGTTGACGGATAATTTCCCTACTATGAGTAACGATCGTTATCAGACGTCTATGATAACAATCGGGACCGCCAGCTTTACGTGCTCTCCGAAGCACTGTGGGGAGACCCACAAGGACATACACCCAGACTGGAAACAAATATACAAATACAAATATCTGCTCCGATCGGGAATCGATCCCTCGACCGCCGGCGTTGAGGCGACTACTCACTACACCAGAACGGTCGTCTATAGTTACAAAGTTCATTAATTAAAAAGGAACGAGAAAATCTCTTCAAAATATTGGATATCTTTAAGCACAAATACAATAAGAAACAATTAGAGAAGGTAGTCGTTAAACGTTTCGAAGTGAAAGTAACACTGAATGGGAGACAATTAGGCACGAACAAGATACAATTACAGAGCGCGCGAAACTGTCGCGATCGCAGTGACAATCAAACAATCAGACTAGGGGTGCGCGATATATATGTCGATATATCATAAAATATCGATAGTATCGAATCATCTAGTATCGATGTATTTTATCCGATATATATCGAAGTATTTTATCCGATATACATATATCAATGTGTGTATGTAAAAGATGATATTTTTTTAAAGAGAGTGCGTAGGTTATCGATATATTTCACCCGATATGTAGATATATCGATAGATAGAGGCGATGATTTTTTTTGGGACTAAGTGGAAGTATGTATAGAAAGAAATATATCGATATGTGAAAGCGATGACTATTTTTCACGTACATATTCGAAGAATAGTTAAACACAAATACAACGATATGATATATTTAATCAAAAAAATATCGATATTTTTTGCATGAACATCCCTTAATCAGACTGAACCATCACAGTCGGTTGAGCGAATTGTCGAGCGATTATTACACAAACGTCAAGTGTGAGTCGGGCTTGGACAAGAAGGGTTTCGTACCTATTATAATATGTATTTAACATGATAGTTATGATCGGGCAAAAAATTAATAAAATACGAAAATCTAGTGAGAATTTGTTTTATAAATTTATATAATTTTTGTAAATTGTCGTTTTAACGGCTATAGGATACGTATTCTGTGAATATTTCAAGTGTTCAGCTGTAATAAAATATGACTGATAGAATGGTGTATACGGAAGGAAAGCGTTTAATTAATAAATAAACACCTCACACGACGGTACTCAGAAGATGAAAGTTCTCTCTTTTGAAGTGTCGACATGACCGATTTGTCATAAGCGAGCTCGAACTCACGACCGCTATCGTAAAAGCCAATTACTGTGCCTACTGTGCCTACTGTGCCAACCTCTCATCGCAGCGATGTTTTAATAATAAGTTTTTGTTGATTCACTTTTTGATGACGGAACCCTAAAACTCATTAGAGATCTGCCTGAAGAAATAACCAAAAAAAAACTTAAGAACCGCTGAATTGAAAAAAAAAAACCTTTGTGAATGCGATTCCATTTGTGAGAGAAATGCTTAAGTGTCTGCAATTGTTTTTGCTATTAAATTTCGTATTCAGCTTTCTTTTCTTTGTGTTAGATAATAATGTAAGTAATGTGGTGTAGTGGTGCGAGTAGTGGCCGTAACGCCGGCAGTCAGGGGTTTGATTCTCGCTCGGGGCAAATATTTGTATTTGTACAAATGTTTGTTTCCGGTTTGGCTGTTTGTCCTTTTTGGTCTCTCCACCGTGCCCCGGAGAGCACGTAAAGCCGTTGGCCCCGATTGTTATTATAGACACCTGATAGCCTGTAGAGCACCTGTAGAGCAGCTTGGTGGACTTAGCTCCAACCCTTCTTCTATATGAAGAATAGGCTTTTGATTAATAGTGGGACGTTTACAGGCTGATTGTAAATTTGTCTTTAAATTAATAGACATTAATAAATAAATTCAATTTCTGATACGAAAATATTTTTTTTATTCACTTTCAAACAAACAAAGCGCTCGTTTCACCGGTTGCTGTAAAGCTATCTGACGTATAACGTTATCCAGTTGATAAAATTTCGTGATATATTTTTCTTTGTCACCATCTGTATATACAACACTTTATCTGTCAGATATTTCTATTCACAACCAGCTGAAGACAATAGTTATACTTTACTAGTTGAGGCGGAACAGGCCAGAAGTATTTCAATTTTATAACAAAGGAAATATTTATCGAGATAATCCTTAAATAGATAAGATTAGATTTATCTATTTGTCTTAAAAAGATCGATATGAATTGGTTCACAATATACAAAATCAAATAATTCGCGTAATAATAGACAGGATAGAGAATAGAATTTGAGATGAGAATTTCTTTAATTAACGATTAAGAATGTTATGTCACCGCTTGAGATAAACTCCTCACACCAAATACCCCCCAATAGGAGGTAAATCCTGGGTCGAGAGTTCAGACACACACACACACACACAATGCAAACAAACGTCCAGAATACATAAATAAATAAAATAAAATTTTTACATATAAATAAACATATTATTACCTCCAGAATCGGGGCGGGAATCGAACCCACAACCCTGGAACAGGAAACAGGGTCACTGCGAACTACGGCAACGGGTCAGTCATTATGACAAACATCTGTAAGGTCTATATAAATATTTTTCATGTGGGTGATCGAACCCGTGACCGCTAGCGCATCAGCCAGTTGCTATGACAACTCCGCCAACGTGTTGTAGACATGTGAATGTAATCACAATAGTATTTTGTGTCACAAGGGACGAAAGTACTACTTTCTGTCCTGCAAAACACGCGGGAAAAGATTGATACTTTCGTCCTATGTCCTATCTATCTATGTCCTGTCCTATGTCGCAAATACTTTTTTTTCCTACCTAGGCCTAAATTTCCATTTTTGTCCCTGCGAAGTGAAAAAAGCGGGGAAAAAGTGTCACTTTTGTCCCGCTTCACAGGGACGAAAATCGAACTTTCGGCGGAGGTAGGAAAAAAAATTAATTGTTCTAAATTGTCTGGTACAATGTTCGTTCTATATTATATCAGTCAAATACACGACTTTGTGAAAACTGATTCAGAACGATTAAAGTTAATATTGAGGTCAATGATAAAATTATATGTAAACTAGATGTATATCGCTGTTTTACTTGATAATAACAGATATTGTGGGAATTTCGAGACATATTTTTGAGACGCTTTATTCTAGATTATCAGTTTCCTACTCTCTAAAATCAATAATATCACTAAACACGAATCAGTGAAATATCAGTTATTTTAAGTGACTATTCACTTTTTAATTTTATCAATGTGAGAATCGTGCCACGCTGAATTAGTGACTATTCAATGTATGAATATGTTACTATTTGAGTCCACTGATTTGATCGTTGAATATGTGTACTTAATGTGTATTAGACGGATTCAGTAAATTGTTATTGAACTGATATGTATTGAATACAGCTTCACTAATGTAATTAATGAAAATTTCACTGATTCATGTTTCGAGAGTATACTGTATATACCAAGTTCTATCGTAGTTTTTTTTTTTAACATTAGTAGGATTTGTAATATTCATACGATTATAGAGTTGCTATACTTTTGGAGAATTTGTTGAAATCCATCGTGATACCAAATTTTCAATTGGTCTGATTTTTATAGACGTTTAAGTGACGTGAGGTTGGTACCTAAAGTAGCACGTGTATGTTACAAAGTATTTGCGGACAGTGTCACGATATTTATATATATTGTAAATAATAATTTAAAAATAGCAGACACGTGTAGAATGTAAATGCATTTAATAATTTCATTCTACACGTTGCATTTTAACTGTATAACTGCCGATATTTAATGACGGCATTGGGGTTTCAAACAGGGCGCCCAGAGCCTTGTGTATGTAGAACCTTCTCTATTTTTTTATCCCGCCCAAACTAGAAAATGGTTTTTTTTTTGGTCCACCTTTTAATATTCTTCGCCAGCTAAATATACATAAAAACCTACAGATACGCGCGTTATTTTATACCATGTATCGCTGCTTCTGGTACCACGTCGATCATTACGATTTTTTTTCACCGACACATGCTACTAGGTTAATATTACAAACGTACTACAAAGGCCAGGGCCATGCACTCACCGCCCGGAACCAAATACTTCATGTATACATAGAAGTCTTTGCCCGGAACTTTGTTAAATCCGAGGCCACCGCTACCAACATTATAATATAAAGCATCTAAAATCCCTAATCGAAATTTTTAGCGTTTTTTGGCCCGTTTATTGACGAAAGTTATACATAAACTACCCACTGCTGGGCGTAGGCCACTTTTCTTATGAAGGAGAAAATTTGATACAGAATCTGACACGCTGTTCCACTTACATGACATATGTAAGTCGACATATCAACAACGTGTTGTTTTGACGTTTTTAACCTCGATCTTAATGTACATATATATGCATTATTAAACATTATAATGATAAAGAATTCGTGGTGTGGGAGTCCGATACGCGCAAGAAGTTCGCGTATACCCTGGATAAGGGTGTGTTTAAACGAATTTCTCAATTTTAATATAATTATAATGAATACATCAATTAAAGATATTAGATAAAAGGCTAAATGTGGTAAAACTTTTTAATACTTTTAGTATTAATTAATGCTGATTAAGAGCCAAGTAATGATTTCATGTCGACGAACTCTCCTCTTTGTGACATTGCTTTACTGTTCACTAATTTTAGACTGATATAAAGTGACTTCAAACTACTGATACTGATATAAAGGTACTTCAACTTGTACATTTAATTGTATTTATATTCTAAATTATTATACATTATAATTTCAATCGTCTGCTTTTTAATTGAGAAGGTGCATTACGTAAAATATTCTATATAAATAAAATGGTAGAAATTAGCCATTGTGCGTGCACGTAAAGATTACTGGATTTCTTAGACGAAGTCGCAAGTATTAGCTAGTTTTATTATTAATTATAAGTGTATAAGTAAAAATTCAGGATACGAAGCGTTAAAGGAGCAACACATAAACGTATGTGAAACGGAATAAGACGTCTAATATAAAATAATATTATAACAATTAATATTTTATTTGTTTGATACCGTTATACGTCAGATAGCTTTATCAATAACACGTGAAATGGGCCCTAAATATCTAAAAAGAGAACTTTTAGTGATGACAAATATCAAATAATTTCGATCGACTTTAAAAAAACAATGTAGGTTTTTTTTGGTGCTTATTTAAAATAAAGTTTATTTAAAAGAATAAAACTGTAACCGAATTTTATACTCAATGGAAAATGTGATTATGAGAGATAACAATGTTCTAATAACAATATTATAACTGACAAAACACAATAGAATAGGTAATTATGATTGAAAAAAATATTGAAATTTTCGAAACAATTGTAATGAAAATTGCTATTGTCTAACACTTATTAGTAAACGTAACATTTTAGTTACCGATTGCTTTTCAAAGGCAATACTACTGTCAGCGTAGCTAGCGCTTTTAAATTATAATTTGACGGCAATCATTGCACAATTTTTGTTATGATTTAGCTAAGAAAAGTCACGTAACTGCAGCCATATACTCTTAAAACAAACCATTCTGCTAGTAATAAAAATGATTTAGGAGCAAAAAAAATATCATAATATTGTTATATATTGATCAGATTCATTGATAACTGCTTAGATCACTGACTCTAATAGTATTTAGACTAATCGTATTGCTAAAATTTTATACGGGCATTGTCTGATAAATTTTATCAAATGATTAGTGTTACCAAGTCTATCTACATTAGTGACAGAAGTATTAGATTACCTTGCTTGTAAAAAGTTTGCAAGAAACAATGAGTCAGGCTAACAATAAAATTAAAAAAAGCCTAACAAATATAACGCCACGAATCACTGTAGCTATGAATATAATGGCGGCTGCAAGACCAGCAAAGTGCGAGGAATATGTCCATGTGTCTAATAAAAAGCAAACTTTCCAGGAAACCTCCACCGCCGCCCAAGAAGATCTTCGAATATCTCAACAAACACGTCGTCGGACAGGAATACGCGAAGAAGGTCCTATCGGTAGCCGTTTACAACCACTACAAACGCATTTACAACAACGTCACGAGTGGTTCCACTACCGACGCCCATCATCCCCTAAACCACACACACAGAGGTAAGTTAATCTTTGAATCTTCAGAATTCGTTGATGTGTTCGATGGCTCTAATTTTAGTTAATAGGATTTAAGATTATAGTTTGTAAGGATTTAAAATGTAATAATGCTATTAAAACTAAGAATTTAAATTTTCACATGGGTACAACCACAAGGCAGATCTATTAATAAGTAGAAACGACAGTAAGTGAACAACACAAAAGCCCAGACCGTGACAGAATAAGGAAGATTTAATAGTTTTCGGTTTTTATAAGATCTGCCAAAGTTGCTGATGTAAATAGGATTTTTAATATCATTGATAAAACACATTGATAAAAACATTTTTACTACATTTTCTTCTACCATTTATTTTATAACGACTGATTATTATTTAAGAGGTAATTACATCTAGCTGCTGCATTGATATCATATTTTGTTTAAATATTTTGTTAAATATTTATTGCTGTAAAAATCTTCAGTTATGTAAGTTCCTTTCTATAAAGATGCTAAAGTCATTGACACCAGACACCACAATCGACACTAATTTTTCCAAGACTGTCTCACGGGACCTTTCTTAGCTCATTAATGATCATAATCAGAAAAAATAAGACAAATTAATAGCGTACTTTCTAGAGAAGTCTCGGATATTTTTTTTTTCAGAAAAAGTTGAAGTTATCTATACGTATAATAAAATGGTAGGAAAGTCAAAACTGTACATGGAATATTTTTTAAAAGAATACTTGGGGTGTGATCTACAATCGATACCGAATTTTTGTCTGATTGTCTGTCTGTATGTCCGGGATAAACTCAAAAAGTACTGCATGGATTTACTTCAAATTTGGCATGAATATTATTAAGAAGTCGGGTCAACATATAGGCCATATTATCACGCTATCACCTACGAGGAACGAGCAGTGAACCTTTATTTCTTCAACGCATTCTGTAACAACGTGTAATCAAATAGCGTTCACGCAGACGACGTCGCGAGCAGCAGCTAGTATAATATAAAAATTTTGAAGGTCAAAGAATGTGCATTCGGCTTCAAAAATAGAAACGTAGTGACAATTCGTGCTTGGGAGAGTGTATCGAATCGATTTGTGGGCATTCATTTAAAAGCGATACCGTCACGTTTTTTACTCGCTCTGTATTTACATTGCGACCGGAATTCAATTGTTTTGTCAACTAGTCTAACTACGCGGGCTTATCTTCGTTGACGTTGATGATTATTGCTTCGCTCAAAATTATGTTTTATAGCAACCAGTGTTAGCATTATTTGCTGACAGTATTATGTATTTTCGGCCGTAAAATTATCGTTTTTCATTCCAATATACGATATATCACAATCGCCTGTACATGTCCACTATATCTAATCTAAAAAGTAAAAAGCTAAAGTAGATGTTTAGAAACTCAGAAACTAAATAGGAGAGGGCAGTTCGATAGTTACAATTTCCATTTCGATGACATTTGAACGAAAAAAAGAAAATTCGCAAAATTATGTTGTGCACGTTGGATTATCGTACAATTTCGACACCTCTATGTTCGATCGTACCAAGTGCTAAATTATGTGATTTGTACGATAATTATGTGACAAATGCTAACGCTGATAGCATCAATTGAGATATATGTAGTTTTATCTGTCAGTTCAGTATTCAGTATTTTTTTTAAATAAATGTATGCGTTCATACAAACAGGCAGACAAAAATTCCAAAAAATATTATTTTAGCCACAATAGCATATGTATGTACCTGAAATAGCAATTATTGTTTTAGAAAAGTAGTCAGTACCTACATAGAATTGACCTCGCTACGTTTTAATTATGTGTACAGATTGACGGAATTTTTATTCTCGTTCTCATAGTCATTCGCTTCTGATAACCTTACCATATTTTAATATCAATAATGTGCTGTCACGAAAACTCAAACCAAAGGAATTTATATTATAACTGGAACGCTCACTTAATAAAATTATATATTGAAATATGCACCTTGAAATAACTGAAATAAGGTTGACATTTGTTTTCAACATAAAGTGAAAAAATTGTTCCGAGCGTTTCGTTGATATTTGGTATTTTGTTTTTTTCTTACGAGTTGCCTTGAATCCATGGTAAAAAGAGATGTAATCCCTCTCTTAGGGACGTTTTTTGAGTGCACGTGCGCATTCCAGTTTGTATATAAATTCCTTGCACAAACCTAAATGGCCAAGTGGAAAGAACCGATAGAAGCAGAGAATATATCCATCAACTTTACAGGAACAAACGGTCCTTTATAACCTTGTAAAATACTGTAATCTATATGCCTGTAAATTTCCAACCACTGGGCTAAAGTCTCTTCTATTAAAAAGGGTACTGCAATATCTTTGTAATACACAGACTCATCTGATGAAAAGTTGGTGCTTAATCCGCAGTTCTGCTCAATTGCACATTGGTATAGATGTTTCAGAATTTCTTCCGAGACAGATGGATTCTTTATGATTTCCAACATCACCAAGAACGAGAATTTTTAAATTGAGAGTTCTTACCATTCAGTAATTGACCATTTGGGCTATGTAGAATGTTAATAGGCTACCATGCTTCCAAGCAATATATAAGAGGTTTTCGACCTGCATTGTGATGTTTATAATTTTCCAATAAAACTACGTAGTATGGAAAATTTTAGTTTCAAACAAATCGTTTTTGTTATAGATCTTCTGCACTTAAATCACAACAGTGGCGCCAGTAACGGCGGAGGCACAGAAGTACTAGAGAGGAACAACCACGAGCTGAGATTGGATAAGAGCAACGTACTGTTGTTAGGACCAACTGGAAGCGGTGAGATTCAAATTTTGATAATTTTGGTTAAGCTAAATGTGCTTGTATTTCGCTTAACTAATATAAATAAATGAATAGAGCTCCGAAGGAGACCGGGGTGGACCCGGCTGTTGCAGTGGGGGAGGGGGGGGGGGACTGGGGGCCCTCTCGTTCGCTGCGCCGACAATTCGCACTACCTATGCTAGCCCGTGGCTGGTCTGCATTACAAATTTGCCTCTTTAGCTATCAACACTACAAATCTTCACAAAAAGCCTATAACCCTCTCCCACAAAATGAAAAACAAAAAGAAAAGTGAGGTATACACACAAGTGGACTTCTGCAATATCAGGGGGCTCCATGCTAACCTTAGCGCAGTCCATCAACATCTGGAGACTGCGCAGCCGACCTTACTATTTCTAACGGAGACGCAGATATCTTGCCCGGCCGACACTTCATACCTACACTATCCCGACTACAAACTCGAACACAAATTCCTGAGACGTGCCGGTGTATGTATGTTCGTTCGGGAGGATATCTACTGTCGCCGTCTCCTTCATTTAGAGGACAGGGACCTGTCGATATTGTGGGTGCGCGTGGACTACGGTGGCCACACCCGTGTTTACGTATGCCTATACAGGTCTCATAGCGGTGACAGGGAAACAAAGCGGCTCTTCAAGCACCTGTAATTGACGACGGAAAAGTTCAACGTTCAAGTTCGACAAAGTTCTTGAGCTATACCCCTCTACGGAGTTGGTGATTTTAGGAGACTTTAATGCCCACCACACTGAATGGCTTAGTACTCGGTTCACTGACTACGCGGGGAGGTGTGCTCACGAATTTGCTCTGGCCTATGGTTACTCACAACTGGTACATTCTCCAACAAGAATACCAGATATTGAGGACCATACGAGCTCTATACTGGACCTTCTGCTGACTCAACGTCCGGATGGATATTCCATCTCAGTGGATGCACCACTCGGCTCGTCCGACCACTGCCTCATCCGGACTCTTGCAACATGCACGCGCACAGATCCACCTCGGCCAACTAGTTTGCGGTGCATATGGCAGTACAAGTCAGCAGATTAGGATGGATTGCGATAATACTATGCATCATACCCGTGGAGGCAGCTTTGCTTCACATCAGAAGATCCCGACACCTGCGACAGCTGCTGTCTCTGAGACGATACTGGCGGGTATGGAATATTTCATTCCAAACTCGCTAGTTGCTGCCGGGACAAGGAAACGACCGTGGTTTAATCGACCTTGTAAGGAAGCGAAACGCATTAAGCAAGCCACGTTCAGGGCTTGGACCACGGCTCGGAGTAACAGCGATCCAAACGTATCTGACGTGAAACGCAAGCTAAATGCTGTCTCAAGGTCCTGTAAAAGAGCAATTGCCAGAGCTAAATTCGAGTTCATCGGGAGAATTGGCGAAAGGCTTGCCAACTACCCTTCCGGGAGTCGAGCCTTCTGGTCGCTCGCCAAAGCTGCTGAGAGAAACTTTTGTCTGTCGTCCTTACCACCACTGCAAAATGCCAACGGCAACCTGGCCCATAGCGCCAAGGAGAAAGCCGATCTTCTAGGTACACTCTTTGCCTCAAACTTGACTTTGAATGTCGATGAGAGCGCCGTACCGCGAACCATCCAGCGGTGTGGACACTCCATGCCGGAAATAAACTTCTCACAAAGAGATGTCCGGCGGGAGCTGCTTACTCTCGATGTTCATAAGTCGAGTGGGCCCGACGGCATTCCAGCGATGGTGCTGAAACAGTGTGCTCCAGAGTTGTGCCCTGTATTAACGCGACTTTTCGCACTTTCCTACCACACTAGGCAAGTACCGTCTTCATGGAAGACCGCCCATGTGCACCCGGTTCCCAAAAAGGGCGATAGATCAGATCCATCGAATTACAGGCCTATCGCTATTACCACCCTTCTCTCCAAGGTTATGGAGCGTGTTATTAACACCAAGCTCCTCAGGTACCTAGAGGAACACGACTTGATCAGCGACCGGCAATACGGCTTTCGCCACGGTCGCTCGATTGGTGACCTTCTAGTGTATCTGACACACCGATGGGCTTCAGCCATCGAGAGTCAAGGTGAGGCATTGGCAGGGAGCCTAGATATGGCGAAGGCGTTCGATCGGGTCTGGCACCGGGGTCTTCTCTCGAAGTTGCCATCGTACGGACTACCCGAGGGTTTGTGCAAATGGGTTGCCAGTTTTTTGTCTGGTCGATGCATACGAGCCGTTGTAGATGGCTACTGCTCCGCAAAACTAGACTTAAACGCTGGCGTCCCGCAAGGTTCTGTGCTGTCTCCAACGCTGTTTCTCCTGCATATCAATGACTTACTGTCTATTGATGGCATTCATTGCTATGCGGACGATAGCACTGGAGACGCTTTCTACACAGGCCGTGCAAACATCCCTTGTTCCGCTGTGGTAGAAAGTCGCGAACAACTTGTGTCTCAAATCGAGAGTAGTCTTTCCAAAGTCTCCGATTGGGGCGAGACAATTTAGTCCAATTCAACCCCTCCAAGACACAAGTTTGTGCGTTCACCGCTAAGAAAACCCCATTCACTGTGGCCCCTCAATTCCAGGACACAACTCTTACCATCTCTAACAGTATTGGTATCCTTGGTGTCGACATGTCCAGATCAAGGTCAAGAGGGCATCCAAAAAACTCGGTGTGCTTAACAGAGCGAAGCGGTACTTCACGCCGGGGCAAAGACTGCTTCTAATAAATCGCAAGTCCGCCCCCATATGTAGTACTGCTCTTATCTCTGGGCGGGAGCACCGGCTTGGTCCTCTTGACTCGGTTCAAAGGTGAGAATTGTCGACGATCCAATACTGACGAGCGATATCGAGCCCTTAAGTCTAAGAAGAGATCTGGCATCCCTATGCGTGCTCTATCGTTTGTATAATGGGTTGTGTTCCGAAAAATTGTTCGAAATGATGCCGACGGCCACTTTTTATCATCGCACCGATCGCCTTCGACAGGGAATTCATGCTCACACATTGTAGCCCAAATGGCGGGACCATTACAGTTCGGTATCAGAGGAACTTCCTCCCACGGACCATTCGGCTGTGAAATGAACTCCCTGCCGAGGTTTTCACACAGGACTACAGTATGGGATCCTTCAAGAAGGGAGTAAATAGGTTTTTGAAGGGTCGGCAACGCGCATGTGATGCCCCTGGTGTTGCAGGCGTCCATAGGCTACGGTAACCGCTTACCATCAGGCGGGCCGTATGCTTGATTGCCACCGTTCTGGTATAAAAAAAAATAACTGTAAAAATGCTTTGAAACATCATAATTTAATATTCCGCATAATTTTACTGGTTGGGTGGTAATTTTATAATTATAGTGTCAGATGCATTAAAAATTCTGTTGACTCGTAGGTAAAACTCTTCTCGCTCAAACGATAGCGCAATGTCTCGATGTTCCGTTCGCGATTTGCGATTGCACCACACTCACGCAGGCCGGTTACGTGGGCGAGGACATCGAGAGCGTCATCGCGAAGTTACTTCAGGACGCTAATTTCAAGTATGTACTAACTTAAGTAACGAAATTTATCTGATTTTAATATTACAGTAGAATCTCACTAATCCCGCACTTCAATAAACCGACACGTCCAATAATCCGGCACCCTCCGCACATGCGAGAAAAGGTTTTTAAACAAGAACTACAAGTTGTACAAAAACAAAGATCAATTGATGATTATTTTATTTACTATATAATGAGTTAATTATGAGATATGTGTGTTTTGTAGTTAAAAAAAAAACGTATAGAATATGAAAACAAATACATTGTAGGTATTCCTTTTACGAAATGCTTAATTTTATTTATTGTGAATTTTTCTGTACAATCCAGTAATCCGAACGTTCCAATAATCCGACATCCTCTGGTTTTTAATAGTGCCGGATTAGTGAGACTCTACTGTATTGTTATCTCACTTTTCACTTTCTGCTTCTTGTATGTATTGTTTATTGGTGGAAACTAGATTAGTTTATGTTTTATCTCGTTATTTCCTTATTGTTTGTATGGTATTGTACTGTTTCTTTCCCAAATATAAATAAATAAATATTTTACCATACCATTTTGTCAAGCATCTTTTCCTGACCATACCATTTTCTTCAGTACCTTTTTGCAACCAATTGGTAGGACGTTATCACTACAATTATATTTCAAAATCACTGAACGATTTTAGCATTTTTAGGAAATATTAATGAGGGTGTTTAAGTATTACGTAACGCAATTTAGGGGGGAGGGGGGGTCTTGTAAAACGTTACGATGCGTTACAAGGGCGGGAGGGGGATTCATACAACGCGTTACTTAACATTGTTTTTTTTTTTCATTTAAATAAAAACTAGGAAATTAAAGTCTCCCAAGTTGTCAATCCTTTTCGTTTGTGGTTTACGTCGAGTCTCTCGCGATTAAAACAATAAAAAAGGTATTTCAGCGACTCTCCGGTACCTTGCTCAATATAATTGTCTTGTAGGTAAAATTGTAACTTAGGTGTTACATAACGCTTAGGAAGGAGGGTTCAGAAAAACGTTACGGCGCGTTATAGGGGTGGGGGGGGGGTCAAAATCTTCAAAAATCGCGTTACGTAATACTTGAACGCCCACTAACGGTATAAATGTATGTTTTCAGTGTGGAACGAGCTCAAACAGGAATAGTTTTTCTCGATGAAGTTGACAAAATTGGTGCTGTACCAGGCATACATCAGCTAAGGGACGTCGGAGGTTGGTTGGTCGCATTTATATATTTAATTTTAATTATAGATTTTGAAATTGTAAATATGTATTTTTACATTCTTATCCGAATATATATATATATGTAACGGTACCCCAATTTTCCAAATGGATTTTATGATTTTTTATTGATTAACGTTGAAGTATCTAAAATAAAATATTTAATAATATTTATCTTGGACCTATGTGTAAAGTTGTCTTAATAATGTTGTCTTTTAAATGTAGTACGTATTTACATAAAGGTGAACTTACTAAGTGAGCATTGCCGTTTAAATTTAAGCTATAGACGAAATAAAAAATAACAGCAAATAATACTCGAAAGAGTTCTCGACACCGATATTGTTAAAAACCAAAGGAATAGATATTTTTGTAAGTATCGCCTATAAAGAACAAATTCTAATTTCTTCGCAATACCCTATAAACCAGTTTAAAAAAAAATGGCCGGATTATATATGTACATTTTTTTCTCTAGGTGAGGGTGTACAACAGGGGATGTTGAAGATGCTAGAAGGCGCAGTCGTGTCGGTCCCTGAGAGGAACTCTCGCAAGTTGAGAGGAGACGCGGTGCAAGTCGACACCACTAACATACTGTTCGTGGCTAGCGGTGCTTACAATGGATTAGACAGGTAGGCTACGTTTACCGTTTCCGTTTCAGATGCCTGTGAGATGATTAAATTTTTCGAAACTACATATGAAATCGTTTCGTCAAAAATTACACCGTTTTGTACTGTAATTTTATAACTTTGTTGTGTATACTATATGGGCATATATGTAACCAGCACGTTTACTCGTAGTAATACCTAAATATTTCTTCTTTTTTTGGAACTCCTTTGTCCGATCCTGAAAATATTATCTAGTTCTGATGTTATTCTTCTAGATTTGACGATTGTGGGCAATGTATATTATTTCTACAGGAATATTTGGCTCACGTATATAACTTGTAGCTGAGGATAGTGCTATCGATATCACAATCTTAACATATGTTAAGATTGGGTTTTCGTAGGAAGAGTTTTAGCTATCTTTGCGAGTAGTATCTAAGATAGTAGTGTAGAAGTAGCGTCATGCTGCTTTGCAGCTGAATTTGCTGGCACGTCCGGGGAAATACTTCGCTCTCACTCAACACCGTCGTGAAATGACGGCACTGTCGTCGTGTTTCGTTCGGTTTGTGAGAGATCCGGTGCCCCCATCCCTCCCCTCCCCCCACACACATGGCAGCACAGACTTCGCGAAGACTACCCCAGGAGGGTAGGTACCGGTCACAAAAGCATCGGAGAATCCTTCTAGACTTCAGGGCTCAGGACCTGCATCCAAGCCTGGGAGCCTGGGCAGCCCTGCCAATTCTTGGGGCAAATCTGTGCTCAATACTTTAACTGCCCGTGGTAAACAGAGCAGTCGGCAGCAGTCCCCTACCACTATGACCGTGGAATTCTGTAACAGCAGGGGGCATCTATAGCAATTTTAACGCCGTCCATTACCACCTCCAAACAGCGAAGCCGGCCTTGCTCTTTTTGCTCGAGACACAGCTTTTACCTCTTTTTTGTACCGTGGACTGGAGTTTGCGCGTACGTCAGGGAGGATGTCTGCTCTCGTCGCCTTGATCGAGTCGAGTCGATCTTGAAGGTAGGAACCTCTCCATCCTTTGGTTGCGTAGAGACAGTGACGACCATCCCCCCGCCTATGCCTGCCTATATAGGTGCCACAGCGGTAATGACGAAACCGATCGACTCATAGAGCACATCTAAATGGCTACAGATTCCGTGCTACAACAGATCCCATCCGCAGATATCATGATACTTGGCGATTTGAACGCCCATCACACCGAGTGTCTCGGCTCGCGAACAACCGATCATGCAGGAAGATCTATTTATGACTTAGCTTCAGGATATGATCTGACATAATTGGTAAGATCACCAACTCGTATCCTTGATGCGGAAGATCATATGATTTCCCTGTTGGACCTTCTACTGACCTCTCATCCGGAAAGTTATGTAGTTTCCGTGGACGCTTCACTTGGCTCGTCGGACCACTGTTCAGTCCAGAGTTATGTGCCAATTACACGCCCATCATGACCTCGCTTTGCAGGCAGCCGCCGCGTTTGGCACTATAGGTCAGCTGATTGGGATGGGATGCGGTCCTTCTTTGCGTCCTACCTATGGAGGCAAATTTACTTCTCGCTGGATGATCCAGACACCGTTGCTGATTCTGTTACCGAAGTGATGCTGCAAGCCATGGTACTATTCGGAATACGTGAACAGAATTGACGAGAGATTGGTTCGACTTTCTTCGGGAACTCGTACATTCTGTTCGCTCGCCAAGGGTGTCCAAGCGAATTTTTGTAAGCCTACCATCATTGCACATGAAGGACGATTCGTTGGCCTACACCGCGAAAGAAAGGCCGATCTTCGAGGCTCTCTTTTTGCCTCCACCTCGACTTTGGATGACCGGGAGAAAAAACCACCGACGTTTCCTCGGTGTGATACGTCAATTCCGGAAATTATTTTCTGACAGAGCCCATTACGCAAAACCATTTTTGTTGGACATCCATAAGTCGAGTGGGCCCGATAACGTCCCTCCGTTAGTGCTATGAACTTGTGCTCCTCAGTTGCCACCAGTCCTGTCCTTACGCGTCTTTTCCGGCACTCTTTTTCATCAGGCAT
Source organism: Euphydryas editha (assembly GCA_036937285.1). NCBI lineage: Eukaryota > Metazoa > Arthropoda > Insecta > Lepidoptera > Nymphalidae > Euphydryas > Euphydryas editha. The sequence continues at coordinate 1,289,215 of JAUPFZ010000013.1, read as the reverse complement.
CGTCCCACGCTCGTGGAAGACAGCTTTGGTGCATCAGATCCCTAGGAAAGTTGACCGCTCAGACCCGTCCAATTATAGACCAATAGCGATAAGTTCTTTGTTCTGTAAGATTTTGGAATCCATAATCAACTGCCACCTTCGGCAGTATCTGGAGGAGCTCCAGCTGATTAGCGATCGCCAATATGACTTTCAACGGAATCACTTGGATGGTGATCTTCTAATATAATTATTTCAGCGATGGGTGGAGGCAGTTGATAGCCAGGGGGAAGCGCTGATGGTAAGTTTGGACATAGCGAAGGCCTTTGACCAGGTGTGGTATAAAGCACTTTTAACAAAGCTACCATCCTGTGGGCTTCCCGAGAAACTATGTAATGGTTGTCGCTGTCACTTACCATTAGGTGAACCGACTGTTCGTTTGCCCCCTCTTTTGTAAAAAAAAAAGAGTAGAAAGGGTTCTTCCCTGAAACTTCCGTAAACTCACCCGCCCCCGCACCGGCACATATCGGCCCGGCTAAACATTAAAACGTCTTGCGCAGACTGATCCAGCGGCGCAACAACGAGAAGTACCTCGGGTTCGGCGCGTGGGACCCGCGCTCGGGGCGCCGCGCCGCGCTCGCCGCCGCCGCCGCCGACGCGTCGCCGCTCGACAGCGCGCGCGCCGAGGCCGACGAGCGCGACCACTGGCTGCGCGCCGTGCAGGCGCGCGACCTCATCGACTTCGGCATGATCCCCGTGAGTGCGCGCTACCTGCTACACTACCCGCTACACTACCCGCTACACTACCCGCCGCGCTACCCATCACGTACTACCCGCCGCACTGCCCGCTACACACTACCCGCCACGCTACCCATCACGTACTACCCGCCGCACTACCTATCACGTACTACCCGCCGCACTACCCACGTCATAATACTCGCCGCGCTATCCATCACGTACTACCCGCCGCACTACCCACTTCATACTAGCCGCCGTGCTACCTATCACATACTACCCGCCACACGTTACCCACCATCTCCTACCCACCGCAAATAAAATTAATATTTAATAAACTATTAATCTACCGAAAACCTTTTAAAATAAGATTAATTTCTATTTGCACTTTCTCTGCAGGAATTCGTAGGCAGGTTCCCGGTGCTAGTGCCTTTCCACAGTCTCAACCAGGACCTACTCGTCAGGATACTCACTGAGCCAAAAAATGCTATTGTAAGGACTTATACATTATTATGCATTTATAATTTTAGGTCATTCAAATCTCACTACTTCGTAACTTACAATAAAATTATCAAGCAATAATTGTTCAATTACTGCCCTTAAACTGCAATTAAGAAGCGAAGTCTAAATGATCTAGATCTAGAAGATGCTAGTGAGCAATTGGAAAACAAACTTTAGGTAAAAATTTTCGTCCTTGAATTGCTTATCGCTTGAGATTCGTGCATTAATGGTTTTTACGTGCTTAGCAAGCAATCAGCAGTCGATCGCGCGAATATTGCGCATATAGTCAACGGTCATGTTCGGAAAGATTTTTCCACTTTACATGTTGGAAACAAATGTGTGAATCTTATGTTAGTTATTTCAAGGTGCATATTTGAATATACAATTTTATTAACTGAGTGTTCCAGTTATGATAATTATAAATTCCTTGGGACAAATCATGTTGTCATAACGTTCCGCTACTACAATTGATAGTTTCTAATTTGAAACCGTGTAACGCAGGTGGCCCAGTACAAGCTGCTGTTCGCGATGGACAAGTGCGAGCTGTCGTTCAGCGACGAGGCGCTGCAGGCGGTCGCCTCGCTCGCCATGGAGCGCAAGACCGGCGCCAGGGGGCTGAGGGCTATCATGGTGAGATCTTACGGACATCTAATACATTTTTGACGTGATAGCGTCTTATAAGTCGATGAACGCCGGCTGCACGCACGGAAAAGCATGACTCATTGTCACGTTCCGCGAGCGAGAGCGCGGAATAAGCGGTAGAGAGGCACGATCGGCCTAAGCGTTCGGCTTGTGACGCATCTATCTCTCATCTGCCAATGGAGTGCCATAGACAGATGCGTCTGATAGGTATTTATGTTCGGAGCGGATAATTGTATTTGTACAAATATTTGTTTCTGACCTGAGTTCTTGTAGGTCCCCTCACGGCGCAACGGAGAACACGTAAATCCGCCGGTATCAGTTATTACAGATATAAAATAACGATCTTTACTCATGACTGGGAAAATATCCGCCAACCCGTTGTGGAGCAACATAGTGGATTAAGCTCCAACCCTTCTCACATATTGATAAGATATCTTTGTCCAGTAGTGGGACTTCTACAGGCTGATTCAGCCAGTCAGTCAGCAGAATTAGTAATACATAAATGTATCAAAAAAATTCAAAAAAATTCCATTGACATTAAAGACAACTTTAGTTGCTATGTGTCAGTCACAGTGTGATTTTTATAGCACGCATCACTTTTTTATTATATTCAGCCACATGACCATCATTAATTAGTCGTAATTGAAGTGTCGAATGAGTATATGACAAATTGAGCTTTCGCACACTCCGCACCGGTGCTAAATTGCCGTTTCTAGACACGTCCTCTGGACAATTGTTTGAAATAGACCATGATATAGTTTTCTGTGCCGTGCGGTAACCGGCACAGAAGAATAATCCCGACCTTTTCTTACCGAGGTGTCTTAAAAGGCGACTAAGGCCATAGTGATGCGAACAACTGTACACCAAACAGATTGATGATGAGCAGCAACGTCACCATATCGTGCTACAACATACTGCGCTCGTCAACCCACCTGCCAAGCCTGGCAAGTATTGGCAAACCACCTCAAAATAACCAGCACTGCAAAGCCCAGTCCCCGGTGGCTTAACCATTCCTGGCTATGGTAGTTGCTTAGGTAACTTTAGGGCAAGAGATGCGAAAAATTTCAGGCAGCGATTCCGCAACCATCTGGCCCTGGTAACACACCCAAAATTTGCACTTTAAAGTCTGATTAAAAAATCATGTTACATGATGTTTATCTGAAGTGCGAAGAGACGAGGAGGACACTATCGGAAGTACTACTATCGGAAGGGTGACCAACAGTCCCAAGAAGGTGACGAACAAGGTTGCGTACCTTAAACTCAGAGTATCTAAGAGATACTCTGAGTCAATCGGTGAATCCATTTAGGATGTGCAGCGTCCAGGAGGTCAAAAAACGTCTTTTCAACCGTCATAATTCAGTGTCATTAGTCGAAAGTCTTCGAACAATGTATGTTAACAGTAATGACATATGGATTTGAGACATGGTCTCTAAATATGGACTTTTTAAACAAGCTCTAAGTTGCATCTCGAGTAATTAAGAGGGCTAAGGCGAGCAATTATTTATCTGCGAGATCAAATCAGAAATGATGAGATGTGCAGACGAATGAAGATTGCGGAGCACGTAGCACGTAGAACTCACGGCTGATGGAGCAGAAAGGTTCTCGAGTGGATACCACGTACTGGCAAGCGCAGCATCAGATGACCTACCGCAAGATAGACAGACGCCGAAGGAAGGCTTTAGATGGAAGTTGCTCTGAACCGGTCGCTCTAGAAGTTAATGGGAAAAGCCTATGATCATCAGTAGGTATTCAATGGCAGATATGGTAATATGATGTTGATGATGATGATAGTTTTCTAATGTATCAAATTCTAAAGATTTCAGTACAAGTAAAATTTTTTTTATATCATTGAATTTTCATACCTGTCCTGTGTGTAACCCGACGCCTCCTATAATAGTAAGACGGCGCGTGTTCCGCAGGAGAACCTGCTGCTGGAGGTGATGTTCGAGATCCCGGGCTCCGACATCACGTGCGTGCACATACACGAGGGCTGCGTCTCGCGCAGCGAGCCGCCGCACCTGCGCCGCCGCGCGCAGCGCGAGCGCGACCTGCGCCGCTGGCCCGAGGTGAGCCGCCGCGCGACACGCGACACGCGACACGTGACACTCGACACGTGCACATACACGAGGGCTGCGTCTCGCGCAGCGAGCCGCCGCACCTGCGCCGCCGCGCGCAGCGCGAGCGCGACCTGCGCCGCTGGCCCGAGGTGAGCCGCCGCGCGACACGCGACACGCGACACGTGACACTCGACACGTGCACATACACGAGGGCTGCGTCTCGCGCAGCGAGCCGCCGCACCTGCGCCGCCGCGCGCAGCGCGAGCGCGACCTGCGCCGCTGGCCCGAGGTGAGCCGCCGCGCGACACGCGACACGCGACACGTGACACTCGACACGTGCACATACACGAGGGCTGCGTCTCGCGCAGCGAGCCGCCGCACCTGCGCCGCCGCGCGCAGCGCGAGCGCGACCTGCGCCGCTGGCCCGAGGTGAGCCGCCGCGCGACACGCGACACGCGACACGTGACACTCGACACGTGCACATACACGAGGGCTGCGTCTCGCGCAGCGAGCCGCCGCACCTGCGCCGCCGCGCGCAGCGCGAGCGCGACCTGCGCCGCTGGCCCGAGGTGAGCCGCCGCGCGACACGCGACACGTGACACGCGACACGTGCACATACACGAGGGCTGCGTCTCGCGCAGCGAGCCGCCGCACCTGCGCCGCCGCGCGCAGCGCGAGCGCGACCTGCGCCGCTGGCCCGAGGTGAGCCGCCGCGCGACACGCGACACGTGACACGCGACACGTGCACATACACGAGGGCTGCGTCTCGCGCAGCGAGCCGCCGCACCTGCGCCGCCGCGCGCAGCGCGAGCGCGACCTGCGCCGCTGGCCCGAGGTGAGCCGCCGCGCGACACGCGACACGTGACACGCGACACGTGCACATACACGAGGGCTGCGTCTCGCGCAGCGAGCCGCCGCACCTGCGCCGCCGCGCGCAGCGCGAGCGCGACCTGCGCCGCTGGCCCGAGGTGAGCCGCCGCGCGACACGCGACACGTGACACGCGACACGTGCACATACACGAGGGCTGCGTCTCGCGCAGCGAGCCGCCGCACCTGCGCCGCCGCGCGCAGCGCGAGCGCGACCTGCGCCGCTGGCCCGAGGTGAGCCGCCGCGCGACACGCGACACGTGACACGCGACACGTGCACATACACGAGGGCTGCGTCTCGCGCAGCGAGCCGCCGCACCTGCGCCGCCGCGCGCAGCGCGAGCGCGACCTGCGCCGCTGGCCCGAGGTGAGCCGCCGCGCGACACGCGACACGTGACACGCGACACGTGCACATACACGAGGGCTGCGTCTCGCGCAGCGAGCCGCCGCACCTGCGCCGCCGCGCGCAGCGCGAGCGCGACCTGCGCCGCTGGCCCGAGGTGAGCCGCCGCGCGACACGCGACACGCGACACGTGACACTCGACACGTGCACATACACGAGGGCTGCGTCTCGCGCAGCGAGCCGCCGCACCTGCGCCGCCGCGCGCAGCGCGAGCGCGACCTGCGCCGCTGGCCCGAGGTGAGCCGCCGCGCGACACGCGACACGCGACACGTGACACTCGACACGTGCACATACACGAGGGCTGCGTCTCGCGCAGCGAGCCGCCGCACCTGCGCCGCCGCGCGCAGCGCGAGCGCGACCTGCGCCGCTGGCCCGAGGTGAGCCGCCGCGCGACACGCGACACGCGACACGTGACACTCGACACGTGCACATACACGAGGGCTGCGTCTCGCGCAGCGAGCCGCCGCACCTGCGCCGCCGCGCGCAGCGCGAGCGCGACCTGCGCCGCTGGCCCGAGGTGAGCCGCCGCGCGACACGCGACACGCGACACGTGACACTCGACACGTGCACATACACGAGGGCTGCGTCTCGCGCAGCGAGCCGCCGCACCTGCGCCGCCGCGCGCAGCGCGAGCGCGACCTGCGCCGCTGGCCCGAGGTGAGCCGCCGCGCGACACGCGACACGTGACACGCGACACGTGCACATACACGAGGGCTGCGTCTCGCGCAGCGAGCCGCCGCACCTGCGCCGCCGCGCGCAGCGCGAGCGCGACCTGCGCCGCTGGCCCGAGGTGAGCCGCCGCGCGACACGCGACACGTGACACGCGACACGTGCACATACACGAGGGCTGCGTCTCGCGCAGCGAGCCGCCGCACCTGCGCCGCCGCGCGCAGCGCGAGCGCGACCTGCGCCGCTGGCCCGAGGTGAGCCGCCGCGCGACACGCGACACGTGACACGCGACACGTGCACATACACGAGGGCTGCGTCTCGCGCAGCGAGCCGCCGCACCTGCGCCGCCGCGCGCAGCGCGAGCGCGACCTGCGCCGCTGGCCCGAGGTGAGCCGCCGCGCGACACGCGACACGTGACACGCGACACGTGCACATACACGAGGGCTGCGTCTCGCGCAGCGAGCCGCCGCACCTGCGCCGCCGCGCGCAGCGCGAGCGCGACCTGCGCCGCTGGCCCGAGGTGAGCCGCCGCGCGACACGCGACACGTGACACGCGACACGTGCACATACACGAGGGCTGCGTCTCGCGCAGCGAGCCGCCGCACCTGCGCCGCCGCGCGCAGCGCGAGCGCGACCTGCGCCGCTGGCCCGAGGTGAGCCGCCGCGCGACACGCGACACGTGACACGCGACACGTGCACATACACGAGGGCTGCGTCTCGCGCAGCGAGCCGCCGCACCTGCGCCGCCGCGCGCAGCGCGAGCGCGACCTGCGCCGCTGGCCCGAGGTGAGCCGCCGCGCGACACGCGACACGTGACACGCGACACGTGCACATACACGAGGGCTGCGTCTCGCGCAGCGAGCCGCCGCACCTGCGCCGCCGCGCGCAGCGCGAGCGCGACCTGCGCCGCTGGCCCGAGGTGAGCCGCCGCGCGACACGCGACACGTGACACGCGACACGTGCACATACACGAGGGCTGCGTCTCGCGCAGCGAGCCGCCGCACCTGCGCCGCCGCGCGCAGCGCGAGCGCGACCTGCGCCGCTGGCCCGAGGTGAGCCGCCGCGCGACACGCGACACGTGACACGCGACACGTGCACATACACGAGGGCTGCGTCTCGCGCAGCGAGCCGCCGCACCTGCGCCGCCGCGCGCAGCGCGAGCGCGACCTGCGCCGCTGGCCCGAGGTGAGCCGCCGCGCGACACGCGACACGTGACACGCGACACGTGCACATACACGAGGGCTGCGTCTCGCGCAGCGAGCCGCCGCACCTGCGCCGCCGCGCGCAGCGCGAGCGCGACCTGCGCCGCTGGCCCGAGGTGAGCCGCCGCGCGACACGCGACACGTGACACGCGACACGTGCACATACACGAGGGCTGCGTCTCGCGCAGCGAGCCGCCGCACCTGCGCCGCCGCGCGCAGCGCGAGCGCGACCTGCGCCGCTGGCCCGAGGTGAGCCGCCGCGCGACACGCGACACGTGACACGCGACACGTGCACATACACGAGGGCTGCGTCTCGCGCAGCGAGCCGCCGCACCTGCGCCGCCGCGCGCAGCGCGAGCGCGACCTGCGCCGCTGGCCCGAGGTGAGCCGCCGCGCGACACGCGACACGTGACACGCGACACGTGCACATACACGAGGGCTGCGTCTCGCGCAGCGAGCCGCCGCACCTGCGCCGCCGCGCGCAGCGCGAGCGCGACCTGCGCCGCTGGCCCGAGGTGAGCCGCCGCGCGACACGCGACACGTGACACGCGACACGTGCACATACACGAGGGCTGCGTCTCGCGCAGCGAGCCGCCGCACCTGCGCCGCCGCGCGCAGCGCGAGCGCGACCTGCGCCGCTGGCCCGAGGTGAGCCGCCGCGCGACACGCGACACGTGACACGCGACACGTGCACATACACGAGGGCTGCGTCTCGCGCAGCGAGCCGCCGCACCTGCGCCGCCGCGCGCAGCGCGAGCGCGACCTGCGCCGCTGGCCCGAGGTGAGCCGCCGCGCGACACGCGACACGTGACACGCGACACGTGCACATACACGAGGGCTGCGTCTCGCGCAGCGAGCCGCCGCACCTGCGCCGCCGCGCGCAGCGCGAGCGCGACCTGCGCCGCTGGCCCGAGGTGAGCCGCCGCGCGACACGCGACACGTGACACGCGACACGTGCACATACACGAGGGCTGCGTCTCGCGCAGCGAGCCGCCGCACCTGCGCCGCCGCGCGCAGCGCGAGCGCGACCTGCGCCGCTGGCCCGAGGTGAGCCGCCGCGCGACACGCGACACGTGACACGCGACACGTGCACATACACGAGGGCTGCGTCTCGCGCAGCGAGCCGCCGCACCTGCGCCGCCGCGCGCAGCGCGAGCGCGACCTGCGCCGCTGGCCCGAGGTGAGCCGCCGCGCGACACGCGACACGTGACACGCGACACGTGCACATACACGAGGGCTGCGTCTCGCGCAGCGAGCCGCCGCACCTGCGCCGCCGCGCGCAGCGCGAGCGCGACCTGCGCCGCTGGCCCGAGGTGAGCCGCCGCGCGACACGCGACACGTGACACGCGACACGTGCACATACACGAGGGCTGCGTCTCGCGCAGCGAGCCGCCGCACCTGCGCCGCCGCGCGCAGCGCGAGCGCGACCTGCGCCGCTGGCCCGAGGTGAGCCGCCGCGCGACACGCGACACGTGACACGCGACACGTGCACATACACGAGGGCTGCGTCTCGCGCAGCGAGCCGCCGCACCTGCGCCGCCGCGCGCAGCGCGAGCGCGACCTGCGCCGCTGGCCCGAGGTGAGCCGCCGCGCGACACGCGACACGTGACACGCGACACGTGCACATACACGAGGGCTGCGTCTCGCGCAGCGAGCCGCCGCACCTGCGCCGCCGCGCGCAGCGCGAGCGCGACCTGCGCCGCTGGCCCGAGGTGAGCCGCCGCGCGACACGCGACACGTGACACGCGACACGTGCACATACACGAGGGCTGCGTCTCGCGCAGCGAGCCGCCGCACCTGCGCCGCCGCGCGCAGCGCGAGCGCGACCTGCGCCGCTGGCCCGAGGTGAGCCGCCGCGCGACACGCGACACGTGACACGCGACACGTGCACATACACGAGGGCTGCGTCTCGCGCAGCGAGCCGCCGCACCTGCGCCGCCGCGCGCAGCGCGAGCGCGACCTGCGCCGCTGGCCCGAGGTGAGCCGCCGCGCGACACGCGACACGTGACACGCGACACGTGCACATACACGAGGGCTGCGTCTCGCGCAGCGAGCCGCCGCACCTGCGCCGCCGCGCGCAGCGCGAGCGCGACCTGCGCCGCTGGCCCGAGGTGAGCCGCCGCGCGACACGCGACACGTGACACGCGACACGTGCACATACACGAGGGCTGCGTCTCGCGCAGCGAGCCGCCGCACCTGCGCCGCCGCGCGCAGCGCGAGCGCGACCTGCGCCGCTGGCCCGAGGTGAGCCGCCGCGCGACACGCGACACGTGACACGCGACACGTGCACATACACGAGGGCTGCGTCTCGCGCAGCGAGCCGCCGCACCTGCGCCGCCGCGCGCAGCGCGAGCGCGACCTGCGCCGCTGGCCCGAGGTGAGCCGCCGCGCGACACGCGACACGTGACACGCGACACGTGCACATACACGAGGGCTGCGTCTCGCGCAGCGAGCCGCCGCACCTGCGCCGCCGCGCGCAGCGCGAGCGCGACCTGCGCCGCTGGCCCGAGGTGAGCCGCCGCGCGACACGCGACACGTGACACGCGACACGTGCACATACACGAGGGCTGCGTCTCGCGCAGCGAGCCGCCGCACCTGCGCCGCCGCGCGCAGCGCGAGCGCGACCTGCGCCGCTGGCCCGAGGTGAGCCGCCGCGCGACACGCGACACGTGACACGCGACACGTGTACATACACGAGGGCTGCGTCTCGCGCAGCGAGCCGCCGCACCTGCGCCGCCGCACCTGCGCCGCCGCGCGCAGCGCGAGCGCGACCTGCGCCGCTGGCCCGAGGTGAGCCGCCGCGCGACAGGCGACACGTGACACGCGACACGTGCACATACACGAGGGCTGCGTCTCGCGCAGCGAGCCGCCGCACCTGCGCCGCCGCGCGCAGCGCGAGCGCGACCTGCGCCGCTGGCCCGAGGTGAGCCGCCGCGCGACACGCGACACGTGACACGCGACACGTGCACATACACGAGGGCTGCGTCTCGCGCAGCGAGCCGCCGCACCTGCGCCGCCGCGCGCAGCGCGAGCGCGACCTGCGCCGCTGGCCCGAGGTGAGCCGCCGCGCGACACGCGACACGTGACACGCGACACGTGCACATACACGAGGGCTGCGTCTCGCGCAGCGAGCCGCCGCACCTGCGCCGCCGCGCGCAGCGCGAGCGCGACCTGCGCCGCTGGCCCGAGGTGAGCCGCCGCGCGACACGCGACACGTGACACGCGACACGTGCACATACACGAGGGCTGCGTCTCGCGCAGCGAGCCGCCGCACCTGCGCCGCCGCGCGCAGCGCGAGCGCGACATGCGCCGCTGGCCCGAGGTGAGCCGCCGCGCGACACGCGACACGTGACACGCGACACGTGCACATACACGAGGGCTGCGTCTCGCGCAGCGAGCCGCCGCACCTGCGCCGCCGCGCGCAGCGCGAGCGCGACCTGCGCCGCTGGCCCGAGGTGAGCCGCCGCGCGACACGCGACACGTGACACGCGACACGTGCACATACACGAGGGCTGCGTCTCGCGCAGCGAGCCGCCGCACCTGCGCCGCCGCGCGCAGCGCGAGCGCGACCTGCGCCGCTGGCCCGAGGTGAGCCGCCGCGCGACACGCGACACGTGACACGCGACACGTGCACATACACGAGGGCTGCGTCTCGCGCAGCGAGCCGCCGCACCTGCGCCGCCGCGCGCAGCGCGAGCGCGACCTGCGCCGCTGGCCCGAGGTGAGCCGCCGCGCGACACGCGACACGTGACACGCGACACGTGCACATACACGAGGGCTGCGTCTCGCGCAGCGAGCCGCCGCACCTGCGCCGCCGCGCGCAGCGCGAGCGCGACCTGCGCCGCTGGCCCGAGGTGAGCCGCCGCGCGACACGCGACACGTGACACGCGACACGTGCACATACACGAGGGCTGCGTCTCGCGCAGCGAGCCGCCGCACCTGCGCCGCCGCGCGCAGCGCGAGCGCGACCTGCGCCGCTGGCCCGAGGTGAGCCGCCGCGCGACACGCGACACGTGACACGCGACACGTGCACATACACGAGGGCTGCGTCTCGCGCAGCGAGCCGCCGCACCTGCGCCGCCGCGCGCAGCGCGAGCGCGACCTGCGCCGCTGGCCCGAGGTGAGCCGCCGCGCGACACGCGACACGTGACACGCGACACGTGCACATACACGAGGGCTGCGTCTCGCGCAGCGAGCCGCCGCACCTGCGCCGCCGCGCGCAGCGCGAGCGCGACCTGCGCCGCTGGCCCGAGGTGAGCCGCCGCGCGACACGCGACACGTGACACTCGACACGTGCACATACACGAGGGCTGCGTGTCGCGCAGCGAGCCGCCGCACCTGCGCCGCCGCGCGCAGCGCGAGCGCGACCTGCGCCGCTGGCCCGAGGTGAGCCGCCGCGCGACACGCGACACGCGACACGCGACACTCGACACGTGCACATACACGAGGGCTGCGTCTCGCGCAGCGAGCCGCCGCACCTGCGCCGCCGCGCGCAGCGCGAGCGCGACCTGCGCCGCTGGCCCGAGGTGAGCCGCCGCGCGACACGCGACACGCGACACGCGACACTCGACACGTGCACATACACGAGGGCTGCGTCTCGCGCAGCGAGCCGCCGCACCTGCGCCGCCGCGCGCAGCGCGAGCGCGACCTGCGCCGCTGGCCCGAGGTGAGCCGCCGCGCGACACGCGACACGCGACACGCGACACTCGACACGTGCACATACACGAGGGCTGCGTCTCGCGCAGCGAGCCGCCGCACCTGCGCCGCCGCGCGCAGCGCGAGCGCGACCTGCGCCGTTGGCCCGAGGTGAGCCGCCGCGCGACACGCGACACGTGACACGCGACACGTGACACGTGACACGCGACACGTGACGCGTGACATGCGACATGTGACACGCGACACGTGCACACGTGTTGCAGACAAACAAGCGAACAGCACTCGTGCTGCACACGAACGAGACGCTCATAGCGTTTATACTGTACATATGCTGCACACAAACAATCATACAGCACATTCATACCACACATACTGCACAAGTGCTCCAAACAAACAGCATAAACAGCTCCCGTGCTGCACACAAACAATACACGCACAGCACTCATACTGCACATTTACTGAATACGAAAAATATTCATCATACATAAAAAGACAGCAGATGCTTACCACGAGTGCATACGCACCCTACACAGGCACTGCGTATAACATATCACACCTTGAAGAAACAACAAAGTGTAACACACACGCACGCGCAAGTGTGGCGTGGTGTATACGACGTTTTATCTGTTTCATAAACTTTTTAACTATTGTTTTAAAATTAGCAGGATTAATTGAATAAAATAAAAATATCAATATTTAAAGTCGCAGTACTCGTATTTCTGGAAGATTAAATTTTTTTTTTCTTATTTCTCTTCCAGGAAGAATGCATTAAGGCAGCAATATGGCCGCGAACAAAAAATGGATGTACTATTTGAATTCGTTAGTCTCATGATTTCGTTTCAACTAGTGCATATCGAAGTAAAATATTATTTAATAGAATCATTAACAAGGCTCGGAAACTGGCCGGGTTATTGCTTAACTTGCAATATCTAAGCTATAGCAAAAATTGTACAATTATTGTCAGATTACGAATGATAGGTTTTATCTCAACGGTAAGCGAGCAATCATATATAAATGATATTTTAAAAGCTAAAACTGTAAATGAAAATTACTAGGTAACCATTATTAGTTAATGATATTTGACGTGGAATACGCTTAGAATAAAAATGAAGCAACCTGTAAAACAATTACTAAGCGATTTTTGCAAATTTATTAATTCAAACATTTAATTTCTTTTTTTTTTCTATCGGCCAACAAATATTATTGTTATTGTCCGTTTAAAATTTGAATATTCGTTTTTACCGGTTAAAAAAGAAATTAAAACAGGTAAATCCTGTTCTGGACTAATTACGTATATCGTATTTTACTTATTAAGTTATTAAATTTTAATTAATTCTACCCACATTTTAATCGCAAAATAATACATTTTTATTAATTTATGGAATGTATTAAAAATAAATAAATATTCTTAAAACCCGATTCCGAGCCAATCATTGAATCATTGTAAAAATAACAAAATATTCGTAATTAATGTTTTTGCTGCATCAATAGGGTTTCAGCAAAATTATTATAACATTACATTTCGACATTCCTTTAGTTCAATTAAAACATTGTTTGCTTTTGCTCTTAGTAGATAGTTTTTGTTTTTTTTTTTACATACATACCTACTAATATGTCAGAAATATTGTAATTTTAACATAGTACTATATGTATCTCCGTATTATTGGGAGCATAACGTAATATTTCTACTTCTAATCAAACACATGGACAAACAATGGGAGACAGATGATAATTAGAAAAAAAATTATGTCAACTTCAATGCAGTCGATGATAAATTTCACGGGGTATATCAAAATTTATTTCATTAGTTTACTAAATTCGCATATATTTTAATTATATTCTGACCTGTTAGTTACGATAATTTTTGATATTTTAGAACGAAGTTCCTTATTGGACAAAGGAACCCTAACCGGCATAAAACGTCCGTCACAACAAGTCCGTCGTAAGATTATTTCATCTAAAAACCTCTTAAATAGAATTCTACAAAAGAAATATTCGAAACTAAAAATCAAAATATTCACTTCAATATTTATTATTAATTGTAATTATTCAAAAACCAATTAATAATTAATTATTTAATTTACCAATTGTTTTTTTACAAAAGTTACCAATTTAGTGGTTTTATTTCTGAACTATAAAAAAAAAAAAAACCAAATATTCTCAAAAACTAAATATTCTCAAAATGAGTTGACGCCATCTAGTAAAGACGCCAAAACCTACGCAGCAATAAGCTATTGCTTATTGCTGCGCAGTCCCCGCTCTCACTAGATGGCGTTTTTATATATTTTTATGAATTATTGTTAATAAAATAAGTGTTAAGATAACTTTGTAAAGTACTTTATATTAAAAAAAAAATTATACCGGAATAATTATTTTCTTTTTACCCCGACTAGAACTTGAAATATTAATACTCGTATTTATGTTATAAGGAACTTCGTCCCTATCTCGTGTCCCACGACACCACTCGTTTGTTTTTTATTTTTTTATTAATAGTTTTTCATAGTCAAAACTAGTCTAGTCGCGTTTATTTAATAATGAGGCTATATAAATATGTATGTATTTTAATTTAATTAATTTATTACAGGAACTGAAAGCGTCCGAATCCGAGCCATCCGTCACACAGTGTGCTCTGTGACGACTGCAGCCAGTGCACAGACAACTGACGCTTCCATAGACAAAAAATTAAAAAAAAATTAAGAACATAGAGAAAATATTGTCATTGCTCATACTGAGATTTTTTTATCATTAAACTTGTTTTTGTTATAAATAAATTCGTAAATAAAATAGTTTTCACAAAGGCTTTGTGTCAGCATTTAATATTAAAATGTTGAAAATATTAACTTGACTTACAGTTTTGTATAAATTTGTATTATTTGTTTATTAATATTTAAAGGATAAATATTATATTTTCGGTTTAAAAGTTGCAATGAAAACACAATCAAGTTTGATTTTTACCTTTTGATTCTAATGTTAAAAGAAATATTAAAAAAAAAAAAAATTATCCACTTTAATAAGAAAGTTCAACGGAAAACTTTTCTGTCTAACTTCTCTGTCTTAAACTTTCGCTGTCACAGTTAATCGGTTGTGGATTTATGTGGCTCAAAATAATACGCCTTGCATTCAAATTGTAAAAAAAAAATTTTTTTGCAATAAAAAAAAAAACTTTAATTTGATAGGTATGCTTTATAAAAACCATGATCTTAATTTATAGTTCCTGTAGGGCTAAATTTGGAGTTTCGTGTAATAAAAGAAAACAAAAAAAAAAAAAAATAATAATGAGAAAACTTGTTGTATCAGCCACCATACAACAACATTACTCTTGTGATGTAAATTACTGTAAATAATTATAATTAGAGAAATCTAGATAAATAGTTAAGTTTCGATAGATTAGGTTTTTTTTTCTATGCCCAGATAAGTACCGAAATGTAATATAGATAAATAATATTTGGCAACGCTGTGAAAAAAATAATTTCGACATTTGTTTTTTTTTTTACTTTATTTTAGTTTATTTCTATGTAAAATATGTAAAGTTGTGACGTGATTATGAAAAATAAATAATTGGAATTTTTTTAAATTTTCAGTACGATATGGTGCGTAAATTAAAAATGAAAAATAATCACATTACAGCTAGATTTAAAATAGTCTAAGCCTATTTTCAAGATAAAATATTAAGAAAAGAAGGAAATTTTTGTTTCATTTCGAATCACATAATATATCACTTCAAGATACCTCGATTGAGATAGCTAGATTTTTGACGTCATTTTTGGGTTGGAATAACTTTAAAACCCTTAAAATTGTCTTGATTAAATTGTACACACGTATTCATTGTTGCTCTAAAAATGTGTCATCAATTTTTGGAGTTTATTCCTTAAGAATCGATTTTCATATATAAGGCGCCCGGTATGAGAAAAATATGAGAGGTAAAATCTACTGATGAATGACCTCGTTACTTTTTCGGTGCGCGCGCACCTATGGTGCGGTGCGAAAGTAATGTTGCTCTAATTAATATTGAAAAATAATATTTAAAAAATAAATGATAATTGTCAGATAATAATAATTACATAATTTATCAACATTCCTAATGAAATATTTGTGCACATCTGAAATTGACTATTGTGAAAAGTTTAATGTAAAATATTTCGCCGATTAGTTATAATAAATGTATATAAAATGAATAAATATATATTTATATATGTATATTATTTTCATTAATTTGTTAATTTACCCTTTCATATGGTATTAATCTTATTTTCAGTTGGATAAACTCTTTTTGCGTATGTTTAGACAATCGTACTTAAGGAGTAAACTCCAGTCGTGCGTCGGAGCTGACACACAAAAATTTTTAAATTTTTACGACGTAATGCTCCGAAAATTGTTGTTAGCTCTAGACCAGACTACTCCCTTAAACGTATAAATAGAGAGATTGGTGCTAGAATACCTAGCACCAATCTTCTCAATCCAACGAAGACTCCCTTACAATCAATCAAATAGGTCAATCATTTCTTTACGGGTATAGGTATCGGATCTCTTGCTCGGGTTATTGGAAACCCATATACTATTTATACTGACTCAGTTGAGTTCTTTTGGTTATTATTAGAAACATCCATCTGAAGTAGATAGTACGTTCATGACCTTGGATTCAAAAAGTGCAACAGGATGGAATAACATCCCAACCCTATTTCTGAAAAAGGCAAAGGAAATTGTTGTTCTTGTAATTAGTGATTTAATTAATTTAAGTTTTGAGAAGGGTATATTTCCGGAAGCCTTTAAGCAATCCAATATAACACCTGTATATAAGAGTGGAAACAGATGGAACCACTAATTATAGACCAATATCTTTTTTGACTTATGACTCCTGAACTATCTCGACAAATTCAATATTACTTCTAAGTCGCAGTATGGCTTTCGTAAAGGCTTATCCACCGAGAACTATATGGGATCTCACTAATTGTTTTACAGGTTGATAAAAACAAAAAGTGTTTGAGGGTATTCTTGGACTTATAAAAAGCCTTCGATACATTTTCTGTACCTATTCTGTTTAGGAGACTAGAGGGTCTTGGTTTTAGGGACAAATCTCTGTCTCTGTTTGCAAGTTACCTTAAAAACAGTAAGCAGTTCGTCAAAATTGGAGAGTTCGTTAGTGATACTTTAATTGTTGACTACGGATTCCCCCAAAGAAGTGTGATTGGCCCAATCCTATTTTTGATATACCTACATAAATCAATTATGTAATATGAAGCTTAAAGACGGTTAAATATTTTTATATGCAGATGACACTGCCATTGTTTTCGCGGGAGATACATAGTCTAATAAGACTTATTGTTAGAGTCTTTTCATAGAAATCTCTAAAAGACTGAATGTCTTATCATTAATAAAAAACTCTAAAAATGCTAAGAAATTTTGATAAAGTCAAATATTGTCTGAAATTTCGGACTTTTCAGTAAAAAAGGGAATAGTTCCATCAGGGTTTCTTTACCACTGAACTATATGAATTGTGTAATCTGCTCTCGGTAGAAAAACTTTACATATTAGCAACAATATTCAAGCTCTAGCTATAGGTATCTATACAAATAATAAATCTGTTAAAACCTCCGTTTTATTAACACACTATATATCATCAAGAATAAATTTCAATAGCGCGTTCTTTTTTGTATCAGCGCCATCTCTTATCGCTTTTGGTCGTGCACGTATCACGTAAAAAGTACAAAACCAATGTAAATAACTTTAATACATAAAAATTAAACATAACTCACAGTATAATTTAGTTTTTGTTTCATTGTAATTAAATTTAAAAATAAATATTTAAGAAAATAGAAATAGGTACCTACGCCGCCAACGCCATCTGGTCTAAAGAATCTTAAAAACTCACAAAACTTATTTTTGAGTTATTATTTTGTTAAACTTAAAAGTTTACTTAATATGTCGGATAGGAATAGAAATCGTTTTAATATTTTAGATAAACATCATTTTCAATTAATATAGGTACTTTTATGTTAAATGTCACTAAATATAAAAACGATATTCTACGATTATACGATAGATGGCGCATGTAGGTGATAAAAAATATAAATTTATAATTTTAAAAATTTTAGTTAAATACCCGTGCGAAGCCGGAGCGGGCCGCTAGTATTATAATAATACACAAGATAGGTGCAAAACATTATTTTACTGTTATTATTGTTTTTATTTTTAATTCAATTGTGTGCAAATTATTACATTAAGTATAATATATTTGGAAGAGCGAGGCCCTATTACAGCTGAAATTAACATACTTAAAAGGGGGTACCCAACAATATTGTATAACAATGTAGTTACTACTTTTTAAGAACAATATATATTTTTTTTTGTAATTTGAAGTATGCCTGTTCAAACGACTAAATTCCTTTTTTGGCTAATTTCCTTGTAAGATTCATTTGTAACGATATCTAGCAAGATTTCGACTATTCTGTAAACTTCTTCGTAACTCGTATAAAAGGCGATAGGTGCAAAGCGAATGACATTTGGGTCTCTGAAGTCTGGAACCACACCACGAGCCTTCAGAGCTAATGATATCCTGTAGCTTTCGTCGTGCTCCAAGCAAACATGACCTCCTCTCTTCTCATCCTCCCTTGGATTACCAATAGCGAATCCATATTCTGTTAATTTGGCGTCAACCAAAAACATCATATACCCTGTGATATGAAGCGATTTCTTTCTAATATTCTTTAGACCAGCTTCGTTGAAGAGTTTCAAGGAACCTTCCAGACCTGCCATCGATAGTATATGCGGTGTTCCAAGCTGCCATCCATTGGCGTCCTTTCTGTGGTCGAAATCTTGAAGTAATTTGAATTGGCTCTCTGATTTATTACCGTACCACCCAGCAAGGCCTGGAAGCATGTGGAAGTGTTTTCTGTTTATGTAAATGCCTGCTGAAGAGCCCGGACCGCCGTTTAAATACTTATACGTGCACCAAATAGCAAAATCAATATCCAATGATTTTAAATCAATCTCTATAGCTCCGACAGCGTGGCTTAAGTCCCATCCTATCATGATATTTCGTTCCTTCGCAGCATCGCTTATTTTCTTCATGTCTAAAACCTGCGCTGATCTATAATATACTGTGGGTAACAAAATTAGAGCCACGTCTGGTGTCATTGCCTCAATAAAGTCATCTTCGTCGAAAAATCTTCCCTTGCATTTGACAATTTTAACTGCATCTTCCGGTTCGTACCCTTTCAATCTCACTTGGCTATCTATAGCGTATCTATCGGTGGGGAAATTTTTATCGTCAACAAGTATTTTGTATTTATCAGCGGTTGGTTTATAAAATGTGCTTACTCCTTGATGAATATTGACTGTCGTGGAATCGGTAACAGCTATTTCATCAGGATCTGCGCCGACTACACTCGCCATTAATTTTGCCAGATTTGACGAATATAGTAGATATTTATTCTCATCGACATTCCAGATCTTTATACCCTCATCTTTCCATTTCTCTATAAGGTTTAACATGGCTTCTACTGCGTCTATTGAAGCTAGACCTAAAGAGTTACCGGACATGTAAATTGTTCCCTTCTGCAAGTAAAATCGTTGACGGAAATGTCCGAGAGGATCGTTATTGTCCAGGAATAGGGGAAAATCTTTTCCTTCTTTGAATTCCTGATCCATTTTGTTTAATGAAATTGTAAGAATACTTTTTTTATATCTATCTCAGTGGGTATTCTACCAGTACAGTTCTTGAATTTTAAGTGAGTCTTGTTGTGGTTTTTATATAGAGCAATATTTATATAGTTGCCTACAGTTTACGCGTATTTGAAATTACCGTGTTGTTTGTTATTTCAATATTTTTGAATATGACCATAATTTTTTACTATTGAGGATTTTCTTACGAATTAAAATTTGTTTTCGTTAATTGGTTTTATATAATTGGAAACAATGTTAAAAAGAATTTGTTTTTGGTCGTACTATTTTTTGTCTACTTACATATATAATATACATAGGTACTCACATTAAAGAACCTTAACCTATTTTAATACATCAATACCTGAATTGGCCAGAAAGCTCGATTTGTTTAACATAAGAGTATGTGTACTTACGTATTACATCTTGATTCAATACAACCCTTAAATGTAATTGCTTGTTTCGAGTTTTTTTAGGCGTAACGTTTGTAAAAAGTGTGTTACCATGAATATAAGGGCAATAATATCCGTTCTATGGTTATGCTAATGCCTTCAATATATTCGACTGATCGGACGCAGTTTATTTATTTATTTTACTAGCGGCCCGCCCCGGCTTCGCACGGGTCTTTAACTAAAATTTTAAAAATTATACATTTATATTTTTAATTACCTACACCTGCGTCGATACTGGAAAATATTTTATAATAGACGGATTGAGTGACAGATTTATTATATCTATATACATACATACATACATACATATATATATGTATATAGATAGTACGGATGAAACATTTGAACTGTTTTTTTAATTAATTATTTTCTCATTGATGAATACCATATTTTAATAAGTATTATTCCCGACGAAGACAAATCCAAAAACACAAAAATCATAAAAATCGTTCCACTCGTTCTCGAGTTATAAACGGTGTAACTAACACGACTTTATATATATATATATATATATATATATATAGATTACAACTTAAATAGCTATAACCATCCAACTTTGTACAATCAACAAACAAATAACGACCAAATATTTTAAATTTTAACAACGAACAAACAATCAAGACCGTAGTACCTTAAAGTATTTAATTATATACAAAAAAGAAAAACAGATTTTTAAATACGGGCGAGTGTCATTCTTTTGGCCGAAGTTTTGGTCAGCGCGATTCAAAAAAATATATTACTTATTCTGCGCCATCTATCGGATAATTGTAGAATATCGTTTTTATATTTAGTGACATTTAACATAATTAATATTTAACATAATAGTCTATTAATTGAAAATGATGTTTATCTAAAATGTTAAAACGATTTCTATTCCTATCCGACATATTTAGTAAACTTTTAAGTTTAACAAAATAATAACTCAAATATAAGTTTTGTGAGTTTTAAAGATTCCTTAGACCAGATGGCGTTGGCGGCGTAGGTACTTATTTCTATTTTCTTAAATATTTATTTTTAAATTTAATTACAATGAAACAAAAACTAAATTATACTGTGATTTATTTCCAATTTTTATGTATTAAAGTTATTAACATTGGTTTTGTACATTTTACGTGATACGTGATCAGAGAAAAACACGATAAGAGATGGCGCTGATACAAAAAAATACGCGCTATTGAAATTTATTCTTGATGATATATAGTGTATTAATAAAACGGATGATTTAACAGATTTATTATTTGTATAGATTTATTTACACTTTTTTGTACACTAAAATGCGTCATTAAACATAGTTTAAAGATATTAATATAAGAGTTATTTAAATTTTGTTAGAATTTGCATTCCTCAATTGTTATATATGTATATGACGATATGATATATAATAATATGTAAAAGGTAGAGGGAAAAGTGATTGTATTTTGTATGTATCAAATTGAAGAAAAATCTCAAATTGGTTGTACTGTTTGTATCTGGATGGTTCATCAAATAATAATCAATAAAAAATATAGGATATTAAGAAAAAGAAAATTTGTATTGTTTTTCTGTCTGTCAAAATGAGTGAATCTAACGAAAAAATTCGATACACAGTTTTGACCCATTTGAAAAAGTCATATTATTTGCTTCTTGCATTCTTTGCTTAAAGGTAGTCCTCCACCCTCTTCCAAATATCTTTTTCTTGACAAGTCCATTTTCATCCAGTGTATCTCATTATTTCTCAAATTCTTTGAATGGATTCACAGACTCTCCGATAAAATCTGTTATTTTATCTTCACTTTTATCTTTTTCAGCAGTATATTCCATATAATTATAGTTTTCATTTATATGAAGTACTAAACCAGTTGTAAATAGTGTGTTAGGGTTGTCTGGAAGAAATGGCTAACTAGCCATAAGACCGCCCTTTGTACTTCACATTTTGTAATTATCAATCTATCTTGTTTTTATATTTGTGGTGTACAAAAAAGTATAAATAAATAAAAAAATAAATAAATAGTTTACGACTGGGTCCTGCGAGGCCGTCTCCTCCCCGGGATGGGTCATCTGCTACGCGGAAGACACCCTTGTTTATTCCCGGGGACGAAACTACAAAGAGGCGGCGTGGCTGGCCGAGTTCAGACTCGACCTCGTGATCAGCCGCATAGCGAGTTTAGTGCTTCGTGTCAGGATTGACAAGACCGAAACTCTGACCTGCCGCAAGGGACCTCCACCGGGGGCTATCTAGGTCAGATTTCTACGAAATGTAAGTTGTTAAGTATCAATTCTACATGACCGATTTGATAACATATTTTATATTATAGTATATTATCGGACTAATAACCATAATTGTAAAATAATTTAAAACATTAAGAGTCAACTCTACTGCCGATTATATTGTTAAGAACATAAAGCGTTAAATAAAAATAATGGTCACCCTAAATTCAGAAAAATGTTACCATGAAAATAAGCTGTTCTAAGATAAAGATATATATAATAAATGCTTGAATTAAGTCATAAAAGTGATAGGTTGCTCAGAGCACAAATTGTTTTTAAATAATTTCGAGTGTAACGGCTTGATGTATTCTTGACCGACAAATGTCAAAACATCTCCCTTCTGTCAACACGATAAAATAGAATATTTAAGAAATATTTATAACGCCTTAGTTAATGGTACAATACGGAAATGTAAAAGTTACAGATAAGGAATTTTCATTACTAAAAGATAATATAATATGAAGCGATTATATTTAGATATAGCCGACATTAGACATATTTCGCGTACCTCACAATATTTTATATTACACCATATTATATTGAAGTACGCGTGGATTGCTGGTCTTACTTGTAATCATTAAAATACGGTCACCGCTCCAAAACTTCGTCGTACGTTTCTTGTTTTATATTTATATAAAATGTTTCTGAAATTGGACACTATTTGAGCTTTGATAATCCTAAATTTTGAAATCAACCACTTATCGTACGTACGTACGGTACGTACATCTACTTTGTATCGGATCTACACTATGTAGATATATCGTTGTTTACTTAAAGGGCTCTTGCAGCCTATGTTTCCTTCAGATTTTTTAAAAAATCTATTATAAAATTTTACTCAGGGTGCCCTGTACAGTAACTAGTGTACTAGGAACATTTTCTAGCATTTGAATCAATAGTACTAGTCTGGATTTTAACTTAGTACTGGACATCTTGGTTCGAAAGTTTATATGTCGCCTATTAAGCAATAAAATATACCTTTTACCTTTGAAAATTAATCATCAAATATTATTGTCCTTATTATCTTTACGAAATGTAAGTAATAAGGAGCTTTTCACTTCACAACACTATAAAAAATCCTCTCTGTAAGTTAACTTGTCAGATATCAGATCAAATTATCAGTAAAGACTTAAGTATAAATAAATTATTTTATTTTTATTTTATTATTTTATTAAGACGAATGCTCAGAAGAAACAGTATGGTCATGTAGTTAGAACACCGATTGTAACTCATAGTCGCGGGTTGAAATCTTGTAGCGGTAGATTAATAGTTAATTCTGAGACAGTTCCGCAACTCTTCAGTGGAGCAGCATGAATTGAATTCCGTGTCTAAACTCTAACTAGACAAACATATGTTTGCCCAGCTGTGGGATTGATCCAAGCAGTACTTATTTTAAGTTTACTTCAAGATTTAAATAACAAAAAGTTTGCTGTTATATTTGTAACTTATTCAAAATATTTTTATCGATCGGTTCACAGCCGTCCAATACACCCTGTAACCCAGACTGTCATAACTGACGGCAAATAATTAAGATAAAATACATACATAACGGATTAAGTTATATAAAATAGTAAATAATGATACCCAGTATCAAGTTCTCACCAACATACGGAATTAAAATTATATTATATGGATATAAAATTCGTATATCTCATCTCGTCATCATAACTCAACATAATTGTATTACGTGTACATATATAACTCGTTATGGCCCGCGACTTTGTTCCCATACAAGTAGATAAAAATTTAAACTAAATATCTACAGACAACAAAACTTTATTATAACTATTTCATTATGTGGAGTACCTAGTAAAAAAAAGCGCAATGCGACAACAAAAATTCATATAGAAACACGTACATTTTAATAAATTTTTTTTTGGTTTTATTGTTTTTGTATAGATCCTTTATGTACCTACATATATTCACAAATATGTTTTATACAAAAACAGCCAATTACAATTTCAGTATATAATATGTAGATAGCGAACGTTCACACAACTTCACTATCACTGAATGTACATAATGTATGTTTGTACCTAGATTATTAAAATTGTATTGTAAAAGCTTTTAAAAGGATTATTATCAAAGATAAAAAAAAACCGCAAAATTTAAATACATAATTATAGTAAATCAAATCGTAATGATTCTACAGACTGCCCCGTTGGTGCAGTTTGCAGTGACCCTGCTTTCTGCTCCAGGGCTATTGGGTTTGGTTCCTGCCCCGCGTATATGTATATATAAAGGTAAAAAAAAAGTCCACCACCACTTCCGCCTCTTTGGGGTTGCCAATACTCACCACGCTATGCAGGTGGGTTGGCGAGCTCAGTGTGTTGTGGTATATTAACGTTGCTGCCCATCACCATTGTTGGTGTACAGTTATTCGTACCACTATGGTCTTAAGAGCGTGTTATCTAAAATAGAGGCATTAGGTTGCCTAAATCAGGAAAAGACGACCATGTGCATTATAAGTTGCAAAACTAGGTAAACGACGCCGAGTGATACAAAGGTCCCATTATGCGATATAGCTCGACTAATACGTGACGCGATAAAGTAGGACAGCTCGTAGTTTACAGTCGTATTTTATAATTGTTTAATATTTTAGCAACACCTTTTGTCCCATATAATTGTAGTCATCATCATCGTCATCCGCATATCAGCTATTAGATGTCCACTACAAATCCGTTGAGCTATGTCGGTAACCTTCGTTCATTTGCGGATCTCATCATTTCTGATTCGATCTTACAGATAAATACCAAGCATAGCCCTCTTCATTGCACGCTGTACGACTTGGAGCTTGTTTAATAGACCCATAGTCACAGATTACGTCTCAGATTCTTATGTCATTAGTCAATACGGGTAACTCACATTGGTTGAAGACTTTCGACTTCAGGCACTGAGGTATGATGGATGAAAAAATGTTTTTTAACTTAAGAATTGAAGAATTTTTGGACAAAAATGCTTGTATCACAACTATTAACTAACTATTAATTTGGGTGTAAATGTGGGTAGACATTTTATTTTCATTTTTTGTCTGCCTGTCTGTATCTTAATCGCTCTTCACTCCGAAACTAAGTTATGGATTTGAACGAAACTTATCATGATTTGCCTCTATAGTCTCTATACTACTAGATAGGACACACTATTTTTTTTTTCGAACCCTAATTTAGTAGGTACGTTTTCCTTAGGAGAGGGGACGAAATTCAAAATGTGTAACAGGTACATTTACTCGTAGTTGAGAATATCAACCTTTACGATAAATCAGTCAGTAAATACTCATTGGATATTTTAAAGTGAGTTAATTTTTGACATTTTACTATTGACAATAGTATACAACGACAAAACACTTGACAATTGCTTGACAATAACTTAGAACATCAAAAGCCATATAACGAAGACCTATCATTCTCTTTCGTATCACCTCCATTCTATGTGACATTGGCGAATTCCATTGTGCGCCACTGGCACAACTGAAATTTTGAAAGCCCAATAATTATTATTATAAACGAAGTATTATATTAAAATTAGAACCAAACATTTATGTATATAAAATGAGTAAAAATATTTCAGTATTTTTTAACAATGTGAAGAAAATATCGACGGGCAAGCCTGATAGAGCGATCTGCTGGCCCAAGCCCAGCTATGGGCCGATGGAAACACACAGATCAGAATTAATGAATGGTATAAAGATCGTCGCTGCGAAGACCTCGGGAGCTTTAATGGCTGCTTGCACTATTATGTTCCAGGTTGTAATTTATTAGACTTTTCTTCCAGATAACCAGTAGCCCTTAATAAAACTAGATAATTTAGTTGTGTAATGATTAAAGAATGATTTAAAGTCATTCTATGATTTCAACCTTTATGTATTGCCTTAAATACCATGCTATCCATAGCACTAATAGCACCATGAAGATGATTTTAAGTAGACAGCATATAAGTGGGTTATTGCTGTGCCATTTCAAATAGAAAGGTGACCTTTCTTCAAAGGTAATGGAATGGACGCACATCACATTAGATAAATAAATTTAGGTTTTTAAGTTCCCCTTGTTACTAACATAAATTAGTCTAGTTATTCGAATATAAAGTATACTCGTATATAGAAACGAACAAACAAAATTATTAAATTAGATTTAGATTTGTTATAAAGATTGTTAATGCTTTAAAAGGCCTTCGATTTATTTCAGACATATTATAATGGTACTTAACTAACATAAAAAAATGGGTTGTCATAAATTTTTACATAATAAAAATATATATTGGTCAGGTGCGATTCGTACAACTTATATGATGGTTTGTCGTTGTTATCGTAAATATTTTAACACTAGGTACATACATGTATGTACTTTAATGTAACTTTAAGATCGAATTAAAAGGGCCAAAATAACATGTTACCTCTTTATGAGCACGCCATTTATATTCTAATTTTTATTTTATTTATTAAGAAGTTTAGCAGGCACAACATATTCTGTGAAACCTTTACATATTCTGTAAAAAAAATTCAAGTCTCTACCCATGAGGGTATCCCGGTGGGAAACTACGTAGAGTTATTAGTCCCGGTTATTATCATAAATACCTGATACCGATCGTTACTTTTCTTAGGAAAGCTATCCGCCGTGAAGCAGTGTGGCAGATTCCGCACATGAGCTCCAACCCTCTCCTATACGTAAAAGAGGAGGAGAAGGTTTAGCTCAAATCTAATTTACTGAGATTACTTATAGGGATAAAGTTCTCGGCTGTAGATAAATTCGGGATCAATTGGAATTTACTGTACCTACTTTCACAAAAAACCGACTTTATGTAGCTAATATAGCTGAGTTTTGTATAGTGAGAGAACTGGAAGCTAATATCCCCCTTTCCTCTTTTATCTCCCTTGTACTCCTCTTTATCCATTTAGTTATAAAAGCATTTGAGGTACCTCTAGTTATGCATGTGTATATGATGTGCTAAAATGTACAGTGGTAAAATGATGGTAGTAATACTAAAACTATTGTTAATCATCAGGCTGGTTCTCGATACGAAAGTCCTGACTTCCTCGGTGCCACACACTTCCTTCGCGCTGCATCAATGGGATCCGGTTGTTGTTACACTGCCTTTTTGAAATTACGAGTTCTACAGCAACGTGGAGCCTACTTAACTTGCTCGTCTGATCGACAGTCTATCTCGTATACCTTACGCTGTCCACTGCCTTACTTCGGGGAACTGAAGCATTATCTCCTGGATACTGCTGCAAGGTTAAGGTTTAAGTTTGTCTTTTAGTCTTTCTTCAGAACTTAGTATATTTTGTCTCTACAAAAGGAAATTTCAAATCAATTAATTCCACCAGTGATAACTAGATTTAGACTTTATAAAAAGTACTTTATGAGGTAGTTATTATCGTTGTATGTTTCAATAACTATTCTACTCTAGGTTTTAGCTAAATACTACCTGGTTTCTTAAGCCAAAAAGAGAAGTTTTAAGACCATCTTATTTATAAACGACATCCATTAAAAAAAATCATATAAAGCTTAATAAGATAAATCTCTTCTATTCCTTACAGATGTTGTTATCACGATTGGGAAGTAACAGATCGTAAGCCACTGGTAAGAGGTGATCTCGCTAGAATTAATCCAGAAGAACGTGTTATTGATTTAATACAAAAGGCATTTTGGGCTGGTCCTCTCGCCAACTCAATTTACTGCGATGAGCACAGAATCGATGATATGTCTGGAGAATTATTGAACAACTATGTAAAAACGTACTTTAAAACTACTAACTGCTGTGTGGCAAGCGTCGGGATTCCATTTGAAGAGACGATGATGTTAGCAGACAAGATCGATAGTAGACGGGTAATTTGATTTAGCTTATTTATTACTTAATAAATTTAATGCATACTCTCACTTTCTCTGACGTTGTAATAAGGCATATGGACGATACGAACGACGAATATTGTAGTATGATTTTTATTAGATTTTGTGAATTCATGATAAATAGATAATTCATTAGCCATGCAGTGACTGGCATAGAAGAATAGTCCCATTCTATTTCTTGCCGAGTTGTCGTAAAAGGCGACTAGGGCCGTAGTTGTGAAAACAACCCCAGACAGCAAACAAGTCAGAAGATTTCTTGAGAATGTCTTTCTTAAGACTTCGATAAGATGTCCAACTACGATGTCTGAAAGACCTCTATTTTAGAACGTTGATTAAATATTTCTCAGTAGATGTCGCTACTAGTAAATTCAATCGCTCTAGTCATGTTCCTACCCTGGGTGTATAAGACGATATTTTGTAGCCGATTTTTAGAGGTTTTGTTTTTAAAAAAAAGACAAGTTCTAGATCTAAAATACTTGACATTTAATAAATGTGATCATGTTTAAACAATTTTTTTTTGGAGTTTACTCCTAAAGAATAGATTTTCATATAAGGCCCCCGGTATGAAAATAATATGAGGAGTAAAAATCGTCGATCGCGTTACGTTTTTTTGCGCAACCTATTTTCACTTTGGAGTGTCATAGTCCTTATGGACTCATTAAATAAAGAAAAGAAAAAGTCTTGAATATTCCGCGCGCGAGCGCGCGATTCCCGCGGTTGAGGTAGGGGCGTGTGTGCGCCGCGTCCGACCGCAGCTCCACACCACACCCCGCACTCTCCCACGATCTTGACGTGAAATACTTTGTATACTTTGTCTAAGGTGAGAGCACGCTTATCGAGTCTTTTTTAAATTAAGAAATATTAATACACTAGCGGCCCGCCCCGGCTTAGCACGGGTATTTAACTAAAATTTTATTATATATAAATTTATATTTTTTATCATCTACATGCGCCATCTATCGTATAATGGTTTCTACCGTTTTTATATTTAGTGACATTTAACATAATAGTAGGTCTATATTAATTGAAAATGATGTTTATCTAAAATATTAAAACGATTTATATTCCTATCTGACATATTTAGTAAACTTTTAAGTTTAACAAAATAATAACTCAAAAATAAGTTTTGTGAGTTTTTAAGATTCGTTGGTCGATGGCGTCTATGTCGCGTAGGCATATTTCTATTTTCTTAAATATTTATTTTTAAATTTAATTACAAAAACTAAATTATACTGTGAGTTATGTATAATTTTTATGTATTAAAGTTATTTACATTGGTTTTGTACTTTTTACGTGATACGTGCACAACACAAAAAATGATGAGAGATGGCGCTGATTGAAATAAAAGCGCGCTATTAAAATTTATTCTTGATGATATATAGTGTATTAATGAAACGGAGGTTTTAACAGATTTATTATTAGTATAGATTTATAAATTTTTGACTTTATTTAATAACTTTTTTAAATAATTAAAAATACTAGGTATGAGTTCAGATGAATCTGACATTGAACTTACCGAAGACGAGATTATTTAGTAGTAATTTTGATGATGAGGCCAAATTAATAACGGACAATTTATTGCCTCACAAATCTAAAAGGCGCTAAAGAACAATGGCAGAATTTTGTCTCGTTTTTTTGTTAACGACCATAGATATCAAATAAAGGAAACAAATTGAACTATTTTTCTATGATTTATCAATATTTTACCTCTTTTCTTAAGAGCCGGAGTTAATTTATGAAAAAAAAAAGTACATCAACAGATTCCAACATAGATATTAGATAGTAGACACGAATAAACAGTATGGAATACTATTAATTTGAATCGACTAAAAACCGATCGTTAGAATCTTTCCTACTAGGGTGTGCTTTGTTTCAAAAATAATTATTTAATGAAATTATTTTATGTTTAATCAACATGATACTAATAGATGAATATAATTATTAACTCCAAAACAAAATAGAAAATTGTATCCTGAGATTGATTTAATAATGTATCGATTTTACAATAAATCGAGAATTTTGTTTCGTTTTTTTGTTGACGACCATAGATATTAAATAAAGGAAACAAATCTAACTTTTTTCTATGATTTTTCAATATTTTACCTCTTTTCTTAAGAGCCGAAGTTAATTTATGAAAATAAAAGTATATCAACAGATTCCAACATAGATATTAGATAGTAGACACGAATAAACAGTATGGAATACTATTAATTTGAATCGATTATTTTGAGAGGATGAACAGTAAAAATGTCTTACAAAATGGTTTTTTATTTCCTTATATTCAGTATCATATTATCATAGTAATTAGCCTGGAGCCCTGGACATACATACAGACAAAAGGATACAAATTATAAAAACTATATTTTTGGCTTCGATTTTGATTGTAGATCACACCCCAAGTATTCTAAAAATATTATTTTAAAAAATATGCAATGTACAGTATTGACTTTCCTACGATTTTATTATATGTATAGAAAGTGTGTCTTCGCTTGTCTACATTTTCGTCGACTTACGTTGTATTATACTTTATATCAATAAATAGGCATGCACAATAACATACAAATCATTTTATCCAAATGTTCAGTCCTAATAAATAACGAGATAGGTGCTTAACTAATGTTCACTGTTCGTTCATAACCTAAAAATCCAAACTCAGATATGTTTTTTTTTTCGGTTTTCCGGCTTTCCCGAATAAAAATAAACTCACTTGGAGACTCTACGTTTAACGCCGAATCTTTACACATATTTTTTATTATGGGATGCTTCAATTTGATTCCAGACAATTTGATGTATGGAGATCTGCCATTGTTCTTTGCGCGTATAAACTTTAAAATCGGCGATAAAGGTTTATTCTGTTTCATATACGAATTATTTGTGCCTAGAGAATCGTTCTCAAAGAGTAAACTCCAGTCGTGCGTCGGATCTGACACACATAGTTTTTTAAAATTAAATTTAACAACTATTTAAATAAATAGCACACGAATTAATTATAGTATAGTACTTCTCTCAGGATAAGCCAGTATTAAAATCTCATCCTAAGTCACGACCTCGTGCGGGTTTTGAATATTACGACCTGGGTCCCGGCAGCGACACCTGGATAGCTGTTGCGGTACCAGGATGCGGGACAGACGATATTACGTAAGTTTTAACCTAATTTAAACGGGAGATGCATTGTACTAGTATTCATTGAATTAATGCTAATTGTACACGCTGAATAATTATGACATTCACAATTAACTAAAAACTTTGACATGACAATATCGCTGTCTGTAATGTACTATGTAATATTTTCTCTAAATATGGCAAATTTGCTGTATGGCTCCGGCAGGTTAGAATGTACCCCCTATATTTCCGTAGTTGTTTAGAAAAACAGTGAACTGCGATAGGCTGAACCGAGTGAACAAGCGGACGATGGTAAGTCAGCAGTCATCGACCTCGATTAGTTCTATCGATTAGATATTCCATCATCTATTTGCTTTTTATCTAACACATTGTCTGCCACACGCAATATATAATTTTATTACAGAAATCTCTATAAGCAAGCCATCATAGCGTCGGCTTGCGGGGCCGGCAACATGCAACAGGGTCAGCACGAACTTGACAGGATCCCTGAACCGCCTCTCGGTTTCATGTCTGGGGATGACGTCTTCACTAACTTTAGAGCCTTTAACATTTCGTATGTCGACACTGGAATATTTGGTATTTGTATAATTGAATTTTTTTCATATATTTTTGTTTCATATATTTATTATTATGTTTCATATATTATTGTTATATTTTTCATCATTAGTCAATCACGGATCTAAGCGTGGTAATCTACCTAAGGTAACCTAACGTAACGTATGCCACTCTCTAAACTTTGAGTCAAAATAAAATGTTCTAATATTATTCTGCTTACGCTCGTAAAACGTATGACATAAACATGATTGTGAAAGTCATTTGGGTTCTTATTGTGAAGTAGAAGCGCTGATGACTCGGAATTGCTTCCTCTAAATAAAAGTTTTTGTAATTACATATACCTATAGAACTTTAGACAATGTGTGTACTGTGTAGTTTAGTGTTTTCGTCTTTTCTTTAGTGTTTCCTAACATGAGTTTATATTGATTAAACATTTTTTAAATCTCTACTAAATTTCTTAACTCTATTAGGTATTATAGCGAAAACGAGATCAGTAACAGCAAATAGAACTGCTTACGCTGTAGCCGAATTCTTGTCAAATGTCGGTGATTTAGACTTTAAACAGATTCAAGATGGAAAAAAAAGACTCCGTAAGACATAATCATTAGTTAATATCTACCTAATTAAAAATATATGTATAATATGTATGTAATCATTGTATATTATAATTGAGCTGAAAAAAATATCTTGAATCCAATAATAGGTACGATAACCGTATGAATAAATAAGGAACTTCGTTCCAAAAATATATTAATTTGATAGTTTGATTAAAAGTCTATACCGGTCTCCCCCCGAGATCATGGACGCTGTAAAGGGTCCGAAACGTCGGGAAATAATTTAAAATATTGTTAAACTGTAAAGTTTTGAATAAACGCGATAAAATCTGGTATAGACTTTTAATCAAATGAGTAAAATTCGCGTAAATATAAGAGAACAATTTGAAAGTTTTTGAAAATATTACAGAATTATTTATACGTATCCTATCATTTCAGAACTTAATCTGGCTATTCACGAGGAGGACTGTGTCAAGGTAGCTGAAGGCCTTGCACTACAATTAGCTAATAATGTGCGCATAGACAGCCTACAAGAGTCCATAAATATTATCGATACAATTAGTCTTGACGAGGTTAAAGCTACGGCGATGTGTTTATCGAGGAGTATATATATCGTATTATATAAATATAATCAAAAGATGTAAAGAAAAAAGTGATGGCTTTAATTGTTGTTGTTTTTTTCAGACAATGAAATGGCAGTCGCTGTGGTCGGTGATCTCAGTGTTGTCCCTAATGATCATGAAATATTTAAGAAATAAAAAATAAATAATTTTATTGTAATTTGTTTACTAATTTGATTTATTTACACCTTAATAAAATAAAACTTAAGCTGTTGGTTATCTATAATGTTTTTTCTTAATTTAAGAAAAATAAATTGTCTTTGAATATGTTTGTCAAATATCAATTTTCGAAAATGTCAGTGTCAGAACTGTCAGATTTTATTTTAGTACCTATTTTACTGTTGTTAAAATTTAGGTTACCTTAAGATCAATTTGTCCAGATTTATCATTAAATTATATGTAAATTACTTTCGAAAATAATGTTTTATATATAAACAACACACAGTACCATGATGAACTCACTACAAAACACCGTAAAATGTACGTATCTTTTTAAGGTTAAATATTTGATTATTCTTCATATTTATTGTAACTTAATATAAAACAATTACAGATTTACGGTATATCAACATTAAAACAGCTTTGAACACGTTGAAAGAATGTACACCAGCACCGTCTGTGGCTGTAACAAAATTAGATATAACATCGAAAGCTAAAACTATTAATTTTAGCCCTAGAAGTGTAAATTTTGAGATAAGGGATAAGCCAACACAGTATAGAAAGCAACAAGACCCTTTATCCTACATACCAATAGTAAATCCTCGGTCCATTTTGCCATTAATTGATAGTAATTGGAGAAAAGATGAAATTGAACTGCCAGCTATTCAGCAAGAGGAGAAGCAAGCCGTTCGTTTGATTGTCATTCGTAGGAAAAAGATGAAGAAACATCAAAGGAGGAAGCTGTGGAAGAGGATGAGACATCGTTGGGCAAGGGTCTGTATATTATTAATTAAAAATCTGTAAGTATTATTAAAAAAAAATCCAAAAAAAATAATACACTGCAATTTCTATAACTCGAATCTCGTTAAGTCGAAATTCTCAGTAAGTCGAAAAAAATTGCCATTCCCTTCCATTGAATCCCTAAATATGCAGTATCTCGAATTATTTAGACTTTGTAACTTGAATAATGTGTTATTTCCCTATAAAGTATTGATAATACATATTTATAATCTATAACTCGAATTTCAAAAAAGAGACTCCGTAAGTCGTTGTTAGTAAAATACAATGACTTCTTACTTGGAATCCCTCGAAATAATAGAATAAAATCCAAAATGAATGTTTGGATTCGGGGCTTTTAATCTAATGTTTTTGTCTTGTACACGTACAATGAATGAATGCATTCATTAAACTTTATTTGAGCTTGAAAAGATAACAGTTTTTTTTAAATGTAGAGTTTACTTCACTAATATGTGATTTGTTTTAACATGTAAAAAAACTGAAGACCGATTGACTATAACAATGAAGTTGAATTGTTATTCAAATTTATCTCTACAAATCTAAAAATATACTTAGAAATTGTGCCTTTGTAAGTCGAAATTTCTGCAGTTAAATCACATGTATCTCGAAGTTCTTGTTAAGTCAAAAACTCGTTAACTCTTTTTTTTTGTGCGTTTCCCTTGATATTCGAGTTATTGAGAGTACACTGTATATAATTTTGTTTGAAATAAACTAAATTAATAAGTAAATAAATTGGTAAGAAAGATTAAACTAGCTTAAAATAGAGAGCTTGTTACATATAGTTTAAAAGTTAATGCCATATTCAATCTATTTCACCTTAGATGATGAGGAAAAGTAGTCACAAAAGTAGCTCTCATGAGTAGAAACACTGCAGGTGAAATAAAAACTTGTAAAAGGAAATATTTATTGATTAATAATATTACATGGCCAAGACAATATGAATAAATGTAAGGTTATTATCATTATGAAATTATACACATGTTCTATAAAATCGATTTGATGTTGGCTTCACCCTATGTGTTTTTGCTTTACCATAAAATTGCTTAGAAGTTCATAAAAAATAATCTTTAGAACAAAACAAAGTTTTAAATTAATAGATTACAGATTTTGACTGGCCCGTTGGTGCAGTTGACAGGGATCCTTTTTTCTGCTCCAGAGTTGTGGGTTTGATTCCCGCTTCGAGTCTGGGTGTAATATATATATATATATATATATATATATATTTATTAATATATATACTATTTCTGATGAACTTTAAGAATAAAAAAAAAATGTCATGTGTACGGAGTACACATGACAGAAATGAAACAACTTTGGCAAACTCAATTTAAAATTTATTAATATTATTAGTTATACATTCTATTACTTATTTACACTTTGCTAGGATACGCGACATCATACTATCTCATTCTCTCTTACACATTTTTGTATTTGTATCTCTTGCCTATCGTTTTTTCCGTTGCATCCCATTTCAAATAACAATGATTCTAAAGAAGTTTCACTTCAAAAATGTGTATCAGTGGGTTTTTATCTAAAACATGGGCACTAAGTTGCCATAGGAACAGACGATTGTGTGTGTATGTGTGAAAAAAAAAGGTTAAACAAAATACTTAGCCTTCTTGGACTTGTATTTTTAATGACATAAAAGTTTGTACAAAATATCTAAGATATTCAAAGTGGACCACCATACTAAAAATATAATCTTCTCACACTTACAGGTAAAGAAGAACCGTCGTATCAAAAAAGAAAAGATTTTTCAAAACGAACTTCTCGCAATGGTGAAGCAGGCTAATGAGTTTTCAGCTGAACAGTATGTGCTTGGGAAACTGGAGAAAGCGAACCACACTCCATTACCAACTCGCTGGCGTCACAAGCGTCTACCCGAGTTCATAATAAGACAACTTCTAGGCATCGACAAGAAAATTAACTATAAACACACTGATGTATACAAAGCTTAATATGCTTACGTGCAATTTAATTAGTTTATTTGTGAAGAATCTGTAGTTACAATAAAAAACTAATTTACAAAAGTATATTGGCTTTTTTTGTTCGACATAATTATATGAACTGAAGCGATCAATATCAGGGGTTTATGATAACAACTGGGTTCGACGGCTTTACGTGCTCTCTGAGGCACGGTCGGGAAACCCACAAGAACCCAAACCAGAAACAAAGTTGTTGGTGACATACTCGTATGATATATAATTAATTGTGACAAAATCACAAAATATGTTTAATTGAGACGAAATTATATATATTTTCAGGTACTGTATACAATATTTAGTATACATGCCAGTAGCCAATGTACAACAACTAGTTTGGATTAATAGCAATTTAATTTTTTTATTATTTTAAAATATAATTATAATATAGTTACACTATTCGAAAATTTTCTAAAATAGTGACTAAACTATTGATGGTAGAAAAAAAAGAATAAATTTGTAGGAAATATTGTGCTCTACAAATTTGTTTTGTAACATTTTTCTGTACCACTCACAGTTTAGCTTGTACACCTACTCAAAGCATTAAATTCTCAAAAATTCAGTTTTCGACGAATCCGATTTGTAAAAAAAATATTCAACTTACAGATTTGTCTCGCTAGGTTTTTTTAAAGGTAATTGAATATTGTTTAAAGAATTGAGTAGCATAATACAAAAAAAAATCTTTCTGTGCAAGCAGAAGAAGAAATGAAGTCGGTTTACGGACGATAATTTTGCGTGATAAAGAAAATATTGTGTTACATACGTTTTACATTTTTTTATACACATTTTCTGATTGTTTAAGCGACTCCACTGATATCAAAACTATGATATGATAGGTATACCTATGTAGTCTGTAGGTATTCTAAAGTGTACAAAGCATCTTACTATACTACAAATGTTAAATAAATAAAAAGGAATGGAAAGAGCAAACTTCTTCTCAAGTATCTACAAAAAGCTGAGAAATCGCCTTAGCAAAATTTCTTTTGTTATTGTTATATAGAAATCTGCAATGCAGAGTCAAGTAGGCAATTTCAATTTTTTGTTTTGCCGTATTCATCACAGTCGGGAAGGAATGTAAATTAAAATAATATCAAGAAAGTGTGTGGCGCTGCTGCAAGCGAGTCGTGTAATTTAAAAAAATGACACCAAACGGTTATGGATGTGTTAATTTTAAAATGCACGAAAAGCCAATTTCTTTATAAGTATATCACAGATTATTTTTGTACCTACTAGACTACCCAAAAACACATTTGAATTGATATAATATATAGGTATATATGCCTGTTCGGCATGCAGTGTATAATGAAAACGGATTGATAAAATTTAAACAATTGTAGGTAATTAATAGGATATTAATTTATTTTTGAAGTTATATTTCTTTTGGCGCGTTGGGAAAAAATTATGAAAGTAAATTTTTACAATGCGCTCGCACACTGTGACGAAAAACCGACACTCTAGATAGCTAGTAGGCACCGCGCAATCGCGCTAACTCACTTTACTGCGTTGGATATGACCGCTCACTTGCGACGACAGTGTGACATCTCGAATTATACGATTTTTTGTTTTACCGAAATTCTGAATCGCGATCTTGCGTTCTTTCATCTCCAAAAACATGGTATTTGTATCTCCAAAAACAACAATACTGTGAGAGAAAAAGATAAAATATTACTTT
The DNA here is from genome assembly GCA_036937285.1 of Euphydryas editha. NCBI lineage: Eukaryota > Metazoa > Arthropoda > Insecta > Lepidoptera > Nymphalidae > Euphydryas > Euphydryas editha. Next base: position 1,251,846 of record JAUPFZ010000013.1, on the reverse strand, counting down.
ATAGCACTGTATCGTTGGACGATCTAGTTTGCTTCGACACAGTGACAATTCAGTTACCACCTGCACTTTGAGATGTGATGTGGTCTTCGTTTTCAAGAAAAACGTGACATCGCGAGGATACCGCGGTATTGGTGACAAAGGTAAGTCTTTTATAATGTTTTTATTTTATTCGACAATGTGGCACGTCACAATATTACAATATTCTTGTAAAAGAAAAAGCATAGTTAACGGGGCATTTTCTTTATGTCGCGTTATTCTTGTAAAAAAATCAATGTATCATCGGGACATCTTAAATAGTAACGTTGTAGATGACGAATATTTTTCTTATACTGGAAAGATGTTGTAGGTTATTTGTTGATGTTCTGTTATTGCAGAATGCATGTTAATGAAATTGAATGGTATATCTACTTGTCACGTTGTATATAATAAACAGTAATACTTAACTCCAGTTATCTTTTCAGGTGTGTACTAGGTCTAAACGAATATTGCAATCAGCACAACCTAATATAGCTAAGGATTCGCTCGGCAGCAGCAACCTAATCGCTCCTAACAACTTGTTACAAACTGTGAATGATGATGAAACAGCAAAAAGCAACATCGATGAAGATTATCTCAGTGGAAACCTAGTCCCTTCTAACAACCTTCATTTACAAACTGTAAATAACGATGAAACATTTGGCAAAATAGTTTAATGTCATATTCATACCTTACTTTATTAATTAATACAACATAAATAATATAGTACTACCGTACTAATACTCAAATATGACGGCCCTGTATGGTGGAGTGCAACTGCTTACAAAGCACAGGGCCGCTGGTTCGAATCCCATCGAAGGTAGACATTCGTGTGATGAGCACTTGTGATTTTCTTGTTTCTGGATGTTGTTTATCTATATAGACTGTACGTATTTGTTTATTTAAGTAAAGTGTATTAGTTGTCTGATACCCATAGTACAAGCTCTGCTTAGTTTGGAATCAGATGGCCGTGCGTGAGATGTCCCCACATATTTATTTACATGTACAGTATTGTACTGTATCAGCCTGTAAACAAGCCACTGTTGAGCGAAGGCCTCTTCTCCATATAGAAGAAGGGTTGGACCGTAATCCACCACGCAGCTCTATTGTAGGTTAGCGGATAGCTTTCATACGTAACGATCGTTAACAGGTGTCTATGATAACAACCGGGATTGACAGATTTACTCGAATATGGGTCAATGGAGCTTGGCCGAGCGATTGGTCACACTATATATTCTTAAAAAACATAAAAAAAGGATCAACAAGGAGTGCAGCAACTACAGACTAATCTCCCTCATATCTCACGCCAATAAGGTTATGCTACACATAATCATCACGAGGCTACGGGCTTATTTGTCCCGGGAGATAGCCTCCGAGTAAGCTGGTTTTGTCAGGGGTCGAGGTACAAGAAAACAGCTCCTCATAATGCGACAACTTGCGGAGAAGGTTAGAGAGTTCAACATCATCCTCTATTAAGTAAGAGGGTAGACAGATTTTTCTGATCTGTCGCCATCCACCATCTCCGTACGTCAGTCTCCCCGTGATCATGGCGATTGAAACATTGCCGAAATATAGGGAAGTCAACAAAATTATAAACGCGGTAAGCACCCGTACAAATATATAAATTTAAATATGAATAGTGATCGCGTTAGTTTAAAACAATATATCATCCTCTATATATGCTTTGTAGACTTCAGGAAAGCGTTCTATACCGTCAAGTGGCGGAAACTCCGGCTGGTCCTGATCGAAATGGGTGTACCACAACAACTTGTAGGTACACTTCATTAGACAACTTTACATAGATGGCACAGCCACTGTTCGTGTTGACACTGTTGACTCCTAGCGCTTCAAAATACAAGCCGGCGTTAGACAAGGCTGTATATTGTCTCCCCTGCTGTTTAATATATACACAGAGCACATCACGCAAATAGTTCTCGAAGACTGGAACAAAGGAGTGTTTGGTTGAAAAATATCAAACCTACGATACGCATCGACATCGTAACTCTCCTTCAACTGCTGGAATCCACAGCTTTGGATTTTGGACTTACAATCAATCGCGACAAGACCAAAATGATGATTGTCGATCGTGCTGACAACAACCAACTAGACGTCCAGACCATAGGAGGATGCGAAGTAGTTGAGAGCTACGTATATCTAGGCTCCACTATCTCCAGCACTGGGGGCTGCGAGGATGAAATACGAAAACGTTGCGCCACGACTAGAACCTCAGTGGAAAAACTCACAAAAATTTGGATTTGGAAGATCGTAGAATAACCAAAAACACGAAGGTGCGACTGATGGGGTGTCTGGTCTTTCCTATCTTTTTATATGGACCTGAGACGTGGACGCTGAGGATGCAAGACCATCGCAAGATTGACGCTCTGGAAATGTGATGTTGGAGACGTATGCTCCGAATCCCATGGACCGCGCACCGAACCAAAGTTTCCATCCTGAAAGAATGAATCCTCAATAAAAGGAATGTGGAGGGAAAAGATCACGTGGGCACTCTCTAACACGATGGACGGACCTAATTAAATCTGTAACGCACTCCTCCATCAACGACTGCTCTCACTCCGCCAAACATAGAGCTCTATGGCGGGGCATTACAAAAACGGCGACGCGTACAACGGAAATGTAACCACGACCACTCTGCCAAGAGGGAACGACTAAGAAGAAGAAATTTAATTGTGATAACTAGTCTGTTATACCTACTTACTAAATTTGTACATATTTTTCTACTGACGTATACATACCTACAGTTCCTCTTACTTTGTTTTTGTAATAGTTTACGATATTGTTATTTTTGAGAGTTTTACGTTTATTTTGATAATTTTTAGTTTTTATAATAAGAAAAAGTAATGAGAGCATAAATATTTTATGTACAACATACCTCCTAAAGTGCCTGCCTACTTGGATAATATTTTCATAAGTGCAATTTAACATAGCAAAGCAAAACATTCGCCTATTCGGATAATTACATCATTTAGACTGATTGTATTGTTCTTAAAATAAAATATTTATATAATAATTATTTTCAAGATCAACGTTTTATTTAAAAATGACTTGGGTAAATATATTTTTTTACATCATCTTCAACGTGACAACTAAACTTACCATCTTCAAAATATATTTTTTTACTAAAACAACGTGATATATATATATATATATATATATATATATATATATGTTTTCTCTTTTTTTTTCAATCGCTATAATTTCATTAATTTAGACCCAAATTTATTTCCTATTATTAATATTTTAATTCATCAATAGTTAATCTTTAATCGATTCATACACAATTAGTCTACCCTGACCGTAATTTAAGAGTTATGGTCATTCAAAAGTTAAAAAGTTATTTTTTGTAAAATTACGGTTTTTGATATATCACAGTGTTGTCGCAAATGGGCGAATGTCAATTCACTTTTTACAAGCTTTTATTTAGTTTCCACCTGTCCCGATGTTTATCATCAAATCTTGCAAACTAGATTTGATCCACTTCCCGGTTACTGATTGAGCTGAAATTTTGCATATATGTCGTGTAAATCGCCGGAAAATGCAATATTATGATGACATGGTGCTGATCTGATGATGTAGCAAAAGATGTAGCAAAATAGGGACTTCGCAATGAAAGAACACAACCTCATCGAGTTTGAACTCGTTTGAATCGTCTTGATGAGTAGTTTGTCTTTCAATAGTAACCAGGGTCTGATGATGGAGCTGGAAAGGGGTCACAGGAAGTCTGTAATGAAACGACGCAACCCCATCGAGTTTCTGCTCATTTGATTCGTCTTGACGAGTACTTTGTTTTTAGATATACCAGGGTCTGATTACAGATGGCGCGCACTACCCATTAACTCGGTGCATCGTTTTATTCTAAGTATTCTTCTTAAAATATTAAAAAAACATATTTTCTTTTATACATAATGTACCTGCAAGAAAGAAATTCATAAAACGCTTACCGTTTAGATCAGTGTTTCCCAACGTGGGGCCCACGCCCCACTGGGGGGCAATTTGATAGCTAAGGGGGGCAATTTAAAAATGGATTCGACACAACTTTAACCCTAACCCTTTCGCTTTGGATTATTTAAATGCAATGCTATACCTTGTCCAACCATTTATTATCTTTTTGACAGCTTACATCTATAAATTTCAGTACTTTTTTTCATTATATGTTTTGAAATTTTACTTATGATGTTTTGATAACAATTTCATAGTGATTTCTTCCTAAAACTTATCATTTATATTTCTTAAGGGAACAAAACAATTTTAAAGGTTAAAAATTATGCATGGGGGCATAAAAAATTTAGAAATGTTAAGGTGGGGCATGGCCTAAAAAAGGTTGCGAAACACTGGTTTAGATAGTAATCTATTGTCTCAAACAAAAAGAAATATATCTCTCTTAGAATACAGTAATGTAAATAAATAGTGTTATACAATGTTAATATACATAGTAAATATCCCGTGTTACATTTTATCAATGTTAGTGTTTATGAAAGCTTAAAAGAAAAAAAATTACATAAGCAGCTTACATTAGCACCCTACTAAGAATATCTAGGTCAAACGCGCGCGTTACCTAATTTTTTGCTTTATGATAAACTTCTTAATTACCGATTCGACGTCTTGTTGACACAGATTAATGAATGCCCAAAGTGTTTGTTTTTTTTTAATCACCATAACATCTGTCTTTGATGTTTTAGGAATTTATTTTGTTAGGTCAGACTGATGATCGTATTAATTGAGATAAGTTAATTTATTTTCGTGAAAAATTTGGCTTGCAGCTGCTATTAAGTTATTTTTCTTTGAGGAGGCGATATTTACGTATTGTTATTTACTCAAGTTCAATATTTAAAAATAAAAAAGGTAAAATGCTTACTTCGTTACGGGTATCACACTATGTATCATATATCCACTATGTACAAATATAGTATATGAAGGGCACGGGGGAAGAACATGTAATGTCACATTTTTATGCTTTTTGAACAGGCAACACCATTGTATAGTACAAATGTGGTAGGACGATACGCCAAAACATATTTTTCAGTAACATGCAGAGTCACGAGGTAATCTTTAAAGAAAAATATTGACACAGTGCAATAACAAGCAATGTCCAAGTCGTACAGAAAAAAAATAAGCATTGTCCATGGCTTGACATTTACAGCTGTTTGACTTTTTGAGGGTATATCGTTCTACTGTTGTTTTTTGAGGTGTCTATGATAACAACCGGGACAGACGGCATTACGTGCTCTCCGAGACAACCGTTCTGATGTAGTGGTGCGACTAGTAATCTTACACCGACGGTCGCGGGTTTGACTCCCGCTCGGGGCAGATATTTGTATCTGTACAAATATTTGTTTCCGATCTGGGTATTCGGGATCCTTGTGGGTGGCCCCATCGTGTCGTCCCGGTTGTTATTATAGACATCTGAGAGCAACATACTCATAGTAGTAGTAAATGGTTTTTTTAATAGTGCATATTTTGTGCATATTTCACCCCTTTTTAATGCATATTTGCATGCATATTTTGGCATTTCGATAGTGCATATATCCGATGTCTAGTTATGACTATTGTTCCATAAAGAGTATTATTATATTATTATATCAAATGATAGCCTATAAGATATGTTACGGGGGATGTCACGTGCGTTCAAACATTTTTGTAGTTTATTTACAAGTATTCACTTGAGTTTGCGATGTCTATAATTATTTTGAACTTTAAAATCTTGTTATATTTACACCTATTAAATCCCGTCTCCTGAACTGTGAACAAGTACCCAGTATCCTAGCTTGTGATATGAACTCAAATTAAATCAAAAATAATAAATGTTACACGTTCACAGTCCTATGAGCCCACTGTGGGCTCACGTCATGCGTATGGCTCCAAGCCTGTGAGCCCACATTTTGTTCACACCTATTGAGTAACTTAATGTTCTGAATTTTTTTTCGCGGACGTACGAGTTAGGCCGTTTATAGTTTTAGGACGTGACCAAGGTACTTGTTGTGTGAAATCCATCAAAACAATACATAATTTTCTAAGGGAAATCTATAAGAGGTACACTGAAACAGGAAGCAAAAAATTAGACCCAGTTATTATTTATTCATTTATTGATTAATGGAAGTAACAATTTCAAATAATTTACTCATGGGAAGTTTCAAAACATGAATGACAATATCCTTTCTTACACTGTTTACATTGCTGATAGACTCTAGTTGTCATGTTTGCAGCCACCAGCCAGCACCTTCGAAAATCAACTTTTGGTAACAGCCAATACATCTTTTTCGACTTGTTCGTTTTCCTGGCAACTTAGGAAGATCACTTAAGCAATGTCTTGAACTGCTTGTACGAGCTGAACTGCTGGTCCGAGCTAAGCTGGTGGATGAAGCAGAAAGTTCGGGACCTTGTTCATGAATGTTCAGAAGAGATTTTATCAATAAATTGTTCGTATGCTGAAAGTATGCTGCATTTTTTTTTTGTGGATGAAATTCGTTGTAAATTATTACAGAATAGATGATGGTTGAACCGAAGGTTGAGACGATTGACTGACTTCATCGGCGAGAATAATTGCATCAAAATCATGGTCGATTTCCATAAGAACGGGAACACTTTGCTAAAAACGAGATAAAGTGCTACATCGAATATCTAATTTTACCAAAACTGTTTACTAATACTAATTTCAGATCTCCAAAAAAAAAACCATATCGGTACGTACCTCGGTTTCCACCACAAACTGCTGAATATCTTCTATTGTTTCGTCGTTAAAATCCGAGTCACTACCGAAATCATTGTTTTCTAATTGCAAAATAACACTTTCTACATCAGTTTCCTCCAGAATTCGTCGTATATCTTCATCGAATATGTAGCCAGACATTTATGTGCGGCACTTCTAAACGCTCAGTGAAACAAACTAGTAGAAACAATAAAACACAGTCTATCATCTAATTTTTACTGAACTACCCTTAAATTGTTTTATTAAAATTACATTCACAAGTCCGTGAGTCCCGCTAATGGGCTCACGTAATTTCAAGTTCATAAGTCCGTGAGCCCACATGGGCTCACAAATGAAAACAGGAAAATTCGGGAAAATTTTAAGAAAATACGACTTATCATATGATTTTCTATATAAGTACTTGTAAATATTCTGTAAATTAGTCGGATAAACTTCCTAAAAGCGGATACCGAATTTCGTCATGAAATTTGGCACGGACATTCCATTTGACTATTTATGAGTCCCCTTAAAGGGATTTTTGGCGGCACGCAATATTTTTCGAAATATTGAATTTTTTAAGTACGCTGCTTAGCACACTATATAAGACATCGAGTCGATCAAAAGAAGAAGGAAAAAAAAAAACCTAACCTAACCTATCCTTTTTTTTTTTTTTTGTACCTGAACGCACATCCCGTCGTCCGGGGAGACAACGGGGTAGTGTGGGGCCCTCACCCACTAAAATAACCCACCGTGCGCCCTCACCCGCCCTTACAAGGCGGACCACGGGTACCGCGTACGTTGCTCCGTGACCCGCAGGCGGCAGCCCCATCGGGCACTCTCTCCTGTGCGACACCCCGCGCACTCGGGCATCGCACCTTCGCGGTAGGCTGTTTCGGCGGACGGCGGGCAATCCCCGACCCTACCGTCCGCAGCCTCGACTAGGGCGGCATCAGGCGCATGTGAGCGCGTCTGCGCCGCCCCGCGCGCCGGCGGCGAATTGGGTCCGAAAGGAGTGAGTCCTTCCGGGCCCTCTCCGCCGCCTCCTTCTGCAAGATTACGTTCTCGCAGAAGTTGGCGACCGCGGTCCAGGCCCTATGACCACCGACCATCGCTCGCGCAACGGCCGATAGCGACAGGTCCTCTCCAATGACTGCAGCGAGATCCTGGCGCTGCTCAGCCCAGGCGGGGCACGATTCGAGCGTGTGTTGCGCCGAGTCCTCGCTGCAGTCGCAGTGGTGGCAGCCCGGAGTCGTCTCCCTGCTTGCGACAACGTGCAAGTACTTGCCAAAGAACCTAACCTATCCTAGAATGCGTAAATGCATTTCACAGCGATTAAAAAAAAAGACCTAACAACCTAATCTAAACTAACGATTTAAAAAAAAATCTTAATCTAACCTAACCTTTAAAAAAAACCCTGACTATAAAAAAAAAAAGACCTAACAACCTAACCTAACCTGACGATTTAAAAAAAATCTTAACCTAACCTAACCTTTAAAAAAAACCCTAACTATTAAAAAAAAAAGACCTAACAACCTAACCTAACCTAACGATTTAAAAAAAATCTTAATCTAACCTAACCTTAAAAAAAACCCTAACGGCGGAATGAGTTTCTAAGCCTTCAAAAAAAAAAAAAAAAAAAAAAACAAAAAAAAGTGGCGGAATACGTAGTGAAACAATGGCCGATCATCCATGCGAGTTTTTATGGCGCGCGCTAAAAAAAAATCGCGTTAAAAAATTGAACAAAAATCCGTTCAATGAATTATTACAAAATATAAAGTGTGTATCCGGGAAAATAAAAAAGTGGATTGATTATATATATGTGTATAAATAACACCTGTAGTGTGTGTGTGTGTGTAACGCAGCGTTGCCAGATTTTATTTTTGCCAAGTCGGGATTTTGAAACTTTTTGAGTGAAAAAGCGGGATTGATTCGTCGAAAGCGGGACAGTATAATAACGTATATAATCAGAAGTTTTTAAATATTTATCTTCTTTATTTGAATTCAAATTAAAAACAAAATTACGTTTACGAGAAAATAGATATCAAAAATAGCCATAGAAAATGTATTTTAATAAAAATATAATATTTGAAATCAGCTTTACCCTATCGTTAAATAGAAGAGTCTTATTCGTCTTCGGAAAAAAAAGGGCGGGCGGCCAGTCCACACTTGTCTGTGTCACCCGCCTACACTTCCTCAGCACGCTGCACGCATGGTCAAGTTTTCCCCGAAAAGCGGGACTGTGCGTATATGCGTATATGTATATGTGTGTGTATATACTACATCATAGAGGTATTATAAATATCTCTATGTGCCAAGTGGTATATACTTCGATATTTATTTACTTTGAGGTGATAATTACATGGAATTTACCTATATCATAACTGGAACGCTCACTTAATAAAATTTTAAATTGTATATTCAAATACGCACCTTGAACTATTTGACATAAGGTTGACATTGGCTTATAACATGTCAAGTGAAAAATCGTTCCGAGCATTTCGTTGACAACCGGTATTTTGTCTCTTTCTTACGAGAGTTGCCTTGAATCCATGGTAGAAAGAGATGCAATCCCGGCCGTAGGAACGTTTTTTGAGTGCACGTGAGCATTCCAGTTTGTATATAAATTCCTTGGATAATTCAAAAACACTCACATAAAATGTAAATAATGTCATAGATATTAGTTACAAACAATTATTTATAGATGGCATCCTTTGCAGTAGTAGTTGTTGTTTTTGTAGTGTCGATATAGTTCAACACACAGTTAACAGATGGCGCTCGTATCATTAAAATTAATAATATTTCCTTTTTTTAAATTAAAAATATATTTTTTTAATCTATTTTATATTTTTCATCAAAAACAGGGAACATAACTTTAAAATGGCACATAAATTATCAAATTTTGGTTAAGTATTTAAAAAGATCTAGGCTCTTCAGGATAAAAACACCTTTTAGAAATAATGTATATAATGATTATCAAATACACAACATGTAAAGAGGACAAACAGCGAAGTTTTAAAAGTATTTTTTCATTTCATAAGGCACGAAACTCTTACAAAAACTACAGAGTAATTTATTAAAATTTCCACGTAATACAATCAACTTTATATTTAATTGAATACGAAACAATATATTAACAATTTGTCTGCAACTATCTGTAATTACTTCCGGTTATTTAATTATAGACAGTTCATCCATCCATGGACTTAACAAGCTCTGTTAATGAAAACACGCACTACATGGGTATTTTAAAAATTAATTTAACTATTTAACCAAACTGAACTGAATCAGCCTATAAATGTCCCACTGCTGGACAAAGGCCTCTACTCCATATAGGAGAAGTGTTGGAGCTTAATCCATCACGCTGCTCCACTGCGGGTTGGCAGATAATTTTCTTCTCTCTTCTCCATGAGTAACGATCGTTATCAGATCTCTATGATAGGTAACAAACAGGACCGCCAGCTTTACGTCTCTCCGAGGCACGGTGGGCAAAATCTCACATGGCCATACACCCAGACAGGAAACAAAATATTTATACAAATACAAATATCTTCTCCGAGCGGGAACTGAACCTGCCACCGCTGGCGTTGAGGCGTCTTCTCGCACCACTACACCAGAACGGTCGAAAGAAATTGAACTACGTTGCTTTTTTATACATATTTTACGGATTATTATATTATATTATTGTTGGCGATTATAAATTTTGACTCTCTCCCAAAGGAACCATACTGAATTTCCGAATACAACATATCCAGTGGACTACCTTAAACTATGGACTTAAATCATGCCAAGTTCCATTCAAATCCAACAAACGGACAGACAGACAAAATTGAAAAAAAAAATACGGTTTTGGCTTCAGTATCGAATAGCGATTATTGAGTGTCTTCAAACATTATTTTTAATATCTTCAATGTACATAACTGGACATCTTATACATAGTTTTATTATGTCTGCAGATATAGAAATATTTATATATCAAATATAAATTGATATCAACAATTTCAAATTCGTTCATTAGTGGATTTAATATTAGTGTAGGTCCTCAGTTAGGTGTTAAATAGCTCAGTTTCAGTTCTTGCTTGTTTCTCCCGTGAAACAGCTTTGCTGTGTTTCGGAAAGAAGGGCAAGACAGGCAGTGTAATTACTGGCACCGAGTATTTATAGTTATTTCTCAGGATAGGCAACACATAAATGAGTTGGCTGGGCTAGTTCCAGGTAAACTAGTTTATGTTCGTGGGCGACGTCGACCACTTACAATCGGGAGGAACGTCTGCCAGTTTACCTATCCAACTAAGATAAAAAAGTTTGTAAAACAAGTGAACCTGTAACGAGTTCAAAGCCGACTCAGTACCGCTTGGTTTTTAAAACATAAACAGCCCTACTTCAGATATCGTCAATAACATTGTAAACGGAGTGTAAATTTTTTTTAATTGTAAGTTTCATTGAAAATAGAAAAAAATCTAAAAATAAAATATTTCAGCAAAAAATTCTTAACTAGCCAAAATTCTAAGACGGCTTTACATTAAGAAAGAGACAAAAAATCAAGTACCTACGATTGAAGGTTTTAAACGCTGATGATATCGTAGTCTCGGAGGTTCTTTGTGCTGCCTCATTGTTCCTTTGTGCTCCTTTACGAGTCATTATATTGTTAAGAGTTGGAATTCCGTGAGCTAGGGATGGGAAAATGTATAAAATATATCGATATATATCGTATCGATATTTTCAAGAAATATCGATACATACTGAGCAAAAAATATCGATATTTCGATAAATCGATTTTTTTTTATCTCAAAATGCGATTACCTGAAAATTTTTAAAAATATTCGAATGTAAAAAAAAAATAACACAATTGGCAGTTTTATGAGTTTTATTTATTATTAAAATACATATTTAAATATCATTAGTAAAATAATAATACTTATTATTAGTCAAAAATTTGAACAATTTAAACAATAGTATTCTTCGTACCCTATCCGAATACCTAAAAAAAAAAGGTCATCCGGCGTCCAGTATCAACATTATCCTTCGTAACCTATTTGACGCATAAATTTGACGGTGTGGCAACAGCGCTTTCTTAAGTTTTGAAATTCGACAAAAGTATTTCGATACGAAAATAATTTTGAAAACTTAAAAATTATATTTATTTTTTATCAAAAAATATCGAATCCGATATTCGGAAATAAATATCGATTATCGATATTTCAAAATTAAAAATATCGCCGACATTTATCGATTATTTTCTAAAAAAATATCGATATTTCGATATATCGATTATTTTTGCCCATCCCTACCGTGAGCGGAATCACGAAGAATTTGTGGTATATATCGGGTGTCCCGTAAGTAGTGGACCAACGAGACACTGGTGATGGAGGGGATCATTACCTATAGAAAACACTAAATTTCATTGTCCTAGGTTCAGTAGTTTAAAAGATATGATATTTTAAGTAATATTTTGAAATTTTCATTCTATCAACACAAAACTTTCAAATTTTATCAAAATATTTTTTGTTATACACTTTATTTCAATTTAAAGGGGTTGAGAAAACATGTATCCTTCTAAATAAATCAGTATTCATGCATAATTATTACCACAAATAAAATGAAAAATCAAATCTTGTGCAAATATCAAATTACAAAATTTTCTACGTGATGTTTGAAAGAAGCTAGTGTAAAAAAAATGTATGACAGCCTTGTGGAACTTTATTTTAAAAATATCTACAACTCATACTGATTCCAAAAAGATATAATAACATTACAGTTCGTCAAGTAAACTTAAAAAAAATACTATATTAGTCTCCAGTTCGGAGAAATGTTTATGGTCAGAGCTAGTGGTTCTGAGAATTCTTTTGTTCTGTACTTGCTCGTCGCTTTTTTGTTTATGATTTCCTATTGGCCGATGTCTATTTTATTACCCCTAGCCATTATATTTGAACTCATTAGATGTAATGTCCACTTGTCCAGAGACTTGCTTACAGCTCGTAGCTACACACGTGTTTTTAATTCGCTCCCACAACGACTTATTTATTGTTGACTTACGCTTGAATTGGACCTTGTATGTGCTTGTGATTTGGATATTGTTTGCCCGGATATTTTAAAATGCCTCATACCTACACTCCTCGCGAGTATGCTGAAATGTATTTCATTTACGGTCTGTGTGATGGCAACGCTCGGCAAGCTGCCCGTACGTATCGTCAGCGTTATCCTAACCGCGATCGTTATCCTGATCACCGAATTTTTCTCCGCGTGAATAACGCGTATTTGGAAGGCAGAATTCCCGGGGCTGTGAATACTTCGGGAAGGCCTAGACTAGTTGATGAAGATCAAGTACTGGCTAAGTGACAGAAGAACCTTCTACCAGTGTTCGCCGTATTTCAAGACGTACTGGTATCGCAAAAACTACTGTACATCGCATTTTAAAGCGTAACAATTTATACCCTTACCACATACAACGGGTGCAAGCACTGTTACCAGCCGATTATCAACGGAGGATAGATTTTTGTCGAGAGATGCTTCGCCGATGTCGACAAGACCCACTCTTTTTTAATTCCATATTATGGAGCGATGAGTCATGTTTCAAAAGGATTGGAGTGTTTAACATTCATAATCTACATGAATGGGCTCTAGTAAATCCACGAATCGTAAGAGAAGACAGATTCCAGCACCAGTTTGGAGTTAATTTGTGGGCTGGAATCTTAGATGGCAAACTTATCGGTCCATTTGAGCTCCCACCGAGACTTAATGGTACTCGTTACCTTCAATTTTTAAGGAATGACCTATCTAATTTATTATTAGACATACCAGAAGAAGTTCGCGAGAGGATGTGGTTACAGCACGATGGTGCACCTGCTCACAATTCAAGACAAGTGACTAATTATTTAAACGAGTCGTACCCAAATAGATGGATTGGACGCGGAGGTACAATTTCATGGCCAGCTCGCTCACCTGATCTTAATCCGTTGGATTATTTTCTTTGGGGCTATTATAAGGAAGCAGTCTATGAAACAACTGACATGAATGAAAGGCAGTTAAGAGAAAAACTGAATGTTGTTACTCAAATAGTCCAAAGTAATGAACGGGCATTTAGAAATTTAAAAAGAAATTTTATTAGAAGGTGCTGGTTATGCATAAGAGCAAGAGGAAACCATTTCGAACATTTGCTGTAATAAATAAATAAAAATGTCATAAGTTTCTACTTGTTTTATTGCCAATATCGTGGAAAAAATGGTCACTAATGTAGATTTAAAATTAATATTGTTTGTTGTTGTTTTAAAAACTCAAATAAATTATAGCTTTTTGGAATCAGTATGAGTTGTAGATATTTTTAAAATAAAGTTCCACGAGGCTGTCATACATTTTTTTAACACTAGCTTCTTTCAAACATCACGTAGAAAATTTTGTAATTTGATATTTGCACAAGATTTGATTTTTCATTTTATTTGTGGTAATAATTATGCATGAATACTGATTTATTTAGAAGGATACATGTTTTCTCAACCCCTTTAAATTGAAATAAAGTGTATAACAAAAAATATTTTGATAAAATTTGAAAGTTTTGTGTTGATAGAATGAAAATTTCAAAATATTACTTAAAACATCATATCTTTTAAACTACTGAACCTAGGACAATGAAATTTAGTGTTTTCTATAGGTAATGATCCCCTCCATCACCAGTGTCCCGTTGGTCCACTACTTACGGGACACCCTGTATATATATATAATCTGAATCTCGGAAACGGCTCCAACGATTTTCATGAAATTTAGTATGCAGGGGGTTTCGGGGGCGATAAATCGATCTAGCTAGGATTTATTTTTAGAAAATGTCCTTTTATCCCTTTTTTTAACGCAATTAAAAATATAATTAGAATACTAAGGTAAATTTCGCTGTCATTAATAAGCTTATAATGGCTCGGATAGGCATCGGGCGGATTTGAAACCAGAAAACTCGGGTTCGAATGGTGTCTACAGACCAATTTTTTTCTTTTTTTTTTTTCAAGTTTCTTCTTTTGTGAGAAAAACTATTATTGAGAGCTTTTTTTATTTTTTATTTAAATAACCAGTTCCTATTATTTTACTATTATGTCATTCAGATCGAAAATATTATTTATGTTTCATCAGTATGTAATATAATTATCTAAATATAATTTAACCAAGCAAAGCTCGGTCATCCAGGTACTTACCTTTATATATAACTTTGCATAAATATATTTTGTATGCAATAAAGTATATAGCTTTTTTAGAATTTCAAGGGCTATAGATATCTATAAAAATTCATTTTACACTCAATGATGAAAGAAAGCATCACGAGCACATTGAAAGCACCATGACCATTAGATTGATCAAAAGTGAACTTTACTAAAAGAGCCTATAAACATCTCAATTAGGAGCGAAGGCTTCTTCTTCTTCCAAATACAAGTAGTGTTGGAGTTTAATCTTCCAACCTGCTGACAATTTTCATACCATCAGTAACGATGATGTTTTTGATAGCACAGCTTCACGTGCTCTTCAAAGTTCGAGGAAGAGACCCACAAATTCTTTTACACAAGAAACAAATATTTGTACTGCATTCGAATACTGGAGAAACAAGACTGCCAAACAAGATGCTGATAAGCAGCAGCGTCACCATATCCTACCACAACACACTGCGGTCGCCAACCCACCTACAAAGCACGGCGAGTATTGACAAGCCCGCCCAAAAAGACCAGCTCATACAGAGCCCAGGCCATCGCTCTGGCGGTCGATGGGGGAGGTTACGTTACGTTCAGCAGTGGATATACAATGATTGATACGAGCCTAAGCAACATATATTAATGTATATGCAATAATGTTTCCCGAGCCGAAATCAAAAACGCAAACTTCGGCATAAGGATAACTTCTCGCACCACTACTCCAGAACAGTTACTAAAAATACTTTAAAATAAATTATTGAAAAGTAAAGTCATAAGTTCCAAAGCAATTCAAGTTCACAGGATACAAGACTCTCACGTGTATAGTTCCCTTATTTCATAGAGACTTTGAAAACACAGTCATTTACAAACTATTTATATTATTTGGTGCAACGTATTATGAGCTCGAACGATTAGTTCCGACAGTTTTAGACGTAGATAGACTAAAGTAACCAGTCATTAGTGAAGTATTAATGAGTCTGCTTATCATTAACCCATTTTCGTCCGCTGCTTGTACATACGCCTCATCAATGGCAGGCAATTGAGCTAGATCTTCAGCCCTTAATTTATATCTGCTTCCTATGTCTAAGATGCTAACTAACTGGGCGCTATGAGACAGACAACATGAAAATGGTCCGAATCTACTAAATGACTTACTATTCTACTAGTCGGACTAAATTGTCTTTTAAAACACATTTGGTTCACAAAATTATTTGCTTCTCGATTAAATTACAAGCCTAGTGCGAATTAACTATTTGTGATACTTTTGGGCGCCCACTGTTTACGAAGCAATACAAACTTTTCTTGCTACTGTTTCTTCATGTTTTTTTTTTTTTTTTAATCTCTTCAAAACGCTTGAGCATTTACATCGCTATATTTTAGTGGATCGTTACGCCACAGTGAGTGGAATTAAAAACAGGTGCAGGGAAAATGTTGTTAGAATTTTTACTTCTCGTTGAATATTTACAACCGTAAAAACTGACGTTAGAATTTTGTCAGATTATTTCTGGTATTAGTAGAAAAACATTTTTTATTTCGTTTTATCTTTTCTATTCCAAAAAGTTATAAGCTTTTGATCGCTTAAAGTACTATTAGATTTTCATTATTGTTTTATTTGTTTGGCCTCATATTATTTTGATAATTTATGCTGTTGTTTTGTTTATATATTTTCGAATAAAAATGTAAGTAACCTTAATCAACTTACATTCACATAGATTATAAATCTTTAGCAAGTATTATTGTGTAACATGAAATCTAGGTCAAAAGATATAACCTACGAATAGTAACTATATTTAATTACTATTCTCGCAAAAAATATGCTTTCATAAACGTTTGATCGCATGAGAGAGATATTGAACGACGTTTTTATTAAGAATCAGAAATAGGGCAGATACATACTGTAGACGGAATTTCTTAAATGAGTATACATCTAAAATATTATTATTATTTATTTTAGAAACTATCATTATATTATACGAAATATATGGTGTCATATTTTTAACTTGAAAAATTTCACAAATATTTCATTGATATAATTATAAAAAAATTTGATTTTAAATTAAAAATTTTGATAATTTATACGTATTGCCCAGTACCACTGTGCCAAAACTCTAACACGAAGAACATCATAGATAATGTATCTCCAATATCGAGTTAATATCGTTGTGGAAATCAAGTTAAGTATATTATATATTTCGATATTTAAATTGTCTGAATTATTAAAAGTTAAATTATTTGGGTACAAGAGGCGGAAAGTAACTGTTTCTTTATATATTGTAAACCTACAAGAAGCAAAACTTTTATTTAAAGAACTATAGCTACGTAATATTTCTGCCTCTCCCCCAAGGTTTTACAAAGTGTTCAATTTACTTCAGAACCCTTTAACAATTCATACACACAACGTTAACTTTAATCCTGGTGGTAAGTTTACACGACATCCATAGACACCCGCCAAATTAGAGGATTAGCAGGTGCGTTGCCGGCCTTTTAAATGGGTGTATTCTCTTTTCTTGAAGGTCCCTAAGTCGTATCGGTTTGGAAATACCGAAGATGGCAGCTGGTTCCATATTCTGGTGGTGGGAGGCAGGAAATGCCGTAGAAATCGAATTGTTGTAGATTTCCGGACATCGAGGTGATGTTGGTGAAATTTGGAAATAATAATAACCGACTGCAAGTTTGCGTCCAAACTTATTCAGTAGTTTAAACAATATCATGTTTGACAATAATTTACTTTACAGCTGTCACACTTGTCTGTAAAATCTGGGTTTGATGCACTAAATATGGTCGTCATAAAGGCATCTATTTTCGGTAGATTATCCGATTCTGCATTAACTAAACCACTTTCCGCCATTATTCTTAATAATTTCTATTATCACTTTATCATAAAATTGCAATTGTTAATGGAACACACAACAGGAATATAAATGAAAACAATTTTTCTCTCAAACGCTAACAGTACAGTATGAATATGGACACCGATAAATCTCACGATGTACTGTGTCGTCATATTTTTTTTTCCCAATGTTATCGCGTTTCTTGGATTTCAATTTCACTCACTTAATATACTTTTCGATTAGATTTGGAAAATAATGATTTAGGTATAATGCCAGAAACTAAAAATAAAATAAGAAATAAGGTAAATATTTTTTTTTACTTTGTTGTACATTATAATGAGAGTCCATAGTGAGATTTTTTTTTTTTTTTAAATGATCGTAGGAATATTAAAATATTATATTTTCCACAAGCTGTATAGAAGTTATTATAATCCGGAATTTCCGGTTTTAAAAACAGATTTTAATTCATAACTTATTAAAGAAATTTCACGATATTATATTATACATATTTACAATTCAAAATTTGAAATAATTATTTACAAACAATTAAAAAAATAATAAGTTTAAATCAATTGTATATTACCTATTACCAGTTTACTATTATAGGATTAAAGGAAGTATTCTAGATTCAAGATACTTCTATTTAACACGAGAAGGAAGGGAGCCTTTATCCGATGATTAAGAGATAACACAAATAACTCATACATTGAGAAGATTTACATCTTTTATCTTAATCATATAATATACTAGCAAACCCGGCGAACTCCGTTTCGCCACCAGATGGCTTTGTTTTTTGTAACATTTCGTATTTTTTGTAGTACATGCTATGTATCAGAGATGGCGCTGTATGTGAAAAATGATTTTCCCTGTTTTCCTGCTTTTCTGTTGAAATTTTTCCTGAATTTTGTTTGCTATAAACCTCACGGAGCCCGAGACCTTTCCAACGAATGCAAAACCGTGGAAATCAGTTCGTTCGTTCTGGAATTATAGCATCAGGAAGGAAAACCCGACTTATTTTTATATCATAGATGTAATGTAATTGACAAGATTTGGCGTTGTACTAAACTGACTTTTGCCCTATGGTCGTGGACTCTATACTAAATGAAGTGTAGCCCGCCACAAACATAATACGCGATACACGTTCGAATTTCTAACATTATGTCCAGGATCCAAGATCAGTAGGTACACAAAAAATCTAAATATGATATTATATAATTAAAAAAGTTTGTATTAAGTATGTAACCCGCTTAATCCAGGATGTATAGTCATTACCGCCTAATCGCTGATAACTGACTGTTTTTATGAGCTTCCTTGTCCTTTTATCGCGGTAATGATTCCTTAATATACTCGCAACGTCATATAGCGAAAGCATATCGTCTCATATGAACTAGTTATAATCCTTAAGTAAGCAAAGAGTTCCTTCCAGTCTTACCTTTGTTGTTTACTTTTATGTTTGTTATAATTACTTGAAGTATTTAGTTGTAAATTCTGCGGTTGGAATATCGATCGCACATATCAATGTCCTTAATTTCTTTTTTATTGTACGTGTCTACGAAATCGTCTATCTCACACTATAAATTAATGACTTTAAAATTTTAATGAATGAATTGTATATGTATTTAGTAATTCTTTTTACTGTACTGTACTGTATCAGCCTGTAAACAACCCTCTGCTGAGCGAAGGCCTCTTCTCCATATAGAAGAAGGGTTGGAGCTTAATCCACCACGCTGCTACACTGAAGGTTGGCGGATAATTTCTCTACTATGAGTAACGATCGTTATCACGTGTCTAGGATAACAACCGGGACCGACGGCTTTACATGCTCTCCGAGGTACGATGGAGAGACCCACAAGGACATACACCCAGACTGGATACAAATATTGATAAAAATATCTATCCCGAGCGGGAATCGAGCCTGCGACCGCCAGCGCGCGGTTTGAGGCGACTACTCGCACCACTACACCAGAACTTTCGTCATTAATTCTTTTTATTATCGTTTAAATATGATATGGCTGTGTGCATTAAATTGTAATTATTTATTTGATTCGTGTAACAGAAGTCACCTTTATTACGCAAGTGTAGTCATTCAAAATTGAAAATAACATTTCGAAGTATTCATTGTATAATATTTTAAATAAACTTTTTATCATCATACATTAGCAACTATTATTTTCATGTTAAATAAACTAAATAAAATTCTTTGAGAGTATTCTATAAATAAATGTTATTTATAATGTATTTCTGAAATTTCGAGTATTCGAACTTCAATGGAGAACTTTTTTAATTATTCATTTATTTCCGCGTTAATGGAACTAAGTAATTAGAAGTGTATCTTCGTAATTAATTTGCAGTACTCTTTGACAAGAGATGATGAAATAAATAAACCTCCATGCATTTCTTTACTAACGAGTAACATCAGCGATTATATTGATCCATTTAATTTAATTTAATTTTTAGATAATTAATTAAGTATATTTGACCTATAGCGTCTATTTTTTTTATAAATCTTAGAAAAACTTTTGGAAATGTTTATCAAAGACTATTAGACCTTAAATTTTAACTAAACTACATAGAAGCAATGATTATAAGCCATTCTTACATTAACACTAAACATTCCAGAACGATCAAACGAGCGTTTTTAAGAATTTAATTAAACCTTTAAATTCTATGTTTATATTTTTCTTTTCTAGGTTTTTTTTTAGGTTTACAGATTTCTTAAGCAGCTGCTTATATATATATATATATATATATATTATAGAAAAAGTTGTGACGTTTCTTGAACTTAATGTACGACTTTTTCACTCTCCGAGGGACGATGAGGAGACCAAAGAGAACATACGCCCGGACCAGAAACAAATATTTGTAAATTAGAAATATCAGTCCTGAGTGGTAATCGAACCCGCGACCGTTGTTAAGGTGACTCACGCCACTACACCAAAATGGTTTATCATATTGAACTAGGGGAACTAATTGATCCAGTGAAATGATTTCACAGTAACTAGTTATTGCGTTGGTGATCATGATTTTGATCTTCACTCATAAAAAAACTATGATTCGAGGATGTCAATGTAAATAGAAATAAATACTTCAATAACTGCATTTAGTCTTCGTTCTGGAAACATACCACTAAACAGGCTTTCTGATGAAAAAAGTAGCATCTCCTCTTTCCTCTTTTCTCCATGGTAGAAGACGTTTTTCTTATCATGTTAGAATATGTCCTGAACGAAGACATTATATCTAAGATTGTGAGAAAAATTTAGGACTTTATGAACACTGGAACTTGTAACCGCATTTTGGCATACCCTTTTTTAAGAAGCTAAAGAAGTGTTTAAAATGGTTGGTATTGTACTAAGTCGACGTAAAGTAATTTATAACTAGTTATGTACTTACTTATTTAACAAATATGGAATAGATCTAATTATTGTAATCGTAGGTCTTATGGAGCGTCATAGTCAATGTTGACTAAGCTCCTTAAATAAAGAAAAAAAAAGAAACTTCCCAAGTGTGATTGAGTGTAAGGCGGTTTTATGACGATATGATGTTTTAGAACCCAACTGTAGGTAATATATTAACATAAGTAAATTTTGTAGTTTCTCTCATTTATACCGAAAACCCAGGTAATTTTTTTTTTTTTTTTTTGACAGACCCCTTGGCGAAGTAGGCAGTGACCCTGTTCTTTTCCAGGGTTGTGAGTTTGATTGTATGATGTGTATGTAAAGCATATTATTTATTTATTCGTATAGCTCGTTCAAGGGAAAAGAAACAATTCTATGGAAATAAAATATAATTCGTCTTCACCTTTCATTTTTAATTCTGATGGCTTTGTTAATATAGAGTCACTAATTTCCGACATATACGGCACTTACTCGACTGGTACAATACGGCATTTTATATTATTAGATATTATTTTTAAAAGTAAAGCGTGTGAGGAGCCTGAATACAAACATTAAATCTTAATTTTTTTTTTCTTTTAACCAACAAAGTATTTTTATCTCCTCGGATGTTGTTGCTGTTGATGGACAAAGTTGACACCTTGGTATTTCTGTTCGGCTAATTGTGTAAGTTTTTTTTAATTATTTTTTTTTAATATATGAACTGAACTGAATCAGTAAACAACCCACAGCTGGGCAAAGGCTTTTTCTCAATATAGAAGAAGGGTTGGAGCTTAATCCACCATGCTGATCAACTGCGTGTTGGTGGATAATTTCTCTATCATGAGTAACGGTATCAGATGTCTGTGATAACAACCGGAACCGACAGCTTTACGTGCTCTCCGAGACACGGTGGGGAGACCCACCAGGACATACACCCAGACCAGAAACAAAATATTTGTACAAATACAAATGTCTACCCCGAGCGGGTATTGAACCCGCGACTACTGGTGTTAAGGCAACAACACACACCATTACACCAGAACGATTATCTAAAAAAGAATATAATTATATCAAATTTATATATCTGAATATTATTATTATTTCTATAAAAAAATATTTATCCAAAACCCATCCAAGTGTTTTACTAATTGATTCCTATTTTATTTTATTTTTATGTGAGTTACGACAGTATCTACGTAATTATTATTACAATGTGAAAAATTTCGACGAAAACGGAGATTCTCGTGAAATAGACGAAAGAAATTCATTTCAATTTTTATTTTTTGCCCTTTGTATATTTGCGATTCTTTTTTATATTCAATTTCCTAGTATTGTTTTCTTTGTTACATCTTCTTTTATTTGGAGCCAAATATTATACAAAATTCAATGACTTTGATATAACAAGGATATATTTATTGAAGTATAATTGGGTTTTATTAAGACTAAGAGAAATGTGCTAAATGTTTGATTTTAAGAAATAAAAAATAACAACAAACGAACGAACAGATCTGTCTTCTTCATAATATTAGCGTATATTAATTATTGTGTATACTCGTATTATCGAAAATACCAAAAAATATATTATATTAATATGATAACGAACATTTAATAAGCTTTTATTTTGGAAAATGCAATATTTTAAAAGAAAATAAAATAAATTCAAAATAACAAAAAAAATAATAACATTATTCGTATACTTTTTTTTAAAATAATAAAACACTGTTAAATTATTTTCTAGGTATGAATTCCACATTTAATGTCTCTCCTGCCAAATATAGAATTCCTCTGCAGTCAATTTTAATATCTGAAGGCTGAGGCATGTTGGGACAAGGTCTAATCTTGTAATTAAGCAATATCGATGCTATACCGAACTGTAATGTCATCAGAGCGAATCTTTTACCTGAAATGTAAAGAAAATATTAACATATATTTAATACAAGAAGAGTCACCTAAATACGCTCCGATTGATCCCTCTTCGCGCTATCGAGTGCATCAAATTTTTTTTTTATTATTTTTTTTTATTTATTTTTTTTTTTGTCGCAGGGAAACCATTTACGGATGATAACCAGGACGCCCGGGTGGCAGTCCTAGACCTATGTCGGACTCGGTACTTTGGGAGTGCAATACCGTACTAAGCCCCTGCGGGAGTGCATCTATAACCGAATTGAGTATAATATAAATTAATCGCTCACTAATCGCTTGCTAATTAATTGTCAAAATAAATTTTGCGCAAAGATTTGCATGGACACCAATATTATTAACTATAGCAAATACTAATCTTTTATTTCAATGATTGATTAGCACATAATATATTGTATTTATTTCAAGTTACATAAAGACTGGTAGGAGTAGGCAGTTATCTAAGATATTCTAAAATTATTTGATAAAGTGCAATCTATAATCATAAAAAACTATTTCGACACTCATAAAAACAAGATTAGTGTTGGTTCACGTGTAATGTTTCTTTGTTAAAATTACTTAATTTACAATATAAAGTAAAAAGTAAACTTACCAACGCAAAACCTAGGCCCCTCTCCGAATGGCATGTAGGAGTATGGTATAATTTTATCTTTATTCTCTGGTAAAAATCTATCTGGATCAAACTTGTAAGGATCAGGGAAGAACTTAGGATCATAGTGCATCCCAGTACTATTAATGTATACAACTGTACCAGCTTCAATATTCAATTTGTCATCTACTTTGTAATTGCTAATAGCTATTCTGTCGATCCAGCCCATTGTAGTATATTTTCGAAGACCTTCTGTGAAATACGGACAAAGTTTCTTATACAATACCTCTACTAAATCTACTAAAACATCTCCTTATACTATAATATTTGTAATTAATTTTATTAAATCTCAAGTCCTTTTTTTTTTTTTTCATCGCAGGGGAATCCATTTACGGATGATATCTAGGATGCCCGGGTCGGCAGTCCTAGACCTATGTCGGACTCGGCACTTTGGGAGTGCAATACCGTACTAAACCCCTGCGGGAGCCTTCGGCCGCTTTCATTGGAGGGTCCCGGATCTGCAGGCAACAGGATCCCTCCAGCGACAGGCTGGCCTCGGCGAAAAGGCCAGACTTCTCCTCCATGGGGACTGTCCGGCTCACCTCTGAACAGTCCCGACGACGCCGTATCTAGCAGGACTGGGTTCCCATCCCGGCCCGACACGGGCACAGGGGCGTTACTGGAGGCGCATTAAGTAGCGCCTCCTACACAACCCCATTCGTCGCACGCGGATGGAGGCCACGTCGGCGGCCTCCTCTCTCACCCGCTCGTCGGTCTCCTTCTGGGACATTACTGTCTCGCAGAAGGAGACCATCGCCTTCCAGGACTCGTCGTCGCCGAGCATCGCGATGATTATGCTCGGGAGCGACAAGTCCCCTCCGAGGACCGACGTCAAACTTTGACGCAGCGCCGCCCATCTCGGGCACACCTCGAGGGTGTGCTGGGCGGAGTCCACCGCCGCGCCACAATCGTGACATTCAGTCGTCGGCTCCCTCTGGGCCGTCCGGCACAGGTAGTCACCAAAGCAACCGTGCCCGGTGAGAACCTGCGTCAGACGGAAGGTGAGATGCTTGCGTTTTCGACGCATCCACCGCTCAAGGACCGGGCGAATGGCAGCCGTTACGCGTGTGCCGTACGGCTGCCCCGCCAGGTCCTCCCCCCACCTCCGCATAAGCGCTTCCTGCCCTATCCGACGCACCCGCAGGATCCCGTCCAACGTAGGGTTCTCACCAAGAGCCCTCCTACCCGAGACGTATGAGTAGGTCTCGGCAAGAACCTCCGCCACGAGCTCCCACGGGGGGTCGCCGGCTAAAGCAGTAGCTGCAGCCCACGATACCGTACGGTACCCCCGAATCACCCTCACCGCGATTGTTCGCTGCGCAGCACGAAGCGCCGCCTTATTTTTCGCGGTGAGGCGATCCGCCCAAACCGGGGCACCGTAGGTCGCCATACTCCGACAGAATCCGGAGTACAGCTGCCTGCAGGCGGCGCTGGGTCCTCCGAGGTTCGGGAGGAGTCTGCCCAGCGCACTCGCCGCCTTCACGACCTTCGGTCCCACCATCGCGAAATGTGGGCCGAAGGTCCACCCTCCGTCCAGGATGAGCCCGAGATATTTCATTTGCGGGTTCATCCTGACTCTCCCCTCTCCGATCTGAAGGGTAGCCCCCGGTGGAGGTCCCTTGCGGCCGGTCCCGCGAAAGAGCAGGGCTTCGGTCTTGTCAATCCTGACACGAAGCCCTAAACTCTCTATGCGGCTGATCACGAGGTCGAGTCCGACCTCGGCCAGCCGCGCCGCCTCCTTGTAATTTCGTCCCCGGGCATAAACGAGGGTGTCATCCGCATAGCAGATGACACCCATCCCGGGGAGAAGACGGCCTCGCAGGACCCAGTCGTACCCGATGTCCCACAGGATCGGACCCAGAACCGATCCCTGCAGGACACCGCAGCCGACTCGCCGCCACTCCACGGACCCCGACCGGTTCTCGAGGCCTACCCTCCTATCAGAGAGGTACGCCTCCAACAGCCTCCTTAGATACGGGGGCACTCCGAAGTATTTTAGTGCCAAATCTCAAGTCCTAATATGGCTATTGTTTACATAAAATTAATCCTATATTGAGGATAATAACACTACGAATATCTGCATGAAATGAACTGAATGGCCTGTAAGAGACGGGCTCAAGCCTAATCCACCACGCTGCTTCACTGCGGGTTGGCGGATGTTTCTCCCTACCATGAGTAACGCTCGTTATCAGATGTCTGTGATAAGAACCGGGGCCTACGGCTTTACGTACCCTCTGAGGCATGGTGGAGTGACCCACAAGAACCTAGACCAAAAGCGAATATTTGTACAAATACAAATATCAAACTAATCTGTTGAGGTGATAATTCGCACCAATACACCAGAATGGTTGTTAACATCTGTATGGCCTATATAATTTTTTTTTATGTGCAGAAATCAAACCAGAAGAGGCAGAGGAGAGAACAAAAGGGCAAAAGTCAGTTGCTGTGACCACTGCCCCAACCTGTTGTTCAGTTTATTTCCTATATTAATTTCCTGACAGGCATATTAATGGCAAATTCATTATGTAACCTCAAGTTATAAGCTTCAAGTTAGAAATTGATAAGAATATTTTGTGATCATGTCCTACCTTTAACGACACAGTCGAGGTACGTTAATTGGGAAAGTACCTTTATATCAAAGTCTTCACTTCCATTTCGTCGTACGGCTTCTAATAGTTCTTGGTATAGTTTATCCTGAAACACAAATTTAAAAACTATTAAATCACGTTATAGTAAATCTGAACTGAAATAATTTTAATTAGCTTTATAACCTTTATTTTATTACTAAGCAAAGGCCTCTTCTTCATATACGATTTTAATTGTAATAATTGAGGTTTGAGTTTATACCACAATGCTATTCTACTGCGGTATGGCGGACAATTTACGAACCACGCTTAACGATCAGGTGTCTATCATAAAAACGGGATAAGAACCGACGATCTTACGTGGTCTCCAAAGCATGATGAGGTGACCCGCAGCGGCATACCACAGAAAAGAAACAAATCTTTGTACAAATACAAATATCTGCCCCGAGCGAGAACAAACCCGCAACTGCCAGCGTAAAGGTGATTACTCATACAACTACACAAGAACGGTTGAAATATATCATATTCTTATAAAATAAACGAGAGCCTAGATAGTTTCAGCACTAGAAAACCTATAGAAGAACTAAATCAAAATTTTGAGCTAAGAAAAAAATCTGTGCAATGAAATTATAATTATTTCAAAAGGTCTTTCATATTTTTAACTACAGAAAGCAGATCAAATAACCTAGATTATCTTATCCATTAATTTGCCTTACCTTAGGAACAGAGGATCTGTGTGTATGTTAAACACATTTATTTATTTATTACCTGTATCTGAAGGTTATAGGCCAACTCATACGTGGTGAATGTCATGACAGATGCTGAAGTCTCAAAACCACCGAGCAAGAAAATAGCAGCTTGAGAAATTATTAAATCATCCGTGTAAGCTGAAGACAGAAAAAATTAAAAATTATTTCCTCATTGGAAATCGAACTGGTAAAGAATAATCTTTTCAACATTAACGAATTTTTCACATAAAATAAGTCTACGATTAACAAAGAAATCTTTGCAAAAACGAACAGGATGTGATGTGATAAGGCATGTGATGAGAAATATTTCAATTCTAAATTTTGATTTAATTAATTTTCTGATAAAGTGTTGAGATTTATTAAATATTAAAAATATATATATATATATATATATATACTCACATTTGTTTTCTTCTTGAATTTTTATCAAGAGATCAAGCAAATCTTTAGGCTCTGTTTCATTCTGATTTGCTTTTCTTTGCGCAACCACTGAACGAAATATTTTTTCAAAGTATTCTATCGAAGACCGCGGAAAAAATTTGAATCTGCAAAACAATAAAATGTATCATTTTCGTATATTAATCAATGTTTCAACTGAAATTAAGAAGCCGGTGAAATAAAATTTAACTAAAATATCTCTTTCTTCCCTCTCTCTTCTCGAAAACATTTGAAACTTCTTAAATATTTTTACATTTCGACTATGATATGAAATGATGACTGGTGGAGTAGTCATCTGAACGGCGTGTTGGCGGTTTCATTCCCGCTCATAGTAAATGTTTATACACGTCTATATTTATATATATATATATATATATATATATATATATATATATATATATATATATATATATATATATATATATATATAGATTAAATAGCTAAGAAATTACTTAACTAGATTTAAGGTTAATTACTAAATAATATTTACTTCGAAATGAATCTCACATATTAGCAAACTAAATATAATTATATCAAATTATAATAAATAAGCACCTAAATGAATTCAAATTACCTGAAAATGTCGACCAACTCTGGGAAAAAGAAAATGCTGCACCATTGTATACCTCGGTAGAAGCTATATGTTGAAAGTTCTTTTGTAATATTCCTTAATGGTCCACCTCCCGTGAGAGTGGCGTCGCTTCTAACACCGAAAGCAGAAGTACCAATGACATCAGTTGTGTAATCTACGAACATTTTCTAAACAAAAGTCAGGAATGAAACTGATGACAGATATAATGATATTATCTTAGTAACAAAAAAAAAATTATCAAAAATATTACACTAAATATTTGCACGTTTTAAATGCCGTTGCAAATGTGAAATGTGAATCTACATCAACAAATAGGTTACCTTTGGCATTAATTTTGACAAACAAAATTTTATTAACCCATGAGTAGAATTAGTTTAACGGCTAAATTTACTAGATACCTATTTTTATTAAAATAAACAATTTTAACATTTACCTTAAGATCAATTTTAACGTGACGGTCATTGTGGATCCGTTGCGCCAATTCCTTGGCTTTAGTTCGAGTGTAGTCTTGAACAATCCTAAGCTTGGCCGCTGTGAACACGCTGCTGAGATGTCGACGCATTGTTGACCATATTGGATCCTAGATAAGTGTAAATGCTTATGAGAATCAAAACAATATTTTATCCATATGGACTCCTTTTGATCCATATACTTATCTAAATAAATATTAAGCTTAATCTATATTATAATTTACCTTTATAAAAACAAGAAAAGATACAGAATCATAACAATTATATCTGAATGAACAGGCTACTGTCTTGCTGATACAGCTTCTAGAATCTAAAAATGTTTGTATTTATCTGGGCGTTTGTTGTTGTGTGTTGTGTGTGTTTCTGAACTGTGTCAAGACACAAGATTTATCCTAATAATATTATATATTTATCTAAATAACTGGAACTACATAAAAAAATTTGAAGAAGCTGAAATTAATAGAATAAATGATACAAAATATAGTACGTGAGCGTTCCTAAAGTTTGTACTCACATTAAATTAATTTTATTCTATGGTTAATGAAATGGTAGTGAAAAATAATAAAGTTACTAACATTGACAGTTAACAAATTCAGTCCACCGATAGGATCTGTGTCACCAGAGCTCAAGAAGCGATTCCTGAAGTTATCGAAATCTTTGATCAGAATATTACGGGCTAAGTCTGGAGAGCTGATGACAAGACCTGGTCTCCAGAACAACCAGATGCCAAAATAAGGGCTCTTGAATTGTTCATTCATTCGTCGTAACCACAAACCCTGAAAATTTAAACTCGAACTATTAAAAAAGACTAACACATCTTAAAAAACTGATTTAATAGAAAATTTATCAGAAAATATTCATTAAGATTAGGAAGATTCATAGATAGTTTATAGTTAACAAATTTTTAGCCTTTTCAACAAAGTTCAAGGTTAAAGTTAACAAATTTCACGCTTGAAATCTATAGTATACGAGTACGGCAATCATGTCAGTTACCTAGTTATACAAAACTTAAAAACTCACAATGTTCTCTCTCTGAAGAAATGTAAGACTGCCGATTATTGGCGCTGGTGGTAAGTGAGGTACACCTCGGTTCTTCCAATACCTCTTGATTTTCAACCATCTTAAATACAACCATACCAAAAAACACGCAAATACACAACAAAACGCTTGCAGATACATGATAGAACTAAAAAAATAATAATGTAAAAAATATATATTCACGATGTAATAGCAGATTAAAAAGCAAAGGTTAAGATACAAGGTTAACTAGTAATTTTCTAGGTCTTGACAACGACTTTAAAGTCAACTTAAAGCAATTTAAGTCCGTCTTTAAGTACATCATTATATTTATATTACAAGCAAAATAATTTTTATAATTATTATCGTTTTCTTTGTTGGTGTTAATTTATTTTTCTTTGTGTATTATAGCGCAATTTAATACTTCGGCTACTACGTACTTACGTTCGTTTTACTAGTAGCCGAAGTATGAAATTGAATAAAATAATTAAGTTATGTAATATGCAGTTTAATTATATGTATATAATATAACATATACCTATATATACTCTCGAATGATGCAGCCTATCGCTGGAGGGATCCTATTGCCTGCAGATCTAGGACCCTTAGCAGATAGCGGTGAGGGCGATACGTTGATACCGTGACAGATGACACCTCATGGACGGCGGCAACACTTCTCGCGAGTGATCCGCCCTGGGAACTCCAGGCGGAGGTGCTCGCGGAAGTGTACCGTTTCCGGTCGAGCCTCAGAGCTAAAGGACAAGTCCCAAGTGCGGACCAGACGGCTCCGATCGGGGCTCAGACTCAGAGAGCCCTGATCCAATGATGGAAGGAGGACCTGGAGTCCCCAGCGGCGGGCCTAGAGACGGTGGACGCTATACGTCCACATCTTCGTCGCTGGGTCAAAAGGCGGCACAGGGTGCTGACCTTCCGACTGACGCAGGTACTTACCGGGCACGGGTGCTTTGGTAAGTACCTGCATCAAATTACAAGAAGGGAAGCCACACCTGCCTGTCACGAGTGTGGCGCACCGATAGACACGGCGCGTCACACTCTCGAGGAGTGCGCCGCCTGGGGGCCCCAACGCCATGCCCTGGTGGACGTGATAGGCAGAGACCTCTCGTTGTCGAGCGTGATCCGCTGCATGCTCGGCAGCGAGAGGTGCTGGTCGGCCGTGACTTCCTTTTGCGAGGAGGTCATTGCTTTGAAGGAGGGGCACCTATAATCCTCCCATTCGCCACTAGGGCAATAGAGCGCTCACGGTGCCCGCGAGCGCTCTATAGGCGAAGGTGGCCCGCATAAGTGGGCTAACCATCGGGGCGTCACGGTTACATGCGCGAGCGATCCCGTGGCGCCCCATTACGACGATGAGGGCACACCGCTGGGTTTTAGCGGGTATTCTGACACGTTTTGCGTGCCAGCGAGTCCCACATACCCACCGCCTCTCCGCGGCGGGATGCGTAAATGCATTTCCTAGCGATAAAAAAAAGGACCCTTAGCAGGGGTTTAGTACGGTATTGCACTCCCAAAGTGCCGAGTCCGACACAGGTCTAGGACTATCATCAGTAAATGGTGGATTCCCATGCGACACAAAAAAAAAAGGATCGATGGCCGCTTGAACAAAAGTATTCTGGAGTGGAGACCGCGTATCAGCAAACGTAGTGTGGGACGTTGTTGGTCTAGCGGGAATCCGGTGATTACTTACGCATGGTCGTCGGTGGAGGCTGGATGAGGACTGCAGAAAACGGGGATATTCGGTGCAAACTTGAGGAGGTCTATGTCCATCAATGGACTGCGATAGTCTGAAGCGAGCGAAGCGAACAGTAAGTGTAAATCAAACAAAAATTCAAACTCGACCTAAAATCATAACTTATTGGTAGCTTTACATTAACATTATAAATTTAAATTAAATAAATATTGTCATTTAATTACATTTAAAATGTCGATATTTATTTATAAATCATATACCTATATTAAATATGAATTCAATAAAAAATTAATTTATTAAAAAAATAACATTATTATTGTTTTTAGTAACTCTACATTTACTTTATCTGTGTCGTTACTCTAACTCATAAGACATGATCATGTGAAATAAGCATTGACGAGCTATCTTAACAGCGATTCTGAGGAGCTGAGTATTCCAATATCCTTACTGGATAAATGAAGTGTTAGATACTTTTATCAAGCTCTCATTAGGCTATAGCTGTATTAGCAAAATAGATAGTATACATTTGTTTTTTCTTATCATTTAAATCTGAATTCAATTCATTTTATAAACCAAATAATACATAGTTAAAATCGGTATATAAAGTTTAATAAAATTCTAAAGTCATATTTCTATTTGTTTATTTAATAACATCCAATTTAATAATATAACTAGCTGCTGCCCGCGACGTTGTCTGCGTGAGCGCTATTAGATTACACGTTGTTACAGAATGCGTTGAAGAAATAAAGATTCACTGCTCGTTCCCCGTAGGTGATAGCGTGATAATATGTAGCCTATATGTTGACCCGACTTCTTAGTAATATTCGTGCCAAATTTGAAGTAAATCCATGCAGTACTTTTTGAGTTTATCCCTGACATACATTCAGACAAACAGACAAAAATTCTAAAAACTATATTTTTGGCTTAGGTATCGATTGGAGATCACACCCCTAGTATACTTTTAAAAAAAATATTCAATGTACAGTTTTGACTTTCCTTCCATTTTATTATATGTATAGATTATAATTATCATATTATGTAACAACAAGGAGCAAGTGAATGGTCAAGGTCATATAAATATTTTTGATTAGTTCTTATCTTAAATAAGAAGATGTTATTTGTTTTGTTTTAATTTTTACAATTATCTTAAACTTTTAGATAAAAATTACGTACAATGTTCCTAATAATTAACTCCTTAATTCCCAGTGTCACTTGTAGGTAACAGAAACTTACTTACTTAGAAACTAAACTTATTATTTATTTTCTACCACACAAAAACGTTATTGTTAAAATTCTATCAATACTGCATAGCCAATTAGTCTCTTGAAAATATTAGTTAAAAAGTTATGAGTCATATAAATAAATATTATTATAAAAAGTGATTTTTTATAGCTACCAAAAGAATAACAGTAATCGCGGTTTCTTCAGAGACTTAACTGCACAATGCCCAGTGTCACCTGTCGGTGATAGTTAACATTATTTTATTTTATTTTCTATATTTAATGTATCTAAGCTATTTTATTTAAAAAGAAACGATTTATTTTTACTCATTTTCACACCCAACACATAAAACATAAATACTATTTACGATCTGTTCCACATATGTAACTAATATATTCATGCGTATTGTTTGATAGGAATCATAGGAATCACACAACTTATTTTTTTATTTATTGCAAATACTATGTAGCGTCACACTAACAAGTAGTAAGTTATTAAGTTAATTGTATATCCAAAATATAAGATTTACTATAATAATAATAATAATTATATCTTTATTTCCTCAAACTTAGTACTACATTACAATGATAATGCGGCAACATACTATACTTTATATTATTATACATATTTACTATAATTTCCTCGAAATAAAACCAAAATTCAAAATTATCATTATAATTCATTCACATATCAGGTCTTTTTCTTCATACTTTATTTCTTGGAATGAATTCGACATTCAATGTCTCCCCCGGCAAGTACAAAAGTCCTCTGCAGTTAATTTTAATATCTGAAGGTTGAGGCATGTTAGGACAAGGACGGATCTTGTAATTAAGCACCACTGACGCTAAGCCAAATTGTACTGTCATCAAACCGAATCTCTTTCCTGAAATAAAAAAAAATCTGATTTTTTTGTCTAAGATTAGATTTACAGATTTGTCTCTGAAATCGCTTATTAGAGTTAGTGGTACCTACAAAGATCTGACTACGTGACTTGCTGTATGACTAAGTAATTTAGGTATCACATTTTACTTTCATACCAAAAATTCAGATTACATTATTTTAGAAAAAAAAATCCAGCTTTAGGAAACAACAACTACAATTTAATTTATAATGAAGTTGTAGTGTCCCAATTCACTACCGCTTCAAGCAGTTACACTGGTGACCCCGAATGGTCTACAGTGGTGACCCCGAGCGGCCTACAAAGTAATTTTTTTATACTCGTCTTAATTTTTAAATCAACTTACCGACACAAAATCTTGGACCCTCTCCAAATGGCATATATGAGTACGGTACAATATTATCTTTGTTTTCTGGCAAAAATCTATCAGGATCAAACTTGTTAGGTTCAGGAAAGAATTTGGGATCATAATGCATTCCAATGCTATTGACGTACACAACTGTACCAGCTTCTATAGTTAATTTGTCATCGACTTTGTAGTCATTAATAGCTACTCTGTCGAGCCATCCCATCGTTGCGTATTTTCGAAGACCCTCTGCAAGATATAAATTATAAAAGTTATAATATATTAATACTTTTGTCACTTTATTCACGACATTATTACCTGTAACAGTGACAAAAAAAAAAAAAACATTCCTCACAATAACAAATTCAACATAATATTTTGATCAGTGTAGTTTCAAATATCTATTAGTTATTATTTTTTTAGTATTATATTAAACTTGTATTACCTTTAACAACACAGTCGAGGTATGTCAATTCGGAAAGCACTTTTATATCAAGAATATCATTTCCATAGCGCTGTGCAGCTGCCGATAGTTCTTCATATAATTTGTCCTAAAATACAAAAGTAACAATTAATTTATTTAATGATAGATAAGAAACAGATAGTCTTTGGTTGTACACCATTAATATAGATTTTCAATATTTAACATTTTATTTGTTCCGAAATATACGTTATACATATAAATACAATATTGAATGTTTTGGAACAGCATCAGTATGATGATGAAGGACATTATAGGCGTATATACATATTATTTTATAGGCCTGTAAACGACCCACTGCTGAGCGAAGACCTCTTCTCCATATAGAAAAACGGTTAGAGCTTCATCCACCACGCTGCTCCACTGCGGGTTGGCGAATAATTTCCCTACCATGAGTAATGATCGTTATCAGATTTCTATGATAACGACCGGGACCGACGGCTTAACGTGCTCTCCGAGGCACGGTGTGGAGACCACAAAAACATATACCCAGACCGGAAACAAAAATTTCTACAAATACAAATATCTGTCCTATATGTGTCACTATCTGATATTGGCATTATCGGACGACTCAAGATTTGAACTCGAATAGGCACAACCCTGTTTATATACATATTTTAAACCAACGCCTCTATAGTACCTGTATTTCAAGGTTATGAGCCAATTCATATGTGGTAAATGTCATGATGGATGCTGAAGTTTCAAAGCCACCGAGTAAAAAAATAGCAGCTTGAGAGAGTATCAACTCATCAGTGTAAGCTGAAAAAAGATACAATCTTAAACATTTCATACTTCAGACAGTATTTCGTCAAAACCTATATAGGTCACCATTGATTTATGTAAAAGTAAACTTGAAATGAGGAAATTCCGATTTTTTTTTTTTGTATGAATTTTATATGAATTATAATAAACATGATAGTAACAAGTAAGTTAATTAAAAAACCAAAAAACCCGACTGCGTTTCTGTATAATTTGGCAATAAAATGAATTTGGCGCCAAAAATCCGATATTTTGTTTATATTTTATTTTGATATACCAAGTGTCACTCTTTCAGTAAATACGAATCTAATTACACTTCTCAAGCTAAAATCCATCGAGCCGTTCAGGCTGCAGAGCGTGCCAAACAATTATACTGTATGTATACATACATACATACATACATACTCTCGAAAAACATAACGCTCTTTCTGGCGCAGTCAGGTAAGAATATTACATCATGCTAATAAAATGCTAAATAAAACATTCTAGACTTTAAAGATTATGAAATTTAAATTCTTAACACCAGCGGTTGAAACGGGGCACTGATTCTTGCTGTTGACTCCACACTAGTACCGATCCTATGAGAAAAAGTGATAAAAATGTATAGTCTCATAACTTTTTGAATAGACTGGATTTTTAAATAAAATCATTTTTCAAACCAGATCGTTGATGCCAGAGATAAAAATATTTTAGTTCTAATTAAAAAAAAAAATGTTTCTATTATAATTGTATTCTAACTTTTATTTTCTTCTTGGACTTCAATCAGAAGATCGAGTAAGTCTTTAGCTTCTCTTTTGTTCTTATTTGCTTTTCTTTGCGCCACAACAGTATGAAAAATCTTTTTAAAATAATCAACTGAAGACTGAGGAAATAATTTAAATCTGCAATAATGAGAATTTAAAAACAATTAAGAATGAGGTTTATTTATTTTTTATTTTATAAACACAAAAAATATTAACATATCATAAATCAGCAAAGTTTCCACCAAAAGTTAATACATATCAAACAGTTTAGATTTATGGTTACCTAATTATATTCTACAACTAGTACACTAATGCTCTCTTATCTTCCCTTTAAACCCATTCAAACAATTATTAAATATATCCACAGTACTAAATTTATCATTGTAAATGTTACAAGCTCTGAACAAGTACGTATTTGCAGTATAATTTCTTTTAACTAGAGGAACACCATACGGCTGATCGTTAAATCTCAAAAAAGTAGGAGAATCTACCATATTATCGATTCACTTAACAATTTTACATGTGATGTTCCCAATATCGTAGAAACTTCGTGGTAAACTGTAGCTTAAGTGTTGTTCTGGATCTCCAGATATATATAAGCTATAATAATAAATGAAGTTATCTAGTTTTGTGTGAAAGAGTTATTAATATCCTTACGTTCATTAATCCATCTATCCATTCTGACAAGCTTTCGCATTAATATTACTAATAGGATGGAAAAATTAAGTAAGTACTGATGAGATACAATTGAGGAGCTGATTTTCAAAAGGGTATCTATTCATTTTTTAGTTTTTTTCAATACAAGTAAAAAACTGTTTACTTTAAACTATAAATTTTTTTATCAATTTTTTTTATTCTCATGCATAGTGCTCGTGGTGATAAAGGCGTAATTTAATTTTCATGAAAAAAACTTCATAATTCTCAGTGTTGTAATTAGTTGAAATTAGAAAAAGTGCCCTTTTGATCCGAATTTATAAAAAAGTACCCTTTTGATCCAAAGTGATAAAAAAGTACTTAAATTAATTAATGAATTTTAATTAAGTAATGAATTTTTATCTTAGAAAATTGATATTATCGGTAATAAAGTTATATTGATATTGATTTTAATAATATTTAATAATTCATAATCAAAATAAAAACACATAAATAACATAATAATAAGAGAAAATACATAAATAATATTTGTATAATTTAATAATAATAATAATAATTATTATTATTATAATTATAATAATAAATTCTGAATTATTTATCAAAATTTACAAAAAGATCTCCTTTTGATCCGAAACGTAAATTTTATTATTTTTTTTATATCGAAAAAAATTTTAATTAATGAAATTTGATGAAAAATATCACTAGAACTTGAGGTTTTCTACAAGATTCTAAAAAAAAAATCGATAATTTATCAAAAGATACCCTTTTGAAACTCAGCTCCTCAATTATGAAGTAATAATTATTGCATAAACATATTTTAAAAACAAAACAAAAATAAATGAAGCATCTTTTACAAAACGTTCGATAAATTTAAATACTTCAAATTACATTGTTCTTTTTCTATGAGCTCAAATTTTATTAGCAGTTCTAAATATTTATATAATAGTCTGCAAATATATTAGTATTTTAAATAATCTGATCAGATTAGACTTGGTCAATGATTAAAGTAAATGTTAACTTACCTAAAAATGTCAACCAGTTCTGGAAAAAAGAAGATACTGCACCATGATATTCCCCTGTAAATGTTATATGTTGAAAATTCATTCGTGACATCCCTTAAAGGTCCAACTCCTGTGAGGGTCGCTTCGCTTTTAACGCCGAACGCTGAAGTACCAATTACGTCGGTGGTGTAATCTATATACATTTTCTTAAAAGGAATTCATAAGATTAATTTTATAACTTATTAAAGAAACAGAAATAATCACGAAGATTCTTAAGTATAATATCACATTTTCAAATTTACATTTTATTTAGTTTTACCGACGATATCGTCATCTTTGCGGAGACATTGGAGGAGCTAGGCCGGATGCTGTGCGACCTGAATGAGTTTTCCCGGCTGGTCGGTCTCGCTATGAATTTGGACAAGACGAAAGTTATATTTAATAAACAAGTCATGCTGAGACCGATATCTGTCGATGGTACCCTTCTCGAAGTTGTACAGGATTATGCCTACCTAGGGCACACAATCCAACTAGGACAAAACAACTTCGAGAAGGAAGCTGACAGGAGGATTCAGTTGCTTCAAAGTTGTTGCAGAGGCTTCGCCAAGTCTTCGATTCGAAAATTTCCCAATGTTTAAAGACAAAAGTCTTCAAGCAGTACGTCCTACTTGTGTTGACATGTTGCGCCGAGACCTGGATACTGGCGATAGAATCAGTACACAAATTTAAAGTCACTCAATGTGCTATGGAACGGGCTATGCTTTGAGTCTCTCTCAAGGATAAAATTTAAAATGAGATTAAGTAACCGACGTAGACTGGTCACGTATGTCGCAGGACCGACGGCTGCGGAAGCAGTCGTGCCCTGGAGTGGAGATCGCGTATCGACAAACGCAGTGTTGAGTGTCCTCCGGTTCACTGAACCGACGACTTACGCAAGGCCGCCAGCAGAGGCTGGATGAGGATTGCGGAAATCAGGGTATTTGGCGTGAACTTGGGAGTCCTATGTCCACAATATTATATTAGCCAAAATGGCACAGAAACAGTTGATATACGCTAGCAGAAGAGTAAAAATTACTCAAAAACGATATAAGAAAATCATTTTCTGTAGACCTATACAATGATTCCCTCAGAACAGTTCAATCCTATCTTACTTTTGTTCTGTTAGTAAGTCATAGGGCAAGGTTTGTACAAATCAAGTTTTAGAAAAGATAATTTTTATAAAAAATCGAATTTTAATTATATTTGTTATATTAAGTATTATGACAAAAAAAAGGAAATGATATTCTTCGTTTAAATTGTTTTCAAAACAATAACA
Organism: Euphydryas editha; assembly: GCA_036937285.1. Taxonomy (NCBI): domain Eukaryota; kingdom Metazoa; phylum Arthropoda; class Insecta; order Lepidoptera; family Nymphalidae; genus Euphydryas; species Euphydryas editha. The sequence goes on along the minus strand of JAUPFZ010000013.1, from coordinate 1,213,215 downwards.
TTAAACTTAAAATACAGACTATGCATAAAATTTAATAGCTCACGTGTAAAACCAAGGGGAATCAGTCAATAAAATAAATTAACTTACTAATTCAAGTGTTATTAACGACTGCATCTACACCTACATGGTTTACTACACTTTCCTCTTTTTTCTACAATAACGATGTCTAACATTTACCTTTAGATCAATTTTAACGTTGCGGTCATTGTGGATCCTTTGCACCAATTCCTTGGCTTTGGTTCGCGTGTAGTCTTGAACAATCCTGAGCTTGGCTGCTGTAAAGACGCTGCTCAGATTTCGACGCATTGCTGACCATATTGGATCCTATTGCAAGTAAGGGAAAAGATACAATTCAGATCAATTTAAATCAAAAGATACATATTACATATTTATACATAATTAATACACATTCAATATTTATACATAATTTACATGAATAAATACCAGGCGTTTGTAGGTTCAGGTCCAAGCTCGTTTCGCAGAGTTTTCGAAATTTAAATTTAAATTAATTTTCGAAGTTGAAATTTAAATTCATCTAGTGCTAAGTAATAAACGAGAAAATCGTAAGAAAACCTGTATGCTATGAAATAAATTTGATTTGTGTATTTATTAAACTATAGTATAGCTTCGCCACTACTGAATAATATGGATTATCGGTTGGAAATTAAGATAAAGTTACAGAATAAGCCCATAGACAGTTTTGGGCAAAATATTATTACAAAAAATAAACAATAACTTACATTAACAGTAAACAGATTAAGTCCACCGATAGGATCTGTTTTACCAGACCTCAAGAAGCGATTCCTAAAGTTATCGAAGTCTTTGATCACAATTTTGCGTGCGATTTCTGGCGAGTTGATGACCAGACCTGGTCTCCAGAACACCCAGATGCCAAAATAAGGACTGTTGAAATGTTCGTTCAGCCTACGCAACCAAAGCGACTACAACATAAATAGTATAAATTTTAATAATAGGAATTATTATTATTGTGTTATCACTAATTATATTAAAGGTATAACTATAACTACACTTTAAGTTTGTTTGACGCATATCTGTTCTACGATATCCTCATTGAAGCAGCAACCATCAGAATTTTTATTCAGAAAATCGTCTTGAGTCATATCTAATACTGAACTGTGCTGTATCAGCCTGTAAACATCCCATTGCTGGGCGAAAGATTATTCTCCATATAGAATAAGGGTTGGATCTTAATACACCACGCTGGTCTACTGCGGGTTGGTTGATAATTGTCGTACCATGAGCAACGACCGGTATCAGGTATCTATGACAACACAGTACCGACAGTTTTACGTGTTCGTCGAGACGAGAAGAAGCAACCAGACCAGAAACAAATATTTGTGCAAATACAAACATATCTTTAAACGAGCAATTCTTGTATATATATAATCTGAATCTCGGAAATGGTTCCAACGATTTTCATGAAATTTAGTATGCAGGGGGTTTCGGGGGCGATAATTCGATCTAGCTAGAATTTATTTTTAGAAAATGTCGTTTTATCCCTTTTTTTACGCAATTAAAAAATATCATTAGAAAACGAAGGTAAATTTCGCTGTCATTAATAAGCTTATAATAGCTCAGATAGGTATCGGGTGGATATGAAACCAGAAAACCCTGGTTCGAATCCCGGTCTACAGACCATTTTTTTTTTTAAGTTTCTTTTTTTGTGAGAAAAACTATTATTGAGAGCTATTTTTATTTTTTATTTAAATAACCAGTTCCTATTATTTTACTATTATGTCAGTCAGATCGAAAATATTATTTATGTTTCGTCAGTATGTAATAATATCTAAATATAATTTAACCGAGCAAAGCTCGGTCATCCAGGTACTACAAACATATTTGGGAATTGAATCGTCAGCTGGTGTTCAGGTGACTACACACACCACTACACCAGACGATTATCATATCGAATAGAAGAAGCTTTTACTTTGCAGCAGAACTCTCGCAAGCAGTAAGAGAACATTAGACAGTACATTAGATCGACAATATAATATACGATCTAAAACTTGGCAAAAGTTAAACATTAATTACTTACAATATTCTCCTTCTGAAGAAATGTGAGGCTACCAAGTATTGGCAGAGGGGGTAAATGAGGAACGCCTCGGTCCGCCCAATATCTCTTGATTTTTAACCATCGTAAATACAGCCAGAATAAAATACACCCAGCTACAGCAGAAACTAGTTGAACATACATTGTTAAACTAAAACGAAACTCTTAGTAACTATTAAATAGTAAATAACATGTTTGAAATCAAAGGTTATCAAATGTATAAAATAAATAGAACAGTATAAAAATGTACGATAGATATATCACGTGTAAGGTTAGTGTAAAGTGTTTACTCATCTTGTTTTTATTGTAGCTCTTGTGAGGCCTCCTCCTCCTCCTCCTTAAAACTGTAAAGTTTTAAATAAACACGATAAAATCCGTTATAGACTTTTAATTAAATAAACGTTGATAAAAATTTCAATACTTTTTTATTTTACCTATATATTATACTACTAGTTCTACAGAATTGTGTTATCTGTTAAGTTAAACATACTTAAAATGTGTTCTATAATATTAAATATATTATAGTTGCATATGTATTTTGTAAGTTTAGTTAGTAATATTATAAATAAAAAATAACATGGATAAAATACAGTTGATCATTTAAAACAAATTATATTATTAAGTTCAGAAAACATAATGACACCGTGTGAAAAAGACATCTACAAAATTACCATAAATATAATCAAAACAAAATTAAACAATATCTTAACAAAACAAAAACTGACTGTTCTCTTATATTTACGCGAATTTTATTCATTTAATTAAATTCTAAAAACGGATTTTATCGCGTTTATTTAAAGTTACGGTTTAACAATATTTAATTTAAATTATTTCCCGACGTTTCGGACCCTTTACAGCGTCCATGATCTCGGGGGACTGAGGTGGTGGGTGTCCGAATCGGACACCCATCACCTCAGTTTTTAGACTTTTAATTAAATAAATAAAAAACTGAAACAAAACAATACTTTTATTTACGTTACGCACGTTATTATTAACGTACAATCATACAATTTACTACTTACTGTACTATTTGTTTATTTTTTTTTTTATTTAAGTGTTTTTTTTTATGCAAATAAATCATCTGTTGAATATTAATGTAGATATCGTATCTCGATCATTCAATATGTTCATAATAGTTTAGTCATTAAGAAAATCTCCGAGAGGGGGCAAAAGATAATGCACAGCGCACGTGCGAGGCTGCGGTCGCTCAAATGTGTCACAATTTGCAGCGGACGTGACGAGTCGGTCTGTGGAGCGTGACAGTAAGTAACTGTTACAATTTAATAGGTCAAAATCAATGAATTTATATCATAATTGGAACGCTCACTTAATAAAATTTTATATTCAAATATGCACCTTGAAATAACTGACATAAGGTTGACATTTGTTTCCAATATGTAAAGTGAAAAAATCGTTCCGAGCATTTCGTTGACTACTGGTATTTTGTCTCTTTCTTACGAGTTGCCATCCATGGTAGAAAGAGATGCAATCCCTCTCTTAAGTACGTTTTTTGGGTGCACGTGCCCATTCCAGTTTAGGTATATATAAATTCCTTGGTCTAAGTTTATATTATATTTATCAAAAATGCGTTTTAAACCGAAAAAGAAGGAGGTTTTATATTCGTATCTGTTTATTGAATGTAGTGATTATTTATTGAATGAATCTTCATCATTTAGTAGTATTCCCGCATTTACATCACAAAATCAGGGTTAAAATCTAAATTCATAAAAATTGTTTTGACTATTAAAACGTCATAAACACTTTACCTTTATATAAAATCCTAGTATTGTACTACTTACCACGGTGCCTCCAGCTATCGTCGATTTCGCTGTACAGCAAAGAAAAGGGAAATAAAACACCGGTTCGACTCCCGGCGGTTATTGCGAGCACGTTGTGGACTTGACGTGACAGCGATGTCGTTACAATTTTGTTACGTTTCTCAAATGTAATAGCTCTTTTATGAACTCTTTTGAATATAAAATATGTAAAATATGCACATAGGTGTGTATACTGTATATATTTATAATAAAAGTGTAACAAATATAATTATGTATATTGAAGATATTTGAAAGCAAGTATTTAATTGATACTAAACCCAAAATTGTAATTTTTATTTTCTGTTTGAAATTATTGAATGGATTTAAATGAAAGTTGGTATAATTTGAGTTTAATCTACGAGGTAGGACACTGGGTATTTTTTGGAGTTTACTCCGAAAGATTCGATATAAGGCGAGCGCACGAGCTCCGAGGAATCGGAGGTTAAGGAAGGGGCAGGTGTGCGCCGCGCCCGACCGTCGCTTCATACCCCGAACTCTCTCACTACTAGTGACAACCTTGACGTGAGAGCACGCTCATCTAGTCTTACATAATTAAGAAATATTAATTCGTTTACTTACTTTTAATTAATTTAAGTTTTTTATTTTTATTTATAAGTAGGTGTATAAATCACAATGAGTTCAGATGAATCTGACATTGAACTTACCGAAGATGAGATTATTCGTAATTTAGATGATGAAACCAAATTAATAACGGACAATTTTTTACCTCAGAAATCTAACAGGTGCTTATATTTTCGCGTAAAAACTGCAAAATAGGCGTAATTAAGTGTTATTCTGTGTCACATACGAATTATTGGTGCCTATTTAGATAATCGTTCTTAACGAGTAAGCTCCAGTAGTTTGTCGAAGTTGACACACGGTTTTTTTTTTCTCGAAATTTATTCCGGCTCCCTTGAGACAGGGAATGAAAGTCAAAGGGCGTAATTGTATTAAAGTAGTATTATAATAAAACTATATTTTCTTTATTTGAAAAAGTACCTGTAATGATATTGTTTTTTTTTTATCAAGCTAGTTTTAGGATATATACAGATTCTATTTTGAAAATTTGTTTGCATTTCAACCTGCTTATTCATAAGTGTTATAGGTTATATAAAATGTCACTCCAATCATCAAAAGTTGAGTCAATACATATGAACGCGAGTAATCTAATTCATAATAATCCGTGATGCGTTGCGTTTCTTCCCTAATATTAAGTGTCACTGACAACGTTATTTAGCGTTTGACAGATCCATTTGTACGTCACGATTCCTATAATGTTACAGCAGCATGTTCTTAATATGCTTTTATTATATAACATGCTTATATTATGGAACGGAAGCTTTAAACGTGATTTTCACCCCATTCAAAATGTCGCACTGAACTTAACACACTTATCAAGGACCAATGACAATGTAATAATTTAGTTAATTTGTCGCATTATCCTTGCTAGGACACTCAGGATTAGTGATTTTTCATATATGATACAAGATAGTATGCTGACATCTGCACGGCTAATATCAATATGCAAACACGCTTTTGTAGTTCGGAGAACTAAGAAACAGCATATAAATAATAGTTTAAAAAAATCGCTTTAACAAAAAACCAAACTAAAAAGCAAAAAAACAATTTGTGATTAATTTAAATTAAGAATAGTGTAATTAACAAAAATATTTATTTTATTGTAGGAGAGCGTGGGGTGCTTAATGTCATTTGTTATAATATTTTATTGACAGATATTGGTAAAAGGGGAGTAATTATGGGAATATTTTTAAAAGCACCCCACACTATATATATGTATATATAGCATTCAAAGGAACTAATTTATTCTAAAACTTCGCTCATTAAATCACTCTTCGAACTTTACGAGAAACTTGGACAAAATCAAAACACTAATATATAATTAAATGATATTAATAGCTAATGCTTATGAAATAAAGCTTTAAATTGCTTGTAAATTTCTCCTCTAGCTAATAGAGACATGCAAATGTCAACGAAACTTGGTCTTAAAGCTGCCAATAAACATTTTACGGCCTACAGTTGGGGGAGTTTATGACGACGAATAAAATATAAGATCTACTTGCTTTACTGCCATTTGAGGAGAAAATTGATTGAGTATTCAATGTAAACTCGTCTTCACACAGTCTTTTAATTGTCTTAAGGTGAAAAATGAAAAGATTGTTTCCATTCTTTGAAACGACTTTGTTTTATGATTATTTACGTAAAAGTGTAGAGGATTAGGCTCCAAAATTTCGTCTTTATAAATATAAGACGAAGAAGTTACCTTTATCCAGCAACAGCAGTATATAAGATGTAACACAAAATAGTACACAAAGAATCTGCTTATTATTAAAGCCAGATCTCATAAATTAATATTTCAAAGACTGTTTTTCTTCACTCTCACTCTCGTTCTCTAACTTTCTCCCTCTTTAATCTCTCTCGATTTTTAATTATCCTACAATTTCTTATCATATTATTTAAAAAAAAATATTCTCAGTTATCTATCTATAACAGTATTGGGTACATTAAACAATATGATACCAAGATACCGATAAGAACACATCCATATCCAAAACACTTCTCTTCAATTATCTAAATAGCACAACAAAACGGTGGTGCGAGTAGTCTCAACAACCTACGCCTCTACTAGTCCTCAAACCACGCGCCGGCGGTCGCGGGTTCGATTTCCGCTCGGGACAGATATTTGTATTTGTACAAATATTTGTTTCCGGCCTTCACTCAGCAGTGGGTGGTTTACAGGCTAAAACTATCAGTACAAATGTAACATGGCTATTAAAGATACACAAGCCCGTTATGTTATAATATTCTTTATGTTGAATAGTCTGGAACAGATCACTTTCTACTGATAAGACCACTCGTTGCACGCTCAGTCCCAAACTTTAAGCTTTGTACGTAATTTTGTAAGTTAATTTGTGTGTGCAATTGTAATTAATAATAATAATTAACATCCCTTGATTCGATAGACGGATCCATTCTATCTTTATGTTTAGACTACTAATTCTTAAATATAATATAAATATATTAATATATTATATTTTAGTGTATTAATAAAGAAATAAATAAATATATATTATTATAATTATTATTGTTTTCATAAGTAAAGTATTTTAAAAAACAAGAAGACTGGTTCTTAGACCGATTATGAAGAAAAAAATATTCTTTTTAGAAATCCCTTTATGAAGAAATACGTATATAAGTCTGTAAAACAATTCATAAACAATAACCGGTGAATGATATTCAATTCAAACGGTTTATTAGTTCAGTTGTCAGGAGAAGGACAACTGTGCATCAATCACGCGACACAAGCCGTCCATCAACGGCCAGCCTTTCGGATCGTTGAAAAATGTTTCAAACGACCTTTCACAGGCTTTATGTAGTTTTCAAGGTGTAACCTTTTGTGGTGACAGTTCCATAGTTTCGCGGCATTTGTCTCGGAAACAAAAATGTATTACTTTTTTTGTAAATTGTTTTGTTATACCGAAATAGGTTAGCAACGTAATTTGTTGAACATATAGAGAATATTAAAACTTTTTTATAGTTTTCTAAAACAGAATACTATGAATCTATTTCACCGGTTGCTGATAAAGTTATTCTGGCATATAAGTTACTGATAGGCTTTATCATCAGGTGGTAAAACAGAGTTTTAGGTCTTTTTTCACCTCAACTAATAAACTACAAACTTATGGATTCAAATGTTTGCGAGTAGAAATATTTGATAAATAAAGGGGGGTTTGATGATAAACATGAAAAATATTTCATAAACTTATAACTACTACTTTACTTAGTTATTTGTGAACTAAAATATATTGTAAGACTGTTTTTTTTTTTTGTCCCAAATAAAGTTAAAAAAAAAAGCTATTGGATACCACTATACGCCAGAGAACTTTAATATAACAGCAATTGGTGAAATAGGCCATATGTAATATTATTTAGATTAAGATTTATATACAAAATGAGACTGAAAATCAGTGGATTCAGTTTGTGATCGACTAATGCTGAGTGGCGTGCTTTTTGTGGCGTCACGTTTATTTAAGTATACTTGAGCCAAATTCGATGTGGAATTTATGTAAACAAACCAAATGTCATCGTGTATAGGGTTGTCACACTTTTAGTAATGAAAAATTGTAATTTATCACCAATTTCCTAGTTATACATTAATAATTTTACTTTAACATTGATTCCTACAACTTAACTTAACCCCCAAATACGTAATATATAAGAAAATTTGCTTATAACAAAAATTAACAAATTTGTAATTACTAATATACATCTAACAACCCAAAATTTTTGCACTGACAGGAAAATTTCGCAGATAAGCAACATTTGGTCCACGAAGCAATTACAAAGAGGAGGTGCCATAAGAAACTTTATTCATATAATGTAGTGTCGCAACTGCGCGGGGGTGCGAGGGGCTTCAAATAGCGGCAAGCCATCTAGCGACCAGTAGCTAAAACAAGTAATTGACTAAATTGACAGACGTTATAATTGTTCTACTATATGTCACTAGGTGTCTGCCAGGGCCGTACTCAGAATTTTTTAGCTAAGCATATATGTAATTTGAAGTTGGATGGCACACACTGCTATATAATATTATCATGATTTACTATCGTATTGATAAGCTGATTTCGCTTTGTAGGATTTTAGTACAATGAGAGGTCGTCATCCTATGCTGGAAAATTAAAGCTTGATATTATGTAGCCATGTGTAATATCAATTTGAGATTTTTCTCAATACGCAATTATCGACATTTTGGTCGATAATTGCGTACTAAAAGTCAGTTTGCTTTTGCATAGGCAATAAAGTTTTTATTATCGGAGTGATTAAAAAAAAACGGAAAGGACACCAAAATTGGTAAACCTTTTTCCAAGCCAGACGTAGTGTAAATAAAATGGAATAATGCTGCATAATATGATACATAACATGCTTTTATTTTCATAAACAACAGTTATAAATTGTAGATACTGATAGATTTCTTATTATAGCAAGAAAGAATATTTTTTATTAGATCAGATTATTCAAATTCAAATATTGAACGTCAAAACCAACTACTATAGGTTCGAACCTTAGCCCAGAATATAAAATTACATAATTAGAATTTTCACTACAACAATTCGACTGAAATTGCCTCGGAAGAACACCTTATCCGCTTGAGTGTCCGGACAATGATCTTTTAGTTTACCAACTGCACAAAACTGCCCAAGGCCTCTCACGTTTTGTTACGTAATTTCCCACCGGTGATAATGTAGTATACGTTAATCAACATGTAGTTGACAGGTGCACTTTGCGTACTAATGCCCGTGTCGAAAAAAAGTTGACATGGGCAATATAGCAATGGCGACCATTACATGACACGGGCGCTTGCAGTTATTGTGGTTAGCTTGTAAACTCTTGTCAACTAGTAGTCGAGACGGGCAGTTGAGCGGTTATTCGCTGAGTGAGTGAGCTATCTTCAATAATTATTTTGTAATAACCTTCACCACATACGCTCATTAACAATTTTTTTAAACTTTGTTAATTGAAAGCTTTTGAACAGTATCTGGGATCGTATTGTAGAGATACATTTCAATTCTAAGTACGGCCCTGGCTAGACCAGTAGTTTTGCTACTTGTCGATAGAGGCATGTTAATCACCGAACTTTCTAGACAAAACAAATAATATATTTAATTTAAATATTACTTACGAGAAGAAAGATATGTTTATTCCATTTGATTTTGATTTGTTCATGTAACTTCTACACGATACAACACAGCACTTCATGTTCACAACGTGCGCGGGTCGAGAATATTTTTTAAATATATAAAAAGGAGTTAGTCACGAGAGCAACTTAATTGTCCGGCAACGACAGCTGTACTGACGAAAGCGACAACTGGTGGTGAGTAGATCTACTACGGTTTGATGTCAGGACTACATTGGTGGACGCTAGACTACATTGATTACAACACCTCCTCTTTGTAATTGCTTCGTGATTTGGTCTTTTTTGATCAGTCTTTATATATTTAAAGGTAAATTGTTATTGATTTTTATGCACAATTTCAAATATTATAATTATTATGTTTATTCAACGTAAGTAAAGTAAATTAAATAATAAAAGAGAATGAGTGTCTGAACATAGATTTTTAATCATATTAAATCCGTTTTAAAACAAATGTTGTTTTATTTTGAATGCTATTCAGGGATAGTGTAGCTATTTTTAATATAGTCATATACATATTTATGAAAATATTTAGAAATAATTCAGTGGGAAATTAGTATTCCCACGTTAACAAGTAAATTTTACTCATAATTATAGACAATATAAAATATATCTAACTTTCTGACTTATTTATTTCAAGTTTTATGTAGCTTGTACTACTATGTATAAATATTAAAAAATATAATTATTTTATTATTTTACAATAGGCTGTAAACATCTGCCTATGGTTGGTTGCTAAGCAACGGTTTGTTGGTAAACATTCCATATCGAATTTGGCTGAAGTATAGTTAAGGTTTATATTGTTTTAGCTGATGTTTCTTTTTAATATTATTTTTTGTACATTTTGTTTTTTGTAAATTTTTATTAATATTCCAATTATGTTTTAATTTTCTAATTTCTAAGCAACCGTTCTGTGACGTTTCGTTTAGTTGCGCGAGTAGTAACAAGTCCTTTCATTTCTTACCTTTCTTCATAATATGAGTTCAAAGTTAGTATTAAACCTTCAATTTTTCATTTGTATGTGTTTATTAGTAAAAAGATTTGTATCAAAAAGTTAATATATTTTCTATTTACAGTATATTTATTTATAGTTTGCTTATAATTTATTTGTCAACCGTTCGGGTGTAGTAATCTCAACGTCAGCGGTCACAGATTCGATTTCCGCTCGGGGTAGGCATTTGGAGAACAGTGAAAAGGGAGGATCCTCCGACCAGACGGGAGTTGCATCTGGTGGGCTACTGCGCCACTTAACGTTTTGTTGTCGGGTTCTTATATATATAATCAATCGCTTTGAAAACTTTGATAGCGCGATGTAGGATACGTTAGTTTCTTCTAGTTCGTATATGGCAAAATAGATGTCGCTACAGGCAGTTGTGTTTGTACAAAAATTTGTTTTTGGTCTGGATATATGTTTTGTGAGTCTCCCTTCCGTACCTCGGAGGACACATAAAGCCATCGGTACCAGTTGTAATCACAGACACCCGATAGAGATCTACATCATGCTAGATAAATTATCCACCAAACCGCAGTGGAACAGCATGGTGAATGAAGCTCCAACCCTTCTCCTATATAGAAAAGAGGCATTTGTCCATTCATAGTCGAGAAATTATCCACGAAACCACAGTAAATTCACTCCGGCTATGTTTTAATTCCTCACAACATAAGGTTGTCTGGAAGAGATTGCTTATTAGCAATAAGAACGCCTTATTGTGCAATAATATTTAAGCATATATCTCTGTAATTTTTGTTTCAAAAGTGGTGTACAATAAAGAATTATAAATAAATAAATCAGCGTCTCGAATTGATGTCCAACTCTTCTCCCATGAAGAGAAACCTTAGAAGTAAGATAATTACTGACTATTTTAGTTTATTTCCTAGTAATTGCCAGCGTTGCTATAATATTAAGTTTATTAACAGCAATTAACGAAGACACACATAAATAATGGTACAGATAAAACTTCACCGCTCATTTGTACAAGCTCTTTAAATGTCTCAGAAAGTGTGAAATAGAGGTAATTTAACATTGTTAATAGCGCTTCTTAACGTTAAGTGTTCTCCTTAAGTCTGGGCTAGTTTTTGCATAAGTATGGTCGTTTGTACTCGGCTAGAGTTGTTACAATTTAGCACTTGGAAATCGTTGGATCACGATTTTCAATTCTCAACGTTGAGAAACTGAATTTAGGTTTTTTATTAATATTTTAGGGGTATGGCAAAAAAAAGTTTATTTTTAAAGACAAAAATGGGTACATACCACGATATAGTTTTTTTTTTTTTGACGATTATATCGACAATATTTCTAGCCAGTTACATGATCCATAGTCACGACGAGACTGGCCGTGTAACTGTTCCGAAATATCGACAAATCTTCGTTAAAAAAACTCTATCGTGTAATGTACCCCTCTTTATCTTTAAAAATACTTATAAACCGCGAGTTGCTAAACCTAAAAAGGTTAGTTTCTTTTATTATTTCGTTTCATGGGAATCGTGAATATTTATTTCACGATATAGAAATCTAGAATAAATCCTTTACTTCATAATATGAGCTCAAAATTTATTAAACCTTCAATTCTTCACTTTTATGTGTTTATTAGTAAAGAAATTTGTATCGAAATGTTAGTATAATTATTTTATATTAACAATAATTTTATTTATAGTTGCTTATAGTTTAGTCGTCAACCGTACGGGTGTAGTTACCTCAACGCCGGCGGTCACGGGTTCGACTATCGAATATCTGCCATTTTTGTATTTGTACAAATATTTTGCTTATGGCCTAGATTTTTCTTATTGTGGGTCTCTTCCCGTGCCTCGGAAAGCCGTAAAGCCGTCGGTCCCGGTTATTCTCATAGACACCTGATAGGGATCGTTACTCACGGTTGGGAAATTAGCCAGAGGCCCGGAGTGGAACAGCGTAGTGGATTAAGCTCCAAGCCTTATCATATATACAGAAGAGTCCTTTACCCAGCAGTAAGACGTTTACAGGCTGATTCAATTCAGTCAATGGTTTTGTGGTTTTCTATGTCATATTATCAATACAATTGACCAGATGAGTTGTATGTGAGTTGTATATTGTACACCTTGCGGCCGTATCTTCAAGGCTAAGTCCGGCTTTGCGAGTCACATAAGAGCCTATCACTATGACCAATTAAATATATAGGAGTCGCCGTCGCCGGATACGGTGTGGAGGACATCATCATCATCATCATGTCATATTATGGACTCATTATCTCAATGCTAGTTAAAGTTATATATACAATATTTTCGCTAAGTATTATATATAACTACTTATCCAAGGAGATAGTTTTCTACTACGAATATTTAACAAAATAATATAATCATCCACCCGTCCAAAACGGAACTGCGTGGCGTAATAATCTTCAAACTCTTTTAATAGTAAAATAGAACAATCCCCAGTAGTGGGACATTAAAAGACTGCTACAGTAGGTAGATCCTTTAAAATTTTAAAATTAAATATAAAATAAGAAGTTATATAAGAATTCCCAATAACGAAGACTTGTGGAACCAATTTCCGCGCTTAGGCTCCTGAGATTACCAGCGAGCCTTTTTAATTAAACTGAGGGGACAAAAAACATTTTTTGAGATGGAATCGTATAATGGAATATATTATTTCATTTTTTTGAATATTGCCTTGTTTAATTCCAAACTGAAGTCTTACTTTGTTGACATAGTTATGTTTTAAATAAACAATTATGACATGTGTCTGGTATGAATATATCACGGAATTGTTTGATGTTTAATTGACGTTTTAATATGTCCAATTCAAATTATCGGTACCAAAAGTAATAGTAAGTATCACTGAGGAGAGAGTAATAAATAATAAATATATTTAAATGACACACACGATCATCTGTTCCTAAGATAGGTAAGTTAAATGTCTGTGTTTTAGGTAACAGCTAACTTATAATTTTTTGGAATAAATAAATATATTATACCCAAACTCGAGACGGGAATCGAACCCACAACCACAAAGCTTTCTGCTTTCATTGGCAGGGTCACTGCCAACTGCACCAATTTACTGCACCAGAGTAATAAATAATAAATATATTTAAATGACACACACGATCATCTGTTCCTAAGATAGGTAAGTTAAATGTCTGTGTTTTAGGTAACAGCTAACTTATAATTTTTTGGAATAAATAAATATATTATACCCAAACTCGAGACGGGAATCGAACCCACAACCACAAAGCTTTCTGCTTTCATTGGCAAGGTCACTGCCAACTGCACCAATTTACCAATCAAATACAAAATAAAATCTTTTTTAACACAAAATTCCATCATTGGTATTAACTTTTTGACCACATAAGTAAATTATTTAAATTATAATAGTGAAAATTATATAACTGCTGTTTAGGCTTCGATCAATAATTACATTATTGTCCATTATTGATCGAAGTGTTTAGGTTTCAGAATTAAAAACAGCGCAACATTACCAAAGATTCGCGTAGCTCGATGGCTGCCAATATAAACGGGGCGAAGTTTGCATCATAATGTGTACTAAATCGATCCTTGAGCGCTTTATAATACTAGTATTCCGTCCCACTTTCATTTTATAAACATTAAAACAATCACGTTCCAAAAAATTCTATATTTTTCGAGTAAAACATTTTATATAAGTTAATATTTTTTTGTTTTAGGTACCAACAAACTTATTCATTTTTTGGAATAAATATATATGTTACACCCAGACTCGAAACGGAAATCGAACCCACAACTAGGAAACAGAAAACAGGGTCACTGCCAAATGCACCAATTTACCAGTCAAATCTTACATAATAAAATCTTTTTTAACAATAATATCGAGTAAGTAAACTTTAAGCAAAAAAAACAAAAACTGGATCAAAATAGTTTCACACACAGACACTAAAAGACACAGATAGAAACATTATAACGATAGATTTTTATGCTACTTGGTTTTTGCAAAATTTTTCAGTGTAAAAAAAGATTCGTGACATGTGGCGGTGCCAAAAATGCTCAGTCAGGTTTGCCGTTTCACCATCAATAGACTAACAAACTAATAACGCTTGCAAAATATTCAATTTTAGTATAAAATTCTGAGCTGATTATTTGCTGAGTGAGAAATGTGTTTTGTAAATTACGTCCAATTTATGATCGTCATAAACAAGACAGTGCAAGGTACCACACGATATGCGATACCATAAACCTATTGAGAGGCGAGTTTGGTGAGCAATTAATCTCACGTCTTAAAGCAGTCCATTGGCCGCCAAGATCATTAGATTTGACCCCACTAGATTACATTTTTGTGGATATACGTGAAGTCTTTCGTGTACAGGGACAAGCCAACCACAATTCCAGCTCTGGAAGACAACATTACAGCTGCCGTTGGTGAAATACAGGCCGAAATTCTGGAAAAAGTATGCCAAAATTAGAGCTCAAGGATGACCCACTTATGGCGTAGCCGCGGGCAACATTTACATGAAATAATCTCTGAAAGTAAATGGCAGGCATTCATTACTTGTACAAATAAATATTTTTTTCAATTTTATAAATCCAAATGGTTAAAAAATCAGTCTGAGGTTAAAATTGTGCTAAAGTGCGCCATTTTGGTGACCCAAGGATACTGATTTATACTTATAATTAAAATACTGTGTATACGAGTAATTAAGCTTACATTTCTCATTAAAATCCGACCAAATACGAATAACATCATCTTTATATGAAAACAAGGAAAATAATAGTTTTTTATTTCGTTATGGTCGCAGATATCGCTTTGTATTCATGATTTTAAGAAAAATAGAGAACCTATTTGTAAAACTTCAGAAACAATATTTCGTTCTTCGCAACCTTCATTTTATCTATAAATTGACTTCCCTTTGTGGTGGCCAGTGATAACGGACATACGAAGGACCATCGCTTGTAACTAATACATTGCTTGATATGTTTATATGGAAATTAATATAATTCTCAATGGAACAGCAATGTATGTAAGAGAGTAAATGCTATATATATTAAAACGTCCATAGGATGAGAAAATGTTGATACACACTCTAATTCTAAGGGTCGTCGTGGATTAATAAACCACCTTTTAGGGTGAACCTTAATAGAGGCTGTTTATTACTTTGTAGATAAATGTTTTAAAAGATCAGAGAGTAGTTTTGGAGTAAGAACTGAAATAAAGTCATTTCGAAAATGGTAATATTTAACCTGGTTCAAAATAAGTACAAGAACCTTACATGAATGATTTTTATCCTCATTTCATTTTCATAAGCGCCTTTATATAAATAAAAAAAAAGTTTTTTTAGCAATTGTTAATATACTAATGTCAATTTTAATATAAGTTAATAAATCTACGAAACTTTGAAAAATACGTCACTTTTATATATCAACCCACTGTTATTATTTATTTTATTTTATTTTTATTATTCATCCGCACTCTTACAGCGGTCGTAGTAATTACGTACTATGTAAAAATATAATCTCAATAAATAAATATCCGCTCCGATTGAACTATCTCACTATATCAGTACGGCTATCAACATTGAAACAGTGTTTAAAAATCTATTAAAAACGACTATACATTTCAAAAACTACACAATGAAGGGAATCATCATTTTAAAGTGTTTTCCCGCCTCGTGATGTTCGAAAGCGAAGTGGGCGCGTATTTCATCTCATCCATTCCTCGATAGCCTGTGAATTACGGGAAATGGCTCTGTGGGTTTATCTACGCTGAGAAGTTTTATAATAAACTTTTAATTTATTGTAAACATCTCAGCGTGGTTAACATGGTTACCATGGTTTTTATATATGTATGTGAATACATATATGTGTATATATTATCGTTCCCACTACCCTGGAGCGGAAAGAAGGCTTACTGTTACTGTACGCCAACGGGCCAATCAAATTGTTTTTACAATTATTTATATTTAGTTTCGATATTTATATGTATCTATTTTATATTTTTCTTATTTAAATATGTCGTAAAATTAAATAAAATTCAATCAAAATTAGTTTAATTCAAGTATATTTAAAAAATATCTTTAAATCACCTTTGTAGAAATTTAATAATGTTAATGAGAATTTACCACTAATTCAGAAAGTTCCTTCTGTTAAGAATAATTAGCAAAAGAGAAAAAGTTATTTTAATACATTATTTAATCATATCAGCCTTTGGATGCTCACTGCTGAACGTAGGTCTTCCCTATCGACCAGAGCAAAATGGTCATTTGGAACATTGGTCATTGGGTTGGCGAGCGCAGTGTGTTGCAGGAGAATATGCTGACACTGCTGCCCATTACTATCTTGTTTGAATTGTTGTTGTGCACATTATGGCTTTAGTGGCCTTTTACGACACTCCGGCATGAAGGAAATCGGGACTATTATTCTCCACCGGTCACCGCACGGCATAGCATTTACGAATACAACATCAGACATTTAATAATTATAAATTAAGTTATATGTCCTGTATCAACCCCACATACCTTTGTTATTTATGTAATGATATACCGACTGTTATGCTTTTTCTGTTAAGGACTTTTTAACGTAATACTAAGATTACTTTTCATTTGCTTAACAAATTACTACTACAAATTTTGTTGTATTAAATTATTATTCACTCTGTTTCGTTTTGGTGTCATTAATGTTTAAAAGCACCATCAAAAGCTTTCGTTGTTAAAAAGAATAATGCATTCGTTGAAATGCGGACAGAAAACAAATAGAAGTCACACAGAGTATTTTTTCAGCTTTCTGTCCATCGATTGCCTTTTTGTCAGTCGATTCACACGACCAAAATACCGATAGTTTCAATTCGGTGGAACTATTACGTAACTTTCGCGATCGCGAGAAATCGGTGTGGTGTCGATTTTCAATACGAACTGAGGCTTTGCTCGTATTTAACGTCGACATCACAGCGACTTCTCGCGTTCGCGCAAGTTACGTAATAGTCACACTGGTTTTATCAACCATAAAAATCAAGTAAAATTCGTATTCTTTAAAAAATGTACATTGAGTACATTTTTTTTAATAATCATAATTAAACATTTATAAAGAAATTTGTTTCGTTTCATTTTCTAAAATAAATTTTGAATTAATAGGACATAAATTACCAATATAATAGAAAACAGTATGTTTGATTGTTTAAAAGATAGCATGTTATAAGATGCTAACTTCGGTTGACATTTTTGGTTACTTCTCTTACCAAAGATGTCAAATTATATTACAAGTAATTTAATTCGAACGAAACCATTACAATTTCATGATAACTTACTTCGTACCTAATAGGATACAATCATATATTTTTATAACGACACGATACACTGGCACGATAAGGGTTTGTTTATTAGTGATACATAGGTAATATTTATCTACAAACCGTTAATTATTTGTAGCATATTTATATATTGTTTTAGCAAATAATTATTTATTTAATGTGTGTAAATATATTTATGTATATGTTAATCTATACTAATATTATAAAGGTGAAGAGTTTGTTTGTTTGTTTGTTTGAACGCGCTAATCTCAGGAGGTACTGATTCGAATTGAAAAATTCTTTTTGTGTTAGATAGCCCATTTATCTAGGACGGCTATAGGGTATATAGCATCACGCTACGATCAAAAGGGGCTGAGCAATAATAAGAAATGTTACAAAAACGGGAAAAAATAAACTTTTTTTGAGAGCTTCCATTGCGTCCTCTATTATTTCTCTTCTCGAGACATTTTTTAACTATAGTTCCACTTTTAAAGTAAATATAACATCACTCTTTTACTGAGAATTTTCGAAAAAAAAAAAGTACGAAAGTACGTTTTTCCCTCAAATTAACGCAGGTGAAACCGCGGGGCACAGCTATGTAAATATATATGTGTATGTGTATGTTTATGTATGTTTGTATAGTACAGTTTTTAGTGTATTGTATAATATGCTGTATGTATGTATCTTATATTAACTACATAAAGTTTTACTATCACTACACATTATAAAAAAAGTCCTCATGACATATGCATCGACAAATTATGATTGACCCGTTGGCGCAGTTAGCAGTGACCCTGCTTTCTCCTCTAGGGTTGTTGGTTCCATTCCCGCCCCGAGTCAGTGTGTAATATTTATTTATTTCTATATGTATTATTTATATGTATATTTATAAAAAAAAAAAACATTTATATCAGTCGGCTGTTACCTAAAACAGAGACATTAAAAATAAACATATTTATATTTATTTATTTATTTATCCTTACTAATATTATAAATGGGAAAGTGAGTTTGTATGTTTGTTCCGCTTTCACGCCGTAACTACTGAACCGATTGCTTTGAAATTTTGCAGACGTAAAGTTAGAAGTCCGGATTAAATAATAGGGTACTTTTTATCCCGAAAAAGTTTGATTTTCCCGAGGGAAAACAAAAATATTGTTAGTTCGGAGATGATGGCGATAGATGGCGCTGTGTGTAGTTTAAAACAAAGTTGTTTTGCATACGAATATACACAATGTAAACTTAGAAGGTAAATGATATGATAATTAATCCCCGAAAATGAGGAATTTGGTTTATCTTCTAAACTGGTTTTTTACATCTACTAATCCTGTGTACTTAGTAATTTTCTTTGCAAAAACTTCTGTTATTATTTACCTACCCTTTATTCTGGTATAATACTGTTCCAGAGGGTTTGCAAAAGTGAAGAAATTTCAAAAAAGTAGGTTATTACGTGCAAATATGACAAATATACTGAAATAAGTATAAAGTATTAGCAGTTACGCTATTTAGTTCTTAAGGTATGCGATAGATGGCGCTTGGATACAAAGGGGGACTCCAGCAGATGAAATAAAAGCTTGCCTAAAATCGTTTAAGTTATGGGACCATGTCATAAAATTCCAATTGACAACAAACATGCGAGTAAGATTATTTAACGACTTTCACTCAGGTCATTACGCGGAAACATTGTTAAAAATCGGTGATGGGAGAATGACAGTAGATGCAGAGGGAATGATAACTTTAACGGAAGATTTTTGTAATGTTGTGGGCAGCGAATCAGAGTTGGTAGCCAAAGTTTATACTGACTTACACAATAATATACATGATGACCAATGGCTCTGCGAACGCGCAATATTAGCACCAAAAAACGAAACGGTCACTAAAATAAATGAAAATATTTTGGATGAAGTTATGGGAGAAACTACTGAATATTTATCTGTAGACACGGTGATAGACTCAGAAAATAGTACCTCATATCCTGTAGAGTTCTTAAATTCTTTGGAATTATCTGGGGTGCCATCACATAAATTAAAATTAAAAGTAGGGGTTCCGGTGATGCTCATGCGTAATCTCGATGCCCCTAGACTGTGCAATGGTACCAGGCTGCGTGTCACTCACCTTGGGCGGAATATTATTACCGCCACTATTTTAACTGGCGCTACAAAGGGTGAAAGTGTACTCATTCCTCGGATTCCAATTATTCCAACAGACCTCCCATTTCAGTTTAAAAGACTTCAATTTCCTATAAGGGTTTCATTTGCTACGACCATTAATAAAGCACAAGGTCAAACCTTTTTTTTTTTTTTTGACGCTGTGAAATGCGTTGACGCATCCCGCCACCCGAAGGCGACGGGTATGTGGGACTCGCTGACTGCGAAGTCAGAATACCCACTAAAACACAGCGGTGCCCTCGTCGTCGTACAAGGACGCCACGGGATCGCTGGCGCATGCCACCGTGACGCCCCGACGGTTAGCTCGCCTACGCGGGCCGCCTTCGGTCATAGAGCGCTCGCGGGCACCGTGAGCGCTCTATCTCCGCTACACCAGGGACCGGCGAACGGGAAAGACTGCGGCAGGTCATGACGACATAGCCGCAGTCTCCTCCGTTACCTGGAGTATTGGACTTTGGGGAGCGGCCGGGGTCTTAGCGACCGCTCTACCCTTCGATTTGGGGGGGCGGCAGTCCCGTCCCCCCATCAAGTGAGCCGCCGGTTTGCCGGCGGCAGCACACACGGCGCAGCGCAGTGCTCCGGTGCAGTTACGGGCGATGTGCCCCTCGAGGCCACACCGGAAGCACGCGCCGCTGCGGTCAACCGCAGCCGGACAGGTCGGGCGAGTGTGCCCGATTCCCAAGCATTTAAAGCAGCGCATTTGGCGCTGCTCCAAAACTTGTACTCTGGCCGAGCTCCACCCGACCAGGAGCCTGCCAGCCTCGGCCAGAGCCTTAGCGGCTGGGATCGGGCATCGCACCACCGTGCATCCTAACCCACCCGGTCCGACTGCGATTGCGCCTGCTTTGACAGAACCGGCGTCGCACTTGCCCAACTTCGCTGCAGCAGCAACCACCGCCTCGCTGGTGACGGAGTCGTCCAGCCCAGAGACACGCAGACTCTCGAGCTTCATGGGTTGGACGACCCTCGCCAAGCTACCAAACGCCGTCTGCAGCTCCTCTGCCAGACGTTTCGCCGCCTCCGGGGACTGTCCCTTCGGCAGCTCTAGTAATCTGGCCCCGGTAGCGGAACGCCGTATGTTTAGGCCACCTTCGATCCCAAGATCGGCCAGGTCCACCATTTCCGCCGCCCGCTCCAGCAGGTGGCAGTAGGTGACCCCCCGTGACTCGGCGTACTCCTCCAGTGCAATCAGCACTGCTGGAGCTCGAGGGGCGGCCAGCCTGGTCTTCTTCGCCTTCTTTTTCTTTGCCGGCGCTTGCGACTGCGGCTTCTCCTTCATCGCCGGAGCAGCGGCGGCGGCAGCGGCGGCGTAGGACTTTGCCGCCTTCCTCTTCGTTTTGCGCCCAGCGACGGTGGTCCAATCGCCGTCGCCAGCCTCACGCACGGGTGCCGACTCATCAGTCACGGGCGCTCTCCTCTTTCGCACCGGAGCGGGGGTGACAGAAGATGGTGCCTTCCGCATCAACTTCTGTTTTTTCTTTTCCGCCGCAAGCGGTGGCCGGAGCGTTTTCTCCTTTGGCAGTCGCTCCTCGATGCCGGCGAGGCGGGCGTCTACCATCCGCCCCACTGCCCGGAAGACTGACGCCTTTATATCCTCCACGTGGCCCTCTCCATCTAGGTAGGTGGGAGCAACCTTCTCAGAGTGCAGCTCTCTGAGCTCCACCACCTGCCTACGGAGGTCGTCCATTTCGCGTCGCAGCCGAGAGTTCTCCGACTGGAGCTTTCGAACCTCCTCCGAGGCCGACCTCTCACCGAGGGCCTCTACCACCACCTTTATCGAGGCCGCCGCGTCCTTAAGGACCTTGACGAATGTCTCTTTTAGATTCGACGACCTCGTCGCCACCTTGCAGATCAGATCGATATCTGCGTTGGCTTGTTTCAATAAAGCGTCGGCTGTGCGTGGGTCGCTTGTGTCGATGCCCAGCGCTTTGCGCCCCTCTTCGGCCACTCGCGCTATCTCCACCACGTCGCTCTCTGCTGCAGTGGAGGGCTCCTCCCTCCTTGTCAGACGCCTCTTGCCCCCAGCGAGGATCGAACTCCCCCCGTCGGACAACGGCGGACTTCCATGGGGCCGTTTCCCCCTCCTGCCACCTTCGCTGGCTGTCGCCGCAGTGCTATAATCATCAGAGGCAGTCGACTCCCCTCCCGCATCCTTACTCACAAAATGTTTAATTATAAATTGGTCCATTTTTGTTCCCACGAGTATGGGGGAAAGACGGTCCGCCCAGGCAGTGCCCCCTGTACCTGGGTAAGCCTAGCGTAACTCGTCGCGGGTGTCGGCCGGTACCCGGACGAGGATCGCAGTCGAGACTGATCCACCCGTCAGCCATGCATCCCCTCGCGCTGCGTCGCCGCTTAGGATTCGGGGTGATTTTTTATAGAGGTTTTCTTCCTCGCGGTCCGGCCGGTTAAGGCAAGACCCTCGGTCCCGCACGTAGCCGCGAGACATGACCACGACACCACGTAGCGGGATTACGAGAGGACGGTGAACGACTAAGACAAGCCTAGCCGTTCTGTCTGACGGCAGTGCGAGTGCACATCAGACCCGTCCGCCTCCGTTGCTTCACCGCGCGCGAGCGCAGTGGCACCGGAGCCCCCGAGGAGACGACTGTCCCCTACACGCCATGCGGCCGCTCAACGGGGCAACTCTGCGTAACAGAGGAGTCCCCGGAGCGCTGAATCGCATCCCCGGCGTTCCCCCGAGTCGGTTGTTAGCCGTAGGCAGCAGCAGTTCCGCAATCGAAATTGTGCAGCTGCTGCTGCCTACGTTTCCAGGGTGCACCACGCGGAGGTCACCGACTGTAGCACCCCAACAAGGTCAAACCCTAGGGGTTGCTGGAGTACACTTAGAAAAGCATTGTTTTTCGCATGGCCAGCTCTATGTAGCGTGTTTCCGGGTATCCAGTGCCCAAAATTTGCATGTTTTTGCTCCCCAACGTAAAACATATAATATAGTTTACCACGCAGTTTTGGTTTAAAAACTCTAAACTCTATATATACGGGAAAACTAAGAAGCGCGATTTAACCGAATTCATAGCCGAATTCCACGCGGGCGAAGCCGCGGGTAAAAGCTAGTATTTATTATAAAAGAGTAACTGTTGAGTTTCTTGCTAGTTTTTACCCGACTGCGACAGAAGGAGGGTTATGTTTTTCGAGTGTATGTATGTATGTATGTATGTATGTATGTATGTATGTATGTATGTATGTATGTATGTATGTATGTCCATTTCTTTGGCACGCCCTACAGCCCAAACGGCTGGACGGTTTTTGACATATGAGGTGTCGTTGGATTTGTCTAAATTGAAGTAGTGACATAGGCTATATAAATTTTCAAAATGGCGCCCGCAAATGGCGGAATGAGGGGGGGGGAGTTGGTTTTTTTTTCTTACTGTAGCAATATGGGTATCAAATGAAAGCTAGTAAATTGTTTTATTCTTTTTAGTTTATAATAAGAGTATTTTACGCAGTCGGGTTTTTTCATTTTTTTAATTAAGCATACTTGTTCTCTACAATGTCTGCATTGCGAATTCGTTCACTTTGACCTTAACTAATCCAAATAAAACTATGTAGATCATCGGTTGGAAATAAATGATTAATGGATATACTATCCTCCTATATTTTTTTTTTTTTTTTTTTATTATATAAATGTGTGTCCACGGGCTCATTTTGCCCATGCCTTTTTTATTCCAGATTTAGGTATACTTAGTACAATGGTAGCTGCTTACATTATTGATGTCTTAATTAAAAACTTAATGTCTCTAATGTTTAACATGAGTCCACCGACCAATATCAATATGTAGGTATTCTTAAATCTAATGACATGCTTTTTTTTTTTTTTTTTTACTTTGCTTGCTTTTTTTTTCCTAATAATGGTTTTATACAGCCTGTACAGAGTGCCAACACCGTCGTTCAAGCAACACAGACACAGACACTCTACACACAAGGAACCGCTCAGCAGACCACTCCAACGGCTTCGCCAGTGTCTCCTGGCCGTGTCCTTCTGGACCGAATAACTCAAGCCATACCCTCCTCTTTGCAAAAGCTGTTCAGGAAAAGAGCCAACAATAACGCACCTTCGCAACCGACCCATAGCAGGATCATGCAATCCTCGCCCAGCGAAGAGATCAGAGGCGGAGAAGTTGGAATTAAGACCAGATGCGTGGCTCTTTTCATGGACAGTGCGGTAGAGAGGATAGGAATCTGCTTCTGTCGCTCCGAAACACGCGATCGGCTGGTGATTTCACCGGGGCTCGCTTTACTGATAAAGGGTAGCACACAAAAGACCACCATTAAGCGCACAAAGATTGAAGCGCTAGAGCAAGAACAGGAGGGCGACTCGACCTACCGTTTGGTACGTTTGAAAAGCAAACTCATCGTGCTGTTCGAGTGGGGAGAGACGTCAGCCTTTGCGCAGTCTAGTGTGTGGCTGCAGCAGTTGAGCGAGACCCCCGGGGGAATCCCTGGAAGAATCAGTGTAGATTCAATGAGAGTCGGCTATGACAGAGGCGACGTATCGGACAGGTACGGTTGCCTAATGGCCTCCAAGAACAGTGAGGTCACTGTCTACGAGGACAGGGGGGAGGATCTAGGTTATTTAAGACCGAGATCTATAACACCTTCACCCCCTGCATCGCCGGCTGTCGATGAACCCGCACCTAGCGGTTCGGAGCGCTTACAGCTCAGGGTCGAGGTCCAGAAGGCAGAACAACTCTCAAAAAGGGCCGCACCCGAGTCTAGGCCAAGTTCGATGGCAGTAGCGACATTTATCCATGCTACCATCTCCCCAAAACACAATAAGCTCTCACATCACTCCTCTCCCAAAAAGGCGGAACAAGAAGAGCGGCAAGCGGAGGCGCTAAACAGGTTCATCAAAGACGACAGTCGGAGGCACCCGAAGGCGTCACCGGCCGCTCGAACTAGAGCCGACATGGGGCAGGTATCACCACCGAGACTTAGACCTGCGTCCACACCGCTCCAACACGCGGAAAACGCCCTAATTGAGTTCCTGGCTATAACAAAGGCAAACCGCGAGGTAAGCCTGGCCATCTGTAATAAGATCATGCAGACCTACCGGTACGACCATCAAAGGTTACTGGAGACGGAACTCGAGGAAGCCCAAGCAGCCATATATAACAGCGAAACACGACAAGTACTCAAGGGCAAGATGTCGGGTACATATATGGCTACATATAACAGCACAGCAGGCTTCGTGAGCGCCGTCGAGTCTGAGGGGAAAGATGAGGAGCCGCAGACCTTTGAAACACCCGAAGGGGACCCGGTGGTGGTGGTGGCCAGATGCACGAGAGTAATGCTGGGGGACCGGATACTTCAGATGGCGAAAACCATCTCGAACGACTGGGAAGCCGGCTTACTATCCGTGACCTGGGGACTACCATTGCTGGAATGGATAAATGGGGTACCGGGATGCGGCAAGACAACTCGCATAGTAAGGGACTTCGACGAGGACACGGAGGTCGTGATCACGACCACAGTCGAGGCGGCCAAAGACTTAAAAGAAAAACTGGCCCACCACTATGGCAACAAAGCCAAGCAAAAGGTGCGCACTATGGCCTCCGTTTTGGTAAATGGTTTCCGTGAGGGCACGACAATTACCCGCCTAACGGTGGACGAAGCCCTTATGAACCACTTCGGAGCCATAGTAATGGCCGCCCGACTATCCGGTGCAGAGAAGGTGATCCTCATCGGAGATATAAACCAGCTGCCGTATATCGACAGGGATAACCTGTTCGAAATGCGGTACTGTAGACCTACCCTGCTAACAACCATCTCGTGCGAGTTGTCATGCACGCATCGCAACCCCAAGGATGTCGCCTTTGCCATCAGCGAGGTCTACGGAACCATATATAGCTCCAGCGCCAAGATCCGATCGTTGCGAGTGGAGAGCCTCACAGGCGCGCGTATCCCCGTAGGAAGGGATCGGACCCTATACCTGGTCTTTACGCAAGATGAAAAGAGATTGTTGACTGACCAGGGATATGGGTCTGGCGAGGGATCGCGCGTCTTAACCATCCATGAGGCACAGGGCCAGACCTACGAGGACGTCATCGTCCTCCAGACTAAGACGAGGAGGCTCCGAATTCACGACAGCGTTTCGCACGCCGTGGTCGCGGTGACTAGACACACTAACACCTGTGTCTATTACACCGACGACTGTGATGACGCAATTGGTCGCTTTGTGGCGAGGGCGGCGGAGACCACGGAAAAGGAAATCCTCGAGCACAGTCTCAAGATGGCGATTCATCACAGAGATACCGCCGTCATTGAGAGTGTGCTCGATATGTTGAGTAAAAACATCGGTGCGAGGACATAGTTGTTAGAAATATATTTATAAGAAATATATATAAAACCATTATTAGGAAAAAAAGTTAAGTTTTAGTAATAGCATTATCCTCCTATATTATAATTGAAAACCATCATCAGATACACAAGTTTAATCATCAGTTTCTTACGAAAAGTCACGTTCACAGTCGATAGATTGCAGTTACGTT
Source organism: Euphydryas editha (assembly GCA_036937285.1). NCBI lineage: Eukaryota > Metazoa > Arthropoda > Insecta > Lepidoptera > Nymphalidae > Euphydryas > Euphydryas editha. Next base: position 1,186,719 of record JAUPFZ010000013.1, on the reverse strand, counting down.
GGCATCCGGATTACTACGGATACATTGAACGTACTGCCTGCAAAAGTGTAAAATAATCTGTTTGATATGATGCAGCGAACGATCCTTAACCGAGTGTGCTTATCTTTACATTTCTGTAGGATTCAAATTTAATGGCTAGTAATACGCTTCTCAGAACACGGTAATAGGTAATAAAAGCAATTAGAAACGAGGGCATACAAACTACTTTCATTTCATTTAATATTAAAAATGTTTCACGTTTACAAAGTTGTTGGACCTCTTACGTACAACAATACTAGACCCATAGGTATTAATTAACTTATTATTTATCAAGGTGTGTGAGCTCACAAGTATGCGTGTGTATAATGATGTGTTAATTGTTGCCTGTTTGTATTAAAGCTTTAGTGTCATCACCGTTTTCCAATAATAATCCAGCTTGCCCAACATTGTACTTACTTATGTGTATGTTACAATCTATATAGATATGTTTTTATCAATTATTTTTATGTTTTGATTCGATTTCGTGTGTTGTTATCTCACACTTTGGCAAAATATTTTTATATGATAACACGTCTTATAAGTGTAAATATTTTAAATATAAACGTTGATTTATCTTCTATTTATATATTACTGTTTTATTTGTTAATTATTTGCTCAATACACGTGCACGAAAAAAATATACATAACCTCTCGTCTACATAATTTAGTACAACTACAACGTTCTGGTGTACTAGTGCGAGTAGTTGCTTCAACGTCAGCAGTCGTGGGTTCGAGTCCTACTCGGGGCAGATATTTGTATTTCCTCCTTGTGGGTCTCCCCACCGTTATTTGTTTCCGGTGTGGATTTATGTCCTTTTGGGTTTCCTCGCTGTGCCTCGGCGAGCACGTAAAGAGATCGGTCCTGGTTGTTATCTTATACACCTGATAGCGATCGTTAATCAAGGTAAGGTAATTATCCGCCAACCCACAGTGGAGTAGCCTGATTAATTAAGCTCTAACCCTTCTCTTATATGGAAAAGAGGTATATTTCCAGTAGTAAGAGGTATACAGGACGATTCACCAGAAACGTTGTCAAGGAAATAAATATTGTGAATATTTAAGAATCTGTTCGATAGAGCCACGAAGCCTGAGATTAATTGAGAAAATTAAGTTTTATGTCTTTAGTTTTCTCACGACGCTTTAAATCCTAATACGGAAAACGGTTTGAAAGGAATTCCTTGACGTATCGTTGAGAGAAATGTTTGCAGTTATCTCTAATGCGATAAAAAATTTAATATTATATGGAAATTTTTCTTCCAAGTTCGATCGGTGCATAGATCATATCTATCGGAACCATAACGAACAATAACGGAACGATAAACATGGGTTCAAAACCGGGTAAGCACATTTGGTTTGAGTACAAAATCGTTCGGATTTTATCTCGTGTTTAGCGGTAAATGAAAATAACGTTAGGTAACCTAGACGTCTTGAAAGAAATTCTGCTCCATATTCGTTCACCAATATGCAGTAAAGCAACGTTGTGGATTAAGATCCATTCTTTCTCCTCAATGTCAATAGATTAACTTCCTATAGGGAAGGATTCCTATACGATAGGATAACTTCCTCTGTATATGTAACGTAAATATAATATAAGAAATTTGATAACTTTTATTTATAAAAAAAAGTAAAATACTAGATATATATCTAACTCATATCTGCAACATTAGGAGAGTTACGTGTATTGCTCGGTTTTAGGGAATAGGTGCCTGTACACACGACACTTGAAAACCCTAAATTATAATATCTATATATCTCTTATATCTTTAAACGAGCAATTCTTGTATATATATATAATCTGAATCTCGGAAACGGCTCCAACGATTTTCATGAAATTTAGTATGCAGGGGGTTTCGGGGGCGATAAATCGATCTAGCTAGGATTTATTTTAAAAAAATGTCGTTTTATCCCTTTTTTCAGGTAATTAAAAAATATCGTTAGAATACGAAGGTAAATTTCGCTGTCATTGATAAGTCTATAATAGCTCCGATGTGAACCAGGCGGATTCGAAATAAGAAGACCCCTAGGTTCGAACCCAGATTTCTCCAGAACTATTTTTCTATTTTTTTTTAAAGTTCCTTCTTTTGTGAGAAAAACTATTATTGGGAGCCCTTTACTAACTGGATGACCAAGCTTTGCTCGGTATTTTTTTTTTTTTTTGTAATTCGTGTTTTTTGGAAACTATATTTACATACGAATTACGAACTGATGATATATGAATAATATTTTTAGATCTTACCGAAATAATAATAAAAAAATATGAACTGGTTATTTAAATAAAAAATCACGAGTACAATTAAAAACTGTTAGAATATCATTAGAATACGAAGGTAAATTTCTGCATAATCTACAAGGTTATAATAACTTAGGTGGGAAATCAGTATACCTGGGTTCGAATCTCGATGCGTCAAGTCCCATTTTTTTTTGCTTTTTTTTTTCAAGTTTCCTCTTTTGTAAAAAAAAGAACTATTATTGAGAGCCCTGTACTACCTGGATGTCCGAGTTTTTCTCGGTATATTTTTTTTTTTTTTTTTGTTAATCGTTCTTTTTTTTGAAATTATATTTAGATACGATAGAACTGATGAAATATGAATAATATTATTCGATCTTACCTATATAATAATATAGTATTTTGTGTCACAAGGGGATGAAAGTACTATTTTTTTGACCCTCATGTGAAATTGCCGCCCGAGCCGAAGGCGAGGGTAGCAAACATACGGGAATGGATGTAGTACTTTCGTCCCATGTTGCACATACTTTTTTTAGGACGAAAGTTCAGGTTTTGTCCTTGTGAAGCGGGGACAGAAAGTGTCACTTTTGTTCCGCTTCACAGGGACGAAAATCGAATTTTCGGCAGAGGTAGGAAAAAAAATATAAACTGATTATTTAAATAAAAATCACGAGAGCAATTAAAAACTGCTAGAATATCATTAGAATAAGAAAGTAAATTTCGCCACCATCTATAAATTTATAATAGCTCAGGTGGTAAATCGGGCGGTCCCGAACACGGAAGATTTTTCCTTTTTTTTCAAGTTCCTTTTTTGGTGAGAAAAATATTACTAGGATCTCTTTTAATTTTTTTATTTAAATAACCAGTGACTATTGTTTTATTATTATATCGGTAAGATTGAAAATATTATTCATATTTTATCACTATATAATTTGTGTCTAAATATAGTTTAACCGAGCAAAGCTCGGTCACCCAGGTACTTAATACGTAAAGCAAAACTTTGTACCCCTTTTTACGAAAATTACGCGGAGGGAGAAGTATGAAAGGCACAGTTAAAGCTTATATGGAGATAAGTGCAGAATGCTAATAATCTTTATAATAATGCTTAAAAAATACATTAAATTAATAAAAAAGACTACACACACTACGACACACACACACATAATAATATGCACAATGTAGTCATATACACAAATTTTGTTTATTGTCAAAGTCTGTTGTCAACACGGTCTTAAATCCAGGTCTTGCAACGAATTTTTTATCGAAATTTTATATCACAGATCAGATCCAATGACTTCTGCATATTATGTCGCTCACCATGTTATGCGCAATCATATTTTTATGATGTTGACGATGCTGTCAATTATTAGATTAGATCGAATTTCGACCACTGGGCGACCACTAGTAAATATAATTATTATCTATATTTATTTATTCTTAAAACATAAATTTGAATAAATGTGGGATAAATATTCATTTATTATTTTTTCTTTATCTTAGTATTCATGATGTTTCTTTTTAAGTCATTATGAATATTTTACGGTACTGAGAAATTTGAACTAACGATTTATATACTTGTTATTACAACTATATGAATATCAATGTTGTTGTTGATTCAATAAACAAATAAATATTCATATAAACAATATAAGAAAATAAACATATTATCTAACATCATTCACACAAAGATGCAATTGGAGGATTGAATTAAATAAGAGTCGTAACTAATACTTTACTTTTACTATTAAATGAATTTTGAAATATAAATTACATTTAATTATTCTAAATAAACTAATGCGTTTCGATACGAGAACAAAAAAGGGAGAATTTATAATTATCTCACTGCCGTAAACTCGATATTTAGCGTCACTCATCAGCTATCGGGTAATGGCCGCCTGTTAGACCCTCTAATAATAAAATAAGTTACTCCGTTCGAATGTAACACGTAAAGAAATTTCAAATAAGACTAAAAATTGTAATAACTACGACTTCTAACCAAAATCTTCTAGATTTTTTTAAATAAACGAAATCTTATTTAATGTTGGAATTAGCCATTGATCAAAATTACAGATATGTGATTATTTATGTATGTGAATATGTATGTTTGTATGTGTAAGTGTGTATATACGCGTATATAATCTTATATTTTACTATAAAAGTTAATGTTAAATTTGCACACCTATGCCGAAACAGGACCATTTCCTCTGCCCATATTGGTAATGCATTTGGTAGGTTTTTTCAGAATGTATTTGGTAAGCCTTCTACAACATATCCACCCCCATCTGCAAATCCCTTAAATACTAATAACATTGTCTCTTGTATTCAAACATCATTAATTACCACTGAAAAAATGCTAAAATCCTTAGATGTAAATAAGGGAGCTGGCAGTGATGGCTTGCCTGCAATGTTTTGGTCACGATGTGCTAAATCACTTGCTCTTCCACTAACAATACTTTATAATCGTTCTCTTCGCGAGGGTATTTTTCCAAACATATGGAAATACGCTCATATTGTACCTGTACATAAGAAAGGATCGCGTATGGATATTAAAAATTATAGAGGCATTTCGATTCTTAATACTGCTGCCAAATTACTTGAAAAAATCGTATATAATTCTATCTATGGTACACTATCTCAATTTATTCCCATGCAGCAACATGATTTTATGATTGGACGTTCCACTACTACTAATTTAGCATGTTTTTCAAGTTTTGTTTTAGAAAAAATGGACAGGGGGGACAGGTTGACGTGATCTACACTGATTTTGAGAAGGCTTTTCATCGTGTGGATCACGTGATCCTGTTACACAAATTACAAACTCTGGGTATACACGGGGATTTATTTTGGTGGGTAAAGTCATATTTGACTAATCGTTCTCAGGCGGTAGTCATGGCTGGATATCGCTCAAATTATATTAAAGTTCCCACAGGTGTTCCACAAGGCTCGCATTTAGGACCTCTCTTCTACAATGCGTACTTATATGATATTGGTTCAAGTTTAAAGCACTGTCACTATCTTATGTACGCTGATGACTTTATGATGATTTTATGTAATTAATACCATGCAGGATTGTTTGTCGTTGCAATGTGATCTTAAAAGTTTATTTAACTTTTATACTGAAAACAATATAATAGTCAACGCGGGAAAGTGTGAATGCATTTCATTTACGCGGAGAACGAAGCCTATTCTATATAGCTATCATTTCAATGGCGAACAAATTAACAGAAAACAAAGTTTGAGAGATTTGGGTGTCCACTTTAATAAAAAAAATGATACTATCAGATCATATAGAAAATACATTAATGAAGTCATATAAAAACCTGGGATTTATTCTTCGCGTGTGTAAGCCATTTACAGATGTATCAGTTATCAAGAGGGTTTATTTTGCTTATGTACGGAGCACTTTAGAGTATGCTAGCCCTATATCACCTCAATATCGCATTTATCAGAACCGCCTTGAGAGTATACAAAAAAAATTCATTAAACATTTAAACTTTCGCTGTCGTAAATTTTGTGAGAATTATGAAGATGGTTGCGCGGAACATAAAATGCTTTCGTTAGAGCAGAGACGTATTGTTTTGGATATGGGTCTGCTCTATGATATAATAAATAGTAAGATTGATTGCCCACACCTAGTATCTAAAATATGTTTTCGAACTCCTAAATATCGTACCCGTAATACATCTATGTTAGACGTTCCTCAACTAATACATATATATATATATATATATATATATATATATATATATATATTAGTCTAGGGTTTACTGTATATTTTTATTGTATGTTTGTTATACACCACCTACCTATTTCTTCTTCTCAAATTCCTACCCTAAGGTTGCCTGGAAGAAATCGCTATTGAGCGATAAGGCCGCCTTTTTGTGCATTTTTGATACTCTCATACATTTTTTTTGTACTGTTTTATTTTATGTGTGGTGTACAATAAAGAATATATAATAATAATAATAATAATAAAATAAATAATAATAATTCGAATTATTTGAAAAAATCGGTGTTGCTGAGACTTCCTCATACGTATAATACATTATTTAAAAATTTCGACATCTTCACAAGGTCTAAAAAAAAATTCAAAACCCTTATTCTAAAAATACTATCTGAACAAACGTAACAACATATAAACTATAAGTATATATGTATGTATTTGTATAAGTATGGTGTGTATTTTTATATGTATGATGTGTAGTTTTACAAAGCTCTTTTGCATATGTCAGTTACGTATGTGTGTTGTTATAAGTGTTAGTTAACAGTGTCTCAACACAAAAATTCTATTATAAGCATTTTTTTGTGTATCGGAATGTACTAATTGTGATTGTGACTGTCGTTTTCCTTTTTTTTTATTTTTATTAACGATATCTCCATAATACCAATTTGTTAACTTTAGGGAAACCTGTTATTGGCTAAACTATTTGTTGTATGCTATATGATAAAAAATTGTATATTTAAGCTGTTGTTTTTCTAAATAAATAAATAAATAAATATGTTGCCTGGAAGAGATCGCGTTTCAGCGATAATGCCGCCTTGTATAATACCTTGATATTACCTATATTTTTTTTTCTATGTAACATTTCTGTTTTGGTGTACAATAGTGTATTAATATTATAAATGATGAAAACTGTATGCGTGTGTATATTATGTTGTATTAGTATAGTCATCACAAGCACAGGTAACGTTAAAAGTTTTTTACAAAATCACATCCAAATGAAAAACTATTATTTAGCTATACAGATGCAAAAACACCAATCTCTATTTATTAAAGTCACTCATAATCTTATGAGTTTTAAGATTTAAGACATTTTGTTCCCTAACACAAAAGAAATAAAGTCTTAAATTCTACATAACAAACCGTTTGAAAGAGACATGCAAATGCCGACGAAACCTGGTCTCAAAGCCACCAATAAACATTTTACGGCCTACAGTTTGAGAATTTATAGCGCAAAATAAAATATAAGACCTACTTGCAAATTTACTACGCTTTGAGGAGCAAATTGAATGGAAACTGAGTGTAAACTCGTTGAGACATTTGTGATTGATTGAGTGAATGAATCGTGAAGTGAACGAATGTGTTTGAACATGATAATGATTTTTATGAATTCTCGCAAGGATAATTGAATGATTAGAATATTTTTAAGGATGTATGCCTGTTTTAAAATTACCAAGAATGCTCCTAATGTTAATTATCTGGGTAAATGGAAGAGATAGCGCTTTTATAGTAAACGTTAGGTAGAAGAGATAATTATATCTAAACATTTGCTAATACCTGCGAATCTATATAGCTTATTATATTAACTGTGTGCTTTAGTGAAAAGGAAGTGATTTTGCTACTACATTCGTGTTACAGTTGTAGACTAGTGGTTGATCACTGACTTCATAATGATTGAGTTGGTATAGTCATATTTTTAATCGTGTATTAATAGCGTCATTGTAATTTTTCATAATACTAATTTGAGAGCCATTGTAGTGTAGTGGAAACGTTCCATTGACGCCGACATTCACGGGTTCGATTCCTGCTCGGAGCGGATATATATAATATTAATTAATTTGTACAAATATTATTTTGTTTCTAGTCTGAATCCTTGTCCATGTTTTTTCCCATCGTTTTTCGGACAACATAAGCCATATTGGTACTTACAATAAACACTTGGTATATAAATTTTCCGATTACCCGCATTGGGATAGCCTAGTGAATTAAGCTACCTTCTTATAGAGGTATATGCTTCTATGTAGGAGAGGAGGCTTTTGTCTACCATTCTCTTATTATATGAGTATTAATTTTTCCATTTTTTATCGTAGATATATTAAATATAAATTTTAAGGAATCGTTAAATGACTTTGAATATCGTTTATTTGTTTTTTCAGGTAGCTTTTATATTTTATTTTTTGTATTAAAATGTATAAAGAAACATTATAAATTAAAACCTTTGTTTTTTCAGAGAAACGCATAGTTTAATTTACCGGTTCCATTTCTGAGTATTCAAGAAGATAGTCGAGCTGTCTTATAATAAAATCACTGTATCAATCTTAAATCACTGTGTTAGCGATAACGACGTCTATTCCAACTGACGCAATTAATTTGATTTCCATGTTTTGTCTCTATATTATATTGGTGTGCCAAAGTATAAATAAATTAATTATTGTTTTTATACTTATAGACTATTCCAGTTCAGTAATAAATAATTCGTATCAGCAAAATCATATATTTATAATAAAAACTCGCATAATTAACATTATTGGAACATGACTGAAAGAGCAGAAGATGGGGAGGGGATAGGAGGATTTTCTTCTAGTTTATCTATTTCTATAAAAAATATATTATTTATTTTTAAGCTCCGTGCAAACGAAGTTGCGGCCTTATACAACAAAATAAACTAAGGCGAGCAACGTAGAAATGTCATAAATTCTGAAATTCCACGCTAGGTTTTTCCCGCCTCGGTTTTATTCAAACGGATAGTGCATTTCGTTTCATTCGTTCGTCGATAGCTTGTGAATTATGAAGCTCTGTTATGAAAGTTTTTAAAGTGCTATTTTATGGTTACAGATTTCCGTATTTTATTATAAGACTTATTAGCAAAATAAAAAAAATATTGCTTTTTTTTTAATTATTGTAAAACAAAATCGATGTCACTGAAGTCCATGGATCTGTATTCCACCGAACGTAAAAAGTAATAGACACTTGAGATTTTCTCAAAATCTGTTTTACAATAACCGCTACGAGAAATAAAAATAATCTATTGTTAAAAATTACAATAATAGGGAACCCTTACGTGATAGTCCGACTCGTACTTAGCTGACTTTTTTATGTTAGTACCCAGAGAAAACCTTAATTATTTGCTGAATATAATAGAGGAAACAAAAAGTAAAAGATAGAAAAGAGAGGGGAGGATGATTGAACTATAGTTGCAATTATCGCAATATAATATTCGAAAAACGCATACAATTCTCACTTCCTTGATCAGTAAATTGATCTGTGCGAAACTGGATTGGTTTACTAGTTATTATAAAATTTTCTTTTTCCTGTATTTTTTCCTTTGTTAAAGATGATATAAATTATACATAAATAAATTTATTTAAGTATTTGTATTTAAATTTAATTTCCTTTTTCCGGGAAAACGATTCCGACATCAAAGAACAGAAACTGCTCGAGTGTAAAAACCTTTTTGTTATTCTGGAGGGTAAACGTACAGAAAAACTTCTATTTCAGTAAACATTCATCCCAATTGTATAATGTGTGTAAATTATGTGTTTCTTTATGGTGATCTTTATAAATATACACTACATCACGAACAGAGGAAAGTTTTTATAAATAGACTAGACATATCTCGCTGTTTCATCTGCGTTTATTTTTAATGGATACTTGTCAAAATGGATGAATTTTACGTAATGGTTTATAGCCTTTATTCATCAATTTACAAGCTTTTTAATAGACTAATTAACTTCTAGGCTATATTTTGCGATTTTTTATTTTACTTTATAAATAAGTAAATAAATTCATTTAATTAAAAGCCTAAATCGGATTTTATCGCGTTTATTTGTTTTAAAACTTTACAGTTTAACGAGTTTTAATTAAATTAAATTATTTCCCGACGTTTCGGACCCTTTACAGCGTCCATGATCTCGGGGGACTGAGGTGGTGGGTGTCCGAATAATTTTATTATTTCATCATTATCGATTTAGACTTTTAATTAAATGAGTAATATTCGCGTAAATATAAGAGAACAGTAAGTAAATAAATTGATCTAAACTGAATCAGAATGGAAGCGTTCCACTGCTGGACAAATGATCTTCATCAATTAACAGGCTTTTTAATAGACTAATAAACTTCTAGGCTATGTTTTACGATTATTTATTTTAGTTTATAAATAAGTAAAAGAAGTGGTATGAAATAAATGAGTCTGTAAGCGTTCAACTGCTGGGAAAATTCCTCTTTTCAGAAAAATAAGGTACAAAAAAGATACAGAAGAAGGGTTGGAGCCATAGATTAAAGAACTTGAATCTATGGCTGGAGTATATTCCACATTGCTGCCCCACTGAGATTTACGGATAATATCACTACCATAAGTAGCATTCGTTATCAAGTGTCTGTGACTTGACATGTAGTCCGAGGTACGGTGAGGAGATCGACCAGCACATACACCCAGACCCGAAATAAATATTTGTGTAAAACATCTACCCCGAGCGGAAATCTGACCCGCGACCGACGTTGTTGAGGCTACTACTTTTACCACTACACCAGAATGGTTGTCAAAGTTAATAATACTTCTAAATAATGTACTTAACTAAAACAGCCTACAAAAATCCTATTGGTGAACACAGGATTTCTTGCAATGAAATAATGTTTAGAATATATTCCGTTATTAGGTTCCATTGTAGTTTAGCGGATAATTCGCCAACTATGAATATCGGTTGTTATCAAAAGTTAATGACGAGAAACGGGACCGATCGTTGTAAAGGTTCCGTGAGATATGGTGAGGAGAATCACAAGACAAACATCCAGACTAGAAATAAATATTTGTACATACACAAATATTCGCTTAAAATGGAATAGAACCAGCGACCGTTTTAAACAAAACGACTACACCAGAGAGGCCTTCATTAACAATATTACACAAAAAGACATTGTGTTATTAAATAAAAATATTCACACGTTAAAATCTCAAAAGCGTAAATATCCCTTTTTCCGTTTAGTTCGAATTAAAAACATTTACCACGAAACATACACATAGAAAAGACTTTTGAAATCAATAAACATTAAAAAAGAAACAAAAAAGAAAATATAAAAACAGATTCAAATATGAAAAATATTTCGACACAAAACCATAAGAGGCTAACATCAAAACAAAAAGAATGCATTTATGTAAATGAAACAGCAGATTGCAGTAAGAGAAACTAAGCGAAAGGGTTTACATTCTTTTATTCAGAACATAATTCGCTATTTGTACTGCGCTGCGCTTCGGGCTGCCGTGAATAGATTTACCCGACCACGAACCGTTGTACCCGCGTTACACTAACGCGACTAGTGTCCGACGACTCCTTTACTTGGACGTATTTACACGTAAATCAAGTGAGCGGTCCGTCGCTTTAGACGTTCCAAATTTGAATTTTAAACTAAGCGCGTTTTATGCAGAAGGTAAATTCTGAGGATTTAAGCAAGGAGGATAATTTCGTTTTCGGCTATACAAACTCCTTGCTGGTCCTTAATTAAAAGAACCCTTATTAACATCCCGGCAGCTTTATAAATTTTCTCGAATTACCTACGAATTTATGCTTATAATAATTATTATTAAAATTAATATAAAATTTTGTTGTAATAATATTTTAATAAAAATTTCATTAAACGAATATTACAGTTAGGCAACTGTTTTTACCCGACTGCGACAGGAGGGTTATGTTTTTCGAGTGTATGTATGTATGTATGTATGTATGTATGTATGTATGTATGTATGTATGTATGTATGTATGTATGTATGTCCATTTCTTTGGCACGCCCTACAGCCCAAACGGCTCGACGGTTTTTGACATATGAGGTGTCGTTGGATTTGTCTAAATTGTAGTAGTGACATAGGCTATGTAAATTTTCAAAATGGCGCCCGCAAATGGCGGAATGAGGGGGGGGAGGTGAATTTTTTTCTTACTGTAGCAATATGGGTATCAAATGAAAGCTAGTAAATTCAGAAGCAGTTCAGAGGGTGGAACGACCAGATATCTGTCCGATTCAGTAATCGTCGGAACCGCTACGGGTACGCGACCCCGAACTGCTCTAGCTGCTAGTGTCACACACCCCTCCTTGTAATCCGTGGCACTGGTATCCCTAACCCCAGATCCTTCTTTTATATAATCCTTTCCACCTATACCACTTAGCCAAGAATTCCCAAGGAGGGTTGATGTCAGGCAGGCGGCCGGTCATAAAATTTACTATGCCAAATTCTTCTACAACATGAGTTCCATGAATTTAGTATGCGATAATGTTAGGGCGTACCCCGCAGGCGACGCGCAGACGCAGCACCCGGCGTCTGTGGGAAATGGACAAGGGTTGCTGCACCAGGGACGGGGGCAGCGTAAGAAGCTAGTCCGGGAAGTAAGCCTGAGGATTGCGAGTTGGAATATAGGTACGATGACTGGAAGAGGACGAGAGCTAGCGGATGTTTTAGAAAGGAGACGGATAAATATAGCGTGTTTGCAGGAGACGAAGTGGAAGGGACAAAGAGCAAGAGAAATTGGGGCGGGTTACAAGTTTTATTATTGCGGCAGCGATGGGAAAAGGAATGGCGTAGGTGTAGTGTTAGATAAAGATCTCAAGAACAAGGTGACGGATGTGAAAAGAGTGAATGATAGAGTCATTGTAGTAAGACTGTTGATGGAAGATTTGGTTTTAAATGTAGTTAGTGTGTATGCGCCGCAAACTGGATGCGATGACAGTATGAAAGAAAAGTTCTGGGAGGATTTTGATGCGGTAATAATGAGAATACCAGAATGTGAGGAAATATACATTGGGGGGGACTTTAATGGACATGTGGGAAGAATGAATGACGGGTATGAAAGAGTGCATGGGGGCCGAGGTCACGGAGTCAGAAACCAAGACGGTGAAACTCTACTGGAAGCAGCCTTGGCCTTTGACCTAGCCATAGCAAACACGTTCTACCAAAAACGGGAACAACATATTATCACATACCGTAGTGGTCTACACTCTACTCAAATTGACTACATTCTATTAAGAAGAAACAGGCTAAAATCGGCTAAGGACTGCAAGGTAATACCCAGTGAGAGCCTCGTTTCCCAGCATAGGCTACTGCTCCTGGACTTAACTCTGAAAGTCCAGCGTTTTAATAAGAGCCCGAAGCCCCCAGCTAGAACGAAATGGTACAGACTGGATGATAGGGAATTAGAGGCAAAATTCAAGAAAAGAGTGATTGGTAAAATGATAGAGATGGGAGATATGACGGAGATGGGAGTAAATGAGTGCTGGAGTGAGATGGCAATATGGGTACGAAGTGTAGCGAGAGATGTCTTTGGGGAAACGAAAGGGAAAAGGAAGATAGACAAGGAAACATGGTGGTGGAATGAAGAGGTGCGGACGGTTTTGAAAGAAAAGAAGAATGCTTTCAAAGAATGGAAAAGGGTGGAAGATGGAAATGATAGAGAAAAGAAAATAAAAAGATCAGAATATCAAAACAGTAAAAAGAAGGCTAAGAAAACTGTCGCAATTGCAAGGGCTAAGGTGCAAGATAAGTTGTACGATTCTCTGGAGAGCCCACAAGGCCAAAAAGATCTTTTTAGAATATTAAGAGAGAGAGAGATGAATGCAAGAGATATAAATCATATGAAATGTATTAAAGACGAAGCGGGGAAGATCTTGACGGATGATGAGGAAATAAAAGGACGCTGGAAGAGATACTTTAATAAATTAATGAATGAAGAAAATGAATGGAGAGGAGTGATAGAAAATGTACGTAGTAATGAAGGAAGGGTGAAAGAGGTAAGTATAGAGGAAGTGAGGATGGCAGTGGAGAGTATGAAGAATGGAAAAGCAGTTGGGCCAGATGGTATACCAGCGGAAGTATGGAAGTCTTTGAAGGCGGATGGATGTAAGTGGCTGACTTTATTCTTCAATAAGTTGTTGCAAGAAGAAGTTATACCTGAGGAATGGTGCAACAGTTCACTGGTGCCCATCTTTAAAAATAAAGGTGACATACAGGATTGCAGCAATTATCGGGGAATAAAGCTCATGTCACACAGTATGAAGATATGGGAGAAAGTGATAGCGCGAAGAATGAGAGAAGAAAGTGAGATCACACAGAACCAATTTGGATTTATGCCGGGCCGGGGAACTATGGATGCCATATTCGCACTCCGCCAACTTTGCGAAAAATACCGACTTGCACAAAGAGACTTGCATATGGTGTTCATAGATCTGGAAAAAGCATACGATAGGGTTCCCCGTAAGGTTCTGTGGTGGGCTATGAAAGAGAAAGGTGTGCCAGAGAAGTATGTGCGAATTGTGCAGGCGATGTATGATAGAGCTAGTACCCACGTGCGGTCTGAAGCCGGAGTAACTGGCAAGTTCAATGTGGCTGTAGGCTTGCACCAGGGGTCGGCTTTAAGCCCGTATTTGTTCCTCCTAGTTATGGATGCTCTAACATCAGACATACAGGAGGAAGCACCCTGGTGTATGCTATTTGCCGACGACGTTGTCCTTGTCGGAGATAATACTCTTGAGGTTCAGAGCAGACTGGGAAAATGGCAGGAAAGACTGGAGAACGTGGGATTAAAAATAAGTAGAATCAAAACGAAGCACTTGTTCTGCGATTTCAGCGGTTTATCCAGTTTTACCCATATTGCCTTAGATGGTGTATCCCTACCAGTCTGTTCCGACTTCCGGTACCTCGGGTCATTGATACAAAATGACGGTAATGTGGACCGTGACGTGCAAAATAGAATAAATGCGGGATGGATGAAATGACGACAGGTCTCGGGAACAGCTTGTGATCCACGAATGCCTCTTAAACTTAAGGGGAAAATCTACAAAACGATCATAAGACCTGTCGTAATGTATGGATCAGAATGTTGGGCAATGAAAGTGGCGGATGAAAGAAAAGTGCACGCAGCCGAGATGAGAATGCTGAGATGGATGTGTGGAGTGACGAGGAAAGATCGGATTAGAAATGAGTATATAAGGGGAAGTTTGAAAGTAGCACCCGTGACGGAGAAAATGAGAAGCAGTAGGTTAGCATGGTATGGGCATGTAATGAGGAGGGATGAACGATATATTGGTAAAAGAATGTTAAGAATGAATGTCGAAGGACGAAGAGCGATCGGCAGGCCAAGAAAGCGATGGATGGATTGTGTGAAAGAGGACATGAGAAAGAAAGGAGTAAGCGCTGAAGTGACGAATAATAGAGAGGAATGGAAGAAGAAAACATGTTGTGCCGACCCTACATAAGTGGGATAAGGGCAGGGAGATGATGAAATGAAAGCTAGTAAATTGTTTGATTCTTTTTAGTTTATAATAAGAGTATTTTACGCAGTCGGGTTTTTTGATTTTTTTAATTAAGCATACTTGTTGAATGTGAAATTCTTAAGATTCGATATACTTAATTAACGATAATAATTATCATGATATCGATATCTATAAAAGAACTAGAATTTTCTAGCGGCTTTAATTACATCTATGATTATTATATTTTTTTAAGTTTATAATAACTTTTGATTTTACTCACGTTGACTTTTTGTGTTTAAATTTACATTATGTTTATATTTATTATAAATATAATTTTTCATAAATATTTTTTTAATATCTGTATAATACAACTATTACATAAAGATTCTAACAACTATTGGAATAGTGATTTGTAGTGTAGTTTTAAAATTAATAAGGTAAGTGTTGAACGACAACACGGACGAAACCGTGAAATATGTCTAGTTTTAGTGATAAGTCTGTTATTATGTGATATTTTTTTGTTTATTATTTTTAACACCGCGTTTATTTACATTTGATACTGGTTAAATTACAGTCCCGATTGGATTAAAATTTAATTATTAACGCAACTTAGTTCGTTCTCGATACACGTTATAATAATTCATTTCTTTGACTGATGACTTTCAAAAATTTCTAAACTAAAGTTTAAACATGGTAACAAACTTAAAAGTATTTATAAACTTTTAAAAGTATTTATAAACGTTTTGTATTAGTACAAAAATGTCTGTTTCAGCTTTTGACAGAAGTAATTAATAATGATTAACACCACACACTACACAACTCTCTATAGAATTATATACTGTATTGGGAGTCCGGAAACACAGACATAAACGCCCAAGACAAACATCTGTTTGGACTATACCAACATTTTTCATGACCAGGTAAGGAACCCGTGGCCGTAAGTGTAACAGCCAGTTGACCACTAACCCAACAGGACGCTCTATAATTGTTGATTTTCCGTTTGCTTAAAAAGCGATTTGCAACTATAGCACACTCATCGCGCGATCGATTGCTCTCGGATTGTATTACGTAAGATATCAATTTTAGTTATATGTATTTTTCGTTATGTAAAGCATAACTTTTTGAATAAAAATTCTATAAATGGTTATGTTTGCGGGTCCACTTCTAAATGAAGATTTCTTCACTTTAATAGGTGTGCATGCGCATGTCATGCATTCAACATGCACTGAAATGAAACAACATGAAGAGGGCCCGCGAACGTAATCAATGACGTACCGAATCGTTGAGCGTGGTGAGTGACATATAACTCTTACGTATCAAAAAAATTACAAAGTGGTTTACGTAAGCCATTCTTCGCATAAACATCGTCGTATGTCACGTTACGTCGCATTTCGTATTGCTTAATGTCGTTCACAAACGACAACGTCAAATTTTTTGAACGATTTAGATGTTGATAATATAATATATTATATAATTTTATAAACATGATTTGTAATCCAAGTAGTCTACTAACAGATGTAGCAAGTAGAAGCAGTCTAATGTCCATTGACTGTGAATCAATATGAATATCAGGAAATCATATCACAGAAAATATTATAAAAATATATATGCACAATTACAATACTTATCTTGCCGTGCAGTGACCGGCAAATAAGAATAGTCCCGTTCTATTTCTTGCCGAGGTGTCGTAAGAGGCGACTAATGCTATAGTGGTGTGAAAAATTGTATACCAATCAGATTGATGATGGTGAGTAATACTAACGCGGTTCCGGGGTGGTGGTTACTTTAGATAGATAGGAGGGTTTTAGTAGTTAAGAATCCCGCACTACATGCCAACAACATCTAATAGATGTATTTTTGTAAATGTCTCTCCTCTCTTTATTAAAAAAAAAAAGAAAAAAACAAGGATGGTGATGGGCGTCACCATATCCTGCCACAACATACTGCGCTCACCAACTCGCCTGCTAAGCATGGCAAGTATTGGCAAACCTCATAACCATTACAAACAGCTGTAAATAACTGGCAGCACCTTGGCTTTAAAGACAATAAAACATGACTGATCACTTAATTTCTTTCATTCATTTCATTTTTCATTCATTCATTATATTTTATCATGACACTTATTAAAATATAACAGTTCAATAATACACTTGTATATGAAAAGATAAACTTTACCGAACTCGGGTATATAATAAAATTTTAGTTCATATATCTGTGTCGCGGTAGATTTATGTGTGTCGTTACTGCAATAGATTTCTGGGCAGGATTGAGTGCAGGCGCTTTGGTCTATCGCATTGGTGTTCGCTGATTGAATGTTTGTTTTATATTTCGAATATTAGCAATGTTTAAAGACAAACTAGCGCTTTGATATTTGTACGTCTTGCTTATGATTTGGTAGTTACGTGTGTGTGTGTGTGTGTGTGTGTGTGTGTGTATAAAAGAGATACAGGATTAGTACAAATGTATGTATAAAATACAATCGTATAAATGTATGTTAATGATGTAAATTGCAACCAAAATCACATAGCTTGATATAATATCTAAATTCTATTATGAATAATTATCAATTAAATTTTTAATAAAAAGACAAATTAACTGTAACGATTTATTAATATTATTTCACTTATCTCACACCACCCATTCAATATATACATACATATATATAATATAACACAATACTTATATAAGGCATATAATAAATTTAAACAAACTTACAAGGATAAATATACGCGGGTGGAGGATTACGCCCCAACAGGGATATCAAACGGACGGAGTTTAGGAATACAGGCTGAGAAATCGGCGGACACCCTTAGCTGAGTCGAACAATACCGCCTTCTGCATCCTGACTGCGAGCGAACCATCACGTATCCCCAGCTACCTCAGATGGTGAGCAAGGGTGACCGGGATTAAACCGTTGGTAGATATCACGATAGGGATGATGAGCGAACTCTACACCTGTCCACGATCTCGTGCACCAGATCCAGATATTTAAGTTTTGTCTCTGTTTTGGCTTTCATAAGCTTCTCTTCATACAATATGGTTATGTCCACTAAAAACACCCTCGACCATATCCTATTCATCACCACGATATGAGGCTTGTTCGCCAGTATCGTCCTGTACGTTGCGATAGGCAGATCCCAGTAGAGATGGACTCCGTCGCATTCGAATACTGGCACCGGTATGTACCGATAATATGGCATCCTCTGTTCCAGGAGACTGTACATAAGTGCAAGCTCTTGATGGAGAATCTTGGCCGCTAGGTTATGTTTGTACAAGTACTCAGTAAGTGTCTGAGTGACTCGTCGGGATGGCGACAAGATTGGTAGAAACTCAAGCCTGGAAAATACACCTCCGTATCCTGATTCAATCATTGGCAGCCGTCAGTCGCCCGCCCTGGAGACAAAAAATCGGACTCCATTGCCCCATACATATTCCAAAGAAGCCTTGAACTCCACCGTCAATCTTGTACAGCTCGAGGACCCTCAGAAGTCATGAATGAGGTAACAACAAGTAGTGGCACATAGTGACGGTTTGTTTATGTAATAGTTTGCATAAATACATAAATTTTGTGTAACTATGAAATTTGTTGCAAGTTTTTCTCTATAGAATCAGCATTCTGAGTCAGTTTTAATTAGATTCTAATATCTTTCAAACTAATAATCAATTCAATCTAAGATGATCAATTTGAGGGGTTTCTTATTCTATTTAAATACTATAATTTTGACGTTTTTTGAGAATCGGAATTGCGATTCAACGGGGAAATGCTGCTAGTATTCTTGGCACCATTCCACGCGGACATGATTTATACCAAAACTGTTTGTAAATAATTATTTTGACGTCAATGTAACTTATGTAAAAGGCGTGTGGAATGAAATATCCTGTTTACGAATGAACGGTTTATAAATTGTGAGTATTTATTCCAAATTATTTGTGATTTCCGTGGGACGTAAATAACTAAGACGTAACGTGAAACGACGTTAACGTTTTAATTTTTGAGATATGATCTTTTAAATACAAGACGTGCTTTAAAACGCGCTATCTCAAAGTTCAGAGCAACATAACTTTACACCAGAGTCGTAATCTGACAAACAAAATATAACATTGTATAGCTTAATTGGTAGTTAACATAAAAAACATATCATTTGACAATCTTACGAAACAAATTGAGTCACAAACTCACAAGGAACGATTGTGTAAAACGCGAACCGCGCGGCGACGCGCGGTCGCAGGAATAAAAATACGCATTATTAGAGATAACTCAAAAACTAATTGTCCGATCTCGCTCAAATTTAAATGGGATTATATGGAAAGCATCAGCTGTTTCATATAAAAAGAATCATTAAAATCGGTACAACCAGTTAAAAGTTATGAGGTAACATACATTTAAAAAAAAAACAGACGAATTGAGAACCTCCTCCTTTTTTTGAAGACGGTTAAAAAGGTAAAATAGTAGTAATTTTTAGTGTACATAGTCCATATTTTAGTAAAATATATGTAAAATATTCTTATTTTTCAGTAGAAATTTAATTATGTTAAAAATAACACACAACACAAACACACAAACAATAAAAAACAACACATAAATACCACGTAGTGTAAAATAGCTAGTATAATTTAATTATGTAATTTGAATTCTGATAAAATCTGATAAAAACCCATTTCAAAACAATTGTTAAAGATCAAAGTGACTACTACATATATACTATTAATGATAATAATCTCAACTTAGATCATTATGTAATGTGTTACAGCTCAAATGTTAAAGCGTAGACTATGTAACACACAATCGTATAAAGTTATCATTTATACATTAGTAAGACTGCTGATAAGTCTCTGAGGTCACGTGTGAACCATATGTTTATAATATGATATTATTTCTGTTCAAATATTTTAACATTAATTACCCTGACCCTACAAGTTCATAGACGTTAGATATCTACGTTTTCTCTTTAAATAAGTGAAGTGATTTCTAATAGTATAGTTGTGTTAAATATATAACTAAAGATTTAGAGTCAAGTAAGTAGCTTTACATACTTATACACGAAATATGATGAATCTTAATTGGATAGTGGCGCTATCCTTCATGTAGGACATATTAAATTTATAATGTGTGAGTTATGTATTGACGGTTTTTGTTTTTTTTTTTTTTCTTTTTTTTTTTTTAAAGAATAACTGTTGAGTTTCTTGTCGATTCTCCTCAGTGGAATCCACATTCAGAATCGCTGATAGCTTCACATTAACTATTGTTAATTAAAAATATTAAATACTTTGTACAGTGACAATTCAACAGTGCTTATATGGCTTTATAACTTGAAGAAAAAAAATTTTGATTTTATTTTTTACATTACAAAAAGAATTATTTAGTTATTTACGAACAAATAAAAATCTAAAGGGACTAGCCGACTTACTATAGGGAAATTGCACCGGCGTCTTTAGACATAGTTTAACCTTTTAAATATTACTTCTTCACCCGAAGTACTTGTACTCGTAATTTTAGATCTCTGCTTTCACTCATAAGGGAGATATAGGGGTAACAGCCCCTAACGGTTGTATTTTTTTTCTCAGAAACTATGACAGGTATTTAAATGAATCCAATGCGAAAAAATACATATCAATGAGTTCTATATTTAGTATTTTTTTTTATATATTTTTTGATTAATTTTCAGAAATGTAAAAAACAATATTTATTATTTGAGGGTGGTTTTTTATATGAACTACTGGAGATACACCAACCAAAAAAATAGTATACATTTGTCTCAGAGTCTACTACAAAATATTAGAAATGCAAAAGTTTGCATTCGGTGGAACAGATTTTTTTTTAAACTATGTTCCACCAAATGCTAATTTTGCAATGCTTTGTATTTATAATATGTTGCAGTAGACTCTGAGACAAATGCATAATATTTTTTTGGTTGGTGTATCTCCAATAGTTCATATAAAAACCACCCTTAAATAATAAATATTGTTTTTTACACTTCTGAAAATTAATCAAAAAATATTTAAAAAAAAACTAAATATAGAACTCATTGATATGTATTTTTTCGCGTTGGATTCATTCAAATACCTGTCATAGTTTCTGAGAAAAAAAAATACAACCGTTAGGGGGCTGTTACCCCTATATCTCCCTTATGAGTGAAAGCAGATATCTAAAATTACGAGTACAAGTACTTCGGGTGAAGAAGTAATATTTAAAAGGTTAAACTATGTCTAAAGACGCCGGTGCAATTTCCCTATAGTAAGTCGGCTAGACCCTTTATATAATACAATGAAAGTTTTTTTTTTTTTTTTACAAAAAGTATTGTTTTTTTTGTGTACGATTTACTTCTTACGGGACCTACTTAAATATTTTATGCAATCGATAACTAAACTGAAAATTATGTAAGCGTCTTACGCGTAAAGGCCTCTCTATACAGGAGAAAGATTGGAGGTTAATCGGCCACGCTACTCCAATGAGGGTTGGTGAAAATATCTGGTTCGTGGGAAAATTGCACCACGACCTTCGACCGACGAAGTTAATGGAACTTTTGCACCAATAAACTAAAACGGCTTGACATTAGAATAAAAACGATTAATATTTTTGGGGATCGTTTTCATACATATTAATCTTATACTAAAAAAAAACTAAACAATTTTATAAATTTCCTTTTTAATTCTGACTTAAATAATAACGAACTTGTGAATTTATAGTATTGGTTTAGCATCGCATCAGTAACATATTGTATGTTTTTTATTAACAGTATTCTTATTTGTGACATAAGCATAACTAACAACATTCCGATATTTTTTATTCGCCTGCCGAAGAAAGACGATGATTTTAAAGCGTTTAAAACAGTCTGTAAGCAGCTCACGAATCGGTAGTCTTTTTCACATGAAGTAGCAGGTTTGAAGCTTAATCCTCGACTTCATGTCACAGAATTTCTACCGACACATGCAGGTTTCCTCGCGTTTGAGATTTAGAATGTTAAATGTCAGCGGTGTCTACCCAGATTGGAACTTGTGTCGTTATTTTAACTTATTTATCTTGAATGTGTCTTTATATAACTTCAGGGAAAATAATTTAACAGATTTTAACATTCGAGTATATTCTTTTATTAGATTTTTCATAAGTGACATGTAGGTTACGTGCCTTCATATGATTATTTAATAAATTTTTAACTTATTTAATTTTAGAATGTATCTACAGCTGGTTTGTGTTGGGATTATATGTCTCATTGGCTGGTTATATTTACGATGGCGTAGAATTAAGACATATTGGTCGGACCGTGGCGTTCCTAACGTACCACCAGTGCCAATACTGGGAAGTTTCGGCTTTCTAGTAAAAGAGAATTTTGTAAGTAACATATTACCTTTTTTTAAAGCTATTTAATTAAAATATTCTTTTATTGTGTTGTTATTATTTACATAAAGTTATAAAAAAAGTAATATTTGAAAATTACAGAAATATATAAAATATTTCTCCACATTCTCGCTTATTCCGATATTTTGAACATATTTGTATTAATTAATCTGTTCGTGATCATATAAAAAAATAAAAAATAAACATGGAATATAATAATATATGTTGAATTTCAAAATATTTACTCATCCCTGTATTAAATATGTTTGTATAGAGATATATTTCGAAAGTGTAACTGTGTAATTTCTTAACAGTTTCTTTAGGTAGGATCTGCATTACGAGCCGACTATACAGCTTTATTTAAAACTAGCCTGCCAAAGTTAGCCAGTAGTTACTTAAACTTAAGTCAAAAATTTTCGTAGTCTCTCTTTTATAAGTCTTAAAAGGAGTTCAAAGTAGACATACCTACTAACATTTAGTGACTTTGACTACGTAATTGTTTTTTTTTTTTTCAGGGAGTTTGGCTGCGCCGAATGAACCTACATTTTAAGAGTCCTTATATAGGAATTTGGACATTCTGGAGACCAGGAATTATCATCAACTCGCCAGAAATAGCTCGCAATATCTTGATTAAAGACTTTGATAATTTCAGGAACCGCTTAGTGACTTCCGGTGTCACGGATCCGATCGGTGGACTTAACTTGTTCACTGTCAAAGTGAGTATCATTGGGCGTTATTATTATATACCAAATAAATCTGGCATTAAATATTACTAATCGAGTTCTTGTACGAAAGTGGGTTTGACTTCATAAGGCGCTGTCACTGTTTCATCAAACAGTATTCTATGTGAATATTAGAAGCTGTTAACAACCACTTAGTATTTTATGATTTAAGAGTAACACCGTACTGTGTAGATATTATTGTTTCTTAATTGTCACACGAGCTAAAGTAATGATGCGCTACGAAAACTGAAACTAGTTATCTCTTCTAGAGCTCGATTTGTGATATTTTCTGACTATATTTAATATAATGTCTTATCTCATCCGAATGAAGAGTTCGATTTCTAATTGATACGTACCTTATTGATATATATTATTATATTAACACCCCACTGTTCTTCCTTTCGTCTACCATGGTCTGTTTTTATACAATATTAATTTGTAGACATTTTATATTTTCACGAACCACTTATTATTATGTCCGCTATAATAAGAAATAAGAAAAATGAAAATTATGGGGGAAACTAAGGGATTTGTAAGGATACCGTGATTTCTCAACGTTTCCTTGCTCGATATAAAAAAATATATACCAGTCTTTATGGAGAGTTTGATTGACCTTTAGCGAAATTCTTTTTTTTCTATTTCAAAGTTTTCCCTGTTTTTTTTTTTTGTGATCTGAAACTGATTGAACTGGATGATATTTAAATAATATAGTTTGAAATAACTATTACAAAATTATAGGAACCAATCTGGTCAGCTGTTCGTCAACAACTCAGCGGCGTCTTCACAGCTTCCAAGCTCAGAATGCTTCAATACAATATACGTATCAAATCTCAAGAATTAGTTCAAAGGATTCATAACGACCGCGATATTAAAATCGATCTGAAGGTAATTTATCGATCTATCAATCATCTATCTATCTTTTCTACACACAGTCCATTTTCGATTGAGTAAATGGTATATTGAGGTAATGGTAGGGTCAGGGATTGCCCACCGTCCGCTGAAATAGCCTACCGCGAAGATGCGATGCTCAAGTGCGCGGGGCGTCGCACAGGAGAGAGTACCCGATGGGGCTGCCGCCTGCGGACCACGGAGCAACGTACGCTGTACCCGTGGTCCGCCTTGTAAGTGCGGGTGAGGGCGCACGGCGGGTTATTTTAGTGGGTGAGGGCCCCACACTACCCCGTTGTCTCCCCGAACGACGGGGTGTGCGTTCAAGTACATTTTTTCCCGCCAAAACAAAACAAAAAAAAGAAGGATCCACGTATACGATTTTAACAATTCTCATGAGAAAGCCTATTTATTAAAAAACTTCATAGGCTAAAATGCATCAAATTGTTAGAGCTCAACGAGGGTGAATCTGTCAGCGAAACACTAGTTAATTGTAATCACCAAGTATGTAACCTTTGTTTTACTTTCTTGCAGAAAATGTTCGTAGATTACACGACCGATGTCATCGGTACTTCAGCTTTTGGTATCAAAAGCGACGCGACCCTCACAGGGGGTGGACCGTTAAGGGATGTCACAAAAGACTTCTCGAAGTATGACATGTATAGGAACTTGTCATGGTACAGCATATACTTCGTCCCGGAGTTGGTTGATATTTTCAGGTATGCTAATTAAATTCTCAATTTTCACTGAGACCTACGCTCGTCTTGAGACTATTAATCTAATAGTACGTAATAAACCAAAAAATACAATATCCCGTAAGAACATTTCTGTGAAAAAAGAAATTTATATGCAATATCAAAGAAATACATATGCTACATTGTGCATATCTCCCTGATCTATTTTGACATCATCTACTCCATCTTTTTGTACTATTTTGTATTGCTTCGTAGCATACTGTTAATCTCAATATACTTTTAAATACTAAGAAGAAAAACTCAATTTACGTAAAGAGGATTACTTTAAAAAGATTATGATTAAATCGCACAAAGACAATAAAAATATTTATAGATTTCAAGTAATACTTTTAAGATAATCAAAACTTAATAGATTTTAAAACTAAATGTCCCAAGAAATGTTCGAGAAAAATACAAATTATTTTATCGCAGATTCAAATTTTTCCCGAAATCAGCGACAGACTATTTTAGGAAGATATTCCGATCAGTCGCTTTGCAACGTAAGACTAATCAAACGGACGAGAAGGCCAGAGATTTACTTGACTTTCTGTTGAAAGTACAAAAGGAAAATGAATGTAAGTTGTTTTTTTTTTTCTTTTCTAATTTTACGTTTTTAAATCTCAACTGATCTGTTCCACCGCTGGGCAAAGGTCTCTTCTACATACAGTAAAGGGTTGAAGCTTAATTCACCTCACTACTCTGCTGCTGGTTGACGAGTAATGTCTCTTACATGAGTAGTAATCTCTATTAGGTGTCTATGATAAAAACCGGGTCCGACCGCTTTACGTGCTCTCCGAGGCACAATGGGGAGACCCATAGTCCTACAATGCTATACACCAGAACCGCGTTTTTTTTTTTGTTCTACATATATGCTAAGCTTGGAGCTGGTAGAACAGTACTAGGTAGAACCACCATTACGTAACAATAAAGAATAAATATGAGATGCATACTTTAAGATGACGTAAGCAAAAATAAAAAAATTTATGATAAAAAATAATCTCATTAAAAATATTTACTTCATCTATAGCGTACTCAGATGACCTTATAATAGCACAAGCTGCTATTTTCTTACTCGCTGGATATGAAAGTTGCGCCACGCTTTTAACATACACTACCTATGAACTGGCGCATCTTCCTGACCTACAGGTAAGTAAATAAATTCGATACTAAACTATCTGTGTATAAATGAATAAACTACTGATTACTACTACTACTACTACTAACTACGCCGCCTATTTCGATTTTTTTTAACGACAAGTAATAAATTCTAATACGAAAACACAAATTTTAGAATTGGGCTGTAAGTCATAATTGCAATGTTGCAGCAGATTGTAACCGTTTCGCTGAGTTACGCTCAGATTAGTCAACGATATTATATAACCTTTATAATTAAAATCGGCTAAAATAAAACTTCCCACGTATTGTAAATTATATCTTATATTATGAAACCTCAACTACAGATTAGTTATGTTTTTACTATAGGATAAAGTATATCAAGAGCTATCAGAAGCCGCAAAGTGTTCTGAAGAAGGAGAACTCGATGTAGAAGTGCTTTCAGAATTGACTTATCTTAATTGTGTTATTAAAGGTAAAATATTATTAATACTTTTTATTATTCTAATGTGAATTTCGTAGCAAAAGAAAATAACCGATCTGTGGACATTTTTCAATTAACCTAAAAACAACATTATATTGGTTGAGACCTTACTTTATACCTAAAGGATACCTAACTAATTTTTAATTTAAGATAGATGATCTCTGATGATGATGAGATCTGATCAAAAATTATCGATTAATGACTGTTTTGCTAAACTTCTATTGTTTTTATATAAGATTTTAAATTAACATGGTTATTTTTATATAATATGAAATATCCCGATTTGAATAATTTTAGTTATAAAAATAACCGTCATATATTTTCATCGAGTCTCGTGAACAAGACATTCGTAGATAATGTCGAAATATCGAGCTCCAACAAATGAAAACAAAAAACATGGTAAATATCCCGATTTGAATAATTTTAGTTCTATTGTTTTTTTCTATAGTTCTGGTTTTCAATGAAATTATATTTTTACATAAAGAAACTAACTCTAAAAATATGAATAAACCCTGTTGTAATCAGATTTTGAGAAAATTCACTCATACATATAAATATTTAAAATATATAGACATTTTTTTACCATTCTTTTTTTTTTTCGTAGAAGGTCTCCGAAAATATATAACACTGACATGGTTGGATAGGATAACCATTAAGGACTACAAAATTGACGATAAAGTAACTCTTGAATCTGGCACCGCTGTATTCATTAACGTTATCGGTATGCAGTATGACCCTCAGTACTTTCCTGAACCTATCAAGTTTGACCCTGATCGGTTTTTGCCAGAAAACAAGAACAACATTGAATTATATTCCTATTTACCATTCGGCGAGGGACCAAAGTCTTGCATTGGTAAGACATAATATTTTTGTATAAATTATTTAAAATTAAAAGTCCCAGATTTGCATTTATATATACGTACTTATTATGAGTAAAATAACCAACTCAGTGAGACAACAATTATCAGAGCGTTGAGATTGTAAATCATTTTTGATTGGTACTCTATTCATATTTCTTTCATCTGCGGCTGCATGGTGACAAAATTTAAAGTAAAATGAATGAAGCTAGAAAACGTGCTAGCAGTTTATATTATGTTAATATATTACCACCGTCACTCATAAATACAGGCCGCGTTAAAGGAGCCTTAAACATGTCACTTGCTAAATAAAGCAAGAAGAGTAGGAGAATATTAAGGATGGTTGCTGTCAATATTGATGTATTACTTTTTAATATTTAAGAAATGAATAAAAAATATCATGTTACAGGCAAAAAATTTGGTTTAATGACTGCTCAGTTCGCCTTGGCATCGATTTTGCTCAATTACAAGATACAACCTTATCCTAACACGCCTCGACCTGAAGACATTAAGATTGACAATCGTGGAATTTTATATCTACCTGCGGATACATTGCATGTTTCATTTGTACCTCGTAAATAACAGCTGTAAGCAAACAAAAATATAGTATATAATATCATTTAAAAAGTAATGCGATAAGGGCATAGTGTAAGTTATTATCATATTATTTACAATAAAGTTGTATTTACAAGAACATGGTACTGTTTCATTAAGGAAGTTGATATTTTTGAGCGTTGTTTATATTACGTAGTGTGTTCATTTGGAAAAAAAAAAACTTTATTTGGAGCACTCTCGAGTCGGATGTTCCTCAAGGTGGCATTCTATGTTCTTTATTATTCTTTACTTTTATCAACACTATAACGAAGGTTATCTCTTTCAAATTTGACCCCTATTTTGATGATCAACAATAATTGTATCAACACCTTAATTTTGGCTGTTGCTGAAGCTATCGTTAGTGTGAGTGAAGACCTATACCAAAAATATTCTTGGTCTGAGTATTTTAGTCTTATAGTTAACTATACAAAATCACCAGCACTAAAATCATACTCCCACAGTGATGTTTCATGGTAAGCTAATTGGTACATACACAACTTATTGGTACAGCTAAAATTCTGGATATTATTATTTCTTTATTACAGCAGTGACTTATCATTGTCCAAGTATATTAATAAAATCTCTAAAAATGTGCAATTCTTATATCATTATCTTAAAAATCTTCAATAGTTACTCCTTAGTAACTAAAACTAATTTTGGTCATTCTTTTTTTACTTCCTTTAGTTGTTTATACTCATTACTACTGTTCTCTTATATTTACGCGAATTTTATTCATTTAATTAAAGTCTATATCGGATTTTATCGCGTTTATTTAAAAATTTTCAGTTTAACAATATTTAATTTAAATTATTTCCCGACGTTTCGGACCCTTTACAGCGTCCATGATCTCGGGAGACTGAGGTGGTGGGTGTCCGAATAATTTTATTTTGGCGATAATAATTTGATTTTAGACTTTTAATTAAATATACTCATTCCTGTTACCTTGGCGTTGCTGAAGAACAAATCAATAAACTTAGGATGTTACAAAAGTTATGCATTCGTTTCATTTTAAGACTTCTTAAGCTCGAGCTGAACGAAGAAGACTGAACTCAAGTGGCTATGAATTGTTTAAAAATATTGTATGTTCTACATTTTCTTCAACTACGTATATAATTTTGCACGTAATTTAAATTATAATTGTATGGTTTTGACGTGATAGCGTCTAGTAAATTGATGAAAGCTACTGGGTGCCAGTTCGAAGAAGATGACGTCATTGTCACAATTAGTGAGCGAGAGCGCGGAACAGGCGGTAGAGAGGTACGATCGGCTCGGCCTAAGCGTTCGGCTCACGATCGGCGGTCGGCCTAACTTACGATGCGTCTGAGTAGAAATGACAGCGGCAAATGGCGGCAAACTGTTTTGTCAATATTGAAGTAACGTCAATTTATTGTTTTTTAAAGTTATAATAGTGACAACAATTGCACCAAAAAAGGTAATTAATTCTTGCATTTTAAGAATTTGATTAGCGATATAATTTCATATACTTGTTCTTTGATTATTAAAAAAGTAACATCGGTCGGTGAGTGCAGTAGGTAATATAAGGTTATATTACAATTTTGATTAAAAATTCATTAGGACTCATATAATTACGATCGTAAAAATTTAGCTGCTTTTATTTAGTATATGTTTACTATATTCATAAGTGATTAATGATAATCTAATTTGTTTTGCTAACTTTAATTAAGTTATTAAACTTAACTTCTTTATTAAAATTGAAATTAAATCATATTTAAAAAATTGAAATTATATTTTTTAAATATAATGTACGAAAAAAATACAAAAATATTTTTAAATATACTGAGACGAAGTAGTATTTTTTTAGAATAAATACAATTTCAATATTTTATGCGCAGATTCATACTCGGTTCCATTTATTGCGACGTGTTCAAACTCAAACTCAAACTCAATACACTTTTACTAGTAAAATATAACGAAATAAAAGCATCTGTTTGTAAGAGAACTTTAGTAAATTAAAACAAAATTGATATTTAAATGAAAACAAAGAAAGTTAATTTTTTTATCTTTCTTAAAAATTCAAAATTGAAATAGATCTATAACGACTGAGATCAGTTTTTAGAAAGTGATAAAACTTATAAGTTATGAAGCTTTCATTGTCACTAACAGTACGCTTTATATGTAAAACGGTAAAAACTTCACTATATTATAATACGTCTGGGAAAAACCCATTTTAAGACAATTGTTAAAGATCAAAGCGAATATTATATACGATTATTGATAAAAATGTCAACTTAGACCATCATTTATATGTGTGTAACAGCTCACTCACACACACACACACACACACACACACACACACACACACACACACACACACACACACACACACAAACACACACACACACACACACACACACACACACACAAAATCATAAAAGTTTTCATTTATTACCCTAGTAAGACTGCTGATAAGTCTCTAAGGTCACGTTTGACCCATTTGTTTATAAAATGATAATTTTTTGTTTAAATATTTTAATATTAATTAACAAAATATTGTGTAAAGATTATATGACTCCAGAAATGCATAGAGTTTATAAGGTTATCCACGTTTTTTCTTAAAATAAATAAAGTGATTTTTTTAATAGTATTATTGCATTAAATATATAAGTACTTATAAGGAGTCAAGTAAGTAGCTAATTTAACAGATTTTAATATAAGAGTATATTTTTTATAAGATTTTTCATAAGTGGCATGTAGATTACGTGCCTTTATATGATTATTTAATACGTTTTAACTTATTTAATTTTAGAATGTTGCTACAGCTGGTCTGTGGTGTGATTATATGTCTCATTGGCTGGTTATATTTACGATGGCGTAGAATTAAGACATATTGGTCGGACCGTGGCGTTCCTAACGTACCTCCAGTGCCATTACTGGGAAGTTTCGGCTTTCTAGTGAAAGAGAATTTTGTAAGTTTCATATTACTTTTTTATAGTTTTTAATTAAAATATTCTTTTATTAAATTGCTTTTAACTACATAAAATTATTACACAAAATAAGTTTTGGAAATTATTGAAGAAATATTTATATATTTTCTCCACATTCTCGTTCATTTCGTATTTGTGTTAATTATACTGTTTAAGATTACATAAAAAACTAGCAAACCCGGCGAACTCTGTTTCGCCACCAGGTGGCTTCGTTTTTTGTAACATTTCGTTTGGGGATTGAACGGTAAACCACAACGGTACAAACGGTAGTACATGCTATGTATCAGAGATGGCGCTGTATGTGAAAAATGATATTACCTGTTTTCTTGCTTTTCTGTTGAATTTTATTCTGAATTTTGTTTGCTATAAACCTCACGGAGCCCGAGACCTTTCCAACGAATGCAAAACCGTGAAAATCGGTTCGTGCGTTCTGGAATTATAGCGTCAGGAAGGAAAACCCGACTTATTTTTATATTATAGAATAAATAAACCAAAAAGTTCTTGCAAAATATTTTGTCATACTTGTATTAAATATGTTTGTATTGATACATTTCAAAAGAATAACTGTTTATTTTCTTAACAGTTTCTTTGGGTAGGATCTACATTACGAGCCGACTACAGCTACACCTAAAACTGAGCTGCCAGAGTTGTGAAGTGTCAATTTAAAAGTGATTAACAAGGAATTTATATACAAATTAAACCACGGTCTATAGATTACAAGGACTCCGAACGGTATAGGATTTTTCACGTTATTTACGTACACAATATTAAACCGAGATCATAGTTCCCCTTTTTTCTACTGGCTGCGCAAATATTGTCGGAGGTACTGATACTATTATTATTATTAGAAATAATACGAATACTCGTGGATGTAAAAATTAATTAAATTAAATACAAAATTTTAATATATATTTTTAGAATTATTTTTATTAAAAATTAATTTCACGTTTCTCAAAATATATTTTTTAAGTAGCTTGTAAGTTGTAAGTATTTAAACGAGTATTTCTTGAAAAGTAGCGCGCCCTACCGGCAAAATATCTGTCCCCTAAATTGATGCCGTTGTTGCAATGTTGGGTTCGGACTCTTTGTAATCTCTATACTTCGTGACTTAAACTAAAGTAAAGCTTATAATGTCATAAGCATAATGTTTGTCAAAAATTTTAGTTTACTTTCTCTTTTGTAAGTCTTAAAAGGAGCTCAAAGAAGGCCTACGACATTTCGTAACCTTAACTACGTAATTATTTTTGTATTTCAGGGAGTTTGGCTGCGCCGAATGAACCTACATTTTAAGAGTCCTTATATAGGAATTTGGAGATTCTGGAGACCAGGAATTATCATCAACTCGCCAGAAATAGCTCGCAAGATCTTGATTAAAGATTTCGACAATTTCAGGAACCGCTTAGTGAGTTCCGGTGTCACGGATCCGATCGGTGGACTTAACCTGTTCACTGTCAACGTGAGTATCATTAGGCGTTATAATTACACACCAAATGAATCTGGCAATAAATATCACTAATCGAGTTTTTGTACGAGAATAGGATTTGAGTTCGTAATGTGCTGTCACTGTTTCGTCAAACATTATTCTTTGTAACTATTAAAAGCTGTTACAATCGTGGTTACAATCCAACAATTTTTTTGCTCTGTGGATTAAACTCAATAACATTTAGGTAATATAGTGCTAAATATCTATTATACAATTATAGGATCCAATCTGGTCAACTGTTCGTCAACAACTCAGCGGCGTCTTCACAGCATCCAAGCTCAGAATGCTTCAATACTATGTGCTTACCAAATCTAAAGAATTAGTTCAAAGAATTCACAACGACCGCGATATTAAAATCGATCTAAAGGTAACTTAGAAATTAAAATGAAAATACATATAATCCTATACCGTAAACTGTTTGTCTTTTTTTTTTTAATTTACTGTAATCGAAGTAAATGTTTTTTTTTTTTATTTATCTATCAATCGTCTATATTTTCTACACAAATGCCATTTTTCATTTAATCATCATCATATCAGCCATTGGATATCCACTGTTGAACGTAGGCCTTCCCCATCAACATCCAGAGCGACCGGTTCAAACTAGCCTCCATTCAATGACTAATTCTGGCGACTTTCTTCAAGTCTTCTGTCCATCTCGTGGACGACCGTCCGATGCTGTGCTTGCCGGTACGTGGTCTCCACTCGAGAACCTTTCTGCTCCATTGGCCGTCGATATGTCGTAACCTTCATTCGTCAGCCAATCTCATCATTTCCGATCTCGCAGAGACATACCAAGCATATCCGTCTTCATTGCACGCTGTGCGACTTGGAGCTTGTTTAAAAGGCCCATAGTCAATTACCTCGTCTCATTTTCCATTAAACTAAAGAATTTTAGCTCAAACCATAACGCTTCCAACATGGATGTCTAAGAATTTACTCAGAGACATGAAGCTTGTTTTCAAGATGTTTAACTACAAAGCCGACTACGACAAAATTTTGTAAACAAACAAAAAAAAACTTGAAAATTTTGTGGTGCTGGCACAGATTTGAAAGAATTTCAAGTTAATTAATTGAAGACACGCGTTATCTGGACTGATACCAAAGGCTGCTAAAATACTCATATAATATTGATATGTAAAATTACAAATCTATGAAAAAAATAGTCTTATATACCAGTACTACACAATAATTTTCCATTAATTCAAAGTTTCGGGTCAATTAACATAGGCCTCGCCTATCTTCTGGAACATCTTCTGAAACGTAGGCCTTACCATAATCACGATTCTGGTTGGTGTACAGTTGTTCGCATCACTATGTCCTTAGTCGCCGTTTATGACACCTCGGTAAGGAAAAGGTCGGTAATATTCTTCTCTGTTGGTCACGGCATGGAAAACCACAACGCATATGCATATAATATCTGCTAAATATCAAGAAGTTGTTAATTTATATAAAGTGCCTAACTCAGGATCTACGGATATGATTTGAAAAATTACTTCTTCATTAGAAACTTTATTTATTGAAAAACTTCATAGGCTAAAATACATCAAATTGTTAGAACTCAATGAGAGAATCTGTCAGCGAAACACTAGTTAATATTGTAAGCATCAAGTAACCTTCGTTTTACTTTCTTGCAGAAAATGTTCGTAGATTACACGACCGATGTCATTGGTACTTCAGCTTTTGGTATCAAAAGCGACGCGACCCTCACAGGGGGTGGACCTTTAAGGGATGTCACAAAAGACTTCTCGAAGTATGACATGTATAGAAACTTGTCATGGTACAGCATATACTTCGTCCCTGAGTTGGTTGATATTTTCAGGTATGATAATTAAACTAATTCTCAATTTTTACTGAGACCTACACTCGCCTTTAGATTATTAGTCTAATATTACGTGGAAAACCAGAAAACACAATACCCCGTAAGAAAATTTCTATGAAAAAAGAAATTTATATGCAATATCAAAGAACTATATATGCTACATTGTGCATATTTCCCTGTTCTATTTAGACGTCCTCTACTTCATCTTAACATTTTGAAGTAAAACTTCTTTAAAATCGTTGTAATTTGAAACTCGATGTAACGAAACATGCGTCACGATAAAGAAACAAACACATGAACGTATAGGAGAGAATGAGATAGTAAATATAGATTTGATATTCTTGATGATGTCGTGTATCCTATAAACGAGTAACTAAGCAATAGAATCTTTATTTAGTTTTCAAAACACATAAGCATATGAAATTTATTCATTAAGTGCAACACATGTGTATATTTAATATATAGATAAATTATTCGTGATTTTAATGATGAATCCAAATTAATAACGATCAATTTATTGCCTCAGAAATCTAAAAATATTATCGCGACGAATAAAAACTGTAAAATAGGCGATACATAAGTGTTATTCTGTGTCACATACGAATTAATTGTGCGTATTTAGAGAATCGTTCTTAAGAAGTAAATTCCAGTCGTGCGTCGGAGCTAAAACACACAGTTTTTATTTTTTATTTTACTTTATTTCTAAAGACCTAAAAGCATCAATTACTAACTGATATCATTTTAATATACACTTTATTCTCTGAAATCTATTCACTATTTATTAATAAACTTTAAATTGAGTTCGCCAAAAATGTTTCTGACATGTGTACTCCGAACACACGACTTTTTTTGTACTGCTTCTTAGCGTACTGTTAATCTTAATATACTTTTAAATACTGAGAGGGAAAGCTTAATTGACGTAAATAGCATTACATTAATCAGATTGTTATTAATTCGCATAACGATAATAAAAGTATTTTTTAAATTTCAAGTCATACTTTTAAGATAATCAAAACTTAATAAATTTTAAAACTAAATGTCCCAAGAAATGTTTGAGAAAAATACAAATTGATGTGAAACATCTATAGCCGCACGTAAAACCGATTTCTGGCGTGGCGACGCATGCCATGGCGCTATACGGTGGTATATATATACAGTCTATATGCAGTAGTGTGTGCGGTGTGGCGACGCGTCGCCATGCGCAATCGAAGTCACTGATTAAACGAATTAAGTAGTCACGATTTGAAATAAATTCGTAAATTTTTGTATTTAATGAAAATAAATGTTTATTCAATAAATAGTCATCGTTATCTGGAAAAAAATCGTAATATTTTATTTTATCATTATGACATATATAGTTCCTATCACAATATGTTCTTTTCTGCATATTACTTTTACAAAATAATGTCGATGTTTCACATCTGCCAGGCGTCCCGTGACGGCTCACATTTTTTATTTTATCGCAGATTCAAATTTTTTCCAAAAATGGCAACAGATTATTTTAGGAAGATATTCCAATCAGTCGCTTCGCAACGACGCAAGACTAATCAAACGGACGAGAAGGCCAGAGATTTACTTGACCTTCTGTTGAAAATACAAAAGGAAAATGAGTGTAAGATGTGTTTTTTTTTTAATTTTAAGTTTTAAAATCTCAGCTGATCTGAATTTTGTAAACGTTCTACTGCTGGGAAATGGCCTCTTCTACATACAGTACAAGGGTTGAGGCTTAATCCATTACACTGCACTACTACGGGTTGATAAATAATTTCTCTATCATGAGTAGCAATCTCTATCTGGTGTCTATGATAACAAACGTGACCGACCGCTTTACGTGCTATCCGAGGCACAATGGGAAGACCCACAAGGTCATACACTAGATTTTTTTTTACCTACTATTATTCTAAGCTCTGAGCTAGTAGAATGGTCTATACCACCATTGCGTAACAGTAAAGGAGAAATATAAGTACCATACTTCTAGATGACATAAAATAAAATAAAATTTGTTCTTATTCTCAGCGTTCACTTACTTATTTTTAAATCACACATTTCATTTTTAAGTAATTGAACTGACTAAATGAAATATTCTAGAAATGTCCTACTACTGCCCAGATGCTTCTTATTTTTTTTTCACCACGTTGATCAATAGTAGATTAGCAAATTATTTCCCTACTTTAAAAATAGCGATAAATAGTTATCAGGTGTTTTACGATAACAACTGGAATTTATGGAGTTATCGAGGCACAATGGGGCCCAAAAAAAACCACAAATTTGCATTCATACAAAAATTCGTTCCAAGACCGAAGGCCTTAATGAATATTTCGTCACTAACACACCAAAAAAGTCATCATACATAAAATAAAATAGTCCAACAAAAAATAAAGTCTCATTAAACATATTTTCTCCACCTATAGCGTACTCAGATGACCTGATAATAGCACAAGCTGCTTTTTTCTTACTCGCTGGATATGAAAGTTGTGCCACTCTTTTAACATACACAACCTATGAACTGGCGCATCTTCCTGAGCTACAGGTAAATAAATTCAATACTAAACTATCTCTATATCTATGAACAAACTACTACTTACTACTACTACTACAGTAAACTCTCCTACGCCTACTACTACTACAGTAAACTCTCTAACTACTAGAGTATAGGCATTAATAAAACTTCGCGCGTATTGTAAATTATATCTAATATTATGAAACCTCAACTTCAGATTAGTTATGTTTTTACTTTAGGACAAAGTATATCAAGAGCTATCAGAAGCCGCAAAGTGTTCTGAAGAAGGTGAACTCGATGTAGAAGTGCTTTCAAAATTGACTTATCTCAATTGTGTTATTAAAGGTAAAATATTATTAATAATTTTTATTATTTTAATGTGAATTTCGTAGCAGAAAAAAAAAATAACCGATCTGTTAATATTTTTATAATAACCTAAAAACAACATTATATTGGTTGAGATCAATAACAAAACAATTATTTTTTTAAGTATTATTAGGTACTACTTTTTCAGTATTAATCTAAAATTATCGATAAATTACAGTTTTTCTAAATTAATCCTGTTTTTATCTATATTTCTGGTTTTTTAGTCATTGATTATATTTTTACACCTTACCTATTCTGAAAAACATGAATATACCCATTATTTGTATTGCAATCAGAATTTGAGAAAATTCACCCATATACACAATATGGGTATTCGACAATTAATTTTTAGAATTTTTTTTTTAAATTTTTAGATATTTCAATATTTAGACATATTTTTTAATTTTTTTTTTAATATTTCGTAGAGGGTCTCCGAAAATATATAACATTGACATGGTTGGACAGAGTAACAATTAAGGACTACAAGATTGACGATAAAGTAACTCTTGAATCTGGCACCGCTGTATTCATCAACGTTATCGGTATGCAGTATGACCCTCAGTACTTTCCTGAACCTAACAAGTTTGACCCTGATCGGTTTTTGCCAGAAAACAAGGACAACATTGAATTATATTCCTATTTACCATTCGGCGAGGGACCAAAGTTTTGTATTGGTAAGACAAAATAATTAAAATTTGTTAAATTTTTTATTTAAAATTAAAAGTCTTAGATTTTTATTTATATGAACTTATTATAAGTATAATAAGTAACTCAGTGAGCCAAAATTATAAGACCGTTGAGATGGTAATCCGTTTTTAAATAGTGCTCTCTATACATTTTTCTTCCATTATCTGCTGCATGGTGACAAAATTTAAAGTAAAATGAATAAAACTAGAAAACGTGTTAGCAGTTTATCTTATGTCAAATTATTACTACCGTCGCTCAGAAACACACGCCAGGTTAAAGAAGCCTTAAATATGCTGCTTAGTAAGGAAAGCAAAATGAGTCGGAGAATGATAAGGGTGGTTTTACTGTCATCCATGGGAAGAGATGGTGGAAAGTATGAACTTGTAAATAATGTACATGTCTAATAATAATTAAAGTGGAACAACATTCGTTATATATAAAAATTATAATATAATAAATATTAACAAAGCAAAACAAAATAATTATTTACGTATGTATATTGTACTTATCGTATCAACCTCGAATTATAGTTTCTTGCTATCAACATTGATGTATTACTTTTTAATATTTAAGAAATGAATAAAAAATATCATGTTACAGGCAAAAAATTTGGTTTAATGACTGCTCAGTTCGCCTTGGCATCGATTTTGCTCAATTACAAGATACAACCTTATCCTAACACGCCTCGACCTGAAGACATTAAGATTGACAATCGTGGAATTTTATATCTACCTGCGGATACATTACATGTTTCATTTGTACCTCGTAAATAACAGCTATAAAAAACAAAAATATAGTATATAATATCACTTAAAAAGTAATGCAATAAGGGCATATTGTAAGTTATTATCATATTATTTACAATAAAATTGTATTTACAAGAACATGGTACTGTTTCATTAAGGAAGTTGATATTTTTGAGCGCTGTTTATATTACGTAGTGTGTTCATTTGGAAGAAACTCACTTTAATTGGAGCACTCTCTTGCGCCAAGCGGAGTCGCAGTGTGGTGCCGCAGGCGGCGGTCGCATCCGTTATATGGTTTTATTACAGTTTTAGTCTCACATTTTTTCAGTTCGGTCGCGCAGCAAAACCCCTATCTCCTCCAAGCTTGCCGTAAGGAACTTCGTTCCAAAAATAAGCAGAAATAATCTCATTTGGGGAGATTACGATTCGTACGGTGCCACGATTTGAAGGTGGATTCTTATAGATCTCGACGAAAGAAAACGAAATGAAAGAATAAAATTTTTCCATATTCCATATATATCTCGGAAACGAAGCGAGATATCGAGGCTTAAAAAACGAAAAAATTGAAAAAAAATTTTCAGAATCAGCTTACCCCGACTCCACGTAGTCTTGTCTGCCCCACCCAAAAAATACCACAAAATACCAAAAACCGGTAAACTATAAATATTAAAATGCTCTATAATAAGTTAAAAATTACACACACACACATATTTTACCACTTTGGAAGTGTCTCTCGCGCAAAGTATTCAGTTTAGAAAAAAATGATATTAGAAACCTCAATATTATTTTTCAAGACTTATCCATAGATACCCCACATGTATGGGTTTGATGAAAAAAAAAATTTGTCTTAACATTTAACACACTAAAAAGTGTATCTAATTATAATATATTCTTACTTTTTGCAATGAATACTCACTTCCGATAATAATATATTTAAATGTTTACAATACCAATAGGCTTGTGAAGTTTAACGCCTATCAGTGTTTTTAATCTATCCAATTAAGTATTTAATACTAAAGCAGTATATGTAATAACAATACTTTGAATAACATCAACAAGGAAAGTCGATTTGTTTAGTTCTTCAGCACCAGTGACTTTATTCTTTATTCATCATACAGGAATCTAATATATGTTTAATATGTATCTGTACATGATATTAGTCATTGTAATTTTGTGTTCTGTGGCTTCATTTTATTTGTGGTGGTCTAAAATAAAGATATATTGGGCAGATCGTGATGTTCCCCATCTCCCGCCAGTCCCATTTCTGGGAAGTTTAACTTTCCTGCAAAGAGAGAATATTGTAAGTTACAGAAATTTAATTTCTTTTTTAATAAGAAATTAAGTTTCTTTAATTTTTTCCTATTTCTATATTACTTTATAGTTAGATGCTTTTAAACTGGAGCATTATCAAACGTTTCTCTTACAAAATTTTATCGAGAACCGAATATTAGTTTATGTATAAATTGTGTACCAGACTTGCACATACTCGTATTAAAAAAAAAAATTTTGACTTTTGTAAACAAATGAATTTTGTAAACAACTGATAATGTGTAGTCTAATTTTAATAATAACAAAGTAGGTATTAACCTAAACATTGCTTACGTATGAAAAGTACTACAGCTATATTTAGTCCTTATACCTTATACCTTATTAATAAAATTATGATCCAGGGATATTGGTTGCGTCGGATATATCAACAATTTGATAACCCTTACATAGGCATTTGGATTTTCTGGAGACCTGGTCTTCTCATCAATTTACCGACAATATCGAGAAATATCTTAATCAGAGACTTTGATATCTTCAAGAATCGCTTTTTGAGCTCTGGTTATACAGATCCCATTGGTAGTCTTAATCTCTTTACTGCCAATGTAAATAATTTTCGAGTTTTTTTACAATTCATGTTTTTATACCTTTTATTATATCTCTGCATACTGATTCAGACTCATACAGATAGTCTTAACATTCGGGCCATTGGCTATAGAAGGCTTTCCTAGTCACTTTAGTGAGGAGGGATATAATATGATTTTTTAGATTGGTTTTAAATATTTTTTATATTATCACATAGTTTTATTTCATCAGGTAGTTTGTTAAACAGCTGTACTCCTTCAAACAGAATTGTTTTTTTAAACATAATTTGTTCTTATATTATCAACATGAAGTTTGTATTTATTTCTTAAATTCGAAATATTATGCGATCTCTCATGAATATTAATTTTTTTGATTATTATTATGTGTATGGATATCGAATGCTATTTATATCATGTTATATATCAGCACCTTATATATGATATTTTATAAACATATGGGTCACACGTGACCTTAGACAGGGCTGGATTTAGAGGAGGGAAAGCGGGGCAGCTGCCCCGGGCCCCCAAATCCATAAAAGAGGAACTTCCACAATAGAGCCGACCGAGTTGGGACGTGGAGGTGGGACGAACTTTTTTTTAGGACTAGGAATAGGTGACCTTTTTTTTTATCAGTGACGACCTTTTTTTTATTTCTTTTTAGGAATACATATACCCCGATGGAATAAGAATCAGTAGTTCGGGAGTGGGATGATCTTTTTTTTTTAGAAATATATTCATCCGGCAACGATAATATATTGGCGTGAGATCGCGACGACCTTTTTTTTTCGTCGTCAGTTTTTTGTGCTAGAAAGAAAAAAAATTCAATTTCAGATCAAGGGGCCTCCACTTTGTTGCCCCGGGCCTCCACTACTCTAAATCCGGCCCTGACCTTACAGACTTATCAGCAGTCTTACTAATGTTATAAATGATAACTTTATACGATTGTGTGTTACATAGTCTTTACTTACGCTTTAAAATCTCAGCTGTAACACGTATATAAATGATTTGACATTAATACTATTAATTATTAATATTATAAAGAGGAGACAGTAGGGGTCTAGGTGGCTGGTTTTAGAGTAACGCCGGGATAATTTTAGGGGAAGAAAAGTTTGGTAAAATGAAATAAAAGTATTCAGGAAATTTAGTATCTTATAAAATAACAAATAATGTAAAATAAAATAAATCAAACAAAAAAATAATAATATAGGAGCAACAAAATTTGCAAAAAAAAAATTCTTATGTTTATATATATTTTATATTTTCTTGACGTATATTTTCTTTTTATAATTTTGCTGATTGGTTTTTATTTAAGTACATAAAAGTATTTAGGAAATTTAGTATTTTATAAAATAACTACGACCAAGTAAATCACACTAAGCTTTATATGACGTCTCCCAACACGGCTATTCACCGTGGGAGAGCTAAACCAAAACCCTCCAGCTAAGAGATGCGAAACTTTCAACATCTCAACTCTAAATATAAGAACTTTACGAACTCAAGAAAGTTTACAGGAACTAGAGATATCTCTTGAAAATATAAAGTACCTACGATATTTTGGTCTTGAGTGAAATGAGAAGATTGGGTAATAAAATAGAAGAACCTGCAGACTACATATTATACCACAATGGACAAACGGCAGTACATAGAGATGTAGGTTTTATGATAAAGAAATATCTCAAACACTACATACAGGAGATAATAGGAATCTCACAGAGTAATTTAATATTGGTATGGTCACTATAAGATGTTGTTAGGTTAGCTAATTACGTAATAACTTAAGACAGAAGAACCCTTAAGTAGGGACTGAATAAATTAACCGACTTGGTATTACATAGATCTCACAACTTTTTACGGTAGAAGAACTGAGTTGCGAGACTTGGTATATTTTTACAAGTTATGTTTTTAATGGCATCTCATTTATTTTTGTAGATAGTCCTACTTGTTTTCCTTTCCGGTGTCTTATACTTCTTGAATACCAAGAAGGTATTTACGCTCTGTCTTATGAGCTTTTCCTTTTTTTTTTTTTTTTTTTGTAGATAGTATTCCTCCGTAGATTATCTGCAATTACTGGTACGCAAGAGATTTTTTTTTTGTACAGGAATACGATTAACAGAAAAAATCTTTTATTTGATTGACATGTCATACGTACATTGTGACGTCAAGTCGACAACTTGAGCAACTTGACAAGAGAGATAAATGGAGTAATGACTATAGTGTAAAACGTAAAGTGTAAAACGGTGTAATTAAGAAAAAGTAAGTAGTAAATGATATACAATTATAAAAATTCAATATTATTTGTTACATTACAATATAAAACCATACGCAAATAAATAATTATTATTTAATAAATTATAAATAAAATTACCCCTATTACTACGATAAACGTCCGAAAGAATGCGTATTTATACTAGCCAATCATGTAGCGACGACGACTGACGATTACGAAATATCTCTTGGAATAATCAACAACACATTTTGTTATAGGGTCAAGATCATCCAACGCAGTTTATATTTAATTCATACTCTTGACACACCAAGTCTTATGTTTTTTTTTTTTTTTTTTTTTTTTTTTTTTTTTTGTATACAGAATGACTGTAAGATTCGAACTACACTGTACTGAATCGAATGAGAATCATGTACCTAGTATTTTCCTTAAATATTGATAGTAACTCACCATTCATTCTGTATATTTATGATAATATCATTAAATATATATAAATAATAATAAAAAATATATAATAGGTATGTATAAATAATAATAATAAAAAAATAATATATAAAAATATATAATCCCATGGAATCAATGCATTTTTACCAACGTAATGGTAACTTATTGATGCCTCTCTTGAAAAACTCTGCTCGACGGGAGGCAACAAACTCTTCAAAGGCATTTTGTACTGCCTCTCGGGTGTTGATTTTTTTTTCCCGCCGAAAAGTTGTCCAAATTCTGGAAAAAGTGGAAGTTTCTGTCATCTGGTGAGTACGGTGGATAACGGAGAACTTCCAACCCCAGCTCTTGTAAGATGGAGACCGTCTGCTGTGCAGTATGAGGTCGCGCGTTGTCGTGCAGGAGCAGCGGAGCCGAGCGATTGACCAAAGCTGGTTGGAGACGTGCGAGCTTCTCCATCATTGTGTTAAGTTCTTCACAGTACAGATCTGCAGTAATGCTCATGCCGTTTGGTAAGAAGCTGTGATGAATTACACCCGGGCTAGACCACCAAACAGTTACTATCACTTTCTTAGGGATCATTTTTCGTTTAGGGCATTGTTTAGGTACTGAACCAGCATCTAACCAAATAGCTGAGCGCTTACGATTGTGAAATAGAATCCATTTTTCATTACATATAACAATGCGATTCAATATGCCTTCATTTGTGTGTCTGTTGAGCAGTGCAAGTCACGTCTCGACGCGTATTTCACGCTGGCGTTCATTCAATTCGTGAGGCACCCATTTCTCGAGCTTTTTTACCTTACCAATTTGACGCAAATGGACCAATATTTTTTAGTGCTAACTTCGAAAGCTGCTGCTAATTTAGGTGTAGTTTGAGAATCATCAGCCTCCACAATCGCCTTTAATTCGTCATTGTCGACCGACATTTTCGGCCGACCACGTAGTTTATTTCTTAGGTCAAAATTTCCAGAACGAAAGCAAGCAAACCAATAACGGGAGGTACGATCGTTAATAGTGTTCGCACGTCGTTGATGTTGCGTGCCGCTTCAGCCGCTTTGCTGCCACGACGGAACTCATACTCCATAATGACTCGAATTTTTAAAATATCCATGATGACGAAAAACGTACAAATGCGATGTAAACAGAACGCTAACCATTAAATAAATGACTAATTATAAAAAAAGAATTCAATATTTTTAAAATAATAATAATTTGAAATTGGAGTTCTTAGCGTTTTTTTTTTTTTTTTTTTTTGTTTGAGTTTTGAAACAGCCAGGACGACGAAACGGCAATTTCATAGGTCAAGACCTAATATTATATATACGAACATGTCCATTAATTCTCGACGAAAGTGTCCACACTAGGGTCCGCGATTTTGATGCTGATTTTTTCTCGATAAAACACCTAAAAATGAGACGATCCTGAAAATTTTAGCCAAACGTGTGAAAATCTGGCTACTGGAGAATTTTTTGAATTTTCAAAAAGTTGAATTTTCACTACTTTCCAAATATTTGTATCTCAGCTTCTATATAAATTAAAGACTCCTGCCCAGCGGTATTCTTCTCAATAAGACTTTTACTTTTATGAAAAAAATAAATCGCATCGCATCGCATCAGCCTATCGCAGTCCACTACTGGACATAGACCTCCCCAAGCTCGCGCCAAATATCCCGGTATGCCGCAATCCTCATCCAGCCTCCGCCGGCGACCTTGCGTAAGTCATCGGTCCAGCGGGCCGGAGGGCGCCCTACACTGCGTTTTGCAGATTTGCGGTCTCCACTCCAGGACACGTCTGCTCCAGCGGCCATCGGTCCTGCGACATACGTAA
The DNA here is from genome assembly GCA_036937285.1 of Euphydryas editha. Taxonomy (NCBI): domain Eukaryota; kingdom Metazoa; phylum Arthropoda; class Insecta; order Lepidoptera; family Nymphalidae; genus Euphydryas; species Euphydryas editha. Next base: position 1,141,900 of record JAUPFZ010000013.1, on the reverse strand, counting down.
CGAGCCCACTGCCAATTCAACTTGCTGATTCTACGAGCTATGTCGGTTACCTTGGTTCTCTCGTGGATAATCTCATTTCTGATTTTACCCTTGAGAGAGACTCCAAGCATAGCCCGTTCCATAGCACATTGAGTGACTTTAAATTTGTGTACTAATCCCGTAATCAGTGTCCACGTCTCGGCTTCATATGTCAACACAGGGAGGACGCACTGCTCATAGACTTTTGTCTTTAGGCATTGCAGAATCTTCGAATCGAAGACTCGACGTAGCCTACCAAATGCCGCCCAGTCCAACTGAATCCTCCTATCAGCTTCCTTCTCGTAGTTGTTTCGGCCAAATTGGATTTGTGGCCTAGGTATAATCCTGTACAACTTCGAGAAGGGTACCATCGACAGATATCGGTCTCGGCATGACATGTTTATTGAACATAATTTTCATCTTGTCCAAATTCCTATCAAGACCCATCGAGTCGGGAGGACTCATTCAGGCCGCCCATCATCTGGCCTAGCTCCTCCAATATCTATGCAAAGATGTCGATATCGTCAGCGAAATGAAGGTTTGAGATGTATTCGCCATTGACATTTATTCCTCGTCCACTCCAGTCCAAAGTCTTAAAGACATGCTCCATCGCGTTGGTAAACAATTTCGGGGACATTACACCCCCCTGTCTTACTCCGCGACAAAAATGGTTTTGTTCGTTGGTCCTGGATTTGGACGGTCATCGTCGCCGCGTCATATATGCACCTCAGTATCTCGATATATCGCCAGTCGATATGACATCGCTGCAAAGAATCCAAGACAGCCCAGGTCTCGATCAAGTCAAAGTCTTTCTCGTAGTCCACAAATGCCATACATAGCGACTGATTATACTCTTCAGTTTTTTGTATAATCTGCAGAACATTATGGATGTGGTCTACGGTGCTATAATCATTTCGAAACCCAGCCTGCTCAGGTGGTTGGAATTCTTCGACCCTCGAAAAGACCTTATAGACGTGACTCAGAAGTGATATTGGTCTATAATTCTTCAAAATACATATTAGGTCTAAGCTTATATCGGGCTTAGCTAATAGCTTCCAACTAAACAACTGATACCATATTACCATTAAAAAAAATGAATAAACGGTTTGAATCTGTGAAAACCATCAAGGACACTCGAATTAAAATTTACATTCTTTAAACCTAAGAGTGACTACTTTTGAAAAAGATTGTATAGTAGTTAAACTGAATTTATAAATAAATAAAAAATCTAATTTTCTACAAAAGTCATTTCCTTTATTTTAATTTTTTTTGTACTTTTACGTAACATTAGAACATAAAATTCCAATAACTATTAAATATGTTCCTGAAATTAAAACGGGGGAAGTGAAGCTATTAGGATAGTAATAAATTATATATATAATATCTTGTGTGTGTGTGTGTGTGTGTGTGTGTGTGTGTCTGCGCGTGTGTGTGTGTAACATGTCTTATCATACATATATTCTTACTTTTTGCAATGAATACTCGCCTCCTATAATAAATGTTTACAATATAAATAGGGATATGAGATTTAATGTACACTTATCAGTATTATTTTAATTATTCTAATTAAGTATTTAATACTACAGCAGTTTATGTAATCACTATACTTCGAATCACATCAACAAGGAGAGTCGATTTGTTTAGTTCTTCAGCAATAGTGACTTTATTCTTTATTCGTCATACAACGTTCTAATATATATATTTTTAATATGTATTGGTACCTGACATTAGTCAGTACAATTTTGTGTTCGGTGACTTCATTTTATTTGTGGTGGTCTAAAATAAAGAGATATTGGGCAGATCGTGATGTTCCCCATCTCCCGCCAGTCCCATTTCTAGGAAGTTTCACTTTCCTGCAAAGAGAGAATATTGTAAGTATGAGAATTTTAAGAAATTGTTTTTAATCTTTTTCTATATCTATATTGTTCTACAGTTATATGCTTTAAAACTGGAGCATTATCAAACGTTTCTTTTACAAAATTGTATCGAAAACTGAATATAAGTTTTTGTATAAATTTTGTACTAGATTTGCCAATATTAAAACATTTTCTTTACAATTGTTGTTGTTACTTAACGTAGTTTAAAAATCTCACGCGAGATAAGGATAGAGAGGATGGGGTCAAGCAAAATCTCACGAAATATTACCAAGGGGTTAGGGGGGATCAAAAATTCGCCAAAATTCCTCACGTATTTTATGGACGGTTACATGACATGCATACATGCATACATGCATACATGCATACATGCATACATGCATACATGCATACATACATACATGCATACATGCATACATACATACATACATACATACATATATACATACATACATACATACATACATACTACTTAATAAGTGTATGATAAACTTACTTATTATTCCTTAATAGGGACATTGGTTGCGCCGGATTTATCAACAGTTTGATAGCCCTTACATAGGCATTTGGATCTTCTGGAGACCTGGTCTTCTCGTCAATTCACCGAAAATATCTAGAAATATCTTAATCAAAGACTTTGATATCTTCAAGAATCGCTTTTTGAGTTCTGGTGACACAGATCCCGTTGGTAGCCTTAATCTTCTTACTGTCAATGTGAGTCATTTTCGCGTTTTTCTACAATTTGCTTATTTTTTACATTTTACTATATTGGTGCATACTTTAAAAAAAAGATGCAATAAAATTATATATTTTATTAAATGTAGAAGATGTCTTAGTTCACATTACATTAAAATAAAAATATTGTCAATATATGATAAAAGTAAAGTAAAATAACTAAAGGATATAATTAGTAAAGGACATTGAGAAAAGCAATGTGTTCCATAATAATTATGGACTTACAATTATTGTAAGTGTATAAAAATTGGTTGTTAAAGAATACGCAGTTAATGTAGTTCACAAATAGTCAGATTATTTATAGATCTGAGATAATTTCTATAATTATAACGATAATCAAACATTTCTTATAAATAACTGGGAAATTTAAATTAAATAAGACGTAGCACAAAAGTGAATATATATATATATATATATATACATACCATTAAAGAAGGAATTATAACTAACATTATAAATTACAGGATCCTCTTTGGTCAAGTGTACGACGACAACTCAGTGGTTTGTTTACAAGCGCCAAGCTAAGAATCTTTCAAGACCACACTCGAGCTAAAGCTAAGGAATTAGTTCAAAGAATCCACAATGATCGTAACAACAAAATTGACATAAAGGTAATTAATAAAACATAGACTGTAAATGTTTCACTAGTCAAAGTTCACCATTTCTGTAGAATTTTTTTTTTAAAAAAGCTTAATTTGCTTTGATGCTGAATTGTGGCCTAGCACGATATTATTTTTCAAACGAGATTTATATATTCCTTTAATTTTAAGTACACTTTGAAAGAAATTTTAATAAAGAATATTGTCCTTAGTTGTCTGATATGTTGTCTAATTTGTTAATAGTTATATAATTTTTTTTAGAAAATGTTCGTCGATTACACCACCGACGTCATTGGTACAACGGCGTTTGGCATTAAAAGCGATGCAACCTTGACAGGAGCGGGACCTTTAAGGGACATCACACATGAATTTTCAAGATACAGTGTATTAAGAAATATTAGTTGGTACAGCATATTTTTCTTTCCGGAGCTCGTTGATATTTTCCGGTTTGTTTAACGTAGTATTCAAAATTTGATTTACTGTTATACAAAATATTATTGTGTAATTTTGATATGTGAATTTTTCTCATTGTTGCAGATTTAAATTTTTTCCGAAATCTTCATTAGAATATTTTAAGAAACTATTTCAATTAATTATGTCACGTCGTGAAATTTATGAGAAAGACAAAAAAACTATAGATCTACTCGACTTCTTGATAAATATTAAAAAAGAAAACGCAAGTAAGACATAATAAGTGTATGTCATTAATTATAATATAATAAATTTTGTTATACTCGCTTTATAAAATGACGATCCAAAAATGCTTTTGAAGCCTACTTAAAAAAAATTATATATATATATATATATATATATATATATATATATATATATATATATACTATATGTATATATATTATTTATTAATTTTTCTGACTATAGTCGGATCGCGGGGCAGTAAAAATTTTGTACATTGACCTTTAGTGTCTATTATAGTATGGCAATACAATGTTAACTTACTACTAAATTTGTATTTGTAGATTTTTCAGAAGATTTAATAATAGCCCAGGCTGCTATATTACTATTCGGTGGATATGAAACTTCAGGAAATCTTCTAACGTACATAACCTATGAACTGGCTCATAATCCAAAAATACAGGTAAAATTCATTATACATTATATAAAAAAGATGGCTATTGTAGTAAAATTTTATTAAAATGTCGTTATATTAAAATGTCATGATAAATAATAAATGATAAACAAATTTCTTATATTTTATATTTAGAAAAGAAGAAAAAAAAACAATTCCTGAAACCATTTCTTTTAGGATAAATTATATCAAGAATTATCAGAAGCTGTACGTCGTAATGGAAATGATGACTTTGATATGACAACACTGTCCGAATTGACTTATCTCACAAGTGTCGTTAAAGGTAAATTACTTATTGCACAATTTACTATACGAGTGTCATATTTATTATTATATATATTATACGGTCTGCGTACGTAACACTCCGTCAATTGCTAATTTAAGTAAATCTTTAATTTAAAAAATTTCAAACAGGATTACTGCAATTAATTTAACTTTGATTACTTTTTTCTTTATATAAATACTTCGTTTTATTGTCAGACTATACAGATTATACACAATTTAAAAAAACTTAAATTCTAGACAATGATCTAAAACATTTTGACTTTTTAAAATTAAAAATGCACCTGAAAAACAAATACATAATTTTAATTACAGAGACGCTTCGAATATACACTCCAATGGGATGGATTGATCGAATAGCTTCAGAAGCCTACAAAGTAGACGATAAATTGACTATAGAAGCTGGTACCGTGGTTTATATCAACTGTTTTGGAATGCACCTAGATCCTAAATATTTTCCCGACCCTTACGAGTTTGATCCTGATAGATTCCTACCAGAAAACAGCCATAACATCGAACCTCACACCTATTTACCCTTTGGAGAGGGTCCAAGAGCTTGCATTGGTAATTAATTTACATTTTTCAACGATTAGACTAATATACATAATAGTCACATCGTCCAGTATTAATAACACATCAAATACAAATTATGAGTAAATAACAACGACATCAAATAATAAAATATTGTAATAAAATAAATATACCTAGTTACACTTTTGAAGTCCGTGAATCGTTATGGCGGACAAATGCCTTAATTTTTTGAAGTATGTGAATTATTATATATTTATTATACTTATACTTCAACCAATTATGTTAGCAGTTATAGATGTTACATAAGAAATTATGATCATATATTTTATACTATTATTAAAAGAGTAGTAAGTAGTGTTAAGGAAAAATAACTTTTTATCCAAAAGTACGTACCTTGTTGTCATATCAGATATAAATGTTCATATAATTTTCTACAACAGTTAGATGAATTACTATTTAGTACCTCTATGTATTTTCCATTAAAAAAATCTTATTTATTACAGGCAAGAGGTTTGGTTTAATGACGGTACAATTAGGCTTGGCACAGGTATTGCTTAACTACAAAATTCTTCCATACTCGAATTCTCCCAAGCCTTCCGAAATCAAGATTAGTTCCAGCACGGTTTGGTTCATTCCTGGGGAGACATTAAGCGTGCAGTTCATTCCACGATAATGTTTTTTAATTTTCACTGTAACTATTATATTTCATTTCTTGATTTTATATATAGATATATTATAGATAGACATATTATATACAGATATTTTATATAAAGATAAAAATTTTAAGCCTGTTGTCTCTGTTGATATTATCGACACGTCGTAAACAATTTTTAAATTTTTGTGAAAGGCAATAAAAATATTCATTCTTTCATTTGATTTAATAGCTTCCAATGGTGCTGGCAAAAATAATAAACAGAAATAAAAGTGTTGTACCTTAATCGGACAGAAACGAGAGGACTGTATTATTTGACGAATGTAAATTCTAGGGTCGGTACTGTGACGAATGCTGGTTCTGGCGTTGTGTTCTTAGGGGTCTATAAAACACCGTGTCGTTGAAAAGTATATATATATAGTACCTGGATGACCGAGCTTTTCTCGGTTAAATTATATTTAGATACATTAGATACTGATGAAACATAAATAATATTTTCGATCTTACCGATATAATAGTACAATAATAGGAACTGGTTATTTAAATAAAAAATAAAAAGAGCTCTGAATAATCGTTTTTCTCACAAAAGAAGAAACTTGAAAAAAAAAAGGAAGAAAAATCGGTCTGTGGACACCTGGATTTGAACCCTGGTTTTCTGATTTCGAATCCGCCCAATTCCCATCCGAGCTATTATAAGTTTATTAATGACAGCGAAATTTACCTTCGTATTCTAATGATATTTTTTAATTATGTAAAAAAAGGGATAAAACAACATTTTCTAAAAATAAATCCTAGCTAGATCGATTTACCGGCCCCGAAACCCCCTGCATACTAAATTTCATGAGAATCGTTGGAGCCATTTCCGAGATTCAGATTATATATATACAAGAATTGCTCGTTTAAAGATATAAGATATATATATATATATAACACAAGAGCGAGATCAATAACACAAATCGGCCTTAACGCGACAAAGATGGTTATATATTCACTATTTTCGAGAACATCCGACTGCTTCGATCTTCCATCGCTTTGCATCGCTCGAGCCAAAATCTCATTTATTTTAATATAATTTACGTACGTATTTTATGTATGTTTATATATTATTACTTTATATTTATGTATGCATATCTATACTGTTATAATAATTATATACATTTTTATATAATACTATGCTTATCTAAGTATATATTTTCATTATTTATTTATTTTTATTTCAGTACGCAGTATATATATGTAATTAATAATTTATTATAGTGATATTTTTTCCACTGTATGTAGGTTTATCATTATAACGTCAAACTCTTTACACTTCACTATCCGCTTTTACTATAGTATGTCCTATACCCAAAGTTTGTCTGGAAGAGATCGCTCTACTAGCAATAAGACCGTCTTTATAGATCTTTCTTTATTTGTATTATTCTCTTAATGGTGTGCAGTAAAGAGTATTATTATTATATGTTATACAACAGTGGAATATTCCTTCAACTGCAAGTCTAACAAATAAAGATATCATTTAATATCTGTATAATATACAAAATGGACACTTATATAGCATTTTTTGACAAAAAAATTGACCCAATAAATTTCAATTTGTGAAAAAATCCTTTATACATAAAAATAATTTTAAATCAAATAACGTTTAGCACAATAAAATTGTATCTGAGTGAGACTTATCTTGCCATTTCAATTAATCATAATATATTTATACACTTTTGATATGAGAGCTGTAAATTACTATCGCTGTAGTCGAGACTGATTTTGGTTTATGGGAATTAATTTCACATAAAAGGTTATATAATCATACAAAATAAAGTATATTCAGTTCAATATCCTTAGTTACGATACAGAAGGTAGATATATTTTTTCCGTGTTCGTTACTCGTGGTAGGAAAATTATCGCCAATCTTCAGTGAGGCAACGCCTTGTCCAGCAGTGGGATGTTTACGGGCTGATGCAGTTCAGTTCAGTACCTAAGGCTTGCAGTATACATAGGCATGTTATATGAATCATTGTCTGGTATTTGATATATTATCTATCACCTTGAATATCCTTGAATATCGCTTTGAATGTAAAAATATTGCCTTGATAACTTTCGAATGTAAAAATATTTTTAAAACTGATAAATCCAATAATAATAAATATTTTTATCATACACACACGACGACGGTCGACTGTTCTCAAAATAGATAATACTTGTGTTTTAGGTAACAGCCAACTGATATAAATATGTATTTTTTTCAAGGAATGTATGCAAGACAGAAATCGAAACCACAACCCGATAGAGATAAGAGATAAGATGAACGTGTCTAAATTTAAGAAAAAACACTTCAGTTTTATCATATCGGTACATATTACAAGTGCAGAAGGGCAGATGTTCCAGGACGCCCTCATTAAAACTTTACCAGCTCCTCTTTGTGCCCGACCCTTGATATTTATGACATCGAAGTTTTAATTCTCCCCCAAATACTCTTTAATTCGGAAAAATATGATTTTTTAAGAAAGTACATAAGTTTCCATCACTTCTATACAAGTCTTGACGTCGTAGTTTCACCTGCATTGATAGAACCTACCTTTTAAAACTAAATATATATGTGGGGTTATAATAATAACAATTTTAGTAACGTTTTGCGCAGTGGTGATGACTCTGGTACTCATGATAAATTTTGTATGCTTATGCAGATGTAGTGTTTGTCTCAGTGATGTATGTGTCTGGGCGTTTGTGTTTGTGTTTCTGACCCCCGATACGTAAGTTCATTGTACTGAGGACCGTTGAATTTGAACTGTGAAGCGTATATTTTTTATTTTATTTATGAACACAATCACTACGTATTATAAAACAAAGTTTTCCGTCGTGTCTGTCTGTCTGTATGTTCGCGATAAACTCAAAAACTACTGCACGGATCTGAATGCGGTTTTCACCAATAGATAGAGTGATTCATGAGGAAGATTTAGTTATATATACATACTCCGGACGCTGCAGGGGCGGGCCGCTAGTTAAGAATAAAACCAGAAATCAGATTACTACCAATGTAGTTGAGATTTATGTAACTAAAAGTCAACCCACACGACTATACTTGCGGTGACATAAATGATCACTATCATACTTATATAAGTTACCACTTGATGTTCTGAACCCTAAGTTATAACCAGATATTATAACCTTATATACCTGATGTAATTATTATAAAGTCTGTTAGAAGCGTCTTATTACTTTTCGAAATTAACTGAGTAAAATTCTAAGTTTTATTTTGGTCACAGCAACATAAATACAATAAACAAAACAATAATAAAAGATAACATTATTATTAAATAAAATATCCAGTGTACAGAATTCCTTTAACTACGATTTCATTATACATATAGATAAAGTTAGAATTTAAGCCGCAATGAACCGCGGAACGATCGTAAGAGCGCCGCAGGCTGTCAATCAGACGCGTCAAGAGCTGCGCAATTAAACTTTTAATGAATCCCGTCACACGCATATCCCTACTGTTGATATATTTGATGTTATTTTGTATAAGACTCTTGGTAAAATATACATAAACAAACATGATTCAGTTTGTAACTGTCTACACAATAACCCATTGCTGAGCGTTATTTTTATTTTCCTGTAAAGAAAATTAGAAGGGGGCTTGTTTTTAGGTCACAACCAATCGACTGAAGATAGGTCGTAATCATTATCTCTCATAGTTGGTAGAGAGACAAAAACAGATTTTCTTTTAACGTTTCTCTTTACTGTTGAGCATGGGACGATTTTTGAAACAAAATTAAGCACTTGAAAATATAAAGTGCTGAGGCCTCATTATACAGAAAATATTTTAACTGCAAAACTCGAACCTGGATTTAGGCGTTTAAGAGTTGTATGTTCTATCCATTATGTAATCATGACTAAAAACATACTAATAACAAGTATGCTTAATTAAAAAAATCAAAAAACCCGACTGCGTAAAATACTCTTATAAACTAAAAAGAATAAAACAATTTACTAGCTTTCATTTGATGCCCATATTGCTACAGTAAGAAAAAAAATCAACTCCCCCCCCCCCTCATTCTGCCATTTGCGGGCGCCATTTTGAAAATTTATATAGCGTATGTCACTACTACAATTTAGACAAATCCAACGACACCTCATATGTCAAAAACTGTCCAACCGTTTGGGCTGTAGGGCGTGCCAAAGAAATGGACATACATACATACATACATACACTCGAAAAACATAACCCTCCTTCTGTCGCAGTCGGGTAAAAAAAAAAAACAAATAAAAATCATTTATTTTAATAATCTTTGTTACAATTTATCACCGAGTCTTCCCAGTAAGTTGTCAAAGACACTTGTATTGGGAATTACTCGCTACTTCCCTTACGGATGACTGCCATAGTTATACTTAAGTCTTAAAAAAGTCATCATGTGAGGGTATTATATGTGCATCAAGCACTGTCTGTGCGTAACGAGATATGCAGTTATTACGTTTTTTATCATTTATTTATTTATTTATTATTATATTTCTATTTTTTTTTATTTTTTTTTTTCGAGAAGCCTTGCATAGATATTAACTTTTTGTCGCAGTGCAATCAGTATGCTAAGTGATCCGGAGTGGTGCGAGACTGATGACCTGTTTGTAATACAGGTATTTCTATACCTAGCATAGGCATCAGACTCGCATCAACATTGAGGAGGTTCGATAATTTAATTTAATTTAATTACTGTAGTAATTTGTACTCGTTTATTGAAACTTGATGTATAACTTCTTTATAATTTGTTGTTCTTATTTATGAAGTTTTTGTAGAAGATGATATCCTTCCTAAAATAAAAAAAATACTTATAATTTATTTATTCATTACGTTCACCAGTAATTGTTACACTAAAAATAAATATCTTAAAAGCTATATATGACTTAGAGCTAAGTGTACAATAAAAAATCGGCAAACACCGCATGCAAACAAAGAATATCAAGGTACGTTGCAACCTTAACAAAAGAAAAGAAGAAAAAAAACAAAACAGCAGCAACAAAAATAATACAAAAAATCAGGAACTACTTAATGTCTAAGTGACGCTGATATTTGAGCTTGCCTAGTCTTGTCTAAGTCTTGAAACTGGGGAGTTAGAGCCCAGTACAGTTTTACGAAAGGAGGGAGATGGGACATTAATGGGATTTCTGGGATATCTTTCGGGAACTCTGTTATATAAAAATATATTTTAAATATTTCGGTTTCTTGTATTCCAAATTTAAAATAATACAAAACCTCTGCATCGAAATGTCAAGTTTAATTTTTATTTAACTGTATTTATAAGAGCCAAGGAATTTATATACAATCTGGAATGCTCACGTGCACTCCAAAAACGTTCCTACGGCCGGAACTGCATCTGTTTCTATCATGAATTCAAGGTAACTCTCGTAAGAAAGTGACAAAATACCAGTAGTCAACGAAATGCTCGGAACGACTTTTCACTTTACATGCTATAAGCCAATGTCAACCTTATGTCAAATATTTCAAGGTGCATTTTTGAATATACCATTTTATTAAGTGAGCGTTCCAGTTATTATATAAATTCCTTGATAAGAGCATACGTTGATCGGAAGACGAGCACATTGACGCGTCAATGTCACACAAATAGAAATATGAACAGGAATACGACTCAACACAAACACACAGACATGGTACGATGAAATGAACTATTTACAGTATATCTGAATTGGTCGTATAAATATCTGAGACCCCAATAAATCAGATGCGGCCGTTTGTTATACCACACAGACAACATTACGAGTTCCATTGGAAAATATTTTAGTATCATATTTTACATTTATCACGTATCCTCTTGAATTTATTCTTTGAATATTTCAATACACTGAATAAGAAATAAGAGTTTTGATATTAATCTATATTTAATAATAAAGGAGCTTGTTTCTTTGATCGCGGTGTGATCGCGCGCAAAATGTCGCTTTATATCATTAGATATAAAGCGACATTTTGCGAAACTTCAAACGCCTTTAATTTTACCACATATAAAGATAAATTTATTTTAGGTTTATTTATTGAAATATCCTGAGACACCGCAGGAACATCATATTTATTTTTATTTACCTAATCTGTTCTAAATTTACGTAACGTTTATGTGTATCTAAAGTAATATTTTATTATAAAACAAGCTGTACCCCGCGAGTTCGTTCTCAATTACACAATTTGACTTTCATCCTCTCTCCCAAGGGAAGCATACGAAATTTTGGGATAAAAAGTATCCAGTGGGTAGAACACTGTTCGTTGTGTAGACTCAAGTCATTCCAAGTTTCATCTAAACCCATTCAGTAGTTTTTGCAGACAGACAGATAGACAAAAATGAAAAGTACATAGTTCTGGCTTCAGTATCAATTATACAGATATAAGCCACTAAAAAAATGTCTCATAATAAATTTAAAGAATTTATTTAAAAAAAAACTAATAGATAAAGCTTATTATTCGGTGCAGGATTACTTAGTCGATAAAGATGTGTGGACTTAGTGACGCTGTATTTCATGCAAGATATTACTAATTTTATACTAAAACAAATTTTATATATTATTTTTAAAAGAGTAACTGCGGAGTTTCTTGCCGATTCTTCTCTGCAGAATCTACATTCCGAGTCGGTGGTAGCTTTACTGTTACAAAATAATAATCACTTGAAGGTGTTAATTTGTAAAATGACGATTCGAAGGTGCTCTTGGGGCATATTTGAATAAAGTTAAATTTGATTTGATTTTATTTGAAAAAAAAATTCAAAATATCTTTAATGTTCTGGACATACATTGGATTTTTTTATTATGAGTATAGACACTGAAATTTTTTAAATAAAAATAAATAAGTTTTATATTATTATTAGACCGTTCTGGTGTAGTGGTGCGAGTAGTCGCCTAAACGCCGGGCGCCGGTGGTCGTGGGTTTGATTCCCGCTCGGGACAGATAATTGTTTTTTTTTTTTTTTTACAAATATTTGTTGTTTCCGTTCTGGGTGTATGTCCTTGTGGGGCTCCCCACCGTGCCTTGATATTTATTATAGACACCTGATAACGATCGTTACTCATGATAGATAAATGATCTATCAATCCGCAGTGAAGCAGCGTGGTGGATTAAGCTCCAACCCTTCTTCTAAATGTAAAAGAAAACTCAGCAGTGGGTAGTTTTCAGGCTGATAGAGTACAGTACAGTATATTATTATTGCCTCAATATTCAGTACTTCAAAAAACGATCGATTATCAAAACGTCAAATGTCCGTGCCAACAAAAATTTAATTGAAATTAAAAAATTGGATTTTTTTTATTTTGTCTTGCACAAAAATGCACATGTCTATGTGCTATTAAATTCATCCTTTAAAAACACGGTGATAATCTGATGATGAACCTGAGATATACGATAGAACAAAATTTATATAAGATAGTAACTGCGTGTTGTTGTCACTTCGTCAAAAAACATCACCGCCTCACGATACATCAAGATCAGTCTATCGCAGTCAACTGCTGGACATAGGCCTCCCCAAGTCCATGACAAATATTAATTATAAATTACTACATTTACACTAAATTTACACGTATCAATTAAAAAAAAACACTCAAAAATGATTAGCCGCGTATTATTGTTGACAACGCGTTGGCGCAGTGGTCACAGCACAGCAGTCACGTGGTCTGGGCGTTTGTGCTTGTGTATCGTGTTGTTTCCGGACCCCCGACAAAGGATTCACATCCTACTGGGAGCCGTTGAGTGTGAGACGTATTTATTTATTTATATAGTAATAACAAGCTTTTTTATCATTTTGAATCGTAGTGACTTTTATATATATTTTTGCATTAGACATCTGAGATATTTCACAAGCTTGCAAATTAAGTTATGTTTACTGGCTGGTCGAGTGGTCAGGCAACTGGACACTTTACGGAGCGGTCGCGGGTTCGAATCCTGCCAGGTGCAGATAATTTGTATGACGAATATAAATGTCTGCACCGGGTCATGGATGTGTATTTATGTATATATGTAATATATGTATTTATATCTTAAATTTATTTCCGTTCCTAGCCTGTAACACAAGTTCTTACGAACTTACCACGGGGCTAGGTTAACGTGGTGTGATTGTTGGTTAATATTTATTATTTATTTATTATTATTTATTATAATTATGATGAAACAGTTAAACTATGTAGGTCATCTTGCCGTACATGGTGAATAACTTTTTGAATGATCCAGAACCTTCTCAATACCAACTTCTGTCATCAAATTCACGGTACACGGAAACTTGAATATTTTAGTTGTCAAGAATTTATCCTTAACACGAGGATGCGAGCTCTCGAGTCCTCATAGTTTTCTTCCAATTTCCAATGTCTTATAAAACACATTTTCTATTAGTACTACTATCCATTGCTTCAGTAAAAAGCCGGGATATTTTAATGTCAGAAGAATTTGAGTAATGTACGAGGTGAAAGCGTGAGTGTAGTTAAGTGGCTTTATCGTGGTAGGAGATGAGGGTACGAGGTCGTATATGTTTTAAGGCAAGTGCTCATTGAATTTCGTAAGGCGGGGATTACAAGACGCCGGTTGTTCGGAAAGTTTCGTCGATGGCTGCATCCTTTTGTTTGTGTAATAGATTTTCCCATCGCGACTGAGAAAGTCGATTTAAATCCCATACATGCTTAAGAACAATGGAATTATTCGACGATGGATTTATTATCACTGAAGCTCTAAACACTATCTGCACAACTCTTTGAATTACCCTTATAATATTTAAAATATTCAGAGTACAAATGTTTTTATTTTTCATAATTTGGGTTTAATTTTTAACTAGGTAAGTTTGCAGTTAAAATATTTTCCGGTCGTGTTAGACTGCAGCTTTGAAAAAAGAAGGCGAAAGCTGAATTATTATATGAAGATTCCTCTGAGGGTTTTATCGAAACTTAGCCACCAAAACATTAACAAATCCAGTTTTCTTTGCTTTTTCTTAAGCTCAAATATTTTTTTTATATTATAAATATACCAATAATAACCACAAGTCCTTTGAAATTGAGAGAATGTTTTAAAAATACATGCTCGTGTTTATTGAAGTTTGGACGTAAAGTATAGCAATTACAAATGTATAAAAGTATCAAATCTTTAATATATTCACAACCGATACAAATTACTGTAAAAACACCTATTACTATTCTATTAACTGTCCGCCAAATATAAAAGTCTAATATTGATTTTAAACAAAATATTTTATACAATAACTCTACACACGCTCAGTACACAGGACTCAGCATCTGGAAATCTGCAAAAGGTCGGGACGATCGTTCAGCTATTGAGATTCCATAAGAGCTTGCGATAAGGTCTGTATGGGTAAATAGTGGGTTATTTAATCGGCTGGCGCGGGCCCAGTAGGCCGGGAGCGTTCCATCTGTTATTATTGAGATACCGGCTGTTGAGGAATAGTAAACGACACTGATATATTTCTTACACTTATTTGTGAAGAATTTTTACCGGAGGACGCCAAATAAGTAATACGTTTAAATATAGTAAGCTGAGACTTAGGTAGATGACGACCATTCTAGTGTATTGGTGCAAGTCACCGCAACACCGGTTGCGGGTTCGATTACCGCTCGGGGCAGATATTTGTATTTGTACAAATATCTGTTTCCTGTCTGGGTTTATGTCCTTGTGGGTTTCCCCATCGTGCCTTGGAGATCACATAAAGCCACCGGTCACGGTTGTTATCGTAGACACCTGGTAACGAACTTTACTCATATTAGGGATATTATCCGCTAATCCACAATGATTTCTTGATGGAGAAGATGCCTTTGCCCAGCTGTGGGACACTTTTAGGCTGATTCATTTCAGTTCAGTTCATAGTAAGATGGTGATTTATAAGTTTCGTTATAATATAAGATTTTAGTGTTAATTTTTTGATTATAAGATGGTAGATGATAAATAATTGCATCTATGATATTATTGGTATACTTTCGTCTGAATTTTTATAATACAAATAAGTAAAATGAATTATACATACACAATTGACGGTGCATTGTCACAGCGGTCTCAACACTGACTCGTGTGCTGGTATTAGGCCATAAATGTATTTAATTTGGTCTCTCTTTGTACTCGTATTGTGTTTTAATAAACATTATACACATTTACTATGTTTCTAATTATGAATGCGTAATTAATTATAATTAAGATATAAATGATAAAAATGATATTGGTTGTTCTTTTTTTAGACAAGCTTATTATTGAATATACTCGTGGAGATGACTTGAAGGTGAATTTAATACATTATAATATTAGTTCAATCAAAGATTAATCAGGTTATGGACTTCTTTATTTCTATTTATTTATTTATTTATTTATTTATTATAATATTTTAAACGTGCTTATAACAATGATCATATAATCATAAATTCATACGAATTTAACCGTACAGAGAGACAGTAGGAGATCGAGATCTTTTTTCTCTGCCAGTCGCCGAAGGGCTAAAACTTTATTAAGTTCGTTTAATTATTTAGTGTATTTAAAAATATTAATTTAGATTTTACAGAAGTTTAACTGAAAAGCCAAAGATAGAAGCTGTTAACATCTTTCCACGAATTGTAATCGAACTATTCGCCGGCGTTCTGATCCTAATCTTCCAAACTTTGCCCTGTTGGGTCACCACAACATGCATATTTACTAAGTTCCCTTAACGAACTTTAAGGGAGGATATTGTTGTTCACGCATTACTTACAAACATGGAATGTTTTTCAATCTAATGTAAGATGGAAATTTTCGAATTAGTTCTGAAATATAACCCAGCGCATTCGAAACTTTTTATTCTAAGCCTAATTGTTTGAATCTGGATTTTCAAGTCAAGATTAAAAAAATTGTGTGTGTCAGCTCCGACGCACGACTGGAGTTTACTCCTTAAGTACGATTGTCTAAACATACGCAAAAAGAGTTTATCCAACTGAAAATAAGATTAATACCATATGAAAGGGTAAATTAACAAATTAATGAAAATAATATACATATATAAATATATTTTTATTCATTTTATATACATTTATTATAACTTAAAATATTTTACATTAAACTTTTCACAATAGTCAATTTCAGATGTGCACAAATATTTCATTAGGAATGTTGATAAATTATGTAATTATTATTATCTGACAATTATCATTTATTTTTTAAATATTATTTTTCAATATTAATTAGAGCAACATTACTTTCGCACCGCACCATAGGTGCGCGCGCACCGAAAAAGTAACGAGGTCATTCATAAGTAGATTTTACCTCTCATATTTTTCTCATACCGGGCGCCTTATATATGAAAATCGATTCTTAAGGAGTAAACTCCAAAAAGTCTCTTAGTCTGGCCAGTATGTTTGAACATTTTTAGAATACTTTTTAACCTACAACCATTTAGCTTTATTTCATTAACACATGATCCGATCTCGTTTATTATTTTCTGTTAGAAATAAGATTATTTAAATGATTGATTGATTCAGCCTGCTGATGTAAATATATTTAAGTCCTATCGTGGCACTAGTGAAATCCATTAATCGTCATTAATAATAATGTATTTAAATCTTTGAGGGTAAAATGGAAAATCTACCACCTGGACGCACACTCCGTCGTCCAGTGGGACAACGGGATATTGTAGGGCTTTCCAATACTCACCACGCTTGGTACGCGGGTTAACGAGAGCAGTGTGTTGCGACAGAATATGGAGACGCTGCTGCCATCACCATCCTGGTTGCTATACAATTATTCACACCACTATGGCCTTAGTCGATATATAGTCGTCGCCTTTTACGATACTTCGATAAATTAAAAAAATCAAAAAACCCGACTGCGTAAAATACTCTTATTATAAACTAAAAAGAATAAAACAATTTACTAGCTTTCATTTGATACCCATATTGCTAAAGTAAGAAAAAAAAATCAACTCCCCCCCTCATTCCGCCATTTGCGGGCGCCATTTTGAAAATTTATATAGCCTATGTCACTACTACAATTTAGACAAATCCAACGACACCTCATATGTCAAAAACTATCCAGGCGTTTGGGTTGTAGGGAGTGCCAAAGAAATGGACATACATACATACATACATACACTCGAAAAACATAACCCTCCTTCTGTCGCAGTCGGGTAAAAAGAGGTCGGGGCTATTCGTTTCTAGTCATCAATCTTTGGTTAAATCTTTTGTTTGACGTTAAAATGTTTTTGATTAGGTCCAAATAACTTGAATATCTTTAAACGTACGATTCATTTTAATTTTGTTTACGTTTTTTACATTATGAGCTAATATAAGAAATGGTAATCGCGAAGAAAGTAGCAGGTAAAGGTAGTGTATTCATAAACAACTTTGATGTGAGTTTAATATGCTCATCATCCAGACCAGCAGCAGACGTTTCAAGTGTTCATTTTGACGTGTTATGTTTGTAAATTCATCTCGCGCTAAGTCAAGTTGAAACTATCTTGAAGGAAAATGCATATATCTGAAATTCTAAAACATCCAACTATCCCCGGTGGAGCGGTGGAAGCGCGGAGATTTATTGTGTTTGATGATTTATTACGTTCGAATTTAAGTCTGTACTTATTTCGTACGTTCTGGTGTATTGGTGCGAGAAGTCGTCTCAATGCCAGCGGTACTGGGTTCGATTCCCGCTCGGGGCAGAAATTTGTAATTGTCCTAATATTTTTTTCTTATCTAGGTCTGATTGTATGTTCTTGTGGGTTTCCCCATCACATAAAGTCTTCGATCCCGGTTGTTATCATCGACACCTGATAGCGATTGTTACTCACGGAGGAAATTATCCGCCAACCCACAGTGGATCAGCGTGCTCGATTAAGCTCCAAACCGTCAATGTTCTCCTAAAGAGAAACGAAGCCGTGTAAAATATTCATACGTATTTTCTTTTGTCTTTTTTATATACCACTCTGGTGGCAAATAAGCGTACGTTCCACCTGATGTTAAGCGCTTACCAACCACGAGTACTCGCACCACTACACCAGAATCGGTTATGTACACATAATTCCAAAACCATGTGACGTTACGGTGTAGTGGTGCGAGTAGTCGCCTTAACGCCGGCTGCTAAACCTGCGCGTTCGATTCTCGCTTGGGGTCGATATTTGTATTTGTACAAAGGTCTGGGTGTATGTCCTTGTATGTCTCCCCACCGTGCCTCGGATAGCACGGAAAGCCGTTGAATAGCGATCGTTACTCCTGATAGGGAAAATATCGACCAACCCGAAGTGGAGCAGCGTGTCGGATTATGCAACAACCCTTTTCCTATAAGGAGAGGAGACATTTGCCAAGCAGTGGGATATTTACAGGCTGATCCAGTTTAATTCAGTCTACGAAGGCACAAAAAAAATATAAAATCTATTTTCCATTCGGTATCAAAAATTCCGATTTTTGAAAGTAATTATAAAAACATTTTATCGTCCTTTGATACCCTCTTCAAACTAGGTTAAAATTTCCTTTACACCAAATGAGTTAATATTGTTAAACAACAAAAATAACCGAAATTTCTAAAATTGTTTTAAACCGAAGACCCTTTGTGCGAGGAAATTGAATATTCATAATATTTTAATGCCCAGAAGCTTCCGTTGCCAAAAAAAAATTTAATTGAATCTTTCTTGAAACGTAAGTTTCGAAATTAATTTTTAAGATGCGTATCGTGTTTACATTGTAATGGGTTAAGAAATAATTAACTCTTATGACATTGGTTATATGGAATTGATATGAATTTAAGCATCATTTATTCATTAAATAAAAAACAATACGAACAATTTACTTACTACCGTTTTTAAACGCTACTCTCTTAAGATGAATCAGTGAAATTTTCATTAATTACGTTACAGCTTCACTAAATATCAATAAATTTCAATTACAAATTAGCGAATACTCACTAATACCTACACACACATACCTACAAATATTCAATTATCAAATAAGTGGACATTCATACATTGGATATACAGTGGATATTCATACGTTGAATAGTCACTAATTCTGCGTGGTACGATCCTCACATTGATAAAAAGTGAATAGTCACTTAAAATTAGTGAAAATCCACTGATTCATGTTTAGAGATTACGTTTACGCTTTATATTATTTAACTGAAACGAATCAACTCTGTTCACTGGTACCCACACATTTATTCACGACTAAACAGTCCACCCGGTTTTGCCTACTTATTGCTACTTTTATAAGCAGATAAGTTTTAAGATGTTATTTTTATAGATATTACTTTGCTTCCAAGTACTTTAAGAAATTTTTGTTTCAGGCTGAAAGTAAAAATGTGTAATCGTAAACATAGTTGTATGTGTAGTAATGTGTAGTCGCGGACACAGCTTGTACCTAAATAAAAACTAACCAAGATAAACGTAGTTATTAATTACCCATCAAGAATTACTAAAGATAAACGGATGAAAATGACATACAACAATTTTCTTTAAAGATATAATTAGCGGCTTACACTCGACGGTCCCACTACTTGGGGTCTGGGAACATACACAACACACAAGCACAAACGCTTAGATCACGACAAGCATCTGTATGGGCTATATTCGTCTTAAGCGGGGATCGAATCCGCGATCGCTAGCGCATCAGTCAGCTGTGACCACTGCGCCAACACGTGGTCATCGTCTCTTTAAAAATTAGTTACAATACAAAAATAGGAGTTACAATTATTATTACTTTTTTTTTTCTAAATATGTGAAGTGTGAAGACGGGGACGTAGTCCAACGCTGACGGTATTTTTCACTTCGATTTCTTTTTCTTTTTTATTTGCTGTATATTTTCCACTGCTTTCGAGTACAACCTAAGCCAGGCCAAAATATTTTTTTAAATATAATTTCAATTAATTTGTTTAAAACTCTATCTGTCAAGCGAATTTTATGTAAATTTTATAATCGTAGAATTACACGAAATATTGTAACAATAACTTATCACAATTATACATATTATAAATTGCAGACAATAGTATTATTTTATGAAAACCCTTCAAACCTATAAACTCGCCACTTCAATTTATTTTTAATCCTCACCGAACCAGCGACAGCTACCAATTTAATTAAATTTTTCTTGTTGAAATCTAAAGAGATATCACGAAAGTTTCATTTACTGCTATTTTTCTCGTCAAAGTTTCAGAGAGTGCCACATTAGAGTTGCCACATGAAATAAATATAATTATGATATCAAAATCAATTATGAAAATACATTGAAATAAATACCATGGCGATATCAAAATTAATTATAAAACTACGTTTTATACTGAACTTTTTAAGAAGCATATTTAACATACGTACATTTAATTACAAAATTTAATTTAAAAAATCCTTCCATATGACTGAAAATAATTTTATGTTATTATAATTATACGTTATTCTTATGAAATCATAAAAGCTTCATCATCGACTCACTGACTCAAACGAGGACCGACGTTTAGTTATGAATTAATTTTATAAATCAATTATTAAACTTTGCGTTGCTGAGAGAGGTTTACAAATCTATTTATTGTGTTATATTTAATTTAATTCACGAATTTCTAAGGTGATTCAAATTTTAAATAATTAATAGTAAAGTAAAAGTAATTTATGTGCAAAAACCATCGATGTATAATTATAATATACATCAATGGCAAAAAATGTTGAACTGTTATTAAAATATATAAAATTGTTTAATATTGCATATTTTTATTATGTATCAGAAGTAGTCGTTTTTATTATTTCTTTCTTTTACCATTTCTTAAATGAAATATTTAAATGGATTAATATTTTTAATCGCTCGTCTCTATCTGCATATAGCCCATACAAATAAGTCAATTTATTGTATTTTATAACTCAACTACAATACAATACATTACGTGTGGGAGTGGCACCGAGAGGGCGTCGAGGAGAATGGAGGGAGATCGAGCTAGCTCTCTACATTCTTGAGGCGGTAGGGTTTGGCAGGTTCCCCACGGGAATTTCTCGACCTCCTCTAACATCAAGCGTCGAAGCGTCATGTTTGTATGCGAAAGCGATCCCATGGCGCCCCACTACGGCGCCGACAATATCTATGGGTTTTAGTTAGGTGTTCGGCCTCCTAGGTTGAATCCTGGCGTAAATTTCCATTCGTTAAAAAAAACGGATATATCAGCAGCAGGTAATACGGTCTGTATTAGGGCCTGTATCATCTCGACCAATATATTGCTTTGTCAATTTTTGGTGTCACAGATTGCAAAAATAAATGTCTGTCAGATAAAGTGGACTTTGATCGAAAAAAAAATCATAAACTTGTGTATCCAACACAAGTTCATTATTATACTTCAGACAGGTTTATTAGCAAACAGAACAGAAACAGGTGAAACAGACTCTACATCTGTGATATTTGCCAAATGAACTTGTTAATTAATTTTTTGATTAATCTGGCTGAACAAATCTGGACGAAACGCACAGAGATATTATCGTCTGAATTTGCACAAGACACTTTTTATCTCGGATAAAAGGTTTGTTTCGCGTGGGCTAGATACTCGTAGTAGGGATCAACATAATTTTTTCCATTGTAGTTTAGAGGTCGAATAAAGACTATAATTAAATAATTCAAAATAATATAAATATAATTCAAATTTAATTAAAATGGCCAGTACTGATGGAATAGGAAACATTTGAGATAACATCAAAATTTTCAAATCAATAGCGATTTATTGTAAAATTTTCGTCTCACGACTTTATTTTTATTTTTAATAATATCGTTTACAAAACCCTATTACGATATCGTATCGGACACTGTAAAAGTATCACATAAAGCCCATTCCGACCCCAAAATTAAACTTAGGTAACTATGAATGCTGAACGAATATCTATAATTAGGGGCATTGATAGAATTCCATTAATATTAAGAGTCTAATGGATATCGGATCGTCAGTCTAATGAGATTAAAATTCGTTCGCTCATTACCCTGAAAGGATCTCGAATTATTTGACGTCGATTTGTTCGATTCTGTAATTACTGTTATGTCACTTTGACCTTTTATTTAAATCCGATTTTTTACTCCTTTTGTAATAAAAATGATCTTTTTTATGTATTTAGGACATTCTTTGTGTTTCCATACTGGCTCTCATATGACAAAAGATTATCTTTTGAATTTTAATTAAAATTGTATATTTGCTTCGCAAGCTCAGTTGACCGCGGTCTGTAAGTGTGCACAGAATGGAACTGATACTGGACAGTCTTGAAAGTTCATCAAGATCAGCAATAGGTACTACAATAATCAAATAAAAAAAATAAAAAATAGGGTATCACTGAAAATGAGTATTGGTTTCTAAAATCCAATTCTCATCTGAATCACACGCCTTTTTGTGGCACAACACATAATTGAAGATATTATTAGCATTTTTTGTTTTTTTTTTATTTTTTTTTTTTAATGAATTCGGGCGCTGCGTCTAGGTCTGACTGTCTTTTCGCCGAGGCCAGTCTGTCGCTGAAAGGATCCTGTTGGATGCAGATCCGGGACCCTTCAATTAAAGCGGCTGAAAGCTCCACAGGGGCTTAGTATGGTATTGCACTCCCATCTAGGACTGCCGACCCGGGCATCCTGGATATCATCCGTAAATGGATTCCCCTGCGACAAAAAAAAAGGTTAGGTTATTCGTCCTACTGGGCGCGTCCCCCAGTGGCAGATAGGGGAACGCCACTCGAATGCCTCGCGAGTGGTAGTAGGGGTCTTCAGACCCTCGCGGACCAAAACCAGCAGCGGTGGGTGCGAAAGCGCAGGGAGGGGGATGACTCGCTCTCCCCTTCCATTAGGTGGCGCGAAAGCGCGGTAGTTTGGGCGTGGACCAGCGATGTGCGGACCCATCAGTGGGGGTTCGCCGTCTGGGGTAGCGGGGCGTCCAGTGGTGGGCGGGACGCGAAAACGCGGTTAGTGTGGGTACGGGAGGTGCAGTCGGTGAGGGCGTGGCGCCGGGAGGGCGCGGAGAATGGGGTGGGGGGGAATTTTCCCTCCATCCGGTGGCAGGAGTGGGCGGTTTCGCTCGCTCGTTCCGTACAAGTGGGCGCGAAAGCACAGTGGTTGGGCGCGGAGGCGCACAAGCCACTGGGCCCCTGGACCAGCTGATGTGTGGACCCAGCTCAGGGGTTTCGCCGTCTGGGGTAGGTCCAGTGGTGCGGCCGGTGAGGGAGTGGTGCCGAAAGGCACGGAGATTTCGATGGTGGGGCCGCTCCTGGTACTTCTCTGAATAAGCAGAGTGGACCAGTCAAGCGGCCCCAATCACATATGGAGGGGCCACCAGGCCAAGCGTCGGGGCGTCACGGTTGTATGCCCGAGCGATCCCGTGGCGCCCCACATTAAAACAATGCTTCGAACAAATCTCGCGCGTGATTCCCTACTGATTGGACCGCTCTAGGCGGTTGCCGCATGTACTTGCATTTTCGATACCTACGCGGGAGTGGAATAGGCCTTATAAAAGTTAAATAAATTGTACACACACACACAACACGTGTATTAAAAAAAAATTAAATAATTCTCATACGGAAAATAAAAAACGAAACATGTTTTCAAGACTCCTTTCATTACATAAATCAAGAATACCGTAGCGTTTATTTAAAAAAGAAAACCCTCCGAATATGATTTACCGCGGGTAGATGTGAAATGTAATATCGCTCGTTCCGCCGTCCTGCCGTGACGTCCCACCGGGACGCACATATGGAAATGAGACAAAAAGTCAATATATTGATAACTCGGAATATACGATTTTTCCTGCTATATGAAACGAGTCAGCTGAATGCTTTAACGATTTCATTTCATAAAAATTAAATTCGATTTGAATGTTCAAAAATATTAAAAAATTGGTTGTCTGTAAAGTCGGTTTACGGACGATAATTTTAAATGATAACGTCATAAGAAAACATTGAAAAAAAAATTGCATACTTTTATGAATTGAATTGAATACAAATACAAAGATACAAAGAATGAGTTAATTCAATTAATTACAATTTTTTTCGATAAATTAACATTTATTTGTACTCGTTAATTCAAATATTTTATTACTTAAATTATACAAATTAATTACAAGTAACAATGTGCTATTAACAATTTATTTACAACTTATATACTTGTGTGATATTTAAGATCCTCCAATCTGCGTTATTGTTTTTCATTTACAAACCGAACGCTTAGCTTTTTTTATTTTTTTATTTTTTGAAAAAAATATTTGTTTAAATTGTTTATGATGTGGCATTAAAAAATATAAACAACCCTAAATTTTCACTCTTCTACCGACAGCCCCTATTTTTTAATAGCGTTATTTAAATTATAAATAAATTTCTACTCTATTATATGTGTCATGTTCTCGCGTGGGTAAGCCATTCAATTTGTTTGTGTTGGCTAGATGGACTCACTGAATGATGAATTCAAAAATTAATGTTGGCTGTTTTGTTATTTTTATAAACCGTCATCGTTCACATCACTCCATTACTCTTTCAGTCATATACCACATCCTCACACACTACAATAAGTTAGTTAATTTTTATTTGACTAGTAAAATATTCACTACAAATAATTTATATGGAAAAACAACGCTTGCCGGGTCAGGTAGTTTATTTATAAAAGTCTAACAGATTATTTATAAAAGACTAACAGATATTAGAAATCAAGTTACAAATCACAGAAGTAGAGTTCAGAGTGGAGACCTCTCCAAGATCTAAAAAGTATTTTAACAATATTTTAAAAAACTTTTTAGTTTTCACAGTTATTATATTCGAAAAAGTTAAATTTATACACATCAAAGAGCTTTTCAAACAAAATGAATCACCACAATTTATTAACATTGTATATAAAACGAAAATACATCAACAATGTCGTATTAATTTCGTTGTTGTAATAACAATTATTTACACAACAATACTTACATTCACTTACATGAAAAATAGTAGCCGATAGGAAACAAGTTTTGACACAAATTGTACATTTTTGCGAATTTATGCAGTCATAATTCAATAAAACACGCCATACTGCGCTCGGATAAATATCGCTACGAAATTTATAAAGTTAAAGAGTATTTTACGTATCTTTCAGAATTAACATAAATTTATTTTAAGTTTTATAAATAAATATTATAACAACATGATATAAAAACCTAGATGATTTGCTCTAAAATAAATATTTATTTCAAAAATAATGTTATAAATTATACCTATTATATACACTCGGTGTCAAAAAAATCGCACCTCTAAAAAATCTACTTCAAACTATTTTATCTACTCCCATGCTTTAAATCTTCTATAAAATATTCTGAAACAGTTACCTTATTGCCAACATTAAAACACCCAATGTCATAATAACCATTACAGCATCCAAACGGATGATATAATGTTGTACTGAATTTTATAATGTTTTTTTTTGAAGTGAAACTTCTTTATCGGGGTTGGAAAGATTTTTTCGTTACGCGCCATCTTGCGTTAC
The DNA here is from genome assembly GCA_036937285.1 of Euphydryas editha. Classification (NCBI taxonomy): domain Eukaryota; kingdom Metazoa; phylum Arthropoda; class Insecta; order Lepidoptera; family Nymphalidae; genus Euphydryas; species Euphydryas editha. The sequence continues at coordinate 1,115,695 of JAUPFZ010000013.1, read as the reverse complement.
GCGCCATCTTGTTCTTGATTATTGCGTATTTCAGTCGTTTTTCAATAAACACATGCGCAAGGAAGATTCCGAGTGGTAGTAGATGAAATCCTATATATATAAATAAATAGTTAAACTAAATAAATCAAATATCAAATTTTGAATGCTACAAAATGTCGCTCTCGCAGGGTTTTGAACTTGCAGCTCTCGAGCGATATACGAAATTCAATTCGCGTTGGCAGCCACTGCGCTAGCAATCTCTAAGATTCTTGAGTGAAATTAAGTATCACTATATAGAAGTTTGCAGTTATTGTATGATGTATTCTATAGTGAGTAAGAGTAGGTAATTCGAATATAAATATGTCCGAACGCAAACACAGGACTCATATAATTACGATCGTATAAAAAGTAAACTGTTTTTATTATAAGTTTCACTTCTTACTAGAGTACGCTAGTACACGCAATTTAATTTTTTTTTTTTTTAATTCCTTCTGCGCAAAGGGTTTACTCAACAGACAGCCACATTCATACTGCTCGATGTGTGGTATCTATATGAATTTCAAAAAAAGAACATTGTCATTCACGTGTGTTTCACTACTAAAAAAAGGAAATTTAGACTAGGCTGTATGGACTATAGTCCTTTGCCTTTCCCTATTACTGATAAATTTTAAAACAACAACAACGTCAAAAAAGTAGGTTATTCGAATCCCCGCCATTTTTCTTCGATATTTTTATTGTTTTGTTGGTATTTACAGCATGGGAGTAGATAAAGTCTTGTATGCAACTGTTGATAATTAGGTATTAAAACACTCATGGGACACTATTATCCCACATATAAACCCACATTCGTGTTTTAATACCCCTTATTATACAACAGTTGCATAAATAACTATTAGACCAACCACTAGCGGCTGTTTTAAGGAACAAAATTGCGTGTGTTTTATACTTATTTTTTGTGCTCTTCCCAATAAAAGAAATAATTAAGTGAATTGTTTTAGTGCTCTCCGTTTCATCGCCTTTCAAATTATATCCAACATTACCCTCATTATTGATGCCAAATAAGGTTTAAAGTTGTTTAAAGTAGATTTTTGGAAAGGTGTCATTTTTTAACGCCGAGTGTATATAATTAGCTTTACTTGTTTTTACCCGCATAATGAACTGAACTAAACTTAATCAGCCTGTAAACGTTCCACTGCTGAACGAAGGGTTCGTCTTCATATACGAGAAGGGTTAGAGCTTAATTTTATGTACATAAAAATAGGCATTTGTTTGTTAGCCGTAGTGATCAACAAGCCTCACACAATGTCTCAATAACGGCCAAAAACTAGCTTTTCCTAAATGCTGGTTGTTGGTAAAAAAGTCATTCCTTTATTGGAATGTTTATTTTAATATACAATAATGTTCCGGGTGTAGTTTAAATCTCTGCCTTTACAGACGTTAAAAAAAACTATTATGCGAAGTTTGTGTAGGAAAACATTATGACATCCATGAATATCTTAATGATGGAAAGGAATGGGGCTGAATAAAACTCAACTAGTCTATCACTATGTCCATCCTTGTCATTATTTCGCCATATACGCCATATACATTCATGATAAACGATGACATTTATATATATATATATATATATATATATATATATATATATATATATATATATATAGCATCAGAAGTGGTTAATAATAATAATAATAAAAAAGTACAGAAACAACAAGAAATTTGTTTACCAAAATTAATTAAATAAAAGCTAAACAAATAAAATCAACACAAAAGAATAATAAAACTAAACAGTGCAAAAAGGAAGATAAAATGGCTCACGTATACCGGGTAGTCAAAATGCGTCTGCTCCGAGCGCTGGCTGGCTAAGAAGTCAGATCACTCAGAGTGCATATCAATATTCGTTTAAACTAAGTAATTCGGTATCTTCAGCGTGGTGCGCAGCCAAGACAAAGACAGAGAGACAAACAAAAATCAAGAAAAAATATTGTTTTTTTTTAATATATATTTTCGATGATCAGAATTGTTAATCTAGAAAGTACCTAGTTATAGATTAATTTAAATTTAGAGGTAGGTATATTTAAATTAAAATATTAATTTATCTTACCAAAGCGATTGCACTTACACGTGACTTTCAACTATGTCTGGTAGGAGTTGAAACATTCAAACTTTCTGACTGCTCGGGAAACAGCTTGAAATTGTTGCTTTAGTAATTGTGTAGTTTAAATTATATGAACTTGCATATATTTCATCATAATTTAAAATAATTTAAAACAGGATGTTGGTGATTACTATCATATAGTATGTAACGGTGGAAAGTCAGAATCAGCGAGTTGAAGTGGCGGTGAACTGGTCATGTGTGTGGTAAGACTGATAATCGCTGGAGCACATGTATCCTGGACTAGACCGCGTCTCTGCAAACGCAGTGTGAGGCGTCCTTCCACTCGCTGGATCTACGCGAGATCGTCGGTGGAAACTGGATGAGCATTGCGGGGAGCTGGGATAATTGGGGCGAACTGGGAGAAGCGTATATCCATCAGTAGACTACGATGGGCTGATGTGATGTAATATACTTTTATAATCATAATTCCGTTAATCAAAATATGATTAAAAATTAATTATACTTATAGATAACTGCTACTTGAGCTGACTTTTATTACAGCCAATCATTCATTTCGATAGTAGAAAGCTTCCGTTGATTTTATTATTTATTTTATAATAATGTATGTAATTCGTTCAATAGATCTCGATCTTTATTGTAAGCAATATATTACGCGTGACATTAAGCGACTGCGTATTGAGGCATTACTAATAAGTTGAACAAATTAAACGTTATACATATCTCGCTATTACGAGTACTGTATCATTTGATATTAATCGACCATATTAAGTACTAAACGTGACGGATTATTTGGTGTCGGAAGCTCAGATTATAATCGAACTCGTGCCTCAACAAGAAAAGAAGTAATGTAAAGAAGCTATTAATTAATATATGTTACTATGATATAGATGAATATTTTAATGATAAACAATAACATCACCTATTATTTATAAAAGTAATATAAATAATTATATTTACCTAACAAAGCGCTTCTTCTCTACCTAAATATTTCGTACCCCTGCGGGGTCCATAATTATCTTTTGTATTTTATAAATAATACAATATATTATGGTTGTGAAATAAATGAATAAATAAATAGATGATCGTTGGTTGATTCCGTCCATATAAATTTATATTTTGAATCATATTTCTAATTAAATTAGTTTTACGTCTTTAGTACCTACTATCCTGGCCTGTGATATGAGGATATAATATAGGTTTCTATAGCTCTAAGTGTAGACACTTTTATTATTACCAAGTATTCCAGCCAACCACACAGATCATGGGGGAGGCCTACATTCAGTAGTAGACATTCAACGGCTGGTGTAGTAGTAGCAGTAGTAGCATTAGACTTATTAAACCAAGTTCTAATTATAATTAACTAAATTGAAACAGCGTGAAAACGTCCCACTTCTGGGCAAACGATTTCTCTTAATGTTCATTCACAACGAGTTAGACTGATGGCTTTGTGTCCTATAAGGCACAGTGGAAAAAACAACTAGGATATCACTAGGATTTATAGGATACTAGCGGCCCGCCCCGGCTTCGCACGGGTATTTAACTAAAATTTTAAAAATTATAAAAATAAATTTAATTTATACTTTAGCCTCAACAACACGTGGTAATTATGCTGTTAAAATTTAGCTTATATGACACGTTCGTAGATTTACCATAGCAGCGTCATCTATTGATTACTTACTCAACCCAGTCGAAAGGTATCGACATCTGTTAGAATCATTTGGAGTTAACAGATAATTGTGACTGTCAAATAATAACAGACAAATAATTAGCAATAAATTAAAATTGCGACTATAATTTGAGATTTAAACTATCCTATCTCTCAAGTTGGATCGAACTGCACATGGTGTGCGAATTATATTATAATCGGTTAAGTGGTTTAGGAGTCCATTGAGGACAAACATTGTGACACGAGATTTATATATATTTTATGCTGCTAAAATTTAGCTTATATGACACGTTCGTAGATTTACCATAGCAGCGCCATCTATTGATTACTTACTCAACCCAGTCGAAAGGTATCGACATCTGTTAGAATCATTTGGAGTTAACAGATAATTGTGACTGTCAAATAATAACAGACAAATAATTAGCAATAAATTAAAATTGCGACTATAATTTGAGATTTAAACTATCCTATCTCTCAAGTTGGATCGAACTGCACATGGTGTGCGAATTTTATTATAATCGGTTAAGTGGTTTAGGAGTCCATTGAGGACAAACATTGTGACACGAGATTTATATATATTAGAAGATTACAACTAAGGATTATAGTGTTGTGTGTTTCCACGTTCTCCGGTTTTGTGTTGTGACACACGATTATATCCAAATTGATTTCATCCAACTAGGGGCCGTTGAGTTTTAGGCGTTTGATTATTATTTTTGATGTGAATCTAGAAAAACAAAATTAACTGACACCCAGTCAAACAAATGTCAGATCTAATTGAATTTTGTATTTCACTGTATGCGAAATATTGCTATTGTTCTACAATGATCCATCAAACAGCGATAGACAACATCACCCCTAATAATCCATATAATTGCATCTTTATTGCGCCATTATGTCTATTAAATAGCCTATAATAATCATTTTTAAATTGAATCCTCGCATAAATATATTTATTAATTAAATCTTACTAGAACAATTTGAAGTGACTAGTTTGTAGTGACACCCCACGTCCATTAAAATACTATTTACTGATCAACAATATTGTTAATTTAGTACGATTACTAATTTTTAGTAAAATCTTAAGGTAAATCTCCTTCGTAAATTACTAATAGTAAAGGTTGTCTGAAATAGATTTCTATTAACTATTGTTATATATATATTTTGCTGTGTTTCGGAAAGAAGGGCAAGACAGGCAGTGTAATTACTGGCACCGAGACTTAACATCATATGTCTCAGGATAGGCAACACATAAATGAGTTGGCTGGGCTAGTTCCAGGTAAACTAGTTTATGTTCATGGGCGACGTCGACCACTTACCATCAGGTGGCACGTCTGCCAGTTTGCCTATTCAACTAACACATAAAAAAAAAAAAAAAAAAAAAAAAAAAAAAAAAAAAAAAACTATAACACCGCCTTTACATACATCGATTTCTTTTTTAAATTTTCTAATTATATATTGTTTATCTATGCAGTAAATATTAAATAAATAAATAATAATTATGTAAAATATTATATTTAAGACTACTGGAATATCTCTAAAATGTTATATCCCTAACAATATACAAAACTATGATAATAAAATGATACGAGGCACTAAGTTAACAAGACCGATAACAAACGTTTCCTTGGATATATTAATTTCCATAATTCATTTGGTATCATCCATAATGCATTCCCATTTCATCTGGCTATTCGGTTATCCACTTTTATACGTTAGGGCTTGCATACTATCGTTTTTACCCGGACAAGTCCCATTTAAGCTACAATCAATTTGTTTGTGGCTTTTAAACTGAGGATTATACATTGCAATTTATTGTAAGTTAATCTTAAAATAAGAACATACGTCATAGTAGACATTTTTAATGAGAACAATTATAATATTTTATCCACATTGTATGTACTCTTAAAATTTACATCAGCTATACTTTTAAGAACATATTTATCATATAAAACTTCATCAGATAAAATTAAATATTACAAAAACATTTAAATTTTATCTATAATACACTTTCCTCTACTGTAAAAATGTCTATATAATATAATGTGTGTTCCAGTGATGACATACGGTTCTAAGACGTGGTCTCTGAGTATGGGCCTTTTAAACAAGCTCCAAGTCGCAAAGCGAGCAATGGAGGGGGCTATGTTTGGTATTTCTAGGCAAGATCGAATCAGAAATGATAAGATCCGCAGAAGAACGAAGGTTGCTGAAATATCCCAACGCACATAGCAAAAAAGTAAAACTGACGGCCGATGGAGCAGAAAGGTTCTTGAGTGGAGACCACGTACCGGCAAGACCAACGTCGAACGGCCGTCCGCAAGATGGACAACTTGAGGAGAGTTGACTCGAGGAGGCGTTCGAAGCGCCTATTTGGGAGGCCTGCTTTCAGCAGTAGACATCCAATGGCTGATATGATGATGATGATGATAAAAATGATTTAAATTTTGATAATAATAAACATTTCTCTTTAAAATATCTCAAGCTGTATTTAATTCTATTTAGAAATTTAAAATACATCAACATGAAAAATAATTAATACACGACTATATTATTTTGCTTCTTAACATTATTAATACATTTTTGTAATTTTTTTCCTGTCCTATTTCAAGCCCGACTGTCACCCTAGTATGTATGGATGACAGAGGAACGAGAACCAATGAATGAATTTTAGGAGTAATTTTATTGAAATCTTGACATAAAAGAAAGGATGAAATCTTTGAGTTTTGTCCGTTATTAACATACAATAATTGAATTTTAGGACGATATTTTTTATCTCTTATGACAAATAATACACGTAGTGAAACGAGTTGAGAAAAGGGTCGTCGAAATTAACTTAACTGAACTTAAACAGGATGTTAATTTTTTTTTATCTAATCCTACTGCTCTGAAAGAAGTGGCATTTGCCTTTCAAAAAAGCATTACTCGTTCTCGAAGTACAGAAAATTATGATTGAATTATTTTTCAGTCTATATATATATATACGTGTTTCGTTCTGTGTGTTTTCAGACCCCCGACACAGGACTTTTATCCCTGTTGAGAGTAAGTGAAGCGTTTATTTATTTATTGAATTTATTAAACTAATAATGTATTCATATACTAACATATTTTCTAATACTAACATATTTGACATTCCGGTGCTGGGGAAAATACTGGAGAAGATGCTTGTCGCCAGGTTACAGTACCATCTTGCGCCCAAGCTTAGTACTCGCCAGTTTGGCGTTATGCCCCAGAGAAGGACCGAGGACACCTCTATAACCTGGTGAAACATATCAGACACAATCTGGATAGAAGGAGGATTGTTGTTCTGGTTTCACTGGATATAGAGGGCGCCTTCGACAACGCTTGGTGGCCTAAGATTAAAGTCAGGCTGGCTGAGGAAAAGTACCCCATTAACATCCGGAGGCTCTTGGGCAGCTACCTGAGCGACAGCGTGCTAGGATTTAAGTCTAAATCTTTGTAATCAATTAAAAAACGACCAAACGTTAAACTGCATTAACTCAGTACGTTGGTAACTTGAGCGGAGGAGAGAGGAGGCCGCCGACGTGGCCTCCATCCGCGGGCGACGAATGGGGGTGCGTAGGAGGCGCTACTTAATGCGCCTCCAGTAACGCTCTTGTGGCCGTGTCGGGCCAGGATGGGAACCCGGTCCTGCTAGACACGACGTCGTCGGGACTGTTCAGAGGAAAGCCGGACAGTCCCCATGTAGGAGAAGTCTGGCCTTTTTGCCGAGGCCAGCCTGTCGCTGGAGGGATCCTGTTGCCTGCAGATCCGGGACCTTCCAATTAAAGCGGCTGAAGGCTCCCGCAGGGGTTTAGTACGGTATTGCACTCCCAAAGTGTCGAGTCCGACATCTCTAGGTCTAGGATTGCCGACCCGGGCGTCCTGGATATCATCCGTAAACGGATTCCCCTGCGAAACAAAAAAAAAATTAAAAAAAGTACATTGGTAACTCACCGAGTGTTACTAAATCGGTAAAATTATTGATTTTCACAGAAATAATTTATCTCTCCTATCAACAGTGTTTACTTATCAGTTTTAAGTTTTTAAACAAAAGCATGTGAAGCCTCTTCTAAATAATGTACTTTGAAGACTTATATTTTGTTGAAGAATTACTAAAAAAATGTAGTAATCATATTTCCTATTAAATTATTCTCAGGCGCTCAATTTTCCTACGCAAAAATATGAATTACGTTTCGAACAATTTTTATTAAGAGATTTTTATTATTATATAATTTTAACAGAAAACTTAAAACTAAGAAAATGAAATCAAGTTTTTAGTTACAATTTAGTTCTAAGAAAAATTTAATGGACTATAATAAATATATTGACTTTTTATTTAATAGCAACTTTCTTCAAAGTAACCTAATTGATATAATTTGAATGAAACAAGATTTACCATTATACGAACTAAATTTTATCTTGTCTATATCTTTTTTTGTCGCAGAGGAATCGATTTACGGATGATATCCAGGACGTCCGGGTCGGCAGTTCTAGACTTATGTCGGACTCGGCACTTTGGGAGTGCAATACCGTACTAAGCACCTGCGGGAGCCTTCAGTCGCTTTAATTGAAGGGTCCCGGAGCAACAGGATCCCTCCAGTGACAGACTGACCTCAGCGAAAAGGCCAGACTTCTGCTAAATAGAGACTGTCCGGCTCACCTCTGAACAGTCCCGACGACGCTGTGACTAGCAGGACCGGGTTCCCATCCCGGTCCGACACGGGCACAGGGGTGAACATGTCTATATCTAAAACCTTATGATCTATTTTGAAAATGTCGTTATTCGTCACTAAGCTGCCCTAACAGCCTGTAAAGGTCACACACACAAGCAATTGCCTTCTTTTTTATACGGAATAAGGGTTGGAATTAAATCCGTCACAATTCTCTGCAATTTCAGGCACGTTGAGAATTCCAGCAAGGATAAAGATAGCTGTCAGTCCTGTTTCTTGTCACCTGACAGTCTCCATACATTTCTATGTACTAGACTACATACTACATAGGGGTCTTTGCCCAACAATGGGCTATTTAAAGAATATGTCAGTTTAGGTCTGAATTGAACTAAATCAGCCTTAATAATAATAACTGTCCCATTGCTGAGCAACCGATCTTCTCCATATAGGAGAAAAGTTGGAGCTAATTCCACCACGCTGCTTCACTCAGTAATTTTCCCTTTCATGAGTAACGATCGCTATCAGGTGTCTATGATAACAAACGGGACCGACGGCTTTACGTGCTCTCCGAGGCATGGTGGGGAGAAACACAAGGACATGCACCCAGACCGGAAACAAATATTTGTGCAAATACATCTACATACATCTGCCAGCGACGTCAACGTTTAGGAGAGTACTTGTACCATTACAGCACAACGGTTGTCAGTCAGTCAATTCAGTTTAGATCCATCTATAACCCAAACGGTATACTCTTTGTATGTATGCAACTGGAGCAGTTCGCAGTCCTGCCGTAGACAGGTCGCTGGCACAAAGCGGGTCTTTGTTGCGTCAATTTTTGCTGTCACCGTGTCACGCTTCTTTGTGAGTCAATAGGTGCCCCTAATTTTGATAAATAAGGTAAAACCGAGAAATATTTTAGAGCTAGCTTCTGGATCGTTTCTAATTTTTAAGGCTAGTAAAGATTGTTCTTAATTATGTAAATTTTTTACAGAATATATAACTTACTTTTATCATCAAATTAATTTGAATCACAAGCTTACCACGTGATAACTCATCATCTCATATTTACATGTATGTATAAACATTAAACATACATAAAGAAATTTACAGTAAAATTACCAATTTAAATTATAACTGATATCACGGTCCGTATCAGTCGTTATCATTCTAACTCTTTCTGTCTCCTATATAAAATAGCTTACCGAAGGATGACGCAATTTAAGTCATTTATTTATGCGTTTATATATTAATCGATATTATATCGCCTTAAATGTCGGATATTAAAACAAATAACATTACAGGAGAGCGATGCAAAGTGTAAATTGCATGCGTCTTTTTACATATTTTTTTTAAATACCGACATTTATAAATTAGGAACGTTTTATGAAATCAATCAAAAAAAAATCGATTTTGCAGTTTCGACGATATTAATAGTCACTAGCGATATAGGTACTTCTGATATATAAAAGGAAGAACCTCGAAAATATTTATAATTTAACTAGCACGATAGAACGTATCTGTTCCGATAAAATAGAAAACAAATCAATGTATAGTAAGTATGAGAAAAAAAAATTCTCAAACGTATTTGGCTGTGCTCGTTTATTTATTACCTAGCTTTAGGAAACGGCCGAAGCGAACTTCCGTTTCCCTAACGATGTTTGTCTCTCGAAATAGTTCTATTTTAGTATGGAAAGTTTTTTTTTTTCGTAAATAATATATGTATTGCGTTAATTGAAGCTTGAATTATATTCTTAGTTATGATGTACTTCGAATGTTTCAATATAGTCGACTAGTGTGGCGATAAAAATCCTATTTTTAAATTGATACCATAGCATAGTCGGATCGCGGAGCAGGAAGAATTTTGTACATTGACCTTTTACTACCTGTTTCTGTCACTCCCGCGTCCGCCCGTATATATATTGCGTCCTGCTCGTACAATAATTGTACGCTCCGCGATCCGACTATACTAGTTCACACTCTCTCTAAATTTATATACCTTGTTCAAATTTTCAATCGTTAATAAAATACTTTTTATTCATCCACTAAAGCTCAACTATATTTTTTTAAAGTTGTAGTGGACACTTGATCTTAATACAGTTTATTCAAATATTAATTTATTAATTAATTAATCTTAGATTTATATGGGAAAAAATTTTATCTGTTGACCTAAGTTGCAATTGAATTTTATATTTTTATATTACTTGTTATTAATTCATACATTATAATAGTATAATGTACGATACGATACAATACTGCTACGATAGCGTAGCATCAATTGACTGGTCCGTTGGTGCAGTTAGCAGTGACTCCGCTATCCACTCCAGGGTTGTGGGTTCAATTCCCGACCCAAGAATACAATAGTACATACTATTATGGATGTACTTTTTGTATATGTATACATTTTTTATATATATTTTTATTTGGAAAACAAACAGTATTTAAAGCACAAAAAATATGGTACATATCAACAAATTCAATGACCAGTAAGGTTTTCACAAGTTAACCAACCATTCTTGAGCAGATACATATTTTACATGTAATATATATATATATATATATATATATATATATATATATATATATATATATATATATATATACGCTACGTCGTACGTACGCTATACGTCGGATAGCTCTATCAGCAACTGGTGAAAGAGGCAAAGAGGGTAATATTATATATATAATAAGTCACAATTAACAACACACATTAACAACAAACTTATGGTGTGATTCCGTCACAACCATCGAATCACAATGTTGTCTTGTAATCTTGTAATCTTGTAAGGCACGGGCTTGTTTCCGCAACTCGACGTCACTGTGCGCCTATTTTGCGTGTGGGAGTGGGCAGCTAGTCTTGCCACCCTAACTCCTGTAAGAAATTTATCAAACCTCTGGTGTCACCAATGACTTCGGAGAGAGTCCTCGGTGACCCCAGATGTCTGGCCCGGTAGGTGGTCACGCCCGTGCACTCCAGAATAATGTGGGCGGCCGTCTCCTCTGCCTCCAGGCAGGCTCTGCACAGGGGGCTGTCAGTAACACCTACATTAAACAGATGTTTATTGAATGGGCCGTGGCCCGTAATAATATGAGTAATTTTGCGTAAATGTGGGCGAGTGAGATTCATTAACTTACGAGATAGTCTCCGATCTATGTGTGGGAGAGCTTGTTTCGCCTGTCTACATCCACTCACCTCCATCCAGTATTTGTTATGTAGCTCTTTCGTGTGTTGTCGAATGACTGATGTAGGCCATGCTGTAGGAAGGGGGACAATTGGTTCTGGTCCAATCGCAGCCATCTCCGAACCTCTTCTGGCCATTTCATCAGCGGCATCGTTACCACGGGAGCCACTGTGACCTTTGATCCACTGAAGAGTTACGTTATTGTTGTTATTACATACCTCCATCACGGATTGGTGACAGTTGTAGATAAGTCTTGAGGTGATAGAGTGACTTTGAAGAGCTTGTAGTACTGATCTGCTGTCCGAGAGGATTCGGATGGAGTAGTTCTTTACCTTTCGAACAAGAGTAGCTGAGGCCGCTGCTATGATACCCATACATTCCGCCTGATAGACGGTGTTGTGAGCACCCAGAGGGGCGGCTATTTGTATGTTGAGATCTTCGGAGAATACACCGTATCCTGTACCTGATCCAGTCTTAGAGCCATCAGTAAAGATCCTTACGTCCTTTGTGTTCAGGGCTTCGTTTGGATCTTCATGAAGCTGTATTTTATATTTTTTGTCGAAAACAAATTGCTTTGGAAGTTTGTCGCTTACCGCCAGCAGCATTGGTTCTTTTTCCATCACCTCATTTAGAACCTCCGCTTGGGGGGACAAATCTCCTTTCCAAAGATGAAGTGTCTTTAACCTTACCGCTGTAGAAGCTGCCTCCTGCCTTATGAATAGGTGGAGGGCTGGGAGATTCAGCATAACTTCTAACGCTGCAGTTGGTGTCGTCCTCATGGCTCCTGTGATAGCTAAACATGCTAATCGCTGGAAGCTCTGTAGTTTGTTACGTGCCGTTATGAGTTTGGTGCGAGGCCACCATACAACAGCTCCGTAGCATATTATGGGCCGTATCACTGCTGTGTAGAGTCATAGAACGATTTTTGGGGAGAGGCCCCACGTCTTACCTATCACTCTACGGCACTGCCAGAAGGATATGGTGGCTGTACTTAGTTTCGCATCTAGATGCGCGCCCCAGTTGAGCTTGCTGTCGAGTATCACTCCTAAATACTTTACCTCGTTAGCCAGCTGGAGCTCAGTATTGAACAGCTTGGGCAGCTTGTAATTTCCAAAGATTCTATTGTTCGTAAACATTACCAGTTCAGTTTTTGCAGGATTCACTGATAAGCCGTTGTCTCCGCACCATTTCTCCACGATTCTCAATGCTGCGTTCGTAACTTCACATATAGTATTTACAAACTTTCCGCGTATCAGGATCGCGAGATCGTCTGCGTAACCTACCGTGTAGTAGCGATGGTCATTGAGGGCAGTAATGAGGTCATTGACCACCATATTGTCGTATTATCACAATGTTGTCGCAACAAATAAAATTATTTCAGCTCATTGTAATTCTGATAAATAATATTACCCTCATTGCCTCTTTCACCAGTTGCTGATAGAGCTATCCGACGTATAGCGGTATATAGCGGTATTTCGACTGGCCCGTGGCGCAGTTAACAGTGGCCCTGTTTTCTGCTCCAGGGTTATGGGTTCGATTCCCGCCCCGAGTCTGGGTGTAATATGCATTTATTTATGTATGTATTATTTATATGTATATTTATTTTAAAAAAATGTATTATATTCAACTGTTACCTAAAACACAGGCATTAAGTTGCCTACCTTAGGGACAGTCGACCGTGTGTGTATGTTAAACATATTTATTTATTTATTTATTTGTCCATCAGATAGAAGCTTGTGATTTTTTTTCACCATCAAATTCCGTCTTATCTGTCAGATATTTCTATTCGCAACCTATGGATCCAAAAGTTGTAATCTGTTAGTTAAGGTAAAAAAGGCCCTAAGGGCTGTTATATCTCCTGCTGATAAAGACTATCAGTAACTTTTGTGCTAGATTAACTTTATCAGTAGTTACTGATAAAGTTAATCTGATACTGGTGAAACAGGCCTTATGAATACTGAATAGATTTTGTTCTTTTCACAATTTCAATCGTGTACCAGTGATCATTAAGTGACGTTTATTATGCGAGTTTTCGCGATATATTTTAATTTCAATGATTCGCCACCGAACATTTTAACATCGTTTTTGCTAATCCTGTCAAAAACCATTAAAAAGTTAACAATTTGCCATTGTGACATGATTCTATCTGATAGTAGAATATAAGAAGAGAATATAAAAAGGATCCAATTAATGCTAACGACGAACCTAATAGCTGCATTCGGTAGATTATAAAACTCGTATTTACATCACTAATCGAATTCCCGACTTTCAAATAAATGATGGTAGAGAGATTTAGTTCGGCCCACGTTCGCCTCTTATTTGTCAAGCCGCCACTCTCTGAATTGTAAATGCAAACATTTTTCAGGTCTGGAATGGGGGCGACGAAATGCACGGCCTTGGATAATATTGCAATATTTTAGACGATTTCGAGTGGAGTTTTAGGTATGTAATGGAAGAGGGTATGAATTTCAATGTAGGTCTTATATTTATTTATTTATTCATAAGGTTCGCTAGCGAGTTAAAGTTTTTTTTTAATCATATATAACAATTTAAATGTAAACTTGACAGGTCCGTTGGCGTAGTTGGCCTTGGCAGTAACTTTGCCTTCTGCTCCAGCGTTGTGGATTCGATTCCTGCCCCGAGCCTGAGTGTAATATGTATTTATTTCTATATGTATTATTTGTATGCATATTTATTAAAAAATGTGTATCAGTCGCTTGTGTGTGTGTTAAACATATTTATTTAAATACTCGCAAACTATAAAATGTTTTAATTCCAACACCACATTCGCCTAGAGTCTAGACTCTTTGTGAATTCGGAAAATGTGATATAATATTGTTCACAATTGTAAATAAATTATAATAAATCTCAAATAAAAACAATAATAATCAATCAAATTATTTTTTTAAACAGACGAATTTTCCAGTTATACCTATGCATAGATATATATTATAGTATAAATAAACAAAAATATAAATTAATTAACATGAACAATAAGAAATCTCACAACATTTTTCCTCGCCAATCAGGATTCTTATTTCTTTTCTGATACGAAATAGATACTTCATTAAGAGAAGAAAAAAAAAAGTACGAAAGAAACGTTGTTTACCCAATTTAACGAAGCTACACTAAATTATCAGGTACGAGTCCATAAAACAAAAGTGATTTACAAGAAAACACTTTCACAGCGATGTCTGAAATCAGTGTTTTGATTAAAAGTTGTGATCGAGTCACTTTTTATATCAAAAGTTTTCAACTATTTATTGAGAAAGAAAAGTTAAAATAGCTCCAAGACAGTATAGCTGCATTGAACACTTCATTAATACAGACACGTAGAGACATGTTAGGGCATGCTCGTAGTATTTAAAAAGGTAGGTATTCTCACGTTAATACTTATCAACTATATCACTCACGGTTAACTTAATAATCGTATTTATATTTAGTATATTTTAAATGTTTTTCTATGATCATATGCGCCATTACTGTCCGACAAGCTAGCCAGCAGCCGTTAATAATTTCATATTGGATATTAAAAGAAAAAAATTAAAAGCATTCATAAATCACTTTCACAAAAGTTAATACATAAAAAAGAAACCCGAGTCGGATTTTTAAAAGTTTGATATAGTACGTACATGATTTATACTACAATTAAATATTTGTAAATATTATTTAATAATTATATATTATTTATAAATATATTTATACTATAATAATTGGTTATGTAGGCTTTTCATTGTAAATATCTATGTATAATACTGTAAAATTTTAATATTTTATAATTGTTTTTCACCATATTTAAGATCGCTTATTTTAAACTATCCCTTTGTTTTAATTCTCTATGTTTTTCGGTTTGTAATGCTTTTGAAGATATATTCGAATAAAACAATTATACCTTCTCTTAAATCTATTATATGATATATTTGACTAGCCCATTGGCACAATTAGCGGTGACCCTGCCTTCTGCTTCAGAGTAGGTACTTAAGTTAGGTAGTAATAAATATACAAGCATGTATATTTATTCCAAAACAAATGTTAGTTAAGTGTTAAAACACAGACATTAAGTTGCCTACCTTAGGAACAGACTAACGTGTGTTAAACATATTTTATTTATTTATACTAAATTTACTTTTATATCTATATACTATTTGTATTATTATTATTATAATGCCTTCACTCCACCCGTTCAATATAAAAATATATATAATATAATACATTACTTATATAAGGCATACAATAAATTTACATAAACTTACATAGATAAATATAAGCAGGTGGAGGATTACGCCCCGGCAGGGAGATCAAACGGCCGGGGGTGAGTATTGTAGGCTGAGAAATCGGCGAACAATCCTAGCCGAGTCGAGCAATACCGCCTTTTGAAACCTGGCTGCGAGCAAAAATATCACGGATACCCAGCTGCCTCAGATGGTGAGCGAGGCTAACCGGGATCAAACCATTGGCAGATATCACGATAGGGATGGTTTCAGTGTTCAGTCTATGATATGTAATACATATTTGATCTAATCTAATAAATAAATAATAAATAAAATAATATTTTCATCGATTTGAAAACAATATTTTCCGAATACTTCTCAACCAACACACGTGTGAAATCTTGGGCGATCCAATCTGGATGGAATTAAGAGTAAGGAATTTATTACGTGTACTATTTATTAAGATGAGGCCACGAAAACTGTGAAAAAAATTATCAATGTTAAGACAACTATGCAAATTTGACACAGTGGTTACAGCAACAGGCTCATGAGCTAGCTGATGGCAAATGTAGGCAATACAGGTGTTTATCGCTTGTGTTTTGTTTGTTACCCCAAATGATTTTCATTCAAATGGTGGCCGTTGAGTGTGAGACGTTGATTTAATTATTTAAAATATTTTTAAACTAAACAAAAGACACACCAGTAGTAGATAGGCAGCCAAATGTTTTATTGTTTCTGTTAGTCTTTAAAATTTTCATTTATTTTTGTTAATACAAATACATATTTCAGAATATGAATGATTTAGTCACATGATCTAATTGCCCGATTTCTTTCCTTTTGTGCTAGAATGCAAGTTCTTTTTTTTTTTTGACGTCTTATAAATCGATGAACACCGGCTGCACTCACGAAAAAGCAGGACTCATTTTCAGGTTCCGAGAGCGAGAGCGTGGAACGAGCGATACAGAGGCACGATCGGCCTAAGCGTTCGGCTTAGGACGCATCTATCTCTCCTCCACTCCATCGGCAGATGCGTCCGAGTAGAAGAGAAAATATATTTGAATTATCGAGTGCAAATAAATAATATTAATTTATCGAAAAAAAAATGTAATTTTCAATTAACTCCTTCTTTGTATCATAAAAAATAATGATAATTCAGTCAATGTTTTCTTATAACTTTATCACGTAAAATTATCGTCCGTAAAGCGACTTTACAGACAACCATTTTATGTTTTTGAGACCGCGAATGAACTTGCCTTTTCTTTATTTATAACAATTATTTTTTTTAGGTGTAATATATTTATACTTAATAGTTAGAAATCTATATAGTTTATTAATGCTCGTCACAGGCTAATATACACAACACTGTTACTCACCAAAACGACATTATAATTAGAAATTCAAATTAAATCGACAATAATCTAATATTAACGCGGCTTTTCTAAGATTTTATCCCGGTAACGGAATCATTGTCATATTTTGAGGCAGACAAGCTTAGAAATGCAACGAAACGCAATTTTAATGGCCACATCGTAGACTCAAGAACAAAGGCACCAGCCTTATTGTACGCGATACGCACAATTAATCTCAGAGTCTTTGGGGCACTATATTTACGTCAAGATGGGGCACGTGGAACTGCTTAATGTGCCCTGATTATAATTACCGGATGAGGTAAATTCTAGTTCGTTTTATTGATATTTACTAGGTACATATACACATATATTTCATTTCAATAATGTTATATGATGACGACTAATGAAAAGTTTTGCTGATATAGTTTGATAGTTATCTGATATATAAGAGCGTCCGACTTGTAAAGAGGAATTTAATTTTAATGTGTAAGGATATAGTTAACAAGTCATAAGCATCTGAAATCGAATCATCTGGTCTTTAATAAGAAACCTTCCCTATTAAGAACAGTTCCACGCACACGTCTCAAACAGAGGTGAAATTGTCGTGAAGAACATTTTTCATTTTGTCTCCCTTTTTATAATATCCAAGATACAATTTAAAGTAGACATTCACGTTTAGACGTTCGCGTCATTACGAGAAGTTGATCGTGAATATGAGTTAATTGATGGAGACTGGTAATTGCTGAGCCGAGTTTATTGAGTTAATAGAATTTATTTTCTTTTTACTTTCAGATCTTACTTTTTTTAAATAAAGTATTAAGCATATAAAGATACAATTTATGTTAGAAATGTATTCTCCTCTAATTGGTAGAATCAGTCTGTAAGCATCCCACTGCTGGACAAAGGACTCCTATCTATGTAGGAGAAACAAAAAATGGGTGTCTGTAAAGTCGGTTTACGGACAATAATTTTACGTGATAACGTCATAAGAAAACATTGAAATAAATTGCATACTTTTATGAATTGAATTGAATTATTATCACTGAGTTATCATTATTTTATATAATACAAAGAATGAGTTGATTCAAATAATTACAATTTTTTTCCAAAAATTATCATTATTTGTACTCGTTAATTCAAATATTTTATTACTTAAATTATACAGATTAATTACAAGTAACAATGTGCTATTAACAATTTATTTACAACTTATATACTTGTATGATATTTAAGATCCTCTAATCTAAGGGTTATTGTTTTTCATTTACAAGCCGAACGCTTAGGCCAATCATGCCTCTCTATCGCTTGTTTCGCATTCTCGCTCGCGACACGTGACACTTCTTCGTCCGTGCAGCCGGCATTCATCGATTTACAAGACGTTATCACGTGAAAAATAAAAAACTGAAATGTAGCCACAAGTCATGTTCTACAAATGTGTGCTATGTACATTGGTTGAAGGCTCAAATAAATAAATAAACAGAAAACATGGATCCTAAAATCTTATGATTGGTGTTGTGTGGCGTGGGCTCTGCGAAAAACCACTGTGGAAACACGGCATTCGAATGGAACAAACACACTGTAGAAACATTGTGGAACCTACATCGTTAACACTGTGTTTTCACCGTGAGGTCAGGACCGCGTGTCAACACCCCTGTGTTTTTTATTTAGTCTCTAATTATTTTAATTAGAATCAAACACTATCAAAGAACCCGAACTCGGTAAATGAGGTACGTGCTACCACCGCCACATCAGCCGTTAGATGTCCACTGCTGAACGTAAGCCTCCCGCATCATCTCTAGGAGGGTTTGCCAATTGGAATTGTTTTCTTTATTATAATTCTCTCATCACTACTACCGTTAACTAACATCGACTAGGTCATACTTAATAGTTGTTAAATAAGAAGTTTTATTTCTTTTTTCTTTTTTTTTTTCAAAATAAATTAGTTTTAAATTAATTTTGGTTCCTTTTCGACCTTCCGTGTGTAGCTAACTTAACTAGCTCTATAATAAGTTAACACCGTATTACTTATCTAAGAACCATTAACGATGGATCTTAATCTATTTCAGAATATTTTCAAAATCGAAGAACAGTTTCTTTCGGACATAAACGGTGACAATCATTTGCCCACACCAACATACCTCGCTTTCACCCACTACACGATCACAACGTAATTAAATATAAGAGATAATATAAGAATAATAATGTAAGAGAACAGAATGTAATTAAAGTATAATTACAGAGTAAGTAAAAATACTGCTTTTTAATACGTAAGTACAAAATGAAAACTATAAACAAAAACGCAAAGATGGTAAAAATGTCAGAACTAATTGCTTCAGTAGATATTATTCTTTAAATCATAAGCTTTGTAGGATATATGGTCACGTCACGTTATCAAAACAGATTAAACGGACAAATATTCCGTCTGTCGTAACGTGAATGGCATAAAACTGGCCGACTGTAACAATCCTATAAAAAATAAAAAGGTTTTTGTCTGCGTTATTATTACTCTGTCATCTTCAGCGGAAGGGAGCATTATTTATTTACGTGCAATGATTTATTGTAACACCTTTACATAACCTCTTCGAAGCGATGTTTTTAAAGAAGATAAAATCGGATAAAGATTAGAGAAAACTCTTTAAAACATTAATGATAAAATTTGTAATAGATAGATAATTACTGTATCAGCCTGTAAACAACTCACTGCTGAGCGAATGCCTCTTCTCTATATAGAAGAAGAGTTGGAGCTTAATCCACCACACTGCTACACTGCGCCTTGGCGGATAATTTCCCTACCATGGAATATAAAGTCCCTATATGAACTATTACTCAGATTGAACTCAACCCTTCTCCTATATGGAGAATATGCCTTTGTCTGGCAATGGGTCATTTACAGGCTGTTTTATTTCCACTCAGGACGCCATCGGATGATTATTATGTCGTATTATATGTATGAAGCTATTGAATGACAGCAAATTTACCATTGTGACACGATTGTAATAAGTAATGCATTGAAGTTGTTTATTTATAATTTATAATTGTGATGACAAAAGTATAATAATTATAATAATTTTATGTCTTTGTTTTTTATCACTATAAATCTATACAAATATTATAAAGTTGGAGAGTTTATTTGTTTGGTTGTTCGTTTGTTTAAACGCGCTAATCTTAGGAACTACTAGTTCGAATTGAAAAATTATGTTTGTGTTGGATAGGCCATCTACTGAGGAAGGCTATAGGCCTTATATATTACATCACGCTACAACCAAGAGGGCCTGAACAATAATAATATATGTTACAAAAACGGGACAAAATTTTCGTTTTTGAGAGCTTCCGTTGCGTGCGTTGCGTAAACGATTAAAGTTACTAAAAAAATATTGTATGTAAACAAAGTACTCATCAATTCAAGATTGTTACGAAACCCTCTACGTTACGAATTGCCGACCGGAGTTTGCTACGAAACGTTCCCACGACATGAATTGCTAACCGGAGCTTGTGACGAAACGTTCCCACCTGGATATTGCGCCGTGTGAAAACTACCCAACACGAAGAATGCCACACAACGCGACGCCCTAACTGAACGATGCTTCTTTAGTTTTATGTCACTCTTGTTTTTAACATCGAACAACTGTCACGTCTCATTAGTTGTAATTTTATAATAATAAATTTAATTTTATATTAAACTTTTAATTTTTTTGCAAACTTCGGCTGTTATAATTAGCTTTTATAATTAGATTCCTATCGTCTGTTCCAAAATAATAATCTTGTTTATTTACCCTTTGAATTATTTAAAACTTTTAAATAACATATTTACTAAAATATACATAATATAAATATTTTCATTTGAAAATCAATTGTTAAGTAACTTTAACAAAGAGTCGTAGCAATTATATTATTATTACAATTCACTCGATTTTCTGACCGAAGTACAGTCAATACCACAAAAACGCGTCCGAAATCAATATTATATTTGTTTTCGATAATAAGTATTTTACATATGCTGACATGTATAGTGAAAATATTTGTCCGTTTCCTTGCTTGTCGAAAATCACTAATAGTCCAGTCATTATAGTAAGTTCACCTCGGAATTCGAGATACCCAGCTGTAAGTCTGTAAATACTTGTATATTGACATCCTAAAAGTTGTCTCAAAACCTACATATGGTAGGGTGTAAGCAACTATTAAATTTCAAGGTCAAAGGTCACAAAAATCGGGTTTTTGCTTTTTCTTTGGAAATATCTCATTTCCTATGGGTTTTTTGCTATTTATATTTATTATCAATATTGTAGAATACAAAATTCTCTACAAATTTTGTTTAAAAAAAATTTTTATACGGTGAACCGTTTTCGAGATTGAGGGCGGAGAGCGCGCGGTCAAAGCATCACTTCAGGTCAACCGGTGCCTCCAGTCGAAAACGCGCCATATATAGTTGATTAACACTATCGATAAATCAATGATTATAAATATTTGTAAATTTTTATTAATATAATAGATATTATATTTTATCATTTTTTTCCTAACCTACCCACTTTTTATTCAGTATTAATTTATTTAACAACACTTACCTGCCCATGTAATTGCAGAATTTTTAATGAAAATATAGGAATTATATTTGAATTTTAACCTAATTAATAGTAATAATTTCTTACATGATGAAAAAAAAAAAACAAATAAATTATGAATTAATCTTTTTATTAAAAAATATCATTCAAAACATTTATTTTTATTGAAAGTAAAAAAAATGGAATAAAGGGTACAAAAACTACAATTTATAATTTTAATCATCTTCTTCCTCTTCATCGTCGTCTTCTGGCTGCTGGTAAATTTCAAACTGGTCTTCATTATCGTCTTCAACGACATTAGTCTCAAGTTCTTCCATGATTTCGGGGTCAAAGGTTCCATCTTCGTTAATGTCGCTCTAATATGGTAGAGCATTGAGACAAGCTTGCCCATTACATTGGCCACAAGCTAAAGAGCATTGCAAGCCCGCTTTCCTGCATCCGCATCGCGAACCACAACCACTCTTGCAGTTGCAGAAAATTGCATTTAGCAAATCTTCTGGAGCAGGTGGTAAAATTGTCATGATAGGCTCCAGAAAATCGTTTCGCATTACCCAACCCCATACTTGGGGTTCCAAATCATGTCCTAACTAAGTTTGAACTTAATAATATACACGGTTGAAATGTTGATGAGCAGCTACACTTATTGGTGGCATATTTGAAAGCTGCACAGGTTTATTAAGTTTTGTAGACTTGACGTAATGCATATAACGAAGATGATCGAGACTTTTCACAGATTTCGGAGCATTATAGACTGCCAATAAGGTTTGAGTTCCACTCTCTAATAATCTCTGGGCCGAACAATTTTCTTCCTCAAATGCTGCAGCTAGTTCATCCAAATTTGTCAATTTCTCAAAAACTTTTAAAAATGATTTTTTTCCATTTTTAAAAAGCGCAGAAGTTGTGTCACAGCCACTTAATGATGACCGCGCACTCTCCACCCTCTATCTCGAAAATGGTTAACCGTATAAAAAAAATTTTTAAACAAAATTTGTAGAGAGTTTTGTATTCTACTATATTGATAATAAATATAAACAGCAAAAAACCCATAGGAAATGAGATATTTCCAAAGAAAGCGCAAAAAACCGAGTTTTGTGACCTTTGACCTTGAAATTTAATAGTTGCTTACACCCTACCATATGTAGGTTTTGAGATAACTTTTAGGGTGTCAATATACAAGTATTTACAGACTTACAGCTGGGTATCTCGAATTCCGAGATTCTTACCTAATTTAAGCTTAAATGACTGGACTATAAATCGGTTTTTATAGTTACATTATCCATAAAAGAAGTTTTCTAGAGTATGGAAGTTTGTTTTGGTGACGACTCTATCTCTATCGACTATAACAGAAATAAAACGCCTGCGAAAACGGTTTATATGACACCTAGCATATAGAGAAGGGGTATATGTATATATATTTAAATATAAATTATTTTGCATAATAAATACATAAACATAAGAATATTATATCCAGACTCAGGGTGGAAATTGAACCCACAACCCTAGAGCGGAAAGCGGGGTCACATCCAACTGCACCAACGAGCGAAACGTTCGCGATCTTATAAATCGATGAACGCCGACTGCACGCACGAAAAAGCATGACTTATAGTCAGGTTTCGCCAGAGCTGAGCGTGCAAGCGAGAGCGTGGATCAAGCGATGGAGATACACGATCGGCCTAAGCGTTCGGCTTGTGAATGAAAAAGAATAACGCAGATTGTAGGATCTTAAATATCACACATGTATATAAGTTGTAAATAAATTGTTAATAGCACATTGTTACTTGTAATCAATTTGTAAAATTTAAGTAAAAAAATATTTGAATTAACGAGTGCAAATAAATGTTAATTAATAGAAAGAATTGTAATTAATAAAATTAACTCCTGTGTATTACACAAAATAATGATAACTCAGTGATAATAATTCAATTCATAAAAGTATGCAATTTTTCATCAATGTTTTCTTATGACGTTATCACGTAAAATTATCGTCCATAAACCGACTTTACAGACAACCAATTTTTTTGTCGGTAGACTATTTCTTTTTTCTTTTTTTTGTTTTTTTAAATATTGTATCTCTTTTTGTGGAGAATTATGTATGAGACCTATAATTGTCATGTGTCCTATCCATGTATTCATTTAGAGTGTATGTATGTATGTATGTATGTCCATTTCTTTGGCACGCCCTCCAGCCCAAACGGCTGGACGGTTTTTGACATATGAGGTGTCGTTGGATTTGCCTAAATTGAAGTAGTGACATAGGCTATATGAATTTTCAAAATGGCGCCCGCAAATGGCGGAATGAGAGGGGGGGGGAGTTGAATTTTTTTTTCTTACTGTAACAATATGGGTATCAAAGAAAAGCTAGTAAATTGTTTTATTCTTTTTAGTTTATAATAAGAGTATTTTATGCAGTCGGGTTTTTTGATTTTTTAATTAAGCATACTTGTTTATGCTGTTAGTATTGCATTAAATAAATTAAAGTTGTTACTTTATTCTAC
The DNA here is from genome assembly GCA_036937285.1 of Euphydryas editha. Lineage (NCBI taxonomy): Eukaryota > Metazoa > Arthropoda > Insecta > Lepidoptera > Nymphalidae > Euphydryas > Euphydryas editha. Next base: position 1,091,471 of record JAUPFZ010000013.1, on the reverse strand, counting down.
TCTTAGCTGGTGTGTGCGTGTGTGTGTTTTATATTATGTGTGTATGTTATTTCTATAGTAGTGAAAAATAGTGATAAAAGGCACGATAACCGTGTGAAGAATAAATTTTAAATAATGTATAAATAAAAATATTGAAACTCATAGCCAAGTACACGATCAAAAATACATATGGTAAATAACAGGAATATCGGTCGTCGACTGTACAGTGTACACCTCCTTGACTCGCCTTGACAAGGTAATTGTAAAGGTAAATTTGACGCGATCAAAACACTTAGGTCTGTTCAAAAGTATTTAACAATTTGTCAGTATTATAACTTTCAGGGAAATCAATTAGACTATATTTTAAGACGAGGGTGACACCCCCGCCCATCCCCATTTAAATACTCCTCGAATTAATAAATACTACGAATTTTTACTAACCTACTTTCCTTGAATATCTTGAGTAAATATCTATGTATGTATTGATTAATTTCGATACAAATAATTTGGATTTTTATGCAGGTAGTTTTATAATTTATTTTTGAATTGTTTCTGGTCTGGGCATATGTCCTTGTGAGTCTCCCCACCGTGCCTTGGAGAACACGTAATCGACATCTGATTACGTTACTCATGATAGGTAAATTATCCGCCAACGTTCTACGGTCTACGTTACGGCCTACATTCAGCAATGGACATCCAATGGCGGATGATCACATCATTATCAAATGATGATATCTACTCTACTGTATCAGCCTGTTAACCACCCTCTGCTGAGCGAAAGACTCTTCTCCATATAGACTGCCAGTACACTGCCGCAGTATATGACGTGATGAATCGCCGCCATTTTTGCACTGAGAAGTACTGCCCAGTACTGTGATCACGTGATCAAAAATATGACAGCGCGAATTATTGTTATTATTATTAATTAATATTGTTATTCAAAAATGTTCACAATATTCAAATAATAATTTTTCTCTCGTTTTCTTCGTCTCCTCACCGCGCCTCGGAGAGCACGTAAAGCCGTCGGTCCCGGTTGTTATCATAGATACCTGATAATGATCGCTACTCGTGGTAGAGAAATTATCCGCCAACCCGCAGTGGAGCAGCGTGGTGAATTAAGCTCCAACCCTTCTTCTATATGGAGAAGAGGCCTTCGCTCAGCAGTGGGTTGTTTACAGGCTGATACAGTACAGAAAAGAAAAAAAAATGTTTTTTTTTTTTTGACTGAACAAATTATTACGCAACTAAAAGTTTGTGAAGATATAAATAATAATTAAAAAGTAAATCCATTGCTACAAATATAATATATAATATCTATACTTATAATAGCGACCTGGATTCGTACGTGAGTAAAATATATGTGTAAGTCGTGATAGCAGCGTGCCGGCCACTGGCCGTTAACGACCTCTTATTCAGCCGACTTCAGGACACTTCAGACAGCATAAGCCATTAAGCACCTGCAACTAGTTTGCTGTAACAATATAGTTACCTACTTTCGAAACATGAATTTGTAATTTTTCACTAATTTCAAATTAATAATCACTTTTTATCTATGTGAGAATCGTACCAGCAGAATTAGTAACTATTCAATGTGAATGTGAGTGAACTATGAATATGTGAATATCAGAGTCCACTGATTTGATCATTGAATATATGTATGTGTATTGGTTAGTATTTAATAACTTGTTATTGAAATTCACTGATATGTAGTGAATACAGCTTCACTACCTTAATTAATGAAAATTTCACTGATTTATTTTTAGAGAGTATTTTGTTAAAAAATATCTTTATACCAACAAAAAAATGTACATAAATTATGTTTAAAATCTCTAAACAACACTATTGTATCGAAGACCGTTGCGTCGCTTTGAACGAAAAGGCGATTCGACAGACAGATCCAGATACTATTTTATTTTGAGAATAATTAAATCAAAAAATATATTTATAGCCGGACCAGTATATCATGATAATATAAGCGCCGTCAAACAAAAAAACAAACCTTTTGAACAATTTTTTATTATACTACTGTCATATTGTACATACATACATAAGATTGTGTAATTTACATGAAATATTATATTAACACTGCCTACCACTTACCTGAATTAATAATAAATGGTTAAACAGAATAAAGAAAATGACATATCTTCTATTATATAAAAATAAGTCGGGTTTTCCTTCCTGACGCTATAATTCCAGAACGCACGAACCGATTTCCACGGTTTTGCATTCGTTGGAAAGGTCTCGGGCTCCGTGAGATTTACAGCAAACAAAATTCAGGAAAAAAAACTTAACAGAAAAGCAGGAAAACAGGGAAAATCATTTTTCACATACAGCGCCATCTCTGATACATAGCATGTACTACAAACCATTTTTCCCTTTTCAAATATAAAACAAAAAATATAATTTTTCTTCATCTTTTAATCCCCAAACGAAATGTTACAAAAAACGAAGCCATCTGGTGGCGAAACGGAGTTCGCCGGGTTTGCTAGTGTACTATAATTATTATTATTAATAACAAGTTGTATTCGTAAATTCATTCGCGATTTTGTTTTTCATCCCATCTCCAAAGAGAGCCGACTGAATTCCAGTATAAAAAGTAGCCATTGTCCTAGCTCGTAGTATGGGTAGTTTTATTAACATCAAACCTACCGGAGCGGTCAAATGACCGTTTTTGAGACTTTAATTAAAATTGTTAAATTCTTCTTTTTTTTTTCGAATTTACTGCACGAGTTTTTCTATAATATTTAGCTACTCAAGAAACTCGTAAACCTAAAAAACCTTAAAAAGAATAATGTTGACCTAGAATTTAATTATTTTATTTAAATTCTATAAATGGTCATTTGCCCGCTCTGGTAGTTTTAGTGTTAAAATTGAATCAGTATTTTGACGATATATTCAGGCAGATAGAAATTAATGAATTACAGATTTTGCCTCAACATCAGTTATAAAATACCTTCAAAATATTTTTTTCAAATGATCTTCAATGTACAGTATTAGACCTCTTACAGTTTTATTATAACAATAGATTTAACGGTTCAAGATTTAAAAAAAAACACAACTGAAAAAACTTATTTGTTTTAAAAACACTTCACAGCCAAATAATGTTTGAAGGCGTATTAACGTCGAACGTATTACAGCAATTACTCCGAAGTGTCTGTTATGACTGATGCACTCCCCCTCAATCCCCACCCACTCTTTATTCAAGGGCTTTAACAATAAGTGTATTTTATTTATACTACATATTTGGTTAAAAACTACGGTATTCTGAAAGTACGATATCAAATCTTAGCGAATAAAAAGTAACAGTTTTGACTGGCCCGTGGCGTAGTTGGCAGTGTCCCTGTTTTCTGCTCCAGGGTTGTGAGTTCGATTCCCGCCCCGAGTCTGGGTGTATTATGTATTTATATTATTTATGTATTATAAATTATTGCGGTACACAATAAGCACAGTTCCAGAACCAGATAAGAACGAGAAGGACTTGCACAAGAAGGATTACGTACAACCTCACAATACAGATATCCGTTCTGGTATAGTGATGCACACTGGTGATCACGGGTTCGATCTCGGGGCAAATGTTTGAGTTTGTTTCTGGTCTGAGCGTATGTTCTTGTGAGTCTCCCCACAGTGCCCCGGAAAGCACGTAAAGCCCTCGGTCTCGGTTGTTATCATAGACACCTTACAACAATCGTTACTCATGGTAGGGATATTATCTGCAAATCCGCATTGGAGCAGCGTGGTGGATTAAGCTCGAACCCTTATCCTAAATACAGAAGAGGCCTTTGTCCAGCAGTGGGACGTTTACAGACTGACTTAGTTTAGTTCAATTGCATCATAAAACAACACGTGTTTTTAACATCGAGATAAACACGTCGAAACATTGTACAATATCTAGATATTTATGTAAGCCCTAAATTTAACTTTATTATTATAGAGGCCGTAGCAATACGAATTTCGTGAAAATTCAAAGTTTCTAACTAATGATATATTGCTATAACAGATAGACAGCGAAGTCTTAGTAATATGATTTACGATAACATTTAACTACACCTTAAAAAGGACCTCTATAAAATTGGTATTTATTGCCTTTAAAAAATCACCGCAACATGAAATTTTAAACTTTTTCTCGTCCTTCGGTTTGCGTATTTATTGCTAATGTTAAACAAATGTATGTACACCTCCCCAACGCTTACGGTTAATATTTTATGTAAGCCATCCGTACGCTGTCCGCGGGAGATCGTTCCAGTGATAAGATCGCCTCTCTCGCCTTTTTATTTGCGTTTTTTTATTAATTGTATTCTTGTTAGTAAATTTATTTTAATTGTATACAGAAGGCAAGGACATACGCATTCTGATACAATTAACATTATGTCATCTTTAGAATCTACAATACTAGGTATAATAATATACTTCTAATACCTCCAAGAATATCTGTACAAAGTTTCATGATGATCGGTTAAGTAGTTTTCACGTGAAAGCGTAACAAACAAACTTACTTTCGCATTTATAATACGAGTATTAGTATGATTTAGTGGAAATTACACATTGTATATTGTGTATTATATACTTAGGAACAGATTATTAGTACCTGTAATCAACGACCATAATACCACAATAAAGATAAAATATGTTTATTCTATTCTAATAAAAACAAAAAACTGTGTCGGGCGTCCAGAAATAAACCACCATCACCACCCCACCAGCCGTTGGACGCCCACAACTGAACATAAGCTTCCCACATCATCCCTGGAGGGTTTGCCACGCCAACTCACTTACCTTGTTTGGCATGCGGGTTGGTGAGCGCATTATGCTGTGGCAGGATATGGTGACGCTACTGCGCATCAGCATTCTAGTTGGTATACAGTTGTTTGCACTACTATGGCTTAAGTCACCTTTAAGACGATTCGGCAAGAAAGAGATCGAAATAATTCATTTCTGCTGGCCACGCACGGCAGAAACTCAAAACAAGTTGTAATTGAACTGAAGAAGATTGCCATACGAGAGAAGTATTTTCTCGCTTTCATTAATCGATCTTAAGCATTTTATGATGGTTGAACCCTTAGTGTCTAATTCTCTCTAAACAAATTTTTAAGTATTTATTATTTAAGATAATACATGATATATGTATGTAACCGTTCTGGTGTAGTGGTACGAATGGTCACTTTAGTAATGACGATAGCGGGGGCCGCTCAGGGCAGATATTTGTATTCATACAAATGTTTGTCTCTGGTTTGGTTTCCTGTGGGTCTGCGCACTCGGAGAGCACGTAAAGTAGCGTAGTGGATTAACCAACCAACCTTCCAACCTTTTCTAATATGGAGGGGAGATCTTTGCCGATAATATGACGCTTACAGGCTGCTTCAGTTCATTTCTGTTCAGTATATATATATAGTTTAGTAGGTTTGTATGTTTGTTTGTCAGTTTTTTTTTTTTTTTGCTCAAAATGAAATGTTTCAACACTTTAATGGAAATAAATGCCTATATAGTTTTCTTAGAACTATAAAATTAATATTTATGTATTATAAATTAAATATATGCTTTAAAAATATATGTTAAACTAGCGACAAGACCCGGCTGCGCCCGGGGTATCTATATGTGCCTAAACCTTCCTTATGAATCACTCTATCTATTGGTGAAAACTGCATGAAAGTCCGTGCAGTATTTTTTGAAATTATCGTGCATAGACAGACGCGGCGGAGGACTTTCTATTTATACTGGTTATAAAACATTACTTTTAATGTATCTGATATACATGTATAGAGTATTCAACTTTTTATAGCTTAGAATATACCCGAAAGAAAGGTCGTTTAAAGACATTTATCTTCAAGCAGACGCCGTTACTTTCCAAGGAACGCCTACCTATGCTAATAGTTTTGCTGGATGTGACTTATATCTAAAAGTCGATTACTTAATCCTATTTCCAAATCACATAATAATATAATATAAAACAAAGTCCACGATTAACTCAAAGTACTAAACTTGTTTTCATGCGATTTTCACCAATAGATAGAGTGACTTATGAGGAAGGTTTAAGTATATATTCAACCCCGGGCGCAGTCGGAGCGGGTCGCTAGTAAAAAATAAATATACGTTTCAAATCAACGGCTTCCAATAATAGGATGAAATCCAGTAGCGAGTTCTGGAGATAAACTCAACTAATTGTAAGACAGAAACGCCGTGACCACGACCAATATTTGTATGGCCTGTACAAAAATGTATCATGAGGAATCGAATCTACGACTACTAGCATAATAGCTAGTTATTTAATTCTCGATTCGACGCCGCGCGCCATGGCGGTCGCGGGTTCGATTCCTGCTAGGGACAGATATTTGTATTTGTACAAATATTTGTTTCCGGTCTGGGTATATGTTCTTGTCAGTCTTCCCACCGTGTCTCGGAAAGCACGTAAAGCCGTCGGTCACGTTTGTTATCATAGACACCTGATAACGATCGTTACCCATTATAAGGAAATTATCCGCCAACCCGCAGTGGAGCAGAGTGGTGGATTAAGCTCCAACCCTTCTTCTACATGAAGAAGAGACCTTCGCTCAGCAGTGGGTGGTTTACAGGCTGATACAGTACAGTACAATTAGTATTGAAATTCAACACCACAGTGATTTCTCGCGATCGCGCAAGTTTGTATAATAACAACGCCGGTATTTTTACAACTGACTAGTCGACTTGTCAGACGAACTTATAATTATATCATCTTTAATTATTATCAAGTATCCTTTATTTTGGCCCGTTTGATGATGTCGCATCCGTCGTGATTATAAGTAGACTGAAGTACCGCACGCCCTCTGAGCACGAGTTTACAAGTTTTCCCCGCTTCCCCTAACAATATTCGTATTATATTTAGTATCATTATAATGCTAGATGCACGCCACTAACACAATTGCTTCTCGCGAACAAACTTCGAGGCACTTTAATTTTATTAAATTTATCTATTACCCGTTTCAATTTTGTTTAAATAACGTTTTTTGAAAGTTTAATGTATTTTTTTTTACTAACATTACATTATAATATTAATAATATAAAGTACGAAAACTTAAAATAAATAGTAATTTAAGATATTTAGTGTGTGTAAAATTTAGTATGTGAGCGTGTTACAGTGACAGTTATGTAATGTTAAATAAACATTACAAGTGCGAGTCGGACTCGCCCATGAAGGGTTCCGTAAGGGTTCAGCAAGTAACATCATATAAAAGTTCTTGTAGTTCGTTGTAACTTTGATCGATGTTTTAATAATAGTGTATTTTTTTTTTATAAAACAAAAACTACTTACTAGATCTCGTTCAAACCAATTTTCGGTGGAAGTTTGTATGGTAATGTACATCATATATATTTTTTTTTAGTTTTATCATTCTCTCATTTTAGAAGTTACAGGGGGAACACATTTTACCACTTTGGAAGTGTCTCTCACGCAAACTATTCAGTTCAGAAAAAAATGATACTAGAAACCTCAATATCATTTTTGAAGACCTATCCATAGATACTACACACTTATGGGTTTGATGAAAAAAAATATTTAAGTTTCAGTTTTAAGTATGGGGAACCCCCAAAATTTATTGTTTTTTTTCTATTTCTGTGTAAAAATCTTAATGCGGTTCACAGAATACACCTACTTACCAAGTTTCAACAGTATAGTTCTTATAGTTTCGAAAAAAAGTATCTGTGACATGCGGACAGACAGACAGACATGATGAATCCATAAGGGTTCCGGTTTTTACCATTTGGCTACGGAACCCTAAAAAGCAACCACCCACCAATTCGCAATAGAATAGCATGATGGATTATGCTAAAACCCTTTTCCTATATGGAGAGTTAGTCTTCACTAAGCAGTGAGACGTATACAGACTGTTTCATCTCATTCAATTCACATATAAAAAATTAATAATAAACCTTTTAATGTTTTAACACGACACTGTCTCTTCTATGTTTCTCGATCCGTGTCCCATCGTCTCTTGTCACAAGTACGTTGAACATGAAAGAACAACTCGAACGCTGGTAGCGGTTAAGATTAATGTTCAGAAAAAAAATGTTTTCTTCGAAAAGGGTTAAAGGGAAATTGAGTTCGAACTTTCTGACATAAGTGGTGTCAATATCCTGTTTATTATGAGGATTTACTACTTGGATTTCTTGGTTTCGCTGCCCTTTTGAGGCCGTGTTCTTTTGTATTCGTGTATTTCGTGGAAAAAAGTTTTTGAAGATCAATCATGATCCAGGAACTATTTCCTTCAATTGTTTGTGTTGTTGTGTCTTCGAAATTGCGATTAGATCTTTAATTTAAAATGTTTAAGCCATTATCATTAATATCCATTATCATAATACTTTAACATACTTAAAATGTTACTTACTCTGTTGAAGTCCGAATATCAAGAAATGATCTAAAAGATATGTTTAAAATTAAACTTTTACGGATTCAAATAAACATTTAACAAAATAATTTAAAATTTCGTTGATATTTATTTACGAGTGCCTATAAATAAAATAAAATAAATATTATTTTTTATTTTTTTATATTGAACAACAATATTAAAAAAACGGTTGGAACAGAAGTCGAACTTAATGCCTACTTGCATTTTCTCCTATCCAATCTTTAGACCAAACAGAAAAAATATATATAGTAAAAATACTCTCTGAAATTTACTCAAAATATAACTTGTATAACTTTATAATAGTCAAGAAAAATTAAAGATTTTTTCATAAAACACTAACCGATAAGATTTCCCATCCATTATCAAAATAATCAATCAGTACAACAGTGAAAATAACTCTTAAAATATATACCAATCACATAATCCAGTCATTTTAGGCATAAACCCCAATCTGCGGAAAAACCCCTAGTGAGCTGAATTTTTGTGTACACCTTTATTACGGCGTTGTAATGAAGATGTGAAAAACCTAAAACCTACTCTAAAAAGGGTTAATTTTACAGAAAAATGCATCAAGCATTTTTTGCAGATAATTTTATGACGAACAACTTTTATAATGACCTCGATTGACCTCCGAGCAATAGGTCGCGAGATATTTGCAACAAAGCTGATTTTCGTAACCTTTTGACCTTTATAACTTTTTTAGCCGACACGACATCAATGTCGATTTTTACATCTTCATTAAAACGCCATCAAAAAAATCAAGATGTAGACAAAAAATCAGCTCACAAGGAATTTTTCCGCAGGCAAAACCTAAAATGACTAGGTTAATATTCTAACAGCTACAGATGCATAACTCAAAATCTTTTCAAAGAACTCGACAAATATTAAAACCTAATTTTATAGGTAAAATAGTATAGGTACTGTAATAACTATGTCATGTAGCATGTAACGATACAATGGCTAGACGATGTTCAGAAGCTTATCAGTAGAAGCGAGGAATTTAATAATGCGGGTTCCCTGAATGGTTCCTAAGAGCCTCTGCTTTGGGAGCCACTCTACTGACCCGAAGCGTAAGTGATAGCGATTTAATACGGTGCACAGAAGAGGCAATTAATATATTTAAATCCTTAATTTAATCAACTAAAATCTATTAATAATATACTGAAAAATTAACTAAGTTAACCATTTGGCGACACTTCGGCGCGGTGATTACAGCAACTGGCTGAAACGCTAGCTCTCACGGGTTCAATCCCAGCAAATTACGAACATTTGCATAAGTCATATAGATATTGTATAGGTCATATAGACAACCGTTCTGATGTAGTTGTGGGAGTAGTCGCCTCAAAAACCGCGCGCCGGCGGTCGCGGGTTCGATTCCCGCTTGGAACAGATATTTGTATTTGTACAAATTACATTTGTTTCCGTTCTGGTTGTATGTCCTTCTGGGTCTCCCCACCGTACCTCGGAGCCGTAGGTTTCGGTTGTTATCATAAATAAATAATAAATATAATAATATGAAAGAATAGTACAATATATCCATATCCGTAACTGTTTGAAATCCTTGATTATTCATAAATGGGTAAGACCTCGTGGAACTCTGTATAAACGCGTAGAGGTTTGCAATTTGCTATTATCACTACAACTTTACTGGATGTTAGTTTGCTTTGTTTTTAGTAAATATTCATTAAACATACAATCACTATTACCTTGTAACACACACTACGCAGTAAAACGGCACAGGAGCTATTCCCGCATCTGCATTCTCTCCACGTGTTCAGTTCCATCCTTCCGTGCGCACTCCTCCACGTGCATCGCTAATTCTTATTCTCTTTAAATATAATATTGTTGAAATTTTTACATGTTCAACTTATATTACTTTTAAAAAGTAAGCAAAACTCATAATTACCGTGACATGAAAATTTCGTACCTAAAAATTATATTATTTCGTTAAAAATTGTAGAAATTTACAGAATTACATGATACTCAATTATTGTCGTAATAAAAGTAATATTTTACTTTGGATATTTGTTACTGTTAAGTTTCTTATCGGTTATTCTCAGCAGAATCTACATTATAAAGTTTTTAAGTCCAATAAAATATATATACAAACCACTTCAATATAATACTCTCTTGTACAATGACTATTCAAAAGTGATCGTACTGGCCTACTTGAATAAAGTAAATTTTTGATTTTATTATTATGTTGCCCCTATATAAGTTTTACTTAAGTATGTAGTCCCAATTGAAAAAATCTTATAGGATCCCATCAAAAGCGACAAAAGCCGCATAGAAACCAATAAATATTTATTAGTTTCTATGCGGGTTTTGTCGTTTTTCGTCGGATCCTATGAGAATTTTTTTTAAAATGGGGGTTGTATAAATGATTGAGGGTACTAACTAACCACGACTCAGAAAGTGCCATCAGCGCCATCTATTATGATAGTGTCGTACTTCAAATTGTTGTACTTTGCGTAAAAATAAATATCAATCCGAAATTTGGATATTTTTGTTTTTCGTTTACTGAGTTATGATTATGAATAATAATTAATTGCTACAGAACATTATATTATTCTACGTTAGATCACGTTTAAATATATTCACTTATCTACTTTTCTTTAATGTGGTCATTCAAATTTCAAATTATAATAACTTTTGATAGAGTGAAGCGATTTTGATGAATTTAAAAACTAAATGTTACCTAAGGATATGCTTTATTATTATAATGCTCATTTTTACCCTAGACTTAGCACAGTAGCTATGATGTGTGTACATATAAATAGCCAGATTTTTTTTAAATGATAGAAATGTATACAATTAGTGTTTTTACATCCCTAGAAAAAATTTCGTCAAAAAATTAAAAAGAAAAGATAAAATTTACCATTTTTTACATGTATAGATTAAAGAAAACTATTTCCACCAAAAACACCTAGATGGCCATGTATTTCTTAACATCTACATAAGAGAAACTACAGAGGACATTTCGACAATATTTTACTAAAGGGATGAACTAACAATGAATATTCTATGTTTCCGCAAACGTTGAGTGTAAACAATACGTTAGGACTTGTCTCGAGATACAGATGCATCTCTGAGAGATTACAGGATACTATTTCAGACTCAGATAGCAGCGAAAATACGAGCGTGTTTATTTGTTGACACTTCTGCGGTAACCAAAGAGGTGATGTGTTTTGTACATCAAAGGCCATATCGATTTCTAGTTACAAATACATCGATCAAGTCCATCAGAACATAACAAGACAGGTACCATAGACTACACAATTATGTAGATATTTATTTAATGTGTCTCTGTGTCCTTGTGGGTCTTCCCACCGCGCCTCGGAGAGCACGTAATGCCGTCGGTCTCGGTAGGTAGGGAAATTATCCGCCAATCTGCAGTGGAGCAGCGTGGTGGATTAAGCTCTAACCTTTCTTCTATATAGAGAAGAGACCTTCGCTCAGCAGTGGGTTGTTTACAGGCTGATACGGTATATCACAAAGATCAGTTAACTAGATTTTGTAAAAAGCGACTAAGAGCACAGTAGTGTGAACAATTTTACACCAACCAGGAAGATGATAGGCAAAATCGTCACCATAGCCAGCCACAATAGATTGCGCTCGCCAACCCGCCTGCCAAACATGACGAGTACTGGCAAACCCCTCCTGATGATGGGGGAGGACTACGTTCAGCAGTGGACATACAGCGGCTGTTGTAGTGAATAACTTTAAAAAAGAAAAAACATAAAATTAAATAATAATTTGTATTATCGTTTTAAAGTTATATGTAAAAAATCAATAAGGGTTTACTCTTTATGAAAGCTATAAAAGTCGCCGATAGACAAGAATTACACCGTCACATCCGTGAGCACTAAGACGACGCTTTATATTTATAATAAAATATCTACTTTTGAAGGTTTACAAAGAAGAAATAAATATTCAATAATTGTATTAAATTAATTAAATCAAAATAAAATACCAGATAACTCTTAAAAAACTCAAATATACACTTCTTCCCCAGAATACGCCAAGCTAACCGCGTTTCTTTCATGCTAACTTTGATATCTGTCAGAGCCAATGACAAGAGCAAGATTGTACAAGTAAATCGTTGTCTATGTCGCATATTAAATTATGTTGTAATAATATATAGTATTGTAAGTTAAAAATATATTGAAACGGTCTATATATGTATATACAGAATGACTGGTAAATTACTATCAATATTTAAGGGGACTACTCGGTACATGATTCTCATTCGAATTATGTAAAAAAAATAGGTAAATATCAACAAATAATTGAAGCTGAACGTAACCTACCCAGTTGCTCCATTAGGGGTTATTGTATGGTACCTCAGAATCCCTCATCCAGGTTACCTCACGATGTTTACCACTTCCTGCCACGTACAAAATAAATAAATAAAATGTCGTGTGTACGGGGAGTACACATATCAGAAGTGAAACATCTTTGGCAAATTCAATTTAAAATTTATTAATATTAATAGTTAAACATTCTATTACTTATTTACGCGTTGTTTACGCGTAGCTAGGGTACGCGTTACTAGGATACGCGACATCATACTATCTCATTCTCTCCTACACATTTTTGTACTTGTGTCTCTTACCTGTCGTTTTTTCCGTCGCATCCCGTTTCAAATCACAACAATTCTAAAGAAGTTTCACTTCAATAAAAATAGCAATTTATCGGGTAATATACCCTTCTTACTCTAAGAGGACTATTTTATCATCTCTCTCTACACATGATTTGAAAAATATAACACGAATACATTCACTTACATTAGAAGCCTTGTTTTATAAATCAAGATACTAAAATAAAGAAAATAAATTGCTTAAAATAAATATCTTTAAATTTTATATATGTTACAATTTTTCTTCTTAAAACGCTTTTGTATTACAAAATGGATTACAATATGTAAGTTACTTTAACAAAAGAGGCGTCATTACTTAAGAAAATAGCAACATAAATAGAAATAAATCCATAATGTTTCTGGAAATCTTCAAACAAATGTTAATTAGCACTCCGATAACACAAAAGCTCCACAGAAATCCTAACTCCGGCTAAGTTTTGCGTCACTCCCAAGGTTTGCTATTGAAAATTAGTTTCAGACGGGTTTTGGACCGAACTTATATTCTAAGAGCTCACACTAAATAGATTACTAATATTAATAAGTATGTCTTTTATTTATTGTCGCTATTTTTTATTTATTGTTATTATTTATATTATTGTCGTTTAAAATTATATTAAGTTTGAGATTGCAGATGAGCAGATAAATCTCGTCATGAGTAATATTTAGAAAGTAAATCAAGCTTGTAGGTGACTCATAAATTCTTACATCCAGTTAACATGATTAAATATATAACAAATATATAACATAAACACATTAACATAACATTCACTCATCTCTCGCATACATCACACATACATAAAATATTAGTTAAATGAACAATACTTCCAATTAGAGAATAGAATTAGAATTAGAGGAACTAGAATTAGAGGAAGTCGCTTACGATGCGTAAACGCATCGCTCGCTAAACACGATCCATTGCTGTATCGCGAAATCGTTTATTTTTTAATTTATCGTTTTTCTGCCGCTTACTATTCACCCCTAAACTGTTGTTAACAACTGTGTGGACTATCCTACTTATTTGTAAAATACTCTGTGTACGTACAAACTGTTAAACTAAGTGAGAAAAAAAAACATTTTTATATACTCATATTATTCATATTATTAGTTATTTATTTAATTACCCAGTTTCACCACTTACTATTAAGTTCCGGCTAACCTAACTTTTTTGACAGGTAACTGTAAGGGTTATCTGTCAAAGTAAGTGCCAGTTAGGTTATCCGGAACATAATAGCTAGTGGTGAAACTGGCCCTTAATATCTTGTAGAACATCATAACAAGAATCTATAAAGTAAGCTAAGCGTCTAAATTTGGAAACTCCGAGATGATCACGCTCATGATAATTTGTATTGTCCATACAATGTCGTATTATGCCATTTCGAATGGAATGAAGAGACAATGACTGACATCACATTAGATACTCATAATTAGTTTAGGTTAAATACTAACATAATTTTTAAATTGTTTTGTTGTATTAATTTATATATATTGAATGAATATAAAATCAGAAATAAAAGAAATAAAATCTACATAATGATAATAATATAATACATATTTAAAAATATTTCAAATTAAACTTTCGAATGATATTAAAGGTAAAATTGAAGTTAAAAAAACAGTCAGTAAAAGTATCAAGAATTGAACAAAAAGTCTAATCTCTACCGAGCTTCTAAACTTATTTTACTAGTAAGAGTACCTACTATCCACCACATCCGACGTTGGATGTCCACTGCTGAACGTTGACCTCCCCCATCATCTCTAGAGGGGAGGGGTCCAGTACTCGAACGCATGGCAGGCGGGTTGGTAAAAGTAAGTATACGTTTTGAATTACGCTACCTCTCCTTAGGGAACATGCTAAATTTCAAGATAAAAGTATCCAGTGTCGCAGTATTGACTTAAGACATACCTATTTAAATAAATATTGAGAAATAATCAATCAAATGATTGATTCAGCCTGCTGATGTAAATGTATTTAAATCTTTGAAAGTAGAATGGTAAAATTTCCCACCACATCAACCGTTGCATGTCTAATGCTGAACGTAGGCCGCCCCCATTATCACTAGGCGGTTTGCCAATACTTGCCACATTTCACAAAATATTTTGGCAGGATATGGTGACGCTTCTGCCCGTCACTATCCTGGTTGATGTATAGTTGTTCGCACCACTATAGCCTTATTTGTCTTTAAGACAATTCGGCAAGAAAAAGGTGGAGGCTATTCTTCTGTGCCGGTCAGTGCACAGTAATTACTATTTTTTGTTGTTTTTAAATGTTTTCAGCACTTTGGCGTGATAGGTGGCCAAGATACAGATGAAAAAATTAGAGTTTAAGCTTTTGCATCGATTATATAATACGCCCCAATATTTTTCAAATATATTGAATTTACATAATTGATCGAGTTACAGCTTTATTAGAAATATAGGTGATTTATTTAAAACATAAATAACAAGCTGCATATAAAGTGTAGTTTGGACAAAGTCGCTAGTCACTCGCTAGTCCTTGGAGCGTCGTCGATATCAAAGCGTCGTTTTAGCGCCTCCCTGTACGCCCGTTTAAGCAATATTTTACCTAAGTCCAGAACGTCCGTAGATACGACCTCACCCCACTCTAAACAAACACACTACAGACACCGTGCTCCTTTCACTGGGAAAACTATTGAGAGATATACCTCTGCGTCTGCTGGTGGAATACACAATGGGATATCGTTATTGGATTTCGTTTTATTCTTCGTAAAATGTGTTATTGACCTTAAAATTTGAACAGTTTTATGTATATATAATATATATAAATTATACCATAATATACATCAATTTCTGGTTTCGGTGTTTGACTAGTGGGTCTCCCCACCGCGCCTCAGAGAGCAAGAAAAGTCGTCTTTCTCGCTTGTTATAATAAACGCCGAATAATAATGTTTAGTCTTACTAAAAATGTCTTTCAATGCCGTCTCCAATACATGTAGCAAGCTATGAGATGTTAAAAAAACTATTCATTTCAATTATGTAGATATTATATGTATTTAAAACGATAATTCGGTGTTGAAAGAATGAAAAAGGTCAAGAATGACAGAAATTTACTATATTTAAATATCCGCCATATTTAAAAAATTAGTTTAGCAGCTTATGTTCTTTCTTTTGTAATGTAATAAAAGTTTTCTGATAAAATATTCTAAAGATTTATTTTTAATTAATTTTCCTAAATAACCATTTCAAAACTATTGTTACTCTCTAAACATGAGTCAGTGAAATTTTCATTAATTAGTTAGTGAAGCTATATTCACTACATATCAGTTAATTTCAATTACAAGTTAGTGAATACTCACTAATACACATACACATATTCAATGATCAAATCAGTGGACTCTGATAATCATACATTGAATAGTCCCTAATTCTGCGTGGTACGATTCTCACTTTGATAAAAAGTTAATAGTCACTTTAAATTAGTAAAATGCAACTGATTCATGTTCAGAGAATACAGACATTGTACTCGGTACGGTAATTAGTACGGCTCAGATAACACGGTGACCGGAGTTCACTTACAAAATAGAAAAGCTTTCTTTAGGGTTTTAAAGTTGCATAATAAAAAGGACCTTCCAAGAAATTTTAATACGAAGGCCATTACAAACTTAAAAGTAATAAAAATTTTATTAGATTCTACCAACTTTTGAAAAGGCAAGTAATGAAAATTATTAAAACAAACAATTTTAATTGATAATATAAACAACCGTTCTAGTGTAGTGGTGCGAATAGTCCTTAACGTCGGTCGCGGGTTGGATTTCCGCTCTGTACAGATTTTTATTTGTATAAATATTTATTTCTGCTCTTGTGTATATCTCTGTGGGTCTCTCTATCGTGCCACGGAGACGTAAAGCCGTCGGTCTCGGTTGTTGTCATAAATACTTGGTAACGATTGTTACTCGTAGGGAAATTAACGGCCAACCCCAATTAGAGGAGAGCGGCGGATTAAGCTCCAACCCTTCTCCTGTATGGAGAAAGGTTGGAGCTTAATCTCCTCTGCCTAGTGATGAGACACTTAGAGGTTGATTAAATTAAATTCAGTTCAGATTATTATCTGTGAAAATTACAAACAAAACATTTCATAACAAATTTGCTCCACGAAGCGTTGCAAACAGTTCCGAACAGATGTAATACAATCAACACTGTCTACTTTCTCTATCAGGAAACAATTGAAACAATAAAATCTATTTGTTATTGTTCGACCCCTCTTCAAAAGGTTGGGGAGGGGGTGACCACGATTCTCACAGAGATTCCAGGACGTAATACTATTTTTTATTGTGTTCCTCGCGGTTTCACGTGCTTTGATATTTATAGCTACTGTACCTATATCTACTGTTTGCTGCAACTGATGTTCAAACATATGCTATTAGACACAAGACAATTACTAGCAGATTATTAGCTTTAAAATGTCACAGTCAAAATACCAACTAGAATCGGATTTTTCTTAAATCTCTACTGACAGAACTGACTAAAGTTAAATGTTATATAAATACTCTCAATGATGTTTCGTCTAGTTCAATCAAGTAAAGCAAGTAAGTGTTAATTTTTATACATATACTCAATAAGATTTTAGTAAAATAAAATATATCAAAGTCACCCTACTTTGGCAAAAGATGTGACACTACGAACAAAGACGGCTAATATAATAATTGAAATATAAATAGCAGCGACGAAGGAAATCGTTGGACTGTTTCTGATATTGATTTAATTTTCAAACGCCTTTAATAAATTACATCAAAGTTAATTAACGTTGTTAATTGATTTATTAGTTGAATAATACTTATCAATCAAAACCCTATGAATTTTAAAGAATACAAAATAGGTTATTTTAGGGCTATTATTATAAACATTTTAATAAAAAACAGACATTTGCGGTTGTATTCGTTCATCCATCGATATATAGCGGTCTATAGCGAGTTTGATATATACCTAATAGTTAATAGTGAACAAATAATAGTTTATAAAAAACTAAAAAACACGCTTTAATAGAAAACCAAACTAAGAAGTAGAGAATAATTTTTAATAAATTTAAATTATGAATTATTTAAATGATTAACAAAAATATTTTTTTATTGAAAAGCGTGGGGTGAGTTACCCATGCTTAGTACTGATATTTTTTAACCCCCTAATCCAATCGGCTAGTCGGTCACATTCATCGTCAGCAAGTCTCTAATCATTAATAAGCTCGACTTTACGAGAGCACTGCCTTGTTCACAGATTCATTTCTTTTCTTGAAGTTTCGCGTCTTGTGATATATAACATTTAATAAATACGTTAGTTTGATAGAAATAAATATCATTTTTTGATAATACTTTTTTCTTGCATAAATTGCTTAAATATATAGGTCATTAGGAAGTAACTAGTACCTGTGACACAGGCTCGGCCTAGTACAGGTACTAGTAGGGCACCGTATAATTCACTGGTATGTTTTGTGAATAATAAAAAATGCAAGCTAAATTTAACATACATACATCTTATGGCATATGCATATTATACAGTATATGCCTAATAATAATAATAATAATGACAACATTAATAGTAGTAATCTATAATATTAATCAAATCTACTTGATTGTACCAATTGTCGTAAGTTCGAAATTTTAGTGCTCACTCTGTTGCGCTCGGGCCGAGCGCTATAGAACTAATATTTGAATACCTTCGCATACTAAATAATGTTCTCTAAGCAACTTATCGTTTAATATTTTTAGATTTGTATTCTGCTATTTGGTTACTTTTCTAATCACTCAGTTTAATGTTCACTGTAATGCGTAGTATTAAATTGTGTACATAAGTGCAATGTGTAATGGAACGGAGGACTGGCATCTAAAATACAGGCCAGGCCTACTTTAGATGCTAGAATAGAAGTAACTCAAATAAATAGACAGGTAACACTTCTTTGTAATTTACGTAGAATAATATTATGTGCTTGTGATGAGAGTGAATAAATAGTAAATAGTAAATGGTGATGGTGATTTTCATGAAGGTTTTGCAGCTTCGAATACCGGTATTAATATGTGAAACCTAAACACGGTGCAGAACAACCTCTCGCTCGGAATCGACCTTTCCAAGCCGTCGGAGCTGAAACATCGATTGAATTGCTCTCACTGTAATATACGAGAATTAAGCCTTAAGACGGACACAAAATATTCACATGTATTATTACGGCTACGATAAACAACGGTTAGATTAGAAATTATATTTTGAACCGATTATCAATGATTAAAAGATTTAGTATTAAGTATACAACTTTGTTAATAATTGAGTAATTTTTAAGAATAGCTAGGCAGGGCTTAACGAGATAAAAGACCACCCTTAAGAAAAATAATTCATATAATATATATTTTTTACTGTTACAAATATAATATTGTTTATTTTTAAAGTCAATTTATAAAACTTCAAGTAGCTAAGAATCGTTAACTATTTCTTATATAACAATTCGAAATATCAAAAAAAAAAAAAATTGTGTGTGTCAGCTCCGACGCACGACTGGAGTTTACTCCTTAAGTACGATTGTCTAAACATACGCAAAAAGAGTTTATCCAACTGAAAATAAGATTAATACCATATGAAAGGGTAAATTAACAAATTAAGGAAAATAATATACATATATAAATATATATTTATTCATTTTATATACATTTATTATAACTAATCGGCGAAATATTTTACATTAAACTTTTCACAATAGTCAATTTCAGATGTGCACAAATATTTCATTAGGAATGTTGATAAATTATGTAATTATTATTATCTGACAATTATCATTTATTTTTTAAATATTATTTTTCAATATTAATTAGAGCAACATTACTTTCGCACCGCACCATAGGTGCGCGTGCACCGAAAAAGTAACGAGGTCATTCATCAGTAGATTTTACCTCTCATATTTTTCTCATACCGGGCGCCTTATATATGAAAATCGATTCTTAAGGAGTAAACTCCAAAAAAATCCGCACAAAAACATTGCGTTCTTTAAATATAAAAAGTTCGAACAATATACACATTACCTTCTGTGTGTGTTAAAAATATTTTATTTTTTATATACTTGACACTTGACATATAAATCTATTCATAATTTACTTACTAAATCCTGAATTCCTGAATTAATATTCATTAAGGTGTTATTATATTAGTTAAGTCTAGATGTTCTACACTATTTCATTGATATAATTAAGGCAGATATTTAGGACACGTGATGCTAAAATTTCAAACCTATTTGGACAAAGCAATGTATTACAGGTAAATTATGTCTACATGAACTCACTGATTGAAATGTTAATTGTTGAATTTAATAATTAAGCAGACTTACTAGTGACAGACTATTAATATGCCCATAATTATTCTGTTCAATTTGATTTGACGCAGTCACCAAGTCTTTCAATAACACAACAACGGGCATTGAACCGATTTTCATCCCGATATAATATTTCATTGGGAATGATATCGCAACTCCGATAAAATCTGTCGCAAAGCTCATATTACTAGATTATCATAGTACCGGTTAACAACCCAGCATACACAATGGGGTACAGCGCGTGTAATATAAAATGTATAAAAAAGAGAAATGTTCCAGATATTGAATTTTTTTTCTTGACATTACTTTGACATAATACAAATATATTTGAAAGAAAAGTGAGATAATTTAATAAAACTAGTGAACGCCCAGTGGTCGAAATTCGACCTAATCTATAATTGACAGCATTGTCAACATCATAAAAATATGATTGCGCATAAGATGGTGAGCATATGTATGCAGCAGTCATTGGACATGATCTGTCATAAAAAAATTCGATGAAAAATTCGTTGCAAGACCTGTAATTAAGTACCATGTTGATAACAGACTGACAATAAACAAAAGTGTAATATACATATTATGTACATTGTACATATTATTATGTGTGTGTGTCGTATCGTGTGTAGTGTATTTTTATTTTTTTATTATTATTAAATTAATGTAGTTTTTGAACATTATTATAAAAAAAAAATATTAGCATTCTGCACTTCTTCTCCATATAAACTTTAACTGTGCCAAATTTCATAATTCTCCGTCCGCGTAATTTTCGTAAAAAGGGGTATGTATATATGTATTTATATAAATTTATGAAATTTATTTCCGTTCCTAGTACCTGTAACACAAGTTCTTACGAACTTAGCACGGGGCTAGGTTAACGTGGTGTGATTGTTAGTTAATATTTATTTAATATATAGATGAACAATAGAACAATGATTTTCTCTCATTATATGAACTTTTTTTTTTTTAACTTATGAACTTACTATATGAACTGAACTGAACTAAATCAGCTTATAAGCGTCCACTACTGGACAAAGGTTTCTTCTCCATATAGGAAAATGGGGTTGGAGCTTTTTTCCCCCCGCTGCTCCACTGCAAGCTAACAGACAATTTTCCTACCATGAGTGGTTATGTCTATCAGATATCTAAAGATAACCGGGATCGATGGCTTAATGTGCTCTCCGAGGCATGATGAGTTGACCACAAGCGAGAAACGAACACGCGACCGCCGGCGTTTAGGCAAGTACTCGTATATGGTAATATCTCATTTTATACATAATACAATATACATAAAAAATAAGGAAAATTATTAAAATTGCAAAGATTCGATGCCAAATATAAATAGACAATATAAGAGAAGTCTAAGGAAATTATTAATTTATAAGCTTTAAAAAATTAGACTTGGAGTTTTATATTACATTCCTTATAAATTATTAATAGTATTCGTTCACTGAAAACGATATTTTGTAAAAATATCATATTCAAATAGAAATTCTTAAAGTGTGTCTCAGTGATCAGATCACGACTGAAAAATCATGTCTACATTCTTGACACCAGTTTATAAATAGATTAATTTTATTTTTTTAATATTCAAATTAACTGAAATGACTATCTAAATAAGGTGCATTGTTGTAAATATAATTGCCTTCTTAAATGGTATTTATACTTAAACCAAATTCGATATGGAATACTTAACAACAAACCGATGCTTAGCAACCAACCATAGGCAGATGTTAACAACCTATTGGAAAATAATTATTTATTTATTTATTTATTTAAACTTATTTTCTATTGAATGGTTTCTAAATATTATGATAAATATGTATGTATGTATATGCCTATATTACAAATAGCTACACTGTACTTGCATAGCATTCAAAATAAAACGACATTTGTTTTAAAATGGATTTATTATGATTAAAAATCTAAGTTCAGACACTCATTCTCTTTTATTATTTATTTTACTTTAGTTTAGGTTTAGGTTGTGAGACGTATATTAGTAATTCAAAATTTGTTAATTTTGTTATCAAAACAATGTTAAAGTAAAATTTTTAATGTATAACTAGGAAATAGGGGATAAATTACAATTTTCCGTTAATAAAAGTGTGACAACCCTATACACGATGACTATTGGTTTGTTTACAAAAAATCCACATCGAATTTGGCTTAAGTACAGTATAAGAGTTTTGTTTATATTTCATAATTCATAGTCAAATTTTCATCATCATAATCATCATCATATCAGCCATTAGATGTCGCCCCCATGCCTTAGGGACCACAAAGCCCTTCGGTCCAGGTTGTTATCATAGACATCTCTTAGCAATTGTTACTCATTGTAGGGAAATTATTCGCCAACCCACACTGGATCAGTGCGGTGGATTAAGCTCCAACTCTTATTCCTTTGTGGAGAAGAAGCCTTTACTCAGCAGTGAGCCGCTTACAGGCTGATTCAGTTATTATTAAATTATTTATTAAACTTTCAAAAAATATTTATTCAAAGTATCTAACTTTTTTTAACTTAAAACTTATAAAGTCACTGAACTGACCTAACCTACTAAGCTACCACAGAAAAAGAAACACGCACTAAATTGCATAAAATAAGTGCAAGAGTGCTTCACCTACCTACAAGTAATTTAATTTAACCGTTAGAGCTTGAATAACTTATAGCAGAGGTGGAAGATGCGAGCTAAGGTCAGCATTGTAACGAAGAAAAATTGCACACTAACATCATTAGTGAATCACGAGCACACTAAATTACAGTAGTTTATGATTACCGACGCTCGGAAGCATTTTTTACACGTGGATTTATAAATAAAATCCATATTTACCCGACTGCGACAGAAGGAGGGTTATGTTTTTCGAGTGTATGTATGTATGTATGTATGTATGTATGTATGTATGTATGTATGTATGTATGTATGTATGTATGTATGTATGTATGTATGTATGTATGTCCATTTCTTTGGCACGCCCTACAGCCTAAATGGCTGGACGGTTTTTGACATATGAGGTGTCGTTTGATTTGTCTAAATTGTAGTAGTGACATAGGCTATATAAATTTTCAAAATGGCGCCCGCAAATGGCGGAATGAGGGGGGGGGGTTGAATTTTTTTTTCTTACTGTAGCAATATGGGTATCAAATGAAAGCTAGTAAATTGTTTTATTGTTTATAGTTTATAATGAGAGTATTTTACGCAGTCGGGTTTTTTGATTTTTTTAATTAAGCATACTTGTTTGATTGATTGAAAGCCTGCTGATGTAAAAACCTATAGAGATAGAATGGAAAATCCACCACCAATTCAGCCGTTAGATGTCTACTACGAAAATAGGCTTCCCCATCATCTCTGGGTGGGTTTCCCAATACTCGGTTCGCTTGGCAGGCGGTTTGGCGAGAAATTAAATATGTAGTTCATATTTATTGTATTTTTAACGTCTAAAATTTAAAGATAATATATGTGTAGTTAAAGAATTTATAACTGGTGAGTTATTTTTTGCTTTTACATTTTTTTCTTGCTATTACATTTTTTTGACGGCCAGCTGGTCGATTGGTTAGGCAACTGGACACTTTACGCAGCGGTCGCGGGTTCGAATCCCGCCAGGTGCAGATAATTTGTATGACGAATATAGGTGTCTGCACCGGGTCATGGATGTGTATTTATGTATATATGTATTTATATCTTAAATTTATTTCTGTTCCTAGTACCTGTAACACAAGTTCTTACGAACTTAACACGGGGCTAGGTAACGTGGTGTGATTGTTGGTTAATATTTATTATTTATTTATTTATCTTTATTATTATTTATTTATTTATCTTTATTATTATTTATTTATTTATCTTTCTTACTGCAGGAAGTTTTATACAACTATACTACATTTGGTCAGTGTAATGTATATTAATTTAATTATCATTTACAAAAATTTAATTAAAACTGTGAATAGTTTTTGTCGTAATTTATATAATTGGATAAATATATCATTATTATATTTGTTAGTACTTAGATTTTAATGAGCTATAACTTCTGTTTTAATAAATTTTCATTTTATTTTCATCTTAGTTTAGCATGAAACCTACAAGCACTGAAAAATTGCGCATAAACTTAGAAAAATCTGAATTTCCATTCTATTTCTATACGTTTTATGACAAATAATTAAAAATGATTCGTGATAAAATATTGTTATTTGTTTATACATCATTACCTCAATAACTAAATAAATAATATGTATATTAACAATGTAATTTAGATGCTTGGTCACATCATTGTCATGCCCTTGCACCATTTTCTTTTTTATTATTGTGTATTTCATTACTTTGTCTATACTTTTATGTAAGTGCAATAAAGTGTCTATCTATCTATCTATCCATCAATACTTATTCTTATTTCAACACATGATATATTTAAATTTTTTTGGAATTTCTGTACATGTTATAACAATAACAATAAAAAAATATATATTCTGAATCAAAATAGAAGAAAACGAAATGATTATCGAAAATTGTACCACGAAAGCAGGTGAGAGTACGTGAGCAAACACGTTCATCGCGAGTCCGAACAGCGCTGCAAAATACAGAGGTTACTCTTGATTTGCCGCCAATGCGAGTTTCTTTAGATTTCCACCGAGTTCGTGTCGTTCCGGTCGTTGTTACTACGTGTCGTCACGAGGCATTTACGAGTGTTGTCGGAAAAAAAATAAACTCAAATTTTCCTTGTTAAATATATTGTTACCTAAATAAATCGATACACACATAAACGAATCATAAATTCTTTGTAAAATAGAAGGATTGACAGCCGCAACCCATTATAATTTTACTGAGCTCCTTGGTAAGATTTGAT
Organism: Euphydryas editha; assembly: GCA_036937285.1. NCBI lineage: Eukaryota > Metazoa > Arthropoda > Insecta > Lepidoptera > Nymphalidae > Euphydryas > Euphydryas editha. Next base: position 1,066,339 of record JAUPFZ010000013.1, on the reverse strand, counting down.
TGGTTGAACAATGTTGAACTCATTACCCACCTTTGCGTCGCGCAGTCGGATAAAAATAAATGCCTCGCATTGAACGGTCCCCGGTAGGATGATATTCTATATCGAGTGTTCGGAAAAACACAAATACTTTTTTTTTTCGGAAGGACTTATGCTGTTGGCCTTATTGGCCTTTACAGCGACACCGGGTGGGGGGGGACTTAAAAAGGTCCAGCCTAGAAGGGAGAGCCTCCTTATGGGCGGCTCTGAAGTGCTATACGCGTCGGTTGGCCGGCTTAAACGGCGCTATGCGGAGCGCTAAGGTGATCGATCTACTGCTCTACGTGCCTAGGCGCGTACGAGCCATTAGAATCCTATCTCTTCGTCTCCGTCGGCGGAGCAAATGTACCAAATTTTTATAGGCGATTAAGAGAGAGAAAGAGAGAGAGGAGTAGGCCGTTAGGTTGACAGCCAAAGACCACTGCACCAACCAATGGTCAATATGTATGTGTTATTTCCAATTATTTGTAGAAAATATTTACATAATTATATATAATTTAAGAGAATCACTGACAGAGAAGTTTCTTAAAAGTAAATAATAAATCCGATGTCATCGATACGAAAATCCGGAATTAATATTAAGGAACTAATATTTTAGTTATAAACTATCACCTTTGTACTACAAACGTGTAGGTTTTATATTTAGGTAATAGGTTTATATGTAATTGTATTACAAATAAAATTAATTCATAGTATATACCTACTGACGACCATTCTGGTGTAGTGATACGGGTAGTCGCCTCAAACCGCGCGAAGGCGGTCGCCGGTTCGATTCCCGCTTGGAACAGATATTTGTATTTGTGCAAATATTGGTTCCCGGTCTGAACGATTTTTACTCCTGGCAGGGAAATTAATCACTAACCCGCAGTGGAGCAGCGTGGTCGAGTAAGCACCAACCCTTCTTCTTCATGTAAAAGAGCCCTTTGTTCAGCAGTAGGACGCTTACAGGCTGATTCAATTCATTTATACCTACTATTACCAATAGCACAAAGGACTCTTGTGGTTTTACTCGCCATTGCGTCATTATCGTCAGAAGAAAAGACCTTTTAATTTTTACAAAATACCCCTCCAGTTTTGATTGTGTCAAGATTTATTGCACACAATTCCAATATTATTATGTTATCTAAAACATAATTGTTGTACTTTAATACTACCTGCAGAATCATCCCCAGAAAAAAAAGAACATTTATCTTTTACAAAATACCCCCCTCCCTTCGTTTTGATTATGTTAAGATCTATCGCTCACAATTTCAATATTATTTTTTAGTTAAAACATACATTTTGTACTTGAACACTGGCTGTGTGTTCACTTAATATGTATATGCATGTTTGTGACTAAGCAATTGCTTATTTTCGAATTCTGACGACGATGGTAGGGGTCGTGACGTTAGAAGAAACTCTTGTTGGATTCCTACATATATCGTGCTCTTTCGTAACTAGTTATATAGTAGCTGTTTATTTCCGCCACAAGCAATTATAGAGATTACTCCCTCACAATAAAGGCGAATATCGCTTATCAGAAATAAAACATCGCCTAAGGTTGTAGCAAATATTGTTAGAAAAACCACAATTTCTATCTCAAGTTCGCGTGATTCTAACAATATTGCGAAATTCGATGTATTATCAAAATTGTAATAATATATCAGATGATGTTATCATCAGATGATGTTATCGAAAATTCGTTAACATTTTGTTTTATGTATATTTAATTAAGTATACTGCTATAATAATGGAGATTCTTTGAAACACATCTGTGTCTTTTTAGAAGGTTATAGGCCTTATAATTTAATCTCGAGTAAAACCACAAGAGTCGTTGTTTATAAGTATTTAAAAAAATAAAAAGGAATAAACATTATATGCTCTGGCAACAAAATGTATCATTAAATGAAGTTATAAGGTTATGAACTGCGAGGTTTCTAAACTAACTTTTTTAAATAATAATAAAAAGAAATCCTATTGTCGTGTCGGTCAATGGCTTATTAACGAAGAATATTGACCAACACCTTAAGAAACTCTCGCAAAATTGTTGGATTAATGCCTAGTTCGCACTGTTCGCACTACGCCAGTACTTTAGTCGAGTGTCAAATTATTTAGTAGCTAAACGTGTCTGAACACCAAAAATTTAGTCGAGTAGGTTAGTAATAAGTCGAGTCGATCCATTTCATTCTATTTTTATCGGGCGAGTAGCACCTCCCACCACGCGTCCGCGCTCTCTGGATCACAAACAAGTACGAACGTGTCGAATTAGTCGAGTTTATTATTTCATTAGTTGCCGCAAAAATGTCGTTTCGCTGGAGCGAATAAACAACTTTAAAATTGTTTCCAAATATGTAGAACATGAATGCTTTGTGGAATATTAAGTCCCCGCATTATAAAAACAAACAAATGAATTACATCATACTTCATACACCAGGATTTGGTGAAAATGAAATTAAATTGAAAATAAAAAACATCAGGTTAGTGCATAATTTTATAATTATATTTCAAATGCATATTTATTTAACAATAAAGCATATTTATTACTATGTTACAATAAGATCTTAATTATTATTACTTATATTGTTTTTGCAAGTATCTATTCATACGATTATCGTACGAATATTTCTTTTTTGTTATTCATACGATTATTGGAAGATAAGTTTTTATTCGTACGATCTATTTTATATTAATTAAAAAATATTAATTCATTGTTTTTTGGTAGATGGTTTGTATGTGACCACATAATAATTATTTCCTATATGTGGTATTGACCTCTCAGTGCAATTAATGGCACATATCAATAATTGTTAAATTGTTAATTGTTATAAGTGTTATAACATATAAAAGATATTTATTTATTTAAAATAATTCACTACATATCTTGTTTGTTTATTGGGAATTACATTTATACTTTAAAATTGTGTATACTCAACAATTAATCATAAAAAATGAAATAACTAAGAAGTATAGAAGTTCAATTTGTATTTTATTTAATTATATAGTTCTGGAAACATATTTATTTATTAAGAATAATTCACTGCATGTCTTGTTTGTTTATTGAGAATTACATTAATTATACTTGAAAATTGTGTATGCTTAACAAAATTAATTATAAAAAATGAAATAGCTAAGAAGTATAGAAGTTTAATTTGTATTTTATTTAATTATATAGTTCTGGAAAGATATTTATTTATTAAAAATAATTCAGTACAAGTCTTGTTTATTAAGAATTATATTTATACTTGAAAGTTGTGTATGTTCAATAATTAATTATAAAAAATGAAACAAATAAGAAGTTTAGGTTGTATTATATTTAATTTAGTTTTTAAATTATTCTATTCTTTTACAACATTTATGAATAATAATCATAATTTTACTTAACGAGATCCAATCTTTTTAGATCAACCTACTCGCAGAAGTTAAAAAATTAAAGGACACAAAAAATTCAGTCGCTGGGGCTGACATCAGGTTTCCATCTATCCATCCAGGTTTCCATCTGGCCGTATAAAGAATAATGAAACGTAGAGTAATGTTACAATTAAATCAGAGTTAATTTTAACAGCAATGCAGAACGCTAATGTTGCTAATCAAAGTGATGGAACAAAACACATAACAAAAGTTATAACTAAAAATGTTGTAAACAATTTGTTTTTATTTATTATTATTATTATATTATTATATATCTTACTAAATAAATTTTTCATAATAAATATGTTATAGTCATTTAATCTTATTTATAATTTGATAAATTCCATCAATGATTAATAGATTGCTTTACAAACTTCCTTTAAACTACATCCAGTAGCAAGAAAGTATAGAACTACTTGTAATTTTGTAATCGCAGGAATCGCATTTTTTAAAAGGTTATCTTTACGCTAAATTTTGAAAGTATTTTCATTAACAGAAAATTCACATAACTTTCGATGTTCTTAAACTATCGAAGTATTTTTTGGGATCTTCCAATGCTAATTCCTTGATAAGACAATTAGTAGCTCCTAGTTTATCTCGTCTATCGATCTATTTTCGTACCCATAGCTTCTTTTTATTAATTACACGACTTTACGACGTTACGATTAGCTTAATCAATTTATTCACTTTATTGCGTTGCAGCATGTTCATCTTGCACAGCACCACTCACTTATGTACTGTACTCGACCGTAATCCGAACGATTTCTGGGCAGTAGCGCGTAGTTTAGCCACTAAATAACAAGCCACTGACCACTCGTCTAAAATACTGGCGTAGTGCGAACTAGGCATAAGGGTCGGATACAAAAGGCAGTGTTGCTTCCTCAGCTGAGGTTCCTCACCCTGGAGCCCTAACTACCGGCGGCCTGGGCCTCAACCTACCACCGGAGGAGAATTATTTTTATATTTTTAAATATTTTTATTTTTGTTTTAAATATAGAAATAAAAGAAAATTATAAAAAAAAATATAGAAAACGTACTCTTTAAGGAACTTAATTACATTTTAAAATAAATAGCCCGCAGGATCAAAACGAAGTTATTGACGTAGCGTTGGGAAAATACACACAACACGTATATTAGTAACGTAATAATTCTTAGACATGAACAAACCTAATAGCCAAATAATACCGAAAATTTTATTATATGTATAAAGGTTTCTTTATAAATAAAATGCTTTAAAAATAATATAAATAAACCGATACGTTTCAACTTGCTGTTTTTTAGTTCAAAACGATCGTAATAATGACAAAATGTTACATTTACGACAGAAGAAATGAAATTGAAATTTAAACTGATATTCGAAAATGTTTGTTGTTCAAATATATACAAAACTAGCAAACCCGGCGAACTCCGTTTCGCCACCAGATGGCTTCGTTTTTTGTAACATTTCGTTTGGGGATTAAAAGATGAAGTAGTACATGCTATGTATCAGAGATGGCGCTGTATGTGAAAAATGATTTTCCCTGTTTTCCTGCTTTTCTGTTGAAATTTTTCCTAAATTTTGTTTGCTATAAAGCTTACGGAGCCTGAGACCTTTCCAACGAATGCAAAACCGTGGAAATCGGTTCGTGCGTTCTGGAATTATAGCATCAGGAAGGAAAACTCGACTTATTTTTATATTATAGATTTAACTATTTAACTTTGATAATTAAAATGGTTTGGCGTGTCCCAAGTAAGTAAAGTATTGTCACTTGGACTCTTTTCACCCCGCGTAATCCGAAAGATCTAAGCGTGTCCGTTGGAGAACAGTATGAAATTGTTTCTTAGACTGTGCTCTTACTAAATTACGCTTTCCAACAGAATCCCAACATAATTAAATTGTACATAACATATTTTCACCACAAGATAGTTAAATTTATTTTTTTAAGAACTACGTCTATCTTAAATAATATCAACCGATACATATTGACTCAGACGTTAAACGTCCCATTTCTGGACGAAGGCATCTTCTCTGTTTAAGGAATCAAGCGGGAATCGAACCCTCTTTACCTCTACGCTCACTATAACACAACAACATTACTAGATTATTTTAACCACCATGACAATTAATGCGCTAAAACTTGCGGGACATAAAATCATAAATCTTTTCAAAATATTTCTATTTTGAACTGAACCATGTGATAAATGGAATCCTTTGTAGGTCAAGAAGGTGTAATCTCTTAAATCTTTGCTATTGTTGGAACTTTCAATATTATAAAGACTATTCAACGTCGAAACTGGAACAGAAGTGATGGCTATTTTTCAAGACGTACTATTATTGAACTTAGATATGAAATTTTTGTAATTTTTTAACTACCAAATATAAATTTTAATCGCACAGTACGAATATTAACGAATATAAATAATTTATGTAAATGTGCGAAAAATTAGTTATTCTCATTTTTTTTAACCACTATTTCACCTAATGTTAACCTGGAGCACGCTTACCTAGAAGTAGCCTATTCACTCGCGACTTTAATATCCCCATGTTGTAGTTATCTGGAAACACAGACACTGGTAGAGAGTTCCATTCTTTAGCCGTACGCATTAAGAATGTACTAGCGAATCGCTTTACGCTTAGTGCGTATAGTGGGAATATCAACCATAATTAATGATTAAGTGTAAAAAAATTTTTAGGACTTCGTATAGTGACAACGGAGCCCTGTACGTTTACCATGAGTTTTTTACAAGCGCGCATGACATAACTACAGTAGTAAACGTAGAAACGCAATAGTAATGATAGTACCCGTTAGAGGCGCTGCTCAACTTTCCATACAAATTGTCTAGTCTACTACACTCGCTAGCGTGTATCGTTTCTGGAAACTCATGGTAGACGTACTGTTATTAAAACCCTCCACTGCGCTGGTCGTCCGACTAACTGTCGTAGAACTACACAGATCACGTATTTATTATTACGGTTCGACCGCTATGGTGACAAATAATAAAAATAAATTAAAGTTAAAAACTAAAGAGAGTCCGCTACAATTAATGTAAAATTTTGACGTTTTTAAGCTTAAACATATGAAAAGTATTGGTAAACATTATCTATACAAATAATAAATCTGTTGACACCTCCGTTTTATTAATACACTATATATCATCAAGAATAAATTTCAATAGCGCGTATTTTTTTGTATCAGCGCCATCTCTTATCGTGTTTTTCTCTGATCACGTATCACGTAAAAAGTACAAAACCAATGTTAATAACTTTAATACATAAAAATTAGAAATAACTCACAGTATAATTTAGTTTTTGTTTCATTGTAATTAAATTTAAAAATAAATATTTAAGAAAATAGAAATAGGTACCTACGCCGCCAACGCCATCTGGTCTAAGGAATCTTAAAAACTCACAAAACTTATTTTTGGGTTATTATTTTGTTAAACTTAAAAGTTTACTAAATATGTAGGATAGGAATAGAAATCGTTTTAATATTTTAGATAAACATCATTTTCAATTAATATACTAAATGTCACTAAATATAAAAACGATATTCTACAATTATACGATAGATGGCGCAGATAATTTTCTGAATCGCGCTGACCAAAATTTCGGCCAAAAGAATGACACTCGCCCGTATTTAAACATCTGTTTTTCATTTTTGTATATAATTAAATACTTTAGGGTACTACGGTCTTGATTGTTTGTTCGTTGTTAAAATTTAAAATATTTGGTCGCTATTTGTTTGTTGATTGTACAAAGTTGGATGGTTATAGCTATTTAAGTTGTAATCTATATATATAAAGTCGTGTTAGTTACACCGTTTATAACTCGAGAACGAGTGGAACGATTTTTATGATTTTTGTGTTTTTGGATTTGTCTTCGTCGGGAATAATACTTATTAAAATATGGTATTCATCAATGAGAAAATAATTATTAAAAAAAACAGTTCAAATGTTTCATCCGTACTATCTATATACATATATATGTATGTATGTATGTATGTATGTATATATGTATGTATATAGATATAATAAATCTGTCACTCAATCCGTCTAATATAAAATATTTTCCAGTATCGACGCAGGTGTAGGTGATAAAAAATATAAATGTATAATTTTTAAAATTTTAGTTAAAGACCCGTGCGAAGCCGGGGCGGGCCGCTAGTATTAAATAAAATCGAAATCCATTTTAAATCCGTTAACATATGAATTGTTTAAACATGCTACATCTTAACCCTCAAACTCGACTGAACTGAAATGAATCAGCCTGTAAACGTCCCACTGCTGGGCAAAGGCCTCTTCTCCATGTAGGAGAAGGGTTGGAGCTTAATCCACCACGCTGCTCCACCGTGGATTGGCGGATAATTTCCCTACCATGAGTAACGATCATTATCAGATGTCTATGATAACAACCAGGAGGGGTTTATGTGTTCTCCGAGGCACGGTAGGGAAATCCACAAGGACATACACCCAGACCGGAAACAAATATTTGCACAAGTATAAGTATAAGTATAAGTCGAACTAAACGGTTTGGCAGCTCGTTTTTGGTGAGAGTCGCCAAGATTTAGAACGACCTGCCTAGGTCTATTTTTCCAGATAGGTTGAACTCTGGAGCCTTTAAGAATAGAGTGAACAGGTTTCTTTTGGATGGGCGTGTACCACCCTCGTCTTCATCTACACTTTCCCTCAGGTGAGATTGAAGACAAACGCCTATTCCATTACAAATATAAAAAAAAAGTATTTATAAATATCTGCCCCGAGCGGTATCGAAACCGCGACCGCCGGCATTGAGGCGACTACTTACACCGCTACACCAGAACAATCGTCGTCGTAAACTCGACTAGGTATTTTCATTTTAATAACTCGTAAGGTAAACGCGCTTAGCGCTGATTCAATAAGCAATCTCTTAAATTATCACACAAATTAACACGTGACCTAAAATCATCGAAGTGTAAACGTTTACTGTGTAAAATTTAAAACGACTTGTATAACGTAAAACCCCTCCATCAAATTCGGGATAAAGTGTACGAATAAGGATGGAAGTATTAAAAGGTTCGCTGTTTACGCAATGCGTCCCACGAATTGATTATACGATGGCTTATCGGGCTTTATAACTTTGAACGGTTAGAATTGTGGAGCTGTGGAAATGGTGTCAATAGATACCAATGTTAGAGAGGAAAAAGAATGAATGAATGAATGAATGAATTATTATTATTATTTGTATGGTTTTTAATTGTTAATCTAGAACAGATTATTTCGTTAATTTCACGTAGAATAGTGATGGATGAATGAAAGTCAGAGTTGTAATCGTAACTTGCGTGGATATATTATACGTATAGTATACCTATATTTTATGTATTTTTAAATTATATTTCTATAACAAAAACATAATGTCTCAAAATTCTCAGTGTCTACATAAATTAATAAATACAGAATTGTGTTAATGAATTGAGAAACTGAGAATTTCGAGAGATTATGTTTTTATTAAATAAATTTTAATTTAAAAATACCTACAATATACTTATACTAAACCAATGATATTCAAATAAATTATAAAATATTTGAATATCTTTGCACTAAACGAATACGCCCTGATTAAACTGCCAATTATCACGACACTCGCAAAAAATCGCTTCTGTCAAAATGTGACAGAATAAAGATCCAGTACCTGGATGACCGAGCTTTGCTCGGTTAAATTATATTTAGATACATTACATACAGATGAAACATAAATAATATTTTCGATCTTACCGACATAATAGTAATATAATAGGAACTGGTTATTTAAATAAAAAATAAAAAGAGCTCTTAATTAAAAAAAATCTAAAAGATTGGTCTGTAGAAACCTGGATTCGAACCCAGGTTTTCTAATTTCGAATCCGCCCGATTCCTATCTGAGCTATTAGAAGCTTGTCAATGACAGCGAAATTTACCTTCGTATTCTAATGGTATTTTTTAATTGCGTAAAAAAAGGGATAAAACAACATTTTCTAAAAATAAATCCTAGCTAGATCGATTTATCGCCCCCGAAACCCCCTGCATACTAAATTTCATGAAAATCGTTGGAGCCGTTTCCGAGATTCCGATTATATATATATATACAAGAATTGCTCGTTTAAAGATATAAGATATATGACATTTGTGCACAGAGGTATTATAGATATTAGATAGAGTAAGAAAGACATACGGAAATGTCCAACGGTTAGAAAGAGAGAGAAGATCGCGTCACCCCCATTCTGTCTTTCTCTACTGACGCATGCGCAGTAAAGGACTGCTTGTTATTATAACAACCTCGAATAATAAAATAAAATCAAATTAAATACCTTATAAGGTTGTTTGAAGTAATGAAATATATACACAAACAGATAGGTACCGCGATCGTCTCTCTCTTTCTAACTGAGGGACAGCTGGAGGCCTGGCTCTCCTGCTCTATCTATAATAACTCTATGCATTTGTGTCCCAGCTTCTGTCATACCTTTAGGGGCTACTATTTAGGAACACCAGTATATATACTATCCTGCAAACACTGCAACTTAATTTTTTTTTTTTTTTTTAGTATGTGACAAAATAATTATTTATTTAAAATTATCACGCAAGGAATAACAGTGCATGGCTTATACACCAGTTCTGATTCGCTGTTCTAAGGTGACACCCGTAAAAATCGGGGACGGAATTTTTTACGGAGGGTAGAAATACATAAACACAAATGTATATTAACAGATTGGAGTTTTAGGGCGTGTTACCTCGTAACCGGCTATTCGCTTTTATCGCTTATACAGAGACTGTGCGTTAAATAATATGAGATTTTTGAACCTAATTTGTGATCAGTTTTTCTAAATCATTTAATTTTCAATATAATATTTATAATGGTTTTGTTTATTATATGATTTCAGTAAACGTTTATTAATTTTAATAAATTTATTCTTACGATTACGATTACGTCAATAAAATGTTAAAATATGATTTTTAATTACGAAATCTTAAACATATTTGAATGAGAAAGTGTTTATGATTTCTGCTATAATTTTTCCTCGGGGGTCAGTGTTCCAGCTTTAGTATATAACAGACAGAATAAAACTAAATCATTAAATTAAAATTTGATCATAATAATAATCTATTTTCAAATAAAATCTCATAGAAACATAGTCGAATAATTGAACTAAGCCCCAATTTCTGACTTATTATATAAATGTAATTAGATTGCTAGCATAAAAATAAAACAATGTCCGGAGTCCATCAAACCCAAACAAACAAACACAACGCAAAATGTAATCAAGAAAGATCATATAAACGGAAAGCTAATAATAACAATGTGAGTCGCTATCAAGTTAGCAAGCTACATAATTTCATCCGCTGTCGTTAAACTGAACGATGGACCGACTTATTTATTAAAGTCAAATCATATCCCCGGTGCTTAAAAGAAATTTTCATTATAAATAACTTTTTTATGCGCGCCATCGCTTAAGCGTTTCGGGTTTCTCCTGAGTTTTCAACCATAAATCGTCCGTTAAGAACTGAGGTTATTTTTTTTTTTTTCCTTCGAACTTTGTACTATAGAATTATGATAAAAATTACCAAGTGCTATAAAACGCTGTTAAACTTTTCAGAATCTGACGACGTTGATGGAAAGTTGCGAAACAAAATACGTTTACAGCTAAATGGCTTGAGCAATCACTTTCTTTCGCTTTTAAGATAGAACAAAAAAATTTAGTTTTCAAAATATAAATAGTGTTCGACTACTCTGTCTTCATTATAATTATGTACCTAACTCGTATTGAATCCCACTTCTGGGGAATGTTTTTTTTCTCCTATTAAGAAATATAGTGTCAATTTAAGTCACAAAGTCAAAGTCAAAGTCAAAATATTTTATTCAGCATAAAATTATTACAATTGTTTACTGAACGTCATGAGTCTACCACCAGTTCGGAAAGAAGAAGCCTCTGACCTGAGAAGAACTGGCGAAAGAAACTCAGCGGGACTAATATTATTATTTTTTTTAATGTAATGTTTTTTTTTTAAAGTAAATTGAAATAAACAATAATTCTCTATAAGTTGAAATAGCCTGGAGGCGATCACATCATTCCCAAGGCGTACTGTCTTCTAAAAAATCGTTGATAGAATAGTATCCTTTAGTACACAAACGTACTTTCACAATTTTTTTTTTGTCAGCTAAGTTATTAAAATTGAGTTTCGATAGTTCAATAAAAGTTAAATAAAAAAACACAAAAACCGACTTCAAAATTATACCTAAATGTACAAAGTTAAACTAAAAATTACAAAATTATACTATTAATTTTTCATTTGTTGATTTTTTCTTTTAAACTGTTTTTAAAGCGCTAAATTGATTCCAAACTTCAATAGAACCTCCTCTAAAATATAACATACCGATTAAAAAAATAAACATCAAAATCGATTCATAATTGACGGAGTAGCCGCGTAACAAACATACAAAAAAAAACAGACGGATTGAAAACCTCCTCCTCTTTTAAATTCGGTTAAAAATCTACTCAATTGTCACTGGACCGGTTTTGAAAAATATGATATGTGTATGATTCAATTAAGAAGAATATGAATGATGAAAATTGAAGTTGCTTAGTTTACTCGAAGTAAAAAAAGTACTTCTTGAACGAAAACCAATTAGTAAGTTTTACCTTTTAACCGTCATGATTCTCACTTGATAAATAACATTTTCCATTAAATTTTAAATGAAATTGTAAACAACAAACAACTCTAATCAGCTGACAAATATAAATCAGCGTTCGTCGTTTATTTAAAATGTCCTGAACTGTAAAGGTCTAGATCTAGCCTTTAATCCGAGAATGTAAACATTTGCAGTTCGCTCCATTAGACGAGAATGTCTGTTTGGCTTCTCTGATTGGTCGCTGTAAAACTTCCTCTCTGTGGCGTTAGTTCGATTCCAGGATTTTTAAACGTCTTTAAAAAAAAAAATTATTGCAAAATTACTCTCTTGCTTGGTGTCTAATGTTCTAAAACAGCCTATATGTATTCCTTATGAGCTTCTGAGCCTTCTGTTTTATGGTAAAAATCTGTCTCGATAGGAAACCCAAAACAAAGGTGAAGATCTTTTTCTCTTTATTTTAGAACTAGGAAAGAAAGAAATAAATAAAATACTTATTTTTTCCAGTTAATGTTACAACAACATAATATTTATATGCTGTTAATCAATAAAATAATTGACTTCTATTTTTAGGGAATAAAAAAAGGTCATATATGTTTAAATATTTTTATTAAGTGTTATTTTAACGGTCATAATAATACCTATTTTACGAAAATTTAAAGTATTTTTCCTTGATGGTTTTGTTCGGATAGGTGGATAAGCAGGCGGAACAACGGAGTTTTGGTAATAGTATTTTCTTGGTAAGTAACCCTAAAATGAAAATACAGTCCTCGCCGTATTTCAGGGCGTTATTTTTTGTTATGTTTTCATGTAATAGAATACTTTAACACAATTTTCAACTATTACGTGTTAGAAAAATTTGATTTAATAACTGGAACAAGTATGCTTAATTAAAAAAATCAAAAAACCCGACTGCGTAAAATACTCTTATTATAAACTAAAAAGAATAAAACAATTTACTAGCTTTCATTAGATACCCATATTGCTACAGTAAGAAAAAAAAATCAACTCCCCCCCCTCATTCCGCCATTTGTGGGTGCCATTTTGAAAATTTATATAGCCTATGTCACTACTACAATTTAGACAAATCCAACGACACCAAATATGTCAAAAACCGTCCAGCCGTTTGGGCTGTAGGGCGTGCCAAAGAAATGGACATACATACATACATACATACATACATACATACATACATACATACATACATACATACATACATACATACATACATGCACTCGAAAAACATAACCCTCCTTCTGTCGCAGTCGGGTAAAAAAGAAAATAGAGTGTACGAGTAGGTATATAAAAGCAAATATTTCAATGTTTTTACTATGTTTCGACACAATTAATCTTCTAAAAAAAATGGCCTCAGAAAACAACATAATAATAAATAAATAAATAAACGCCTCACACTCAACGGCCCCCAGTAAGATGTGAACTGTAGCGACAAATATCTCGCCACATATGAACTGACGTATTCTACATCGCGCTATCGAACTTTTCAAAGCGATTACTATATATACAAGAACCCGACAACAAACGTTAAGTGGCGCGTAGCCCACCAGACACATCCGTCTGGTCGAAGGATTCTTCCTTTTCAACTGCAGCCTCTCTCTACGCCAAACTGGTGACCCCAACGTGATCTGATCACGCAACCTCTGTTCATCCCCTCCAAACTGGTGACCCCGACTTGATCAACGTCATCTCCACCCCTAACTGGTGACCCCGAGCATGAACGTCAGCGCAGCCTTCGTAAAATCTACGTCATCGTAACGTCATCATCCACCTCCTCAAGCTTTCGAGAAGCGAGTCACACAGCCAGCCAGAATCCACGTCTACTACGGGTATCCTGACCACCAGCATGCAGCGGACGCGCATTCCTGGTCATCACCCACAGCCTGCTCAGCGACCTTGGCAAAGCACACTGCACTTCGGCCGGTCAACCTGCTATCGACCTCCGGTCTCGGAGGGGGAGTGATGTAGCGACTAGCGACAAATATCTCGCCACATATGAACTGACGTATCCTACATCGCGCTATCGAAGTTTTCAAAGCGATTACTATATATACAAGAACCATGTGTCGGGGGTACGGAAATACACACATTAAATAATAAATAAATATAAATATTAACCAACAATCACACCACGTTAACCTAGCCCCGTGCTAAGTTCGTAAGAACTTGTGTTTCAGGTACTAGGAACGGAAATAAATTTAAGATATAAATACATATATACATAAATACACATCCATGACCCGGTGCAGACATCTATATTCGTCATACAAATTATCTGCACCTGGCGGGACTCGAACCCGCGACCGCTGCGTAAAGTGTCCAGTTGCCTGAGCACTCGACCAGCCGGTCGTCATACACAAGCACAAATGCCCAGACCACGACAAAGATCTGTACGGCCTATACAAATATTTGTCATGTGTGGGGATCGAACCCGCGACCACTAGCGCATCAGCCAGATGCTGTGACCACTGCGCCTACGCGTCGTCGCTGCCGCGTATAATGCCTATTACAATAATCGACCATGCTCTATTTTGTCACCTTTACGGATGGTATTTTTCATTCAGATTTAATTGGGAACATACGGAAAGTATCCCAAACAAAAAGGCAATATAGATAGGGTACTATCGATTCATAAATGACAAACTTCTAGGGTAAGAAGTATAAAAAAGTAAAAGCGAATTGAGAAACGTCTCCTTTTGCGAAGTCGGTTTAAAAGGTATTTTAACATATTATAATTATCAACAAACTTCACTTAGCTTCATACTAAAGACATAGGTATACAGGGTGTCCCGTAAGTAGTGGACCAACGGGACACTGGTGATGGAGGGGATCATTACCTATAGAAAACACTAAATTTCATTGTCCTAGGTTCAGTAGTTTAAAAGATATGATGTTTTAAGTAATATTTTGAAATTTTCATTCTATCAACACAAAACTTTCAAATTTTATCAAAATATTTTTTGTTATACACTTTATTTCAATTTAAAGGGGTTGAGAAAACATGTATCCTTCTAAATAAATCAGTATTCATGCATAATTATTACCACAAATAAAATGAAAAATCAAATCTTGTGCAAATATCAAATTACAAAATTTTCTACGTGATGTTTGAAAGAAGCTAGTGTTAAAAAAATGTATGACAGCCTCGTGGAACTTTATTTTAAAAATATCTACAACTCATACTGATTCCAAAAAGCTATAATTTATTTGAGTTTTTAAAACAACAACAAACAATATTAATTTTAAATCTACATTAGTGACCATTTTTTCCACGATATTGGCAATAAAACAAGTAGAAACTTATGACATTTTTATTTATTTATTACAGCAAATGTTCGAAATGGTTTCCTCTTGCTCTTATGCATAACCAGCACCTTCTAATAAAATTTCTTTTTAAATTTCTAAATGCCCGTTCATTACTTTGGACTATTTGAGTAACAACATTCAGTTTTTCTCTTAACTGCCTTTCATTCATGTCAGTTGTTTCATAGACTGCTTCCTTATAATAGCCCCAAAGAAAATAATCCAACGGATTAAGATCAGGTGAGCGAGCTGGCCATGAAATTGTACCTCCGCGTCCAATCCATCTATTTGGGTACGACTCGTTTAAATAATTAGTCACTTGTCTTGAATTGTGAGCAGGTGCACCATCGTGCTGTAACCACATCCTCTCGCGAACTTCTTCTGGTATGTCTAATAATAAATTAGATAGGTCATTCCTTAAAAATTGAAGGTAACGAGTACCATTAAGTCTCGGTGGGAGCTCAAATGGACCGATAAGTTTGCCATCTAAGATTCCAGCCCACAAATTAACTCCAAACTGGTGCTGGAATCTGTCTTCTCTTACGATTCGTGGATTTACTAGAGCCCATTCATGTAGATTATGAATGTTAAACACTCCAATCCTTTTGAAACATGACTCATCGCTCCATAATATGGAATTAAAAAAGAGTGGGTCTTGTCGACATCGGCGAAGCATCTCTCGACAAAAATCTATCCTCCGTTGATAATCGGCTGGTAACAGTGCTTGCACCCGTTGTATGTGGTAAGGGTATAAATTGTTACGCTTTAAAATGCGATGTACAGTAGTTTTTGCGATACCAGTACGTCTTGAAATACGGCGAACACTGGTAGAAGGTTCTTCTGTCACTTAGCCAGTACTTGATCTTCATCAACTAGTCTAGGCCTTCCCGAAGTATTCACAGCCCCGGGAATTCTGCCTTCCAAATACGCGTTATTCACGCGGAGAAAAATTCGGTGATCAGGATAACGATCGCGGTTAGGATAACGCTGACGATACGTACGGGCAGCTTGCCGAGCGTTGCCATCACACAGACCGTAAATGAAATACATTTCAGCATACTCGCGAGGAGTGTAGGTATGAGGCATTTTAAAATATCCGGGCAAACAATATCCAAATCACAAGCACATACAAGGTCCAATTCAAGCGTAAGTCAACAATAAATAAGTCGTTGTGGGAGCGAATTAAAAACACGTGTGTAGCTACGAGCTGTAAGCAAGTCTCTGGACAAGTGGACATTACATCTAATGAGTTCAAATATAATGGCTAGGGGTAATAAAATAGACATCGGCCAATAGGAAATCATAAACAAAAAAGCGACGAGCAAGTACAGAACAAAAGAATTCTCAGAACCACTAGCTCTGACCATAAACATTTCTCCGAACTGGAGACTAATATAGTATTTTTTTTAAGTTTACTTGACGAACTGTAATGTTATTATATCTTTTTGGAATCAGTATGAGTTGTAGATATTTTTAAAATAAAGTTCCACAAGGCTGTCATACATTTTTTTTACACTAGCTTCTTTCAAACATCACGTAGAAAATTTTGTAATTTGATATTTGCACAAGATTTGATTTTTCATTTTATTTGTGGTAATAATTATGCATGAATACTGATTTATTTAGAAGGATACATGTTTTCTCAACCCCTTTAAATTGAAATAAAGTGTATAACAAAAAATATTTTGATAAAATTTGAAAGTTTTGTGTTGATAGAATGAAAATTTCAAAATATTACTTAAAATATCATATCTTTTAAACTACTGAACCTAGGACAATGAAATTTAGTGTTTTCTATAGGTAATGATCCCCTCCATCACCAGTGTCTCGTTGGTCCACTACTTACGGGACACCCGATATATATATATATATATATATATTTATATATATATATATATATATATATACAAGAATTGCTCGTTTAAAGATATAAGATTTGCCTTAATAAACAGTATGCAAAGGCGGCGGTCACTGCTACGAGTATATACAATCTTTTACAGACAACCTTGAGACAAAATTTAATAACAAAGTGCAAAAATATGAATATTGTATTATACTTTATACTGTATTATAAATTTTATAGCTATGTGTATCACTATAAATTTGACGGATGATCACCCTAAAACCAATGTCCCGACCGACGGGACCAGAATTCACTCAGCTGTCGGATTACGCGGGACAGAGAATATTCCGCTAATATTCAAAATTTTTATTCGCCTTGTACAAACTCCTATATATTCATATTACAATGAAATTTTCTTTTTCACAGTGTTTAAAAAATTATGCCAAAATATATGACAGTAAGCTAAGTTTTTTAAATTTGAAACCATCACCCCGATGGGATAATTGTCAAACAAACAACACACCTTGTGCGTGAGCGCGCACGCGCTTGTATGTGTATGTGTGCGCGTGTGGATGTGTGTGGGTGTAATAATAAATTTAGCATCAGAAGTGGTTAATAATAAAAAAAAAAGTACAAAAACAACAAGAAATCTGTTTATTAACAATTTGAACCAAAATTAATTAAATAGAAGCTAAACAATTAAAATCAACACAAAAGAATAATAAAACTAAACACTGCAAAAAGAAAGATAAAATGGCTCACGTATACCGGGTAGTAATACATTTACAAAATACGTCTGCTCTGAGCGCTGGCTCCCAAAGAAGTGAGGCGTGCATCGCTAAGTGCATGCTTTTATACTTCTACCCGTCATAGTGATTTTACAAAATGTGGGTACATCTAACAGAGTTGGTACATCTAATATTTTACAAAGTGTGGGTACATCTAACAATAAATTTTAAAAAGATAATTCGTCGTCGTCGAATGACCTTAATCCTGATAAAAAAAAATTTTGTCTAGACTTTTACTAGACTGTTGTAGGAGAAGGTAACTAAGGTTATAAAGTAGTAGAAAACGATACGCAGACGGACAAAGTTACAAACATAAATATGGTGTGGCTTGGGATATTAGTGGGGGGTAACTTCTGGTGTCTTCCCCTTTCAAATGAGCCCCAACAGTAGGGTTCTAGGGTGGCTGGTGGGCGGAAATTTAGTATTTTAGAAAATAACAAATAATGTAAAATAAAATAAATCAATAATAATATAGAAGCAACACAATTTGCTAAAAAATATTGCTAATATATATATATATATATATGTATATATATATATATATATATATCTTTAGTTCGGTTGCGCTGCAAAATTCCTATCGGCGTGTTCCCACTATGCCGGACCGGCGAAATCACTGGAAACCGGATCCCGAAACGAGGTGTTCACATTACACCGGATCCACACCTCAAAAAACACCGGATCCGGTTTTCGCCGGAACCGGATAGATGTGAACAGCTTCATATAAAATCTATGACCACTAAGCTTTCCGGTAGTTTCATCAATCCAGCATCCGGCGTAGTGGGAACGAGGCCTATCTTCTCGAAGCCTGCCGTAAGGAACTTCGTTCCAAAAAATCAGGATGAAAATCGCTACATTCTATCAAATTGTAATTCGAATTTTGTATTTCGAATGACGGTGTATGTGAGAGAGAAGAGTAGGTAAGATAATATTCACATTTAAACGTGTTTGGAAAAATGGTGATATAACGTTGTGTAAAATTATATTTTATAGCATTTAATTAACAATAATTAATAACTAATATTCATTTTCAAAATTCAGTAAACTACTAATAAATAAGACTAAAAAAATGACGTTGAAAAAAATCCGATTTATTTTACAATAGTTCGAAGTACGACACTATTATAATAGATGGCGCTGATGGCGCTTTCATACTTAAAGAAGGGATTCCCAAACGGCTTGATATCGACACCTTGGGGTTGAAACTGGTTTCCCAGGGGTCGACATAAACGAAAACTAATATTGGGGGTTAACGAGGTCTGAAAAGTGTATTGATTATATTCTGTTTTGTGTACCATAGTTAATAAATAAATAAATATTGCATTCAAACAAACAGATAAACTTTCAGCTACATTATATTAGTATAGACGACCACTTTGTTATATTTACATGTCTCAATATTAATCTTTGTACGCTCTGTAGGATAAAGTTTAATCAACTTTAATGTATTTTAATTTATGACGTGTCAGATTCATCAAAATAGTGGAAGTGACATCTGATCGTGGAAGGTTCTGGAAGCCAGTGACATTTTCAACTCATCTGAACGTGAGTAAGAGGTAATACTCGTTGAAACTACTATATTGATAACATTTCACTGGTTTAAATTAAAGAAGCTAATTTAATTGAAAACATTTAAGGAAAATATACCGTTTTTATCGATAAATAAAAGTTGATCATGAGATATAATAGACGATTCATTAACTTGTAAAGTTTCAAACATACTCAAAATCAGATAATCTTCTAAAATACGTATGAAATCATCGTAACGTTCAACGTACGAATATAACGTTTTATCAAATCTAATCAAGATTTCTAGTTCGAAACATGAACGAACTGATGCTTCAAAAACGTCAAATGAGCAATTTTCGGGCTATTTCGAAAGCATAAAACTTTATGTCCCACCGCAAAACCCCCTACCGGCTGATGTTGAACTTAGCAAATGTACCAGGGCTCCGAAAACGTTGAATAGCTATTGAGGAACTTGGGAGGGTCGGTAGATCATTTTGTATTGGTCGCGGGAATCGGTGTAACTGTTAATTTCCAAGAATAGCCGAAACCTTTCCTCTTAACGAGCAGAGGTCATTAAGGAATGCTTAACAGTCGACGGAAACACTCTTACCCGCGAGTGGCTCACGAAAAGTTATCAGCAATTAGTGACGGCGCCAGGTTGAAGTTAGCCTATTTCATTACAGAGAATCATAGTGGGGTCGTTACTTGAAGAATTACTGCTAAAACTTAAAAGTTTAATTAGCTCAAAGTTTATCGGTGAGATTGCTTTGAATTTCTTGATATACTTTAAAGCTATTAAGTAAGTCTTGGTTCTAATCGAAATTTCAATTCGAATTAAACCAGTTTTTAATAGTTTTGATGAGCAGGCAATTTGTAATAGCGCAACGCGGTGGATTGACATCGCAGACTATTATGGGAATGGACAATATTTATAGAATTTAAAGTTTACTAATTTATACTTTAATATTATTATTTATAGTTTACTAATTTATACTTTAATTTTTAAGTGTCTACTTTTTGAGATGAAATATTTATTGTTAAACGATCATTATGATTTTACCAGTGCTGAATCATATCTGCTTCGCTCCTATAAGTCATATTATGATATTTTATCACCTAGAATCTAAATTCTTAGCAAACATTATTTAATATATGATAGATGCGATTAACAAACAAAACATTACCTAAAGACTAAGTTACGTCAATATCACTGGCAAATTTTTTGTGTAATACACGTGGTTCTTATTGATAAATTATTTTTATTTCTACTAATGTTTTTAAGTTTATCGTCGATAAGATGAAAAATTATACAACCTCTAATGATAGAACATTATTAAGCGGTCCCAAAAATATGCAAAATTTAAATACTGTGGTTGCTCACAAGGACTATCCGCTATCAACAAACCATTTTACATTGGTTTGTCAAATACTTATCGAACATTCTAACATATATTATATTAATGATATTTTTTCAAAGTCAACAATTTTCAATATGAACAGTAATATTACCGCTATCGTTGTTTTTCTTCACACAATCTCCACTCGATCACGCTCAGATTGCCGATGCGTTCGATAAACGCGGTCTCCAATTTCCTGGTTACGTACACTATAAGATGCTTTGATATTTTCACGGGTGTTGGCAAAGTCTTTAAGTATAATATATTTTTACGCTTATCGCTTTTCTATTTATTGCGAACTAGTATCTCGCGGGTTTATCCGCGTTTATATACCGTTGCCATTCTATTTCGAGAAGATTTTCTTCCCCACTTTAATTCCAGGTAATGTGGTTTTCTCATGTTGAAAGATTTATCAAAATACGTTCTGTAATTTCATAATATAACGTTAACTTATACGAGTATACCTAAACTATACCTTTTTTAATTTCAGTTTCGTCTCATTTTGAAAACAAATATAATTATATCAACTAACTTAAACAATTAATGTCTATCACTATAAATTGTATACCAGTCGGCTGTTACCTAAAATATAGGCATTAAGTTGCCTACCTTAGGATCAGACGACTGTGTGTGTGTATAGATATGTATATATATATATATATATATATATATATATATATATATATATATATATATATATATGTTTAACATATACATATTATATACTCGTATATATATCTACATATCAAATTAGTTTAAAGAAATAATTAACATTTTAGTAGATACTATAAGACCCCACGCAGCTTTGATGATGATGTTGCTGATGTCTTACAACTTACACCTTTTTTCAACGAATATTCTTTTTTACATACACACACACATACATACGCAACATTTGCAAACGATTTTATATATACCGACCGTAGTCGTACGAATCTGTACGCGCCGGTGTCCCCACATTTCCCGGTGTCCGGACTAAGGTTATAACGTTTTTTATTAGAGCCCCAGGATATATGACCGGATATCCTCGCACTGAACCGTGTCTGTTAGTTACGTTAGGATATTTATTTTTATTCATACAGATAAACTTTTTTTAATCGTTTTAAACTGGCAGAATATTTACAAAGTTGGGCGAAAAGGATTTTTATCAATATATTTGATAATATGGAAAAATGTTAATTTTTTTTTTAACTACACGCTACTTGCGGTTTCCATTACGTGAAATTTTAATGGTTTTTAGATGAATTTATAAAATGAGCAATATTACTTTCATCCTGAATTTTGCATAGTTTTGCTATTACAGAATAGTTTTTTTTATCTCTTTAAGAGAGGAGGTTTTGGCTCAGCAGTGGGAAGTTTAGGCTGTATATATTCAATTCTGTCCACGTTTTCAACATATAACCATCCCCAATATAGAAGATGAAACAAAGACCATTTTTAATTCGAAATTTATTGGATCATTATTATGACTATTTCTATCCGTATTTTTAAAACTCTAAATTATATTATAATAATCTCTTACTTTTATGACATATTGATTAATTTTTCAACTGGAAGTGAATTTTGACTGATTTTGTTTTGTATAACAATTAACGTTTGCCTTTAAGGCTAATAAATAATAAAAAGGCTAATCAATAATAAAAAAGTCCTCCATCTTAACAGAAAATAATAAGATGTGGATCCTGAGTCGGGAGTTCAGGAAAACATATAACATTAACATAAACGACCACGACAAGCATCTGTTTAGTCTGTAAAAGCCGACTATGTAGTCGTGGAACTGAACTGAAATGAATCAGTCTGTAAACAACCGAAGGCGAAGACCTCTTCTTCATATAGAAGAAGGGTTAGAGCTTAATCTATCACTCTGCTCCACTGTGGATTAGCGGATAATTTCAGTACCAGGAGTAATGATCGTTACCAGGTGTCTATGATAACAATTTAGAGGAACGGTGGGGAAACCCACAAGGACATACACCCAGACCGAAAACAAATATTTGCACAAATACAAATATCTGCGCTGAGGGTGAATCGACCCTGCGAAAGCTAGCGTTGAGGCGACTACTCGCACCACTATCCCAGAACGGTCGTCATATATTATATATCATATTATAAGATAATTTCAAAACTTTTCTAAACTATTCTTATTGTTATAGAAATAATTTTAAAGCTACATACTTAATGTAAATTCTCACAAGTTACCATTACGCTGTTTCAATTATCAGTTTAAATGTATCCCGCATTTGTAAAGGAACTAATGTTGAGAGAATTCCATTTCGCCGTAGATCCGGACAATTCTCGAACGAATCCACAACCAATCTCCGAAGGAAAATAAATTACGTGTGGCATTAGAAACTTCCAATATCCAGCCAGCATTTCCAATTTTCTACATAAAACTACACCATAATTCGTACGATATAATATATTTTGTATTTCTAAGTGGATTTTCGATACGAAACTGTCATATTATTTTATACCGTGTTTATTTCATCAGATTTGCGAAGCGTCTAACGATTTAAGGAGGATTTGGAACTTTTTAAATTTTAGGTTTAAACTAACATGTGTTATGTTTATTTAGTTTATCTTTGCGTTTTTATACCGACCGTTCTGGGTGTATGTCCTTGTGGGTTCCCCCACCGTGCCTCGGAGAGCACGTAAAGCCATCGGTCCCGGTTGTTATCATAGACACCTGATAACGATTGTCACTCATGGTGGAGAAATTATCCGAGAACCCGGAGTGGATCAGCGTAGTGGATTAAGCTCTAACCCTTCTATATGGAGAAGAGGCCTTGGCTCAGCAGCAGCTTCGATACAGGCTGATAGAGTACAGTAGGTACAGTAATAAATATTATTAAGGATTAATATTGTTTATTTTCGCTCGGTTTAGATAGTTTTGTTTATAAAAAGCGAAAATAATGGCTCATTTTTCGCTTAGAGAATCGTAATTGCGATTAGATGAGAAAATGTTTTCTTGAAAATACGCACACATCTGTAAACAATTGTTTTATTTACTTTTGTACAATAAATATGTATGATATTGTATTTTTATTAATACATAAATAAGTAATTTTATTCATAAATTGTTTATATAATTTTTATAAACTTTGAGTTGGTGCAGTGGCCACAGCAATTGACTGTTGCGCTAGGGGTCAAATATTCGATTCCCGCTCATCACAAGTATTCGTGTAGACCTTACAGACATGAATCGTGATATTGCGTTTTTACTACTATATGTATTTCCGGTCCCTCGCCACAGGATCTTTCTGCAGGGCTAGTTGCTTGTGAGTTTTATTTTTTATTGCTCTTCATTTTTATGGATATTGTCATCATATTAAAGAGAACGTATGGACCTATTATGTTATAAGTAAAAGTTGACACAGAAACATATGGAAAGTTGCTTGATTGGCAATAAAAGTAATCCATTAAATTCTATATTTTAAACTACTTTAAACTATACTGTACTGTAGAGTATGTAAAAGTAGATTTTATAATTTTTTATTCATAATAATCAGTTCAAGAAGTTGTAAATAACATTAAGTTTCATCATTATCTTCACACTAGCCTTTGGATGTCCACTGCTGAACGTAGGCCTCCGCTATCGACCTCCAGAGCGACCGATTCAAAGAAACCGCCATCCAAAGGCTTCCGGTGACTCTCCACAAGTCGTCTGTCCAAGATAAAGTTTGCATTCGAATCACTAAATTTGAAAAACATTCCTAAAAATCTTCAAAAGTGAAAATTTTTACGTTAACCCCATTTCTTCGATAAGTAACTCGGTAAAATTGAACAAGTAACGGTTTCACAAATTGGTATAAATACTGTAAACCCACTCCTTGGCTTAGATCCAAAGCACTTATTCTTATGCCACTTAAACTTTCAACTCAGTGATCTGATGTTGGAACTTGTAAAATAAAAAGTTGATGTAATTTCGATGAAGTCGAAGATGCTACGTTAAAGTATGCGATTTCTCTCGTTCGTTGGAAATGTTTCAAATTCTCGAGTGGTTCGAGTCTAGATCTCAGAGTCACATATACGCATTAGTATTCAATGGGGAAAGCTATGAATAATTTCAACGAATCAAGTATCTTATCCGGGTTTTATTAAGCAATGAATCTTGATTACTAAGTTTTTATAGGTTTTTCGGTGTTAACGATGCGGTTTATTGTTGAAGTTAGGTTCGAATCGTTTAATTAAGTATGGCTACTTTATAATAAATTAATAACATTGATTTATCATACTGTGAAAAATATAGCTGGCAGTCCCCAAGAGATGATGGGTGATGATGATTAAATATGTGTGTATGTTTTTATTTATATTTTTATTTTTTATGGTTTTTTTAAAAGTTATATTTCATCCACACATTTTTAATAAAAATTTATCGATAAGATAAAATTATACGCTACAATTTACAGGAATGCAATACCTATTCCTATAAATATTTAACAACAAAGACGGTAAAAGCAAGTGAAACAAGAAAGGTTATAAATACAAAATAACGTGTTTGTTTGAAATTTTTCAAGCCCAACACATTAAAGAGACTATTTTTTTTAATATGTTTAACACACACACACGGTTGTCTGCTCCTAAGGTGGGCAACTTAATGCCTGTGTTATAGGTAACAGCTGACTGATATACATTTAATTTAATGCAAAAAATACTAATTTAATATACAAATTAACGAGCACGAAGAAAAATACACAATATATATATTATTTTTTTAATTATTATTAAGCCTTAAAAATGTCTTTGTAAAATAATATGTTTCCAACAATACGTTGGTAATAAATGGAACCGTCTGTTCGTGTCACGTGTTAAGATATGAGAACCCGCGTCCCCAGGGTCGCACAATACGAGTCCACTGACCTGGATAACCAGGAGACTGATAACAGTCGATACACTGCTATTGTTATATGACTGGGTTTTAAAATAAATATCATTAGGTAATGAAAATTGAAGTACATAAATTATTTTACGACTAGCAAAGTTCGCCTGTTATTACGTGGGTAATGGTGGTGTGGGTGGTGGTATTGAAGAAATTGGTTTTCAGGTAATTACTTTTTCACATACAAAAAAAAAGGCGAATCTATGTTGCGCTGATAGAACCTCCTCATTTTATAAAGTGAGTTAAGGTACAAACTGATTCTAAGAGTTAGAATATTGCTCTGTAAGTTTTTTGAAGCCGAAATAGTAAAAACTTGAAATATAATTAAATATAGAATATAATATTAGAAAAAGGTTTTATGATCTTAAAGAAAAAATTTTTAGAGTTCATTTTACATGTGGGACATTACATGGGTTGGATTTAGAATCGTTTGGCACGAATTTGGTCGTGAAACTTTGGTAGGGGGTAGGGGGCGGTCTCCCTTACTCCCCCATACTACTCGCAATACAAGGTAATGCACCATTCCTGAAAAAAATGAAAAAGAAATCACATAACCTAACATCACATTTATAGAGTTTATCGGCATAATTTCGTTCTGTGACATCTCCGGTGCTGCGGAAACCCTTTGTTCTTGCATTAGAAAACACTAGACACTTGCACTTGGAACAACAAACACCATTGTTAATATTTTTCTAATTTGTGAGAAAAGTGAAAACCTGTTATTGTTATGATATTCAGTTGACATTTACTCTATAGTCTTTGGTTTATCAACTATCAGAATGCGTTCATTACGACCATAGATAATACAATATATCTTAGAGAATGATATAAATATATAAAAATTATTAGATACTGTAAATTATGTTTATAAGCAATAACATTTTGTTTTATTTGTATAATAACCCAGAAAAAGTAACCTCGCTTAACAGACATTGACTTCTGCCTCAAAATAGTCACAGAATGGAATCAGCTTACCCCGACTCCACGTAGTCTTGTTTGCCCCACCCCTAGAGTGTTCTTTAAGAGCCGGAGGCGCGGAGGGAGGGCAGCCCCCGCCCGCAGTAACAAAACGCAGACACCCGGGTGAGCCGGAGCGGCCGAGGCTGGTCGCCGAAGGCGACCAAAAAGCCGAGGCTGCGGAGGCGACGTCACGGAACGAAATTATGCCGATAAACGGTCAATTTTGAGGTTAGGTCTATAGGATTTCTTTTTTTTCAGGAATGGTGAGTACAAATAAATAAAATTGCATTGCTGTGAAATTAGTTTTTATTTTAGCATTATATTATATTATATTATTGTATTATCTATGGTCGTAATGAACGCATTCTGATATTTGATAAACCAACCAAAAACTATAGAGTAAATGTCAACTGAATATCATAACAATAACAGGTTTTCACTTTTCTCACAAATTAGAAAAATATTAACAATGGTGTTTGTTGTTCCAAGTGCAAGTGTCTAGTGTTTTCTACAAGCAAGAACAAAGGGTTTCCGCAGCACCGGAGATGTCACAGAACGAAATTATGCCGATAATCTCTATAAATGTGATGTTAGGTTATGTGATTTCTTTTTAATTTTTTTCAGGAATGGTGCATTACCTTGTATTGCGAGTGGTATGGGGAAGGTTAGGGGACACCCCCCCTCCCCCCGCACCCCCTCTCGTCCTTAAATTCGTGCCAAACGATTCTAAATTTCAACCCATTACATTTCCAAGATTCGAATGATTAAATATTATACCAAGTTCTGTTTATTAAACTCCATTTATACACACAGTAGTTTCTAATACACACAAAGACACCTCCATCACTCACACATACATAAAATAACTTTTATTACCATATTATTTTTAAGTCCATAAAATGATTATACCTTGTCCAACCGTTTATTATCTTTTTGACAGCTTACGTCTATACATTAGCGTTTTTTTTTCTTCGGAATATTGTCCTAGAGTAATGTCGTACTTTATAGGCGGGTAGTGAAGTGCCCTGTGCATAACAAACAACCACAGACTATAAAACAGTTCTTGAAATATATCGATCGATAAATCAATCATATGATAAAAATAATTTGACTTCATATAAGTATTGTTTCTGTAAAATTAATTTAAAAAAAAGAAATAAAAATAGTATCTATGACTCTAAGATTGATTATTTGCAAGGAATTAAGTCGAAATCTTAGAAATTAAGTCAAATCAAGAGTAAAGAATGATGAATCTGTTCATTCGTTTATTTATTTTTTGACGGCTGCTAAGAAACGAATAATTAAATATTTAAACTAAAAATATTTCATTAAATCGATTGAAAGTTCTTCTTAAATAAAATCGATTATTATTTCAAATCGAATCAGTAACGTGTGAGGGTGTAACTAATGTTGAACTGTCAAAAAGATAATAAACGGTTGGACAAGGTATAGTGTACCTTGTTTCCCATACCTTAAAACGTATAACGATGTTCCTATTTACACAATAACTATCTTAAATCCAATAATAATAATATAACAATAGAGTTGGTTCAAATTAATTAAATAGCACGTTTAGATATGACAGGTGTCCCAGGAGGCTGACACAATATGAGCTCAGTGACCTGGAAACCAGGGGAATGACGAACGAATTGCGTCGCAGTATATTTTGGTACGAAGCCAGACGACTGATTTTTTTATTCTACCCAACTAAGTTTGTGTTTTACGTTGGCTTTATATATTTACGAGATACATTTAATAAAGAAGATGATCACATCGATAGGTTGTTGTAGGTTGTGTCACAGAAAACTGTCTGAAGAAAAATCTATATATCGCACGCGATTATGCGCGTTGTTTTAAATTTTGGCAATTTTTTGACATTTACGCCATTTATTCTTACTTGTTATAATTCTTTGCGTGGTATCTTTTATATAAACTGAACTGAATGGGAATGTAAACGTCCTATTTCTAGGCAAATGCCTCTTCTCCATATAGGATAATGGTTGGAGCTTACTGTATGTACCACGCTGCTCCACTGCGGGTTGGTGGATAATTTGTGTGATGATCGCCATCAGCCATGTAACGGGAACGACGGCTTTACGTGCACTCCGAGGTATGGTGTGTAGACCCACAAAGACATACACTCAGATAAGTAACAAATATTTGTACAAAGGCAAATATCTGTCCCGAGGCGGAAATCGAATCCGCGACCGGCAGAATTATTGCTACTCACAACCACAATACCAGAACTGTTGTAATCTTATATATATATATATATATATATATATATATATATATATACGTACTTCAACAAAGGGATTCATTAAATAATTGTTTTAATGAGAGTCGTAATTAACTTGAAATCAACTTATGTACTGAATTAAGGTCGACATTAATAAGTATGCCTGTTAACTATTTCATGTTATAATTAGTCCACGTAATAAGCTACATAATATTATTTACTACATTGTTACATTATTTATATTATAAAGGCTTTTTAAGTAGTATAGGTACTAAGAAACGAGCTATCATTATGTGTCATATGACGTCATCTGAAATTCAATATGGTGGCTAGATCTCAAATTGTAAATATATATATATATTTTTTTGTTAGTTGACTAGTTAGAAAACATTATATTTAGAAAAGAAATAGAAATAGAAATAGAAAACATTATTTTCGACAGAAATATTCAACACAAATTTTTTATTCCTAGGTCGCAATAATCACACAACCATTTTCGACGGCCGGCTGGTCGAGTGGTCAGGCAACTGGACACTTTACGCAGCGGTCGTGGGTTCGAATCCCGCAAGGTGCAGATAATCTGTATGACGAATATAGATGTCTGCACCGGGTCATGGATGTGTATTTATGTATATATGTATTTATATCTTAAATTTATTTCCGTTCCTAGTACCTACCTGTAACACAAGTTCTTACGAACTTACCACGGGGGTAGGTTAACGTGGTGTAATTGTTGGTTAGTATTTATTTATTTATTTATTTATTTTATATCTAGCCCGATTATTGTCAAAACAAGTTCACATAAATAAATAAAAATATTAACATTATAATTTTAAAAGAGATTAAATAATAAGAAGCGAAATTTCAAGACGGATTTTAATAAGCCCGGTCGTAGCTTATACTACAGTGTAGATGTTTCGAAGGAGACCCCAAAATTTATCACTTTAGAAGTAAAACAGTACCCTCTGTTTGTATGTGTTTGGGCAACGACCGCAAACGACTGGATGTAGCTCTGCACAGCTGTGGCCGGATCCGACCGACTACGTTTGACACTGGTTCATCGCAAAATTAACTTTATTTCCATAGTTATAAGGAAAATTATATTGTTTTCTTTGGGTGGTTATCTTAAGCGTTATATTTCGGGTCGGTCATATCATGACGGGGCTGTATTAAAAGACTAAACGCTGAAAAAGCCATTGATATTAATTTGTGATGGACAAAGTTTTTTTCCCGACTTTACCTATATTTTATTTATTTATTTATTTATACTTTTTTGTACACCACAAATATACAAACAAGATAGATTGATAATTACAAAATGTGAAGTACAAAGGGCGGTCTTATGGCTAGTTAGCCATTTCTTCCAGACAACCCCAGATATGTTGGAGTAATTTAATAACAGAAAACAAGAAGGTGGTGCAGTTATATTATTATAAACTTAAATACAAATATCTACACAAAAATACTTAAACATTATACATATATACGAACATAGCGCAATACACTTATCAATATACCAAAAGCATGTTATAGAATTTATAGTCAAGAATACCAAAATAAGAAAAAAATATATAAAAAAAAAAAAAAAAAAAAAAATAACTTAATTTGAATCGTCCCCATTATTAAGGTAATGTCTCTTAACGGATTTTTTAAAAATTGGAAGTGATTTCGCTTCTTTTATATTCAAGGGTAAATCATTCCATAGTTTTATTGCCTGAACAGTGAAAGACTGATTGAAAAATCTAGTTTTATGGACAGGCTATTTTAGCATTAGTCGCCTTGAAGATCTTAAAGAAGAATGATCTCTAAGAAAATCAAATTTTTCTTTTAAGTATGACGGTGCCTTTGGATCAAATAACACACAGTACAGAAGAGATAAAATATGCAGGTTTCGGCGAGAACGTATTGGAAGCCATTTGAGTTTAGAACGAAATTCGGAAACATGGTCATATTTGCGAAGGCAGAATATGAATCGTATAGAGAGGTTTTGAAGTCGCTCAAGCTTATTAAGTTGATCCTCAGTTAGATTAAGATAGCTTGCATCTGCATAGTCAAGAATTGATAGTAGAAGAGAATTTGCTAGCATAATTTTGGTAGGAATGGGTAGAAAAGACTTGAGGCGCCGTAGGGAGCTCAGCGCAGCGAAGGTTTTTCTGCTAACTTCTTTTAATTGTGCTGACCACGATAATGTTGGGTCTAGGTGTACACCAAGGTCCTTAACAGTGGTACAATATGGCAAACTAATACCGTTGTAAACAATGGGAGATAATGTTGATCTATTAACCCTAGCAATCAAGCCTGGACTGCCAATTATTATAACCTGACATTTGCCAGGGTTGATATTGAGCCCGTAACGCTTACTCCACATTGAAATATTAGCCAAATCTCCGTTGATCATGTCAACTGTACTCTGTAGATCTTCAAGTGTTGTATGGCGATAAATTTGGACATCGTCTGCATACATATGATAGTGAGAAGAAATGCATTGAGTAATCGAGTTGATGAAGATTGAGAAGAGTAATGGAGATAACACGCCTCCTTGAGGTACCCCGGCTTGGACGTCACACCATGAAGATAAAGTTCCATCATGGCGTACACGCTGTCTTCGCCCTTTAAGGTAACTCAGAAACCAGTCTATCACCGAAGGAGATATGTTAAAAGCGCACAACACACTCAATAGAATGTCATGGTCAACGCAGTTGAATGCGTTACTAAAATCCAACAGAGTTAAAACTGTGAGTTGTTTATTTTCCATGGCTAATCGAATGTCGTCGGTAACTTTGACAAGAGCAGAAACCGTATTATGACCAGAGCAGAAACCGTATTATGACCAGAGCGGAATCCGGATTGAAGAGGGTTAAGGAGAGAATACTCGTAAAGGAAATTATTTAATTGTTGAAAAACTAAGCTACTAAACTAAACTTTTCTAGGATTTTTGAGAAGAATGGAAGAATAGAAATAGGTCGGAAATTGGATGCACAGAATGAGTTAGTTTTTTTAGGAATTGGGATAATCTGTGCATCTTTCCATGCTGTAGGAAATTAACTACATCTGATAGAGTAATTTAGGATATGTAATAAAATAGGAATAATTATATCAAGGACAGGGATGATCATGTTACGGCTTATGCAGTCAGTTCCAACGGCATTCGAGGCCACAGATAGTACAGTCCTTTTAACATCACTTTCAGTGAAAGAGGAGAAGGTAAACGGTGGGATATTAGGGGTTGGTAGCGATGAAAGATAATTGATAGTTTGATCCTTATCAGCATCGTTGAGTATGGTACAGGAGGAGAAATGCTTATTAAGAAGATCGATGTTAATATTTATAGAATTTTTACGAGATGATTTACCAACTCCTAGTGTTTCGAGAAATTTCCAAGTTTTAGCTATGTCGCCGTTTTCGACAGACTTATGGATGTGGCGGCGTTGAGCATCTCTACATAATGTATTGCAGCGATTACGAATTTTCCTATATTTATCGCGGTTGTGATCGGTGTTATTAGTTTTATATTTATATTTGGCTTTGTTTTTTTATCAATTAAAGTTCTAATTTCCTCAGACAACCAGGGAGCTGGAAGGTGTTTTAATCTAACAGGCCTAATAGGTGCGTGTATATCATATAATTGGGTAATTTGCATATTAAATAATTCTATCTTTATGTCAATCGAGTCAGCGTTAAGAACCGCAGACCAGTCTAGTTGACGAGCATCGTCACAAAGGCGGTCCTTATCAATTCCTCCAAAATTACGCTGCAGAAGTATTCGGGACTTTGATTTGGGAGGGCGAATTTTATAAGACAGAAAGATCAAGTCATGATAAGAGAATATATCAGCAGAGTGCTGTCCATGTTTGGAAACAGAATCTGGTGATGAGACCATAATAAGGTCAAGAAGCGAGGGAGTACAGCCAGGGGAGTGGTGTGTAGCTGAAAGAGGTAAAATATGTAAATTGCAAGATTCTGTAATTTCCAACAATTTTTTACTGTTACGTCGCCTTTAAGTAAACAGGTATTAAAATCTCCCATTATAACTACATGGCTGTAACTATGAACGAGATTTTCTAACATATCTTCAAAATTTGAGAAGTAGTCAAAACGAGATGAGGGATTGTAAAACACACCCAGAAGAAGTTTGGAGTGGTGGAGATTCACTTCAATAAATAAATGTTCAACCGTATCAGCCAGAGGAGGTTGGGCAGACGAACTTATGACGGTGAAAGAAATGTATGAACGTAAATAGATCGCTACCCCTCCACCTCGCTTACCAATACGATCGTTGCGGATTAGCTCAAAGCCAGGCAGTGAGTAAGAAGTGGAAGGTACACAAGGTTTAAGTCAAGACTCAGAAACAAGAATAGCGTGAATATTACGGGAGTCAAACGATGCAAGCATATCAGGATGGTGAGCCGGAACACTTTGCGCATTGATATGAAGGATATTAAAAATTTTCAGACAGTCTGAGAAGTATGTATCAAGGGCGACATTTAGAGCAGGAGAAGATGTACTGTGGTAACTGTCATCGCTGGACGATTCATCAGATGATGACAGGGAAAAGTAGTGATCACTATGTGTACTCATTTACAATTATATAGTAGATTAAATGTACTGAAAACAAATATATAATCAAATATATATGTATATATCTCAATATATGTAAATATAAAAATGTAATAACAAAAATAAGCAACTATTGATCAAAGTTAACTAAAAACAATTATCAGCCAGCCATACTGAACAAGAACACATTTTAAAAACACAAAATTCTTATAGAACTTAATAACAAATACTAAAAAAAAAGAAAACAAAAGAATAACAGAAAAATTAAAATTAAAATTAACTTGACATTATAATTAAATTGAAGTTTTATTGCTGTGGATTCTCGATTAACAAACAGGAATCTGGAACGCAAACATGTGTAAAATGTCACTTGTCATTAATTGTTAGTTGTCATTGTCACTTGGCAATGTCAACTGTCATTGTCATTAGTCACGGTCTATTATCAGTGACACTTGTCAAAGTCAGCGGTCCATGTCACTTGTCACTGTCAATTCAGCTGCGATTGTCAAAAACACAGTAAATGTGGGTAGCACAAAAAAAAAGGAGAGAATAAAATTATTACCTACAAAACAGCAGTTGAAATAATAAATTACCGTCAGAAAAAATTTAACAATTACCCACAGCATTCAACCTCAAGCATATTCAAAACAAAATATAACAATGGAATGAGTTACTCGCTACACAACACTCAGAATGCCGGCTTTTTTACAGTTTTCTTCACTCTGGTTATGGTATTTTTAGTAGGTTTTGCCACATCCGCAGCTGCCGCTTGTACCGCAGTGACGCTTGGGGCTTCGGGAGTGATTTTAACGGCGCTTGAAACTGCGTCCAACTCTGATAACGTTGTCACACGATGCCTCAGTCCATTTTCATCAAGTATGATAATTATGCCATCTCTGGTCCAACACTTTGTCACGCCAAAGCGCTGGCGAGCAGCTATAAAGACCTTGTGTCGCCTTTTGGTTAAAAACTCAGAGATAGTGTATCCAGTACTCTTCAGCTTCGTTTTTGAAGACCAAACCTGGGATCTCAAAGATTGATCTTTAAACTTAACCAGAATTGGCCGAGGCTTGTCTTGACTTGGTCGACCTAATCTATGACAGAGACTGAGAGAACCAGATGTGACTTGAGTGAGTTTAAGATGTTCAGTAATTATTTTAGTTACACAAGCCGTTGTATCTTCCTTACTGGCTTCCGAGACTCCATGCAGTAAGAGAATCTTCCTCCGAGATTGCATCTCCAAGTCTTCATTCTGCCTGCTAAGGTACTCAACTTGACGTTGGAGATTCTCCAAAGCAACGAGGATAAAGGTACGGAAAGAGTTGAATTGAGTGCTAATGCTGCTTGATGGGCTCGAAGTGGTGAGAGTACTATCATTTAACTCCTTTTGGAACTCGTTCATTCTTGCATAGAACACCTGGGTAAGTTCGTCAATCGTTTGCTTAATGGATTCCATTATTGATCGTAGATATAGTTCTATATTATTAGTTTTTATATGAGTATCAGTAGTTGGCAGGCAAATTACGGCTATAGGTGCATTTATTTGTTATTAACTATCAAAAATTTAATAAAAATGCAATATTTGAAACAGAGAAAAATACTTTTTTACAACTTTAGTGACTCAACTGTCCTGTGTATATTACGATATTATATATTTTTTAATAATATAAAAAAGTAGATTTTTTTTTTGATACATTCATGTGATAGCTCTAACAGTAAACAAATTTAAATATTATTTAGAATAATTTAAACATTATTTTCAAAGGTTTACGGGTGTGGCCAATAAATTAAAAATAAAACTTTTTTTTTTTGTAATTGTAACAATTTAAAATTACACTCTAAGTTTCAAAAGAAGCTGACCTAAAAGTTGACACATTAAATATTTCTAAATAAAATTTAAATTTAGAATTCAAGGTGGAACGCAATATCTAAATCAAAATGGCCGCCGAGAAAAACGGTAATTTGGTAGCCTTCGTAAAGTTCTATTAAAACAGCCGGTTGAAAGCGGCACTTTTTGAATCTTTGACAAGTATTTATTGACAAAGTTCCTCAATAAATTGGGA
The DNA here is from genome assembly GCA_036937285.1 of Euphydryas editha. Taxonomy (NCBI): domain Eukaryota; kingdom Metazoa; phylum Arthropoda; class Insecta; order Lepidoptera; family Nymphalidae; genus Euphydryas; species Euphydryas editha. The sequence goes on along the minus strand of JAUPFZ010000013.1, from coordinate 1,030,746 downwards.
ACCGGTGTGATGGATCAGGACCTGTGAACCGTTTTATAATTTTAATTGACATTTATTTATTTAATTCTCGCTATTTTTTGAGAGGCTAATAATATAAATTGTGGAGCTATTAATTTTTTTTTTAAATATAATATGATTATGTCACAGCCAACAAAAATCGTCATCAGATTCCTTAACCTAAACTTATATGTTCTAGATTGTAGATATTGAGTTACGTTATTCTTTCATATTTTTCCATAATTTTTAAAATTATAATTTTTTTATCGTTAGTGTACATAAAAAATTTTATAACGTAGTTTTTAAATTAAATTATTTTTATTACTTTGGAGATCAAACCATGCAATTCTTGAATGTTTTTTTATGACAAGTTTGTTTTTAAAGTTAATCTCGTGCTGTGATAATAAAAATTCTTAGACTGTTTTTCATATTCACCATCATACTCATAATTACAAAGCAGTGTTGAAGGTTCAGCATCAACCCTTCTACTTGATAAGAGAAGAGGTCTTGGCCCAGTAGTGGCAATAGGGTAGGACTGAACTGAACTGAACTGAATTAGTCTATTAACGTCCCACCGCTGGAAAAAGACCTCTTCTCCATATAGGATAAATGTTGGAGCGTAATCCGCCACGCTGCTCCACTGCGGGTTGGCAGATATTTTTCCCTATCATGAGTAACGATCGCTATCAGGTGTTTATGACAACAATCAGGATCGACGGCTTAACGTGCTCAACGAGGCACGTTGGGAAGACCCACAAAGACATCCAGATCGGAAACAAATATTTGTACAAATAAAAATATCGGCCCTGAGACGACTACTCGTATAGTACCAGAACGGTTGTCATTTTCATATCCGCCATTATACACAATATATTACAAAGCGCGTTGCAGGTTAAGCATCAATCCTTCTATTTCATAGGAGAATAGGCGTTTGCCCAGTAGTGGGACTAATGAAAGACAGCATTCGTAATTCGATTTGTACTTCAGCAATGTATGCGTGTTAATTGAGTTTTTGCACATTGAACATTATTGGAAAATTATAATTGCAACGTCGTACTTATAATATTGTGGCTAAATAAATATTTTATTTTATTTTTGTATGTATTATATAAATAAGCATAAATAAAGCTTATATATTTGTCGGATTGTGAATTGAGTTTATAGACTGTCAATTGACTATAATTTTGATTGATTGATTGATTCTGCCTGCTGATGAAAATGTATTTAAGCCTTTGAGGGTAGAACGGAGAAGTCCACTGCTGACGTTCAGCATCTCTCTTCTGCATCGTCTCTAAAGGGTTTGCCAATACACGCCACGCTACGCAGGCGGTTTGGCGAGCGTAGTGTGTTGTGGCAGGATGTGGTGACGCTGCCGCCAATCACCATCCTGGTTGGTGTACAGTTGTTCCAACCACTATGGCCTTAATTTCCTTTTACGGAACCGCATAGCAAAATTATTTTTTTTGTATATAAGATAATAGCAGACTCTTACTATTGAGTTCGTACTACAGTTACAAAGAGGTTTTATTTTTTAATTTATTTAAACTACCTTCATAATATTAGTTATAGATAACAATCTATCACTTAATATCGATAAATAATAAACATGTTACGACTCATAAAAGAAGTGTAGTTATTAAAGTTAAAGTAAGTGAAACTGCGCAGCTCAGATAGTATTAAACAATATTTCGAACCGCAAAATGGATAGGGTGTAATTGACCTTACTTCCGCGTTGTCATCATTATTTTACGTAAACCATTCACGGAAACATACGAATGTATATTTTAATAGAAAAATGTACTTTTTACTTCAATATGTAACATTTTTATGGTGTTTATTGACACACAATTATGGGTATTCCAAACAAAATAGATGAAAAGTTACATAAATATTTGTAACATACCCTCAAGATCGTTTTTTCAAAGCTAAGCAATTTAATGCATATTTATTTAGGTAACAGACGACTCATCAATATTTTTTTTGTAATAAATATACACAAAAATAAATAAATATTACAAGTTTGTATAGTACAGAAAAGGGAAGGTCGCTACGTAAACGCTGCATTTACTCAGCTTTAACGCTGAACAAGCGTTTAATAAACGCTAATACAAGTGTAATAGTGGCCTGTCTTAAAGTATCGCGGCGAAGGGCTCAGGACTGCAAGGGTTTTATTAGATAGATATAATACACTTTATGGTTCACCGCTTTAGATTAGGTATACACACCTAAAATTATACAAAGTATTTTTAATGTACAAAGGCGGTCTTATCCAGACAGCCCAGACTTTACATAATATGTAAGGAAAATGTAGGTGGTGACCGTCGTCGCCTACATGGCATATACATAAAATATGATTACTGTACTGTATTGTATCAGCCTGTAAGCAACCTACTGCTGAGCGAAGCCTCTTCTCCATATAGAAGAAGGGTTTGAGCTTAATCTACCACGCTACTCCACTGCGGGTTTGGCGGATAATTCCTCAAACATGAGTAACGATCGTTATCAGGTGTCTATGATAACAACCGGGAACGACGACTTTACGTGCTCTCCGAGGCACAGTGGGGAGACCCATATTGACATATACCCAGACCGGAAACAAATTTTTGTACAATTCAAATATCTGTCCCGAGCGGGAATCGAACCCGCGACCGTCTGCGCGCGGCGTTTTAGGTGACTAGTCGCACCACTACTCCAGAACGATAGTTAAATATGATTCACATGCTTTATATAATAATATTTTTTTTATTTATAAATATGGTGTTCGAGTTATCCGCCGTATATCTCCGGACGCTGCTGGCGATATTTCAATGACGTTTCGATCTGATATGAAAACAACGCTGATTGAATCGTGATTGAAGTTGAATAATCGTTGATGGGCCTTTACATCGTTCCGCGGGTTTTCCCATTACGATTCATTCGGAACCGCGCCAGTGTTCAATGTACTGGCACGTTAATAGTCCCACAGAATATTGTTGACCCGATTCTATAATGAATATTGTGTCTTTGAATAACTTTTTGGATGATTTTTTTTATATCTTATTTAACGAAGTGATGATTTTTGTGGTAAATAATTATTCAAACAATAAATAAATATATTTTGAATACACGCACGGTCATCTTTTATTTATTTATTTATTTATTTATTACATACGAATGATACATATAACACATTACATCGAGCCAATGTTAACTTAATATCTAATATGTATCCCATTACGGAGTACACAACATTCTACAATACCGTAATGTCACTGAAGCAAGTAGGTATATTTAAAATTATTGTACATCGAAATTCAAATATAAATAATGTCCTACTGATAAACAAAAAAATTACATAAAAAATCATTAATTACATTAATATAAAAAAGTCAAATGGCAAGTCAAGGGAATATTAATAGAAATGATAAAAATATAATCAAACATTACTAGATTCAATAATAAAAAATAAAAAATTATAAATCAAATGTAAATTAAATGTCATTGTAATAATATCATTGTCAAATTCATTATTCATAAGTCTAGTACTCAAAAAAAATCCAAAAAATGAATTAATTAAACAAAATAAAAAATAAAAAACAGACCAAAACGAATTACAATATGGATTCCAGTATTCGATATCTAAATTTAGGCAAAGTATCGTTAAAAATATCTATATCTGGCACATGGCTGCACAGCTCGCCATATTCTATACAAATTCTGTTGATGGGGGAATGGCGTCCTAAATTGGTCCTATTACGAGAACATTGAAAAATGTGAGAAAGGGGCTTGCGAGGAATATTATAAGGGACAGATAGATTAACTCGAGATAGAATACCAGCACAGTCTATAGACGCATTAATTACCTTATGCAGAAACAGAAGGTCAAGCAATTTGCGCCTGTCTCTTAACGCAATTAAGCCAAAGTGGTCCAAACGCTGATCATAGGAATTTCTATAAGAAATTTCCGAAGAAGTGAAAGCCAGATATCTAGTGAAGGCTCTCTGGATACCCTCCAGCCTCTGCGAATGTGTAACATACGACGGGTTCCACACAATACTACCATACTCGAGGTGACTTCGAACCAGGCAATTAAATAAAAGTATTTTTGTGCGTGGGAATCGAAAATCTTTAGCATTTCTCTTGACAAAACCCAACATCTTAGCAGCTTTACAAGTTACACTGTCCACGTGTATATCAAACTTAAGCTTGCTATCAATGATGACACCGAGATCTCGCACCTGTGACACTTCAAGCAGTAAAGCATGTTCAACGTAATAAGTACTAGCAATGGGGACTCTTTTTCTAGTTAATTTAATATGAATACATTTAGCTACATTAAGCACCATACAATTAGCGTCACACCAGCGTTTAATGCTATTTAAATCACTCTGTAAAAGTGCAACATCGTGAAAAGTATCTATACTTTTATAGAGTTTGAGGTCATCTGCATATAAGGAATATTTTGAATATTTTATTTCCTTTTCAATGTCATTGACAAATATTGTGAAAAGAATCGGACCCAAAATTGAACCCTGTGGGACCCCGGACCATGCAGTATAGCTCAGAGATACGTGGCCCTTAACATTAACAACTAGTGATCGATCAACCAGGTAGGAACAAAACCAATTCAGAAGACTACCAGTTATACCGATGCGTTTTAACTTTTTTAGTAGCAAGGTATGATGGACCCGATCAAAAGCATTACTAAAATCAGTGTATACGGCATCTATTTGGTGACCCATGTCAACCTCAGTCATTACATCAGTAACAAATTCAACTAAATTAGTAATAGTCGATCGACCCCTCAAAAATCCATGCTGATATGAGGAAATATATAGACGGATAAAGCATGTCAAAACCGGGCGAATCAATTGTTCAAAAAGTTTCGATACACAGGAAAGGATGGAAATAGGCCGGTAGTTCTTTACGTCATGAATCTCCCCTTTTTTGTGAACAGGAACAATACGGGCTCTTTTCCACTCGACTGGGAACCTCCCATCACTAATAGATCGATTGTAAATAAGCTGTAAAGGCAAGGCCAAAACTGAAGCACATCGACTCAGGAAAACTGGTGGCACCCTGTCAGGACCCGCACCCCCTGACGGATTAAGAGAACTAAGACCCTTTGCAACCTGTTCCACCGTAAAATGCAAGCCTGACATGTTATCAAACGACAGACTATTGTCAAATATTGGTTCATCTGACTGCTGTGAAACAGACTGAGAATCCTTGTAAACTAAAGAGAAATGATCAGCGAATAACTGCGCTATAGATTGACCCGACTTTGCCGACTCACCTCCAGAATACATCACAGAAGGAATAGAGTTGCTGCCATTGCGTTTTCCATTTATATAACGCCAAAAAGTTTTAGGGTTCTTTTGAATACTCGAATCTTACTTAATACCTGTGTTTAAAATAACAGCCGATTGATATATTGTACACTTTTTTGGAATAAATATACATATTTAAACATATACCACACTCAAACTCGGGGCGGGAATCGAACCCACAACCTTGGATCAGAAAACAGGGTCACTGCAAACTGCGGCAACGGGTCAGTCATAATAAAACCAAAAAGCCGGAGAAGGTTTATTTTATTTACGACGTGTTGGCGCAATGGTTACGATAACTGGCTGATGCGATGGTTCGATGCGCGCCCGTAACAATTTTTTGTATTGGACATACAGATGTTTTTTGTGGTCTGGGCATTTGTGTTTGTGTTTTTTTGTGCTCTATATATCTCTTGTTTATTATTGTCTCTATTTAGTAAATACTTTTTCGAGTCTGTGGAACAGACGGAACAGCGCCCTCTCTGTTTCCTGCTCGCTACTGTTAGATAACGAGTGTCTCTTCATAAATATGATACGGCCGGCTGGTCGAGTGGTCAGACAACTGGACACTTTACGCAGCGGTCGCGGGTTCGAATCCCGCCAGGTGCAGATAATCTGTATGACGAATATAGATGTCTGCACCGGGTCATGGATGTGTATTTATGTATATATGTATTTATATCTTAAATTTATTTCCGTTCCTAGTACCTGTAACACAAGTTCTTACAAACTTACCACGGGGCTAGGTTAACGTGGTGTGATTGTCGGTTAATATTTATTTATTATTTAAATATATTTAAAAGAACAGAGTATAGAATAGTGTGTATTTATTTCCAGATCGTCGACACAGGATTCTTATCTACTCATCACTTGGGGCTGATAAGTGTTATGTGTTTGTTTATCACAGAATTTTGTCGTCTAATGTTCCTTGGGGATACTGTCCTGAACTGAATATGATCTGAATTTACTGGTGGGAGGGATGCGCTGTGCCGTGCTCCCGGCTGCATGGGTATCACCATCTTGCTTGTTTCTTTCGTGAAACAGCTTTGCTGTGTTTCGGAGAGAAGGGCCAGACAGGCAGTCTAATTACTGGCACCGAGACTTTAATACCTTATATCTCTGGATAGGCAACATACAAATGAGTTGCCTGGGCTAGTTCCAGGTAAACTATTTAATGTTCATGGGCGACGACAGCCACTTACCATCAGGTGGAACGTCTACCAGTTTGCCTATCCAACTAACATAAAAAAATAATAAAAAATCAGCCTGTAAATAATCTATTGTTGGGCAAAGGCCACTTCTCCATAAAGCAGAAGGGCTAGAGGTTAATCCACTACCATGCTCCACTGCGGGTTGGTGGATAATTTCCCTACCACGAGTAACGGTTGCCATCATATATCTATGATAATAACCGGGATCGACGGCTTTACGCGCTATCCGAGGCGCGGTGGGGAGACCCACAAGGACATACACCAAGACCAGAAACAAATATTTTTACAAATATAAATATCTGCTATGAGCAGGAATCGAACTCGCAACCGCTGGCGTTAAGGCGACTACACGCACCACTACACCAAAACGGTTGTCATTTTTGTCATACATTTGTCGTCTTTGGAGATACGGGAGCTAATATCGCATGTTTGACCCTGAAGCCCAACTTCTGGGCAAAGGTCTCTAATCTTATTAAGGATTATACCAGCAAATCATTATTCATTTACGTCAGTAAAGCTTCAATAGAGCCTAATACGTCACGCTACTCCTCTGCGACTCGACGAAGATATGAGAAATGGATTTTTTACGAGACGTGCCGATTATCTCCTTATAGTTTTCTTCGCCGTAAACTCGAAAAAAAAAATTGTAAGTTAATCCCATCTTGAAAAGTATTTTGTTACAGCGCGGATGTGAAGCTACGAAATCTGTTAAGATCAACGTCTTTCTACTGAGTCAACTCAACTCTATTATTAGTTGAAGTTTAGTGTAGATCTAGAAGTTATTCATAATTACAGGTATCAAAATTTAACACTAAACCTACCAGAGCGGTAAAATGACCGCTTTTGAGACTTTAGTTCAAATTGTTTAATTCTAGGTTAACAATTTTGTTTTAGGTTTTTTAGGTTTATAGGTTTCTTAAGTAGCTATATATTACAGAAAAAGTCATGCATAAAGTTTAAAGAAAATATAAACCTTGAATTTATCAATTTTAATTAAGTCTTAAAAGTGGTCATTTGAACGCTCTGGTAGGTTTTGTGTTAAGGCAATGTATTCGGTGCGTATGTTTCACAATTTTTCAACCCCAGACAGAGATGGCACTAATAAAAAATAAAAATATTACATTTTCTTTATTTGTACTACTATATGTTTATTTGTTAATACTATTATGTTTATTTTTATCACTAAAACACTAAACTCGCAGCTGTTTCAACCGAGCTCCTCTCGGTTAAAATTAGATAATATAAAATGCAGTACAAAGTGTAGCAGTCATGTACTATTTGAAACGATCTCTTTAAAATTCTAGCTCAGATTTGGTATAAAGAATACGTTTTATTACGTCTCATGATTTTACTAAACATACGGAATAAAGTATGTATATTATATTTATATATAGAGGGATTAAGGAGGCGCGAGGATGGGAGCAACCACCCCTCTCCCAGATTTAAGTATTATTGCAGATTTGAATAATTCCAACAAAGAATATTTTTGTAATTCGTTTTTATTTATAAAATAAAAATATTTCTCTTGAAATATTTTATGGAATGAGTCCTTTTTTGTTTAACATACACCCATGGTCATTTGTCGGCCTATATTTTAGGTAACATCCTACTTATATCGGATCTTCACTGCTGAACGTAGGCCTCACTCATCGACCTCCAGAGCGACCGGTACAAACACCCTCCATCCAATGGCTTCCGGCGACTTTCCTCAAGTTGTCTGTCCATCTATATTATATATATACAACCAACAACTCAGAAACGGAAAGCTGGGTCATTGCCAACTATGCAAATGGCCAATCATTTATCAGTAATTCAATTCACATATTTTTGTATGAAGGCTTTCAATTATAACATAAGAGAGCACATAATTTCACCAACACCACGTATGATGGAGAAAAGACGAAGAAGATTTATCGGTGCGATCATAAAAATCAATAAAACTTTAAAGACAAATGAAGAAATAGTAATTTATTTTATAATCCTTAAAATAATATAACACAAAATATTAAAGTTAGATACATACAATTCCGTTAGTTTTACAATGCATAAGAAGCATTGAAAAACTAGCTAATATTATTCTCACTTTATTTTTTCAGTTCAGTTTTCCGTTAGCGAATAAGAAGGACTGAAGAACTGACCAAAATCATTTGCACTTTAAATATTTAAGGAATAATTCTTGTATATGCATGATTTTGAAAACCCCTTAAAATCTCTTCCGTATCAACTCAGACTTGATCTCGCGACTGTTAGACTTAACGTACGTATTTTATTCCACTGGGTAAACTATAGTCATTTATCATATGATAATATATCATCTTATATACTTTCAATTAAAAATATTAATATCTTTTTGCCTCGTCGGCAATCTTTGTAAATAAGTAGGGCATGAATAATGATGGAATGATCTCGTTTCATTAAAAGTACATGAAAGACCCGAAAAGGCTAATAAGTAAACCGCAGATAAATACTTGCACGAGTACCGTAAGGTTGAGAACACACCGAGTTGAAATATATTAAATACAACTTAAAATTATTATAATGCAACTCAAAGTAGATAAATAAGAAAAAAAAAATACATAAAATTACTCAGAGGATATCAGTAATATACTTTAGTATAGTATTAGTAGTTAATAGAATACATAGCGATCTACGACACTGACCACTGAAGTTCGAGTTTTCGACAGCACACGTACTTAACCGAATACTCTTGAGTTTTGCCTACATTAACAAAAGTTGCACTTTGTAACGATAAATTATCATTTTTCATATTCATGGGTTCAATTCCAGCCCCGAGTCTTGGTGTAGTATTTGCATACTATGTAAAAACAATCATTAAGTTATTTAGCCTAGGAACAGATAACCGTGTGTGTATGTTAAACATATTTCTGTATAAATTGTATCATTTTGTATTAATTATTGCGCCCGTGAAGTTACCAAATTAAAATTATTGATACAAATGTTTACTATACTACAAATTAAATGATAATATTGTAGAGCACTAGCTTCACATTGATTTCAAGTACTAAATTTAACTTCAAATTCTTTAATTGAATTTAACTTTAAAAAAAGAAAACTTAATTTTTTTTTATTGAGGGGAAACTTACGTGCTTCTGAAGGAAGTCTGAGACAGGCATTCTTCTATTTAAAGGGATTTTAACTATTAGTAGGAAGTTATCAGGGTATTGTGGCATTACATCAGGTAATCAAAAATACTTTGTGATGTTGGTAAATAGATTATAAAGGTGTTCTGATAATAAATCTATTAAAAAAAAAAACACAATGTTTATTCTCTTTACATAAAATTTTTGTAAAATAATTCACTACTCAGTGTATCGCCCGCCTTAACCATTTTCTCTACAGAACAAGGGGTAAATCACAAAGTAATTTCAAAGTTGCTTTGTATCATGGAAATTATATCTGATGATGTCTTTCGAACAATTTTGCCCGAAATTATTCACTAAGAGCTAACAATCTCAAAGAATTACTTTGTAAGACTTGTGGGAGACGTTTAGCTGGATGACGTAACAGATTGTTCTTCATATCGATTACATATACTAACTGTGTCCTGCGAAATCACCTGCATTACAAACTTTTATCCCTCGAATCATAAATAAATAATAAAAATAAATAAATCAATCAACTGCAGCTTGACAATCCGTTAGGCTATGTCAGCAACCTTCGTTCGTCTGCGGATCTCATCATTTTTGATTCGATTTTGCTCGCTGAGCGACTTGGAACATGTTTAAAAGGCCCAGAAGCCACGTCTCAGATCCATATATCATCACGTAAAAATCAGTTTAACTAAATTATGTTAATCCTAAATATTATGGAAAGCGCTGCGAGCACAAGAGGTGCTATTAATTGAAATTTCAACAAAGCCTTAACGACGAATCTGATCTGTATCTATATCTGAGTAAGATACATAGGATATAAATAACATCATGGTTAAGATTATATTTACAAGCATTCACGATCGTTTCTCTCGCCAAATTTACCTATATGTCACATCGTTTCAAGATTGTGGTCAATTCCTTGTTAATAACGCAATGTTTTTAATTAAATATTCTTAACATCGTCATCATCATCATCTGTTATCTGTATGTCATCATCTAAGGTTAAGGTTAACTGAATGCCTTAATTTTAGGTAACAGTTGACTGATATACATATTTTTTAAATAAATATACACACAAATAATACATATATAAATTTATATTACAGAGACTCGGGGTGGGAATTGAACGCATAACCATGGAGCGTAAGCTGTGAATTCGAAGTTTGATAACCGAAAATCTTTTTCAATAAACAGAAAGTGTTCTATTAAATATTTAATATCTAAAGATTATTTGTCAGTTTTATTGTTTTAAAATAATTATACTTATAGAGAAATTTCAGTTTCCGGAGTAAGGTTGTCTAAAGCGATCTTCTTATCTGATCTAAAATCAAATTAATGTCAATCTTTTATTGACAAACGTCAGATTTCAAATCTAATCACGATTGTCAGAAACCGTGACATTAGAATTTTTTACAAATCGCAAGATTACAAGAAATGGTGAAATATTTTATTCTATATAATATCCTCATCAGTGTTGTACTTTAAGCGTCCCTTAAATGTGAATAATTTCTTTCTCATAAAGTTTATCGTTTTGAAGATCAGCTTGTAATTTTTTGCGCCGAGAATTATCATAAATACCGCCTTCCGTTCGCCTTAATATCTCCATCGTCCAACTTTTAGCAAAACGTGTAATTTCTAGAGATTAAGCTCTGGGAACTGTTAAATTTTTTTAGCAGTGAATTTTTGTTATATTTTTGTCTTTTTTATTTAATGATGTATTTATATTAAAGACGATGACCGTTCTGGTGTAGGGGTGTGAGTAGTTGCTTCAATGTCGGCGGTCGCGGGTACAATTCCCGCTCGGGGCACTTATTGGTTTTGTACAAATATTTGTTTCTGGCCTGGGTGTATGTCCTTGTGGGTCTCCCCACCGTACCTCGGAAAGCACGTAAATCCGTGGGTCCGGGTTGTTGTCACAAACATCTGATGCGATCGTTACTCATGATAGCGAAAATTATCTGCGAACTCGCATTGGAGCAGCGTTGTGCTATAATCCTACTCGTATATGGTAATGAGGCTTTTGCCCAGTAGTGGGACGCTTACAGACAGATTCAGTTTAGTTAAATAATATTAAATGACTGGAAGTTTCTTTGGGTTCACACAGTTTCAATGACAATGATTTGGTTATAAAGTTTTTCATTAATACAACTTTTAATGCATTCGGTATAGTAAAAAATAAAATTCTTTACATTTAACTGATTCGTTTTAGAAAATTAGAACACTTAGTTTTAGAAACACTTTGAAATAATAATAAAAAAAACAAAGGCTTATTAGTTTTATTATATCAATATAGATGATATTAATCAGTGTTTTCATATATAGTTTATTTATTATTTTATTATTATTATTATTTTATAATTTATTATTTCATTTATAAATATGTTATCGTACAAATTTCTGTCAAGATGTAACTACCTATAAGTGAAATTATATGTATTTTTAAACCTAAGGAAAGATAATTGTTATGTCATATTCACATATAATTTTGTTGGTGGTTCATGAAATAAATAAATAAAGATAGGTAGTTCTGTCATCTTCCACTTGATCTATCTGTATTTTCTTATTCTACCTCCTCCTTCTCTGCTTGCTTGATTTTATATTTCACACCACCTAGCATTAATTAATCCTTCTTATAATATAAATAAACTAGCTTTGCACCGCGGTTTCGCCCGCGTTAATTCGAGGGAAAACGTATTTAAATATTTTTAAACGTTTGTAAGTTGTAAGAGTTTGTTTATTTATTTGTTTGAACGCGCTAATCTCTAGTAGTACTACTGGGTCGAATTGATTTTTTTTTATTATTATTTATTTTTATAACATCGCGCTACGACCAATAGGGGCTGAGCATTAATAAGAAACGTTACAAAAACGGAGGAAAATATTCTTTTTTGAGAGCTTCTGTTGCGTCCTTTAATATTCCTCTTCCCGAGACCTTTTTTTACAATAGTTCCATTTTTAAAGTAAACATAACATCAAGCTTTTATTCCACGAAGGGGTAGGCAGAGATACACATATTAAATGTAACACCCACTTTTCGCCAGTTATGAGTCTCAAGTAATAGAGGGCAAGCCATACACCGGCACCAGACTCAGTGCTATTTACTGAGAATTTAAAAAAAAAAAAACAATAATACGTTGTGCGACCCAGGAATCGAACCTGACACCGTTTTCTTGGCAGTAGCGCTTGCGACCACTCGACCAACGAGGCGGGCACTCTTAGAGTAATGGTTTAAAAATATTTAAGTACATGTTTTTCCTCAAATAAACGCGAACGAAACCGCGAGGCACAGTTAATAATAATAGTTTTAACTTGATCCTATTTTTAGTTTTAATTCAGATTATGTATATAGTTTCACCCTTCTTCTTCATGGAGAAGAGGCCATTGCCCAGCAGTGGGATGTTTACAGGCTGATTTAGTTCAGTTCATTTATTTTCCAATATTATCAACAACATAGAAATTCTTGTTGTAATTTAAACGAAGTTCAACACTGTAAATGAATTATCGAGGTCACGGCTAGTAAATAAAGACTAGGTAAAATATTAAGGAGACTTTGAAAATATAACTCACAATAGTTCGAAAGATATTGAACCTTAACACATAGACATTAAGTTCAATATAATATCGTATTTTCTAAAGAAATCGAAACATGATTACCGTTGAAAGAAAACTCGTTTAAAATTCAGTGGCATTTTTTGAGGATTTTTTTTTTTTTATTGGAGGATTAAATTCCATTATATTATAAAAGTATTATTATTTCTATATAAAATTAGTTACGATGATGGTAAAATACTTCGAGGTAAGGACTATTGAGTAAGTCACAAGACCCTGAAAATAAATCAACAATTTTTATCGTTCGATTATATTATATTTATTTATTTATTGCACAGCACAATATTGAATTGTACAAAAAGTGGGCTTAATGCTAAAAGAATTCTTTACCAGCCAACCTTAGGACGTACAAGAGCGGACGTTTGTGGGCGTGCAAAATCGGAAATTGAGAAAATTTATTTTCAAGAAGGCAAAATAAGATAATAAAATTAGTAACAATCATTATATTAAATACACATACAATTAATACATATATATATACCATACAGATATAGGTATACATATAAATACATATATACATACACATAATCTTTATATAGGTATATATAGGAGACTTTCTATAGATATAGTCACTCATCACGATATCTCTGGAACTATAAGACCTAGAGACTTGAAATTTGGTAGGAATATTCCTTTTGCCGAGTCGAAGTCAGCTAAGAACGGATTTTACGAAATTCTACCTCTAAAGAGATGAAAAGAGGAGGTAAACTTTGTATGGGACAACGTGATTCCTTGGTCCAATCTACTTCAAATTCTACTTTTGCATAAATATTCTTTAATAGAATTGATTGAAGACGTGTTTCGTATTTTATCGAAATTCATCCCCTAACGGGGTTAAAAGGGGGTAGAAATTTATTTTGATATAAATACTCTTTAGTGCTTTTTTTTAAATTACATTTTATTTTGACACATGTTGGACTGACTGACTTCGTCTATTATATAATATTTTCCAGTATTGACGAAGGTGTAGGTGATATCTTTCTTTGGGTGCTCCTGGTGGAACAGGCAAGACTTTATATTAAATGTAACAAAATTGAGTTGTAAATATATCGTGTGATCGCTTTATTGGAAAATAGTGTTTTATATAATATTTTTTTTTACTTCAATGTTGGTGTTGTTTTAAATCAAGGGTTTTAAACTGAATAACTCATCAGCAAGGCGTCTGTAGTTCACAATGATACAGATATAGAAGACACCGAAGTGAGCTTGGAAACATTTTTGAATTATACGGAATTAACACCCCAATTAGTACAGATTGGCACCACGGACTAATGTTAGAACAGGATCAGAAAACATTATAAATCATGTACCCATTTAACTTTATCTTACACTAAAACTAAGAAGGAGGAGATAAAAGCTGTCTTGGACTGTTATTAAATATAAATATATGTTTGACATACACCCACGATCGTCTGTTCCTAAGGTAGGCAACTGAATGCCTGTGTTTTAGGTAACAGCCGACTGATATAATTTTTTTTTTATAAATAACCATATAAATAATACATATAGAAATAAATACATATTACACCTGTGCCGAGTCAATCAAAATTTAAAAAATAATTACTTGCGGGTTTATTCAAATCTAAGACGCAAAATCGTATTGACTTGTGGTGTAATTATACCAACGATACAACGAACGAAGCATTGATATAACCGTTATGGTGTAGTGGTGCGAGTGGCTTAACGCCTCGCCTCAATGCCGGTGGTCGCGGGTTCGATTCCCGCTTGGGGCAGATATTTGTATTTGTGCAAATATTTGTTTCCTTTTCACCCTTCTTCTATATGGAGAAGAGGCCTTCGCTCAGCAGTGGGTTGCTAAAGCTTATAAAGTACAGGCTGATACAGTATAGTGCTGATACAGTACAGAAGCATTTGTGGCCTTCAGTGACAAAACTGAGCCTTACCATAAATATGACAGTCCATCTGAGGGGAGATGTTACTGCCGGACAGTTCTCAGACATGTTGCTAAAAATAGGAAATGGTGATTTCCCAGAACTGGATAATAATACAATGTATGAGCGTATATGAGTATGTATTTACCATAAACAAAGCTTAAGGTCAAACTCTTAATGTAGCGGGAGTATACTACTCTACTTGAGCGAAAGCTGCTTCTCTCACAGCCAGTTGTATAGGGCATGTTCTAGAGTAGCCTGATGATTTTAGCACCGCGAAGGAAATTGTATTTTAAGGTTTTTTTTTTACTTTAAATCCCTACTCTATAATATAGATTGTTATATTTTATAAGTATTCAAATATTCTAACATAATAATGTATATGTTACAACAAAATTAATAACGTAAAAACCTATTAAAATCCTATTAGAACCATTTTCATCTTCTACGCGGACGAAGTCGCGGGCTAAAAGCTAGTACCTATATATGTATATATCGGTATATATTGTAATTATATAAATAAAAATACTACAGGTTGACACAATATAAACTTAAGACACTTTATAAACATAAACATTCACACCGGGATAACTGTGTGACCTACGTGTGGAGGATAGAGGTAAGGAGCACACTCTCTGTGTTATAAAAAGTGTCACCTAAATAACCTGAAATAAAGATGGCGCTGCTGTATCAGAGGATTGTTTTAAAGAACAACGCTAGTAATTTAATTTTCAATTACAATACATTTACTAACTACTCTAGTCTATGAGAATATTATAAATTATACTTCCACTCAGCAAAGTTCAAGCCATCTAAAACAGTTAAGTTCAGATCATAGCCTCCCCTACACCAGCGAACCTCGTTATTTAGTGCTATTTTGTGGACAATTCTTGTGTCAAATAGCCGTATGAGAGTGTGCTCCTCACCTCTACCCTCCATAGACCTACGCAAACATTTGTGACATGTGTGAGTTTCCAACTATCCTCAGTAGCCATTCTCTGTGACCGGGCTTCCCATTGTTGTGTTAACTGAAAACATATGTACAAAATACTGGGTCGGCTTAAGTTGGTCGGTTAATACCGATATTAATGGAAAGGCTCGGCTACCAGTCATTTCGTATGGTAATTGAAACGTCTAGATTAAGGTAGAAGCATACTCTTGTATAGGAAAATATCACAAATATAAAAAAATAAAAAAATAAGAAAAAAAAATTAAAATAAAATAAAACTTTTCAATAATTTTATATTTTTATTTACAGAACTGGCTGTACGTTCGACTCCGTTCACTATTGCCATCCTTTTCATTATTTAGAATATTTTTGAATTAATAAACTTTGGAATATTTACCATCTACCTATACTTTTTTTTAAAATAATCTTTCCAAACAATAAAAAACAAAAAAACTGTGTGTCAGCTCCGACGCACGACTGAAGTTTACTTCTTAAGAACAATTCTCTAAATAGGCACAAATAATTCGTATGTGATACAGAATAACATTTATCGCCAATTTTACAGTTTTTACGCAAAAATAACAGGCCCTTGAGATTTCTAAGGCAATAAATTGTCCGTTATTAATTTGGCTTCATCATCAAAGACTCGATAAGCGTGCTCTCATGTCAAGGTCGTGATGTCTGATTGTCAGAGTGCGGGGCATGCGCGCCGTACACCCGCCCGCTCCTTAACCACCGATTCCTCGGAGCTCGCGCGAGACTATACGTCTTAATAAAATGGTAAAAATAAAAAATAAAAATAAGCGAATCGTTGCTAATTTAAAAAAAAGTATGTAGAGCTCAGATCGTGTCTGGTTTCATGTAAATTCAATCAACAATTCTGATGTGTGCGTGATTAAGATACATACATACAGATAGACAAAAATTAAAATTACATTTCGGCAAAATATATTAAATTTACATAATTAGGCCTGTTACTGTTATTATAAGTATAGATAATGTTAATACCGTATATATTTCCAAACACTTTTCAGCTCGTTGCTTAAGAGCCTCAACATGTACTCGTATTTAAAGTTTAACGGCGAGTTGCACGAAACCGTCGCTAACTTTTCGTTAGTTAAGTTGCAATTAATCTTAAAATTAGTTGATCTTATGATTAATTTAAAGCTGTTGGAATTAATCATCCGTTAGATAGGTCTTTAATGAAACTAAATTTTTTTGTTAACTTAATCAGATGTAGGTTTCGTGCAACAGATAATCACGATTCTTGTGATTAAGGGCCGAAACACATAACCGCGTTGCGACGCCGCAACGCTAAAATCGGCTGTGGCGTCACCGCCGATTTTAGCGGCGCGGCACCGCAAATTCCGGCGTTATGACGTCATACTTGTTGACAATGATTTATTGACATTTTGTGTCTATTTTTATATTTTTATTTTTTTGTGTCTATTAGACAATATGGGTAACTCGATGAATTTGTATGAACTGCAGATAAGCTCATGAGCCATATGCTTGAACCGGAGCTGTGAACCGGCTCACAGTTCAGCTCAATTGTTGTTATGTTGTTACTTTTAACTATTAGATTTACAGCTAATTTAAGACTCGGTTCAAACAAGTGACATGTATGATGTAACTAAATTATAAATATGTAAATTAATTTTATGCTAATTTCATGCATATGATAAATGCTAAAGTGAGTTTCTTTGTTTGTTACGCTTTTACGCCTTAACTATTAACCTGAATCCCGATCATCATGAAATTCTGCATACCAGTTGTCTGGGGTACAGAAAAGGACATAGAGTACCTACTTTACGTACCGACTACCGTTGGTGCCTGTACCATGCGAGCGGAGCCGCGGACGAAAGCTATTTATTTATATTTAATCTATAAAACTAATATAAATGTAAGATATTAATTTATGTATCACTTTGTTTAAATTTTGTTTAGGCTTTATGAGACAAAAGTTGTTTAAAATTCTACCAGCATAATAAAAATTGATTCACAAAATTATTTCCGATACAAAGGATTACTTTTTATGCATTCTACTTAAATAACAACTTCAAATATTAACAAATTTCATGTGAATTATAATATTTAAAATAATTAAATTAATATCCATAATCAAAAATCACGAAGAACTGGTTACCCTACAAAAACGCTCTTTTTCGCGACGCCGCAACGCCACAACGCAAACTGCCGATTTTAGCGTTGCGTCGACGCAACGCGGTTATGTGTTTCGGCCCTAAATTAGTTTAATAAACACTTAAATTTAAAATTTGTTTCGTGCAACTCGGCGTAAGTCAGTAAGTGATGACAGCGCAACAAGTCTGCTATTGTGATTGTATAACAATTATAGTATTCTACTAATTCAACAATATTATTATTATAATTTTTTTATATTAGTTGGATAGGAAAACTGGCAGACGTTCTATCTGATGGTAAGTGGTTAACGTCGCCCGTGAACATAAACTAGCTCAGGCAACTCATTTATGTGTTGCCTATACAGAGACATAAGGTGTTAAATTCTCGGTGCCAGTAATTACACTGTCTGTCTTGCCCTTCTCTCCGAAACACAGCAAAGCTGTTTCACGGGAGAAACAAGCAAAATGGTGGTACCCATGCAGCCGGGAGCGCGGCACAGCGCATCCCTCCCACCGGTAACGCATCGACGCTATTGTGATTACAATAGCAGACTTGCATAGGGTAGCAATTTACATATAATATATACATATAATAATATATAATAAGCATTTAATAATTACTGTTTCGGAATACACTTATAACCCTAATGTACGAGTATAATATACGAGTACCATAGTGAAAACTATATAATTTACTCATATTATATAATGGAGTCATTTCTGTTGATCTTAAAATGTCATAAATTAATCGAAAATTTGTTAACAAATTAAAACTTTAAGTGATTCTTATAGAATGTTACGGAATTATACAACAAAAGTGTGATTTTTTTTCAAAGACAGAAGATGTAGTTTTTAGTTCATTAAATAATTTTATTAATAAATGTATAGATATGAATTTGTAATATAGCTAGTTCTAACTAAGTAATTTAACATAGCCGTACACTAAAACCATGAAAGTTAGCAAGTCTTACTAAATGCCTTTTCAACCAACCAAACATGTGATAAGAAATTATTATTGAAAATACCACCTCTAAGGTACTCTATATATCTATTGCTTATGAATTACTCCATTTAGATCTAGTCTCTCATTCTTATTATCTGCGCTCAAACGGCGTCTTTCGTGTCTATGGACATAGAGGAAAAGCGCCTCTCTGGTCCGATTAATTTAATTTCGGTTACGATTAATTTAATTACAAGATAAATTCGCTTCCCCGTAAAATTTATTGGAATAGTGTATTAAAGGAAAATTTGTGGAAACTTTTAATAAAACAATTTTTATTTTATATCTTGATTGACAGGAGGAGGACAAAGACAAATCATTCCTTACTACGCTACTTACTAGATGGCGCCATAAGTACTCGTATGATTTAGTTACAAACATTGTCAATATATTATTACGCAAATATATCTTTATATAATTATAAAGATATATTTGCATACAAAAAAGCAGGTCTCAAATCAAAGTTTCATTGCACGATTCATAGTATACCTTAAAACGTGTATCCACTTTAACTGTTCCCCGCATTCGATCCGCAGTAGAGCGTTTTACGTCAATGTTATTGTATGTAAAACAGAAATCGGTTCAGGGCGAACTATTTTGTTGCATGTCTTTGACTAGCTGTGCCCCGCGGTTTCACCCGCGCTAATTTAAGGGAAAAACGTACTTAAATATTTTTAAACAATTACTCTAAGAGTAGGTACCCGCCTCATTGGTCGAGTGATCGCAAGCGTTACTGTGTAGCAAAGCGGTCTCAGGTTTGATTTCTGGGTCGTTCAACGTATTGAATTTTTTATTTTATTTTTCGAACATTCTTAGTAAAAGAGTGATGTTATATTTACTTTAAAAGTGGAATTATATTTAAAAAATGTCTCCAGAAGAGAAATAATAAAGGACGCAACGGAAGCTCTCAATAAAGATTATTTTTTCCCATTTTTGTAACATTTCTTGTTATTGCTCAGCCGCTATTGGTCTTAGCCTGATGTTATATAGCCTATAGCCTTCCTCGGTAAATAGGCTATCCAACGTAAAAAGAATTTTTCAATTCGAACTAGTAGCTCCTGAGATTAGCGCGTTTAAACAAACAAACAAACAAACAAACAAACAAAGTCTTCAGCTTTATAATATTAGTATAGAAGTATAGATTAACTTACATTTAGGAAATACATTGTAAGTTTAATGTTTAGGTATTTCGTATTGGTGATAACTTTGGGATCAATTGTGTAGAAGGAGATATCATTGAAGTTCATCGTATATTTTGAATAGCGTTTGTATTCAGCTTGGAAAGCTGAGTTTGTTAGTTTGTTTCTAAGCGATAATGAGTCAGAAAATCCATTAATTGAGAAAAATCATATAAAAAAATTTCTTACGAATTATAATAAGGGACCTTTAAGGTAATAAAATCGTGAGGGTCATTATATATATGGTGTAAGAATTAGATTTTATTCAAATAAAATAAAATCAATTTTTTATTTATTTAAGTAGGCTTGAAAAGCACTTTTGAGTCGACAATTTAAAAATTATTTATTCTTTTTTAATTAATTAATTATAGTTATTGTGAAGCTACCATCAATTTGGAATGTAGATTCTGCTGAGAAGAATGGGCAAGAAACTCAATACCTATTTATAAATGTTTACTGTCTTTTAAAGTGATGATATTCATTCAACTTACAGTTGGCAACAATTTCATAACTCTACAGTAAAATTCGTCTTAGGTAAGAATATATATAATAATAATAATAATAATAATATACTTTATTGCACACCAAAACAAAGAACAATATTAAAGATCAAGCTAACATCATTTAAGCTGTACAATCAGGCGGTCTTATTGCTAAATAGCAATTTCTGCCAGACAACCTGGAATAACAATATATTATTATAGTATAACCTAAAGTTAGTAAATAAACTACAACTACTGGATGGAATACGCGTGATTCGATCGTAGTAGTACAATAGTATTACACTGTCACAGAAAATCGGTGTAAACTACATAGTTGTTGTGCTGTCTTTAGTACAGTCAGTGAATGAGGCGGAAGAAATCTTTTTTTTTGTATCGCAAAGGAACCCATTTACGGGTGATATCACGGCCGCCTGGGTAGGCAGTCCTAGACCGTATGTCGGACTTAGCACTTGGGGATGCGATACGGTACTAATCCCCTGCGGGAGCCTTCAGCCGCTTTAATTGGAGGGTCTCGGATCTGCAGGCAAACAGGATCCCTCCAGCGACAGGCTGGCCTCGGCGAAAAGGCCAGACTTCTTTTCCGAGGCGGAAGAAACTTGACACATTCTTAGTTTAAAATGGAACTAAATTATTTCTTCAACCAATAACAAGATACCATAATCTCGTTATGGGCTGCGGCGATTATTTGTAGACGGTGTTGATCACATACAAATAGCATTAAAAATCAAAATTAAAATAAAACATGTCTTCATTCAAGTAGTCAAAAGCACGTTTAATTCAACAAATACTCTTTTAAAAAATGGACTATTATTCAACCGTTATTAATAGTTATGTGTCTTGTATGAAAGACATCATTACCAAACACACACATATTTCATCATCATCATTTTTATATATATTTATTAATTTAAAACTTTATCGTACACTATATATAAAAATTAGCAATTAAGATTAAAAATGTATACACATAGTATAACTGGTGGACTTATTCTTTATAGCAATTTCTCCCAAAATTCATTCCAGGCCATTCGCCATTCTCTTTTGCTCTATTACTGCCTATTTTATGATATAATATTTGAGAAGTTCGAATTCAATTCTTTCTATGTTTTGTGTAAATAATATAAAAAATGAATAGTTGAAATGGTTTAGTAGAGCGAATACCTTTGTTTTACAAGCAGCAGTTTGACAGAAAGCCTAATGGCTTTGTTCTCTCCGTGAAATAAAAGACGCTTTGACCGACTGTAGGACATTTATACAGGCTACTGCTTATTTTTAACCAGCTTAAAAATGAGATTCCCAATTTGATTGTAATTTTTATGTATAATACGCAATATCTTCGATAGTTTAGAATCGAATTTTACCAGGCTTCTAATATGTTTAAAAAAAATCATTTACATTGGTAAAATATTGGGTAAAATAGAAGTCTAAAAATTATCTAAAATATATGAGAAATGTTTAAAAATGGCTAAGTCTATTAATCTCCTCAAATTCCTTGTCCCTTAAAGTTAACATTGCATCAAATTTAGAGAAAATGTTTGTCTTATCTATAGTTTTGTACGTAATCCAGTACTCTGATGACTTTATTAAGAATTCTGTTAAATTTTATTTAAGACAAGTTAGTTTAGCGGACTTTGCTCCTTGATAGATATAAACTAACTTTACGAGCTCTCTAAAGCTCGGTGGGGAGACCCACAAGGACATACATGCAGACGAGAAACAAATATTTACACAAATACTAATATCTGCCCCGAGCTGGAATCGAACCTGCGACCACTGGCGTTGACGCAACTACATGCACCACTACACCAGAACGCTTTGTTATATTAGTATGTGAATTCCCATAAATATTTAATGTATAACTGTTCTATACCTCCATTTCAATCTCAATCATAAGGTACACTAATAACATTCTTACTCATTACAATATAACTGACCATAAAGTTTCCTTTGTAGCTCTTACGTTAGGAAGTATATTATGTAATTTTATTCCATTCCTTATACACACAAAAGCAACCAGAACATGTAAAATAAACGTTTTAACTTATCCATAATCCAGGTCGGTATATTATGGCCCAGATTGGTCTAGAATGTTGCAGCGGGCTGTACTAGATGAATATTTTAAGGGAACGTCTAGAGCTCTTAGAGAAATTACTTCACTTCACTAAATTATTCAGGCAAATCACACTCGAGTACCAAAATGATCATTTGGACGACTTCAGAGGATTTCGTTGCAGTTTTCGAGGAATATAATCCGTAGGCTTCTTAGTAAATTCTTAGCTGTTAATGATTTTTGTAAGCAATTATTACATTACGAATACGATGTCGGATATTCCATTTTATTATAGGTATGTCGGATATATCCATTTTTCCCGGTGCACGCTTTTTTTGTCTTTGTCTTAAACAATTGAACAATATTACATGATTTTATGTTTGACAATAAGGAACTTCCATACAAACTTTCGTCCCCTATTTCATACCAAATTTCATCAAAATTATATCTTCATACCAAATTTGATCACAATCGATTCAGTAGTTTAGGCGTGAAAGCGTAACAGACAGACAAACAGACAGAGTTACTTTCGCATTTATATATTAGTAGGGATTATGTGTCATTAAAATCATATGTAAGATATTGCTCTTAGCAAAATGTCTAAGATTTCAAATATTTTCGAAATTATTTTTTCCTGTGCAATAAACAATGTAATAAAAAAAATATCTCATAATGCTCGTTCTTTTTTGTTTAACGTTTCCTGAGAGTTATAGCCATGATCCGTTTGTAATTTCAGTAAATCTGATGTTACTGATTAAATATACAGCAATAAATAGATGGCAATCATATGACAGCTGTTCTGGTGTTGTGGTGTGAGTAATCGCCTAAAACGCTGGCGGTCGTGGGTTCAATTCCTGCTCCAGATAGATATTTGTGTTTGTAAAAACATTTGTTTCCGGACTGAGTTATGTTCTTGTGGATCTCCTCACCGTGCCTCGGAGAACACGTAAAGCCGCCGGTTCCGGTTGTTATCATAAACAAGTGATAGCGATCGTTACTTATGATAGGGAAGCCAATGCCAACCCGCAGTGGAGCAGCTTGGTGAATCATGCTTTAACCCCTCTGCTATATGCAGAAAAGGCTTTTTCGAGGATTTAGGATTAAGTCAGTCAATCATACAACTCAAGGTAACTCAATTGCGTACATCATATCAAAAATTCGTTATCAGGTTCTTGTAATAAAAAGTGGGATCGACAACCACACTCTCCACGACACGACAGGAAGACCCACAAGGATAAAAGCCCAAAAAGGAATACTTGTACGAATACAAATTACTACTTCAAGGAACATTGAATCCACCCCCGTCGGCATTAAATGTAACTTTCGCCAACACTGCCCCAGAATGGTAGTCAATTAACAATTGCTAAATCCTTCTCATAAGTATGTTATATATATTATATAATACATTTACTAGTTTTGTTATATTTACGCGAATTTTACTCATTTAATTAAAAGCCTAAATCGGATTTTATCCGATCCGATTTCGGAATATTCATTATTCGGACACCCACCACCTCAGTCCCCCGAGATCATGGACGCTGTAAAGGGTCCGAAACGTCGGGAAATAATTTAATTTAATTAAAAATCGTTAAACTGTAAAGTTTTAAAACAAATAAACGCGATAAAATCCGATTTAGACTTTTAATTAAAATAGTTTTGTTATATTTTTTATGTTAAGCTTCCACAAAAAAAAAGAAACATTTTCTTTTATAAAAAAATAAGTCATTAATAAGGTTGGTTATATTTAAGAAATTAGTTCAGTTGTCTATATTTCATCATAATGGGTGACAACGTGAACAGGTAGACTAAAACTCTGTGTATACCAAATGCACCACAGTATTCTCTAAGCATGAATCAGTGTTATTTTCATTAATTACTTTAGTAAAACCACATTCACTACATATCAGTGAAATTCAATAATAAGTTAGTGAATACTCACTAATACACATACACATATTCAATGATCAAATCAGTGAACCCTGATATTCACATTTTCATACAGTGAATAGTTATTAATTCTACGCGATACGATTCTCACATTGATAAAAAGTAAATAGTCAATAAAAATTTGTGAAATTCCACTGATTTATGTTTAGAGAGTATTAACAAGTGACAATCGGGTTTTAATTTAATGATCGTAAGGAGAATATATTTTCAGCTGGGTTCAACGAGTTATCCCCTGGGCTGCTCCTGTCGCCTACTAGTCGACAAGATTTTATGGCCCGTCGATACTAGTTGACAAGATCGAAGCGGTCCGGATGTTCTCGAACAAAGTTATATAATAACCCCCTTTGTCGCGCTAAGGCCGATTTGTGTTATTTATCTCGCTTCATCGTAAAATTTGCTATATATATATTCATAGTCACGTACCATAAGCAAAAGAAAAGACGAGCAATAAGTCAAAAAAAACGACGGGACACTTTAGCCAACAAGGCTAGAGAGGCCCGGACATAGGAGCGGTTATCTGAGTACCTATAATATAATATATACGGATGCTTGCAAGTTTGTAAAGGAATTAAAAAGACGTATATACATGCCAGCTCACAGTGGAGCATTGTGGTGGATTAAGCTCTAACCCTGCTCTTCTATATGACAAGGGATCTTTCCAGCAGTAGAATGTTCACAGCCAGTTACAATACAGTAAGTTATTAGATCATAAAGATTATAAATTCATCTATCCATCTATCATAATATTTGTATCTATATAAGATGTGATAAATATTTATGAGTATAAAATAAAATTGAGGGTACTTAATTGAAATCGATAAAAATAAATTCTTTAAAAAAACAATTGAATGAACTTAAAGCGTAAACCGTTTAAACTGAAATGAGTGATGCACCCGCAATCGTGCCATGTTCGACTCAAGCCAAGAACATTCGTTTTAAAAACTTCCTATTACATAACACGTTACACAAAAAGTATTTCTATTGTGAGGATATAAGGTGCACTTTGTAATGGTGGAGAATTTGGAATAAATTAGAGTTTGGAGGGGCGTTCGAATTCAAAATGTGCAAATTGGCTGCCAGTGGTGCTAGACGTCGGTGCGGCGCGCGGTCACAGGAAGGAATGCGGTCTGCGCGCACGCGAATTAATGTGACCATGGTTTTAGAGATCTTAAAAGGGAGTCAAATACATTTAATTATATTAAAAATAAAAGAATAGGAATCATTTTAAACATAATAATTTCATGTCTATAATTTATTTACAAATGTATAGCTAAAGTCACATGTTTTTTTATAACATAGACTACAACGAGAAATGACAAACAATAAATGTGTAAAATAATATAATAAAATGTGATGTGACATGATAAATAATATTTAATAAATAAATGAAGTGAAATCACATTTTTGCACCTATCGTTAAACAGAATCGTTATTACAATCCATACTTATAAAAAAAACCGTAGGTACAATTCGGTACTTTGAAGATATTTTGATAGATTTTTTGGAGTACATTATATTCGATCCTGAAGTCACAAAATGTTCTATCTGTATTGTGTGTCTTTGCCACGTATTGAGTTTGTACTACGATCCAGGATACTAGGAACTTTTTATCTCATAATTCATCGCGGGTGCTTGGGGGTTAATTCATTAACAGATAGTACAATTTAATTTTTTTTTTGTTTTTTTTTTTTTTTTTTTTTTGTAGAAAGAAGACAATTCCAATATGGTCCCGTAAATACTTTACTTACGTAGTTTGTTAGTTTTGAAATTATAGATATATAACATTCAGTAATAAATCCACATAGCTTGAAATCTAGAATATAAGGAACGTACAGCACATACTGACGTACGTACTTTGTCTTATAGGCTGTATGGGATGTAGGTATGCGGAATATAAATTGCGAACGATATCACAGATTCAGCTGGTATAGTAAAATGTATTTTTAGCAAATAGTTTATTTATCTATTAATTACTAACAAAATTTACATTACATACAAAATTAAATATAATTCAAATTGACAAGAGTTCTGCCTATCAAGTGAACGCCACGCGAGCTGGAGCAGAACCCAGCAAGCAAGACCCTCTGAGGTGTGCTTGCTGACCTCCTTGCCATCCTTGTGACTTCAGCATTACGTGAAACCGGACGATGTGCGTGCCATACTTCCTGTCTTTCACTTCAATTTAATTTTTTTTTTGCTTATAGTATAGTATGGATTTCAATTATTTATATATTAAGCATACGCAGCAGATTAATTTTATATGAGTTATGAGTATTAAGAAAATTATTGTATACTATTCTCTTATATTTACGCGAATTTTGCACATTTAATAAAAAGTCTAGATCGGATTTGATCGGAACAAATAAATGCGATAAAATCCGATCTAGACTTTTAATTAAATGGGATTATTGTAACTAAACTGTAAAACTAAAATTAAAATAGTTATAAATTAAGCCATTTTAGGTTTTTACAATCTCAGATTCAAACTGAATCGAAACGAATATCAAATATATAGGGTGTTGCGGTTGTTGCAATGAAACCACCAAATAGATTGCAGGCAAGATAATTATTGAGATAAATTAAGTAATACAATTAACAATTAACTATGCGCGCGACATGCATTCGGTCGCGCCAACAGCTGCGAAGTGAAGTCCCCCCGCCGAGGGACGAGGGGCGCGCGGGCGCCGACCGCCCGCCGCGACAGCCCGCTTCACGCGTCTTCGGCGTGAACATCCTCCGCCTCGTTGAAAGCAGTAATACTTTCAAGATCTTGTGGGCTAGGCAGTTTAACCATTCGGTTGACGGCTCGTCTGATGATGCCTTGAGATGTGAGCACATCAGCGACACGGCTGACTCCATCTCCTCCAGGGTGCAGCCGGTCTACGCGCGCCAAACGCCAATTCATAGGGGGAAGATGCTCTTCCTTCAGCAAAACCAAATCCCCCTCGCGCAGCTCAGCCTCTCGAACTCTCCACCTTGTGCGCTGCTGAAGCTCCGCAATGTATTCGCGGCGCCATCTATCCCAAAAATGTTGTCGCAGTTGTTCTAGACGCTCGTATCTGTTGACATTTTTACAATTTATTGGAACAGATGGCAAAGATGTTATGGCTCGCCCAATGAGGAAATGCCCGGGAGTCAAGGGAGAAGGATCGCGAGGGTCAGCGGAAAGAGGAGAGAGGGGACGGGAATTTAGAATACCCTCTATTTGAGCGAACAACGTGGCTAATTCCTCAAACGTTAGGGACGCATTACCGGCTACGCGTTTGAGATGGTGTTTTGCCGATTTAATTCCAGCCTCCCATATTCCACCGAAATGCGGCGAGTAAGCTGGACTAAACTTAAACTCTATACCCTCATCATCACAAAAACGACTGGATCGCAACAATCTTTTCAATACACTATTTGCACCTTTAAAATTTGTACCGTTATCGCAAAAAATTACGTAGGGTCTTCCCCGTCTGGAAATAAACCTACGCAAAGCCAAAATAAAAGATTCTGTCGTCAAATCGCTTACTAATTCGAGATGAACAGCTTTTGTAGCGAGGCACACAAATAAACACAAGTAACATTTGCTGATGCGATTTCCTCGCCCCTTTCGACTAGAAATCATGAATGGTCCCGCCATATCGACACCACATGAAGAAAATGGAAATGCCTGTTCACTCCTTTCAGCAGGTAAATTGCCCATTATAGGCTGCAAAGTTTTTCCTTTGTAACGCGTACAGACTACACACTGCCTGACCGTGCTACGCGCCAGATTTCTTCCTCCAATTGGCCAAATACGTTCCCTTACCGAAGCTAGCAGTAATTGAGGACCCGCATGAAACAAACGCAAATGTTCACTTACCATGAACAATTTTGTAAGATAATGCTTGGCATCCAATATTATGGGATGTTTTTTATCATAACCAAATCCAGAATTATCAAGTCGACCCTGAACTCTCATAACACCGGTAGGATCAATAAATGGTGTTAGAGGTAGGAGTTTGGAATTACGAGGTAGAGGCCTATTGCTTAAGATTAGTTTTATTTCTGAATCGAATGATTCCCTTTGACTAAATTTACATAGAATATTCAAAGCCCGATTTAACTCAGTGACGCTTAATGGACCACTTACTTTATCATTTTGTTTTCTGCAGTTATTAATGAAACGTAATACATAACAATACACTCTTTTTAGTCTATTGAGATTAGAAAAATTTTTAAATTGAATAAAATCACCGTCGTAATTCATAGTTATATGAAGATTCTTTAATTCAGAAGAAGTCTTTGTAGCCTTTAACTCTGGCAATATATTTGATATTGAATATGATTGTCCCGGCCAATCACCAGGCTCGGACCTAAGGAACGCAGGACCTTCCCACCAGAGGGAGGAAGACTTTAAATGAGTTGGATTAACTCCTCTTGACGCCATATCAGCTGGGTTTTCAATGGTAGGGACATGATTGAAAGTAAAACCCGGTGTTAGCTCATTAATCTCATTAACTCGATTACAAACGTAAGTTTTTAAATCCTTGGGTTGAGTTTTTAGCCAGCCCAGAACAACCGTAGAATCTGTCCACATAAACTTTTTTGCAATATTACAACGCAGTGCTTCTAAAACCTTTTTTGATAAGCGAGCACCAAGCAGAGCACCATTCAATTCTAACCGTGGGATTGTAGTAGGCTTTATGGGTGCTACTCGGGCCTTTGCACATAATAATTTTACAAAGAACTTCCCTTCGTTACTGGACCGAATATAGACACAAGCGGCATAAGCCCGTTGCGACGCATCAACGAAACAATGCAATTCTAACATATCGACTGAAAAGCCATCACAAAAAACTCGCCGTGAAATCTTAATATCAGATAAAGTATGAAAATCTTCTACAAGCCCTGACCAGCTCTTAGCGAGCTTCTTAGGAACAACCTCATCCCAATCCAATTTCGCACTCCACAGATTCTGAAGCAGAATTTTCGCGATAATAATACATGGACACAATAAACCTAGTGGATCAAAAACTTTACATATATTAGAGATGATTGTTCTTTTTGTTATCTCCCGACTGAGATCCAAATTTGTAGAAAATTGTAACGTGTCTAATTTCGGATGATAAGTTAAACCCAACACATTAGCCTCTCTACATAAATCCATAGACTGCAATGCATCTGCTTCATTTTCAAACAATTGAGGATAATTTGAACGAAATTTTCTCAAGGGCATACAAGCCGAACGCAAAACATCTACAACTCCGTGAAAAATATACCTTAAGCCATCCACAGAGTCACACCCGGTAATCAAATCATCCATATAAAAGTCGTTTCGTATTACGTTAGCTATAACATCATCAGAACATTCCTTTGCCAACTGCAAAAGACAACGTGTAGCCAAAAAGGGGGCTGATGCCGTGCCGTAAGTAACAGTGTTCAGTCTGTAAATATTCACATCATTCCCTTTCTCATCGCGCCACAATATCAACTGTAAATCACGCTGAGAGGGATCAATTTCGATTTGACGATACATTTTTCCAATGTCTGCTATTAGAATGTATTTGTGTTGACGAAATCTCAATAAAATAGAAAGTAAATCACTTTGTACTACCGGTCCTATCATTTGGATGTCGTTTAACGACTTTCCAGACGACGTTTTAAAGGAGGCATTGAATACTACTCTAAGTTGTGTCGTTTCACTATTTTCCCTTTTTACTGCATGGTGAGGTGTATAATAACCGAATTTTGGCCTATTACCTACTTTAGAAAGATGCCCTAAATTTTGATACTCTTCTAAAAATTCTGAGTATTTCTGTTTAATATCAATATCTTTATTCAATTTCTTTTGTAAATTATCGTGACATTTCTTTGCTGTAAAGTAGTTATCGTTAAGAGATCGTTCAGGATTTTCTTTAAAGGGCATTTGAACAGAAAATCTGCCACTAGGCAATCGTGAAAAAGTATTTATAAAATGAGATTCACACAATTGTTCTTCAGGTGAATAAGTTTTATTATTCGGTAATTCATCAATCAACCAAAATTTCTCCAAACAATCTTTTATTTCTTGTGTAAAATTACAATGAACATTTGGGACAGACTGAGTCCTCCCTACTGGTCCAGTCACCAACCATCCCAATTTCGAATTTACTAAAATAGGCTTACTAGAACCTAGCCTAATAGAAGCTGAAGACACAATCTCCCAGTATATGTCCGCTCCAAGGAGTATATCCACTTCGGAGGGACGAAAGAACGTTGGATCAGCCAGTTTAACGTCATTAGGTATCTTCCAATCTTCAAAATTAATTTTAGTACTAGGCAAACTCCCAGTTATACCAGACAGTACCAAACAATTTATACTAAAATTGAACGAATTAACTTTAGACTTTATTTTTATAAAACATTTTTGAAAAACATTATGAGTTACATTATTAATACCACAAATATTTACTGGAATTGTTTCAGTACACTCTAAACCAATTTTATTTTTAAAGCCTTTGCTAATAAAAGAAGACTGACTACCATTGTCCAATAAAATCCGAGCTGTATAGAGTGCAGCCAAACAAAAAAAAAAAAAAAAAAAAAAAAAAAAAAAAAAAAAAAAAAAAAAAAAAAAAAAAAAAAAAAAAAAATTTCCATCAAATGTGGGTAGTTTTATTGTCGGTAATTTAATTGCCGAATTTGAACTAGAATTACAACGACTAAGAGAAACGTTTTCATTTTGAGATTGAACTAACCTTTTTCTTTCCAAACTAGAATCCAATAATTCTTGCCCAATGGCAAGACAAGCAAAGAACTGATTTTCTATAGTATCTCTTTCCACGATTTGCAAAGCCGTTTCCCGGTGTAGCATTTCAATCCTAGTCTGTATATCATCAAACTCATTCAATAACAATTGCAATTTATTTAACTTTAATTCTAACTCTTTAAATTTAGTGGAAGTTACATCTACAGATTTTAATTCTTTAAAATTATTAACATACTCCGAAAATTTCGTCAATCTGCCCTTTATAATACCGCGCTTCCTTATTAATTTAAGCAGGTCGTCTCTGTCTTCTTGCGACAGTGGATCAACATTTTGAAACTCCGATTTTGACTCAGTCATTTCGAAATACTACTACTTCACGAATAAGCCAATATAACAGTACAGAACAAATATACCAAACAACAATACAGAAAATATAAGTACCAAACAAGCACAAATGAATTAAAAGGTTCAACCAAACCAGATGTCCAGACGACCAAGTTGCAGGTACTCACGCCGAGCAGACAGCTCAGCCAGCCAACCGACGCAGCTAACGCCGGACGGTGCCAGGTACCGCGACGCGATGCGATTTAACGGCCGTAGACGTTAAGACGTTACTCAGATACTGGAATTGATTTTTAATTTTTAATTAATTTTTTTTTTTTTGAAGGGTAGATTATTATTAGGTTCAGCAAATTTAACAAAAAAAATACGTATCAGCAAATTTAACAAAGAAAATAAGTATCAGCAATATAATAGCACATATATAAAGCAAATTTATGAATGCACATTTACTTATAAAAGTGTAAACTAATTATACCTTGATTCACTACTAACAAAGTGTGTATGTATTAAAATACACCAAAGAAAGAATTAATATTTATAGCAATTATAATTTATTTTCGATATAAATACACAATAGCGGTTTATTACTTATTAAAGCGTAGGCCAGTTAGGGCTTGAACAGAAGCTAAATGTTAGACAAAAGTGTGTCTGCATTTAAGCCTGATTAAACCAAGAAATACCTAACGCTTGATTAATTAACCACGGTCACATCAAAAGAAAGCACAAAAGGATATTCGGGTAAAAGGACAAAGAAAAGGGCGTACTTCCCTGGGCCAAGCCAAATTATGCAGTGAATAGTCCGTCCCTCGTTCTTCCTTTCCCCGTGCGACTTCACAACTGTCCTGTCACGGTCGCCAAATGTTGCGGTTGTTGCAATGAAACCACCAAATAGATTGCAGGCAAGATAATTATTGAGATAAATTAAGTAATACAATTAACAATTAACTATGCGCGCGACATGCATTCGGTCGCGCCAACAGCTGCGAAGTGAAGTCCCCCCGCCGAGGGACGAGGGGCGCGCGGGCGCCGACCGCCCGCCGCGACAGCCCGCTTCACGCGTCTTCGGCGTGAACATAGGGTTTCACCTTGATTGTCGTTTCAAGTTATAATAATCTACTGTTTTGGTGCGAAAGTTAATAAAATCCTGTAGTATTTATCCTGATAACTTACCACGATAGAATTAAAATTTAGTAAAAAAAGAAACAAGGTCTGGCAAAAGACTAGATAAAATTTTTAAGAAAACAGAAATAATATAGAAAACATTTTCTAGTAAACTCAGGACTATCCCAACAAGAAGCACAACGATGGTCACAATACACAAGGCACTGCAATTTGATTCAATTAACACGAGGTAGTGTTACCTCGCCTAATTAGAGCTACCCGCAAGTTGCTAGCGAAATTACCCGAGCTTTTATACATAGAGTGTTTCTCTTTTCTGTCGGTCTTTGACTATTATACTCGTACAAGAGTTTTATGAGTTCAAACGTTTTTACGAAATTTTCGCTTTTTTAAGTTTTTCAAGTTTTTAAATTCTTTTGTTTGATAAGTTATACAACCTTTTTTGTGTAATTTAATATAGATGATATGTATTAGGATATAGGATAGGTGTTTATTAAAAATATTGATGTTTATATAATTTTTATATATTTAATGAAAGCTGTCACTATTATGTATTAAAAAAAAAAAAAAACTGATCATATATACCTATATTACGTAGTTTTGGTATTTTCGTGAACAACAGAATGACAGTTGCCATTCTAGAAGACTTCTCTATTCTCCCTCTGGCACAACTGAAAGCCTTTAAGCCAAAAAATTGAATTAAATTACTTTATTTTTTCTTGTACTGGTCCTGTGTTGGCAGTGATCCTACTTTTTGCTCTAGGGTTTTGGATTCGATTCGCACCCTGATTTTGGGTATAATCATTGTCAATAATGCATGTATATTTACTATATATGTATAAATATATACATATATCAATCAACTGAACACGGGCATTACCTTGCCTACGTTAGGAATAGATGACCGTGTGTATGTTAAAAGTTAAAACATACTTATTATTTTACTTCAATAAAGATATTACTATCGGTTTGCTACTAAACAACTACGTATTTGTAACTATTGAAGTAGATATCGTGACAGTTTGAAGCTATCCCCTGTCCTCCTGAATCCACTGAATCATTAAAAATTGTCCAACAAAAATAAGATGGGATTTTACTAAAAAATGACCCTTAAAGTTTATCATATTCAATTAATAAAATAAAATAAAAACTATACGTACAAGAAAACCAAATTTTATTTGTTTATTTGACAACCATAATATATTGTATTTATAAAATAAAAAAGATAATTATGGACCCCGCAGGGGCACGAAATATTTAGGTAGAGAGGGAGCGCTTTGTTAGGTTAATATAATTATTTATATTACTTTTAACATATGTGTGTAATAGGTGATGTTATTGTTTATCATAAAAATATTCATTTATATTTTAATGACCTTCATTTTTGAAATCGGTAAAAATATTCAGATTATAATCTAAATGATTTAAGACTTATTTCGTGGTTTGAAGACATATTATTATGTTTAAAACGGGTACATACCACGATATAACAAAAGTGATTTTCTGTCAATATTTCGACCCAGTTGCATGGATCGTGGTCACGACAGGACTGCGGTGTCGCGAGGTGTGTAGCTGGAACTGTCATGGGTAGTAGCGAACTACCCTCTTTCTCGTTCTCTTCACAGGAACGTCGCGAAAATTTCGGCAAAATACACTCACAACGTCACTTTTCTCTTTTGCTTTCATGCGGCTCTGTTCTGGTTTGCATAATTCTACCACTGGATTCCACATACTGGCTAGCTTAAAGCCATCATCACGATTGAAATTCCGGTGTTTGCGAATTTCAATCGCTTCGCGCACTAGTCTAGGTATGTAGTGGCGGTCTGTGGAAAGAACTCGGGGGTTATGGAGTTCAATCCAGTGATTTGTTCCCGGCTGTAGAATATGCTCCGCGATCGCAGACTTCTGTGGGTCGTTGTTTTTTACCGCTTTTATGTGTTCAGACACACGGGTAGATATGGGTCTCTTGGTTTGACCTATATATGAGCTGCCACAGCTGCAGTCGATTTTATACACTCCTGGACACTGGAATGGCAGGCGATCCTTCGGAGAACGCATCATCTGGGCAATCGTTTGTAAAGGAGTGAATACGGTCTTGATATTGTATTGTTTCTTCAACAATGTGCCTATTCTGTCAGTCACCCCCTTGACAAACGGTAGGTAGGCCATCTGTCTTTGTGCTTCCGAAGGACGAATCCTCTGCTTACAAGTTTTGTTCTTAACAGGTTTGTGACCATTCCATTTTAACACCTCGCGTACATGTTCCAGCTCGCCTTGTATGTGAAGGTCATCACACAGGTCATGAGCGCGGTTGATGAGAGTGGTAGCTACCGACGCCAGGTGACGTGGATGGTGATGCGATGAGCCGTGTAGATATCTATCCGTGTGTGTCTGCTTCCGGTATACTGAGTGACCGAAACTACCATCCGAGCGCACACTAATAAGGACATCCAAGAATGGCAGGGATCTATCTTTCCCCATTTCGTACGTAAATGACATTTTTCGGTGCATGCTATTCAAGTGGTTTAGAAATTGCAGAACTTGTTCTTCGCCGCCCCGCACTATCGCAAAAACGTCGTCCACGTATCGTTTCCAAACCTTGACATTGATTCCCACAGGTGTCATTGAAATTGCTAAAGTTTCAAAATGTTCCATCCATAGGTTGGCAACCACTGGTGCGACAGGACTACCCATGGCAACACCATCAACCTGGAGGTAATATTGGCCTTTATAAAGGAAAAAATTAGA
This sequence comes from Euphydryas editha, assembly GCA_036937285.1. Classification (NCBI taxonomy): domain Eukaryota; kingdom Metazoa; phylum Arthropoda; class Insecta; order Lepidoptera; family Nymphalidae; genus Euphydryas; species Euphydryas editha. The sequence continues at coordinate 994,923 of JAUPFZ010000013.1, read as the reverse complement.
AACTAAACAATGCCGTAGTAACGTTATGTATTCCGCAGGGATGTCATTTTCCTGTAGTTTCTTTTTTATTACCTCCAAACAGTCGTCTATAGGAACGTTTGTAAACAAGGATTCAACGTCAAAACTCAGCATGCACTCTTGTTCTTCCAGTTTTGTGTCCTGTAAGATACGCACGAAATGCCGGGAATCTTTGACGTAAGAAGAAGTGTGGCCTACTAGAGGTTGTAGCACACTCGCAACATGTTTTGCTAGTTCATAAGTAGGGGAATCCGTCTGACTTACGATAGGTCGTAATGGAACATCCCTCTTATGAATTTTAGGCAAGCCGTATAGTTTCGGGGGTTGTATGTTGCGAGTTCTTAATAAGTTCTTACTTACTTCTTCACCAATAACACTCCTGTTCTCCTGGATGAGTTTTGTTGTTTTTCGCGTCACTCGTGCAGTGGGGTTGTAACTCACCCTCTCATAGGTGTTGACGTCACTTAGCAGACTATCCATCTTTTCCTCATAGTCTGTGATGTTCATTATAACAGTCGCATTCCCCTTGTCCGCTTTTACAACTAACACGTCTCCGTTTTTACGTAGTTCTTTTAAGGCTAAGCGCTCCTGGGGTGTAATATTTTGGCAGGGGGGTTTTGATTTACGAAGCAAGACCGCAACGTCCTGTCTTAGAGTTTCTGCATCTCTCTGGGGTAGCTTGTTGCGCGAAATCACTTCTTCGATACTGCCTATAACTTTTTCAAAGGGAATGCGGGAAGGCGAAATAGCATAATTCAACCCTTTGTCAAGGACACTAAGAGCAGCACTGGATAATTCGTGGTTTGACAGATTAACAACATTCTGTTTTGTATTTTCAACTTCCGATATGATGTTAGCCGGCTTTTGTTTTTGTAACAATCTTTTCAGCTTGTGTTCGTGTTTTATTTCACATAATTCCGCGGTACGCTCAGCTTGAAGATATGTTACCCTATCAATTAAGTCAAAAATGTACCTGTCAAACACCGCACTACACTCTAAATGTAACCGTAATAATTGACACTGCACTTTATCCAACACATAACGGTTTGTACGTATAAGTTGCCTTAATAACTTAACACTCGCGTTGCGTAGAATTCGCTCGGAATTAAATAAGTCTTTACGCGGAGTTATTCTCACACAAGTCGGTATAACATTCAAGTCCCGGCACTTTGATAAGAAAACAATAGCCGCTCGCGTAACTACACACTTCTTCCGAGTTCGTTCAAGATGACGTAATTTGTTTACATATTCCGGCCCGTACCGGTTATGAACTAATGATTTAAGACTTATTTCGTGGTTTGAAGACATATTATTATGTTTAAAACGGGTACATACCACGATATAACAAAAGTGATTTTCTGTCAATATTTCGACCCAGTTGCATGGATCGTGGTCACGACAGGACTGCGGTGTCGCGAGGTGTGTAGCTGGAACTGTCATGGGTAGTAGCGAACTACCCTCTTTCTCGTTCTCTTCACAGGAACGTCGCGAAAATTTCGGCAAAATACACTCACAACGTCACTTTTCTCTTTTGCTTTCATGCGGCTCTGTTCTGGTTTGCATAATTCTACCACTGGATTCCACATACTGGCTAGCTTAAAGCCATCATCACGATTGAAATTCCGGTGTTTGCGAATTTCAATCGCTTCGCGCACTAGTCTAGGTATGTAGTGGCGGTCTGTGGAAAGAACTCGGGGGTTATGGAGTTCAATCCAGTGATTTGTTCCCGGCTGTAGAATATGCTCCGCGATCGCAGACTTCTGTGGGTCGTTGTTTTTTACCGCTTTTATGTGTTCAGACACACGGGTAGATATGGGTCTCTTGGTTTGACCTATATATGAGCTGCCACAGCTGCAGTCGATTTTATACACTCCTGGACACTGGAATGGCAGGCGATCCTTCGGAGAACGCATCATCTGGGCAATCGTTTGTAAAGGAGTGAATACGGTCTTGATATTGTATTGTTTCTTCAACAATGTGCCTATTCTGTCAGTCACCCCCTTGACAAACGGTAGGTAGGCCATCTGTCTTTGTGCTTCCGAAGGACGAATCCTCTGCTTACAAGTTTTGTTCTTAACAGGTTTGTGACCATTCCATTTTAACACCTCGCGTTCATGTTCCAGCTCGCCTTGTATGTGAAGGTCATCACACAGGTCATGAGCGCGGTTGATGAGAGTGGTAGCTACCGACGCCAGGTGACGTGGATGGTGATGCGATGAGCCGTGTAGATATCTATCCGTGTGTGTCTGCTTCCGGTATACTGAGTGACCGAAACTACCATCCGAGCGCACACTAATAAGGACATCCAAGAATGGCAGGGATCTATCTTTCCCCATTTCGTACGTAAATGACATTTTTCGGTGCATGCTATTCAAGTGGTTTAGAAATTGCAGAACTTGTTCTTCGCCGCCCCGCACTATCGCAAAAACGTCGTCCACGTATCGTTTCCAAACCTTGACATTGATTCCCACAGGTGTCATTGAAATTGCTAAAGTTTCAAAATGTTCCATCCATAGGTTGGCAACCACTGGTGCGACAGGACTACCCATGGCAACACCATCAACCTGGAGGTAATATTGGCCTTTATAAAGGAAAAAATTAGAAACTAAACAATGCCGTAGTAACGTTATGTATTCCGCAGGGATGTCATTTTCCTGTAGTTTCTTTTTTATTACCTCCAAACAGTCGTCTATAGGAACGTTTGTAAACAAGGATTCAACGTCAAAACTCAGCATGCACTCTTGTTCTTCCAGTTTTGTGTCCTGTAAGATACGCACGAAATGCCGGGAATCTTTGACGTAAGAAGAAGTGTGGCCTACTAGAGGTTGTAGCACACTCGCAACATGTTTTGCTAGTTCATAAGTAGGGGAATCCGTCTGACTTACGATAGGTCGTAATGGAACATCCCTCTTATGAATTTTAGGCAAGCCGTATAGTTTCGGGGGTTGTATGTTGCGAGTTCTTAATAAGTTCTTACTTACTTCTTCACCAATAACACTCCTGTTCTCCTGGATGAGTTTTGTTGTTTTTCGCGTCACTCGTGCAGTGGGGTTGTAACTCACCCTCTCATAGGTGTTGACGTCACTTAGCAGACTATCCATCTTTTCCTCATAGTCTGTGATGTTCATTATAACAGTCGCATTCCCCTTGTCCGCTTTTACAACTAACACGTCTCCGTTTTTACGTAGTTCTTTTAAGGCTAAGCGCTCCTGGGGTGTAATATTTTGGCAGGGGGGTTTTGATTTACGAAGCAAGACCGCAACGTCCTGTCTTAGAGTTTCTGCATCTCTCTGGGGTAGCTTGTTGCGCGAAATCACTTCTTCGATACTGCCTATAACTTTTTCAAAGGGAATGCGGGAAGGCGAAATAGCATAATTCAACCCTTTGTCAAGGACACTAAGAGCAGCACTGGATAATTCGTGGTTTGACAGATTAACAACATTCTGTTTTGTATTTTCAACTTCCGATATGATGTTAGCCGGCTTTTGTTTTTGTAACAATCTTTTCAGCTTGTGTTCGTGTTTTATTTCACATAATTCCGCGGTACGCTCAGCTTGAAGATATGTTACCCTATCAATTAAGTCAAAAATGTACCTGTCAAACACCGCACTACACTCTAAATGTAACCGTAATAATTGACACTGCACTTTATCCAACACATAACGGTTTGTACGTATAAGTTGCCTTAATAATTATTATAACGGAATTATGTGAAATAAAACACGAACACAAGCTGAAAAGATTGTTACAAAAACAAAAGCCGGCTAACATCATATCGGAAGTTGAAAATACAAAACAGAATGTTGTTAATCTGTCAAACCACGAATTATCCAGTGCTGCTCTTAGTGTCCTTGACAAAGGGTTGAATTATGCTATTTCGCCTTCCCGCATTCCCTTTGAAAAAGTTATAGGCAGTATCGAAGAAGTGATTTCGCGCAACAAGCTACCCCAGAGAGATGCAGAAACTCTAAGACAGGACGTTGCGGTCTTGCTTCGTAAATCAAAACCCCCCTGCCAAAATATTACACCCCAGGAGCGCTTAGCCTTAAAAGAACTACGTAAAAACGGAGACGTGTTAGTTGTAAAAGCGGACAAGGGGAATGCGACTGTTATAATGAACATCACAGACTATGAGGAAAAGATGGATAGTCTGCTAAGTGACGTCAACACCTATGAGAGGGTGAGTTACAACCCCACTGCACGAGTGACGCGAAAAACAACAAAACTCATCCAGGAGAACAGGAGTGTTATTGGTGAAGAAGTAAGTAAGAACTTATTAAGAACTCGCAACATACAACCCCCGAAACTATACGGCTTGCCTAAAATTCATAAGAGGGATGTTCCATTACGACCTATCGTAAGTCAGACGGATTCCCCTACTTATGAACTAGCAAAACATGTTGCGAGTGTGCTACAACCTCTAGTAGGCCACACTTCTTCTTACGTCAAAGATTCCCGGCATTTCGTGCGTATCTTACAGGACACAAAACTGGAAGAACAAGAGTGCATGCTGAGTTTTGACGTTGAATCCTTGTTTACAAACGTTCCTATAGACGACTGTTTGGAGGTAATAAAAAAGAAACTACAGGAAAATGACATCCCTGCGGAATACATAACGTTACTACGGCATTGTTTAGTTTCTAATTTTTTCCTTTATAAAGGCCAATATTACCTCCAGGTTGATGGTGTTGCCATGGGTAGTCCTGTCGCACCAGTGGTTGCCAACCTATGGATGGAACATTTTGAAACTTTAGCAATTTCAATGACACCTGTGGGAATCAATGTCAAGGTTTGGAAACGATACGTGGACGACGTTTTTGCGATAGTGCGGGGCGGCGAAGAACAAGTTCTGCAATTTCTAAACCACTTGAATAGCATGCACCGAAAAATGTCATTTACGTACGAAATGGGGAAAGATAGATCCCTGCCATTCTTGGATGTCCTTATTAGTGTGCGCTCGGATGGTAGTTTCGGTCACTCAGTATACCGGAAGCAGACACACACGGATAGATATCTACACGGCTCATCGCATCACCATCCACGTCACCTGGCGTCGGTAGCTACCACTCTCATCAACCGCGCTCATGACCTGTGTGATGACCTTCACATACAAGGCGAGCTGGAACATGTACGCGAGGTGTTAAAATGGAATGGTCACAAACCTGTTAAGAACAAAACTTGTAAGCAGAGGATTCGTCCTTCGGAAGCACAAAGACAGATGGCCTACCTACCGTTTGTCAAGGGGGTGACTGACAGAATAGGCACATTGTTGAAGAAACAATACAATATCAAGACCGTATTCACTCCTTTACAAACGATTGCCCAGATGATGCGTTCTCCGAAGGATCGCCTGCCATTCCAGTGTCCAGGAGTGTATAAAATCGACTGCAGCTGTGGCAGCTCATATATAGGTCAAACCAAGAGACCCATATCTACCCGTGTGTCTGAACACATAAAAGCGGTAAAAAACAACGACCCACAGAAGTCTGCGATCGCGGAGCATATTCTACAGCCGGGAACAAATCACTGGATTGAACTCCATAACCCCCGAGTTCTTTCCACAGACCGCCACTACATACCTAGACTAGTGCGCGAAGCGATTGAAATTCGCAAACACCGGAATTTCAATCGTGATGATGGCTTTAAGCTAGCCAGTATGTGGAATCCAGTGGTAGAATTATGCAAACCAGAACAGAGCCGCATGAAAGCAAAAGAGAAAAGTGACGTTGTGAGTGTATTTTGCCGAAATTTTCGCGACGTTCCTGTGAAGAGAACGAGAAAGAGGGTAGTTCGCTACTACCCATGACAGTTCCAGCTACACACCTCGCGACACCGCAGTCCTGTCGTGACCACGATCCATGCAACTGGGTCGAAATATTGACAGAAAATCACTTTTGTTATATCGTGGTATGTACCCGTTTTAAACATAATAATATGTCTTCAAACCACGAAATAAGTCTTAAATCATTAGTTCATAACCGGTACGGGCCGGAATATGTAAACAAATTACGTCATCTTGAACGAACTCGGAAGAAGTGTGTAGTTACGCGAGCGGCTATTGTTTTCTTATCAAAGTGCCGGGACTTGAATGTTATACCGACTTGTGTGAGAATAACTCCGCGTAAAGACTTATTTAATTCCGAGCGAATTCTACGCAACGCGAGTGTTAAGTTATTAAGGCAACTTATACGTACAAACCGTTATGTGTTGGATAAAGTGCAGTGTCAATTATTACGGTTACATTTAGAGTGTAGTGCGGTGTTTGACAGGTACATTTTTGACTTAATTGATAGGGTAACATATCTTCAAGCTGAGCGTACCGCGGAATTATGTGAAATAAAACACGAACACAAGCTGAAAAGATTGTTACAAAAACAAAAGCCGGCTAACATCATATCGGAAGTTGAAAATACAAAACAGAATGTTGTTAATCTGTCAAACCACGAATTATCCAGTGCTGCTCTTAGTGTCCTTGACAAAGGGTTGAATTATGCTATTTCGCCTTCCCGCATTCCCTTTGAAAAAGTTATAGGCAGTATCGAAGAAGTGATTTCGCGCAACAAGCTACCCCAGAGAGATGCAGAAACTCTAAGACAGGACGTTGCGGTCTTGCTTCGTAAATCAAAACCCCCCTGCCAAAATATTACACCCCAGGAGCGCTTAGCCTTAAAAGAACTACGTAAAAACGGAGACGTGTTAGTTGTAAAAGCGGACAAGGGGAATGCGACTGTTATAATGAACATCACAGACTATGAGGAAAAGATGGATAGTCTGCTAAGTGACGTCAACACCTATGAGAGGGTGAGTTACAACCCCACTGCACGAGTGACGCGAAAAACAACAAAACTCATCCAGGAGAACAGGAGTGTTATTGGTGAAGAAGTAAGTAAGAACTTATTAAGAACTCGCAACATACAACCCCCGAAACTATACGGCTTGCCTAAAATTCATAAGAGGGATGTTCCATTACGACCTATCGTAAGTCAGACGGATTCCCCTACTTATGAACTAGCAAAACATGTTGCGAGTGTGCTACAACCTCTAGTAGGCCACACTTCTTCTTACGTCAAAGATTCCCGGCATTTCGTGCGTATCTTACAGGACACAAAACTGGAAGAACAAGAGTGCATGCTGAGTTTTGACGTTGAATCCTTGTTTACAAACGTTCCTATAGACGACTGTTTGGAGGTAATAAAAAAGAAACTACAGGAAAATGACATCCCTGCGGAATACATAACGTTACTACGGCATTGTTTAGTTTCTAATTTTTTCCTTTATAAAGGCCAATATTACCTCCAGGTTGATGGTGTTGCCATGGGTAGTCCTGTCGCACCAGTGGTTGCCAACCTATGGATGGAACATTTTGAAACTTTAGCAATTTCAATGACACCTGTGGGAATCAATGTCAAGGTTTGGAAACGATACGTGGACGACGTTTTTGCGATAGTGCGGGGCGGCGAAGAACAAGTTCTGCAATTTCTAAACCACTTGAATAGCATGCACCGAAAAATGTCATTTACGTACGAAATGGGGAAAGATAGATCCCTGCCATTCTTGGATGTCCTTATTAGTGTGCGCTCGGATGGTAGTTTCGGTCACTCAGTATACCGGAAGCAGACACACACGGATAGATATCTACACGGCTCATCGCATCACCATCCACGTCACCTGGCGTCGGTAGCTACCACTCTCATCAACCGCGCTCATGACCTGTGTGATGACCTTCACATACAAGGCGAGCTGGAACATGTACGCGAGGTGTTAAAATGGAATGGTCACAAACCTGTTAAGAACAAAACTTGTAAGCAGAGGATTCGTCCTTCGGAAGCACAAAGACAGATGGCCTACCTACCGTTTGTCAAGGGGGTGACTGACAGAATAGGCACATTGTTGAAGAAACAATACAATATCAAGACCGTATTCACTCCTTTACAAACGATTGCCCAGATGATGCGTTCTCCGAAGGATCGCCTGCCATTCCAGTGTCCAGGAGTGTATAAAATCGACTGCAGCTGTGGCAGCTCATATATAGGTCAAACCAAGAGACCCATATCTACCCGTGTGTCTGAACACATAAAAGCGGTAAAAAACAACGACCCACAGAAGTCTGCGATCGCGGAGCATATTCTACAGCCGGGAACAAATCACTGGATTGAACTCCATAACCCCCGAGTTCTTTCCACAGACCGCCACTACATACCTAGACTAGTGCGCGAAGCGATTGAAATTCGCAAACACCGGAATTTCAATCGTGATGATGGCTTTAAGCTAGCCAGTATGTGGAATCCAGTGGTAGAATTATGCAAACCAGAACAGAGCCGCATGAAAGCAAAAGAGAAAAGTGACGTTGTGAGTGTATTTTGCCGAAATTTTCGCGACGTTCCTGTGAAGAGAACGAGAAAGAGGGTAGTTCGCTACTACCCATGACAGTTCCAGCTACACACCTCGCGACACCGCAGTCCTGTCGTGACCACGATCCATGCAACTGGGTCGAAATATTGACAGAAAATCACTTTTGTTATATCGTGGTATGTACCCGTTTTAAACATAATAATATATAATCTAAATATTGATAAATACGATATTGTAACGTTCGTAAAAATGGAAATTGTAAATAAAACAAAAAAGAAAGCTGTCAAAATATCTGACTTGTGATATATTCACATGAATAATATATTACAGGTATTGTTTTACGCACGCGGGAGAAATAAAAATTTATGGACAGCGGAAAACGTTCTATTAGTCAATTGTTTTTGACATGAATTTAACGTTACAATGATTGTCTATGAATTAATAAAAACTTATTGAATTGAGAACACTTTTTAAAATTTTATTAATTTTATTTGTAATCAACTATATTACATAAATAGTTTTACTGTGAAATTAAGTATTAAAATAAGGGGAAAACAATTAAAATGGGTTTTATTAATTAAAATGGGTTTTATTTATTATACTAAATACTTTAATGAATAACAATATATGGTTGATATTTTGAATATTTTAAGAAAAAATCAAAATAGATCTAAAAAGCAAAAAACTGCTGAGCGAAGGCCTAATCTCCATATAAAAGAAAGGTTGAAGCTTGATCCACCACTCTGCTCCACTGCGGGTTGGCGGATAATTTCCCTTGCATGGGTAACGATCATTATCAGGTGTCTATGATAATAACCGGGACCGATGGCTGGAACACGTGGTTCTCCGAGGCACGGTGGAGAGACCCACAAGGACCCAGACCGGAAACAAACATTTGTACAAATACAAATACAAATATCTATCCCGAGCGGGAATCGAACACCAGAACTGACGGTCGTCCGAGGAAATATATTAATCTATATCAATAATATACTCGTAGATAAATAACAAGACAGATATTTATTTAACACGGAAACGGTACTTTGTGGATGACTATTGACTGTTGTAACTGTGATAATTTGTGTAAATAAATTATTGAAAAATAGTTATCTTTAAGGAAAGATCAGCTAATACTTGATAGAACTGAACAGTGCGGAAACTGTATAGGTATGTAGTTGGTTACCCAGATTTTATTTAGAAATTAAGACGCTATCGTAATTTACGAGGGACTTGTATAAATTCTATCGCAGCTGCTAAAAGTTAAAATGTATTTTTATGTATATTTAGATATTTTGAATATTAAATTGTTTCATATATTCTGATTACCTTTTTAATTAATCGGTTGTATTCTCTATAAAAGTGTTTGTTATAGAAAAGAATATTATTATAACTTTTTAAATAACAGCTTGGAGAAGATGCCATAATTTTTTTCTTGCTTTTTTTTTTACTTACGGTCATCTGCGCTTAAAGTAGACAACTTAATACCTGTGTTTTAAGTAACAGACGACTGTTACACATATATTTATTTTTTTTAGTAAATATACATATATATATATATATATATATATATATATATATATATATATATATATATATAATAATAATAAAAAAATATTACACCTAGAATCGGTGCAGAAATCGAACCCTCGACCCTGGAGTGGAAAGCAGGGTGCTAACTGCACCAACAGGCTAGTCTAAAATATAAACATTAAAAATCCAAAATAAGTCGAGTCGTTAAAAAAATCACTTTATTTCAAAATACCCTCTAACCGAGTCATTAATCCCGAAGTTAAACGGCCGAAAGTTAAGAAGTCGTAGAATCCAACTAAGGTGCTATAAATTAACTGTCGCTTCACAAGAGACTGCCCGTGAATGGGAGCCCACATTGTTCTGTCAGTTCAGACAAAGCTTCACTGCGATTAACCGTACCCCGGCATTTATTTACTGTTTAGTGTCGCCTGTACACTGTACGATAATGTGATAAGTTTAGTTATTAATGTATCGTTTTGCATGTCTTTGCTTTATTATTAGTTTTGTTTTATTCTTTTTTTTTTAAACAATTTTTTTTTCTAATCGACCGGTTAAAGCAAAAACTTTATTGAATTTAGAGTAAGATATATATGTACCATAATAATATTTTTGTGTCTTAAACCTTTAACTTCTTCTAATATTAAGATATTGTCAGAATGTAATTTCTAGAAAGATCATTACTCAATCTTAGAAAACCTAAATCAAAATATCTTCGAGGGTAAAGTTTTTTTCATGGAGATATCCAAGTTAAGAATAGGTAGCTCATGTGATACTACTCTACTTCAAGCCAATTTTCTTTGAGAAAGTGGTACCGTCCGTATTGAACGAATCAGTAAACGTAAAATAGTCAATTATAGCTGACACAATATATTGTACCATTTCTGGTTTACTTCGAAGTTATTATAGCTTACATCAAAAAATTTGACTGGCTCGATAGTGTAGTTGACTTACCTTAGGAGCAGATTACAGATATTATTAAAATGTCTGCAAGTGAATAGGAGTTCTATATAATTAATCAGTAAAACAAACCGTCTCTCTCGTATTTAAGCACGACTTACATATTTTTAATGAATATGCGGACCTGTTCATGTCCCGTTAGTCTAATTACTCAACGCTTTGAGTAATATTAAAGTTTTATTTCTATTGTTATTTAAAAATGCTGGTAAAAAATACGAAAGAATATTTTAAAAATATACATATATTTATTACAAAAATTTTACAATATTATACATATTTACAATTCAAAACATAAAATATATATTTACAAATAGTTTTGGTATAATTAATATATATTTTAAAATAATAAACTAAACTAAAGAATATTTTAAAATAAAAATATAACTTACTCTCAATGGTTCGAACACACACTACATAAATACCACGCAAGGCCATACATACGTTTGTGGTGGTCTCTTTCTTGTCGAGGTGTCGTAAATAGCGAATAAGGCCATAATGGTGGACAGCAGCGTCAACATATCCTGAAAAAACACACTGCGCTTGCCAACCCGCTTGCCAAGCGTAATGGGTTTTGATAAACTCTCTCACAGTTGATGGGTGAGGCCTTCAGGTGAGGCAGTTCAGCAGTAGACATAATTATAACGGCTGATGTATTAGTAGTAAGTGCCGTTAAATCTAAGGTTTTTATTGAAAAAAAATTGAACTTATTTATAAATCTCGACACCTATAAGTTTTGAGTTATAGCATTAGTAATTGTAGCAAGATATTAAAAATCTTACGTTTCTCGTTTATTAACATATAATGTCACGCTTTTCACGATTGTGGTGCGGCGGTGGACTCTGCCCAATAGGATAGTATCCGTAAATGGATTCCCCTGCGACAAAAAAAAAAAAAAAAAAAAAAAACAAGAAATGATAATAATAATTTCACGCTTTAACATCGTGTCAACAACTTCATGTACATATGCACGCATAAACACGCATACATAGCTGTTAAGAACACAAAATAAATGGAAAAATACAATGAAATACCTAATCTATAATATAATGGGCACACTGAAAATCACCAGTTCAATCACCAGGCTAAGTGTGTCTACCTCTTTCACTTGTGCTGCAGCAACAAGTTTTTTTCTTACGGTATTTTTTATTTTATTTTACCACTACTTTTTTCCTGTTTGGATATAAGCTAACATATTATGTTGTAGCGTTAAGGGAAAAAAAAAGACATTTTCTTTTTTCTTTCTAAATATGTTAACCTATACTTAGCGTGAACGTACATAATTATGTTTACATATATTTAAAGTTGTTATTAAGTCTCGCTGAGACATTTTTGCCGCACCGGATCATCTATGGGAGGTTTTACATCAAAGCGATAAATTGGCAAGCAGGTGGTTCAAGTTTATCACTTGAGCCCCGAATTCCCCTTAATTGCAGATGAAGCGCCTCATAATTACCTACTTACATTACATAGTAACAAAGTTTTACAGTTTTATGTATAGCGTGATGTTTAGACGACCGTTCTGGTGTAGTAGTGCGAGTAGTCACCTCAAACTGCGCGCCGGCGGTCGCGGCTTCGATTCACGCAAGGGACAGATATTTGTATTTGTGTTTTTTTTTCCAATCTGGGTTTATGCCCTTGTGGATCTCCCCACCGTGCCTCGGAGAGCACGTAAAGCCGTCGGTCCCGGTTGTTACCATAGACACCTGGTAACGATCGTTAGTCATGGTAGGAAAATTATCCGCCAACCCGCAGTGGAGCAGCGTGGTGGATTAAGCTCCAATCCTTCTTCTATATGGAGAAGGGGCATTCGCTCAGCAGTGGGTTGTGTATAGGCTGATACAGTACAATACAATACAGTAGATGACGTTTAGTAACTAGCTTGATATCAAAGGAGGAAACGATTGTAAAGATATGTTTCAACGATAAAACTACATATGTTTTCGGAATTTCGAAAAAATCAACATTAATTTATAAACTCCGATTGAAAAGCTCAATATAGTTTTCTTCTTATAAGAATGAAAAGGAAGAAATGTACACTACATAGTTATACTACGGGTCAGCAGATGTAAGTATTTACATAAGAGATTTTATCAAATTTTGCAGAAAATCCGTCTTAAATTCGTGGACATTGGTTAGAACAAATGTATTCTGTTCATTCGGTTTATGTGTATATACTCGTATATATCAACCTTTGTCAATCAACTGTTGTATATTCTATAGCCTTACTTGTTAAATAAGGATAATTTTATCAAAGACAAAAAGATTTTTGGTATTCGAATCACAGTGTATTGGTATTAGCTTATAAAACAAACAAGCAAACAAACTCTTTACAAAAACAAGCTAAACTGTAATATCATACATTAAGCGGTGATAGAGATCGTATCAATTTGTTAATATTGCTCTGCTGAGTAGAGGATTCTTTTCCAGTAAAGGTTATTGGAGCTTAATTCACTGCTCTTCCATAATATGGAAGTAATTACATGTTAAATTTTTTTTATTCATAAATTTCTTAACAAATTTTATTAGTGGCCAAAGATTACGGCACTAGATGAATTATAAGGATATATTTAACACTCGAAAATCTATGTAATTTTACCCAATGTTCTAGTTATTTCTGTGTCTCCGTCAATCCTATCCACTGGAATACACACACACACACACACACACACACACACACACTAATCTAGTATAATACAGCTTAATTTTTATTCAATACTTTATCCGAAAAATTATAATTATAGTTTTACACTTTTATGTACTTGGTTATCTCGGTCATTAGAGTCTGTTTATATTTCGAATAATGGGTGATATAAATAAATGGGATATACGAAATGATATGAAAATCAATTTTTACAACTTGTAAGTATAATTCTAAAATAAAAACCTCGCCTATTGATCGCGGTTTATTATTTGACCGCATCTGGCTTTAAATGCTGATTAAAATAGTCTAATAGCACTCTGTTCAAGTAATGTTCTCGAAATAATACAGCAGTTGTTACATTATATAATGGACACTCCATTATGTAATATAAACAGCTGTATCTGTGGTCGTATAAATCGTTACACAATCAAATGTATTATAATAATAGAATAAGCGTTTCTCACTCAGTGGCCTTTAATAGGATGAAAATCCTGTGTTGCAGGTCCGAAAACTACAACAACAACAAAAAAAATGTCGTGTGTACAGAGTACACATGTCAGAAGTGAAATATCTTTGGCAAACTCAATTTAAAATTTATTAATATTAATATTTAAACATTCTTTTACTTATTTACGCGTTGTTTACGCATTGCTAGGATACGCGTTGCTAAGATACGCGACTACATACTATCTCATTCTCTACTACACATTTTTGTATTTGTGTCTCTTACCTGTCGTTTCTTCCGTCGCATCCCGTTTCAAATCACAACGATTCTAAAGAAGTTTCACTTCAACAAACGCTTAGACGACGACAAACATCTGTATGACATTTGTCATGAGCAAGGGTCGAACTAGCTACCGCTACTGTGATAGCCAGTTGGTGTAACCACTGACCTAACCAGTCGTCATAATTTGAGATCAATACTGACTATGTAGAGTTCATAATTCGTGGTAGTAATATGATATTATTCGAGTCTGTTCAGCCTGTAGAATTCGGTGAGCATGCTCAAGTGGACGACTACTAATCTTCTATTTTGCCATTAGATAGCAAAGGATATTTTCTTAGCAATTAATTATCCCTTTATGCTGCAGATATTAACTATTTCTTAAAATTGATTCAAACTTCAAGGAAGATGATGATGAAGATGGGGTCATCTATGAATCAATGGCTTAATTTGGTTTAAAATTCGTTTGAAATATAAATAGGCTATTTGGAAATATTGAGCTCTCTATAGCTCCGCACAGAATAATTAGTGCTCATACCTTTGTACATCTGCTAAGCGTGAATCGGACTATAGAATCATCGAACGGTAAATCTGAACTTCATCTGTAAGGTTTTTAAATATTTTCAACTGTTACGCAAACATGAGATCGAAACAAATCTTTTGATAAGGGTAAGCTGTAATTTATTGTATTGCAACAACCTGTTAACACATAACTGCTAGAAATCGACTTCTTCTCCGGGATAAAGATATAAATTAAATCCAGCGATCTTCTCCACTGCAGGTTATATATATGATTATATTGCGAGCTCTGAACTGGCAGCCACGATGTTTCCTGGACAGAATAATTGCTCTCTGTTGAGTTATCTATTTCTTTTTCCTGAAATCATTTCCTGTGATAATATATTGGAGGATGTTTTTTGAAACGCTGAAACACTTAATTTATATAAATTTTATTAATTAATTAATTAATTTATTTATTATAAGCAAGTTGTGTCAACAAGGGTAACACCGACATAGACAAGAAATTGTACATTCAAAATCAAGGTAGGTACTATGTGTCGCCTCAATAATTTTATCGCCTCATTTGTGAAATTATGGCTTTACTTATAAACTTTCAATTTCTTATACAAGTGATCAAGATCTAGTCTTATATCTCACTCAAAAGTAGTTTATGCATTGCTAAGGTTCAATCAATTACTACATATTCACAGTTCATTAAAATAAGTTTCACATTTTATAAATAAAAATATAACACACAGACAAAGTAACATTCGCAATTATAATAATAGTATGGATATCTAGTTGCGTAATAAAGTATATAATTTTAATCACTCGTTTGTCACTCTATGTTTTGTATAAATAGGTAATTTGTTTGATACAAAATAATTTATTTAATTGAGTGTTTAAATTATGAATAGCCGTTGAAATTAGCAATATTAAAATAGTATTGCTGATTGAGCGTTTGTGTTTAAATAAAATTTGATTTACATTTTATTATGAATTTATATTTATATAATATACCAGCTGTATCCGCGGCGTCATCCAAACGTAAGTTTTACTTTAGGTTGTCAACGATTAAGTTTTACTTTAGTTTGTAGTTGAGTAAATGACTGCAGGTTCTAATTAATCGCGATTCAGGAAGTGACATTTTTACGTTCTATTTTTCGTATTTTTTCGTTTACTGAATTTTTAAATATGAATATTAGTTATTAATTATTATTAACTAATTTTATAATAAAACACAATAATTTTATAATAAACATAATTTTACACAACGTTCATATGTAAAAAATGTAATGTTAATAACAACTATGTAATGTGAAGCCATTCTGATGAAATAAAAACTAAATATTACCTCAGCGTATGTTATATGATTTCCATTTGTTGATTTTTTAATCTACTCCTATTACATAAACTTAAATAGAGAGATATACAGAGAGACAGATGGATGAGAGAGATGAGAGGAGATGGAGATTTCTAAAAATGATAGAAATGTATATAATTAGGTTTTAGACCTATATAAAAATTTTCATACAAAAATTCTGAAAAAAAAACTAACACGTGAATTTACAATTTTATAATATTATATAAAGATATTATATTAATAATGTGTACGAGTATTAGTGCACATATAAAAAATTGACAATTTTCGGTCTGCGTTTCTGCGTTTTAAGGCGCTATGTTGCCCCGCGGGCTTATCACTTAACTTTGCCTAAATTTTAGAATAAAAATTAAAGCTTTTTATTATTTTAAATCTTTAGCTATCCCGGACCACGTTTTTCCCGGTGTAGTAGTAACCGACAGTCAAGGGTTCGGATTTCCCCTCAGATTAGAGATTTTTATTTGTACAAATATTTCTGCTTCTGGACTAAATCGTTGTTCCTGTGTATCACCGTATCTCGGAGTACACGTAAAAGTGTCGATCCCGGCTGTTGTTATAAATAACTGATAACTATTACTTCCCTTATTAGGGAAATATGTTTGTACTCTAACCCTTCTCCTGATGAGTGGAAATCTATGTCCAGCAGGCAAATATTCACAAGCTGTTTTAATTATCGAGAAAAAAACAAGCACCACCTAATACTATACCATATTTCACATTGTTCCAAATTTACACGAATCCACAATATTTGCTTCGTATAGGAATAAAAATAGATAGATAGATAAACACTTTATTGCACTCACATCAAAGTATACAGAAAATAATGAAATACACAGTAAATAATACACAGTAAAATAATTATCCTTAATCTCAAATAAACTCAATCTGAAGTTACCGAAACAAAGAAATTCAATAATTAAGCACAAATAGTGTAAAATACATAAATAAAAGGAAGCGGCGTTTTATGAACTTAAACAAAAATTTGATAAAATCTTTTACAGATCATAAACAACAAAAAGTGCAAAGGTCATTTAAAAGAGGAAACCTCACGCCGCCGGAATAATAATCAGAGCTAGAATCAAAGAATCTTAATGGATAGAAAATGGATAGTGCGGAAAAAACATTGGAGTCAATTTTGCATCGTCAATATTTCGGATATAGTACTGCTGGATCAGGTATGATGTCTGAATTAAAATAGAAAAGTATATTAGGGGTGAGTGATGTTTGGTATACAGGGTATAATCATCAGATCAGGAGTGGTGACCCTAGACCAGCATACGTAGTGTTGTTAGGATCAATACTTTTTTCATCTTGAGGAGAGGGAACCAAGAATGGTTTGAAAAGAGTGGCTAAGATTTACTGCAACGGTATTTGATGACACTGTTTATCACTTCATGGAAAGGAAGTAAGTTCCTATCGATCAACGTTAACGCTTAAGTTGTCTTAGAATTATTCAACGTCGATTCATGAGATACTAATAATAATAATAAACGTCTCACACTCAACGGCTCCCAGTAGGATGTGAATCCTGTGTTGGGTGTCCGGAAACACACACAATACACAAGCACAAACGCCCAGACCACGGAAAACATATGCATGGCCTATACAAATATTTGTCATGTGCGGGGATCGAACCCGCGACCGCTAGCGCATCAGCCAGTTCTTGTGACCACTGCGCCAACGCGCCCTCAAACAGCCTGGTATGCTAGATTGTAGTTTTACTAGAACTCAAGTTTATGTTACATTTAAAATGTGTTACAAATTTAATTGCATGTGCTCTTCTTTTGATTTTTAATTTATTTTGTAAGTCTATTCAAAAACTGATGCAGTGACTCCACTAAAAAGTGGATAGATGTGATAGAATTCATCAAATGTTTAATTTTCTTTTCTTCTTGTTTTCTTATCCGAATTACTTTTTATTATAGCCAGGATCTGATGGCGTACTAAATTCTTAAAAATATTATAAGAGCAAACTGCACCATCTAGCCTTCTATATCCAGGTACAGACATGTTGGCCTTTGGAAAGCGGCCAAGCGCCCGCAGTTAGGGATGAAATTTAATACGCCACTACATATTTATTTATGGTAATACTTAATGATTTATTCCTCGTTTCTTTAGCTAATGATTCTAGACCGTACGAGGTTATGTCATGTAATCGTGATGAATGAAATTATCTGTTTTTATCTCCCTTTTCAGGAGGGAAATCGATTTGTGTAATATAGCAGTACTGTATATACATATATTCGATGTTCGTTAATATAAGTTTCAGAAGGTTCAAAATGTACATTTATCTTCATATTCGGTACTACGTTAACAAATTTAATTACCTAAAAGTTCTTCAAATGTAAAATTGTTTAAATATACTTGTCGTAAAGTCGTACACATACATAACAAAATTAAATGTACTCATGCATTAAAGACTATATTTTAATTTTTTTTTATTATTATAAACTAATGTTTCGAATTTTTCTTAATAATTTACGTTTTTTGCAAAACTGTAATAAAAAAAACTGGGGGTTACTGAAAATGTTTTGGTTTATTTGTTTCACGGGTAGTATCAAGATATATTTTAAATTATTTTTAGTAATATGAGAATTTACCTATAGGTCAATCATTACAATCTGTGTTATGTAATTAAAAAGTAAGTATTTACTGTACATCGAAATGCATATTTTGGTCGTCTTTAAAAATCGTGCACTTCATATAAACTTTGAATCAATTTTAATTTCACAAAGTGTAAGTGTAGCTACTACTGATGATAGGAAGGGATTCTTAGAATTTGTTATTAATTGAAACAGCATCACACCCTCATAAACTTAACTAACTTAACTAGATACTCAAAAATACAATTTTTTTTTTGTTGGAAAACGTAAGGCTTTGCAAGATATTGAAATAAATGAAGTTCATACCATTTTCCTTTAATAATAAAAAAAAAAAAAAAAACATTCAGAGAATAAAAAATCTCACGAAGTACATTTTGGCGAATTTAGTTAATTCCGAGACACATTTCTAAGGAGGTTTAAGAAAAAAGTCAATGTTCTAACTTAAAATGTCTTTCAAGAAACTATTTATGGTAATACAGTTAGACTGGTGAAAAGATTTTTCAAGAAATGACTTAAGAGAATAATGGAAAGCTAGCGAGAAGCACGTTGAAAATCCGAGTCTTTTTTACGAACGAGTTTGAAAAGAGAGAGTTTTTTTATGTCACGTAAGTTAATAAATCTATACCGATGATTTTGTTACGTGCGTCCTAATCACATGAGATTGTTAAAATATATCATGAAACTTTTTGAAAATCGTGAGAAATTTTTTCTAGTCTTTTTTTTTAAATGAAGAATACTTCGATTTAAAGCGGTTATTCAAGTTCGAGTTGTCAGATCTTAAAGTCCGGAATAACAACACTGAATTTTCAAATAAAGTACTAAGTCATAATTTTTTTATTGTACTTGACGGTTAAGATGACAACTTGAGTTAGATGTTATATAGATATATATTTAATGTCATTATAAATAATCAAAATTACACGAATATATGTGGTTATTTATTTATGTGAATATGTATGTATGTACGTATGTATATATGTACGTATGATCTTATATTTTAGTATAAAGGCTTATATTAAAATTTGTACACCTATGCCGACATATGACTATTTCCTCTGCCCCTAGGTTGCCTGGAAGTGATCGCTTTTTAGCGATAAGGCCTCCCTTTTTATAATACCATGTTATATGTGTAATTCTATTTACTGCCTATGTAATATTTCTCTGTTGATGTTTAATAAAGTATATTATTATTATAATTATGTCTTGTGCTAATTTGCAGTGAAGGAGTTTGGCGGATTAAACTCCAAAATGACTCTTAATAAAAGAGAGTTTTGCCCAGCTGTGAAATATTTGAAGATTGTTAGCGTAGCGTTGCGTTCAAATATTATTGAAATTAAATAAGAAAAAATCTATTCTTGTATTTTTAATCAAAATAAAAAATAATTTAGTAAGTATAATAAAGAAACCTCCAGGCGACGTTCGTTTATGTATATAAAAGAAAATTCTTTGAAAAATTCCCTCTAGATCGCAGCTACTGATGACTTTGAAGAACCTTTGCAAAGAATTCAATTTTACACTTATAAATTTAAACTAGCGTTCGTCGGTAACTGAATATTAATGGAATTTATAATTAACTAGCTTTTAGCCCGCGACTTCGTCCGCTTAGAAGTCGAAAATGGTTCAGTTCAGTTTTTTACGTTATTAATTTTGTTGTAACATATACATTATTATGTTAGAATGTTTGAATACTTATAAAATATAACAATCTTTATTATAGAGTAGGGATTTAAATTTTAAATAAACTTAAAAATGAAATAAAATTCTGTTATATTTTATGAACACTAAGCTCGGCCTTTGATCTGATGAAAGTTACAAGGGGGTATTTTATCTTTTTACAACGAAATCGAAATATTACACCTTCCGCAGTAAATATTTATAAACTATAATTTTTCTTCTTTGGGTGCTAGAATCACCACGCTACTCTGGAACATGCCACATACAACTACATAGCTGTGGGAGAAGCAACCTTATGTATACTCCCGCTACATTAAGAGTTTGACCTTAAGCTTTGTTTATGGTAAATACATACTCATATACACTCATACATTATATTATTATCCAGTTCCCGGAAATCACCATTTCCTATTTTTAGCAACAGGTCTGAGAACTGTCCGGCAGTAACATCTCCCCTTAGATGGACTCTTATATTTATGGTAAGTCACTGAAGACCACAAATGCTTCTGTATTGTATCAGCACTGTACTGTATCAGCCTGTAACCCACTGCTGAGCGAAGGCTTCTTCTCGATATAGAACAAGGGTTGAAAGGAAACAAATATTGGCACAAATACAAATATCTGCCCCGAGCGGGAATCGAACCTGCGACCACCATACACATATTTTTGGAGGTATTAGAAGTAACACAGGACGCGTTTTATTTTAAAAAAAAAGAGTACTGTAATACCGTTACACTGTATTACCGACAGTCACGTCAAGATCCAATCAAATCATACTAATATAATATTATAAATGCAAAAGTAAGTTTGGTTGTTACGTTTTCACGCGAAAACTACTTAACCGATAATCATGAAACTTTGTACACATAATGTTGGAGGTATTAGAAGTAACATAGGATACTTTTTTTGGTCGCGATAGCCGACATCCACGCAGGCGAAGCCGCGGACAGAAGCTAGTACTACATATATTTTTTTCTCTTATTACGAATTTCCTAAAAAGAAACTAAGGAAAATTTTACTATTCCACCCGCAAGGACTTAAGCACTTTGTTTCAATAGCCTAGGTAATTGACGGAAATAAACTACGTTTGAACTTCTTAACTCTATGCGAATAATTGTCGAAATTCGAGAAATTCGTAAAAGGGCTGTAATGGCAGCGACTGGGCTGGAATTATTAATTTTACTTCGCTGTCGACGATTTATAATCTAAAAAGCTTAGATCAAGGTTTAATTAATAATATTTTAAGACAATTAATGACTAACGCATAAATATAAATTTTATATAATCTTTACAGATTTTAAAATATTATTGAAATATATATCAGATAGAAAAAAAAAAAAAAAAATTAAGATGTTACCTAACTCAATTTAAAGGCCTTCTAACGCAAAACTATTTAAATCACTAGAACTATTTAAATCGAAACTAGAACTATTTAATTCAGACTAGTAATTGTGGTGAACTAATTATTTATTTTTAAATATTTTTTACTATTTTGTTTCTTAACATACATCTTTATAGCTCTATATCGCGATATATGTTTATCCTTATTGAGATACTTTCGCCAGAGTATGGGTATACTTGTAGGCTTATAATGCCGTATTATTACCCGACTGCGACAGAAGGAGGGTTATGTTTTTCGAGTGTATGTATGTATGTTTTTTCTATTTTGCACTTATAAAATTATATTATAGTTTTGTTATTAATGTACTGTACAGTTGTACACCTATACCATCTATATACCATTTCCTCTACCCTAAGGTTGCCTGGAAGAGATCGCTCATTAGCGATAAGGCCGCCTTTTGTACTTATTTCCTTTTTATTTTGTACTATTGCTTATTCTTGGTGTACAATAAAGAATTATTATTATTATTATTTTTATTGCTACACTCCACCCGTTCAATATATACATATACACATATAAATAAATATAATATAATACAATACTTATATAAGGAATATAATAAATTTACATAAATTTACATAAATTTACATAAATAAATATAAGCGGGTGGAGGATTACGCCCCGGCAGGGAGATCAAACGGCCGGGGGTTAGGGCTGTAGGCTGAGAAATCGGCGGACAATCCTAGCCGAGTCGAGTAATACCGCCTTCTGCATCCTGGCTGCGAGCGAACCGTCACGGATACCCAGCTGCCTCAGGTGGTGAGCGAAGCTAACCGGGATCAAACCGTTGGCAGATATCACGATAGGGATGATTTCAGTGGATTCAACACCCCACATGTCGACAATCTCGTGTGCCAAATCCAGATATTTACGCTTTTTCTCTGTTTCGGCTTTCACGAGGTTCTCGTCATGAGGGATGGTAATGTCCACTAAAAACACCCTCGACTGTGCCCTATCCATCACCACGATATCAGGCTTGTTCGCCAGTATCGTCCTGTCCGTGGCGATAGGCAGGTCCCAGTAGAGCCGGACTCCGTCGCGTTCGAGTACTGGCGCCGGTGTGTACTGGTAGTACGGCACCCTCTGTTCCAGGAGACAATACATTAGAGCAAGCTCTTGATGAAGAATCTTGGCCGCTTGGTTATGTCTGTGCAAGTACTCAGTGTTGGCAAGCGCTGAACACCCCGAAAGCACATGTCTGAGTGACTCGCCGGGATGACGACAAGCTCGACAGAAGTCGGGAGTGCCATCCTTCAGAATGTGCTTCCGGTAGTTGTTCGTCTTAACCACCTGATCCTGTATTGCACAGACAAAACCTTCGGTTTCCCCAAAGAGGTCCCCGAATCGCAGCCACTGCACGGAGGCCTTAACATCCACGTGAGGTGCGTGGAGCGCCTTGTAAAACCGTCCATGCAGCTCCTTCTCCATCCATACGGTCTCCCGGTCAGAGGTGCTAAGTACAACCGGTCTTCGCCATTCCTCTTTGGCCAGGGATAAGGGGGTGAGACCTTTGTCACATACTACAACATCACCATGCATAGCGCTCTCCCTCCTCGTTTCAAAATAGGCCCTGAGGCTGCACACCTCCCGGTTATGCATGGACTTGGCGCTTAATAGGCCTCGGCCACCACACTTCCGTGGGATGTACAGTCTCATTTATTATTATATTATTATTATTATTATTATTATGTATGTATGTATGTCCATTTCTTTGGCACGCCCTACAGCCCAAACGGCTGGACGGTTTTTTAAATATGAGGTGTCGTTGGATTTGTCTAAATTGTAGTAGTGACATAGGCTATATAAATTTCCAAAATGGCGCCCGAAAATGGCGGAATGAGGGGGGGGGGGTAGTTGATTTTTTTTTCTTACTGTAACAATATGGGTTTCAAATGAAAGCTAGTAAATTGTTTTATTCTTTTTAGTTTATAATAAGAGTATTTTACGCAGTCGGGTTTTTTATTTTTTCAATTAATTATAAATATATAATTATTACAACGATGTGTCGAGATGTTTTCTCCACGCCTATGTCTTGAAGAACAAATTGATCACATTGAATATTCTTAACATTTTTATTCAATATTAGGTAAGGTCTACTCCAGCTTTTTCTAGATCTTTCTTTCCATAATTTTCTTTCTCCATTCGCTTCCTTCTATTGCTTTTATATCTTTTTATAGCTTTTATATCCACCTTTTTCTGGGGCGTCCTATACTTCTTTTTCCCACTGGCCCATTCCATATAATTGTCTCTGTCGTCCATCTTTTATTTCTATGTCTTGCTATATGCGCTGCCCACCGTCACTTCTATCTAGAGGTGAAAGCGACACAATAACTTTCTCAATAAATATCAGCGATTTGAGTAAAACAAATCAAACAATCGCTCGAGAATTAAGTGAATTGTACGTACAAATACAATTCGCGGTTACTAAGACATTTGTGGCAAACATTATCTGTTTGGCGGTTCGCCAACGTCTCCTGAACCTGCCTTATCACTTGAAGTTAAACTGCATTACACCACATAAGCCGTGACGGTTGAGTAGATCGGACACGGATCTTCTAAGTCCTTAAGTCAGATTTGTATTCGTAATTTGTTAAGATTTATTTATTTAAAAACTATATCAGCAAGCTGAGGCAGCTTGCAATTTTGTATTATTGTAATTTTATTATTTTAAATTGCTTTTTTTTGTGTTTATTAATAATTGTTTCCCTTATAAAATTCATGTTAAAAATTTATTTATTTGTAATTTATGACCGTAAAATTAAAAATAGTTATCGATTATTTTAATTTTTTCGATAGTACAAAAAAAAAAACAATTATAAAATTTTATTATACTTTGAAAACAACTGAACTCATTTTAAAACTTTCGATTAATATTTTCTCAAGAGATCTGAAAACTTTTCAATGTTTACGTTATAAAAGGGCCGTATTGGCTATATCACAAGTATATTTACTTATAATAGATTACTCTCTAAATATGAAACAGTGAAATTTTCATTAATTACGTTAGTGAAGTTGTATTCACTACATATCAGTGAATTTCAATAACAAGTTAATTAATACTCACTAATATACATAACAATAATCAATGATCAAATCAGTGAAGTCTGATCAACACTCTGATATACATATACCTTGAATAGTCTTCTGCTGAATATACTCGTAATTCTTTGTGGTACGATTCTCACATTGATAAAAAACAAACATTCACTTGAAATTAGTTAAAAATCACTAATTCATCTTTAAAGAGTATCTAAGTTTGGCAGCTCAATCTCGGTCATTAGTCTAGTTGCATTGTTACTTAATTAGCTAAAATATATATGTATAGACTAACCAATCCGCGTGGCTTAATCCATATTAATACTTATGGCATCTGCTCCGTGTCTATAGGCTAAATCTCTATGAATTCTCTAATATTGAAATATCTACAAATCTCCACAATTAACGAGCTGCTTAAAGCCTAAAGAATTTTTACCGGACTGCGCTAGAAGCAGCGTTATGTTTTTCAAGAGTATGTTTGTATGTATGTCAAATTGATTGGCAAGCTCTGTGGCGTGAACGGCTCAATAGATTTTAGCTTGAAAGGTGTCGTTAGATTCGTATTTACTGTGAAAGTGACACTGGGTATATCAAAATAAAAAAAAATAAAAAATGGCGGATTTTTGGTGCCAAATTCATTTCATTTGAAAATTACACAGAAACGCAGTCGGGTTTTTAGTTTTTTAAATTACTGTGTTTTTAATTAAAATTGGATTCCACAGATCCTTGAATTTTGATTTCAAATAAATCCTTCAGCGTTATAATATTAGTATTAATTATAATACACACACAATAAAAATATATATATATATATAAAAAAAAAAACTTACCAAGTAAATAACTTAATAAGTAATATTAATGGTAGGTAAGATTTATAAAAATGATAAATGCTAAATTAGGCATGTGCTTATTTATTGCAACGATAAATCGGTATGAAATTAATTAGTTTAAGAACGCCAAAACAATAAAAAAGAATCCTTAATAACCGTCACACTCAGAAACAGTTAAACAAATTGTAACTGCAAGTAGACGTTTTAGTTAGAGACAGCTGAGATAAATACCGGTATTATTACTTGGCGCTGCTCCAGCTTCCCGATGGACCCCAGTTTTCACTCGTTGTATTCGTTGCTATAGATATCTGTTGGCGAAATTAAATTTTAACACTAAGCATTATATTTTTCAGGAAGTATGTATATTTGACATATCTGTACTGTACTGTATCAGCCTGTAAACCATCCACTGCTGAGCGAAGGCCTCTTCTCCATATCGAAGGAGGGTTGGAGCTTAATAAACCACGCTGCTCCAATACGGGTTGGTGGATAATTTCCCTATCATGAGTAATGATCGTTATCAGTTGTCTATGATAACAACCGTGATCGACGGCTTTACGAGGTCTTTGAGGCACGTTGAGGAGACCCACAAGGACATACATCGAGATCGGAAACAAATATTGGTACAAATATAAATATCTGTCCCGAGCGGGAATCGAACCCGCGACCGGCGGCGCGCAGCTTTGAGCCAACTACTCGCACCACTACACCAGAACGGTCGTCGTAACTGTTGTATTTGACAAAATATGGTACCTTTAATGTACCTCTAAGTGTTTGGGATATTTACATGCTATCTGTATGTGCACGTGTGTGATATAGAATTTTGTATTGTTGTGTTGTTGTGACCAAGCATGACAGGATTTTCAGATGGTAAAACTTAGTGCTGGTATTCTCGATTTTATCCCGTAACTTATGGTTAAGAATCGAGTGACTTATTTAATGGACCTTATCAATTACGAGCTTGTAAAATTCTTCAATAAATGGGATTTTAAACTCAGGACCAATTTTTTCAAATATCAAAAACTCTTTCAAAGAAAATATTCACAATTATAATAAAGACTAATAACCGTTCTGGTATGGTGGTGTGAGAAATCGCTTAACACCGGCGGTCACGTACTCGATTCCCTCTCGGATAGATATTTGTCCTTGTGGGTCTCCCTACCGTGCCGTGTGGAGAGAACGTCAAGCCGTATGTCCCAGTAGTTATTATAGACACCTAATAACGATCGCTACTCAAGGTAGGCAAATTGTCTGCCAACTCGCAGTGGATTAAGCTCTGACCTTTCTTCGATATGGAGAAGAGGCATTTGCCCAGAAGTAGTGTACTTATAGGCTGATTCAATTAGGTTCAGTATAAGCATAGAAATTACGAGATCTCCATGAAGTTTCATATATTTAATAATTTGGCGAAACAAATTAAAAGAACATCGAAACCATTTCTCTTAAAACAATTCAATTCCTATGCATTAGGATATTACAACGATCTGCGCATCTGCAGTTACGGTTTAACTTAATCTCTTGAATAAAGCTGACGGTGCCTTTCTTAGTGACCAGCTGACGAGTTATAACGAGAAATATTACTACATCACCGTATTTTTGGGATTTACAAACTATTTTGGGCAAGAGACCCCTTTTCCAAAATAAACTGATAGCTCAGACCTCCGTAGACACATTACCTTAAAAATCCTATCTCTAGTTTTTTTCCTATAGATAAAAAATACTTACCAATTTAAAAAGAAATCAGTTTTCGTTTATATCGACCCACGGGTCGAACCGATTTCGACCCCAAGGAGTCAATATCGACCCCTTTGAGACTCTCTGCCGTATTTTATGTATATAGTATATTAAAAATATTATCTGTAGTGCCTAATAATTATTAGTTCTAATATATTTTTAATACGTCATGCTTTTAAGGGCTTTTTAATAAATTATTTTAAAAAAAATCTGGAATTTAGTGTCATTATATCTGAAAAATACATCTTAACTAATGTTGGTTTTTAGATTTTAATGTAACGTAATACTTTATTATTAAATAAATAAATATTTTTGACATACACACGATCGTCTGTTCCTAAGGTAGGTAACTTAATGCCTGTGTTTTAGGTAACAGTCGATTGATATATATATTTAAAATGTATATAAATAATACATATATAAATAAATATATATAACACCCACCCTCGGGATGTGAATCGAAACCACAAGCTTGGAGCAGAAAGATTGGTCCTTGCCAACTGCTCCAACGGGCCAGTCAATCATCAATCAGATATTATTTTGTTTCAAGTGAATACTTTGGACAAATAGTGTACCTACGTATTTTAAAACGTATCGAGTATTGTCATTACATTGTGTCGCTACATTACACAGATGTTTTGCTCGTTGTAAGCATTTGAATTTAAATATTTGATTATAATCTAAGTGTATACTGTATCAGCCTGTAAACCACCCACTGCTGAGCGAAGGCCTCTTATCCATGTAGAAGAAGGGCTGGAGCTTAATCCACCATCGCTGCTCCACTGCGGGTTGGCGGATAATTTCCTTATACTCGTAATAGGTAACGATCGTTATCAGGTGTCTATGATAACAACCGGGACCGACGGCTTTACGTGCTCTGCGAGACACGGTGGAGAGACCCACAAGGACATACACTCAGACCGGAAACAAATATTTCTATACAAATATCTGTCCCGAGCGGGAATCGGACTCGCGACCGCCCCGGTGCACGGCTTTGAGGCAAATACCACACCCGAACGGTCGTCACACTAGAATGGTCGTCGTAATCTAAGTGTATGCTCTTTTGGATTTCCCTAGTATGATTAGAATATGAAAAGCCGTCGGTTTCGTTTATTATTACCCCCTGATAATGAATGCAGCTCCTTGAAGGTAAATTATCTGCTAATCTAATGTCACGCAGCGTGGTAGATTAAGGTTCAACCATCTTCTATATGGGAAGAAAGCCAATGGAACGAACAATGGAACGCTAACAGATTATTTTAGTTCATATACAGTAATTAGTCTAGAAGAGCGCGTTGCGGAAAAAATACAGAAAATTGATAAAAAAGCTTTTGGCATCAAAACCAATATCTGTTTGCCAATGTTTCTTGATATAAGTAGGTCTTCCGTCCTTCAACGAATTTGTATAGTTTAACATTTTTGTATAAAAAATAATTACTTTCTTTTTGAGTTCAAAGTTTTCAAATTTGTCAAAACTCACGACAGTATTAAGTTTGGATAATTGTTTCGTTTTGAAATAATTAGTTGAAGCTAAGGATTGTTATCAGTTTGTAATAACTGCCAATCGACCATACCTCGCTTGAGCTTACCTTACTTTTGTAATACTCTAAATACTAAAGAGACTCAAGTGAAAGAAAAGAAACATAAAAATATACTTATAATATATAAAACATAATGAAATAACTAACAATGAAACATAAACTTTCTTAAAAACTAACTTCTAAAAAAACATTGTATAGGTAGAAACCGGTTTGTATTTATTCATCATTATCATCATCATAATTATCGTATTAGCCATTGGATGCCCATTGCTGAACGTATGCCTCTCCTATCGAACTCCAGAGCGACCGGTTCGAATCAGCCTCCATACAACAACTTCCGGCGACTCTCCTCAAATCCGGTTCGGTGCTGCGCTTACCGGAACGTGGTCTCCACTCCAGAACCTTTCTGCTTTTCATTTTGTCTTTTTTTTTAATTCAAAAATATGTATCAGCTATTTGTGAAAGGCCGTTCTAAAGTTATTCTATCCATCGTATTAATAAAAGACGATGCGTCAATGAAGAATTGTCTATAACGGTGTCTAACCGGTCGCTTTAAAACCATCATATCCAATATCATCATCATGTGAAGAAAACGGGTAAAAATATTTATCAATAATGCTATTAAATTAATTATTATATCAGCGATATTATTAAATCAGCGTTGAAATTTAGGGGTCATAATAATATTGTGGTCCCAAGGATTTCTGCTGAGTAAAGAGATATGTTGAGTGACCTTCCTTTTTGTGTCGGTATACTCCTATACAGATATCTTACTTTTTGTAGTGTTCTTTTTTTTTGTATATGATTTTTGTTTTAACGTTTTTTTATTTTCTTGTTTTTATATTCTTCTTTATATATTTTTGTTTAATATTTGCGATAAGTTATCATAGGTATATGTCTGTAAGCATTGAGTGTCCCCTATAATAATAAATTTCATTTCAGATTATTTCAGCAGTAAAAAAAAAGAAATATACCCCGTACCGCTTATTAACATACTAATTGCTAATACCAATATAGGTTGCCTGATTCCATTATACAATAAGTAATGTTATCAAAATAGGCTATACCTTCGGACTATAATCCGTCAGAAATCCTTTCGAGGCTTAGCGGTTAAGCTGACATGAATTATTTATTAATATAAACATGAATTATTAATAAATCGCTTCTAGATTATACGGAGCCCTTGGAACTACAATTAGGAGAGATATGTCATACTTGTAAATAGAATGATACAAATTCTTGTAAGTTCAATAGTTATATCCTTGTAATTGGATGATCGTATTCTACTCATTTTTGTCTATTTCAGATTATTAATTTGGTTTAAAACAACCCTCACGTGCGTTCGCGTTTTGTTACTACACTGGTATATATGTATATAGCCTACGTTACTTCAATATAATCTGTAACAAATTTGTTTATTTTAATATCTCTCGAAGATGGTTCAATTGTTTTAGATGTTAAATAAAAAATAAAAATAAAAACTGGCATTTTGCACGAGTATACACGGCAGTGCTTTCTGCTCCAGGGTTGTGGCTTCGATTCCCACCCCTAGTCTGACTGTAATATATATTTATTCATATAAAACATAGGTATTAAGTTACCTACACTAACACACACACACACACACACACACACACACACACACACACACACAAACACACAGCCATTTACAGGGTCGAAGGTTGATGCCCAATATAGGAGGCCCGAAGCAGAGAAGAAGGGCGTTAGTGACGTCTGTAGTAACATCTGTACTCACCTACGGAATCCCCATCTGGGCCGATGCGCTTAAAATACAGGAAGCACGAAGAAAAATTGCACCAGTATATAGGCTGAGTGCCTTAAGAATTGTCAGTGCTTTTCGCACCGTATCTGATGACGCTGTGAACGCTATTTTCGGAATACTGCCAATTGAAGTACTAGCCGAAGAACGGAAAGCCCTTTACCACCGTAAAGTAACGACCACACTGAGCCCTGGAGAACTTGGCAAGGAGGAACGGCTAAATAGCATACGACGATGGCAATTGAAGTGGGATACCAGTAGAAAAGGCAGATGGACCTACCGTCTTATTCCACAAGTTGATGTCTGGGTAAACCGTAACCATGGTGAGGTCAATTACTACCTGACACAAATTATCTCAGGACATGGGTGCTATCGGGCGTACCTCTATAAATATAAGCAAGAGGAATCTCTTATGTGCCCATCCTGCCCAGGTGTTAGTGAAGATGCAGAGCACGTGTTCTTTACGTGTCCTCGTTTCGACCTGTTACGCAGTACCTGGGCAGAGGCCCTTACGAAGAAAATTCAGCCAGAGTCTTTGATAGATGCTATGCTTTCATCGGAGGCAGCATGGCAGGCGACAAGCACTTTTGCGACGGAAGTTCTTCAGGAACTCCGGCGGCTGGAAAGAAAGCGGTCGGAAAACAAAACCCGTGACATTAGCACGACGGAAGAGCAGTAGCTAGAGCCTCCGGAACAAGAGGACGTTGACGACAGAGGAGGTTTTTTTTTTTCGTCGGTATGGGTTTAGTCATAACATCGAGTCCGACATACCCAGGTTACACCCTGGATGATACGTAACAGTATTTTTTGTCCATACCTCTGGAAAAAAAATATACAGGGCCGAATTTAGGGGAGGGCAACAGGGGCGAATGTGAAATGCAAATGCAGCAAATGCCCCTGGGCCTCCACAAAAGAGGGGTCCCCAAAATAGAAACTTCAAAAAATTTCAGACTGGTAAACATTAGTAAACAATTTTTCTTTCCATATTTTTTTAAATAATTTGGGGCCAAGGGGTCTCCACTTCATTGTTGCCCTGAGGTCTCCAGACCTCTAAATTCGGCTCTGTATATATATACTAGTGGCCCGCCCGGCTGCGCCCTGGGTTTGTATATGCACTTAAACCTTCCTCACGAATCATTCTATCTTTAGTGAAAACCACATGAAAATCCGTGCAGTAGTTTTTGAGTTTATCGCGAATGAACGAACAGACAGACAGACGTGGCTGAGGAATTTGTCTTATAGTATCTAGCGATGATATAACAGATACATCTGGTTAAGACAATTATTGTTCTATTCACTGTTTCTATTGGGGCCTCTCAGCTCATTATGAGACAAAATATATTTCTATTGTAAAAGCCTGTAGACGTTATATTGGTAAGTAAAAGCTTTTTATGTTATCAAGAAAATGACTACAAAAATGTCCTGTTCCATTACGTGTTGTACTGAAACAGCTTGTGGTTTCCCATTGGTATGCAATGGTCTTTTAGAGCAATAGTAGGAGGAGTAGAGAGTAGGAGTATAGTACCTAAACCAGAAGCAAATATTTGTACATAAGCAAAAAATCAGTTAATGACTACACCTACACCAGATGGATGAGGGTAGGCTTAATTTTACTTTTAATTTTAAATTAGGAATATAAAAGAAAAAAAAAATCACATAATTCAAAAGGGATTGATAAATTGCGTCTTTCTTGTTCAACATTTAATCTATAATGTTAACCTTCCTTTTAGTTAAGTAGAAATCCCATCGATTCGTTATCCACTTAAATTTATAAGGCTAATAAACAACCATGAACGAAAGCCAAAAGCACCATACATTACAAAAACAATTTGCCGAAACTTAAGATGGCGTTTGGAATCCCATAGATTCCTTATCAAGGGAGTCTTGGTCCAATGACTTGGGCCATTAATCTCCCATATAAAGAACCATAGAATACTAAGGGATTAGGGGTCCACGGATAAATAAATATACTGGACACTATGTGTAATGGTGCGTTCAGCTACGACTCCATTGTCAGTACTGTATCGTAAATCTTCCCTAATAATTGTTTGTTATGAGCATTTTTCCTTATGAAAAATTGTTTTTTATTTTTTCTCTGACGATATTGTTGTATTCGTCACGGTTTTTCTTTGACAATACAGTTTGTTAAGTTGTAGACCATTCTGCTGTAGTAGTTATAAAATTTCCATTAACGTTGAAGATCGCGCTTTATTTGCAGCGAATTATTTTAGTCGTACAAATGTTTATTTTAAATAATAATATACTAATATATTTATAAATATTCTTTTATTTTAGGCTCATAAATGTTTTTGAAATAGACAAAAGTCTTATAAACTAAAATAATAATAGAAACCAATAAAATTAAAGATTAAAAAAAAAAACAAAAACGAAAATTTGAATATTGACAGAAATTAATAACAAAATTTAAACAAAAAGAAAAAAAAACACTACATATTGTAAAACAAAGTCCTCCGCCGCGTCTGTCTGCGTCAGTACATATACATACCCCGGATGCAGCCGGGGTGGGCCGCTAGTATAATAATAACTAGAATTATTAGATAGAACGATATTAAGCTATACACACAACTTAACCAAAAGTAACGCCTCAAAAAGTCACCCCAATCAGTATTAGGTGAGAACAAACTCAACCCATCGATTTTCAGGTGTAACCTTCATTTAAATCTTGACTGAGAACTAATCACATTTTAGACTGACTAAGTAAACAGTATCATAAATTATTTTAATTATTTTAAAACTGAATTTCTCGTTCATTGCTCTCACAAGAACCTGACAACGATCATTACTCCTTGTAAAAAAGTAATTCGCCAACCTGCGTTAGAATACTGTGCTAAATTTACCTTATACCATTCTATAAAGAAGATGTCTTTGCCCAATATTGGGACAGGTTGTTTCAGTCCAGTTCTGCTCTCTACAATAATATATATGTATACATATTTAAAAAAGGAAAGAAAACTTAAGGTGAATTAAAGAAGAATATATAATTTTTAAAATAATAATGAAACTACATGTATTTAATTAATAGATAACGCTATGTTCTATTTACATTTTATTTAATTTTTCTCGTCATTTGAAACTCTTTACTTTTACTCTTTTGTAATAATTTCTGAGTTTCGGTATTTTTAAAGAAGGGTAATAAAAGAGAACATTTAAAGAAATTGTGACATTGTACAAAGTACATGAAACGGAGTAAAACTTGAAAATTCTTCAAAAGGTACATTTTTTCTTCCTGACGCAAGACATTCGTTGTTATAATAAAATTTCACAGAAATTTTTACGGTTAATAAATAGAAAATTTTAACAATTTATTAAATTATAAAAAAGGTTTAAGAACAAAATGCAAGAAATTTTCTTTTATTACGTGAAATATAATAACGCGCCGATGAAGTATTAGCTTTCGGATATAGATATATTATATAATGATATTTTTACTGAAAAATATATATGTTTTTCAGTAAAATTATTATTAATTAAGTTTTAAAATAAAATAAAATAAAAAATTATTATACAAAAAGTAACCAGTGATTTTATATCTGGTTTAAATCTATTACTAATAATCTATATTCCAAAGCGTGCTTTTTATTTTAAAGCTTCATATTTGATATAATTATAATTATATTCCCACAGTTTTAGTAGTTCTTAAATTTGTTTTTATTAAGTATATTTAGATTTAATACTTTATTGTATACATGTGTATAGAAATAAAATTATACATGTAACTCAAATAAAAATACAAATAATGCGCTTATGCCGAGAACAGCACAGACGAGCCGAGTACATCTGAAATGTTGATAATATGATTTTGGTATTAAGAATCTGAACTGAACTGATTCCTGCCTCATTGCCTGCCTCTCCTTCATATAGGAGAAGGGTTGGAGCTTAATCCACCACGCTGTTCCATTGTGGGTTGATGGATAATTTCGCTACCACGAGTAATGATTGTTATTAAATGAGACCGCCGGCTTTACGTGCTCTCCGAGGTACGGTGAGTAGACCCACAACAACATAGATTCAGACTAGAAATAAATATTTATACAAATAAAACCCGCGACCGCCCGGCGTTGAGGCGACTATTCGCACCACTACACCACAACGGTTCTCACTAAGAATCTAAGTCAAGTAAAATATTGTATGTTTTTACTACAAGCAATATGGAATCGTTACAGCTTCAGTAGAACAAGGTCAAATCTCTCAGTATTGATTGGTTGTACTCAGCGCCCGAAAACTAATCACCGCGTCAAAAAAGTTCGTGAATTAATTCAATTTCGTCAAAAATTTACATAAAATCATTTCTCTCGTTTCACTTTTCGTATTCGTCTTTCTTTAATAATTATTATTTCCTCAACAGCGTGTTATTATTTTATTTCCTTAAATTACTGAACTCTACTGTAATCCACCAAGATACTCAACTGCGCACAACTCATACTGGCTCATAATTTCCTGTTATTTATTATTAGACATTCTTGGTATCAAAAACCCAGACCAGAAAGAAATATTTGCTTAAGATCCAAACATTCGCTTTGAGCGGGAATCGTATCCGCTTTTACTTCGAATTTTATAGTACTATCGATATATCAGGAACGGACAGTAAAATATATCACAGATATTTCAAAATTATCAAACAAAAGAACAACTTCAATTTGATTTAAATGATAAACTAACTTTCAAAATAAATTATTCTATTATCGTTTTAACCAGGAATTTATATAATAAAATAATAAAATTGTCATAAGATTAACATTTGTTTCCAACAAGTAAAGTGAAAAAATCCTTCCGAGCATTTCGTTGACTACTAGTATTTTGTCTCTTTATTACGAGTTGCCTTGAATCCATGGTAGAAAGAGATGCAATCCCTCTTTTAGGAACGTTTTTTGAGTACACGTGCGCATTCCAGTTTGTATATAAATTCCTTGCGTTTTAATTATTGAAAATTATTTGACATGTCACGATAAATTTGAAATTAGAACAAACCGATTTTTTTCAAAATCTATTTTTAAAAATCATCAAATATGTTACGACGAGTTTGAAATTAGAACTACTCGACAATTGTTTCTTCACGACATCTTTTCTATCTCTATCTTTCTATCTTCTTCTATCAAACCATTCTAAAACTATTTAAAAAAATTATCAAATATTTTACGACGCATTCGAAAATCTCAAACGAAACGGCTCAATAAAATCGAAAAGGTGCTACTAACAACGCATTGAATTACGAGTGCTCTATGTTTTATACGTTCTAGTTTTCGTAAAAGGTAGGACTAGAGCCTTTTATGATCGCGGCATACGCTACAATAAACTTTTATTGCTGCGTCGCCAAGCCCAGATTTTTATATATATTTATATAAAATGAGGATTTTTTGTTGTTATGAAAACGTTTAGGCAACTGGCGTATTGCGGTTGTTTATAACAAAATGCTCAATTTATGACGGATAGTCGACTCTTAAGTTATAAAAAAAAAAATTCGTTTGTACGGAGTACACATTCAGAAGTGAAATATCTTTAAACTCAATAATTTAAAAAATATTAATTAATAATTAAACATTCTACTGCTTACGCGTAACTACGCGTTGCTAGAATACGCGACATCATCGAGAATATCAAATATATATTTATTATTTACTATCTCATTCTCTCCTATACATTATGTGTTTCTTTATTGTGACGCAATTTTGGTTACATCGAATTTCAAATCACAACAATTCTATAGAAGTATTTACTGCAATGAATAAATAAACACCTCATATTAAACGGTCCCCAGTAAGATATGAAAACTGTGACGGGGGTCCAGAAGACAATCATTTGTACCTTACAAATATTTCTCATGTGCGGGGATCGTATTCGCAGTCACTAGCGCATTATTTAGTTGTTGTGATAACTGCACCAACGCGTAGTCTAAATTATGTTGTTTATCTAAAACATTTATTTCAATACCTGAAGTTATATCACAATATTCGTTTGCTTAAATAAAATAAAATAAAATTGGTTGTCTCTCAAGTCGGTTTACGGACGATAATTTTACGTGATAACGTTATAAGAAAACATTGATGAAAAATTTAATACATTTATGAATTGAATTGAATTATTATCACTGAATTATCATTATTTTGTATAATACAAATAAGGAGTTAATTGAAAATTAGAAATTAGAAAAAAATGAAAATTAAAAATTAGTTCCGATGTCACCTGGAGGACAAGGTCAAGATGGCATCTAAAAAACTCGGTGTGCTTAACAGAGCGAAGCGGTACTTCACGCCGGGGCAAAGACTGCTTCTGTATAAATCGCAAGTCCGCCCCCATATGGAGTACTGCTCTCATCTCTGGGCGGGAGCACCGGCATACCAGCTTGGCCCTCTTGACTCGGTTCAAAGGAGAGCTGTGAGAATTGTCGATGATCCAATACTGACGAGCGATATCGAGCCCTTAAGTCTTAGAAGAGATGTTGCATCCCTATGCGTGCTCTATCGTTTGTATAATGGATTGTGTTCCGAAGAATTGTTCGAAATGGTGCCAACGGCCACTTTTTATCATCGCACCGCTCGCCATCGACAGGGAATTCATGCTCACACATTGCAGCCCAAATGGTCCCGTACAGTTCGGTATCAGAGGAATTTCCTCCCACGGACCATTCGGCTGTGGAATGAACTCCCTGCCGAGGTTTTTCCACAGGACTACAGTATGGGGTCCTTCAAGAGGGGAGTAAATAGGTTTTTAAAGGGTCGGCAACGCGCATGTGATGCCCCTGGTGTTGCAGGCGTCCATAGGCTACGGTAACCGCTTACCATCAGGCGGGCCGTATGCTTGATTGCCACCGTCGTGGTATAAAAAAAAAATTAGAAAATTTAAGTGGAAGAGAGATAGATGCGTCACAAGCCGAACGCTTCGGCGATTATACCTCTATTGCTTGTTCCGCGCTCTCGCTCGCGGAACGTGACAAAGGGTCATCATGTTTTTTCGTGCAAGCAGCCGGAGTTCATCGATTTTTAAGACGTTATCATAAAAAGTATGCTTTGCTTGGTTTCATATTTAAAAAAAAATAGTCGGAATACTTTTTTAACACGCTTTTATTAGCTTAGTATGTATCTATGTAATGGAATCTTTGAACGTTATTTTCACCCTCTTCAGAACGGGTGAATTTGAAACTTTGCACACTTATCAAGAACCGATGACAACTTCTCTGTGCCAAGCACCAAGGTGCGTGCTGACATCTTCACGGCTTAATTTTTTTTTAAATTCCAACAACGACAAAAAAAGTTATTTTTATTTTAAATTTATTGAAAATTATTTTCTACTTATTAGTTTGGTTTTCTATTTAAGCGTGTTTAGTTTAGTTTTTTAAACTTATATTTATTTTTTATCTTTTCTACCGTTTGTGCACATAATAAATCAATCACACAATGTACTCGTACATTATTTACATCGATTCGGTGTCTGTCCTTCACTTTGTCATTATGAGCGAGTAGATGTTTTCTCGTAACTTAGTAACAACCTGTAAACTATTGCTAAAGGCCTCTTTTCGTGGGAAGAACATATATTATCTTTCAAATATATGCTAATTTGATCCGTTGTTCTATGTGTGTTACATGTGTCGCAACGACAGCAACACGACGCGACGCTAAATATCAAATTCTCATTATATTTTAACCTGTTATTACGTCACGTTAATTAACGTTACCTCAATTATTCATGGCTTTCAATTGTGACATAATAACAGGGATGATCTTAACAATGTCACAAATAATGGAGAAGATAAGAAGAAAGTCACCTCAAGTATTACTCGCATTTTGTCGCATCACGTCACGTTGCTTCGCATCGGTCCGTCTCGCTTCGCATTGCGTTGAGTTGCTTATTTATTTTATTTTTATTTATTTACACTTTTTGCACACCAATACAATTTAGAGATAATACATCGAAATCGAATGAATCACATAGCATCAGTTGCATCAGGCGGCCTTATCGCTAACACAGCGATCTCTTCCAGGCAACCTTTGGGTAGAGGACTAGCGTAGAAGGTGCTTACTACAGTTTAGAACAGTCTTAATACACTGTTCTTAGATTAATACATAATTTTTTTTTTATATATATATCTTAGGGGAACCCATTTACGCGTGATATTCAGGATGCCCGGGTAGGCAGTCCTAGACCGTATGTCGGGCTCAGCACTTGAGGATGAAATACCGTACTAAACCTCTACGGGAGCCTTCAGCCGCTTTAATTCTAGGGTCTCGGATTTGCACGCAACAGGATCCCTACATACATTACATTATCTTATACATCATTATATTTACAAAAAAAATGTACTGAGTTAATTTTATTAAATGAGTATTTAATCTCTGGTGTTGTAAGTACACTTTGAAAAGTTCTTCTCATAAGAAAGTCGATTACTATTTGTTGAAGGTTGTAAGCCATAACTTTATATTACGATTTTGAAACGGAGCATCAATCAAACGTTAAAAAGTCTCTCAAATAGTTGAAAAAACCTGAGACGCCTTCTAATTATCATAATAATTGCGACACAGCAAAACTTGAACTTTCATACGTCATATATAATTTTGCATGTCACTAAGTTGTTAAGCGGTTTATCGAGGGTTCTGCCATTAAATTTATGCCAAGTTATTAATTGCACTTGATAAGTAACAGCTGAAATTAATATTCGACCCTTTGGTAATTGCGATGATTTTTACTAACAGATTCTTCGAAAATTTTTACTACCCTCCGATCCAATTATTATAAATTTTTCGAAGAAAGGTGATTAGTATTTATTATTTTTAACCGATTTCCAAAAGAGAAGGAGTACTTAATTATTTTATGAAAGGACAGGAAATACTTTTTTTTTTTCGTTTGTACAGTGATGAGATTACGGGATCGAATTTTATTTGTTTCATTATTAGTTTCCTTGAAGTCAAGTAGTTATTTTATAAAAACAAAATTAACATTATTTAATAAATTGATATTTTTATCAAACATTCTGCAACTCAAATTATAACCAAAATTATGTGAAAAGCATTAAGTGAGTTAAATATTCAAAAAAAGAAGAATCATGAACATTTTTAATAAAAAAACAAGCAGTTGTGAATATAATTTCAATTTATAAAAACAGGAACAGAATAAAATATAAAAATTCATATTTTATTTTACAAGTTAATATCTTGAAAATCGTGCTTGGAAAACAAAATATTCTGGATTATATCCACATAATTCTGTAGGCGGTTCACGATTCGACTTAATTTCGATTTGTGACGTTTAAAAATAATTTTAGTCTTAAAAATAATTTAAGGCTTAACAAAAAATTTATATATATTTTTTAATGAAACATAATTATTATCAAGGTAAACAAAAAAATATTTCTAATTAAATTAATTTATATAAAAAACGCAAACATCTATAAATATAATAAAATTATAAATTTGACAGGACGGTTTTTTTTAAGAATATTTTAATGAATTTTTACCATTTATAGCAATGTCTGTCTGTTTATTTGAACACGCATCACTCCTAAAGTACTAAGTGTATATAAAAAAATATGTCATTATTTGATCAAAATTGCTTCATTCTGTCTGTCTGCGTTAGAGTTAATTAAAAATAAATTAAACAAGTGCGAGTCGGACTCGTCCATGAAGGGTTCCGTAGCAGCAAGTAACATCATATAAAAGTTTGCATGGTAATTTACGTCATATATATTTTTAGTTTTATCATTCTCTTTTTTAGAAGTTACAGGAGGGGCACATTTTACCACTATGGAAGTGTCTCTCGCGCAAACTATTCAGCTTAGAAAAAAATGATATTAGAAACCTCTATAATATTTTTGAAGCCATACTCGTATGGGTTCGATAAAAAATTTTTTTTTCAGTTTTAGTTGTAAGTATGGGGAACCCACAAAATTTATTGTTTTTTTATTCTATTTTTGTGTGAAAATCTTAATGCAGTTGACAGAATACATCTACTTACGAAGTTTCAACAGTAGCTCTTATAGTTTCGGAAAAAGTGGCTGCGACATACGGACGGACAGACAGACAGACATGGCGAATCCATAAGGGTTCCATTTTTGCCTTTTTGCTACGGAACCCTAAAAATATATAATAACGTCGTGTAAAATAATATTTTATAGCATTTAATTATAATAATTAATAATCAATATTCATATTCAAAACTAAGAAAACGAAAAAAGCCGAAAAAAAAATCAAAACGTCGGATTGCGATTTATTTTTCGCAAAGTTTGAAGTACGACACTGTCACAATAGATGGCGCTTTCCAAATCGCGGTTAGTTACTATCGTACCGCGATAGTAGTAGATGTATAGGTAAAATAAAATTGATATATGAGCGATGCCGTGGGCACAGCTAGTATTAGATAAAACTTAAAAAAATATTATTGCCGATCCATTTTCCTTGTTACCCGAATCATTACCACCAAGTCTATAAGGATATCCATTTCAAATAAAATTTTATCTTTTCAAA
Source organism: Euphydryas editha (assembly GCA_036937285.1). Lineage (NCBI taxonomy): Eukaryota > Metazoa > Arthropoda > Insecta > Lepidoptera > Nymphalidae > Euphydryas > Euphydryas editha. The sequence continues at coordinate 953,747 of JAUPFZ010000013.1, read as the reverse complement.
TTTCTTTAGGAACGTCAAAAAAAAATTTTTTCTTAAAGGGCATCAGACTGTTGCTAAATTACTTTGAAGAGCAACTCTTTGTAGGGCCCTACGTGAGTCTTTGAGCTAGCTCAATTAACATAAAATATTTAGCAAGAAATTACAGAGCAGTCCGGAATGTGACGTACGAGTAATTAAAAAGTTACAGACGGCTGAGGGCAGAGCGTCGGATGGAAATTATTTCTTACCTTACAAGATATTTATGTTCATATTTTGAATGTTATTTTAAATTTATTACTAGCCGCGGCCAGCGGTTTTACTCACACAAGTCCAGATACAATGGAAATTTCGGAATTTAAGCTGGCATATGTTTTAATCCAGAACTTCAAATACATATTCACTGTATTAATATTAAGAGTAAAAATTTTTTTTATTCATATATCCTTATATTATCAAAAAGTTTTGTATCAATGTTTAATAGGGATTTCGTTTGAATTACGTTTTTATTTGGTAGATATCATAGTCATTTCCTGGATGGAAACATTCATTCCTCACTTCCTGTATATATATATCGGATTAGAGGTCTCGTTAATATTTTTAAAACGGCAGAACCGTCGACTTCATTTAGGTCTTCGGTTCTGCTATTACTATCCACATCATGAAAATGAAAGCAAAAGCAAATTTGAATAAAATTAAGAATAATAATAGGACTATTTAACGATTATAATTTACGTAGGTAGTTCTATAATTTATTCTTAAACTACTGTCACCTCGAAGGAATTAGTGAAAATAAAAATTAGAACTCTGATTGCTTAAATCTTTATTCTAATTGAAATCATTATGAATAAAAGTTAAAAGACTACCGTGAAGCTACCACCGGTTCGGAATGCAGATTCTGCCGAGAAGAACCGGCAAGAAACTCGACAGTTACTCTTTTAAATAAGAAACTGTTAATACAATGTTAAATCATTATAAAAATATCACAAAATGGCTCACGTATACCGGATAGCCCAAATGCGTCTGCTCCGAGCGCTGGCTGGGAGAGAAGTCCCCAGTGCATCGCTAAGTGCGTGCCTTTATAGTCTATCCGTCATAGTGATTTTACAAAATGTGGGTACATCTAATATTTTACAAAGTATGGGGATATCAAATAACAAATTATTCAGCAATTCAAACAGCAATATCATTACATAAAAATAAATGGGAATAACAATAAAATTTTAACACAAATTATTCAGCAATTCAAACAGCTGAATCATTACATAAAATTAAATAGGAACTAAACAGGTGGGTACTTACAAAAATAATAATGAAATCACTAATGTTCCGTAAATTAATTAAAATGTAAAATATTTAATCCTATTATTATTGATTATAAAATCAGGGCACATTTTGAAGTCCGCTTCGCTTCCGCCCCGACACGGCCATTCTGCGAGCGATGCGTGCTCTGCAGCGCTTTATTTCTCAGGTTCAAATCTGTAGGAAAAAAAATAGCTTTGAGGCTAGGCTCTTCCACAGTATACCTAAGCCTATAGATTGAAATATGTAGGCAAGATTTTTTTTTTTTTTAATAAAGGATTTCTTTAGACCAAAGAGATCCATAATAATTTCAATTCTCAATACATGTAATAATTGTTCATTTGAAAACAGTTACAATACAAATACCACATGATAAAATCACAATAATTTAATGATTTAATACAGGTTACTCTACATAACCGTCAAGTAATTAATCACTTTTAGTATATAAAGTAATCGTAACTGCTCATTCTACATGAAAACAGTCAAGTCAATAATGTGTTTTTTTTTTCTTTTTGTGTAGCTGCTCATTCCACATGACAACAGCGAATAAGTTGTAGCTCTGACACTGTTCATATATGAAAACAGTTATTTGAGCGTCTAGGGTAGTCAAGTCAATAATGAACGCTTATTATAGCCTTCCCTAAATGGGTTAAGTTACAATAAGCCGAACTTTCGATTTTGGTTATAAGTTGCCTAAACAACCATAACATCTTTTGTGACTGATGGGGCATCACTCGTACACATAACATCTTTTGATATGTCATAGAACGTCTCCACCCGTCTACAACATTTTATTTTTCTTTTTTTTTCTCTCTCTTTTTTTTTAATTTTTTTTTTTCAACAAATTTTTTTTTTTTATTATTATTTTTTTTTTCTTTTCAATTATTTTTTGTTGTGTGACGTCCCCACGTCGTCACCAACATCTTTTTTTTTTTTTTTTTTTTGGTTGTGTGACGCCCCCACGTCGTCACCAACATCTTTTTTTTTGTTCTTTTTTTTTTTTTTTTGGTTGTGTGACGCCCCCACGTCGTCACCAACATCTTTTGCTATTGTCCACCAATGGGATATTTTCGAGGTTGTATGGCGTTTACACAACGCCAACAACATATTTTAAATTGGTTATGTGTTACGGATCCGCACGCCAACAGTATCTTTTCTTTTGTCAGTCATCGTCAATGTCAGAGTCATATGGCGATATAATTATAATTTACTCTACCATTTGATAAGAGTAATAGAAAATATAGTACGTATACGCTCACCGGGCTTAAAATCCAGACTTCTTAATTTGCGATGGCTGTCACTGTGATATCTGCTCAGTAGCAGCATCTTGTAATGCAGCCAAAGGTTGCGAGGCAACAGCGATGCCCGATGATCCAGACTCATCGGAGTCTGTCTTACGGCGACACGCCTGCTTGAAGGGTTTTGTAAGGTTGCGATGCGCGTCGTAGCTGGTCATGGGCGACGTTGCGTGGCCGTCCGTAGAGACCGATGACTTTCTTTACCATCTGTCAATCTCGAGTACTCTGTAAACTTCAACAGAGAACAGAATTTAAGGTTTAGTAAAACTGATTTCTAGGGCTATTTTTAATTAAGACGATATCATTGAAAATGATGTATTCTTGACCGTCCTCTATTGAATCTTGCTTTATCTTTCGTAGCCGCCTCGGTCATCCTTCGCTGTATATGTGTTTGTAGCGCTTCAATGTTTGTAGAGACATTATCAATAACTTACCAGATTCAGTAGCTCCGCTGGTACACAATTTTGTCAGCGCGCTATAGTTAGTAATCACCGTGATACGCCTGTAAAGGAACGCTGAACGCACCAGAAAGGTCGTCAAGAAGAGACACTTATCAATATTGATTGAGAGCCTGGAGTCACGTAGAGCAGTCAAAACTGTCTAAAATGACATCGGTTTATGCACCTCTGATACATATCTGGTGCATTACAAAGATCGAAAGGCATGGTGAGATATTCGAATAAACCGCCTGGGGTAGCGAAAATAGTTTTATCGACAGAGTAAGCTGCGACTGGGGTTTGATGAAAGCCAGATGTCATATCGAGTGTTGTGAAAAACTTTCCTCCCACTAATTGGTTAATCTGATCTCTGATTAAAGGAAGAGGATATTGATCACGCATCAGGTTTGAGTTCAATTCACGATAATCTACGCATATAATTATGATCGTTTCAGTCTTTTATTTTTACTTTATTATTATTATTATTACATGATCGGTATGATCGGGCTGGCATATGGGAATTTACATTCACGGACTATGTTATTTTCAGTTAGCTCATAAACGGTCTGCTTGTTCTTTTTACGCTTAACAGGACTTAACTTATACGGACTTCGCTTGACATATTTATTCGGATTTTTAATCGTATCTCTAATTCACCTGTATTCACGTGGGTTTTTGAATAGCCTCGAGTAAAAAGATAACAAACATAATTTAGTTGTGACTTAATAATTATTGTTTTATTTCAGTTTTATCAGTTGTTTTCAAATAGTGGACCGTTATTTCTGAATTGTATAACACGATGTTTAAGTACCAAATTCGCGCAATTTTGAGTAATTACAACACTTAAAACCGGTTTTGAATAACAAACTTGATGAGTACGTCTGACATTATTTTGCTGTCTGATAAAACGTAGAATAAGATTTCTATATTAAAATTATTGGTAAAACAAATTGCAGTTAAAGTACTGATCAAGATAAGGGAAAATGAACCTGTTCCTTTAAAGCAATTAACTATTTGATTTCTACGTCCCGGTAATTTATTAGCAATAGACTCTCTCATTAAAGAGCACTCAGCGCCACAGTCAGATACAGTATTTTAAAATTGTGGTACCGATTCTAATCGGCATAGTATTTAAATTCGATCCTTCTTTGTTACTTTACAGAGTTTACGTTTGAGTTAAGAATGAATAAAACGAACAAAATTGGATAATACTGTTATGATTAGCTGATGGCACTGATGACGTAGATGCTGGGACCGATTTATATAGGCAATTTAGGTTGATAATTAAGTTTAGCAGTAGAAATATGATCACACCACTCACGTACTCCAACATTACCATCCGGGTCATAGGAGGGTAATAAAAAGTCGGTTATCTTCACATTGTCCCATGGTTGTCATAGCAGTCGCTCACTCATGCTCTGCATCATAGTTACTATGTTCGCGACGAACTCGGGCGGGAGGGCGGGACTGCGCCTGCTTTCAGTGACTGCGACGGAACCGCAGCATAGGTCGATACAAGAGTACTCGGACCGGGGGCATCGGTACGTAGTACTACGAGGTCCACGTCTGTGAAGCCAGGATCTGAAACATACTGAGCGGCAGAAAGGGATCGCTGGAGCGATCCCACTTCTGATATCGGATTAGAGGTCTCGTTAATATTTTTAAAACGGCAGAACCGTCGACTTCATTTAGGTCTTCGGTTCTGCTATTACTATCCACATCATGAAAATGAAAGCAAAAGCAAATTTGAATAAAATTAAGAATAATAATAGGACTATTTAACGATTATAATTTACGTAGGTAGTTCTATAATTTATTCTTAAACTACTGTCACCTCGAAGGAATTAGTGAAAATAAAAATTAGAACTCTGATTGCTTAAATCTTTATTCTAATTGAAATCATTATGAATAAAAGTTAAAAGACTACCGTGAAGCTACCACCGGTTCGGAATGCAGATTCTGCCGAGAAGAACCGGCAAGAAACTCGACAGTTACTCTTTTAAATAAGAAACTGTTAATACAATGTTAAATCATTATAAAAATATCATAAAATGGCTCACGTATACCGGATAGCCCAAATGCGTCTGCTCCGAGCGCTGGCTGGGAGAGAAGTCCCCAGTGCATCGCTAAGTGCGTGCCTTTATAGTCTATCCGTCATAGTGATTTTACAAAATGTGGGTACATCTAATATTTTACAAAGTATGGGGATATCAAATAACAAATTATTCAGCAATTCAAACAGCAAAATCATTACATAAAAATAAATGGGAATAACAATAAAATTTTAACACAAATTATTCAGCAATTCAAACAGCTGAATCATTACATAAAATTAAATAGGAACTAAACAGGTGGGTACTTACAAAAATAATAATGAAATCACTAATGTTCCGTAAATTAATTAAAATGTAAAATATTTAATCCTATTATTATTGATTATAAAATCAGGGCACATTTTGAAGTCCGCTTCGCTTCCGCCCCGACATATATATTTTTTCTCTCTTAACCTTTTCTTTCTTCTTTTTCCTTTTCATGCTTTTCAGTTGTTGATTAATTATATCGTCAAAATAGAACAATACAAAATGTGAGATATCGTGATAGTTGTAGGTAATATATGGGTGTAGTGTGTGTCGTGCGACTGTCATATCATATCAAAATCACATTATTGAAGTAGACTTTAAAATAATTTGTATATTTTTTTTCGCTATTTTTTTAATTATTAGTTAGAAATTTTACAATATAAAACTTAAGGTAGTTATTTACAGACAATTTTAGTATAGGTCATGTCTGCGTGGAATGATGCCAAGTATACTTGCAGCATTTCCCCGTTGAATCGCAATTCCGATTCTCTGGGCAAAAAAATGCACCAGCCATCCTGTCATCCGTGGAGGCTATGAGACGTGATGTTCTTTTAGATATTTTTTTTTGCACTGCTACTCCAAAGTTCAAGTGTTTCGACTGCAAACGGTAGAAATACATTGCTTGGAATAAGTGACGAATATTTGTGCTGTTTAGTCATTTCAACTTTCTCTGCAGCGGCTCCCGCTCTTAAAGCTGATTCCCTGAAATGAGACGGAGATAATGTACTTTTTTTATTCAGGTTGCGTCCCACAAAAGCGCCCGTCCCCTTTCCCAGGGAATCAGTGTTAAACCATCAGGTCTCTTACCATCGCGACTAATTCCAGTAGGCTCAGTAAGAGCAGTAACGTCGGTGGTGGCAAGAGCTCCCTTAATGGTTTAATTCAGGGAATCGTGGCGGAAAAACCTACCTGAACCTTGTTGCAAGAAAGGCCGTGTAGTCCGAAAGAATCAACCTCCTTTCCGCACGGACATCTGTGTTTACAGCACAGTGGTGCTTCCAACCGGAGACCTACACAAATTCGAAAACTTTCATTACCTAAAAGTGTTTCAAGATTTTTGAAGGCATTATGTGTAACCAGTGACTTGACTCTTTACTTGATGAACCTTTCTAGGTTGTATGGTTGTCATTTAAGATTTTGCGTCAAATTTTCAAGAGTATTGTGAACTAATTGCGTACCTATCCCAAAGTTTTTGTTTTGTAACTTCTTTGGATATGTCGTTATTAAGATACGTCAACCTCCACTTTTTTATTGTGTTACACACAGATCACATCCACCACATCTGAAATCTGAACTTGATTTTAAAATTTCGGAACATAGGCCTTTGATACTATGCACAGAAGCAAGAAAAGCAGGAAGAGCGACACTAGAAAATTTTCTCATTCCGAAGCCACTATCTGTAATTGGTAAAGTAGCTTGGGTCCAGGAATTTTCGTGAAAAGATAAGTTTAGAATTTTTTCTAAAGAAAATTTTTTTTTATAGTGTAGGGGGCAAACGAGCAGTCGGAGCCTTTTGGTGACTACCGACGCCCATCAACATCTAGAATATAAAATGTATTAGTATATATATATATATATATATATATATATATATATATGGAAACGAACGAAAAATAAAACGATCTTTTATGTACAAAGGTGATAGGATATAAAGGATGGAGTGAATGAGCTAAAGGTATTTTGGTCTTTACATGTAGTTAATTCTTCTACTGTCTACAAACGATTGTAGAGAAAACTTTCCGACTCATCTCAGTCACTTGCGGGGTCCACGACAAAGTACTCTCAATAATAATACCAAATTTTTTACAGATGTGTTTATAACAAAGTCATTGATGGACTTTAGGACTACTAAAAGTAGAAAAGTAGGTCAAAGTCAACAACATTTGAAGCGTTGCAAAAGTCTATCTTATTGTTCGTTTTAAGTATAACATCATCCGTTACTTAGATGAAAACTGTATGAGTACTATGGCCTGACCGGAAGCTAGACTAGTAAGGAGAATATTATTGTTTATAAGAAAACAAAAATTGATAACATACTATACGATCGCGAACTTTAGAGAGAAAAGAGAAAATGAAAATCTGTCTCAAACGAGAAAGAGAATTTGAGTTCTTCATTTTAGGGATAAGTATTATTTGAGACCGCGCATTACGCTGAAACTACTGATGAATTTGAATGAATTTTGTTACAATTTTTATCTATCTTATGAGCTAGGATATTGCATACATTTTGACTGGCTCGCTGGTACAGTTGGCAGGGAACCTGAATTCTGCTCCAGGGTTGTGAGTTTGATTTCTACCCCGAGTCTGGATGTAATATTTATATATGTAGTATGTATTAATTTATAAGAAAAAATATACAGTAAACTGATATAAATACTATTTATAAGTTGTTACTTAAAACAGAGGCATTAAGTTGCCTACTTTAGTAAAAGACGACCGTGTGGGTAGTGTGGGTATGTTAAAAATATTTAAAAATATATATAAAAAATTCTCAAGAGGATGAAAGTCAAAGTATTCAAAAACACAAGATTAATAATATATTAAGATATAGAAGGATATTTATAATATTATTACAAAATAAAAGACATTAAATATCAAAAAATGTTGATTGGTACATACAAGATTTTATATTATTATTTTATATGATATTTATATTTTAATATTATTCTGTGCTCTAGCAATGTTAATAAATGCATTTATATACCCTTACTTGATTCTCCTTAGAAGCCTTAGAAGTTCTAGTTACGCTCATAGGGTTAAGGATGAAAAATTGGAGGGTATATCTCAAGCGTTAGCTTGAGTGCGTTTGAATGGAGTTCGCTTTCTTCACTTCTAATCTTATTCGTGATTTGAAAGTTTCAAGAATCCTAATGGTAATAGGTGCTTTAAATTATTGCAAATCCTTTTATATATTGATATAGTACGTGTGTACAATTAATTTAGCAGAGGTGGTATCATCGAATGATTAATTTATAATTACCTTGTAGTATCCTAATTAAATTCCACTGATGCTTCTTATTTTTTTTTTGTTTCATCTGATCTCAAGAATGAAGAATGAAAATAGATAATTACAGTGAATCGTTTGACACTAATGATATCAATTTTAATTATCAAAATCGGACGAGTATGTAAATAGTACACGGCTATAAGCGTAAAATTAAAAAAACCCATCTTATTTGTTTCATAAAATGTAATATTTCATATTGTAAAGGGATGTCAGAGCATCGGCTACACAAGACTGAATCCAAGTGTGCGTTTTTTGTTGAATTCTCTAGAAAAAGCGAATGCGGTACTTCTACTGACATTACGAGAAATTTAATATTAAACTATGGGACAGGGCGGCGATATTTCAGCTCGGAACACATCTGTGACGAGCTCAGCGTATATTTTTTTAAAACTGGAAAATTCCGTTTCGGAGTTCGGTGAAAAAAAAAAAACATATTAACAGTGAAATATTACTATCGGTGTTTGACGAAAGTTTAAATTAAAATTTGTATTTTCGACGATGGAAATTAAAATTGAAATGCTTTTAACTTTTCACATGAGCGTAGTTTTAACAGTACTGTAAATTAACCCACTTGTAGTGTTCTATTAGATAGAGCTGGTAAACGTTCCATATTGCGGGTTTGAATCCGGTATAATACCTAAAAGTAAATCACATAGACGCATTTATATCCGCTTGAGTCTCCGGGCAATGACCTTTTAGTTTACCAACTGCACAAAACTGCCCAAGGCCTCACGTTTTGTTCCGTAATTTCTCACCGGTGATAATGTAATATACGTTAATCAACCTGTAGTTGACAGGTGCACTTCGCGAACTAATGAACGTGTCGAAAAAAAGTTGACATGAGCAATATACGAACGCTTGCGGTTGTTGCGGTTAGTTTATAAACTCTTGTCAACTAGTAGTTAACACGGGCAGTGGAGTGGATATATGTTGAATCCGAGGTTCGGCAGTTAGATAAATAATATCTATGCTTAATTGGTGTTACATGAAAGGGATAGCCGTCCAAATGAATTCATTTGTTCATTATTGAAATCAAGTAGCTGCGACATAGACATTCCGAAGCTAAAGTTAGTTTAGGACTTAAGAATCACTTATAAACGGTAACCCAAAAGGTAATATAATTTTTCATAATTTATTTTATCAAAATTTATTTCATTTGTATCAAGTTTATTTCAGGTTCGTTTGAATTATTAGAAATTTGACACAGATTTATACAAAATAATAATAAAATAATCGCCTCCTAATATACTATTTTCAACAGGATGAAATCCTGTGTTCGGGGTTCAGAAAATATATAGTATGAACGCTAATGCCCAGACCACCGTCATCTAACGTATGGAACTAGACGTCAATCACAGTTGCACTTGCGTTTACTTTCGATATATGTCTTATTACAAGAGTTGGAGCTTAATCCACGCTGCTTCATTGTGGATTTGCGGTTAATTTCCTTACCACGAGTAAGGATCGCTATCAGGTAACCACGATAACTGCTGGAACCGTCTGCTTTACGTGCTCTACGTTGGGCGGCAGGGAGACTCATAAGGGCATACATCTAGACCGGAAACATTATACATATACAATTATCTGCCCCGAGCAGGAATCGAACGCGCAACCGCCGGTTTAACAGTCGTTGTCGGTAGAAACATTTTGATGTAACAAATAAAATTTGGAACGAAAAGCGATCTTTAGTCATACACGTGACTTCGATTGCAATATAACTAAACATAAGTTGTTAACTGTCTGTCGATGTTATTATTTACTCACATTTCGTTTCGAAACATACTTAATATTCGTAATGCATTTACTTGAATAATATTTGATTTTTATATTAGATATTATTTTTTATATTTAAAATTTGTCAAATTAGTTGTTTTTAATTACAGAACTGTTCCTATAAGGTGGTGAGAGTGTTTAAACAGGACGGTTTAAGGAAATCTTTAGTTGTTTTATATTATATAAATAAAATAAATAATAGTAAAGAGTTATTTATTTTAGCATGTAAAATTGTCCTTTTAATATTATTTTTAAAATATTTGATTTTATAAAATATTGATACTATATTGTGATTTGTTTTATAGAAATAAAGTACCGGAAGAGTGCATAGATGGCGACACTGTCTTCCGAATGATTAATACTGATTTCTTATTAGACAGTCGCCATCTTTGTGATCTATCTGGCAGGATCGTTGCCCTATAAAAGTGATATGATGTAAGCAACAATTATATACAAACTGGAATGCGCACGTGCACTCAAAAAACGTTCCTAAGAGAGGGATTCCATTTTTTTTCAAGGATACCATGGATTCAAGGCAACTCGTAAGAAAGAGACAAAATACCAGTAGTCAACGAAATGCTTAGAACGATTTTTTCACTTTACATGTTGAAAACAAATGTCAACCTTATGTCAGTTATTTCGAGGTGCACATTTGAATATACAATTATACAATGCCATCAAAAACATAACTTGTAAAAAATCCAAGTCTCGCAACTCAGTTCTTCTACTCTACCGTAAAAAGTTGTGAGATCCATGTATTACCAAGTCGGCTAATTTATTCAATCCCTACTTAAGGGTTCTTCTGTCTTAAGCTATTACGTAATTAGCTAACCTAACAACATATTATAGTGACCATATCAATATTAAAAATCTTTAATGTTTTTTTTAACAACAACAATTTAAAACATTAAAGATTTTTAATATTGATATGGTCACTATAATATGTTGTTAGGTTAGCTAATTACGTAATAGCTTAAGACAGAAGAACCCTTAAGTAGGGATTGAATAAATTAGCAGACTTGGTAATACATGGATCTCACAACTTTTTACGGTAGAGTAGAAGAACTGAGTTGCGAGACTTGGATTTTTTACAAGTTATGTTTTTGATGGCATCTCATTTCTTTTTGTAGATAGTCCTACTTGTTTTCCTTTCTAGTATCTTCTACTTCTTGAATACCAACAATGCATCTTCTTAAAACCTACGCTCTGTCTTATGATCTTTTCTTATTTTTGTAGATAATCTTGCTCTTTTTCTTTTCCGGTACTTCTTCTTGAGTTTCAGCTATTACTGGTATGCAAGAGTTTTTTGTTTCTTGCAGGAAAACGATTAACAGATATAAATACGATTAATAAAATTTAAAAATAAAAAATCTTTTATTTGATCGTCATGTCATAAATATTGTGACGTCAAGTTGACAACTTAAGATACTTGACAAGAGAGATAAATGAAGTATTTTTAGCCGGAAACAGTGTTATCAGATTGCTGTCGATTTTTTACACCTAATTCTCCACAAAAATAAACTTAAAAAAATATGTATTTAAAAAAGTGTATGTGTACTTATATACGCACGTAAGAAGTTATGCTTACAATAAATCGATGCTCCGAGTTAAAGGTTAGTGCGCGCCATGTATAATAAGACCCTGATAACCCACTAAAAACAAAGTACTCGTCAAGACGAATCAAACGAGCCGAAGCTCGATGGGGTTGCGTCGTTTCATTACAGAGTTTCTATGACCACCTTCCAGCTCCATCATCAGATCCTAGTTACCATAGAAAGACAAATTACTCGTCAAGGCGATTCAAACGAGCCCGATTTCGATGAGGTTGTTTCATTTCATTGCAAAGTTCTTGTGGCCACCTTGCAGCTCCATCATCAGATCAGACCCTGGTAACCATCTAAAAACAAATTTTTCGTCAAGACGATTCAACCATGCCCGAACTCGATGTGGTTGTGTCGTTTCATTACAAAGTTTCTATGACCACATTCCAGCTCCATCACCAGACCCTGCTTAACATTGAAAGATAAACTCCTCGTCAAGACGATTCAAAAGAGCCTGAACTCGATGTGGTTGTGTCGTTTAATTGCGAAGTTCCTATGGCCACCTTCCAGCTCCATCATCAGACCCTGGTTACCATATAGCACCAAAGTACTCGTCAAGACGAATCAAATGAGCGTATATTCGATGTGATTATGTCGTTTAGTTACTGAGTTCCTATGGCCATCTTCCAGCTCCATCATCGGACCCTTGTTTCCATTGAAAGGCAAACTACTCTTCAAGACGATTCAAACAAGCCCAAACTTGGTGAGGTTTTGTCGTTTCATTGCGAAGTATCTATGGCCACCTTCCAGCTCCAGCATCAGACCCTGGTTATCATTAAATACAAATTGCTCGTCAAGACGATTCAAACGAGCCCGAACTCGATGTGGTTGTGTCGTTTCATTGCGAAGTTCTTATGGTCACTTTCCAGCTCCATTATCAGGTCAGACTCTGGTAACCATTTAAGAACAAAGTACTTGTCAAGACGAATCAAACGAGCTGAAACTAGATGGGGTTGCGTCGTTTCATTACAGAGCTCGTATGACCACATTCCAGCTCACTCACCAGACCCTAGTTAACATTGAAAGACAAACTACTCGTCAAGATGATTCAAACGATCTCGAACTCGATGAGGTTGTGTCGTTTCATTGCGAAGTTCCTATGGCCACCTTCCAGCTCCATCATCCGATCAGACCCCGGTAACCATTTAAAAATAAAGTAGTCGTCAAGACAAATCAAACGAGCCGAAACTCGTTGAGGTTGCGTTGTTTTATTACAAAGTTCCTATGACCACCTTCCAGCTCCATCATCAGACCTTGGTTACCATTGAAAGACAAACTACTCGTCAAGAAGATTCAGACGAGCCCACTCGATGAGTTTGTGTCGTTGCATTGCGAAGTTCTTATGGCTACCTTTTAGCTCCTCCATCAGATTAGCACTATGTCATTTATTAGCATAATATTGCATTATCACACGGTTATTATTATTATTATTTTGGATCAAATTTAATTTGCAAGATTTGATAACAAACATCGGGACAGGTGAAACTAAATAAAATCTTGTTGAGCTGACACATCAGCGCAATGAAGTAAGTTAGTGTAATTGCGCGGCGCCTACTAGTTAACTTCATGTTGTCGGTTATATTATTTTTGACACAGTGTGCGCGCGTATCGTAAAAATTTTAAAAGTTATTTACTTTTATTTACATTGATTCATCGACTGCATATGTAACTTTGTAATTCTATATATTTATATGAGATTACAAAGTTATTTATGCAGTTGGTGTATCTAGAAAACTGGACCGAAATTGCAAAATATTTGAATTTTTCCACTTTTTTTTTTGCTCGACTTGGCGGTGGCACTGCCGTGCCTCCAGATTTTATTCAGTGAGCGTTTCAGTTATGATATAAATTCCTTGGATGTGACTAGCTGCCAGTTATTGTTAACTATAATTGTAATAATTAAGAAGTTATTAATTATCGATAAGTTGTATATAGAAGTTCTGAAATTAGTAACGTTAATTTGTTTAGATGTAATTTATTAGTATAATTTTTATTGTGAATAAGCAATAAGCAATCTACCTACACTGTGAAAAATAAGTGTTTTGAATGTCGGTACGAATATAATAATCTATTCTTTACAAAAGGTAAACGTAAAGGCGAAGTTTAGTAGAAAATGTTCAAAAATATATATTCACGTATGGCGAAGTGAAACGTATCGAAAAGTTATATAACTGTGTTACAACATCCACTGGAAACTAGAAGTTATGAACTGTAGGAAATTGAGTTTCTGTTTGTATATTTTTAATGTTTTTCCCGTTATGTTTACGTGAGAGTTTTCAGCGTTGCATTATTTGCATTTTACGCAATCTGTTGGCTATCTGCTGTTAGAACTGCTATGGTTCAATATACAGTATGATGGTGAATTACTATCAATATTGAAGGAGAATACTTGGTACATGATTCTCATTCGAATCACATATGTAAAAAAATAGGTACTTAATTTTTGACCTTCATAAATTTCAATTCAAATAAATAAAACGTGTTTGGGTCAACTCAAACCCCTGTCTCGCCCCGCACTTCAACCTATATTCATCTGCTGAGTCTGAACAGAATCCGCCCATATTACACGGTTACATTGGTGTTTGTACCAGAAACTAAATATTGAAATTATTACATTGGGCATACTAGTTTCTTTTCTTAGCTTTTCCCATAACTTATTAGATGATACAAGATCAAAAGTCTTCGACAAATCAAGATAACATGCATACACCGGTGTTTTTGTTGAAGTATAGTATTGAAACATCTGCTTGAGACAGAGATTAGCACTTTCAATAGGCAGACTAGACCTAAAGCCAAACTGAGCGTCATTCAGTTGGAGATGCTTAGCGAAGTGCCAGTCAAATATGCTTACCACAACTTTAGCTACAATAGTCGCAAGTGAGATTGGTCTATAGTTTGATACATTAGATGGATCAAAATACCAAGACCGATATATAATTATCAATTCCACTGTACAATGTTCAATACTATATCCAATAGTTTTGACTATAAAGAATACAATGTCCGCTAGCTAGTGGACTAAGTAGTACTTTAACTGGTAAAGTAGCTACTTTAGCTGGTGTTAGCTTACTTATAAATTACCTACAAATTACTAGATTAGTTAATATAAATATAACTGTTCTTTCTAACATTATTAAATCATGAAAAAATCTAATAAGATTATTAGAACATTTTAATATAAAATACGATATAATTTTTGAACATGGACCAACCGTGTTTGTATCGTAATCTCCACTCAGAACGTGCCAAAGTAAATTTATCCGGAACTTTATTTATACCACGTAACTTGACACTGGCTGCACTTGTAGCCGGATATAGTAGACGGATATCCAGGATATCATACAGGTCTCGAATTTATGTATAGATTTTTTTTTAAATCCTATACTTTGTTGAATCGAATTTGTCGTGTAATATTCAAGTACCTGTATGCTTAAAAATTGTGTCATTCTTGTTTAACTTTTATTTTATTTGATTGGTTTTACAGAAAATATGTCTTTATTATTGATTCAACCTATACTCTCTAAACATAAATCAGTGGATTTTCACGAAAAAAGAATCCAACCACGTCACCAATTCCACGTGGAATTAGTGACTATTCAATGTATGGATATATGAATATCAGAGTCTACTAATTTGATCATTAAATATTTGTATAAGTATTAGTGAGCATTCACTAACTTGTTATTAAAAATCACTAATATATAGTGAACATACAGCTTTGCTGACGTAATTGATGAAAATTCCACTGATTCTAGTTAGAGAGTACATTATACAAATATACAGTTATACCAAGTACCTACACGTCAAGTTCGGCAATGATATAATTAATAAATAATATATAAACTTCTTTATCCCGCATACAAACATGTCATGAGTCATGTCTTGTCATGTTCTGTTGCGAAAGGTTTTTACATTTTAAAAGAGAATTACAGAATTTTGTGAAAATATACTTCTATTGGAAGAACCTTAACAATTAAAAATTAAGTAAATCAAGGTTATTATGTAAGTACACTTGCGTTATATTTGTTTCTTTTTGAAATAGTTAAATAATTATAATTTATTTCTTAATTACTTCATTTGTTTTCATTGTTATAATTACTGATACTTAAGGTGTGTTTTAAAACTGGTATTTAACATCAACCCTACTTTTATATTGGTATTAATAAAACAAATTATTGCAACTATTTTCATAAAATTTTAATTTAATTAAAAAGATAAACAAAACAACACAAAAATTACAATCTTGGTTAAATAATTCTAATTCAAAGTATTATGTAAACCAAATTCGAACGGAACTTACACAACAAGTATTTCGTACTGCGTAACATACCATTTTTCGTTATTTTGGCTCTTATTGGTCTCCACCTGGTGTCTCGAAGAGCACGTATAGTTCCATTTGTTATCATAAATACCTGATCACGGTCATAACTCTTGCTAGAAAATTCATTCTCCTACCCACAGTGGAGCAGCCAAATGAACTAAACTTCACTCATATAAAGAAGAGACCTTTTCCTAAAAGCGTATTTATTCTCTAAACATGAAACAGTAGAATTTCCATTAATTACGTTAGTGAAGCCGTGTTCACTACATATCAGTAAATTTCAATAACAAGTTAGTGAATACACATACAAATATTAGATCAAATAGTAGACTCTGATATTCACATATTCATACATTGAATAGTCACTAAATCTGTGTGGTACGATTCTCTCATTGATAAAAAATGAATAGCCACATAAAAGTAGTGAAATTTCACTGATTCATTCTTAAAGAGTAAAATGTTTCAGACAGTTCTTGTTGTCACTATGCCAACAAGTCGTCAAGATAACAAATTATTATAATTAAAATAAAGCATAATTTCTCACATTATGTATTCCCTTTTGCAAACAACAAAAACTAATTGAATATCGCTGGAGTTGACAGCCCTACTGTCTTTTTTAATACTTAATCGCTCTCAAAGAGAAAAAAAAAATGTTTCTTAAGCGGAGTTTCAGATCCATTAGCTCGAAAATGCTTACTTTCGCCGAAGGCAACTCCGGTGCTTACGAGCCAATATTATTTGTGTAGTTTATGAGTTCCCTTCATCACTTTTATAAATATCTTTTATGAAACTTAAGACAAGTTAACGTTCTTGTAAAACAAAGTGTAATTAAAAATTTTAAAAAATCTTTTCATAAAATAAAGGTTTTCTCTGATGGAAAATACAACATTATATTATGCTATTAAATGTTTATGATGACCTTTATGGTGTAGTTGTGCGAGTAATCGCTTTAAAAGGCGCGCCGGCGGTCACCGGTTCGATTTCCACTCGGGGCAGATATTTGTTTTTCTGGTCTGTGTGTATGTTTTTGTGGGTCTCCCTATCGTGCCTTGGAGAGCACGTAAAGCCATCGGGCCCGGTTGTGATCACAGACACTTGATAACGATCGTTACTCATGGTTGGGAAATTATCCACTAACCCGCAGTGGAGCAGCGTGGTGGATTAAGCTCCAACCGTTCTTCAGAAGAAGCCTTCGCTTAGCAGTGGGTTGTTTACAGGCTGATACAGTGCAGTATACAGTTCATACACGTACTATTTCGAATTCAATTCAATTTAAATATATAAAAATATGTAAGTCGACCCAAAAACTTCAAAGAATTCGATGAATCTAAGACTTTAACATTTAAAGGGAAATATTTCTGGAGGGTTTACCTATTTCTAGCTTAAAAACATGGACGATATCGAGGAACATACATTTATATTGTATTGTATATTTTTATACAGACAAACACAAATTCCTTCTCTTAAAGTCGGTTAATTAATCCATTATAAGTCATAAGTTCGTGATAAAAGAAATTCCAATGTAGATGTATAGTTTTTGCCCGAATAACAATGAGCTCCAGTGGCGCAATTGGTTAGCGCACGGTACTTATATGACAGTAATCGTGAGCAATGCCGGGGTTGTGAGTTTGAGCCTCACCTGGAGCATATTTTTACGATTAATTTAATAATTCATATTAACACTTTATAGTGTGGTGATAGCTTTCTCCAGTCCAAAATGACCCAAAGTTGGGCAAAATTTATGTGTCCTTGAGATTATTTTTATCTTTGGAATAGTAAGAGTATAATCTGCTATAAGGTTCTGATGTAGGTTAGCGAATGGGCTTCAGTATTACTGCAGATCACACGTAAAAATCTTGTCATGACAAAAAATAAATTGCAAATAATAATAACCCACGATTTACGGTACTTGTGGTTTATCTTCTAGGGCTCTAAGGCCATAATGGCTCATAGTTACTACATAGCTAAAGATTTTTTTTTCTAAAATAAACTATTGTAAAAATTTTCACATTTTTCACAGAAGGTTTTAATAATCTCTCTTAAAAGTAGTTTATCTATCGCTGATTTTGCTTATCAGCAACAGAATTTTGATAAATTCATATAGATTTCATCATGTCAATTCTATATAATTATGGTAAGCAAAATTAGAGCCTGATCTTTAATAGAATCCGATCGCTGCTGTTTTATTTTCTAAGATTGCTTTCGAATTAATAAAAACTTTTTGTCGCATTACGTAGTCACTAAATGTCCCATAAATCCTTATTGCATACGCGTTTCACGTGTCAGTTAAAGCTAAGCGTAAATTCAAACAATTAGTAAATTGGTATGCTATAGCAGAAATGAGTAAAACGCTCTCATTCTCGGAATATAGATATTATTACTAATCATACCTTTTTTGATGATGAAAAATACATTCGTGAACATCGTCCTATTGGTGATTTATTTTTATTCTTTGTAATAGAGGAGTGTAGGTAATGCTTAGGGTTTCAGGTTGCAAGATAAATAACAGGTAATCGGAGAGAAAATTACTTATTTTCGGGAAAACATTATTAACTATTTCAATATATTGGTAAAATCGTTTTTAGAAAGTTCATGTTCTGCGGGCTGGTGGTATGTGAGAAATTTGATAAGCTAGTCTAAAATCTATAGTGTCATTAGCACGGTCTTCCCTAAATTTTTACTTCTTCCGTGGTCACTAATGTTATTATGAGGCACCACAGATAGTACACACACAAACAAATTTTATTAATGGCGTTAGCGTTACAAAACTTAAATGGCAATATATGGGGCAAATAGTTCGAAGAACTGATGGTCATTGGGGGAGTCAAATTTGTAGATTTTCTATCAGATAATCAGACATTGAGACTATCACGTAAAGTCACTGGCTTGTAGCGAAATAAGATCTCAAACATTGCAGATTTTTGCAAGAGGACCTAAGTACAGCTCAGAACAACCAACAACTACGATTCTATAACTGAGCTGTTGTTATATCCTTTCAATTATACATAAAGAAAAGGATAGTGCCTAACAGTTTTTAAAAATAATGATGTCAGCAATAGTGACGTTCTCTTCATGTTTATCATCCCGACAGTAAATAATTACTACAATTTCTTCTACAAATCGTTTTATTGAAACCCAACGTTACAATGAGAACAAACAGCTCAGCACTGTACTTTTGCTCTAACATGATTGATTTATGAGACAATAACACACGTTTACATAACCAAATCGAAACTAGGTACATTGAAAACGTAACTGAAATTCATAGCATTCATAATATGACTGACCCGTTGGTGCAGTTTGCAGTGACCCTGTTTTTTGCTCCAAGGGTTGTGGGTTCGATTCCCGCCCTGAGTCTGCGTGTAATATATGTTTATTTATATATGTATTATTTATATGTATATTTATTTGAAAAAAATGTATATCAGTCGGCTGTTACTAAAACACAGACATTAAGTTGCCTACCTTAGGAACAGACGACCTTGTGTGTATGTTGAACATATTTTTTTATTTTTTTATTATTTTATAACAAAATCTTAAATTAATTAATGAAGTGAATATGGTTATTATGCTCATTTATAAAATTCTGCGCTTCAGTCTAGTCGTTTAAATTTAGTCTTGTTAAGTAATATTCGCACAAACGCGCGTATTCCATTGCATTTATGTTTTTTTTTTTGGAAATAACACCTTTAATCGAATGTGCTACATACGAGAGCAACCATAAATATATTAAATAGAATATTTAATAAGAGCTGAGATGGCGAAGTGGATAGAAAACTGAATCGACCACCAGAGATTCATCATCAGAGGTTTAAATCTAGACTAGCACTTAACTAACTAAGATTTCAGTGGCTTCGTCTTTAAAATTAATCTCGTGCTCATGAACAATGACACGGATTCAGCTAAAACCATTTTTCTCCTTTGTAGAAGATGTTTCTTCCTAGTCACGAGACATTGACAAGTTATTACAGTATATTATATTTGTAATAAAGAAATGGTTAAAATTTATGAACTTTTACTAGTTTACCGATGCTCCTGATGTTTCGTGAAATTCGAGAAAACTTGTCTCCTATATTAAATTACAGAAAATTTTAAATAAAAACTAATAATTTAAGGGACGTTAACAATTTATGTAATTTCTAAAATTATTCTATTGAAACCTAAAAGCAACGCGACTACAAACTGCTCTTGTAATAGGTGTTTACCGTGAAATAGGTCAATTTGTTTGCAATTTAATCAATAATTCAGTGTGTTTAAACGCGTAGATTCCCATGAATCTTCGTCAGCACGCGTTCGTTGGGTTAATACAAATTGGAGATTGGTTTGTGATAAATTATGCGTTCCACTGATTTCGTTGTTAGGTAGGTATTTGTTTTCTTTAGAAATATATTACAAACAATTACAATTGAATCAACTTGTAAACTTGACTGACCCGTTGGCGCAGTTTGCAGTGGCCCTGTTTTCTGCTCAAAGGGTTGTGGGTTCGATTCCCGCCCCGAGTCTGGGTGTAATATATGTTTATTTATATATGTATTATTTATATGTATATTTATTAAAAAAAATAATTATATCAGTCGGCTGTTACCTAAAACACAGGCATTAAGTTGCCTACCTTAGGAACAGACGACCTTCTGTGTGTGTTAAACATATAAACGTCCAACTGCTGCGCAAGGCCTCTTCTCCATATTGAAAAAGGATTGGAGCTTATTTTATCATGCATTTCCACTGCGGGGTTTCTGATAATTTTCTTACTATAAGTAACGATCACAATATACGTCTTGTGAGTGTCGTATGAGGTGACTGAGGGATAAGAAATTTGATCGTGTTATTGTATTTGCATTTAATTATTAATTTCTGTAATCTTTTGTGCTTTGGTACTTTTTCTTGTAGTCATTTTATATTTTGTATAAGTCAAATGTACAAATTTACACATAAAGGATTATTTAATAAATAGTTCTGGTATTGTGGTTCCAATTTCTGTCAAAGTCGACAATTGTTTCGACTCAAGCTTGACACAGATATTTGTATTTACACAAACATTCTTTACTGACTTGCCTCCACAATAAACATCTCATCAGTTGCTACTCTTTTCCTATATTTCTATATAAGGTCTCTATAAAGGTCTATGCTCGGCAGCTGTATACTTCCGGGTTTTATTCAATTAGTTGAATAAAAGTATAACTCGGGTTGTCTGAAAGAAATGGCTAAATAGCCATAAGACCGTCTTATACTTCACAATTTGTAATTTTCGTAAACAATTCTTGTTTGTATTTTTATAATTTTTGTGGCGTATAATAAAGTATAAATAAATACGATTAAGTTTAATGTTAGTGTTATGCACGACGACCATTCTGGTGTAGTGGTGCGAGTAGTCGCCTCAAACCACGCGCCGGCGGTCACGGATTCGATTCCGGCATGGGACAGATATTTTTATTTGTTTCCGGTCTGGGTGTATGTGTTGTGAGTCTCCCCACCGTGTCTCGGAGAGCACGTCAAGCTATCGGTCCTGGTCGTTATTCACCAACCCACAGTGGAGCAGCGTGGTGGATTAAGCTCTAACCCTTCTTCTTTATAGAGAAGAGGCCTTCGCTCAGCAGTGGGTTGTCTATAGGCTGATACAGTACAGTATAGTACAAGTGTAATGTTAATACAGCATAAGAAAGTGTTCTCTTATATTTACGCGAATTTTATTCATTAAATTAAAAGTCTAAAAACGGATTTTATCGCGTTTATTTAAATTTACTGTTTAACAATATACGGGTGTCCGAATAAATTATTCGGACACCCACCACCTCAGTCCCCCGAGATCATGGACGCTGTAAAGGGTCCGAAACGTCGGGAAATAATTTAAATTAAATATTGTTAAACAGTAAATTTAAATAAACGCGATAAAATCCGTTTTTAGACTTTTAATTAAATAAGAAAGTGTTCTTAAATCGTTGAAAATCTTGTACCCTCAGTTAAACGTAAGCGAATCGACAGATCAATAGGTATCCGTGGAAGTGTTTATTGCAGCGGGAGCTCATCAATCTTCATCGACGAGTGATGGACGTGGACGGACAGAAATGAATACAAATGAACAGTACGCCTTTGATATACGTATGTTTTAAAGGAATTCGGATTGTGAGCTTAAAATGGAGTCAGTTAAAATTTTGTTACACTTTAATTCGAATCACAATTCAAACATACTTCTCAAACTATGTTATTTATTTATTGTTTAAATAAATAAATAAATAAATAAATAAATGTTTTGTTGTTTTGATAGACAGAGATTCTCTCTCATTAGGTGGTTTTTTTTTTAATAGTTATTGCTTTGTTATCAACCCGCAGTGGAGCAGCGTGGTGGATTAAATTCTAATCGTTCTCTTATATGAAGAAGAGGCCTTTGACAAGCGTCTCACAACAAACATAGGCAAAAATAGTTATTGTTATATATATTTCGAAAAAAGGTAATAAAAATAAATATAGTACAATAACTATCGAATATTTGGAATATGTCATGGATGTTTTGTATCTGTACTTTCAGTTTTTTATTAATTTATACTCCTGATAAATCATAATTTTTAACTAAAAATCAAAAGGCTGAAGACTCCACAAATAATAAATCTACTTTTTTCACTTAACCAATATGTAATAAGAAAAAATACAGTGTTAATCCATTTATGTTACCCACCAGCATTCGCTTAACCTAATTTCTTATTATTATTATTATTTCTGAATATATAATCTGATAAATGTTAAAAATATATGATACACTTATTGAGGACGAGCCGCGAGATGCGAGTATCTTTTTTGAAGTCGGTTAATTAGACCAAACATTCAACAACAAAACAAAGCGAATTTCAAATTAAATGCTAATAATAATATTTATTCACAAACAATTAAAAACGCTGAAACGAAATGAGAATCGTTTCTCTGTGTTTGTTCACGTTTTTAATTAGATTTAATTTAGATGATTTTAATAAATATTGAACCCTTTACCATACAAGGCGACAATTCGATGAGGTTGGTTTATGGTAGACAGCGTTCTAATTGTTCAAAAATTGTTTCTGCATAAAAATTACGTAGCTATGATATTTAATAACAACGGATATAGTCTAAAGCTTTGATTTTTAAACTTATTTTTAGGTGTTGTGCGCAAAAAGTGCTAATAGTAAGATTCTGTAGATTTTTAAATACAAAATACAAATACAAAATAGTTTATTGAAAAAAGTAAATTTTTACAAACAAGTCGCAAGGGCCCCTGTACTGTTTGGAATCCCGTATTACTGGGTACCCCGCTCATCCACAAAGGCGTACAAAGAATATACAAAAAAAAAAAACAAAAAAACAAAAATATATATAAAAACAAAAAAAAAAATTAAGTTTGTGTGTGAGAGTGTGTTTGAGCATGCGTGTGTGTATGTGTGTGTGTGTGTGTGTGTGTGTGTGCATGTGTGTGTGTATGCGTGTGTGTGTATGTGTGTGTGTGTGTGTGTATGTTTGTGAGTGAGTGAGTAGGAATGGAGCAATATGAGAAACAATAAAGTAAATATATATAATATACATTTATAAAATGAAAACTTATTATGCATTATATACTTACTCTTTTTAATAAAATTTCAGTTTCATTGTAATTTAAAGATAGTAGAAGTTTTGTTACCACGTCTGTTATCTTAAATTTAGTTAATGGGTAGATATTTAATTTGTTATTTATTTTATTATATAGTAATGCAGACTGACATGCGAATTGGTTCTGCTTAAATTTAGTTTTACTTAAAGGTAATTGGCAAGCAACAGCAGCTCTACGTTTACTAACAGATTTTTTTTATAAGGTAATTGACGATGTAATTTCTGAATAACCCTTAAAATGTATAATTGACGGATAGTAAGCAATTTATAAGAGTTATACAGATCGAAAGAGGGGAATCGGGATGGCTTGCCAAAAGTTGCTTTGAGAAGAGCACGTTGTCCTCTTTCTAAAGTCAGCAAGTGGGTTTTCGCTGCTCCACCCCAGACTGGGATGCTCCCCTCTCTCTCCTCTGGGATGATTTCTCCGCCTCTTACACGGCTTTACATTCTATTTTTTTATAACTGTCATAAGAAGATACATTGAAATCTACACAGAATATGTAATTTATGGCCGTGATACAGAAACAATATTATTACTATTTTGACGTTTTTACTCAAAAAAAAAGCTAAAGCTGAACAAAATCAGCTTGTAAACGTCCAACTGCTTGCCAAAGATCTCAATATAAGAAAACTGTTGGAGACTAATCGAAAACACTTTGAATAATTGTCCTCCCATGAGTAACTATAGCTATCAGGGGCCTTTTCTTTGACGCTTGGTAATACGTTTACGTATCCACCGCCCGAAGGTGACGGGTATGTGGGACTCGCTGACTGCGAAGTCAGAATACCCACTAAAACCCAGCAGTGCCCTCATCGTCGTACAAGGACGCCACGGGATCGCTGGCGCATGCCACCGTGACGTCCCGACGGTTGGCTTGCCTGTGCGGGCCGCCCTCGCACATAGAGAGCTCGCGGGCACCGTGATCGCTATCAGGGGCCTATAATAACAACTGGAATCGACGGTTTCACATGATCTACGAGGCACAACCTGTCACAACACACACTGTGCTGTGTACCAAGGCGCCTGCCAAGGGTGGCGTACCCCCGGCGATTGGAAACCCCCCCCCCCCCAAGATCTTATAGAAAAAAATCATACATATGAATAGAAATTAAATGAAATGAAATGAAAATATTTATTTCGCCATAAGATGATTTCAATACACTTAACGAATGTAAAAAAAATACATTTATAATAAATAAGTCGTGGTTGCAAAAACACAATACAAAAATGGCTAAATTTTAACATTACGTACATTATAAGTTTAAGTAATGTACCCAATATTATCCAGCTAACGTAAGTTAATTACTACTAGTTAACTTCTAGAAATTATAACAGCTAATCTCTAGTGTCTCGGTAGACATCATCTGATAATGTTACATCATCGGATTTATTAAATATTACAATAAATAACTATATCTAATGTCCCTAGTGTAGGCCGAGAGAGAAAAAAAAGCCTATTGATAAAGCATTGACGGCCGGCTGGTCGAGTGGTCAGGCAACTGGACACTTTACGCAGCGGTCGCGGGTTCGAATCCCGCCAGTTGCAGATAATCTGTATGACGAATATAGATGTCTGCACCGTGTCATGGATGTGTATTTATGTATATATGTAATATATGTATTTATATCTTAAATTTATTTCCGTTCCTAGTACCTGTAACACAAGTTCTTACGAACTTACCACGGGGCTAGGTTAACGTGGTGTGATTGTTGGTTAATATTTATTTATTATTTATTTATTTACAAATTAGCAAAATAGTCAAACCTTACTATCATAGAGTTATTGTTAAACCAACGATTTATCATTGTAATACGATTGTAATAGTAGAATCGCTTCATTTTCAAAACATTTGTCTAAATATATACGTATTGTCTTATATGTTTAATACAAACCTCAGATAAAGCACTGATAAGCGAATAATATACAATCGCGGTACGTGAGCTAAGCGACAAGGAAATTGAACAGTTCCACGTATCGACCGACGAATTATGTGCTCTGTTTTATCGAAATATCGAAACGTATTTTAGCGATAGTATAAAACTTTGATAAATTCGAATAATGGTCTATTTTTGTTTGACAGATTGGTTCGATGATAACAAATATTTGTAAAAGCCATATTATAGTCTATGTGGTCTGGACGGTTGTGCTTTTAAAATACGTGTATACCGTATATGTGTATATGTGTGTGTACCTTATATAATTTTGCATAACAATGTGGTGTTACTAACATGGGCATAGCTGGGGCATGCAACATAATTATACAAATATCCACCCTCTGATTATGATTTAGGATCATGATTTGCTTTAAGAATTAAAAACAATATTGTATTTATTATTTTATTTTTGTCAATTGTAAAATGATGTAAACAAAAACTATTTTAAAATTGTGCATTTCAGCTTCAAGGCTTAATGGAGAGGTTTATACTTGTCATTTCTCCGCGAGATTTAATCAGATATGATAAAATCCGAGGATAAAAGATGGTTGCCAACATAACCCAACGAATTTGCAAGCTAAAGTGACATGTACCTAACATAGCTCTTAAAATTTACGGCCGATGGAGCAGAAAGGTTCTCGAGTGGAGACCAGGTATCAGCAAGCTCAGCATTGGACAGCCATCCAAGAGATGGACAGATGACTTGAGGAGAGCTGCTGGAAGCCATTGAATGAAAGCTGCTTCAAACCGATCGCTCTGTAGGTTAATAAGGAGGCCTATACTCAGTAGTTTGTATCCAATGGCTGATATGATGATGGAGTACACTTTATTGTATATCTATATTATTTATCATACACAAAATCAAACTAAACAATTGAGATTTAATTTATAATTTATTTACAATAGGTGGCCTTATCGCTTAATAGCGATTTCTACCCGGCAACTGAGTTAAGAAGGTTATTATGATCAGTTACTAGGGGTAGTAATGTGCTCACAATCAATAACTCGGTGAATAAATGACATACAAATGACACATACATAGGTCACATTGAGATCATTAATCATTTATGTAGATATGACACAATAGTAACTCTATTTAATGATTTTGAAATTATGTCATGTTATATGATATGATTATGATATACAACTTGACACTTATGTGATGTAATTCATATGACTTAATTGTTACATACATAATATATAATATTAACATCATGCTGTGACACACGTTACATCAAAGTCATTAGTAGATAAGTTTACATTTTTACGCTGCAGGTCGGTTGAAACGCGCTATAGATTCGTTACTGGACAACAGTGTATAAGGCTGATGAATTCGTTTATTTTTAACATTGTAAGGATGCTGTGCACGTGTTTAATAAACCATCGTCTGTGTCAATATAATCATCATTTGAGGACCTTGGCCATCACTTTTTTAACTTTGTTTGAGAATAGGCTTGAAGCTTCATTTGACATTTAGAAGTCACATCTGAGATATTTTAAAGTAATTATACATCACCATGACATACATCATCATGACATTTTTTTGTTATGCATTCTACGTCATAATCTGACACAAGTAAGTGCGAAATAATGAGGCATATATGACTCAGTCCATCCTGGTTGTGCCATGAAAGAGGTTGGGACCACTCTTCTCTGCCATCCACCGCACGATAATAAGGCAGTATAATATTATAAAATTATATATTTTAAAATATGAACACATATAATTGCTATTTAACGTGACTAAAACTTCACTAGATATTGAAATTATTAAAAAAAAAAAGGAAAAATATTACGTTCCTGTTTACATTCCTGTTTACGTTGGAAGATTAAAATATACGTCCAAATAATTGGAGTGAGCTTAACGTATATTTATACATACGAAAAAATCCCACCGAAATGAAATTGGCGTCTCACGATCGACTTCGAGTTAAAATAATTTTTAATTGTTTAATTTTTGTACACGTGATATACTAGAAGTATATCCTTCTTATACCTTTCTAGTTTGTTTCAATTCTAAGACGTGTTTGACCGGTGAATTTCTCAGATTCAGAAACCAGTTTTGTCGGTAAGCTGCCATCAAGATTGCGGTGGTTAGAGTCACTTTTAAAAATATTTTTACTTTAAATAATTCATAAATCGAAGTTGTCAATTTGACTTAAACGATTTTAAGTTCCAACCGTTCTATATACAAATTAATATAATTGAAAGGAAGTCACTTATTCTATAGTTCACATAAACAAGCATATTCAAGATTCAAGGATTGCATTTATTTTAAACTATCAACATCCGTTTAGGATCGTCGTATATCTTAGACATCACATACTGTGTGTGTTCTTAAAAAAATCTCATATCCACCCCACCCACTGTTGAACGAAGGCTTCTTCTCTATATAGAAGAAAAAAAATTTTGTATCAAATTACGTAGTTGTTGTATGCAACTCCGACGATAATATTGCATAGTGATTACGTTCAAACAGAAAATTCGACAAATACGTTTACAATTTTATCATTTCGCAGCGGAACTTCTGGTATAAATATAGTTTCGCGTGGTCATTTCATTGCAATTTATTGACAGATATCCCGCATAACGCTGTTTATGCGGATAATTCGCACTGATGCATGTTTAAATATTCCATTTGTTGAATTCATTTTAGTGAAAAGTTTTTAAATTCTACTATGTTTTTAAATTTATTATAAAATATTGACATTTTGTGTGTTCTGCGATATATATTTTGTATCATCTTACAATATTATCGCCTTAATTTTAACGACTCTTAACAAGTTAACTCTTAACAACAACTCGTTAAAAAGAACTTGCGACTTGTTTTTAATGATCCGCAACCGATGGTAGCTAACAAAACCGTATTAATAAGATCTTTGTCATTCCATCTTGGCATCTATAACATGCTTTTTTCTAGAATCACAATAGGTAGACAATGTAAGTCTGTGGCCGACTGATTGATGATTCAGCGGTACAGAATACTTATGTGGGGGTTAAACTCGCATCTGTTGGTTCTGCTTTTTAACAATCTAAGCTACAGCTTGCACACTACTAGGCGTACTGTATTCACACATAGTAGCTCGCCATATTCTTCTCCATTTCTATTTCAACCTGACATTAACTGTAGAGTTAGCCCTAACATTCAGTGTACAAGTCACTTGGGTTGGCTGTATTTTAAATTATACCATCAGTCATGTGTTTGTATAACTACTTAAGAAA
Organism: Euphydryas editha; assembly: GCA_036937285.1. Taxonomy (NCBI): domain Eukaryota; kingdom Metazoa; phylum Arthropoda; class Insecta; order Lepidoptera; family Nymphalidae; genus Euphydryas; species Euphydryas editha. The sequence goes on along the minus strand of JAUPFZ010000013.1, from coordinate 924,900 downwards.
TTAATAAATAATTAAACATCTCACCAGCTCCGGATCTAAGGGGGGGGGGCACTTGCCCCGGGCGGCAGTTTTATGGGGGCGCCAAATCCTTGAGACAATAATTCGAAATATTGAACAAGTGAAATCTCTTTCCTACAATATCACGCGCCACTATGTTTTGCCTCGGTGGAGCTGCATCTCACACCTAACGGAAGAATCTTGTATCGGGGGTGCAGACAAAACAAACACAGACACAAAAACTAGAACCAAAGGAACAGTCCTGCACAAATTTTAGTTGTGAGCGAAAATCGAATTTTCGACCGCTAGTGCAACTAGCTACTTCTAATTACTAATAAAATATATTATAAAAATATAAAAATCCCGACTACGTGCATATTTTAATATGTAGGTTATAAATTTTAACAGAAAACAATCAGAGAAGCATAAGGAAAGTTGAGAGCAGGTGAGGCACATTTTATTTCTATGGATTCCATATGCAAATGAGTTCCAGTTTTTTTTGTTTGTTTATATTATAAATGTAGTTTATTTCACGCTTCTTATCTTTCCTAACAAATTTCAGTCGTTTGAAGCCAGGAGTATGTCCTTAGTTTCATATAATTTATACAATGTATTCAAATTTAGAATGGCCAATTTATGAGAACATTTTATATTCAAATTTATTTTATAATTACTATTGGCCCCTATATTTTTTGATCCTTTATTAGGGCTGTCAAACCCTTTAGTTTATAGCTAAGTTAAAATCAACTTCAAAATATATACATATAGAATCATTCGAAACAAATATAACACTGTTTTCATAATTCCGTAAAAGTTAATAAAACAAAAATCAATGTTTAAAATGTTTTATTATAATAAATAATAGTCGAAAGTTCGAGCATGATGAACTAGATAATTTTATTAAAAATAATTTTTTGTATCTTTTTTTTTTAATCTTTCTATAAATAAGATTCTATATTCAATTAGTCAAGACTCTGAAAAGTGTAACTGATAAAAACTAAGATTAAGATATTAAGGAAATTCCAAATATAAAAATATATCTTTGGAAACATATCTTTGGAAATATATCTTTAGACACTAGGTCAATTCTTAAATCCTGTATGATCTGTTTTTATTTCATTATAGCTGCTGCCCGCAACGTCGTCTGCCTGAACGCTATTAGATTACACGTTGTAACAGAATGCGTTGAAGAAATAAAGGTTCACTGCTCGTTCCCCGTAGGTGATAGCGTGATAATATGTAGCCTATATGTTGACCCGAGTTCTTAATAATATTCGTGCCAAATTTGATGTAAATCCATGCAGTACTTTTTGTGTTTATCCTGGACTACATACAGACAAACAGAAAAACAGACATACAGACAAAAAATCTAAAAAGTATATTTTTGGCTTCGGTATCGATTGTAGATCACACCCCAAGTATTCTTTAAAAAAAATATTCAATGTAGAGTTTTGACTTTCCTACCATTTTATATAGATTAACCCTTTAAATAATTTAGAACGTATATCTTATTCTAAAAATTCTACCATTGTCATTTGTATACAATACTATCTGTGCCCGCAGCGTCGTCCACGCCCAAATTTTACTTTACTATAGTATGTGTAAGTGATTGAAAGTTTTAACTAACCGCGATTCAGAAAACAGCATCAGCGCCATCTATTATAATAGTATCGTACTTAAAGCTGTTATAAAAAAAATCGTCTGATTTACTTACTGAATTTGGAATATGAATATGAATAATTAATATTATTTTGCACAACTTTATTACCATTTTTAGATCATATTTCAGTGTATTAACTACTGTTCTCAAATGCCGTCAAATTCAAAATACAAAATCCAAATTACAAAGTCATTTGATAAAGTTAAGCTATTTTGATGTAAAAAAAACTAAATATAACCTTCGGATATGTTTCATAACTTTTATGTTTATTTTTTATCGTTAACTAATTACTTTAGCAGTGATGCGTGTCCAAATAAACACACAGACAAATAGACAGGCAGACAAATATTTCTAAACATGGTAAAAACATACCTATATTACAAAAATTGTTTTTAGATACCTAAAAAATGTTTTTAATAATTATGAAAAAAAAAATCAGATACTTAAAATTTGCAACTTTATTGTGTGTATAGCTGAAATTAGCGCTAGACAAAAACTTAGAGAAATTTCTTTTAATAAACAAATACCAAGAGGTCACCTTGCTAAAATGCACCACTACCAAATGAAGATAGTACGACATCTTCAAACTAATAGCGAGCTAAAGAGACATTTCAATTTAGTCGGTCAATCTCGGGGTTAATGGCGGACAAAGCCGTGCAACGTGCGACTGGTAAATTGCTCTAGCGACTACTTGATGGCAATTTGCCGTTATTACAACTACGTCTTGTGTCGCAGTATATTCAAGAATTCGGGTTAGGTTTTATGGACTCCAATCAGCGGGTATAATTCCTTCGAATATTATTATAATATTGTAAAAACCTTTTGGATATATTATCTCTATTATAAAATCGGTCAGAAAAAACTGGCCCTCTGCTGCCACTGTTGCAGTGTTTGCGGTTGCTGGTGTGCTTCATGTGTTGGGTGTGCGCTCATGTGTTTGAAAATAGCATAAGTATTTATTTGGGGATCCTTATTAAGGTTTTATTGTTTTCAATATTTCTCGTGATATCGGTCCTACTCGTATTAGTACACATTTTGTATTATTATAGCAAGTATAGATTATTTTTTAATATCCGAATTAAATCGCTACCGCTCGTGAACGTATCCCAAGCCTTTATTACTGAACATAACATTGAATAACAGTTATCGATGTTTTCATCAATATCAACTGAAGTTTGAGAATGGTTACATTTTCATATTAATATTTAACTGGAATAAAACTGAATTGCCGTTTTAGACATCAAGTCGATTATGAACTGAGGGTAAACTTTATTTATTAATGACTTTAATAATCTATTGGTATTAAATTTATATTAGTAAGTATAGTTGGCGTGAAGTTTTATGAGGATTGATGTATTTGAAACGTCTACAATAAAAATTGATATATGGATAGTTGACTATACTTAGATTTTTAGGTTTTATTTCTTTGGAATTCCTAAAGTATCAAAAAATTCACCCGGGTAAAACTTCGTTATTAATAATATATTATATTTAAAGTAAGGTATTGGTTTTTTAAATAGCATATTTATTATTTCATAACTATTTATTATGTCAATGTTTGGTAATAGTAATAAACAAGTATGCTTAATTAAAAAAAACAAAAAACCCGACTGCGTAAAATACTATTATTATAAACTAAAAAGAACAAAACAATTTACTAGCTTTCATTTGATACCCATATTTCGACAGTAAGAAAAAAAAATCAACTCCCCCCCCCCCTCATTTCGCCATTTGCGGGCGCCATTTTGAAAATTTATATAGCCTATGTCACTACTACAATTTAGACAAATCCAACGACACCTCATATGTCAAAAACCGTCCAGCCGTTTGGGCTGTAGGGCGTGCCAAAGAAATGGACATACATACATACATACATACATACATACATACATACATACATACATACATACTTACATACATATATACATACACTCGAAAAACATAACCCTCCTGTCGCAGTCGGGTAATAAATAGTAAATATTCACGCAGGATTTCGACAGAGTTTCAGAAACAATATTTGCACAAATACCTGCCTAACTACTACGAGTACTATACTAAATATCTGCGCCGAGCGAAATTGAATCCGGGAGCGAGAAAAAGACGACTAATCGCACCATAATACCAGAACGGTTGTCAATATATAAAATTATTGACAAAAATACAAATTTTTATTATTAAATCGGTTCTGTCATATGAAAATCTTTTTCGACGACACACAATTTTTCACTTAATTTATATTATTCGCGATTAAAATGGAAATGTCTAAAAATTTCTAGACGTTCTTTGATCCGTTTATCCCTTACTTATTATTGTTTCAAAAAAAAGAAAAAATAGAGTTCTGACAGACAGATGGACGGATAGCGGAGGCTTAGTAGCAGTAATATTTTTGGTTAGTTTGTTCCTTTGATTTCCTTTGATTGAGGTTTCGTACCTTAAAAAAATATTTTGTGTTTAGGGATTAGATAAAATATTGTAATAAAACTTTCTGGGATATAAACACCTGCCAATCAGTAATTAAAGCAGTGTTAGAAAATTTTTAATATTTCTTTACCCGTGCCACCGTGTATTTTGTGGTCCCCAAACATTCTTTTTTATGTAATTAGACAGTTGTTTCGCTTATTACCTACTAGTAACATTTAAAAACATCTTTAACTAAAATATTTAAAATACTTTTTAACTGTTAACAATAACAACAATTAAGTCATAATAATAATTAAATCTGCCTTTTGTTCCAACTGTTTTTTTTACATTGTTGTGTAATAAAGTGTTAAATAAATAAACAAATAAAATAATCACATTAAAATGTCAAACCATTTTTAATTGTTTTAAGCAAAGAACAAGACAGATAAAAAGAGAGGAAACAGAGAAGAAAGACAGTTATATATATAACTTCAATGTTAATATTTAATCATCCCCTTCCCATCAACTAAAAATCAACTTTTGCTAAAATAATATCCACGAATTTCATACAGTTTGGATCAGCTTAAAATAGCCTGTTTTAATACAGCCTGTATGTAAAAGACCTCTTATTTATTTATTTATTCATTTATTCTTTATTATTATTCTCTATATTTATTTATTGCGCACAACAAATACATTACAAAGTATAGTAACAAGTTGTTTACGTTAATATTTTTTACTACAACAGACAACCCAAATGAAAAAGGAGAGTTCATGAACGAAACCAGGTAGGTTGTGCAGTTGTATAATAAACTAACATACTAATACTTATACAAGATACATATTTAAATCAAAATATAACAAATATTCCTATTATAAGTTAATAAACATTCTCCTCTATCATATAGGCCTCTTCTAATGTATAAAAAAATGGTTTGGGCCTTAATTGGCTATTCTGTTTAATTAAAGAAAAACCCTTAATATGTCTTTATGATAATAACCGGGTCTAATGTATATCATATTGTAATGGTATGTATCCGGAACGAACCTTTTCGAAACGAAATATTTATGTCTCATGGAGTTATTAGAGAAGTTGGTGGAATGAACTGTGTCTTGGCATTTCCTTTGTCCAAGGAGGCCAGGGCTCTGTATAAACTTGTAAGGCTGGGTTTGAGAGTTAGATGAACTTTTTCAAGTCCAGTCTTCTAGTTAAAGAAGACGTATAGAGCGTCATAGTTTTTTTTTGTCACCAAGCTCTTTAAATAAATATTTAAAAAAAAAAACCGTGTCTAACGAATTTACCTACTTTTGAAGGTACGATTCCAAAACTAACGTTGATAAAAACTCAGATCATGTGAACATTTACTAGAAATATACGTACATATGTATATACAGACCGAGCAGGATTCGAACCCGCACATCAGACCATAAACCAGAAGAGTTGTCATGATGAATTGTCATTTCTGGCCTAAAAAAAGACCTAAACAGCGTAATATTTATTGCAATTGCGATGATATTTTTTTCTTAACTGTGTAACAAAGAGAAAGTAATCAAAATTATTTTTCAAACAAAATAAGCCCTTTGAAAACATAAAATCCTTTTACATGTAATTATAAAAAAGGGAAATCGTGTCCCATAATACCCGACAAACTTTTATAAAGGGCAATCAAATTCAGGACGGGAATAATTTGAAAAGTTACAACAAAGACTTCAACAGTGGAGCGGATCATTGAAGCATTTTCGACTCCGGCTCGTTAGTGTATTAATTGTGTTTCGTACTAATTAGTGCTGCCATTTTTATGTTTGAAATATTTTTTTCTCATGTTTTCGTTTGTCATTGATATTGATGGGTTAAAATTTTTTACTGTTATTCATGTCACATTATTTTATCGTTGATTTGGATCAAGATTATCACTATATTTATTTTTCAAGAATCATTCATGCTAAAATTGATATAATTATTGGCTAGGTTCATAATGATAAATGGCATAGCAGATAAATAAATGATACAGACAGACAGACAGACAGACAAAAATTAAAACACTTATAATTTTGGCTTTAGTATCGATTATAGAATATCCTGCAAAAAAAGCTTAAAAATTATGAATAAATAAATAAATATGTTTAACACACACACAAGGTCGTCTGTTCCTAAGGTAGGTAACTTAATGCCTGTGTTTTAGGTAACAGCCGACTAATATACATTTTTTTAAATAAATATACCTACATATAAATAATACATATATAAATAAACATATATCACACCCAGACTCGGGGCGGAAATTGAACCCGCAACCCTTGGAGCAGAAAACAGGGTCACTGCAAACTGCGCCAACGGGTCAGTCCACGTCAATTTCAGTGACGGAATTGGACGTGTTACCATTGTACTATAAGAAAAGATACTCTTTTTATATTCATGTAACGTAAGGTTATTTGAAATGCACAAGTCTAATAAATTTTTAATTTACATAACCAGGAAAATATACGAAAAATCTCATGGAAAGGAAAAGTATGGGTTGTTCAAAAACCAAGCGGCATTCAAGAAGCCGAGGAAATTAAGATGAAAAAACAATGGATTGTGGAAATGATAAATAAGGGTAAGATTTATTCCGTGACCGGAATATAGGGAGTGAACACGTACCTGAATATCAAGGGGATGTGTTCGCCGCCATCGATTTGTCTTCTATTATCAATATGAAGGAATATGTTATTTTTAACAAGCTTTTATCAAAAGGCTTTCGATTTATTGAAATAAAAAAGCAATCCTATATTAAAGTTGATTTTAAAAGGACTTTTAAATCTTCTAGATTCAACTGAACTAAAAGAAGGATTGGAGCTTAATCCACCACGCTGCTTCACTGCAGATTGGCAGATAATATCCCTTTCATGAGTAACGGTCGCTATCAGGTATCGTTGATAACAACCGGAATCGATAGCTTTACGTGCTCTCTGAGGCACGGTGGGGAGACTCACAAGTATATACCGGGAATGTAAACAAATATTAATACAAACACAAAAATCTGACCAGAGCGGGTATTGAACCCTCGACCGCTGACCTTAAGGCAACTAGACGCATCAATACACCAGAACGGTTGTCAATACGGTTGAAATATTCATTTTATACTAATGTAATATACTCGTAGTTAATATTAAGCTATGATTAGATTCGGAATGTAGATTCTGTAGAAAGTTTTCGTGCAAAATCATTCATTAAAAAATGTCAATAAATCGTTTAGTCATAGGCTTTGTTAGAAAGCCTGCGTAGCTAAACCAACACATATACCATTATATAACATTCATCATATATTTTATACTTGCTCTTTATTACAGTTTTACTCGTGTAAGTCTTTGTCCCTAAGCAGTTCCTTGATGAAAACCCTATTCGAGTTAAATTGCTTATTAGCTTAGTTGATTGAAACACTATCCTACTGATGTTTATGAAACTTGGGATAATTACATATTATGTAATTCATAACTAAAACTTTAATATATTTCAAGCAGAAAAATAATGATTGACGTCAATGTCACTAAAATTGTCAGGGTTAACTTGTATAAAACAAAAAAACGCAGTTTCTCTCTCCTTCGGCGTTTTCATCTGCTTTATATATCTCTTTATATATCGATCTGTCAACTTGGTTGGCCTTTGTGGCTCTGTTTCTAGTTGTAGACGTATTAAAAGACTTTTTAAATCAAATTCTCTTTAAACCTATTTTTGAAATTGAGCAAGTAACTTATAAGATTACAGCGTTTAGAAAATATACTAATTTTTTAGCTTAATACTGTATATAAAGGCATTACAGGGTCAGTTCTGTACATTGAAACATTTTTCTAAAAGTATAATTGTTACGTTCTACTTATACTATTAACCTTTTCAGGCTTAGACACTCGCGATTTTCAAACATAGTTTTTTTCTTAAAGATAAATGAAAATTCGACCACCGGAAATCGCGTCAAAATTCAAAATTTCACCAACATCACCTCGATGTCCGGAAATCTACAACAACCCGGTTTTTACTACATTTCCTGCCTCGCACGACCAGATTATGGAACCAGCTGCCATCTACGGTATTTCCGAACCGATACGACTTAGGGACCTTCAAGAAAAGTGCATACGCCCCTTTGAAAGGCCGGCAACGCACCTGCTAATCCTCCCGTTTGGCAGGTGTCTATGCATGTGTCACGGTGGCATGCGCCAGCGATCCCGTGGCGTCCTTGTACGACGACGAGGGCACCGCTGTGTTTTAGTGGGTATTCTGACTTCGCAGTCAGCGAGTCCCACATACCCGTCGCCTGCGGGTGGCGAGATGCGTAAACGCATTTGACAGCGTCAAAAAAAAAAGGTGTCTATGGATGTCGCATGCACTTACCATCACGTGTACCGACTATCCGTTTGCCCCCTCTAACATTAAAAAAAAAAGATAAAAACGAGTACATACTAGCAATCTATTAATTTTTTTTGACGATTTTTGTCGATTTTTCGGACCAGTTACATGATCTGTGGTCACGACGAGACTGCTGTGGAGCGACGTGTCAACTATCAGCCAACACGTTCAGTATCTCACCACCACTTATTTTCGACAAACTATGCACACTAACAACGTCAAATGACATGAATTATATAAACGGTCCGAAATATTGACAAAAATACTACACAAACGTTCTTTCACATTTTTTTTTAAATTTGGCAATAGAAGCTTTTTGAATGTTTTCTGGGAGCCCGTTGTATAAGCGTATACATTGTCCATAAAAATAATTACTGACTCGGCGTAAGCGAGTTACAGGCATTACAAGTTTATGTTTGTTCCTAGTATTAATGCTATGCATGTCGCAATTCCTGGGCCCTATTAAAACTGATATATTCTCAAATTATAAAATTAAAGTATACTTGATTTCATCTATATTTGAATCATTACTACATATTATAAAACAAAGTCCTGCGCCGCGTCTATCTGTCTGTCTAATCGGGATAAGCACAAAAACTACTGCACGGATTTCCATGCGCTTCACCAATATATAGAGTGATTCATGAGGAAGATTTAGGTATATATACAAACCTCGGGCGCAGCCGGAGCGGGCCGCTAGTTTTTAATAAAATAAATGGAAATAATTCCTGAAGAAATAACATTTGTATCTAATACAATTTTTAAGTTTTATAAATAAAAAGAGACGAGGAGAAAAGCGGAAGAAATTCTGAAAAGATAAGTTCATAATTCCGAGATTACAGCTAGCGGAACTAATAAATCAGTCGAGATTAAATGTTTATTAATTTACAACGTTGTTTTAATATAAAACAGTAATAAAATAATAGGTGTATTTAAGACGAAGATAGAGCTATTTATACTAACGATATCCTGGTTAGTTACAAAAGTTTATTTTGTGTTAAATATTGAATGATCAGGGTTATCTGAAATCAAGTGACATCGCGCGAGAACAACTGTTACAGTATCAAAAATATCACATAATTATTTTAATGTATGTAGAGAGAGTTGAGGGAATCCAGGGAATGCACTGAACTGAATCATCCTTTAAACATCCCACAACTGGGCAAAGTCCTCTTCTCCATATTGAAAAAGGGTTGGAGTTTATACACTACGCTGCTCTACTACTTGTTGGCGGATATTTTCGCTATCATGAGTAACGTCAGCTAGTATTTATAATAAAAACCGGTACCGAGGCCAACGGGTGTACAAATATCTGCCCTGAGCGGGAATAGAACGCGTGACCGTCGGCGTTAAAATCTTAGAAATTAAATTCTATAATAAAATGTAAAATTTATTAATTGTCCTTGGCTAGAGCTATTCAACATCAAAATCAAAAATTTCTTTATTCAAGTAGCCTTCAAAAGAACACTTGTTTCGTCGTTTACAAAGTATATAAAATTTTGAATTAACTATAGTTAATGTGAAGCTAATAGCGATACAGAATGTAGGTTTTAATGAGATGAATCATCAAAAGTTACTATTTTAAAGAACAGTCAATATAGTATTCATTGTTGGCCCCTGGCTTACTCCTATTATAATACTATAGCAAAAGTTCTTTATATAATACGAGGCGTCATGATAGAAGGTACTTAAAACTTAGAGAACTTATTATATTTTTTTAAGAGTAGGAATGAGGGGAAGTAAGTGTTCAACTTCACTTTAAAGGAAGACGATATATTTAATTGATAAAATCCTTTCTTAAATTAGGATTAAATTAATCTTCTGTAAGGCTATAAGGGCTGGAACCTAATACATTATGATTTTTACATTGTCGAATACAAATCTAAGAATTTGTTTCGATTCATGAAGGTCTTGAAACGAATGTTTTCATTTACCAAGAAGAAAAGAAAACCGTACTGGTGTAGTGGTGTGAGTCGTCGCCTTAACGTCGAAGATATTTGTACTTCTAAATTTTCTGTAAATATTTATTTCCGGTTAGGGTGTTTTTTTTTTGTATGGAGGAGAAGTCTGGCTTTTTCGCCGGGGCAAGCTTGTCGCTGGAGGGTTTCTGTTGCCTGCAGATCCGGGACCCTCCCTCAATTAAAGCGGCTGCAGGCTCCCGTAGGGGTTTATGGGGTGTACGGTATTGCACTCCCAAAGTGCCGAGTCCGACATAGGTCTAGGAATGCCTAACCGGGCGTCCTGGATATCATCCCTAAATAGATTCCCCTGCGGCACAAAAAAAGGGTGTATGGTTTTGTGGGTCTCCCCACCATGCCTCGGAGAGACGTTAAGCCGTCGGTCCCAGTTTTTATGATTGATATCTGATAGTGATCGTTCCTCATAGTAGGAAAATTATTCGCTAACCCGCAGTAGAGCATCATGGTGGATTAAGCTCCAACCTCTTCTTCTGTGAAGAAAAGAGGTCTTCACTTAGCAGTAACACGTTTATAGGTTAATTCAGGACAAAAGAAGATTTTTTTTAAAGAAAAATTAATATTGTAAATTAAACGGTTCTTATAATCCTTATTAACTTTTATTTTACCAGCAATATGCTTTTAAGCAGGAAGTTGAAAATAAATCAATTTTTGTGAATAACAGGAAGATGAATAACAAGAAAAAACCCTTGTCGATTTCCTCATCAGGTTTAATGCATTTTTAATTTCAAAAGCTTTGGATGTAATTTATTAATGAACGTATCAATATTATTGTAAATTCATTTAAAAATTTGCTTTTACGGAATAGTAGGTATACGTTTAAGTCACGTGCAGAAGTGAGATGATGTGTAGCAGTTAGGGTCTGTGCAGATCACGTTTTTTAAACGCACCGTCGACGCGTGATTTGGATACGCGCGTCGACGGCGCGCTTTTATCCTACAGAGCAGTTTGTTGTCGTTTGTATCGATACCAACGCGATGCTAACGCGCATGTCTATCGATACAAACGCGATGCTAACGCGATTAAAAGGCACGGCACCGGCGCGTCTGTATCGATAGACACGCGCGTTAGTATAGCGTTTGTATCGATACACACGTGCATTTGCATCGCGTCTGTATCGCTACATACGCGCGTTTATATCGCGTCTGTATCGCTACACATGCGCGTTTGCATCGCGTCTGTATCGCTACACGCGCGCGTCTGTATCGATTCAAACGCGTATTTGAATTTATACTGGTGTGCATAGGTCTATAGGCTGCGTCTGACTTGCATGCTTATTGCTTGTGTATCGCTTCAAACGCGCGTCAACGGCGTGTTTAAAAAACGTGGTGTAAATAGGCCCTTATATGTTCAAAATCCGAACGCTTACTGAGAAATTCATAGATTTTGTTTTTAAATTACACGTATGCAAATTGTTTCGAGTGGAGAAATATCGTCCAATTACAACTAACTACTAATATATACATTACTACTAATATATATATACATATCTATAATATACGCCAATTCATAGCTCGAAGTAAAACCTGTCAGGTAACGAACGTCGGAAATATTGGTGAAAAATAAAAGCCATGTTGAATTTTGAGTGCGGCCATGGAACCAGGGACGTGGCACTCGACTCACACGTGGCACTTTTAAATGTATAATACAATTCTAGTACATTCTTGACTTAATTTATGGTTTATTTATTATTTTTTTTAATAACTAACTTATTAAGCTAAGTTAGAGAGTGATTGAAGACTTTACAGATAAATCAATGTAGATTAAAATGTAAATACGATTACGTTACCCATCGCATCATCTTTATACATTATTTATTTTATTAAATTAATAATCGCCTAAAATTTTGCAGGAAAATACTATAATTTTATCGCCAACACAGCGATCTCTTCTAGGAATCTTTTAAGCAGAGTATTGGCGTAAAAAAACGTAGAAAGCTATAAGTGTGGTACAGCGTAAAAGTTATCTTACTATCATTAACAAATCTACATTGCTTAATTCTTAAGAACAGAGTATCGTTTTCTGCTAGCATTAAGTTTATCAATATTTTAGTCATTACTTTGTTACCCCTATAGACTATTTCAAGTCACATGGTATCTTATGTATAATAATAATATGTATAACACACACACGGTCGTCTGTTCCTAAGGTAGGCAACTTAATGCCTGTGTTTTAGATAACAGTTGAATGATATACATTTTTTTAAAATAAATATACATATAAATAATACACATATAAATAAATACACAATACACCCAGACCCGTGGCGGGAATCGATCCCACAACACTGGAGCAGAAAACAGGGCCACTGCCAACTTTTGTGATTATGTTTAAACAAAAAAACAAATCTGAATGTCTGTTCTAAAATGTGTATGCTCTAATGTTTAGCAATTCTTAAGTTTAAGTAGACAAACTTAATAAAAACACGTTCGGACGGACATGTTCTTAAATTGAAAACTTATTTGGTTTATTTATACAGCGGCTATAGTAATTTGTAAATATTTTGTAAAAATATATAGCCCCGTAACAGAAGGTCGGTGAAGTCCTACAAATTTTCGCGCAGGACCCTGAAAAAATATAATCAGACTAATTTATCTGGTTTAATTTCTTGTAAAAGTTTCGAAAGCCGTTTCCCTGGCTCGGTCAGCACCTGACGCGTTAATGCGCTGTGATGGATGTGCACGCTCACTGACAGTCGGATTATGAACGAAACAAGGACAGCTGGCCAACACGTAGCGAGTAGCAACACACTTATTAAACTATTTAAATATTATTTTTCTATTAAGAACCTAGACGGCTCCTGCGTTTTCACTAATGGAAATAATATTATGGTTTTTTTTTTAATTTTTGTCAAATTTATTGAATAAATTTAGTAAAGCTTGGCATGATTTGAGCTCATACTACGAGCCAGGACACTGTATAATCTTATTTCGAAACTAATCAAGATCGCCATGGGAGAAAAAACGAAAGTAAAAGTGTAGATTAAATTCTAATTAATTTAAGTATACTGTAGCTACTGTCCTGTATATGTCTGTATGCAACCTATTGTTGAGCGAAGGCCTCTACGGAGACGTATAGAAGAAGGATTGGAGCTTAAGCCACCACGCTGCTCCACTGTGGGTTGGGGGATAATTTCCCATGAGTAACGATCGTTATCAGATGTCTATGATAACAACTAGGACCAACGGCTTTACGTGCTCTCCCAGGCACGGCGGGGAGACTCACAAATACATACACCTAAACCAGAAACAAATATTTGTACAAATACAAATATCTGTCCCGAGCGGGAATCGAACCCGTGACCGGCGCGCGGCGTTGAGTCGACTACTCGCACAACTACACCAGAACGGTCGTCTCAAGATCAAACTCGTAAAAATTTCAAGGTTCAGTAACAGACATCATAAAAACCTTTAATACTAGATTGAAAATAATTTGGAGACTGGAATGTACAAAAGCGTTTGAACGTACGGCATATATTTACCGGTCAGGTCCCGGGTGCTGCCATAAATACCTTATAACTTATAACGGTCGTTACTCTTACACGAGGACTCGTGTAAATGAGTTCTTAGGTAATGGGCTCCAATAGGATAAAATTCCTATGACAGTACCTTGAAATATGAACAATACAAATGACCAGATCACGTCATACATCTGTATGGCGAAGATGTAAATATATATTACTTTTATTAAACAAAATTAAAATAATTTATATTTTATAATATTAATTATATGTAGTAAAGAGGATAATATGACTACATCAAACAATCTCTATGATAAAAAGGAATTAAAAACTCATTTTTACCGCAACAATTAACAAACAAAACCAGAGATTCTATTTCAATACACTTAATCAAAATGGCCGCGTTATTGACAAAATAGATCACTCGAAAAGTTAAGTGAATTATATCCCGCTTTTGGAAAATGATATTACAGTTAAAGCGCTACGGCGAATTATCTTTTTTTTTTTAATCAGAAAGTTAAGCAACAGGAATGGAGGGAATTCAAAAGCCGTTGCTCTATTAAATTATTCCGACTCGTCGACTCAAAATGGCCGAGTAATGTTGCCAGTTGTCAAAAGAGTCCGTCGCAAGGGATTTTTTTTTTTCGTTTTTTTTTCTGCGGTCAAGTGCGCTTTTCATGTTTGGACAAACTTTTATAATCTGCATTCGAGATTTATGTTGATTTTTTTATACGTGTGAAGATTTGGGTCGTCTTTACTGTATTTATTATTTGAATGAAAGTTTTATTTTAAATTAAAAAAAGCCACACTCGTAGTCGACTCTTTACTTTAGAAGATTGTTCATAAGCGTATGCTAAAACAATTTTTAATATTTTAGCCTAGGTTTATAAATAGTATTTTTTCTTTTTTTACAATAAATTGTGAACTTAGATTTTTTTATACACCGTCGTGTATTAGGCGTAGCTTAAGAATAATTTGTCTTTAAAAATGTTTTTAAATAGCGACTAGGAATAAACTAGCTCTCCACTTTAGTGTAACAAAAAGGTATATGAGCTAGCTTTCACAGTTTCGGTATGCAAAAATATCATAGAAAAAAAAGTAGTTAATAGGGTTGCTAGTCATGTAGTATTGCATATATATATTCAAATAATATTGTTTTACGTATGCTTAAGTTTCTAGGTAAATTTTGCGTTATCTGCAATAAAATTCTTCAAATTTACGAAAATTTCTTAAATTAATTTGCTTGAACAATTTATGTAATAAAAATAAATATAGAGTATAAAATAATAATTATGTTTTTATTAATTATGTTTAATTTTCCTTAAAAAAAAATTATATCAGAAAAAGTTGGTATAAAATATTCAAAGAAGGAATCTGGGATGGAAACATTAGATCCTTGAGGCAACTTATCCTAATTCCTTTATCTTCAGGATTCCAGGTTGTTTCAGACATTTTACTATAATTAAAAAACGAAAAAACGAAAATTTACCTTAATTAATCAACGAAAAAAATGTACTCGAAAAATATAAATTAAATAATCCATTTATGTTTTCCAAATAGATATAATGAAATGTACCATCTCATTCTAACACATCATGAAATGTATAGCACCGTCCCTTTCACACGTTAACTAGTCGTTTATTCAAAAGCAATAAAGCATTGTGAAAACACGACCACAATTTACGCTGTACGATTTACAGCGATGAGATATGATAGGTGAAATATGAGTTGATATGAACAAACAAGAATATATACGTAGACTAATAAAAATATTCGCATTTGTTTTATATATTACACAAATATACATTGTATGTACAATTATACATGCATATTGCATATTTATACTGCCCGCGACGTCGTCTGCGTTATCGCTATTAGATTACACGTTGTTACAGAATACTTTGAAGAAATAAAGGTTCACTGCTCGTTCCCCGTAGGTGATAGCGTGATAATATGTAGCCTATATGTTGACCAGACTTCTTAATAATATTCATGCCAAATTTGAAGTAAATCCATGCAGTTCTTATTGAGTTTATCCCGGACATACATACAGACAAACAGACAAAAATTCTAAAAACTATATTTTTGGCTTCGGTATCGATTGTAGATCACATCCCAAGTATTCTTTTAAAAAAATATTCAAAGTACAGTTTTGACTTTCCTACCATTTTATTATATGTAAATATATATATATATAATATACTAGCAAACCCGGCGAACTCCGTTTCGCCACCAACTTATTTTCGTGAGGGATACTCACACCACGTACTGCCGCCATGCAAAACCATATTGGTTTGTAATACATGCTATGTATCAGAAATGGCGCTTTATGTGAAAAATGATTTTTCCTGTTTTCCTGCTTTTCTGTTGAAAATTTTCCTGAATTTAGTTTGCTATAAAGCTCACGAAGCCCGAGACCTTTCCAACGAATGCAAAACCATAGAAATCGTTTCTTGCGTTCTGGAATTATAGCATCAGGAAGGAAAACCCGACTTATTTTTATATTATAGATAATATTACAAAATTTATAATTTTTAAATCATTTGATGAGAGTCAATGATGAACCTTCTTCTATATGGAGAAGAGGCCTTTGCCAAGCAATGTGTTGTTTAGAAGTTGATTCAATGCACTTCAGTTCACAAAATTTTCCTGAATTTAGTTTGCTATAAAGCTCACGGAGCCCGAGACCTTTCCAACGAATGCAAAACCGTGGAAATCGGTTCATGCGTTCTGGAATTATAGCGTCAGGAAGGAAAACCAAACTTATTTTTATATTATAGATAAAAAAAAATTCAATGTACAGTTTTGACTTTCCTACCATTTTATTATATGTAATAAAATGGTAGGAAAGTCAAAACTGTACATTGAATTTTTTTTTTACATACACACATGTCTAGGGTTTCCTTAAACCTATCTTCAACAGCATTAGGTTTTTTATATTCGTTTTTGGTCTGAGTGTATGTAAAGAAGGCTTTTGTCCAGCTGTGGGATGCGTACAGGATGTTTAGTTAAATTGCTTACAAATACTGGCTTTATTTTGATGTTATAAATCATTTTTAATAAGTCATATGGACCAACAAAGATATGTACCCAAACTAATATTATAGTGTAACCGATGTTACGGCGTTGAGCACGTGGACTATTATCTGGACTCAGGTGCACAGATGGTCTCTAATTTACTGGCTAATGTTTGTTGTGCAA
The DNA here is from genome assembly GCA_036937285.1 of Euphydryas editha. NCBI lineage: Eukaryota > Metazoa > Arthropoda > Insecta > Lepidoptera > Nymphalidae > Euphydryas > Euphydryas editha. The sequence goes on along the minus strand of JAUPFZ010000013.1, from coordinate 907,825 downwards.
ATAGCGGGCTATTCACGGTGGCTGCAATGCAACGATAATTGGAAACTGAATTGTTACGCGTTATATTAAACACATCGCCCGGATTTGTAGATGGCGAAATTTTCGGAAAAGTTTACTGCGGTTTGACTGCGGTGTGAGAATTTCGGTATAATCAATTTCTATATATTTTTTAAAGATAATAAGTCTATGATAGTATACAGATAGTAATTAGAACCACCGTTTACAACTCGACATCTTAATTACATGGATTTTAGTTGTACCGCACCAAAAGAAGTATAACTACAAAAATGTAACGTTTAAAGAAATTTTGGTAAATAATACAGGATTTTATAAGATCAGCTTTGCTTGCGTCCTCACTTGCGTCATTTCCGATTTTGTAGGAACTTTTTGGCGCATACTGCATACGCCTTTATCTTATTTATGACCTCTAGTTATCTTTATACCAAGTTTCATTGCGATGGTTTCAGTATTTTTGCGTGAAGGATTACAACTATCCATCCACACGTCCACTCTGGTAAAGTTTGGCGTTTATAATATTATTAAGTCTAAGAACAAGTCCGTTCCTTGTATAATATCATACGATAGACTAAAAAAAGGATTCGTTTTTAACTTACCTAGCTACCTATTTTAGTTAGCTGTACGTTTTTTGTTTTTTTTTGTTTTGGCGGAAAAAATGTAGCTCGCCCTGTCATCCGGGGAGACAACGAGGTAGTGTGGGGCCCTCACCTTACAAGGCGGATCATGGATACCGCGTACGTTGCTCCGTGGTCCGCAGGTGGCAGCTCCATCGGGTACTCTCTCCTGTGCGATGCCCCGCGCACTTGAGCATCGCATCTTCGCGGTAGGCTATTTCAGCGGACGGTGGGCAAACAGTTTTAACTGTACCCAAATCAACATGATGAGAATGTATCATTGTATGATGTATAACTTGATGACCGTTCTAGTGCAGTGGTGCGAGTAGTCTCCTCAAACCGTGTGCCGGCGGTCGAGGGCTCGATTCCCGCTCGGGACAGATATTGTATTTGTGTAAATACTTGTTTTCGGTCTGGGTGTATGTCCTTGTTGTCTCCCCACCGTGCCTTGGAGAGCACATAAAACCGTCGGTCCCGGTTGTTATCACAGACACCTGATAACGATCATTACTCATGGTAGGGAAATTATCCGCCAACCCGCAGTGGAGCAGCGTGGTGAATTAAGCTCCAACCCCTCTTTTATATGGAGAAGAGGTCTTTGCTCAACAGTGGGTTGTTTACAGGCTGATACAGTACGCAGTACAGCACATGTATAACTTATTTGAGTAGTTTTCTCTATTCCAGCCGCTAAACCGTAAAACAAAAGAAGGGAACGTAATTTTGGTATCGTCATGTCAAAATGGACGGGCTTAGTACACTAACAATTTTATCGTGTCATGATAATCAAATAATGGTATCATACTAATCTTCCAATTGTGCACCAGTTTACCCACGACTTTCTTCGTTATTGCTATCGCTTTTTTAAAAGATTTAAAACGCCTAAAATTATTGTCCATAGATTCTTTAAGTTATTTTAAACTAATTGTGAGGATTATGATATCTGTAATTTCTGACCAATGAAATACCTTAAAATAAGTACGAGACAGCCCTTGAGATATTTTCTTTCTACCAAAAGAAAAAAGAAAATAAATCGCGCGTAATGAATTACTAAAGTACACATTTTAATTTTCATCGCCGCTCAAGGGAACCGTGATTTCAGAATAAAAAGAATCCTAACTTTTACAAAATCAAATTGTGCCTAGTTTCAATACTTCATTATTCATGTATTTTATTCATTCGATTGTTTTGTTGAACGGCCAAGATACAGACAGAGAGAAAGATATAGAGACAGACACAAAACTGAAAAAATACATATATGGCTTCAGTATCGATTAAAGAGGAAATTCAAAGAGAATTTTAAGATATTTTCAACGTAGAGAATGAAACATGTTAAAGTTTAATTATAAGTATAGATTACAACCGTACTGGTGTAGTGGTGCGATTAGTCGCCTCAACGTCAGCGGTCGCGGGTTTGATTCCCACTCGGGACAGATGTTTGTATTTTATTATATATTATATAGAAATTATCTGCTAACCCGCAGTGGAGTAGCGTGGTAAGTTCCAACTCTTCTCCTACACAGAGAAGGATCTTTTTCCCAGCGATGGGAAGTTTACAGGCTGATTCAATCATAAGTATAGATAACATGATCATTTACATAGTTTGTAATAAATTTTCGACCATTGGAACAATCATTAAATTGGCAGATTCGTACGGCTTAATCCGAAGTGACTATTAAAAAATCTGACAAGGTTTTCACATTATTGAATTTTTCATGTAAAACTGCTCAAGTATTGTTTCCTACTGTATAATTATCATTTTTTTCAACTTTTATTAATTAAATCACACTCTATTAGAAATCTAAAGGCTATAATTTTTCAATTACGGAACTCAAGCGATGCCTTCAGCGTAGTTAGTGAAGTATGCATGCTAGCGCGGTACAAACTATGTGAGACTTGCTTAATAGGTCGTTATCAGTTAACACTAGTTGGGACGCGCGGTGTTCACTTAATTTATTGCTAACCTTATTTAGAAGGTCTAGATTGGAACTTTATCAATTAGGGCCTTTTAAGGTATCTAATTTTTTTTTTAATTAAATAAAGTTTTGCTTGTTCAGCAAGGTCCTTGTGCATACACATACAATCAGAGTAGAAACGAATATTTGTACAAATACAAATATCTGTCCCGAGCGGGAACCGAACCCGCGACCGCCGGCGAGTGGTTTGAGGCGACTACTCGCACTACACCAGAATGGTCGTCGCTGATAATTTTTAAATAATATTATTCAAAACTTTTTGATAAATGGTCACAGTAGCTGTAAATTATTCTAGCGGTCGCGGGTTCGATGACTGCATGTTAAGAATTCAACGGTACCTTTCCCCACTGCACCGGCGTCAGCGTCGGGCTCGGCGCATGAGTCAATAAATTGTGAAACAGTGAATAAATTCAATCATTTTTAACATTAATTAAAATTAATTGACGAAGAAATCATCATTTTGAGGCCAACGCTTGAAAAGCGCGACCCCGGCCCACTGGGCCGAAAGTAAATTATCCGGCAGTGGATACTACCAGAGAGGACATGCTAGAGGCCCGTAACCCGACGGGCCAGGTCTATCAGGAAGAGCCACACACACATCCTTTTTATTGATGTCAACTTCCCAAGCACTGCATATGGCAAATGTTTGTGTTTACCATACAGATGTTTTGTTGTCGTCTTTTGTACTTTTGTTGTATGTTACCATACCCCCGACCCGTAATTTTCATCCTATTAGGTGCCGTCAATATGTGTCGTCAATTGTTACGCTTATATTATTTGCTGGAGATATTATTTATATGTTAAAATAGTTTTACCCAAAATGTTTAATATATTTTATATAATAGTCAGAAAATCCAGGTACAACGTGTACATTAATAGCCACAACTTCGGCTCGTGACGTCCGAACTGAAATAAAGGAACTCCCACAGCGGAGCATTTTATCTCAACGCCATTTGTCACTCCGCGCAAAATAATAAGTATCTTTACGATCTTTCATCTGTTTTATAATCAACGACACGATGTCGATTCGACACGACTTTTCGATAAATAATGATACTATCTACTTTTATAATTTGCACTTAAGTCTTAAGAAAACTAAACTTAAACAACTTAAGTAGAATATATAGATATTCTAATTAAGTTTTTAATAGAAGTAAGGATTGTAGTAGTTTGTTTAGATTTTTGAAGTGAAACTTCTTTAGAATCGTTGTGATTTGAAACGGGATGCGACGGAAAAAACGACAGGTAAGAGACACAAATACAAAAATGTGTAGGAGAGAATGAGATAGTATGATGTCGCGTATCCTAGCAACGTGTAAAGATTGCGTAAATAAGTAATATAATCTTTTACTATTAATATATATAAATTTTAAATTGAGTTTGCCTAAGATGTTTCACGTGTAGTCACACGACTTTTTTTTTTGTTCACGCTACTAAAGTGTCTAAGTGGAGTGTCAATTGACTATATTATATATTTGTCTTTACGTCCAGTCTCTCCTCATAAGTTTTCTAAAACCACGTTTAAGTTATTACTCATTTTCTTTTAAAAGCCACATAAATCAATGGCAGACTTTTATGTATGTGTAAATGTCATATGTCAAGGATGTGTAAGAATTACAATTTACCTCCTAAAATGAGAAAATACGACCGAGGAGAAAATAATACTCAGTCTAATTTGTATAAGAATTATTCAACCTCCAAACTGAAAAAAAGAGTGTTTAGTTTTTTTTTTTTTTGTCGTGTCGTAATATACAAAAGACCATTTTAGTACATACGGCCGAATCTCTTTTGTCCCAACGAATAATGTGCCAACCGAATGGTCTTTTAACAGAGTGCGGAGATGCTGGCATTACTTAGTCGAGTTAGGCTTTAGTAAGCGAAATCTTTATTGATTGGACGTCTTGAATTAACTTGAACCGAGTGCTAAAGTGTTGAACCCTCTTCACAAGACGCTCAAAGGGATTCGTGATATCTTTGAGTTTTAATGTCATTTTAGACTTTTGTACTTTTCTCGTTTGATAGCATATAACTTGATAATTTTTAACTACTAATAATAGATATTAAAATGTCCACTTATATTTATCACAAGTCTGCCAATATTTTCTCACTAGGGACATCCATAATAACGGAGATTCGGAAAAACCTATTTGCTTCAAACGAAAATCGAATTGACAATTATTATTAATGAGCAAGAAACATTTATTACAACATTCATGGTGTAGCGCACCAAAATGGTTTTCTAAAAATAAGTAAAGTGCAGAAATAAATCTATTACAATTAGATTTTCATGTATAAATATTGACTTTTCCAGTATTTAGATCTACAGAATTGTATCTAATAACAACTTTATTCTCAGAAGCTTCGAGTCGGATTTTTAAAATCATTTTTGCTTCGCTAGTATATTATTATGGAAGCGAATTTACCAGACCCTATATTAAATCAGTGATTTGATGGATGTCCGCAGACGGAGGGGAGATGCGGCAATGAGATAGATCGCCTTCACTATGTCTTGCGAGATAAAATCGTGTAAAGGTCAGGATGAGGTTACTACTTTATATAACATACGTGTAAATGAGATTTTTTACCTTGAATTTATTATTATTAGCTTACGTGAATGATGATGGTTCTTTCGTTGTGGTGACAAAAGCTCTATTAAGGCGGTTTTGATTTGCACTTACACAGAATAATGACAAGTGCACAAATATATGTATCTTGTCTGGGTTGAGGGCTCCTTTTTTATTCTTAGTAATGTTAAGTTACTTTTATTTTTTTAAATGTTGCGAGTAGGAATACTGGTCAGACCCTACTGAGTTTTAAGTGCTTAAGTTTGTTTGTAAGTTTAGTCTACACAGAAAGCTTAAAAAAACACGTTTTGAAAGATATTCCGACACATATTTATCTATCAACTCTACATGACGACCGTTTGGTGTACGCTTAACGGGCAGATATTTGCAAGTGCAAATATTTTTTTCCGGTCTGGGTGAGTATATTTACAAGAATTTTTTCTTAGTACCTGTCGTGTCATACAAACAGAAAATAAGATATAAGAAAAAGAACAGAAAAATGAAAAAAAATAGTTTAGTCATGTTTTACGATTATAATTATATAGGTATTATATTATGTGCCTATAGAGATTTATAATTATAACATAATTATAACAGGTCCAATTTTTTACATTGAATATATTTTGAAAAAATTTTAGAGGGCACTCTATAACCAGCACTGAAGCCTGAACTGTATATTTTCATTTTTATTTGTCTGTCCGTCTGTATCTCGGCCGCGAATGGCATCGAAACTATGCAAGGAATTTAAATGAAATGACATGATGACATGGGATCGCAATCCATATGTTTTGAGCTCATGCTCCGAGCACTGGATACTTTTTATCTCAAAATTCAGAACATTTTTGCTGCTATAGTGGATGATAGTAAAATGTGTACTTAGTTGTAGTTTTTAAACGGGATTTTTCGATTTCATTTATTATTTTTTTTGTCCCAGAAAGATCTAACCTCAGTACGATGAAATCCTGAATAGTGAAGTTATTTTATAGTTCGATATTATTCTTGCCGAGGTGTCGTAAAAGGCGACTAAGGCAGTAGTGGTACGAACAACTGTACACCAGGATGGTGTTGGGTAGAAGCGTCAACATATCTTGTCACAATATACTGCGCTGAGCAATCCACCAGTGACTAAAAGTATAAAATCTTAAACGCAAATTCTACGTTGAACGTCGTCTGTAAATAATAATAGAGAAATAATTTTGATTTTGAATATTAAATGTTACTCTTAAATGGATAAAATAGTGCTTAAAATATTATTTTAATAATAACTGTTTAAATATAAAGTATTAAACATAATGTATTGTAAGAATTATTTTTTAAGTATCGTTAAGCTGACGAGTATGTAAAAAAAAACTCGCTTTTTTTCCGAAATAATCTTCCCGTTTTTTATTTCAAAAAGCTTGGTAAATAACTATAAATTCATTCAAAAAATTCTAATTAGTTAAGTATTTTAAAAGTTGTAAGTAAAACAATAATATGCATATCTTATCTTTTCTTCTATTATTATAATTTTTAGAAAATTCGAATAGTTTTTTACAATCTTCTGGGGTCGACTGCCTCAATGAAAAAAAAACTGTAAACATTTAAGACGTGCATTTATTCATAATATTTATAAATTAAAAAATGACCTTTACCTAGAGTAATATTATTAAACAATACACATTCACGTCTTCAACATGGTTTCCTAAAATGTAGGGCTGAATCCTATTGCACCTGAATTTCTAAGTGTGAAGCACTTCTACTATTACAAGCAGTAGTAGCGACGGTGCTGTAGTGGTCCTCGGCTAATGCGTGCGTCGTGTCGTCTCCCACGCTTCTACTATTTGCTCGGACTACGATGAGCGGGCTTATTCTGATTCTGAATTAATTTGAATTGGTTTTGAGTTAGGTATGATTTATTTAATACTAGCGGCCCACCCCGGCTGCGCCCGTTGTATGTATATGTACCTAAATATTCCCCATGAATCACTCTATCTATTAGTGAAAATCGCATGAAAATGACGTGCTTGAGTTTATCACGAACAAACAGACAGACGCAGCGGAGGACTTTGTTTTATAATATATAGTAATGATTACAATTAGGACTAATAATACACCTCGATATACCTGTTTTTATTCGAAATGTAATACTAACAATTAACGTCTCGCACTCAAAGGATCCCAGTAACATCTGGATCCTGTGTCGAGAGTCCGGAAAAACAAACAAATGCCAAGACTACGATATCTTTATAACCTATACAAATATCTGTTATGTGCGGAATTGAACCAGCGACTGCTAGTGCATCATCCAGTTGCTTTGACCACTGGGTCAACATGTCGTCTTTATACCCTCAGAACGTTTATGACAAGATAAAAACTAGCGAAAACACGATAACTTTTTGTGCTTTATATAAATATAAACATGATACAAAATAAAGTGATGTCTCTAGAGTCGCGGCGTATATCACGAACTGATTTACTTGTTCAAGATCATACATGGCTTTATAAATTCGCCGACTCTCTTGTCATCGATCAATTTTAACATTAGACCAAGATCCAGGAATCCATTCGATAAGCCATTTATTTTAAATACATACATACCATAGTAAATAAATAAAGAACATATTGAGTTTAATTCTTAAAGAGTTACAGCGACTCGCATACAAATTGATGAAGGTCATAAAAATAATATCCATAATATAAGAAAGAAGCGTAAAACTCAATATTCGAACTTTTCATCATTAATTGATTCGTCATCATTTAGTGCCTATGAGGTAGTAGTCCTTATGAAGTGAATTGGAGAATAAGAGTTCATTTAAGAGTACCGTCATTTTGATCGGATTATTAGATATTAAAACTTTTTTTACGCTTTTGATGAAAAATATTTTTTTAATGTTAAAATTCGGAAGCAAAACATAAACTCATCCATCAATTTCTCCAAAGTATTTTTGCACCCTTTTCTCTTTCTCTTTCCTGCGGTATATTTCTATATATCTTACGATTTCTTTATATAATTAACGACTCTAAAATAAAATAAAAATATATAATACCTGTAGTAATAACTAATATATATTTTAAATATTTATAAGGATGATAATGGATGCAGTCGCGAGCTGGAACCAGAGAGACCGCTTTTCTTCTATGTCCACAGACACAAAGGCGCCGTTTGAGGGGAATGATCTAAATGGAGTCATTCATAAACAATAGGTATATAGAGCAATACCGTTTAATTTAAATAAGGAATTAATTCATATTTAAAACGAACAACCAAAATCACCTAAAATATATAAATAAAATGAAGTCTAAAATTCGTAACTAAATAGTTAAAATCAGAATAGGTCTCCTCGGGACGGACAAATGGCAAGTGGTCCATTTGCGTTGGTGCTTCAGCTCAGATCTAGATGCAGTCTGTACATATACGTTCCGAGCAAATAGCACTAGCGCTGAATTAGGCAAATATGTGTTTATTAGATGAATGTTGATTTAGGAGTTTCACCCTTTATTTGAAGTTTTGATTCGATAATATTTCCGTTTTCTTAAGTGTATTCTTTGTTTTTTTAACGATTGTCAAGATATTAATGTTGAAAATTTACCAAATATGTCTATAAACTGAGATGTATTTTATAAAGACGGCAAATTCACTTACTCGTACAATACATACAGTTTTCTTTTTACCCGACTGCGACAGAAGGAGGGTTATGTTTTTCGAGTACATAACCCTCACACGGCACGCCCCTTTGGCACGCCCTACAGCCGAAACGGCTGGACGGTTTTTGACATATGAGGTGTCGTTGGATTTTTCTAAATTGTAGTAGTGACATAGGCTATATAAATTTTCAAAATGGCGCCCGAATATGGTGGAATGAGGGGGGGGGGGAGTTGATTTTTTTTTCTTACTGTAGCAATATGGGTATCAAATGATAGCTAGTAAATTGTTTTATTCTTTTTAGTTTATAATAAGAGTATTTTACGCAGTCGGGTTTTTTGATTTTTTTTAATTAATTGTTTGAAATAAAAGATACGTAAACAAAAGTTATGTAGAACTGAACTAAATGAGCCTGTAAAAAATTTACTGCTGAACACAGACCCTTTCTCCATATGTAAGAAGGGTTAGAGCTTAATCCACCATGCTGCTCTACTGCGGGTTGGCGGATAATTTCACTATCATGAGTAACGGTAATCAGGTGTCTATGTTGACAATCGAGACTGACGGCTTTACATGCTCTCCAAGGTAGAATACCACCCAAAAGGATATACCACCAGATACCAGACCAGAAACAGATATTTGTACAAATACAAATATCTGCCCCGCACGTGAATCTAACCCGCAACCGCTAGCGTTTAGGCGACTACACGCACTAAAAATTGTTATAATGAATAAATAAATAAATAAATTGAGAACTATTTTTATAAGCTTTAGATAATATTAATTTTTATAAAAATTTAAACGAAATGTATTCCCCTTGAAAGATTATTTTTATTTATTTTTTATTCGTATTAGTGATTCCATTACCTCTTAATTTGTTTTCGAGTTATTTGTATATTGTGTTCACACTTGATTATAGTATTCGACGTGGGAACGCATTTGTTAATAATACAAACGAGCTCAGCGTAATCGATACATTCCCAAGGCGAATTAAATCAAACCTCTATAATCTAATACAGGAAACGCAAAATATTTTCACGCCCCACCGTTATGATATTGAAGTTGACTGATTGCCCGATGATATTAAAATTATTTATAACATTACTGTACTGTATCAGCCTATACAACCCACTGCTGAGCGAAGGCCTCTTCTCCATATAGAAGGGTTGGAGCTTAATCCTCCACGCTGCTCCCCTGCGGGTTGGCAGATAATATCTCTTCCATGAGTAAACAATATAGATTATAGAAGAATGATTGTAGCGTAATCCACCACGCTGCTCCACTGCGGGTTGACAGATAATTTCCCTACCATGAGTAACGATCGTTATCAGGTGTCTATGATAACAACCGATTATTTTCTAAATTTCTTTATTAATCCATTACAGTTAACTAGTTATAAATCTGTTAAATAGTGCTGTATTATTAGAAAATTTTAATAGTGCGGTTAGTGGAGATCTCTGACAAAATTGCTCTCATTATTTTTAAATATCGGTTGAAATATTTATAATCTACAAAAAGTGATGAAAATTTTTCGATTAGCTTTATTTAATCGATGCTCGTCTTCTGCAACCAATTCTGTCGTGTTAGGGTATTAGTCAAATTCTTCCAAGATCTGATATTGTTTCTAAATCCTCAATCCAGCTTAAACCACATAGATATAGGGGTGTGCGACAATTATCGATAGTTCGTAAGTAGGTACTCGATAATTTTTCATTCGATAATTATCGATAACTATCGATAACTTTTCGTCCGATAATTATCGATAATTTTGTTTGATCCGATAATTATCGATAAATATGATTCGATTAGTATGGGTATGGGTATGCGTTGGAGTAATAAGTTTGTAAGATAAGTGACGACCTTTTTTGTTTTTTTTTGTTTTTTTTTTTGTTTTTTTTTAGGTATTGGGATAGAGTGCTGGGATAAATGTAGATACCGGAAGGCGAATGATCTTTTTTAAGGTTTTCAGATATGGTTCAGGGGAAAATATCGATGCAGGATGTTGGACGACCTTTTTTTTGTCGTCCGATAACTGTACCAATAACTTTCGATAATTTTCATCCGATAATTATCGATTATTGTCGTCAACTATTGATAATTTTTATTTGGTAATTATCGATAGCTGTCGCACACTATTGATAATTTTCATCCGATAATTGTAGATAACTATTCGTTCGATAATTATCGATAACACGATACGATAATTATCGATATTTTTTTCCGATGAACATCCCTACATAGGTAATTATCAAATAAGAATGACAAGAACCTTTTACAAGTAGGATTGATCCTTAATATGGGTATACGAAGTAATTTTTAATAAGTATATCCATGAATATCAACAATTAAAAATGGCATTTGTTTCTGAACTTATGACAAGGGAAATACAATTATTTGAATTGTCATATAATAAACAAGATACTTTAAATTTATAGCACAAAAATCACACCTAAGTACCTTTGGAGAACCTAAGTAGTTTAGGTACATAATCTGATAAAAGCATCTCTCAGATTCGGTCCATTAGCACTTCTAGACTGCGACGTAGCTTTTGGACTAAACTACTAAAGTAATACTTTACTATACTTTAAATGGTAAAAACAAGTAATTGTTCATGTATTTGCTTTCCAATATCATTAAAAAACTTATGATTTTTTTAAATTACTTTTTTTATATTTGATAATTCTCCTTCATGTACTCTCCATATACTTGTACCAGACGTGACATGAGCGACATCATCTGTAAAATTTCAGCACTATTGAAATCTATTAATCAAAATTGAATTAATGGATACTTAATTTTATCAACATTTAGACGAAATTTTTTTTAGAAGTACTTCGTAAAATATTTTTTAAAAGCACTTCACACTGTGTTCGTAATAACGATGGACAGTATAGATGCCGGTTCGACGCCATAATATTTTAGTAGTCGTCATCTTCCTGACCGATAAGTAGATAAGCAAATAAGCTCTAATTTTCCTCTTTTGATTTTTAAAATTTGAGTTATTTATGTATTGAATTTTATTATTGATATCAAAATACAACATTTAATAATCCTTCCTTCAAAATCTTCTACATTTTATAAATATAAAGCAGGACTTAATGTATCGACAAAAGAATATGACTATATTTCCTGCGTTATATCAAACTCAATTTCATTTATTTTCCAAATCGAATAATAGATCTTGAGATTTACGCATTCAAATAATGATTAAACATAGTTCTTAATATTATTATAGTTTTAAAATTCAAAAACATTGATTTAATTTAGCAATTATCTCTTTTAATACGTTTCTAATATAGTCTATTATCTTAGTAATTATAAGAAAAACACGTGATTTTTAATTTCTTACTCTGCACTGAGCGTCACGACACTGAATATTTATGATCTTAGTGACTTATCTATGTTACATCCCGAGTCAAGATACTATGTCTGAAAAACTGTTTTTCTCAAAAGAAACATTTTTATTATATTCTTAGTAAAAAAGCTCCAAGGCAAGCGATAGGATGATACATCACCGCGCACACCTGCGGCTCATCCATCATTTGTGATACATCCTGATAAGCAAAGATATGGTGCGATTAAGCCAAGTTTTTCCGTTTGATATAACCTGTAGAAGCAGGCATGGAAGTGTTGTCGTCTTTTCTATATTCACTTTTAAGATCATAATTTAGTTAAGCTAATTATATATTAAACAATGTCTTTTTTCTTTTTATCTTATAGGTATTAGGTACCAACCCAATAAAAAAATCATATGCTAATAGTTTTATATTTCCTCACTAACCCTTAATATTTATATTATTGTAGTTCATAATATATAATATATAAGTGGCAATGCCGTACTAATCAGATGTACAAATTTTTTTTGAATTTCACGTTTTTTTTTTACTTAATATATGTACATATAATAAAATACCACTTTTTTATTTTTATATTATATAAGAAAAATATTATAAGTACTTAAAGAATGTTATTGTGACATAAATAGAAACTTATCCAAGATCCTTTCAAATATTTAGAATCTCCATATTAAAAGAACACATTATTAAGTAATTATTTTTCCTGTTTAAAAATATAAAACACAATAATGAGCAAATGCTCCACCGAAATGTTCCTAACCCTCATACAAATAATGACCCAAACAGCACACATGACGACTCCAGGGTATAATGAAGGCACTCACCTGGGAACAAATGGCTCCAATCTTCAACGACAAATTACTCGATTACCCAAATAAATTACTAACTCTTTCACTTCGCTCTCTACGATGGCAACTATCCTTTTATAATCGTATAAATGTTCTACTTTATTACTTTCCTTGTTTTTCTTTGAAATATATGTGATATTTATTTTTATACTTCGTGCGGTAAATAAATGCGACATATTTAAGGGAAGTAGACGACAAATGAACCATAAAATGTTTACTTCCATCCACAGACCTCGGAATTGTAAAACCGTAGTTAATTCTATGAATAATATTTAAAGACATCAATTTAAGCTTTGTATAAATAAAGTACTATTTTCTGTTTAAGTTTCATCAAATATACAAATAAATAGCAATTCATATTCTGAAACTCAAGTTTCATTGAAAGTAATGAGTGTTCTCTAAGATTACGATTTAAAATACACAATTAATAGATACAAATTTAAATGCGTAATGATTTAGTAAGAATATGGTGAAAAAATGTTGAATCTAAATTTATTTTCTAATTTTCTTTTTAAATAAATTTCAATAATAATCATACCAAAAAATGTTTTTAAGGTCTAAAAATAATAAATCTATTTTGGAATTCCACTGACACGTGTAAGCCAGTAAACTTGAAATATATAAAAAAAAAATATAAAGAATGTTGACTTTCTAAAAAGAAAATAACAAGATATTTTGACACACAATAATTAAGGAATAATAAAATTGTTGTACTTGGGATTTCCAAGTATATCTAATAATTATTTTATTTGTAGAAGTAAAAAAATAAAATAAAAACAAAGACGCAATAAACATAAAATCAAAACTTATCACATTGCACAATATTTATTTTACTTTTTTATTCAAACAACAGAGAATAAAATAGTAGATCAAATCATTATAAAAAATTTGTTAGACTATGAAAATAATTACGCGACAGAAACGATATATAATGGGTAACAATAAAAGTGTATATAAAAAAAAAACTTTAATTCTAAAGAGCCATCGTCATTTGCCTTCCAAATAAGCCATTCTAAAAAGAAATCGAAGGAGGAGTCCACAAAGTTAAAAACAGGGTTCAGGCAAAAACAAATTGGGGTCAGCGATCCATCAGCGCGGATTATTCCTTCCACATCCGCACTCTTGATTTCTTAATCCTTAAAGCCATGGCTTTTTCTGACGTCTTGGTTAAGGTCATAGGATTAGGTGATCTCACTTTTCCTTCCATTTGTTTAATTATTTTATTATTATTACTTTTCACTATAATAAATTATAATAATAAAGTAATCATATACTGAGAAATAACTATAAGAGTGAAAACCAGTCGTTATAAATTTTTATTATTATTATTATTTTCCGATAAATTAATAGGAAGGGAATAGTAAAATTTGTTTCTTAAGATGAGTCGTTCAGCCACTTGAATCGGTTGTAGCTTCAAATTTGTGTCGTCACCGTTGAATCATCAATTGCTGAATTTGTCTTTTAAAATCATTTTGTTTATTTTGTTGTTAACAGTGAGGAAACCTACATTTCAGAAGTAAATTTGAGATTTTCTACCAAACCATAGTGGAGCGATGTAAAGAATTTTAGCTCCCATACTTCTACATAATATGGAAACAGGCCTTTGTCTACCTACTACTACCTACCTTGAGCTATTACAGTCTAATTTAGTTACTTTTTCGTTACACTGAAGAAAATGTACATTAAAAGAATCTTGAAATTCACTCTGAAGTAAATTAGCGTTTCATGTTCCTACTATTTAATTACATAAGACTTTGAACATCGACAATCTGCGATTACCGCAGGATCATCTTCCACAGTTCTAGTGACGCGGCGAAATGGCAAGTTAGGGTAAACTTGCGAACTTATACAATAAAATTGATGGGATGGAGTTCGCCAAACAGCGTTATTGTCTCAAGGAACTTTGGATATCTGGTCCAAGTCAGAGGAGACTAATTTACCGAATGCCAATCACATAATCACATTATAATAAACTAAAACATAAGTAGTTGTTTCTAGTAAAATTATGCATGAACTAAAAGTTTTTGAATTGGTACTAAAGTACAGAATTTTTTTCATAATTTGTTCTCTTTTCAAAAATAACGTCGTTCAATGTCAGTTCCTTGGACCAAATAATTAGTAGAGAAGTGAGCTGATCTAAGTTTTGTATTTTAATCGTTTTATTCAGGCTTATTTCAAATTCTACGTGTCGCAATAAAAGGGTTCATTATTTAATGTTTGATTGTGTTTGTTTCATTAGCTGTGCCTGTTCTCTCTAACTTGAATACTTTTTGAATTCTGGTCTATTAAAAGTTTCGAGTTTTGCTCCTCCCGTTTTTTTGTTAGTAATTTAATGACAAATTTATTTTTTCATTTCACAAAATAGTGATTAGAAATGTTTCTGAATACAAAAGTAGCTTCAAACTATAAACACAAAAAAATTGTTTTATAGATTAGGTAAAGAATTATATCATCCGTATAAATTATGATAAAATTAATTAAAAATTATATATAATAAGAAAAGTAGAGTTCTTTCTTTGGATGTCGTAATTTGTATCTTAGAAGAAAATTCTAAAATAAGCTGTGTAGACAGGTTAGACTTACTATGAGAAGATGGTTATTATATTATTATTAGATTAGACAGTATCTAACGCAAAGAGAATTTTGTTGTATGTGTATTTTGTCTTGTGTTGCGTCAAAGATGTCAATCTCAAAACACGACACGAATGAAAACATGGCGGAAACTAGTATTTTTATAAAGTTAACAAAATTTGACGATGAGTAATAAAATAGTAATATAGAAGCGTAACAGCGAAGCGATGCTCTCGACACGTTAAACACACGGAACGGTATTCGTGTTAACAGAGTTAACAGAGTTAACAACGTTGAGTGGTGATTAACGACAACCCGGTCAAGCGCGGCCGAGGGCACAAACATGTAAAGCTATGGAAGTGACAGATATTTTGAAGGTAATTTTGGTAACTCTCGCTATAGCAAGAGTGTCAATTCTAAGGTTCTTTCGTGACCCTACCGTACTAAATTTAATATGATATACAACATTTAAGAAAAAACAAAAACAAAAGCAGATCATTCAGACTCTGTAATGGCTTGACTGTTTATTGCTGAGAGAGGGCGTAAATTGTCTATTGTTTTATAACATTTTAATCTTCATATTTTGATTACGGTACCGCTGATTTGTACTGGTAACTACTGTATCCAATCCATCCAATATTAAACAATCATTTTTTTTGCATATTTATTGTTTTCTTTTGACGTAAACTTACATTCAAAACACTGAAGACAAAAAATATTTTAGTCTTTGGAAAGATTTTATAACGTAATAAACTCTGTCAAGCGACTGATATTCATAGACCTATAAAATGTCTAAGAGTTTGATTTTACGTCACAAGTTCTGCGATTTTCTGGTCTTAAAATTGATTTGAAAACAATTTTGATTGTAATTTGTAACGTTTGATAGAAAAAAATAATAATAAAAAGAAATAAATATGTATACGTAATTTAAAAGAAAATTTCTAAAAAATACGATTAGAAATTTAAGATTTTTAAAGATTTATTATATTTTACATATATTACTTATATTTTTGAAGTTCTTAAGTATATAGGTTATTGAAAGTCATCTATCAGTCTACGATAACATAAGAATCATACATAAGTCACGAAACATAGAAACATCATCTTCCCTCTTAACACCGACTGGCCTGTTGGCGCAGTTGGTAGTGACCCTGCTTTCTGCTCACTGGTTGTGGCTTCGATTCCGTGTGTGTATGTTAAGCATATTTATTTATTTAAATACCATGAGTTGGGAAAATGGTAACAAAGTTAAGAGGA
This sequence comes from Euphydryas editha, assembly GCA_036937285.1. NCBI lineage: Eukaryota > Metazoa > Arthropoda > Insecta > Lepidoptera > Nymphalidae > Euphydryas > Euphydryas editha. Next base: position 891,002 of record JAUPFZ010000013.1, on the reverse strand, counting down.
TGAAACGAAATAATTTTTTAAATCAAATCAAAATAATTGAAGAAATTTAACAAATTGATTTAATGTATATTGTTTATAAGAATGACTTACTTATCTCAGTGTAATATGTTTATACGCAAATTAATTTAATAAGAAGAATTTGTATTCTTATAATCAATTAAAATCTTTGACTGAAGCTTTAGCGCTTAATTGTTTTAGTTTTCCAATATTTCTAAAAGTTCGATTAAAGTTTTATTATCAAACAAAAATAGCAAACGTCTGCAAAATTATTTGCCAAATAATTTTGCAGACTATAGTACCTATAAACATTTATTAAATTCCGATAAATATTTCAATAAGACCTTAGAAATTAGTAAAACATAATACGAGTACGAAATACAGGAATAATCTTTTAATTTTGTCAAGTACAAGTCCTTCCAGTAGATTTTCTAGATCGTTGCAGAGCATGAGAACCATCGTAAAGCTATGGTTTACAAGCTCGCTGTAAACTGGCCTATGATTTACGAGCGCCGAGTTCAATATAAAAAATATTTAGTGACAATTACTTTGACGCGACTATCGTGATGCGAGGGCGTTAGAATACTGACAGTTTAGTTAACTTCTTGTACTTTTTTAAAACTATTTTAACTGGTATATGCTTATAATATATAGACGATATAAAGATTTAGGAATATTTACTTTCGAGTAGTCATATATGAACTAAGCTGAACTAAATCAGCCTGTAAACGTCCCACTTCTGGGCATAGGCCTCTTCTCCATATAAAAGGGTAGGAGGATAATCCGCCACGCTTCTCCACTGCGGGTTGGCAGAAAATTTTCCCTATCATTAGTAACGATTGCTATCAGGTGTTTATGACAACAACCGGTACCAACGGCTTTACGTGCTCTCCGAGGCGCGCTGGGGAGACCCATAAGGACATACACCCTGACCGGAAACAAATAATTGTACAAATACAAATATCGGCTCCGAGAGGAATCGAACCCGACGACCGTTCTGTTGTGCGAGTAGTCAACGCCGGCGGTCGCGGGTTCGATCCCGCTCGGGGCTGAATTATATATATTATGTAGGTATGATTTCTTTTAACATACTCGAATAATAAAAGACACGTATAATTTAAGTCCTTTTATAGACAACAACAAAAATGAAGATACCAATACGAATTTCACGCACGAAATAAGAAATAATCCTATTTATATGATTTAAATTAAATAAAACAGTCAATAGTATTGTTTCGAGCAAAATATCACAAAGATATTCCAATCACAGCCAGCTAAATGAAATAAATAATACAAACGCGAAAACTTCTAATATAATCGTTTCGAGAAGTGGATAATGTGGAAAAAATATCGGAACAAACAAAGCGTGATCGTCTTCGTTTTTCGTTCTGTGTTTACTTTTATCTCAACTTGAACCAACTTATTCTGGAACTTCACTAATTTAATTTTTTCGCTTTACCCTCGAGCATACACATTATTTTATATCGCACTTTAAAAATATCTCTTTATCGTCATTTTTTACAATGTCCATTGCCGCGTTAGAATGATGTACCGATATGTAATTGTAAAGTGGACAGCAATGTATGATGTACAATTAATTTTCGTTGTATATTTTACCTTCAGCCATATATCGTGATGAAAGCCCAATGTTAGAGGATTTGGCCTAAAACTATTTTGTATTCGTTGTACAGAACTCACTATTTATCCGTTAGACATTCAGAGCACGTAATAAATCCGAGTTATTTAATCTACTGCGAGATATCTATGGTGCAGCATACTATCTTTATCGTTGCTTATGACCTTTTTATTGTACAATATAGTTTTTCTACCAGATCTTTGGTCACATTTCTTATTTATCTAAATTACTTACGTGAACGTACATTTGCAGTTCAATTACTCGAAAAAAAAAAAAAAAAAAAAAAAAAATTATCACGTAAAAATTTATTAAAATCGGCTGGAAGAATTTACACAATATTTTTTACTGTTTGTTGTAAACTGTTGACAACAAGCTCTTGTCAGAATGTAAGAGATCACAATACGTCTGTTTTCCATGACTATCGACAATATTGGCGTCGAACGTGCTCTGTCAAGCGTAGGCCCCATATTGTTCCATCCCTTGTGCTTTGCTTACTAACCGTTCAAACTGAAACGGCAATACAAGTCAATGTGGTTTTGTGTTCTGATCTCATACATGTGAGAGCACTTTCTGTTAGCGTAAACATATATCGTGGAGAAGCCTTTACAAATGTCGAAAATAATTGATTTCATTTTGATCCATTTACTTTAATCTTTTTAAAAATAAATCTTTTGAATTTCAAATGACTATGAGTATACTATCCATAAGTAGTATTGCAGAAATTTTTACGAGGTCGTCAAAGTTTTAAGTTTTTTCTGAGACGTGTAGTCTTTTTTTCAAAAGAGCAGAATTTTTTTAACAAGTTGGTACTTGAAAGTTCAGTCATGTTAACACAGATTTGAACTTGCACTTCAAGTTCAAGTCAGCATTTTTTATTTTAGTGTAACAATTTTTATTTTATACTGAGCTAAAATAAAATAGAATAGATTTAAGGAATAGGGTATATTTATTTCGGTAGTGACATCTACATTTAAGACACAAATTAATTACTAAAGCATAAATTATAATTAAATTTGTAAAAACTAGAAAAAAAATGGGTTAAGATTAAAGCAAAGAATATAAAAAATAATATGGATAATTTAAATAAAAAATATGATGCTATTTAAAATGTATTTGCATTAAAAATGGTTGAGGCTTTAAACAGTCAGCATACTAGAATATTATACTAACATTTACATGGGTTGGCTATTTAATGACAAGTTGAATTTCATTTTAGTTTTACAGCTTAATTTTTTAGCATAAATAACGACCGTTCTGGTGTAGTGGTGGGAGTAGTCGCCTCAACGCCGGCGGTCGAGGGTTTTATTCCCGGTCGGGGCAGATATTTGTGTTTGTGCAAATATTTGTTTTCGGTCTTTCTGTCATGATAGGGATATTATCCGCCAACCCGCAATTAATCAGCGTGGTGGATTAAGCTCCAACCCTTTTTCTATATGGTGAAGAGGTCTTCGCTACGCAGTGGGTTGTTTAAAGGTTGTTCAGTACGGTACAGGATACAACATATTGTATAATCGAAGGTGGATAAATTTCGAGATTCTTAATACGCCTATTACATGGCTTATCAATTAATGTACATTTTATACCCATGTACAGTACGTAACTTGCAATAGCCTAACAAATAGCAATAATTGTGCAATTTGATAGCTACAGAGAAGCAAATGTAAGGTATAGTCTGTACGCTAAAGTATTAATTATTACCACAAAATTAAAAACTTACACTAAAAATCTATATAAGTTTAACAGTTTCCTTGTACGAAAGCTCTTAATGGTTTTTTTTTAATTTCTTTAGAATCGTTGTGATTTGAAATTCGATGTAACGAAAATAACGTAACGATAAAGAAACAAACAAATAAATGTAGTGGAGAGAATGAGATAGTAAATATAGATTTGATATTCTCGATGGTGTCGCGTATCCTAGCAATGCGCAACTAAGCAATAGAATTTTTAACTATTAATTAATAACTTTTAAATTGAGTCACACGAGTTTTTTTTTTTAATTCACTGGAGTTTGGCTTCAATGCAATCAAATTAATTATTAATCACTCGATACTTACTATTAAAATATATATAATATTTTATTCATTATAAATAATATTTACATCAAAAATAGCATCAGAAATAATTTAGTGGCAGCAGTTATTACTTATAATTAATTTACTGAACCTCATTTTGTAAGCAATAACTGCATAAATTGCTATCGCTCGATTATTGCTAATTAATATATCATGATGCTTTGATATTAAAGGTTTTTTAGATAGTTTATCTTATATCTTTAAACGAGCAATTCTTGTATATTATATTCTTTATATTCATTTCTTGTATTTCATTTCTTGCATTTCTTGTATATTCTTGTATATGATTATATATATATATATATATATATATATATATATATATATATATATATATATAATCTGAATCTCGGAAACGGCTCCAACGATTTTCATGAAATTTTGTATATAGAAGGTTTCGGGGGCGATAAATCGATCTAGCTAGGATTTATTTTTAGAAAATGTCGTTTTATCCCTTTTTTACGCAATTAAAAAATATCATTAGAATACGAAGGTAAATTTCGCTGTCATTGATAAGCTTGTGATAGCTTGGATGGGAATCGGGCGTATTCGAAATCAGAAAACTCGGGTTCGAATCCAGGTTCGTACAGACCAGTTTTTTTTCCTTCTTTTTTTTTCAAGTTTCTTCTTTTGTCAGAAAAACTATTATTGAGAGATCTTTTTATTTTTTATTTAAATAACCAGTTGCTATTATTTTATTATTATGTCGGTAAGATCGAAAATATTATTTATGTTTCATCAGTATGTAACGCATCTAAATATAGTTTAACCGAGCAAAGCTCGGTCATCCAGGTACTACATTAATAAAGGTTGTAGACTATAAAACGTCATTCTGATATTATCAGTTTATAGAATTAAAAATAAATCCGTGTAGAGCCAGAAGGAATGGCTAGTATATAAAAGAGAAAACAAGATTAATTCGGAGTCTAAAATAAGATTTGTCTTAAAACGAATTCGATTTCAAGATTCTTATCTAGTAAATGTTAAAATAATATTACGAGGGATGGATTTAGCAAGCATTTCTATAAATTTAAACTCATATTACTGCTTAATTTGCGGAGGAAATAGAAAAAAAAAATCGCTTTACCCACTGTACTACTTAAAATTGCGTTAATTTTATTAAACACAATAACGAAAACTATTTACTTTGAGATTAATGTCCTTTTAGAATAAGAAAAACAAAAGACCCGTTATAACAAATAAAATATTTAATGCGTATTTTGCAACAGAAATAATTATATAATTTACAAAAGTCGATAGCGTTATATACATGATAGCGTTATTTCTGGTGAGCAATCGGTGAGTATCATTAATTTCTTAATTTTCGACTGGCCCGTGGCGTAGTTGGCAGTGGCCCTGTTTTCTGCTCTAGGATTGTGGGTTCGATTCCCGCCCCGAGTCTGGGTGTAATATGTATTTATTTATATATGTATTATTTATATGTATATTTATTTTAAAAAAATGCATAACGGTCAACTGTTACCTAAAATACAGGCATTAAGTTGCCTACCTTAGGAACAGATGGCCGTGTGTGTATGTTAAACATATTTATTTATTTATTAATTATTATTTATTAATTATTACTACTGCGTGCTAGTGTTCTAGCAATAAGCGAACGACTAGCAATTGAAGACGTCTGATCTGAACTGAATTAGCATATAAACGTCTAACAGCACGACACATGCCACTTCTCCATGTAGGAGAAAGCTTGAAGCTTAATCCACTATACTGCTCCACTGTGGGTTGGCGGATAATTTCCCTACAATTAATAACGATCGTTATCGTGTGTGTGATAACAACCGGTACCGACGGTTTTACGTGCTCTCCAAATCATGGTGTACAATAATAACCTTGACTCGAGAAGCGAGCCCACGATTAATTTCACCAATATACCAAAACGTTTTTTTTTTTTTTTTTTTTTTTTTTTTTTTAAGTAATTTATGCCCACGGGCTCATTTTGCCCATGCCTTTCTTATTCCAATTTGTTTTGTTTACTTGGTATAATAGTAGCTGCTTACAATCTTACATTAGTGGTAACTTAATTAAAACTTAGTATCTCTAATGTTGGACGTGAGTCCACCGAACCGAACCTAAAATGTATTCTTAAATCTAGGTACATGCATAATTTTTTTTTTTCTTTTTTTTTTTTTCTTTTTTTTTTTTTTTTATATTTTTAATATTATAAGACTTAATAATTAAATAATAGAAATATATTATGTGTGTATCTATGCCTATTATATATACATGTCTCCGTCGTTATTGTTACAATTTTTTTTTTTTTTTTTTTTTTTTTTTTTTTCTATTATGCACAACATGCTATTACTACTACTTAATTTATTTTCGTACTAACAATCTTACAGCTATTTGTTATAAATATATTCCTAAAACAACTATGTCCTCACACCGATACTTTTAGTTAACATATCGAGCACACTCTCAATCACGGCGGTATCTCTGTGATGAATCGCCATCTTGAGACTGTGCTCGAGGATTTCCTTTTCCGTGGTCTGCGTCGCCCTCGCCACAAAGCGACCGATTGCGTCATCACAGTCGTCGGTATAATAGACACAGGTGTTGGTGTGTCTAGTCACCGCGACTACAGCGTGCGAAACGCTGTCGTGGATTCGAAGCCTCTCTGCCTTAGTCTGGAGGACGATGACGTCCTCGTAGGTCTGGCCCTGCGCCTCGTGGATGGTTAAGACGCGCGATCCCTCGCCGGACCCATATCCCTGGTCAGTTAGCAATTTCTTCTCATCTTGCGTAAAGACCAGGTATAGGGTCCGATCCCGTCCTACGGGGATACGTGCGCCTGTGAGGCTCTCCACTCGCAACGATCGGATCTTGGCGCTGGAGCTGTACATGGTCTCGTAGACCTCGCTGATGGCAAAGGCGACATCTTTGGGGTTGCGATGCGTGCATGACAACTCGCACGAGATGGTTGTTAGCAGAGTAGGTCTACAGTACCGCATTTCGAACAGGTTATCCCTGTCGATGTACGGCAGCTGATTTATATCTCCGATAAGGATCACTTTCTCTGCACCGGATAGTCGGGCGGCCATTACTATGGCTCCGAAATGGTTCATGAGGGCCTCGTCCACCGTTAGGCGAGTGATTGTCGAGCCCTCACGGAAACCATTTACCAAAACGGAGGCCATAGTGCGCACCTTTTGCTTGGCTTTGTTGCCATAGCGGTGCGCCAGTTTTTCTTTTAAGTCTTTGGCCGCCTCGACTGTGGTCGTGATCACGACCTCCGTGTCCTCATCGAAGTCCCCGACTATGCGAGTTGTCTTGCCGCATCCCGGTACCCCATTTATCCACTCCAGCGATGGTAGTCCCCAGGTCACGGACAGTAAGCCGGCTTCCCGGTCGTTCGATATGGTTTTCGCCATCTGAAGTATCCGGTCCCCCAGCATTATTTTCGTGCATCTGGCCACTACCACCACCGGGTCCCCTTCTGGTGTTGCGAAGGTCTGCGGCTCCTCATCTTTTCCCTCAGACTCAACCGCGCTCACGAAGCCTGCTGTGGTGTTATATGCAGCCATATATTTACCCGACATCTTGCCCTTGAGTACTTGACGGGTTTCGCTGTTATATATGGCTGCTTCGGCTTCCTCGAGTTGCGCCTCCAGTAACCTTTGGTGGTCGTACCGGTAGGTCTGCATGATCTTATTGCAGATGGCCAGGCTTACCTCGCGGTTTGCCTTTGTTATGGCCAGGAACTCGATAAGGGCGTTTTCCGCGTGTTGGAGCGGTGTGGACGCAGGTCGAAGTCTCGGTGGTGATACCTGTCCCATGTCGGCTCTAGTTCGAGCGGCCGGTGACGCCTTCGGGTGCCTCGGACTGTCGTCTTTGGTGAACCTGTTCAGCGCCTCCGCTTGCCGCTCTCCCTGTTCCGCCCTTTTGGGGGAGGCATGATGTGGGAGCATGCCTTGTTTGGGGGAGATGGTAGCATGGATAAATGTCGCTACTGACATCGAGCTTGGCCTAGATTCGGGTGCGGCCCTTTTATTGAGTTGTTCTGCCTTCTGGACCTCGACCCTGAGCTGTAAGCGCTCCGAACCGCTAAGTGTGGGTTCATCGACAGTCCGCGATGCAGGGGGTGAAGGTGTTATGGATTTCGGTCTTAAATAACCCAGATCCTCCCCCCTGTCCTCGTAGACAATGACCTCACTGTTCTTGGAGGCCATAAGGCAACCGTACCTATCCGATACGTTGCCTCTGTCATAGCCGACTCTCATTGAATCCACACTGATTCTTCCAGGGATTCCCCCGGGGATCTCGCTCAACCGCTTCAACCACACACTAGACTGCGCAAAGGCTGATATCTCTCCCCATTCGAACAGCACGATGAGTTTGCTTATTAAACGTATTATACGGTAGGTCGAGTCGCCCTCCTGTTCTTGCGCTAGCGCTTCGATCTTTGTGCGCTTACCAAAACGTTTGTCAACTACAGAGTTAAACAACAACAAAAAAATCTAAATATTTTTTACTTCGCGACTCAAATCATTAAAATCGCAAATCAGAACTATTAAAAAAATTGAATATGATAGAAATACATAAAACTTTTTCAGAATAAATTAAAACTAAATTTAATTGAAAGTCTATATCGTATTTTATCGCGTTTATTTGTTAAAAACTTTACAGTTTAACGATTTTATTAATTAATTAAATTATTTCCCGACGTTTCGGACCCTTTACAGCGTCCATGATCTCGGGGGACTGAGGTGGTGGGTGTCCGAATAATGAATCAATTGTTATATACCCCGCTTTTTATACAATTATAAATTATTACTTTTAACCGTTCCTATTCATGCAGAATGAGCTTATTGTGTCTGGAAGTCGTGCTGTGTTCTTATTTTCCTTGGGTTCAATTAATTTTAGTACTGGCTCCCAAGCTGGTGGTACGTTCCAACCATCCTCTCTATTGAAATTAGGATGTTTTTTGATTTCAATAGCCTCGCGAATCATCCTTGGTAGGAATCGGTGTTCTTTAGCGAGAATTTGTGGCTTATCAAATCTGATATAGTGGTTGGTACCTTGTTGAGTATGTTGATACACAGCAGACTTTGTCGACCGTTGGTGTTTCATGTCAGCTATGTGTTCTTTGACGCGTGTCTCTATACTCCGCTTAGTTTGCCCTATATAAGAGAGACCACATTCACAGTCTAATTTGTAGACCCCTGCATCTTGTAAAGGTATTTGACACTTGACAGATGGTAATAATTGACTTATCTTCGTTGGCGGCTTGTAGTAAGTTTTTATTGAAGCTCGCTTCAAGATGTAGCCAATCTTGTCAGTGACTCCTTGACATATGGTAGTACGGCAGGCTGGCGCTCAACTGTGGCTGTCTTCTTTCTCCGGGATCTGTGACGCTGACGCGGTGCTCGGAGGTTGTTGTCTCGCAGTACCTGCTTGACGTGCTGTAGCTCTGCGTCCAGGTGTTTCTCGTCACAGATCCCGCGAGCTCTCTGAAACAGAGACAAACCAACGGCAGAGAGTTGTCTAGGATGATGGTGAGAAGCACCGTTTAAATACCTGTTTGTGTGGGTGGATTTTCTATACACAGAATGGCTTAAACTATGATCAGGATTCCTGATTATAAGTACATCTAGGAAAGCTAGTGTGTTGTTTGCCTCTAACTCCATGGTAAATTGAATATTGTTATTTATGGAGTTAAGGTGTTCTAGGAATATGCAAGTACTGTCTGTTGGTAATATGGTGAAAGTGTCATCTACATACCTCTTGTAAAATCTAGGAGAGATAGGTGCTGTCCTTAGGGCTCGATCCTCGAAGTCCTCCATGTAGATGTCAGCCACTATGGGGGATACTGGAAAGCCCATAGCCACGCCATCCACCTGTATGTAGTATTTGTGGTTCCACAACAGGTAGCCAGTTGTAAGGCAGTGCTTAAGTATTATTGCATATTCTTCTGGCATGTCGTTCTCCACTAGTCTCCTTCGTACAATTTCAATGCAGTCTTGTACCGGTAAGCATGTGAATAAAGACTGTACATCGAAACTCACCATTGTTTCATTCTGAGTGAGTTGCAGGTCTTTAATCTCACTCACAAATTGGTAGGAATCCTTCACATATGCTGTTGTGTTGCCTCTGAGTGGTGACAGTACCTTCGCTACGTGCTGAGCCAGTTTGTAAGTTGGACTGTCGATCTGGCTTACAATTGGACGTAGAGGTACATTTATTTTGTGTATTTTTGGTAGGCCATATAAGCGTGGTGATTTTGCACATGTGGGTGGTTTGACATCAATTTTTAATTTGTCGGAGTATTTCTTTATTAAGTCACAAGTTTCTTTTATTTTATTCGTTGGATCTTTATTAACGATTTTATACGTACTTTTATCCGACAGAAGTTGTTCTATTTTTGTATTGTAATCTGATGTGTCCATGACTACCGTAGCGTTCCCTTTATCTGCACGGAGTACTGTAATATCTGACCTCGCACGCAAGTTTTTGAGAGCAATTGATTCTTCCTTAGAGAGGTTTGGTTTCGGCAATTTACTTCGACGTAAGACGGAAGAAATGTCTTGACGTATAGCCTCCATATCCTCTTTGCGTAAGTTGTTTTTTGTCAAACAGTCCTCGACATTGCAGATTATTTCTTCGAAGGGAATTCTACGTGGTGTTATTGCAAAATTTAGGCCTTTTTCAAGTACTTTAACGGTTGCTGCATCCAGAGTTTGTTTTGAAATATTTACTACTGACGTTGACGTTTTAGACATATGTATTTGCGTGTCTGTGGTCGATGCCGGTACATTCACGTTCCATTTACCGGTTTTGTTATTTGAATTTTTTAATAATTTATTATATTTTAAAATTTGTCTGTTTTTACACGCAATATATTTGGATGTTTCACGCTGAATATGCAATAATACTTAAGCACTGCCTTACAACTGGCTACCTGTTGTGGAACCACAAATACTACATACAGGTGGATGGCGTGGCTATGGGCTCTCCAGTATCCCCCATCACAGTCTCATTCCAACGTGCGTCAAGATTGCCGCTAAAAAGGACATACGTGGAAGCGCTAAGATCTTAAAACAGGCAAGTCAAAAATTGTTATGTCAATGCATCCGCGAAAACCGTTACAACCTCTTTAAAGTTAATACAGCTATAGAGAAGGCATCCATTGAGTTAAAAAATATACTGACGTCATTTGATTATAAAAGCTGCATAGATACATTAAATCAGCGTGAAACATCCAAATATATTGCGTGTAAAAACAGACAAATTTTAAAATATAATAAATTATTAAAAAATTCAAATAACAAAACCGGTAAATGGAACGTGAATGTACCGGCATCGACCACAGACACGCAAATACATATGTCTAAAACGTCAACGTCAGTAGTAAATATTTCAAAACAAACTCTGGATGCAGCAACCGTTAAAGTACTTGAAAAAGGCCTAAATTTTGCAATAACACCACGTAGAATTCCCTTCGAAGAAATAATCTGCAATGTCGAGGACTGTTTGACAAAAAAAAACTTACGCAAAGAGGATATGGAGGCTATACGTCAAGACATTTCTTCCGTCTTACGTCGAAGTAAATTGCCGAAACCAAACCTCTCTAAGGAAGAATCAATTGCTCTCAAAAACTTGCGTGCGAGGTCAGATATTACAGTACTCCGTGCAGATAAAGGGAACGCTACGGTAGTCATGGACACATCAGATTACAATACAAAAATAGAACAACTTCTGTCGGATAAAAGTACGTATAAAATCGTTAATAAAGATCCAACGAATAAAATAAAAGAAACTTGTGACTTAATAAAGAAATACTCCGACAAATTAAAAATTGATGTCAAACCACCCACATGTGCAAAATCACCACGCTTATATGGCCTACCAAAAATACACAAAATAAATGTACCTCTACGTCCAATTGTAAGCCAGATCGACAGTCCAACTTACAAACTGGCTCAGCACGTAGCGAAGGTACTGTCACCACTCAGAGGCAACACAACAGCATATGTGAAGGATTCCTACCAATTTGTGAGTGAGATTAAAGACCTGCAACTCACTCAGAATGAAACAATGGTGAGTTTCGATGTACAGTCTTTATTCACATGCTTACCGGTACAAGACTGCATTGAAATTGTACGAAGGAGACTAGTGGGGAAGGACATGCCAGAAGAATATGCAATAATACTTAAGCACTGCCTTACAACTGGCTACCTGTTGTGGAACCACAAATACTACATACAGGTGGATGGCGTGGCTATGGGCTCTCCAGTATCCCCCATAGTGGCTGACATTTACATGGAGGACTTCGAGGATCGAGCCCTAAGGACAGCACCTATCTCTCCTAGATTTTACAAGAGGTATGTAGATGACACTTTCACCTTATTACCAACAGACAGTACTTGCATATTCCTAGAACACCTTAACTCCATAAATAACAATATTCAATTTACCATGGAGTTAGAGGCAAACAACACACTAGCTTTCCTAGATGTACTTATAATCAGGAATCCTGATCATAGTTTAAGCCATTCTGTGTATAGAAAATCCACCCACACAAACAGGTATTTAAACGGTGCTTCTCACCATCATCCTAGACAACTCTCTGCCGTTGGTTTGTCTCTGTTTCAGAGAGCTCGCGGGATCTGTGACGAGAAACACCTGGACGCAGAGCTACAGCACGTCAAGCAGGTACTGCGAGACAACAACCTCCGAGCACCGCGTCAGCGTCACAGATCCCGGAGAAAGAAGACAGCCACAGTTGAGCGCCAGCCTGCCGTACTACCATATGTCAAGGAGTCACTGACAAGATTGGCTACATCTTGAAGCGAGCTTCAATAAAAACTTACTACAAGCCGCCAACGAAGATAAGTCAATTATTACCATCTGTCAAGTGTCAAATACCTTTACAAGATGCAGGGGTCTACAAATTAGACTGTGAATGTGGTCTCTCTTATATAGGGCAAACTAAGCGGAGTATAGAGACACGCGTCAAAGAACACATAGCTGACATGAAACACCAACGGTCGACAAAGTCTGCTGTGTATCAACATACTCAACAAGGTACCAACCACTATATCAGATTTGATAAGCCACAAATTCTCGCTAAAGAACACCGATTCCTACCAAGGATGATTCGCGAGGCTATTGAAATCAAAAAACATCCTAATTTCAATAGAGAGGATGGTTGGAACGTACCACCAGCTTGGGAGCCAGTACTAAAATTAATTGAACCCAAGGAAAATAAGAACACAGCACGACTTCCAGACACAATAAGCTCATTCTGCATGAATAGGAACGGTTAAAAGTAATAATTTATAATTGTATAAAAAGCGGGGTATATAACAATTGATTCATTATTCGGACACCCACCACCTCAGTCCCCCGAGATCATGGACGCTGTAAAGGGTCCGAAACGTCGGGAAATAATTTAATTAATTAATAAAATCGTTAAACTGTAAAGTTTTTAACAAATAAACGCGATAAAATCCGATATAGACTTTCAATTAAATGAGTAATATTCGCGTAAATATAAGAGAACAGTATAAAACTAAATTTACCAGATAAGTTTACATTTTCGGTCTCCAGACTATATCTAAACTAAGTTTTTTATCTCAAAATTCAGTATCTTGAAAAAGGCAACAAAGTCAAAATAAGTTATATGAAGGCGCGGGTCGGGCTTGTTATAAAATGTGTATAGAATTGTAAAAACATTTTTGTTCGGACTTTTCTTTTCTTTTCTTTTTTTTTGTCTTTTAAAATTTCTTAAAATCAATGAGAAGTTTAATCAATCTTAGAATGTTTTCTGCTAAGAAGATGCGGTGAGATAGATAACAGTTACCAAGATATCCTAAAGCTATTTAAAAACTTATCTAGGCATTTGTACAAACAATAAAACGACAAACACGATTTTTGTAAAAAATAAGTCTAAAGATATAAAATGCCTACACTATAACCAGTAAATATTCCTTTGTTCACAATAAGCTTTTATTTAGGTCACGAAAAAAAAGAACTGATACAAATATATTTATCGATATCAAAGTCAAAAAATTGCTTCACAAGATTTCGCCGGGAACGTTTATTGACGTTTTTATTTACCAAATCAGAGGTTGATTTAAAACGGCGACAACAATGGCCCATTGTTGATTTGTCGTGCAAAGAAATACTATCGTACATTATTCATGAAATATATTTTTATTACCCGACTGCGACAGAAGGAGGGTTGTGTTTTTCGAGTGTATGTATGTATGTATGTCCATTTCTTTGGCACGCCCTACAGCCCAAACGGCTGGACGGTTTTTGACATATGATGTGTCGTTGGATTTGTCTAAATAGTGATGTTTGGATTTGTCTAGTAGTGACATAGGCTACATAAATTTTCAAAATGGCGCCTGCAAATGGCGTAATGAGGGGGGGGGGGGGGGGGGAGTTGAATTTTTTTTTCTTACTGTATTAATATGGGTATCAAATGAAAGCTAGTAAATTGTTTTATTCTTTTTAGTTTATAATAAGAGTATTTTACACAGTCGGGTTTTTTGATTTTTCTTATTAAGCATACTTGTACTTTTGATGCATTTACCGCAAGCGTCTAATTTTTTATTATCTTATATGTCTGTTTTTTTAGCGGAGTATAGACATGTGCAAAGATAGTAGACGCACATTCAAATCCTCGCCAGCTCAGTTAAGTTTTCGAGTCCTAGATTGATACTTTAGAATTATATAATTTTAATATGTTTTATAAAAAATGTAATCACCAAACATTCTCATCTTGAAAGAGTACATATTTGGAACGATGGAACAATTCAATATGGACGTGTGGTGACCGGCAGAGCAGAAAAGTCCGGACCTCGTTCTTGCCGAGGTGTCGTAAAAGACGACTAAAGTCATAGTGGTGCCGAAAAAGTGTACACTAACTAAGAAGGTGATGGGCAGCAGTGTTACTATATCCTGCCATATCACACTGCACTGCCAACCTGCCTGACAAGCGTGTCGAGTATTAAAAATAAAAAAAAATATTAGCAATCATTAACGTCAATAGACTAAAACAACTAAAAAAAAAAACCTCACAATTTCATTTTAAATTTTTAACTTTATTATATCAAAATATTATCAACTGATACGAACTAAAAAGTCATTTGATAAAAACAATTGAAAAAGAAACCAATGTCTGTATATAAATTTTAAAGTTATCTTTATCTTGTAACTAATATGATTCATAATAAGATGACAAAAGAAAAATCGCTACTTGCAATGCATCATATTTTCTAATAATTAATAGGTAATAGATGAAATAATAAAAACCGAGAAATAAAATGCATTACCAATATTATATATACTAGTAATCTATTATTAGTAAAAGCTTCTATGAAAACAGTTCACGTGTAGGTTGCGTGCTGCCGCTGTCTCTCTGTGTCTACTCGGACGCATCGGCCGATGGAGTGTAAGAGAGATATTTGTGTCACAAGCCGAACGCTTAGGACGATCGTAATTCTCTATCGCTTGTTCCGCGCTCTCGCTCGCAGAATGTGACAATGAGTCATGCTTTTTCGTGCGTGCAGCCGGCTTTCATCGATTTACTAGACGTTATCATTAAAAAAAAATCTCAATTACTTTTATGAATTTTTGTGCACAATCTATACATTCAATTCTAAAAAGTACTCATTCTTCTTAATTATGGATCACGATAATTAAAAAGAAAAAAAAAAATGTTAAATTCGATGCGTTTATTTTAGGAGTCAACATCCGATATACTAAAAATATTTTTTCTTTAGAGAGTTTTCCAGTGAAGAGAAGAAGTTATGATCTAAAGCTAAGAATAACAGCAGTAAAGCTGTGACCGTAATTCGTATACGTCAAGTAATCTGACAACTTAAAAAAAATCAAGTACAATAAAAAGAGAGGACTACTAAAATATAAGGAATTCTTGAAAATTTCATGCCACAAAACCATCACTCTCTCAGTCAGTCGTTCCAGTTTCATTAAGTAGATTATTTCGACTGTAAGAAAAAAAAAAAAAAGATTTAATGGTACTTTACATTCCGTCCCTTTTCATCACGGTCGATTTTTTAAGCGTAAAAGAGATAGAATTCAAAAGCGTATTTCAGATACCTGATATAGGTTATCATAGACTAATGAAATTTCGATCGAATCAGGTAAAAACTTTGACCGAAACCACGCTACTTAGGTGAGGGAGAAATTTGATTAGCCTGTCGGCTGACGAGGGCAGTGCTATGTCATAATCTTATAGTTTTTTCATTTGTCTTATGTTGTAAGCGGTAGCGATGAAAATAAAAATGTTAATTTCATTTTATACATCTTTTATCTCTCAAATCTAGAATATGTTATTAAAAATCAGCTATTGAATTTATGTAACCTTCGATTGTACATATAAAAAGGTTTATGAAAATTAGTTCAAGGAATACAAACGCAAAAATGCTTATACAGGACAGAAATAGTTTAAACCACCATAATTTCTGCTAAAATTACAAAATGAATACCTCAATAAATCAACAGGCATATGCTCAGTAACGCGGTAGTTAAGGTATGTCGGGATACTATACACTTACCTTAGAAAATTTTTCATTTCTTGAGACTTTTGGTACTATTATTCTTATTTTTGCGTCAAACGCTTTCTCTTTTACCTTAAAAACATTACAACGTCTCGTGCACGTATCTACACCAGTTCGAAAAACCCGAAGCGAACATTTTAGTGATGAAATTGATTTCAGAGCCTCTTTGTATCGACGTGTAACGTTTAGTTGAAATTGTTTACATTTCATGTTTTTTCTTCTTCTTTTTGTTATGTTTATTACACATCCGTTTTTATGATATGCGTATATTTTCTCATTCCGTCATTTCAAATAATAATTTGTATTTTGATCTTCAATTTCAATTACTTGGATTTATTATATTATATTCAGGATAACGTTTCGATGATGAGGGTTATTCTGGGGATGGGTTATGCTATTCGATTGCAATATTTCTGGGAAATTTTTATGGCGTATAACATTATCGTAAACTACAAGATCTTACATCATTGGATCGTTTCTTCAGTAAGCTTTAAATGAGATCTGCCCGATTATCAAAATAAAGGAAATTATTTCAACACAGCAGAAGAAAATGATAACTGTTTATACATTCATTTATTTGTTCGACGACCGTTATAGTGTAGTGGTGCAGATAGTCGCGCGTTCGATTCCCGCTCGGGACTGATATTTGTAGGTGTACAAATATTTGTTTCCGGTCTGGGTGTGGAGAGCAAGTAAAGCCGTCGGTCCCGATTGTTGTCATAAGCACCTGATATAATCGTTAGTAATAATAGAGAAAATTATCTGCCAACCCGCAGTGGAGCAGCGTGGCGGATTATGCTCAAACCCTTCTCCTATATGGAGGAGAGGGCTTTGCCCAGCATTGGGTCGTTTTTCGTTTTTTCAGTCATATGCTTTAATGCTTGTATATACAAATACGTTACTAAACACATTTCTAAATAGGCACATTCTCAGTTCCATTGTGTACACATAAAAGTTTCCTACACACAATGGCAAACGTTTTACGTCTCTATTTTCAGTTATCACGTACACGGTAAAATTAATCTATAATAGGGAACAATAACAACTTACACACGATAAATTGCAATTTAACGGAAAGGATAGCTGAAGTCATTCGATTTATTTCCTCGTGTCGAACCATTATTGAACGGTGCTACGGACTCTATCTGAACAACTTTTACGACACTTTTTACAAATATATGTTTTAAAAAATAGCTTTAATAAACTTATCTGATATATGAACGTAGTGTCTTAACGGAACTGAAACAGACTATAAATATCCCACTTGCTGGGAAAAGGCCATCTCTCCATATGGGAGAAGGATTAGCGTTTGTTCCGCTACGCTGATCCACTGTGGATTGGCGGATAAGTTTTCCACCAAAAGTAAACTCGTAAATGCCTCACATTTAACACCCGCCTGTAGAATATGAATCGTGTGTCAAGGGTCCGGAAACAGACACAACACATAAATATATATTATTATATTTGTCTTGTGCAAATATTTTTCATATGCGCGGATCGAACCCGTGGCCGCTAGCACATCAGCCGTTGCTATGACCACTGCGCCATGCGTCGCCTTATATATAATTTTAACATTAAATAATTTGTCTTTCTAAATAATTATTAGAAAATTATAAGATCTTTGCTTGTTATATTAATAAAACTTTTATAATATTATGAAATTTTGTTTCATAATGTCTACGTCTATGTTTATTTTATATCCATGTTTATCCTTTGGATCATATTGACTTATATTATTGAAAATAAATAGAAATAAAATCTTAGAAAAATAAGGTTATGGAAAATCTAATTTTAAGTCTACCCAATCAATTAGATCTTACGTGAGAGATTACTAAAACAGCCAACTTGAACATAAACACGTTATTGTGTTTTCATGATTTTTACTAATTTTAGCTCTCAGACTCACTAGATAGTAAACCCTGTCAATACTGCTTCCATTTTCTAATCTAGATTATCGTTGAAAACCAAATTGAAGGTCTATGGTAATTACGCCTGACTTACGCGGCCCTCGCCTGGTACGCTCCCTGCTCGGCGTATTAGGCCAGAAAATTACAATTCCAGCAGGACTATTTCTCGCATTTCATAATAGGAATACCGTTGCCATGCTGTGACGAACAGAGAAGAATAGTCTCGGGACTATTCTTCTCTTTTACTCTTTCTTGTACTCTGTGTCTTGTACTCTTTCTTGCTGAGGTGTCGTAAAATGTGACTTAG
Source organism: Euphydryas editha (assembly GCA_036937285.1). Lineage (NCBI taxonomy): Eukaryota > Metazoa > Arthropoda > Insecta > Lepidoptera > Nymphalidae > Euphydryas > Euphydryas editha. The sequence goes on along the minus strand of JAUPFZ010000013.1, from coordinate 872,535 downwards.
GCCATAGTGGTGCGAATAATATAAACAAATACATGCCGACTAAGATGGTGATGTGTAGTAGCATCATCATATCCTGCCAAGCGTGACGAGTATTAGTAAACCTTCTCAGAGATGACGGGATGGGCTAAATTCAGCAGTGGACCAAACCAGTGGCTGATGTGGTGGTGGTAACGGTTACTAGGAACTCCGGGATACGTTAGAGATTATGTCATCCATAGATGCCTAGGTGCTCATCATAACGGAGTTGGAGTTAGAGTGCATCTTCTGGCGTGTACCATGTAAGTTAGTCAACGTAAGATAAAGAACTGTGCAATCACCACACTTCATGCTATGCCAGAGAAGCAAGAAAATTATCGATAAAATAGATTGGCCGACAACAAAAACCATGATAATGCAACTATCAAGGATCATATCATCTCCAAGCTCAAGTGTAGCTAGAATACCTAGTTGAGATACAGGAAGTTACAGAATGTCCTTCAGTCTCATCAGATAAAACCACACAGACTGCTGTTTAAGTTATCTTTATTGACGTGATCACGTCTAGTAAATCCACCAGGTACTTTACGAAAAAGCATAACTCATTGTCACGTTTCGCGATCGAGAGCACGGAACAAGCGTTAGAGAGGCACGATCGGCCTAAACGTTCGGCTCACGATTGGCCTAAGCGTTCAGCTTATGACGCATATATCTCTCTTACACTCCATCGAACCGCGTTCGAGTAGAAGAGACAGCGGCAGCACGCCACGCAATCTAGACGCGAACTGTTTTTATTAACGTTTTCTTATTACTTTATCACGTAACTAAAATTACCGTCCGTAAACCGAGTTTACAGAGAACCATTTTTATTTTTTCAATTAAAAATATCTATAGAATAAAGAATCAATTGAGCTACTAAAATATGTATATACTTGTATTATTATGCTTTACAAAAATATTATTTCATGCATATTTCCAATTGAAGCTAGTTCCAGTTTTGAATCATGTCTTTGTGATCAATAGGGTAATAATTGACTGCTGAGTGCTTGTTCGACATCACGAAGCCAACCTAATTTTTTCGTAATACAGTTGCTCGTCCAGGTCCAATTTCTGGGAACTTGTTTCTTGAAAAACTTTTTCTCCGAGGACGATGAATGATATAATAAAGTTAATTAATTACTAAACGTAGTAAATAAATGTAGTCCTAATAACAGTATTACGTAATAACCTAAGTATACCAAAACTTAGATACTGCGATATTTATAAATGTATAAGAAAATACGAAGATTTTTTTTTAATACCCAATGAGTGCTCGTCTTTTTCACTAAGTATAAATACGCTATACGCTCCGTCTGTTCCAGAAACCTTGTCGTTTCAAATTACTAATGCCTAGTGCGATTTGAATCTGTTATATCCGACAAATATAAAACTCCACAATTGTAATAGATTATATTAAAATTGTTTTTTTTTTTATAAAATCCGTGTCCAGACATTATATGTCTATCTAGATATTAAGTCTAAATCTCTGGAGTTTGTTTGTGATATGTGATAATCTCATAAATATCTATTAAAAATATTTTGCATCAGTTTTTTAAGAATAATTATAAGTTGTAAATTATCATTTTATGACCAATCAAATCGACGTAATAATCATAGATATTTATCAATATAAGACGTAAAGAATTTTAATTGTAATGAATCAATAACGTATTTTAAAGAAATAAAAATTTCCAAAACATTGTTCATAACCGCTGTCGAAAACAGAAAAGGCTGAAGTGTGATTTTAGTTAATGGTTCAATATGTAATTAATTATCTGTGATCCTGTGCATATATTAAACGAAACGTGCAATATGATTAAACGAAAACAGTACACGTGTATTGTATACGAGTATGTATAGTAAAATTTTGTCTATTGCACACTTCATAAACGAATCGTTGAGGTGGGTTCTACTCTCACTTCAAGCAAAACGAGTGATTTTTCGATCTTAAAATGTCTCTATTTATCGTATATTGCACTTGTATAATAATGACACACATATTAAGAAAAAATACTATTTTTAACTCTCATGATACTTTTAATGCCATTTCTGTTATTCAAACTAATTAAAAAACTGTTTAAAAAAGTTCTGTCTTGGACATCCGTGTGTCTGTATGTGGTCACGATAACGACCGAAAGACTTCACTAATCGAGTACTTTTTTTATTCTGACGCTTCAGTATAGTTAGGAATAGAACCCTATTTAATTTCAGGGTCTAATTCGATGTAGTTTTATTTTTTTTAGTTGCTTCATTATTTTTAAGAATATTTTTCCCAAACTTTTTTTTATTTTTCAAGTTAAAAATTATAGCGTGCGTTGACAACTATACTAATATATTATTAAAAATTCCGATAACGCAGACGGATACTGGTCCGAATTTCGCTTTATGTTTGTACAAATATATATTTCTGGTATGTGTGTTTTTTCTTTTGGGTCTTTCAATTTTCTTATTGTTATTAATATCGTCAGTAAGACTGTTGGTCTCGCTTATTAACATAAGCACATGATATCTGTTGTTGCTTTTGGAAGAGAAATTATCTGCCAATGTAGAAGGCTAATCCACCAAAGCTTCTCGTATAGGTATAGAAGAAGAACCCTGTAGCCGTTAGTCATATATTGACATTTTTAGTTCAGCTTACTTCTTTATAACTTAGCTTTCTTTTTTATTTTTACTTCATTTAATTAACATTAAATAATCACAGGTATTCACGAAAATCTCTAACTCCAGAATTGTCATAAAGATGTTGCTTACCTAAAAAGATGGATAGGAGAAAGAAAGAATGTTGATGACGTAAAGTTTTATCTCACATACAGTTCCAAATACACTTAAAGTAAATACTTAGTACCAATTTTCTGAATGAGTGTCAAAGTGTTCATAATTGATGCAGTGTTGACAACGAGATCAACAAGACAACACTCATCGAGAGACAAGGAACACAAAAGAATGATAGAAACTGTAAAATATTAAGATTTATTTACTGATATAATATTGATTTATATTAGGTATATGTGAAATGATATAGGGATATCTTTCAAAAACCCTCTCTAGCTTCTTCAACAAGTAAAAAAAAGTATATTAGAAAAATCGTAAATAAAATTCTGATTTAAAAATCACAAGAACAACAAACAAATAAAACTTATAAAAGGGATTATTTTATATAAAAACTTCCCAACTCCCTCACACAAATAGTCAGTAGTGAAGTTATAATATCCTTGTTGTAGGATAATTTATTATTTATGTTAATATTCCGCTGCGAATCATTAATCATGAGGTTTCTTAGTATTCATTGTAATGTGGTAATATTTCGAGCAAGGTTCGAGTATTCTTTTTTTTGAGAACTTTTTCTCAAAAAAATACTATTTTTTCTTGTATTACCGACTATTATTGTCTTATTGGAATTTATTACAATTTAACCGAATCCATAAAAAGGAGGATATTTTATTTGAGATTATTTTCCTGATAGAAAAATAGTTACATTGCCTTTGTAAAATACTATTAAAACGAATAGTCACGAATTATCGACTTTATGTGCACGTATGAATGGTATTCTTCAGAACAAAATTCACATTTAAAAAACTGGTATAAAGCTTGTTTTTCCAAGATTGATCGTAAAATAAAAATAAAAAAAAAACTTTAAATATCAGAAAGGTAAATCTATACAAATAATAAATCTGTTAAAACCACCGTTTTATTAATACACTATATATCATCAAGAATAAATTTCAATAGCGCGTTTTTTTTCGTATCAGCGCCATCTCTTATCGTGTTTTTCTTTGTTCACGTATCACGTAAAAAGTACAAAACCAATGTTAATAACTTTAATACATAAAAATTGGAAATAACTCACAGTATAATTTAGTTTTTGTTTCATTGTAATTAAATTTAAAAATAAATATTTAAGAAAATAGAAATAGGTACATACGCTGCCAACGCCATCTGGTCTAAGGAATCTTAAAAACTCACAAAACTTATTTTTGAGTTATTATTTTGCTAAACTTAAAAGTTTACTAAATATGTCGGATAGGAATAGAAATCGTTTTAATATTTTAGATAAACATCATTTTCAATTAATATAGGTACTATTATGTTAAATGTCACTAAATATAAAAACGATATTCTACTATTATACGATAGATGGCGCATGTAGGTGATAAAAAATATAAATTTATAATTTTTAAAATTTTAGTTAAATACCCTTGCGATGCCGGGGCGGGCCGCTAGTAATACAATATAATCAATTATTAAAACCCACTTCCACAATAAAAAAAAAGAAAGAAAATCTACTAATACCCAAGTATATAAGAACACCTTTACGATAGACCATACCCATTCATTTATTAAATAGATTACTAACTTTTATAAATAAATATTTTTATTTATAGAATCACATTTTTCTAAAGCAATATTAGTCAAAAGTAAACACGCGATACACGAAAGCTAAAGTTTATTTAGATGGTGCATTCGGAAAAATACGAACGGGAATAAATAAATTTTCTTCGAAATTTGTTCGCACAACTCATAGCTGGTGGGAAAATATTGAAATACATGTCGACGAAATATTTTTCGGAGTGCACAAGATTATCGTAACCAAAATGCAACACTTTTATAAAGAAATAGTATAATTAAATATTGTGTTTTATGAACAGGTCTCTTGTGTGTTAAAATACTGATGCTAAGGTCATAATGTAATCTTTTAAGTAACACAAGTAGATTTTATATAATTTTAAATTATTTTTAATAAAAAATAATAAAAAGAAATCTTGTTAAAATATTATTGTAACTAAAAAATAACATCTTTATAATATACGATTATAAATAGTTTTACAATTTGTTTGCTTAAAGTATTATTAATAAATAAATAAATAAATATTAACCAACAATCACACGACGTTAACGTAGCCCCGTGCTAAGTTCGTAAGAACTTGTGTTACGGGTACTAGGAACGGAAATAAATTTAAGATATAAATACGTATATATATATACATAAATACACATCCATGACCCGGTGCAGACATCTATATTCGTCATACAAATTATCTGCACCTGGCGAGATTCGAACCCGCGACCGCTGCGTAAAGTGTCCAGTTGCCTGACCACTCGACCAGCCGGCCGTATTATTATTTTAGGATGTTTAAAATATTTCGTAGTGCCGCCGCCATTTTTAAAGTAATTGAGTTGTTTAATAGCTATAAATAAATTAGAAGGTAGTTAAAGTATTAGTTTTAAATTAATTCTCAAAAAAGAATTTCAGCTCATTCATATGATGTTGATAAAAAAAATTGATTTATTGCATTAGGTATATTATCTCATTAATAATCAAATAAAATTTTCATAAATTTTGAATAAATTTATCTTGATTTCCGTCTATTCTGTCTTATTGTTAGCTTATAAATTATTAGCGATAGGCTTAATAAAATACGAGTATATTTTTTGGTCTTATCTAATATTTCTTTGTTCAATATCTTTGATTTGATTTCAGCATCATTGAACATTTCTATTACGTTGGTAATAAACAATTTATGTTCTCTGAAAAATACTTAAGTGGGCGTCCGTTAATCACGTGATACAATTTTGGCGATTTTTTTGAACTGACCCCCCCCCTCCCCCTTTGGTTAGATTTCGTGAGATTTTGCTCGACCGCCTCCGCCTCGTTATCCTAAACTCACGTAAGATTTTTAAAAGTGTGCACGACTTATATTAGGGATGTTCATGGAAAATATTATCGATTTTTATTAAGTGTACACGAAAAAAAAGGTCATCGCATCCCCCGTACTGATGTTTCCACCTCCAGCCTATACCTTTTCCTAAAAAAAAGTCATAACTGGTAGGTACATGACAACTAATTAAGATTTTTAATGACGGAAAAAAAATTACGTGATATTTGCCGAGAAAACCCTCAGCCCCGCGTGAGTTTCTGTGAGATTTCGCTGCATCAAAACCGCCTCACGTAATTTATGTATGACCCCTAAGTGTATTTTTACTTAAAAGGGTAAGATAAACAATCACATATATGTTACAAACATGTCTTAACATGACCTCAGTCCGCAAGACGGATGTGTGGTCGCGGCTGACCGCGTTGAGTTGTGTCGCGGTTTCTTATTAGACTGCTATTGCTTTTGTTTTGATATAAATTTAAAAGAGTAGTAGATACCTGTATACATAAATTAATCAAAAATAAGAATAAAAGTATCTATGTTGCAACATGTTTTAACGTGACCTGAAGCCATAAAGAAGGTACGAGATCGCGGCTAAGCTTGTTGAATTGTGTAGTTGTTTTTTATCAGAAGCCATTCATAGATTTGTATCTGTGCGTCTGTTTGCATAAAATAGTTATGGAATATAACATATTATGTGAGATTTTGAATTAAAATAAATAAAAAAAAAAATAGACAAAAAGATAATATTGCGTCTACCGGAGTCGAAAATTACGCCACCTACGGTAGAAAAAAAAAATAGACAAAAAGATAATATTGCGTCTACCCGAGTCGAAATTTACGCCACCTACGCTAGAACTGTCGGACCTCTGGGCTCAAAGTCAGTCCTTTTTTTTAAGCTGTGAAATGCATTTATGCATCCCGCCTACTGTACAGGCGAAGGGGTATGTGGAACTCGCTGACTGCGGAGCCAGAATACTCACTAAAACCCAGCGGTGCCCTCATCATCGTAGTAGGGCGCTACGGGATCGCTTTCGCATGCAACCGTGACGCCCCGACGGTTGGCCCGCCTCTGCGGGCCAACCGTCTCTCTATCCGTACTCTATTGCCGTAACTCTGTTGTAACCGTAACTCTATTGCGGTGGGTGGAGGAGTGCATATTGGCGTCTCCTCCTCCCTGGTCGTCTTCTGCGGAGCGAGTCAGCGTGTGCGGCTACTTCCCGCTCTTGCTCCGCGGCCTCTTTCAGTGCCATGACCTCCTCACAATATGAGGTCACGGCCGACCAGCAACTCTCGCTGTCAAGCATACAGCGGACCACACTTGACAGCGAGAGGTCTCCGCCTATCACTACCACTAGGGTCCTGCGCTGGGGCTCCTAAGCGGCGCATTCCTCTAGCGTGTGACGCGCCCATGCGCGTTCGGCGTGGGCCATGAAAGAGGAGAGCCTCCGTTTTCGATATGGAGACCCTCAGGCCCAGCATAGCAATGCGGTCGACCATTACCGAGGTGCCGGCTTCTGCTAGGCGGGCTGCCTCTTCAAAGCTCCTCGCCCGGGCCGTGAGTAAGGTGTCATCTGCATAGCAGATAACCCTCAGCCCGGGTGGTAGAGGTGCCCGCAACAACCAGTCGAAGCCGACGTTCCACAGAGTCGGTCCCAGGACGGAGCTTTGTGGAACGCCGCATCCGACGCAACGTCTCGAGCATCTTGGCCATCTCGTTCAGCAGCACGATTGGCCTGTACGCAGAGGGAGAGTCAGATGGTCGACCCTCCATGCGCAACAGGCACAACCGGCCCATCTTCCACGGCTTCGGGAACTGTCCGGTGTTGAGGCACTTATGGAACAGTGCCCGAAGCCGCCCTCTCAGTTGTTCCAGGGCGATGCTCAAAACTTGCCCTGGAACACCATCTGGCCCTGGTGCCGTTCTCCTGGCAAGTCAGTCCTAACCTATGTTATATTAGGTTCGACTTAGCACCCAAAAATGGCACAAATTTCTGTTCTTTCCACTTTGAGACTAAAATCGGACCTAAATGGAATAAAAATTAGCGCCTAAAGGCGCTCTGTCGGACTACTGGGCTCTAAATTGGTTCTATTTCGGACTACTGGGCTCTAAATTGGTTTTATGTCGAACTTGAGGGAGCTATGTCGGCTTTAAATTTCGACTCGGGTAATTAATGAAATTTGAACTAAACTGAATCAGCATGTAAATGTTTTACTTCTGAGTAAAGGCTTCTTCTCCATATAGGAGAAGGATTGCAGCTTAATCCATCATGCTGATCCACTCTAAGTTGCCGGCTAATTTCCATAGTATGAACAACAATCGTTATCAGATGTCTGTGATAACAACAGGGACCGACAGATTTACGTGCTCTCAGAGGCACGATCGAGAGACCTACAAGAACAAAAACACAGACCAGAAACAAATATTTGAACAAATACAAATATCTGCTTGAGCAGGAACCACTATTTGCCGGCGTTGAGGCAACTAGTCGTACCACTACACCAGAACAGTTGTCGAATGAAATGTATAAGAATAATAGATTATTATTTTGCTTCATTCCTTTCAACTTAAGAGTGCATTGCTCATTTTAATTTTTTCGACCAATTCAACCTTTTTATTATTTTAAGATATTAATATAAATATTTACAGAATACATAATTATTTAGTTTTAATCATACATAAGTTTGTACTCTTTAAACATTTTTTTTTTGAGCCGAATTTAATTTATTAACATTTTCCTTTTTTATTGCATACGATTTTGTTGCATTAGTGACTCATATATGAAGCCCATGATTTAGCAGTACACTTTAAGCAGTTGACGACCATCAAACTTCCATTTCGTTTATAATTAACACTTTAACTCCATTTACGTTAAATTAAACTCAACAAAAGCAGATTTTTTTCATCCAATTGTCAGTTAGCGTTGTGAAGAGATAGCATCTGTTACATAACAGTACTTTAGAAGCGATATCGTCTCGAGATCCATTTGCAACAAACGTTAAATTGAATGCGTGTCTTATTCACCGTGTTACCTGTCTCAGATAATCAACGTTGAATTCCTTATCGGTTTCACGATTCAAATAAAATACTTTGTGTAAAAATATTCCGTTCTTTTTTTGAGCATGTGTGTGTGCTTATTTTTATATAGGTACAAATTATTACTTAAAGTAATGTAATTATAAAAACGAAAAGATAAATATGTTTCTGTTCGAGCAGATCTTTCAAAGATTTAATGAACGGTCACTTTATACAGACTTATAGTTAACAAGAAGCTATAAGAAACAACAGAGTTTCTCTTTAAGAAATTATTTGCAAATATAGAAAGACACGGACAAAACAGACCAAATGCGATTTTTATTAATAATTACTAGGCTCAAAAGCTATTTTTGAATAATACACTAACAGTAACGAAGCCACTCACGTCTCGTAATTAGCCCTGCGATTAGCCAACTGAGCCCCGGGGGGCATGTCGGGCATTGTCTCATGAGCCCCTATGACATTCAGTGAACACTTGGTCCAATGAAGTAACCTAGCTATAAATTTCTTTGTCTAATATATACGTAAATGATTATAACATTTATCGTACAAGTTTATGATTTTATTATATGTTTATATTGTTTTTCGAAGAGTGAAAGAGAAAGGATTTGAAAATGGTATCCGAAATTTTTTAATATGTTCCATCAACGCAGCACATTGTCAACAGTAAATAATATTAACTATTGTATTTCATACAGTAATTACAAATACAAGATGTTAATAAACCTATAAAACCTATAAAATAATTTATCGCTGACAAATATTTGAATTTATTTGTTTGTATTTTTATTTTATTTTTGATGTGTTTATTTTCGGATCCTCGACACAAATATTCGTCCTACAGAAGTCATTGAATTGAAGTCATTGACACAAGAAAATTGAAGACGTTTATAAGTCCTTACTGTAACAATTTAAAGTTTCATTAGCATACGTGTATAAATTGCTATTTATTTTTGGAGCCAAGGTGAGAATATATTTTTATAGTCCCTTATTATACTTTATATCAAAAATATTTTATTAGACATTCTAAAAGTAAAGGATTCTACACCACTACACCAATAATAATAAAAAAAAAAAAAAAACTTAACAATTAAATTAGTCTAGTTCATAAAGAAGTAATTAAAATTTTGTCGGATATTGTTTTGTCGTCAAACAACGTATTATATAGTATAGCATGAAACAATACACGTCCTTATTCAAATTATTATTGTTATTCGAGATTAATATTATTATAACCTCACAAATAAGGTTAATATACAATTTACCTGTGAATAACTATATTCGCGTAGAATTACACTACATTTTATAAGACAAGTGGGTCTTATTACGATACATTTAAGGTTTAAATCTGGTCGAAATCATATTCGTCTTCAAACAGTTGGTTTTGTCACTGTACTGGATTCCTTTGTCGTTCGCTTACAAAGCAATAATAGGATATTATGTAGTTGCAAATTGGATTGCAGAGGAAATGTGTGTATCGGATGCATTGATGCCACAAGGATTACTGAAGTAGTTTAGCAAGTATTAGCTCTCTTTGTTAACATGTGGTAGGTATAACAGGACACGAAAGGACGCTTATTGTTCAAGATACTCACGTGTATTTAAGTGCTTTACAGTTTTCAGAAGCTAATTGAAACTTAAGGCTGTAAATATGAATGATGAATGATAACGCCATCAGTAAAGCACTAATACATTCTCAGACCTTTTTCGAATCGAGCTTAAAATAGAAATTCACTGAAATTAATCTGCTTACCAATAAATATACTTTAACACCATATTCATAGTAAAGTCGGAATGGTAAACATGAAATTCAATTTTCTTTCTTAGAATTTTTAGGTCTACAGGTTTCTCACAGTAGCAATATATTATAGAAAAGTTTTACAGAAGTTCAAGAAAAATGTAAGTCTAGAATTAAATAATTTTAATTAAACTCTCAAAAGCGGTCAATTGACCGCTCTGGTAGGTTTAGCTCTGCTTTTAAAATAGCATCAGAATTATATATAATATATTTTAAAAGATTTAATGAAATAATTAGTTTTTAATTTAAGCCTCCTGTAGCTGAAACATACTCATGTAATATAGGTAAATAATTTTTTTTTTTAATTTTGAGTTCAGAACTATCACAAATAGGCTTACTAGTTTGTAAATACGTGTCAAATAATGTAAAAATACTCAGTTAAATATCATCTTCATAGTATTTTTAACTTTATTACTTAAGGCATTGGGATCATCATTGCTTAACAACATATGATCACAGACGTAAATGCCTCGGGAAATTTTTAATTCAGAGAACACGCTCTAACGGATAACGCATTTTAAATGATTTATTTTAATTTAAATTTTAAAATCGTTCTGATTATTTTCAACTTTTCTGATAATTCATTTATCATATGAATATTATCGGTTGAACGCAAATCCGGTTACTTAATACGAGTCTTTATCAATTATCATATATAATTGTTTTTAATTTTATATTCGTTTTTATTGAGTCTACAGTGTACACTCGATTAACCATGCTAATTCAAGTAATGAAAAATCAGATAATTGAATAGGTATATGAACGAAAATCTTTTTGTAACTTAATTTTAGGTCCTTGTCTCTTATTAGCCTTCACCCGGGATTTAATATGCGTGGAATAGATAATTATAAGTATATTGTTAGATTGATAATTCCAACTCTAGGTGGTTTATCAAGATAATTCGATTTTTAGTTTTTTCCAGGATTGTATTTCTCCGAATTCTAAATTGTAGGCTTCAATTCATGTTAAAGAAGTTTATTTCTTATAAGAACATTACAAGTTCGCTTAAAATGAGATAGAATAAGCAAAAGTCTATTTTCTAGGTACAATATATCCGATGAAGTTGGCTATATTGTATTGTATATTTATATTATATTGTATTTGATAATTAAATAAAAAAGAAAAAAAAAATCTTTTCAGTTTTATTCCCGAGCATGCAAAATATGATATTTAAGTTTTCTTTTAAAAGCAGTTACATTATCGCATTCTTTTACTTCAATTGGTAATTTATTATAAATCTGAACTCCTTCCACAAAGATGGTTTTTTTTACCATAGTTAGCTCTAGAGCTAGCAGGTTAAATATTGTGTTTGTTTCTAAGATTATGTGTACTTTCTACTTACTTACTTTTCTTCTTACTTTCTTATATAGTTATATGTTAGAATTAATTGACTTTGTCAAGATATTTTTAATCAGGATACACGTATTGTATGTGTAGATTTGTCTTATATTAAATAATTTAGTTTTTTCATATAACTGATTTGTTGGCATTAGGTGAGGATAATGAAACATTACTTTTATAATTTTGTTTTGTATTCTTTGTAGACAGTTAAGGTTTGATTTGGCCGCCGCTCCCCAAACTTCAACTAAATATTGGAGATGAGATTTTACTAAAAAATTGTAAATCGAATTGTAAATCAATTCCTAAAGATTATTAAAAAAAACTTTTATACTAAGAATCTGCTGTCCATTCAAATAAATAGGAATACGCTTGGAATTTTCACATAATATCTATAGAAGTTAAAATTATATTTAAAAAAAAAAACAACCAATAAGGTTAAAAATAAAGGACCCACATACAAGTGACTTGAATTTTTAACTTTTTTATTATAATTGTGAGCCAAAAATCTGTTGTTGGCTAAAGTAGTGATGAGTAGGAGGGAGTTTTGAACAAACGAGGGTACGTTAGCACTTCAACTCACCGTATGAAACTCAACTAAATTAGCCGCTTTACGCCGATTTTCCGTAATAATTTTACTGTAGCTTTAATTAAGCCTCCGCTGTAATTATATTAAAGTCGAGAGCTACTTTTGTCCAATCGACTGAAGTCATTAAATTAAAATAATGTACTGTTTTCAATTATATACATATACTCGTATTTACTTGACTGGCCCGTTGGCGCAATTGGCAGTAGCAGTGCTTTATGCTTCAGGGTTTTGGGTTCGATTCCAACGAGTCTGCGTGTATAATCTAATGTTGTATACTGTTGTGTTAAGAGTTTCATCTCATAATTAACCTTTTAAGGCATAAACACTCACATTTTTTCAAACATAATTATTTTTTAAGAAAAAACGGGACCATGAAATTGGTCTGAAATATCGACAAAATCGTCAAAAAACTAAATTGTAGTAAGTACCCATTTTTATCTTTAAAAATAAACTATATTCCATCTCGTAATCAAAAAGCTGAGATGTATCATTTCAACTGCGTTAAACACCAATACTATACTTTTGGTAAATATTTTGTTTAGGAATCTAAGGTAAAACCTTTTTCAGGAAACAAGTTAACTGACACAGAATTTCTTGTATTAATCCCAAACTAGCTGACATAGCTCGTACAACTGACGGCCGATGGAGCAGAGAGGTTCTCGAGTGGAGACCACGTACCGGCAAGCGCAGCGTTCGTCGGCAAGATGGTCAGACTGTCCTCACCAAACCACCGACTTCAAAAATAACTCATCATAAATTGTGAATAGGTATCGATAATTTTCTTGATTGTCTTTTAATGCTCTTTGTTTTGATGTATTTAAAATATTATTTTCTACGTTTTAGTTCAAGTTTGTACATGTGGGTAAAATTTTGAAGTCGGTTTTAGTTTTTTTTTTCCTAAAAATTAATTTTATTTTTAAATTTTTAATGGTAAGTGTATTTGGTTACATATAATAGCCTACTAAGTGCGCTGTTCAAATGAGACAGTGCCGTTTGGAAGAAAGTAGGGACGACAAGGAAGACCGTTTAAAAAAAATGGTAGTAATAGTAGTATTATTGTATTATTATTATTATATTATTAGTTATATGATTAAATTAATTTTTCTTTGTATTTGTTGATTTTCCTTAAATCGCTTAATTGATTCGAATAAAATTTATACGGGACCACCTCTGAAGTATGACCTACCAATTAAAAAATCATCAAAATCGATTCATAAATAATTGACGGAATAATCGCGTAACAAATATCCAAAAAAAAAAACATATGATCTGATAACCTCCTCATTTTTTTGAAGTCGGTTAAATTTTACAAATAATCTCCTTCTGTCCTCTTCTATTTTCGCCTATGGATAATATCATATTCCTTACGATAGCTAGCTAAATATAAATGTAAAATGTATATTGTATTTTCGCTATGTACGAAACAAAGGCTTCAGTTTTGTAGCTGAAACGATTCGCGTAACTAGAATGTCTCACTGTTGTAAAATTGCTTTGAGCCGACGCTGCGGTGACAATTTGCGCGGGAAATACTGTCCGCCATTTTGTTTTGACGTTTTGTGAAGCGTGCGTCTGAAATGGATCATGTCTTGAAAATATAATATTTAAGAACATGAATATTTTAGATACTATTTTGTATATATTTAAGACAAAAATTCTTTATAATATTTACTTATTGATTAATATTATAAAAAAAATAATGTTGTTTATCTATTTGAAATTTTGCAGTACACTACTTACGTTACAGTTAAATTTAGAACAATACAGTGCTCGACTGGCCGTTTCAGTAGCTGATGCCTTATTAAGGAGAAGGATTGGAGCATTACCCATCAAGCTGCTGCAATGTTAGGTTAACAAACACGAATATTCTAGGTTTTGTACCAAGACATTCAAGTTCCATTACTATGCATTCCCAAACCAAGCACGAGATTTAAAACAAATTTACCAACACACGTTCACTTTATGCCACATCGCTTCAATATATTTAATCAACAGTTATACAAAAACATCGTAATTATACACAGCAATTATATTCATAATTATGTTGGAGTAATTGTATTATGTCAGTAATATGAAACGTATTATATAAATATTAATATTTAAACGCTTAATATTAATATTTGAACGCTTGAAAAAATTTTCGACATTTCAATTTGTAATTTTCCAATTTACTTAATATTCGATATTACTATACGATTTCCTCCGTAAAACAATATTAACGCTTTGTTAAAATTATTGTTCATTAAGATGAAATTGTTTTTACACATTTAATTACGTTCAAACTGGGAAAGACTTTTTTTTCCATTATTTTCTCTATAACGTCGATACCCTCGAGCGACCAATATTATTATGTAACAATGGCTAGACTTACCCTGCCGTTTTACACGTGTTGAGATTTATCGCTACTGTTTCCCTATAAGTTGTAGCGTAATATTGACGACTATTAACGTAGTGGTCACAACGACTGAAAGTGCGCTAAAGGTCGCGAATTCGATCTCATACATATGTATGGTTTGGTTGGTATGGTTGAGGTTATTGTGTTTTTCGTTTTACCGACCAACGACAGAGAATTCGCGTCCTACTCAAACTCATATAGTGTTAGGCGCTTATTAACTAATTAATTAATTTTATTTAACTCTATTATAAGTATAGAATTGTTTCATAAACATACAAGTGATTGAAATAAATATATAAATGGTTTGCTTATCTCTAGAAGAGATTTTTTCCAGCATACCTGAAAAGGAACAATTACAGATAGAAATCAAATAAATTAGACGTTCAGTTATAAAAAAAGAATATCAATTTCGAACTATATTATTAGAAAATAATTAATATTTTTCAATTTACGAGTATTATTAAAACAAATTCTATAATTTCAGCCTAAATTGATAACAAAATTACATAAAAGTCTTAAAATCGTCTTATATTTATAACAAAAATATTGATATATTTGTGTATTTATTTAGGATATTTATCATAACATTTGGTTTATGCATGACAGAGCGTTTTTCGTATTTTTCCTTAATAAAAATAATTGGCCGAAGGCGAGCTGATCTCGCAAATATTCCGTATCACTGTGTAATATTAAAAATTATACAATTTTTTGTTGATATTGATATTCGGGAAATTTTCCGAAAATCATTATTCTTGAATAGATAAACTATTGAAGTTTTCAATATAGATGACAATCTCGTATTGAAGTGATTTAAAAAAATTAAATAGTGATAATAATATAACATATAATATTAAATAATGCTAACACAATAACCGAAATTATAGCCTAACTCATTATTATTACATTGTATAATAGTAACATAAAATATAACATAAATAATAACGTACATAATTATATTCCTATCATTTGTAAAATTTGAAATAACAAAGTTATGGATAATAATAAAATGAAATATATAGTATCAAAATATCAATCAAAGTGATCACAGTAATGCCCTGTTTGAGACCTTCAAGTGTCTACAATTCAAAGGTTATTTCTATTTGACAGACGGAAGAACAAACGGACAAATATTATTGTTTTCGATCCTGTCAGCATCCTTTGTATCGAACACTTAAAATAATGTTTAATTCGGCTGTATGTTTTGAGACAAGATGGTCAATTTTGGATCTGAGAAAGTCCAATGAGTAAATACGTGAAATTTCTGGTACGTTGGTTGTTTTTATTTGTTTTTACGTTTATTGAGTTTGTTAGGGGTTCGAATCTGAACTAGTGCTTCGAATTTATGAGGTTCTTAATTTCGTTTTTATTTATAACGTGGTCAACGATAAATAAAAAATCGTGAGAAATACTGCAAGTTTCTAGAGGAAAACATGTACATCAGCCCACCAATAGTCGTTGAAGGTGAAAGTTTAAAGTCTTTTGTCCAGCTTTGAAACAATTGCAAGTAGTTACAACCATCTATATCACCTACTGATAAAAATTGCATTATATTCATTTTTTTTTGTACAATTGATTATTAAATTATTGCACAAAATGCATGATTAATGTTAAAAGTATTCTCTACCAGCCAACCTTAAAACCTAAAAGAGCAGACGTTTATAGGTGTGAAATTTCGAAAAATGAAGAAATTTATACTCAAAGATGATAAAAGAAGCTAAGAAAATAAGTGACAATCATATATTAAAAACACGATCAATAAATACAGATACATATATTTATAAATACATATATATTATAAACATTCGTTCATGAGTTCGCCGGCGATATTTCACTCAAAATACCTATCCTTATCCAATAGTTTTTTTTTTTTTTATATGTTTAACACACACACAATTGTCGTCTGTTCCTAAGGTAGGCAACTTAATGCCTGTGTTTTAGGTAACAGCCGACTGATATAAATTTTTTTTTTATAAATATACCTACATAAAAATAATACATATATAAATAAACATATATTACACCCAGGCTCGGAGTGGGAATCGAACCCACAACCCTTGGAGCAGAAAACAGGGTCACTGCAAACTGCGCTAACGGGTCAGTCAAATTATAAAATAATTGAAAAAATTATTGCTATATCTTCTTGATATTAAATCAATCGACAGAAAAGATGAAAGTGATGACAAAAAGATGAAAATAATGTATTTTTAAATATCTATCAAAATCTATTTTATTCAAGGAGGCTACTTGTTAATAATACATGCGCTAAATAAGCGTGCAACATCTCGGAACGATATATTGTCAACTTTTTGAAGACTGATACTACTACTACTACTGCTACTACATCAGACATTAGACGTCAACTGCTGAACAGGCCTACCTGCCTGAATAGACCTTCCCCATGATCTCTGCAGAGTTTACCAATATTCGCTATGCTTGGCAGGTAGGTTGCTGAGCGCAGTGTACTGTAGCAGGATATGATAACGTTGCTACCCATCACCATCCTGGTTGGAAAGCTGTTGGTCCCGTCAACCTGCAGTGGAGAAGTGTGGTGGATTAAGATTAAGCCCTTCTTCAATATGGATAAGAAGTCTTTGCCCAGTAGTGGGACGATAACAGGCTGATTTATGCTTGTAATAAGCCCTCTTAGTTAATATGGTTCATGGTACAGTTAGTATTTTTTCTTGTTTGATCCCTTTAAGTAACTAGTATAATATTTATAATTTATTTTGTTGCGTTTCACATTAGTATGTTAATCTTTGTCTGTGTGTGCCAAATTATAAATAAATCGGTTTGTAAATTCCAATACTGGAGCAAAACGGGCACAACACAAATTAATCCATCTCATCAATTTTATTATTTTCTGTACGAAAATTACAAATAAATTTAAAATTATAATAATAATAAAGACTTTATTTACCGAAACTCACTTTCCAAACTTTTGCATGAAGAAAAAAACTAACTAAATAAAATTTTAAAAAATCAATTTAAAAAACATAAATTACATAAAACCACAAAACATGCAATTATATAAACTGTCTGCATTACTTGAATATTTACAAAATATCACTAATTTCTAATAATTAATATAATTAAAATTATTACGATGGCAAAAATAATTTATCATTTTACATTTCGTAATATAACAGTAAAAAGAGATAAATTGAAGCAATTCAAATAGTAAAGTCTTTGCAGTGGGCGAAGCGATTGATGCGTGTGATGCGCTCAAACGAAATCTGCCTGAGATAGCGCACAAAGTAGCACCACTTACGAATCTATCAGAGGCATTGAAACTACGTTACCTTTATGACTCATATGAAAATTTTAAATTTGAACGGATTTATTGTTTCATTTGACGTGCCATTTCTAAGATTGTATTTAATTCTAATTCCTGAGAAATTAAATATTTGCATTTAATTCAAAATGATTAAATCAAATATATAGATACACGCGGATTTTAAAAATAACGTTAATTTAGGTGTAATTTTAAGTGCTTATTAAACATTCACTATATGCCAAATAATCAAAGGAAAACGAATCGTAAGGAACTCTCAATTTCTGAAGATAAATTCTGAGACAGGTATTTCCGCCAATACGCAGTGAATAAGAGGTAATCGGAAGCAATGTGACTCCAAATCAGTGGAAGAATTATGGGCTGTCACGGTACGGTACTGTTGTTTTCCTTTTTCCAGGTAAGCCGTGTAACTTACACTGTTTTATTTGAGATTATTTCAAAGTGTGTAAGTTACTTATCAAATACCATTCAAAGAACTCAAAGAGGGTTCCACGATATTTTTTGGTGTTTAAAGAAGTCAATATATTACTTAATGCCGTAATGTTGCGCGGTATTATTTGCTTGCGGTAACCGGCAAGAAAGAATAGTCCTGAGCTCTTTATTAACGAGGTGTCGCAAAAGGTGACTAAGGCCATAGTGGTGCGAACAACTGTACAAACCATGATGATGGTTATGGGCAGCAGCGTCACCATATCCTGCCACAAACATACTGCGCTCGTCAACCCGTCTTCCAAACGTAACAATTATTAGCAAACTCCTACAGAGATGATGGATGAATTCTACGTTCAGCAGTGGACATCCAATGGTGATGTGATGGTGGTAGTGGCGGCGTATTGTTTGTCATTTGTCATCATGACGATGACACAATATCAAAAGTCCGCAAAGATTTAAGCGTTTTACATGGTAGGAAACTTTTAACGTTAGATCGCAAATAATAGTTTTACTTTTTTTTTTTATACATTATCTTGACAAAATATGCTCTATAATATTTTTATATTGAAAAAAAAAAAAATTCTTACAAGAAAAATTAACAAAATTTTAGGACTTAAAGATAATTAATTAGATTGATAGATTAAAGCAAAATGCTAAGAACACCGTACCTGATGCAGGAAAATGTTGGAATTTACAGTCTGTCAAAATACCTACATATTCAGAAACCGGTACTCTAAAGGTAGTTGGGCAACAATAAATTAAATTCATTCAACCTTGAAACTTTTGAATAGTGATAATTATAATAATTTGTGTGTCCAAATTAGATCCGGGGGCACAGTCGAGCCAATATACCGCACGTGCACCTTACGACTGCCCCAAACTTCCGATCGGTGCACCGATAAATTAGTTTTAACTGCTGGGGCTTTTCATCCCTCAGGGATTTTTATGACCCCATGTCTTTTTAATGTTCGTAAATGTCGATATAAGTTGGAATTGTGCCATTAGTTGTTTTGAATTCATATTAGTTTAAAAGCTTTTAGTGTCTGACTTTATTATTTTTGGCGTATTAAAAATTTTATTAATGTTGCAAATGACGATTTGACTTTTTTTAATATATATATACATATATATATATATATATATATATATATATATATATATATATATATATATATATATATATATATATATTTCATATAAATAATAATATATGTATAACACACACACACGGTCGTCTGTTCTGTATAGGTATATATATATATATATTTTTTTTTTTTGTGAAAATCAGTATAGTATGTTTCAACTTGTGTTTAGATTATATAAACGACAGAGATAATAATTATACAATTACTGAAGCTTATTAATTAGTTTATTAAAACATATCTAAAATGTTATTACGATAAGTAAATAAATAGAAATTAAATTAAATTAAAATCACTAAAAATTAAATAGAACTTATATCGAATATACTCTTGTGCGTTTTTAACGATGAAGATACTAAATATAATCAAAAACAAGTTAGTTATTCTATAATTGTTCGTATACATAAACATATTTTTCTAAAAATTCATTGATAGTTTTAAAATGTTTTGTTTTTAAATAACCCATTGATTGAATTTCTTATATTTAACTTATCATAAAATATTACAGCGCTATATACTCCAGCGTCTGGCCGTCGGCCAAATTGGGTAACTTTTGTTCGATATTCATGTCAATACCTACTCATATTGGATTTAAAATTTAGTTTGTGATATTTTAATAAACTTTCGCTTTTAATGGCTTTGATTGTTTAATACTCGTCGGTATTTGATAGTAACGGTTTGTTAAAAGTTGTGAAAATATTAAGGCCTACGTTCAGCAGGGAACATTCAATGGATGATATGACGATAATGATGATGAATAAATATTAAAACTTTAAGTATATATGTCTGCGTAGTAAAGTTATTTTTTAGAAAATATCGTGATTTTTGATTTATGCAGGTATAGTCATAATATCAATACATCATTGTATCGTACTGTATTTTACTGTATTAACCTATACACGTCCTACTTCTGGGGATGAGCTTAATTATATAATCCACGACCGTCTTCTTTTCATTTATATGCTCTAACCCATGATTTACCTTGATACTTACACAGTTGGTTGGTTTAAAATAATACTTGATAATAATTGTTGATGACTTGTAAATTTTGCCCTCAATGTATTCATTGTTAAAGTATCTTAGAGTGAGTAATATTACAATTGTTGTAAAAATTATATATTCTTATATTTTTAATGAATAATTTATCTATAAGCCCGTTATTCTAAACACTTATCATTGCTACAATAGTTTATAAGATGTATAAAAACAACGACCTCAGTATAACAATATATAAACTAAAAATATAGAATAAGAGAGGAAACTATTAGTTATAAAAACATGAGGGAATCCGTGTAAACTTCCAACGAAAACATCAACGCCAATAATAATAATCGCAATATCAACTGTAAGTCCTAATACAGAAACAGCGGTAACACTAAATCTGATAGTCACTGCAACGAAATGTAAACCTAATACCGATGAAATAGATGCTAAAATAGAAATGAAGATATCTATGTTTATATAAAAATGATAGGAAAACGGCTAGAATGCTGAATATGAACTTTATGATAACGTAATAAGCGTCAATGAAGACGAAGGGGATAAGTGGTGCCGTTAGCAAAGACTTTCAGACATTGAATTAGTTGGGTACGTTAGGTACTTAGACGCGATGACAGTACTCTAAAATAGCTTAACAGCATGTAAAAGTTACTGTCATAACGTATATATTTGTTGCAACAAACTGTGTCTCTACAAAGGGTATCCACTAAGCGGTACAAAGAATGTTCTGAAATGGAAACGTCAGGGTATATTCCGTTAGGATATTCCGCTGATATCGTTTGGAGTTTTATAACGCTTATGAAACAAATCAATATCGCTTGGGTTCTGTTGGGTAAGGTTCTTTTAGATTTTTTTTTTTTTATAGTAACTGGTACGTAATTTTGTTTTACGATCGAAGGTTTACTGAAATTATAAATTTTTGTTCTGCTTCCGTTCCTTGACTGATCATCATAAAATTTGGTATATATTTAAATTTGATATATATATTAGTTTTGATTTTAATATTGGAGAAGAAGTTCAAATAAGAAGTCACAATTACAAATATAACTACAATATAACAACAAATATTTGTACTAACACAAATATCCATTCAAAGGGTGAACCGAATCCACGACTGTCGGCAATAATGGTGATAACTTTTGCACTACTACATCAGAATGTATTAATTGATTTGATTAAGACAATATACCAAAAATAAACAAAGTTATAGTATTTTAGCGCAAATCTTGTGAAACAGATAAGGATACTCCTACACTTCAGCGTCCGCGAGTTGAAGAGACCCACACGAGTCTAACAATGCTTACGCGCTAAATAGTGAAGCCGCTCTGAATAATGCTTGCTACTGAGGAGACGATTAATTATTGAATTTTTCTAATACCCTTATTCTTAATTAATTTGAAAATTAAGGTTCTAAGTAAATTTTAGCTTTGTATATGTCGAAAGACTAAGACAGTTCAACGACAAGTGTGAATCAACTCGTTCAAAAAAGTTTCTATATCACATTAAATAAAATTAAAGATATTACTAAACCTAAAAAGAGGTGTTTTGTGTATAATAATATTAATAGTAGCCTTTCAATGCTTAAAATTTAATTTATTCGAGAAGCTGAAATGGCAATAAGAGCGGTACATAATTTGGAAGACAGTTGATAAGCTATGTATGACGATGAAGTATTAAATAAGAAAAATACGTGTGTTAGACCGTTTCGAATGGACACGTATCTCCATATTTCATTAGAAAAGATTTGAGATCGTTACACTGTTATTTTTATACTTGAAATTTGATATGTGATTTTGTATTTAACGACCGTTCTAGTGTAGTGGTGCGAGTCACCTCAACATCGGTGGTCGCGGGTTCGATTCCCGTTCGGGGCTGATATGCATTTGTATAATTATTTATTTTCGGTCTGGGTTATTGTGGGTATCCCCACTGTGCCTCGGAGAGCACGTAAAGCCAGAGGTCCCGGTTGTTATTACAGACATCTGATAACGATCGTTAATCATGGTAGGGAAATTACCTGTCAACTCGCAGTGGAGCAACGTTGTGGATTAAGCTCCAACCCTTCTCCTATATAGCAGAGAGGCCTTTGCCCAGTAGCGAAACGTTTACGGGCTGATTCAGTTCAGTTCAGTTATCTATCAATTTCATTTTGTCAGTATGTCTTTTACTTCAAATTATACATTAATATGACATTTTTATTATTAATAATATATGATATGTTAAGTTATCTTATCTTATATCTTTAAACGAGCAATTCTTGTATATATATAATCTGAATCTCGGAAACGGCTCCAACGATTTTCTTGAAATTTAGTATCCAGGGAGTTTCGGGGGTGATAAATCGATCTAGCTAGGATTTATTTTTAGAAAATGTCGTTTTATCCCTTTTTTTACGCAATTAAAAAATATCATTAGAATACGAAGGTAAATTTCGCTGTCATTTATAAACTTATAATAGCTCGGATGGGTATCGGGCGGATTTGAAACCAGAAAACGCGGGTTCGAATCCAGGTCTACAGACCGATTTTTTTTTCATTTTTTTTTCAAGTTTCTTTTTTTGTGAGAAAAACTATTATTGAGAGCTCTTTTTCTTTTTTTATTTAAATAACCACTTCCTATTATTTTACTATTATGTCAGTCAGATCGAAAATATTATTAATGTTTCATCAGTATATAATAATATCTAAATATAATTTAACCGAGCAAAGCTCGGTCATCCAGGTACTAACTCCTATACGTGGATATTTTTTATCTAATTAAGTTTTTAAGCATTATGTCTACAATTTAACTTTATAGATGAGCTTCAAAAATCGTTATTTTTGTTAGTTGCAGCAGTCGCCTGAGTGTTTATCATCGTTTTAAATGTGATAAGCACTCATTTAATTGTTAATACATATTAAATTTTATTAGTATTAAAAAAATATATTCCCGTAACATTTCCTTAATCTGAAAGAAACTACAGAATGTTATTGATCACTATTGTAATATTTTACGTAATTTAACGCCAATTTACCAACAATTTATGTATCAGAACACTCTTTTAAATTTTTTTTTTAGGAAATCTCATCGTTGAATTCATAGTAACACAAATAAAATAAAAACACTTCAAAGTAACGTTACAAATAAGCAATTAAACAATAAAACGTCAAATTGTGCATAAATAAATTTTCAAAGTTTGCAATGAGAAAGTAACAGATGGTATTTTCGCGTTCATTCGTAATTTGAAGTACTTACGTGTGATGAATGGCCGGCCTTAAATCTTAGTGATGTTGCCCTACTTGTGCAGTTGAACAAGTGCTTAACACGATAACGCTGAGTTTAATGTACCGTGTATAACTTTACTTATAAACTAACTACTAATTATAGTTTTTAGGTTTCAATATCTCAAGGTATGAGTCCCTTCTCCAAAGACACTTCAGAAGGGTGTTATCGATTATCTGAGTACCATTCATACAAGACATAAGCCTAGATTTATAAAAGTTGAGTAAAGTGTTGCATATTAGACGTGTAAAAACTCTTTCTCTTTTTAAGAATACTGCTAGGAAGCATTTTCTTGAAATTCGACGTTTATCAAAAATATATGTTTGTATGTCGTTATTTATGTATGTGAATATGTATGTATGTATGTGTAAATATTTATATATGATTCTTTATTTTGCTATAAAGTTTAATATTTACCTATTAGAGCATTTCCTCTGCCCCTAGGTTGCCTGGAATAGATCGCTTTTCAGCAATAAGGCCCCCATTTGTATAATACCTTGTTAAATATGTATATACATACACATACAACATTTCTGTTGTAATTGTGTTACTTTGGATACTAAAAAAATCTCTTTTTAGTCAGTAAGCCGGAAATTTTTATCGGGCAAAATTCTACGCTTTATCTGAAAATTTTGAATTATTTAAAAAGTAAATTATAATATTTGTGGAGTTATTTGAATTCCAAGTTATACAATAACAAGCCAAGGACTCTAGCTGCCCTCAAGAACAATATTTGTCAAGAAATTGCCGCCATATCCGCCGAAACATTGGCCAACGTGATTGAAAACGCCAAAAAAGGGCACATTTGGTTGCCAAGGCCAAAGGAGGCCATTTGCGCGATATCATTTTTAAAAAGTAATTATAACAAATCTACTTAGATAAAAATAAATTATTTTTCAAATGAACGATAAAAATTTTTATTTTTTTAAACAAAATATTAAATGGCCCACCCGATACAATTTGTCAATAAAAATAAATAAAAAGAAAAACAAATTTGTGTACTGTAGTATACTTGTAGTTAAAAAGTTTAATCATCAAAGTTGAAAAAAATTCCCGTATCAGTACGGTTGTTACGATAAAGGGTAAAAATGTAAGTGCAGGGGTGAAGTTTAAAAACATTGTAGCGTTGTCTGGCGGTGGTGAAGGAATTTCATTAAACTTGCCTCGTTGGACGACGTCGGATATTACTGGGCGGACTGACGGACACACGGACGTGTAACGTTAATAAACGAAATATTGAAGTAATTAATGAACTATACTAGGTTGAACGACAAAGATTATAAATAAAAATGTTAACAGGGCAATCTCTTCCATGCAACCGGCTTGGCAAAGTACAGCAAATACTCGTAATAAAACCAGGCATAGATATACAGATTTCATGATAAAAGGAAAGCGTGGTATAATTATAGACATACTACAGAGTAGAAAATGAAACTTAAAGAAGAAATCCATAAATATACATAGCACATATATACATAATCAGGATAATATATATACATAAAATAATATAAAAAATAGACCAACCTATCTTAAATGTGTATATTTAGATATAAATCGATTTCATAAATAATTAAAAAAAAATACTAAATTTAACAAACATCGATAACTTATGACACTATTACACTTTCATCAATGTTTACGGTTTTTATATTACGTCCCCTGGTCTCCTGGTACCGATGGTCTAAACCAGGGGTCTCCAAACTTTGAAGCCTTAGGCTATAATCATTTTTTCATTATGTTGCATGGGCCACAACGGGCCAAACAGTTTTAATCTTTCTGCACTTAACTATATTTTTAGCTTGGCTAGTCGCAAAGTGCGCGACCTAAGCAAACATACGCTTTTTGCATTATGTGTTTTCTTCTTCAAACTATCACAGCAATATTAAAAATAAGAAGATATTGGCTATCACGGGCCAGATTGATGATACTAGTCTTACGCTATTCGGGCCGGATCGATGGCACTGGCGTGTCGGATTTGGCCCGCGGGCCGTAGTTTGAAGACCTCTGGTTTAGACTATTGATTTAGATAAAATCCTTTTTTATGTTTTAATAATCACCCTGTCACCATCCTGATTAGTATACAATTATTCGCACCATTATGGCCTTCATCGCCTTTTACGATATCTCGGCAAGAAAGAAGTACTAGGACTATTATTTTCTGCTGCTCAATGTTCCTTTATTCGCACTCACACATAATTGTTGAGTAGTATCCTTAATTATATATATCTTACTTAAGTATATCAACTAGTCTGACGAAATATACTCGTAATAAAATAAAATACCATCAAAAATGACACATTACGCTTCGGTATAAATGCGGTCGTACAGCCGCTTTTTGATTTTATAGCCTCACTAATTTCATGTCTAAGCGGCGGGCACTTTGTCATAAGCTTTCATAAAACGCAAGCCACTTGTTTTCGGATCTACGTTTTGTCTTCTAAAGTTCTGAAGGTGTTATAGTTAAAGTTTCATTTATAATTTATTATAATTCATCTTTTGTTATTAAACGCAGAGTTTGTAATTAATTATTATCTTCTGAGCTTTTCTTCGCCTTCGTAATGATTTTTTTCAACTCCAGCTATCTTACTTAAGTGACCTGTAAAAGTAAACAGTTTAATATTTTGTAACTAAAATGTAAAGTAAATTATGAGGACAGAATATCTCGGCTTATGAGTTCTTAACCAACTTTAAATAAACGAGTTTATTTATCAAATGGACTTTACTTTTTTTTTTTAAATTGAATTTCCATTTTTGTATGTATGTTTGTATTTACATATATGTTGATATGCAGGTATCAGTTATTTATAAATAAATTTTAATCATTTATCTAAAAGGTAACCGAACTTCTGAAATATGGTAAGTAGCATCTCGGGTGCAAAGAATTTATATATGTATAAACTGGAATGCGCACGTCCACTCAAAAAACGTTCCTACGAGAGGGATTGCATCTATTTCTACCATGGATTCAAGGCAACTCGTAAGAAAGACACAAAATACCAGTAGTCGAAGAAATGGTCGAAACGGTTTTTTCACTTTAGATGTTGGAAACAAATGTCAACCTTGAGAGTGAGCGTGAGCGTTTCATGAGCTTTCCAGTTATGATATAAATTCCTCGCTCGGGTGCCCGTACGATGGTTCGTTCATCCCATTTCCCAATCACGAGCATTTCATTAAGAGCTTCAATATAAATGCTGTGATGTTTATTTATCTCTCATAGATTATTTTTTTACATTTATCACACACGGTCTGTCCTTAAGGTAAGCAGCTGACAGACATAATTCTATATTTTATTTATTTATAATGTACATACATAATGCATGCATAAATATTACACCCAGATTCGGGGCGGGAATCAAACCCACAAACCTGGAGCGGAACTCAGTGCCTCTGGCAACTGCGTCAACAAGCCTGTCTTTATATTTTCTATTGTTGTTAATAAGATTACATTATTAAAACTTTTACAATAACTACGCTCGCAAAGAAATAATCTTAATGGATTATTAGAACGGACTAGAAATATTTTATGCTTTTAATTTATCCCAACCTGTTCTTAACAAATAACGATTAATTAAAGTATTGTACAAACACTCATCCAAAAACTACACCTACAGAACGGGATTTACGTAGTAAATAACTCCGTTACAAGATGAACTAGCTTTCTATATTATATTATATAAAATTAAAAAAATATTCGTATAAATATAAGTATAATATATAATAATAAATTTTGCAAGTTGACCCTTATGTACAATTTTGAGAACCAAAAGCTTGCGCTATTCAGCAACTTACAGACGTACATAATTCACACTGAAGTACATATTATGTACTTGTACATTCAGTAGAAAACAACGTTATCGCACTTCAGCAATGACTGTCGCTATGTTACTTTCGTTATGAGTTCCTGACGAATATAAAGAGAGCGAGAGAGAGAAGCAGAAAAAAATTAGAAATTATTTAACCATATTGCGTTAGTATTAATTTCATATTTTAATATAAGGTTATTAAGGCCATATTTTATTATTGATTACGTCATATCTTTAAGCCGTATTATATTTAATAAGATTAAATATCTAGAAAAAAGGGTCTGTAAAATAGACTTTAGCGATGCTAAAAAACTCCAAAAAAATAACTAATCTTTTCCTAAGTGTTCCAGAAAGAGACAAGTGGTAAAGTTAACGCAACAAAAATAAATATTACACATGATTTAGTATTCAAAAAAATAAAAAATATATATTACACAACTTAATCGAAGCGAGTGCTCGCTGAATATTATAGGGGTTCATGAGACAACACCCGACATATCCCGGGGGCTCAGTTAGCTAATCGCTAGTGGCTTTCTTGTTGGCATTGGCTAATTACGAGATGTGATTGCTTTCGTTCCTATATATATCATAAGTGTTGTTGAATTATATTATTTACCAGTGGACCATTTGTTTTTACCTTCGTTTGTATTAATGTAACAAATGTTGTACTGTATTGTAATGTATCAGCCTGTACACAACCCACTGCTGAGCGAAGGCCTCTTCTCCATATAGAAGAAGGGTTGAAGCTTGATTCACCACGCTGCTCCACTGCGTGTTAGTGGATAATTTCCCTACCATGAGTAAAGATAGTTACCAGGTGTCTATAAACAACTGAGACCGACGGCTTTACATGCTCTCAGGCTCATAGTGGGGAGACTCACAAGGACATACACCCAGATCGGAAAAAAATATTTGTATAAATACATTTACCTGCCCTAGCGGCAATGAACCCGCGACCGCCGGCACGCGGCGTTGAGGCGAAAATTCGCATCACTACACCAGAACATCGTCGTCAATTATTTATTAATGGTTACTTTTAAATTAATCTCAGTACTGTATTCTTTTGAATATATAGGTCAGATATATATTTAATTATTTATGCAGTAATTATGCTAAATTATGTACAGGTAACTTTTGAGATTAGCAATGTCGTGCAAAAATTCAAGCGGTAACTTTTTTTTTTCTTGTGTATTTTGAAAAAGTCTGAGTTTTAATTTCAATGTTACTGCACTCCTGATGAAAAGAATTTGCCAGACCTATGGACTAAGTAATTCTTCAAAGGTTTTAATTTTACTATGTTGAGTCAAACCTGAACGAATCCTTAATGAAATTAGGGAAAAAGGGATGTCTTCTACGATGCTGTCTGTATTTTTTATTATATTTGTAAGTGGTCACAACTGGCTGTTACTCATTTGGTCGCGAGCTTGAGCCTAACTCGTGACAAATATTTGCATGGGCCAGTTGTTTATCGTGATATAAGCTTTTTGTTTGTGTTGCATGTAGTTTTAGACACCTGACACTGGCTTCTTATCCTACTGAAGACCATTGAGTATAAAGCTTTCAGTATGAACTGTTTTTTATTCTAAATATAATATAGCTTGCTGGCAGGAAATTTTGACGTTTTTACAGTTCGACGTTTTTAAGAACACTAAAAAGATTCGTAATGTGTTATTGTCCTATATTAATTTCGCAAACGCCGCTCTACTGGGGATCTTCTCGTGTACGCTATACATCTCTGGAGGGAAGCCCTCGATAAATATGGTGAGGCCCTTGCTGTCTCACTTGACATTTCGAAGGCATTCGACAGGGTCTGGCACGATGTTCTTATAGCGAAGCTTCCTGCTTATGGTATTCCCACTAGTCTATGTACTTGGATCTCTGATTTCTTGAGGGAACGGTCAATTCGTGTAGTTGTTGATGGCTGCTCGTCTGACCTATTGACTATCAATGCCGGGGTACCCCAAGGATCTGTTCTC
The DNA here is from genome assembly GCA_036937285.1 of Euphydryas editha. NCBI lineage: Eukaryota > Metazoa > Arthropoda > Insecta > Lepidoptera > Nymphalidae > Euphydryas > Euphydryas editha. Next base: position 842,807 of record JAUPFZ010000013.1, on the reverse strand, counting down.
TCCGCAACACTATTCCTGCTTCACATAAACGATCTGCTTAAATCCGGTATCTTTGGGTACGCAGATGACAGCACTGTCGCGGAGAGATACTTCTCCAGTGCAAGATCGAGTCAAACAGAAGTGAACGATCTTAGAGAAGCAATGGTCAACCGTGCCAATCTTACTCTTCAGGCTGCCTTTTGCGATTGGGGTGATGCCAATCTAGTGAGATTCAATGCTTCTAAAACCGAGGCGTGTCTCTTCACCGCTAAAAAGAGCCCGTTTAACTTGGCTCCCACTTTCCGAAGTGTACCTGTTTCAGTCACTAACCATCTTGAACTTCTTGGTATAGACTTATCGTCCAAACTCAATTTTGGAAACTATATCGAATCCAGGGCTAAGACTGCTTCAAAAAAACTGGGCATCCTCTCCAAGGTCCGTCATTATTTCACACCGGACCAGCTGTTAAGTCTTTATATAGTTCAAGTCCGCTCCTGCATGGAGTACTGTTGCCATCTGTGGGATGGTTCGGCCCGGTATCAGCTCGAAGCCCTTGAATTTATCGACAGGCGTGCCAGGAGACTCATTGGCGATGAGATGTTTGCTTCAAGACGGCTCCAGAGCCTCGAACATCGCCGTCTGGTTGCTAGTCTGTGTGTCTTCTACAGGTTGCATTTCGGTAAGTGCGCAGGAATTGCACGAATTAATTCCCCCAGCACCATTCCACCATCGGACGACACGACGTGGACGGGGATTTCATCCATACGTGGTCGACATTCCTCCGGTTCGCACCTCGCGGTTCGCATCTTCTTTCATTATTAGAACTGCAAAGGAATGGAATTCTCTTCCTGCGTCACTGTTTCCCGATACGTACAATTTGGGGATTTTTAAGGCAGGAGTGAACAGGCACTATTTGAGTTTGCGTGCTCCACCTTAGACTTCATCTTTGTTTACCATCAGACAAGATAGAGGTCAAACGCGCTCAAATTATTTGATAAAAAAAAATCATCCGTTAGATAGGTCTTTAATTAAACTAATTTTTTTTTTGTTAACTTAATCAGATGTAGGTTTCGTGCAACAGATAATCACGATTCTTGTGATTAAATTATTTTTTTAAACACTTAAATTTAAAATTTGTTTCATGCAACTCGGCGTTAGAGACAGAAGATTAGGAATTCGTGAAAGGACTTTCTAAAAATAACTCAAAATTTATATTCAAGTCTATTTGATTTAAAATCAATGAGATGATCGAACATGATTGTATGCTCTTGTAAAAATCACAACAGTTCTGGTGTAGTTGTTGTGTCTGGTTGTTTACAGGCTGATATAGTACAGTACAGTACATATTCCACGAATAAGACATATCAATTGTAATAGATAAGTTAGTTATATGTATGTGCTTTATGAATATAACACACTCACATAGACAAATATTGACATACATATATATTTAAATTTAATTAATTTTTTATATGTAATAAACACAAATAACTAATAAAAACCGGTCTTACGTAATTTCGATTGACACGGGGTTTCTTAACCTCGGACTGTAATTTCTATTAAATATATTTTAAAATTCAATTAAGAACGCTAAAGTAGACAAAGTTTCTTTAAACTTTTACCTTAATTCTTACTATACGTTATGAAAATTTTAAGCATGCTATTTTCGGATCCAATGATTTCGTTTCAGGTTCTGTTTTACTTCTAACAGAACCCACAAAAAACTTTTTTTTTCTAATGGAACCCACAAAAAAAAAGTCTGCTATAGTCACCTTTACCAAATAACAAATCATCGCTATGCAAAATAAGTATAATTTTATTCAAAAATAATCTTCACGTAGAGCAAATAAAATTAAATCTCGATTCACAATTTCATAGCATATAATACAATAACTATTTATTACATATTTCGCTATTTATATTATAAATTTCACGATAATATCCCTAACAGTTCCATATGCAAATTAAATTTTCCACTCAATATTAATATTAGTTTGTCAAAAAACAATGTCCAATAAACGCAGCGAATATTCGGTGATTGAAGCATTTTATTGATATATTTAATGAGATAAATATTTGTGTATGTGTTTGATAAAACCTTCAAACATAATGCGTAATTGAAATACGTAAATGCGTTTTGCTATCCTAAATATATTCTATTCTATTGTAATAGTGCAAAGCTGTCAAATTTAGCCTAAGTTTTCTTCTAGCGTAACGTGCGACTTATCTGATTTATCCACATCAGTGTTGGATATACCCGTAGAATCAGCAAATTTGAAGTGGCAGTGGGCTGGTCATGTATGTCGCAGGACTTATTGCCACTGGAGCTGACTTGTCCTAGAGTGGAGACCGAGCGTCGGTAAACACAGTGTGGGGGTTCTGGGTCTTCCGGCCCGCTGGACCGACGACTTACGAAAGTTCGCCAGCGGAAAGAGGTCGGGACTATTCTTCTCTGCCGGTCACCGCACGGCCTTTCAGGTATATATTAATAATTAAATGTGAAAAAAAAAATTAGAATGTTTATTTGTTTGTTCGTTTATTTGTCTGAAAACGCTAAACCTTATGTACATATAAAGGTATTTTGGAAAAAATATATGGAGGTAATTCTATAATCGATACTGAAGTCAAAAAGGCCTTTTTTTCATTTTGAGGAATGAAAGTAGGTAGGAAACTAAAAATATGTACTTATTTAAAATTTATTAACGTATAGTCCGATTTCATACATTCTTTTATTGGTTTATAGGAGATATTTTAGATATTATCTAGTAAAATAATTACTAGGTCTGTGGTGACAGTTCATAAATTACAGACATCACAACCTTGAGTATTAAGTCCAAATAACTTGAAATTCGGAACGTACAGAAATCTTTGAACGTACGTTTCATCTTAAATTGACTTAAGTACTTCGTCTTATCGACAAATGAAAGGGATGGCAACGGCGAACGCAGTCGTGGGTACATCTAGTTAATCATACAATCGTATTCCATTTTATTTGAACCAAACTGATCTGAATCAGCATGTAAACGTCCCACTGCTGGGCAAAAGTCTCACCTCCAGGAGAAGGGTTGTAGCTTAATCCATCACGCTGCTCCAAAGCGGGTTGGCGTATAATTTCCCTACCATCATTAGCGATCGTTACCAGATGTCTATAATAACAACCGGGATCGACGGCTTTACGTGCTCTCTGAGGCACGGTGGGAGACCCACAATGACACATACACCCAGACCAGAAACAAATATTTTCACAAATAAAAGTGTCTGCTCCGAGCGGGAATCGAACGCACGACCGCCGGCGTTGAGGTGTCTACTCGCATCACTGCACCGGAATGGTCGCCATTTTATCAACGTAGAAAAAAGGCGCGATTGATTAGTCATATTAATAAAATATTGGATACGTTATTATTATAACTTGTATCTTGATATTTTACAGCAAAACCATTATTACAGCAGTAAAGATATTAGATTATAATATGTTTAATGCTAATGAGTATAATCGTCATTGTTTGCTAGCTATATTCAACTTTTTTATCCGTTCCATACGAATTGATATTTTTTTTATTTTATGTTTCAACTAATGCACATCCCTTTCATATTTATTAAAATATTTTAATTGATAGATACTATAACAATGGGTATTGTTCTGTTCGTTGCATTTTATATGGAAAGAGATACGCTTCGGATTTTCTATTTATATTGATAAAAATATAATAAGGTCTTGATTGAAAATATTGTGTAATTAACAAATTATGAATATGAAGCCAAATTGACAAGGGCTCAAATGAGTCTCGTAGACAATCATAGACACCGAGTACCGTATTACGTATCTTATTTTTTATAACATAGTCTTTTAATTTTGTGTTATGTTGTTATCATAGATACCTGATAACGATCGTTACTCATGGTAGGGAAATTATTAAATAACCTGCAGTGGATCAGCTTGATGTATTAAGCTCCAACCCTTCTTCTATATGGAGAAGAGACCATCGCTCAGGCGTGGGTTGTTTATAGGCTGATAAAGTACAATTCATCTTTATACAGATTGTATTATTTTCACAAACAAAAACCAATTTAAATCAATACCACATCGAACCATTCTATCGTGAAACGAAATAATTTATGCAATTTTAACCGAAACCATGGTTGATTTGTTTGGGTTAGAAATTAGCGCGTAATGAGATAATTCCAACGCGATACGAATGGATCGACATTAGTGAAAATGTTGAATTATTGGTGCTTTGCTCCCGACATCGCAATATGTTGGACCAGAGTTATGACACGCTAGCATTGATTTATAATCAGGTATTCGTGCATTATTTGCGAATGATTTTATTTATAGGTTATGATAAAGGTGATTCGAATTATGTTATATAACGCATATGGTAGAGGTTATATTTTTGACCGATCTGTGCGACCGATTTGTGCTTGTACAAAAATTAAATGAAGGGGAGTAGGTGGGAAGCAAAAATAGTATTTTGAACACCTCGTAATGATCATTAGTCTTAGCAGGGAAACTATTCACTAATACGCAATGGCGCAACGTGGTGGCTTAAAATCCCAACCCTTTATACATACATATTGAAATGAGTTTTTTTTATCAAGAAGGCTATTCGTTTTAGTTTAGTTCAATACGAAACATTATACAGATTGATGTTCTTTAAATTTTATTTTTGGTTGACCCGTTGGCGGTGATGGCAGTGACCCTGCTTCCTGCTCCAGGATTGTGGGCTCGGTTCCCGCCCCGAGTCTGGGTGTAATATGTATATATATTTTCTATATGTATTATTTCTATATATATATATATATATATATATATATATATATATATATATATATATATATATATGTAGGATTGTTATTTTGCGTAATTGAATATACAGATGTATAATTTGATTTTACTTAAATGAGAAACTAGCAATGTTACAATTATATATAGTCTGTAAAAGGAAATGGCTTGTGATTGGTCGAGAGCGGGGAAGAATGTAATGGCGGATTTGGGTACGGGAAGCGTAGGCAACAAGGCGATTAAGGTGTTATTTTTTAAAATAAAAAATCCATAAGTGAGTCTATGACTATTATTTCTACCCCACAAATTTTGGGGGCTCGTCCGGGATAGAAATATAGTATAGACGTAAGGAGAAAAGGTGAAATAAAGTTTTTCATCGCACGCCGGACACGTGGCTTGCGAACACGGGCGTTGAGAAGAAGGTCATATTCAAGGAATTTACATATATACGGTCATATTATATAAAGGCGAAGGAGGATTTAAGGCGAAGAAGCTGTTAAAAATACAGAGATGGCAGACGAAGACAAAATAAGTAACGGTAATGGCGGGCGAAGCCACGCGGCGAGCCATTTGTATGCGATGGCCTCACATATATACGAAGGCATAATTTCAAAATTTGATGGTACAGACAAAACTCTCAGCTCGTCAAAATGGCTACAGGATTTAGATGAAAATGGTGAGCTATTTGGTTGGACACCGACACAAAAGCTTATCGTGGCGCGGCGTTGTCTGACGGGCACGGCGGAGCTGTGGGTCAAGTCGGAAAAGGTATTTAAATGTTATGATGATTTTAAGGCGGCCTTATTAAAGGAATTTCCCGATACCATTAATATTAAAGAAATTCATGAGCTAATGTCGGCAAGAAAGAAAAAGAAAGATGAGACTTATTATGAGTATATGCTCGTTATGAAGGAGTTAGGAAGGAGAGGAAAAATCCCCGACTATATAGCGATACAGTATATAGTTGATGGCGTAATTGATTACGAATGTAATAAAGCTATTTTGTATGGTGTCACTACATATCCTACGCTGAAAGAAAAATTGGCTATTTATGAAAATATGAAAAAGAAAATGACAAAAAATCGCCAGGATTCACCACGATTGTCATCAGTTATTGAAAAGAAAGCCGATTGTGCATCTGTTCGACGCTGTTTTAAATGTGGTGAAAAAGATCATATAGCTAGTAAGTGTAAAAATGGTGTTAAATGCTACAAATGTAACGAGTTCGGCCATATTGCGACGTCATGCATTAAAGGGCGGAATGGTGAGAAGTTCAACAAACAACATGAAGTTGGCGCTAGCGAGATTCACGCGGCAAGATGGCAGCCTCGCGCTATGTGCTTGAAGTCGGCAGCGGATGCGCATGCAAATTCCGGTGGGGATGACGTCTTGACCAGAGAGCGTTCGGAGACTGATGATCAAAATGGCGGCGCAAGCGACAGCTGTGAAAGTCGTATGTGTCAAAACTGTCAATGTCAACAGGCGTTAAATGTAAACATACAGTGCAGCAAAAATAAATCAGTGAAGTTAATTAAAATTGGTGGTTTAAAAGTTGAATGTTTAATAGATTCCGGTAGTGATTTAAATTTAATATCGCAAGACTTGTTTTTCGAACTAAATGTTACCTCCTACGTCAAGGAAAATATACAATTTACTGGACTTGGTGCTACAAAAATTTATTCTTTAGGGAAGATTGATTGTGAAGTAGATTTTGATGGACACTGCTTTAGTTATACATTTTATATTGTGCCCAAAGGGGCTATGCCTTACAAAGTAATTCTAGGTCAGCCATTTATGCAAAACACAAAACTTGTTTTCAATAAGGGGGTAGTGAATGTTTGGTCACAAGGGAATGGTGTTTTGTCACATTGCTTGGTTACAGGTCTTACCGAAGAACCAATCGTGTATGTGCCAGATCAGAAGCTGAAGACTGAAGTTGAGGATCTTGTGAAAAATTATTCTCCTGTTCAAACAAAGGAGGCGCCTATTGAGATGCACATTGTTATGAAGGATGACATTCCTGTCGCACAGAGACCAAGGCGTTTGGCTATCAAAGAACAACAGTTGGTAGATGAACAAGTAAGTGAGTGGTTACGTAATGGTATTATTAAACCCAGTTATTCAGAGTATGCGAGTCCTTTAGTACTGGTGAGAAAAAAGGATGGTTCGACAAGGATATGTGTAGATTACAGAAAAGTTAATGCAAAAATAGTGAAAGATGAATTTCCGCTTCCAATAATAGAAGACCACATTGATAAATTACTAGGAGCTAAGGTTTACAGTAAATTAGATTTGAAAGATGCATTTTTCCACTTGAAGATTAATGAAAAGTGTACCAAGTATACATCGTTTGTAACGCAGAATGGACAGTATGAATTCACCCGAGCACCCTTTGGCTTATCTATTTGCCCTAACTATTTCACTCGTTTCATTAATTCTATTTTCAGAAACCAGATTGCAGAAGATGGAGTGCTAATATTCATTGACGATGTAATAATACCAGCGATATCTTATGAGCAAGGAGTAACGAGGCTGAGGAAGGTCCTGCAAAGAGCAGCTGAGTATGGTTTGCAAATTAACTGGCGAAAGAGTGAGTTACTTACAACTAGAGTTGAGTATCTTGGACATGTGATTGAAAATAGTACTATAAAACCATCTACTGATAAGACAGATGCAGTGATAAGATTTCCACAACCTAAAAATCAGAAAGAGTTACAAAGTTTTGTCGGGCTTACCTCATATTTTCGAAAATTTATTCTGGATTATTCAATGATAGCGAAACCCCTTACAGATCTACTTAAAAAAGATAAATATTTTTATTTTGGCATAAAAGAAACTAATGCTTTTCAGATGTTAAAGCAAAAGTTATCGGAACATCCCGTGTTGAGAATTTTTGACCCAGCTTTGGAGACACAGTTGCATACGGATGCTTCTCAGGTGGCATATTCTGCTATTCTCATGCAAAAAGACCCCAATGAATCTCTTTATCACCCAGTTTACTATATGAGTAGAAAGACATCTGAAGCGGAGATGAAGTATTCCAGCTATGAATTAGAAGCTCTAGCAGTGATAGAAGGAGTTAAAAAGTTCCGTAAATATTTGATTGGGATTCCCTTCACAATTGTGACTGACTGTTTAGCTTTTGAGATGACATTAAAGAAAAAAGACTTAGTTACCAGGGTTGCAAGATGGGTTTTACTGCTACAAGAATATGATTATAAGGTGGAACATCGAGCTGGTTCGAGGATGAGGCATGTGGACGCTCTAAGTAGAAGCCCATACATTGGAGTTATGGTAAATAGCATTCATAATCAACTAAAAGAAGCTCAAGACAGAGATGAAGGTTTAAAGGCTATTAAGGAAATTCTAAAAACAAATACATACAAGGATTACTGGATGGAAAACAATATACTCTATAAAGGAAATCAACGTTTGATAGTGGTACCAAGAAGTATGGAGAAGGAAATAATTGCAAAAATACACAGCAATGGTCATTTTTCTATTAGAAAGATGAAAGATTTAATTAACAGAGATTATTTTATTTCAGATGTGGATAAGAAGCTAAATGACTATGTGTTGACCTGCATACCTTGCATACTAGCATCAAGAAAGAATGGGAAACAAGAGGGATTCTTAAGCCCAATAGAGAAGGAATCATTACCACTCCAAACTTTACATCTTGATCATGTAGGTCCACTGACAGCAACACATAAGCAGTATAATTACATTCTGACAATTGTAGATGCCTTTACAAAATTTGTATGGTTTTTTCCCACCAAAACGACCACAACTAAAGAAGTTTTGTCAAAACTTTATATTTTACAACAAATGTTTGGAAATCCAGATAGAATAATTACAGATAAGGGGACTGCATTCACCAGCAGTGAATTTAAGAAGCATTGTGAAGATGAGAATATATTGCATATAGAAGTTACAACTGGAGTGCCTCGTGGTAATGGACAGGTGGAGCGTATTCATCGTATCCTAATATCAATGTTAACGAAGCTATGTATTCAGGATCCAGGTTTATGGTATCAACATGTCAGTAAAGTACAGCGAGCACTCAATTGCACATATCATAGAAGTATAAATACAACACCTTTTAAACTCTTGATTGGAAGGGACATGAAAAACAAAGAGGATATGGAACTAGTAACTTTGTTACAACAAGAAAGCGCAGAAATTTATAATGATGATAGAGAACAATTGAGGATAAAGGCAAAGGAGCATATATTAAAAATTCAAGAGGAAAACAAAAAACAGTTTAATAAGAATAGAAGGGAGAGTAAGAAATATAACATAGGAGATATGGTGGCTATTAAGAGGACACAGTTCGGTCCAGGCATGAAGTTAAAAGCAAAGTATTTAGGACCTTATCGGATAACTAAAGTAAGGAGGAATGATAGATATAATGTTGAGAAAGTTGACAGTTCAACAGAAGGTCCTTATGTGACATCTACTTGTGCTGAGTACATGAAGCAGTGGCCAGTTCCTTAAAGCTAGGTATATATAATCCTATCTAATTTCAATTTATTATTTACAGAATTTGTTTTGAATGTTTTTTTTTTAGTTGTGTTGTAGTATGAGCTCAGCTCAAACGGTTGTCCAAGGCATAGTGTCTTTGAGGTCAGAAATATGGTGCAGATTCTCAATGACCTACTTACCTTTAATAATTTAATGTTTGTTTCTAATAAGTAATGTTGTGTAAATTGTAAAATTAAAAGATTGTGTTGAAAGCTTCTTGCCTAGTGAGCATAATAATTATAGTGTCTATCCATTTCATTACTTTTAATAATTAATTTAATGTTTGTTTCTAATAACTAATGTTGTGTAAATTTTAAAATTAATAGACAAGTTGTATTGAAAGCTTTTTATCTATTGAGTATAATAATTAGTATCTATCCATTCCATTGTGCTATGTGAGAGATTAAAATAGAGAGATCGAGATGTATTAATATTGTTGTTATTCAAAATTTATGTTAGCTTCTGTTAGTTTAAAATTCAAACTCTGTAGCAAGTATGTAACTGATTGAGGGAAGTCTGGGGACAGACTTCAGCAGGATGACCGAAACTGTAGGATTGTTATTTTGCGTAATTGAATATACAGATGTATAAATTGATTTTACTTAAATGAGAAACTAGCAATGTTACAATTATATATAGTCTGTAAAAGGAAATGGCTTGTGATTGGTCGAGAGCGGGGAAGAATGTAATGACGGATTTGGGTACGGGAAGCGTAGGCAACAAGGCGATTAAGGTGTTATTTTTTAAAATAAAAAATCCATAAGTGAGTCTATGACTATTATTTCTACCCCACATATATATATATATATAAATTTATTTATTAAAAAATGTACATCAGTTGGCTGTTACCTAAAACACAGGCATTAAGTTGCCTACCTATACTTATATACTTTCCTATTACACAAATATAATAAATAATAAATATGTTTAACACACACAAACGGTCGTCTGTTTCTATTTAATTTGTATAATATAGTTAGGCGTTACCGACTCCCCACCACCACATCTATATTATATATAATATGTATTATTCTAAATGAAACGCAATCAAAATTTTATGTTTTATAACATAATATAACACAGTGATATACACAATAAAATGAAGATTGTTATCATAAGAGCCTTTCGAATGCAGCAAACAATTAATTTCAGATACATTCAAGCGAATGTCGGACAGCTGAGCCGAACAAAACCTTTCGCAGCTTCAAGATTTTCATCGTAACATAGTTTAAGGTCAGCCTTATCATGTCGTTTAATATAATTGTTATATTCAGTATCCCCACCGTTGGGAAATGTATTTTACAAACCAAGGTTTGATCCCAAAATATACATGTTTTCCGTATTTTAAATTCATTTACAATACTTAAAATTCAGCGGCGCTAGCTCGGATTTGCATTAATTACCTGATTCTGTATTTAATGTGCCATCTCGAATCTGTAATATTGTTTTTGGAATTATTGAACTGAAATAAATCAGCCCGTAAGCGTCCCACTGCTGTGCAGATTATTCCTCTTCTTCCCATAGAAGAAGGGTTATAGTTTAATCCAGCATCCTGCTTCACTACTGGTTGGTGGATATTAATACTCTACCCTGATGAGATCGATCGAGAAGAGGCATGGTGGGAAAACCCACAATGACATAAGCCAAGACCAGAAACAAATATTTGTACAAGGATAAATATCCCGAATTCTAATTGAACCCGCGACTGCCAGTGTTAAGATTTTGCATTATAATATAAGAACGGTTTCCATGGAATTACTAATCACACAATTTCATGGGACTGTATTAATCCACCTTAGTTTGTACGTTGCACCTTAGTTTAGTATCTATCTATTTCTAATATCTATCAAAGCTGAACGTTCCATGATTACCTACCGGATTAATTATTTATTATTTACCCGGTCACAGTCGAGGAAGTCGATTATCAACTAAATTGTTTTCTTTTAAAGCAAGCCGTTGCCGCGTCACGCTTCTATCGTTTCCTCGATCCTCGGGTCATAAAAAGTCAAACAATAACCCAATCCATGACTTGCATGAAAGTTTTCTAACGGAAGCCCTTAATTCACTGCTAAAGTACTTTTTTCTCTGCTATCTTAACTTTGAAATCACATTTGGTACTTGGAAACTCATGGAAATCGGTTTACGTATTCTATCCACTGAATTATAATCTATAATTAAATGAAAAATCTATCATTTTCCAAAAAAAAAAAGGAAAAAAAAATTTTAACTTCCAAAACTGTTTTTAAAACTATCTTCTTGCTTAATCTTTCAGTTCTTTCTGAAATAGGGGATGCTTCAACCAAAATGCTCAATCGAATACACTTGAGAATAAATATAGATTCAATTTTATTGAAATAAAGAAGCTGCTTCATTCGATTTGGTTGTGTAAAGTCGCAAGTTCCAATTGTCTCCTCGGATAATAACTTCCAATACCATATTTTCTCCGATCAGCACTTTCTGATTATGCTTGATTGTACTTCTGATAGTTTCTCGATTCTGCGATTTCGTCTTAATTGTTGTTTTCGTTTTATACGTATTTTAGAAATAACGTTTATTATATAAATAATTTTAAAATAATATGTATTATAATATATATGTATATCTTCATTTCTGTACGTTATGTTTTTAAATCCAAATGGTTTCAAATATTTAAAAGACACATAAAACTTTATGTGTATGTATTATATTACAATTTTATTATTTACTAGTGATTGACCAGTGGTCGTAATTCGACCTAATCTATAATTGACAGCATTGTCAACATGATAAGAATATGATTGCGCATAACATGGTGAGCATATGCAACAGTTATTGGACCTGATCTGTGATAATAAATTTCAATAAAAAATTCATTGCAAGACTTGTATTTAAGACCGTGTTGACAACAGAATTTGACAATAAACAAAATTTGTGTATATATGTCATTGTACATAATTATTTGTGTGCCGTAGTGTGTTTAGTGTTTTTTTTTTTTTTGTTTTTTTAATGAATTTAATGTTTTTTTTAGCATAAGTGTAAAAAATGTTAGCATTCTGCACTTCTTCTCCATAGAAACTTTAATTGTGCCAAATTTCATTCTTCTCCGTCCGCGTAATTTTCTTAAAAGGGGTACCAAATTTTTGCTTCACCTATTAATATATAGATAATTCAGTTTATAGATAAGTGTTATATACACTTACCTATATATATTTACCTATATATAATTTACAAATATTAGTTTGTTACCAAATCATAAACTTTGCAATAAGAATAACTTCTTATGTGTCATCTTAATTTAATATTTGTTACATTCTATTTCTAAAAAAAAAAAAAAAACGTTGATAAGGTCACTGCTTTAGAAGGTTGAAGCAATTTGATTGATGTTTTAGATATAGTTTTGGTGTTTATATAGGAGAAAAATTAACTATCGAAGTACTTATCTTGAAAATTTATTTCATTTACTTTATTTAAAAAAAATAAGAATTTGGTTATTAAGTCAGAAACTAGTGATGGCATATTTAGTCCGAAACATCTATAAAAATTATCGTACAGGCTGAAAATTTTATTTCCTAGTAACAAATTCGAAGACATTGACACAAAAATAATAGCTTAAAACTATAGAAGAGCATTAATAAATTGTTCCTATATAAACCGTGTCTAAGTTGTTAATAATATATTATCAGTACTAATGTAATTTATAAATGTCGAGGAACATTGATGATATTGAATCCGTCGACTCTATTAACAATGCAAATACTGTAGCTCGGCTAGCTCCGTAAATGCACTGAGTTAGCCACCAGAATTATATTACAATTGAAACGAACGACAATCGACCTTAACGCCAGGACGTAAGAGTTAATGATGTGAACATAAAAACTTGGGCAGTTTATCCGGCATTGTTTGCAAATCCAAACTTATGCAGCGGCATGTTTACAAGGATCGTTTGTTGCCGTCTTAATGCTGGTAGTTTAAATTGTCTTCTGATTTTGTTTGTTATTCGTTTGTATTTCTTTATTGTTGGCGAGATTAATGTTTATTGCTATTCTGGTTTTACGGGGAATGTTTTAAATCCTATTAGTTAAAGCAATGGAAATAGAGGAGATGCAATATTATGATATGAATACCAAAAAATAAACTGTACTGTACTGTATCAAGGCAGATAGAGTTTACAGGCGTAAAGAACCCAATTCTGAGCTTACGCATCCCGCCTTGAAACGACAGGTATGTGGGACTCACGACCGGACGCCAGGATCTCACGTCAACCCAGCAGGCCTTATACTTCACTAAAACCTATAGATACCGTCGGCACCATTGTGGGTCGCCATGGGATCACTTTCACATTTAACCATGATGCCTTGACGCTTAGCCTTGCAGCCCCTCTGAGGAGCCACTTGACCGCCGCAGTCCGCACCACGAGAGAGAGAGTGAATTCGATCTCCCTCCATTACACAAATCCAGTGCTAGAAGCTTCGAAACCTCCTTGGACACATTACCCTCGGTTTGGCTGCCTAACCGGCGGCAACCAAAGCGGATCTGTTGCCACCTGCCATGCGATCTGGTCTCCACAACCAGTGACAGCTAGAGAACCATAGCTATCCTCATCGAGATGTCTCTTGTTTGAATTAAACTTGGCAAAGTGTTAGACGTACTCACATATGAAGGATTCCGTATCTCCATAATATTAAACGTAATATGTTTTATAAGATCGTACTATATAATAATAATATGTTTAACATACACACATGGTCGCCTATCCCTAAGGTAAGCAACTTAATGCCTGTGTTTTAGATAACAGTCAACTGATATACTTTTTTTGTAATATATATACATATATATATATATATATATATATATATATATATATATATATATATATATATATATATATATATATATATATAAACCAAGAAAAAAGGATCTACTTTCTCGAAAAACAAGAAAGAAAGAGAAACTTGGTGTTTTTCGGTATTGAGGAGACTGAAACGTCATACGCAAGTCTAGAAAGAAACATTATTAAATGGATAGAACAATACCTCTCCATCAAACTAACTTACATCGACATACAAGAGGTAAAAAGAATAGGGATGAAGTGTGACAGACCTCGCCCATTAGTGGTAACTTTCTCCACACTTGGCACAAAAATTAAAATAGTGAAACATAAACAATCACTTAAAGATACACACTACTATTTCAAGGAAGACTATCCAAAACAAATACTGGAAAAAAGAAGAGAACTGCAGGAGCAAGCGAAACTGGAGAAAGAGAAGGGGAACCTAGTAAGAATAAAATATGACAAACTGGTCATATTAAAACCTAACCACAAAAGGCAACTCCACACATCTCCAACAAACGACTCCCAAACTCAAAATAATGCTAGCACACACGCCAATAAAAAGAATAGAACTATTAAAACATCTGCTTCAGTAAGAAGATCGCACAGTATCTCGGAAGGAGTCCTGAAACCAAGCATGTTAAATTTTCTAACTAATAAAAAGGTCAGTAACACAACACCAGAGCAGGACGCCGATGGCAGAGATAATAACCTATAACAATTAAGCCCCCCCTCCCGAACATACTGTATAAAAGAACTAGCACGAACGAATAACAATAAATATCTTCCAACACGGCTGGTCACCGTGGGAGATTACGACCTTAACCCTCCAAGGAAAACAATAAATGTAAATGTACAAAATGCACAATCAGAAAAACTTACTAATAAAGCAGCAAACAAACTATACATCATAACATACAATGTCAGAACCTTGTCTACTTACGAACGACTTCTGGAACTGTCAGAGGCACTAAAAAGTGTAAATTATGATATAATCGGATTATCAGAAACACGTCGACTGGGCACGAAAATTGAAGAATATGATAATTACATACTTTGTCATACAGGACTTACTCAAGGACAATATGGAGTCGGCTTTTTAATAAACTTATACCTGAAGAAATACATTGAAAGCTTCATATGAATTTCTGATAGAGTTGCACTGGTTAACTTTAATATACAAGGCAAAAAAATCTCATTTATACAAGTCTACGCGCCCACAGAACCAGCAAAGGAAGAAGAATTAGAAATATTTTATGCAAACCTGTATAAAGCCCTAGACCTTGCCCATAGTACATATATAGTTATGGGCGATTTTAATGCCAAAATAGGCCAACCTAGAGCAGAGGAGTATCTCATAATGAAACCAAACGGCTATGGTATACGGAACCCAAGGGGGCAAAAACTTATAGACTTTGCACTCGAAAATAAAATTTCAATTTTAAATACTTATTTTAAGAAAAAACCAAACCGTAGATGGACGTGGCGTTTACCTAATGGGGAGTACAAAAACGAAATCGACTTCATCATGTCCAATAAACCTGGTATGGTACAAAACATTGAGGTTCTGAATCTGAACTTTTCCTCAGATCACAGACCAGTTAGAGCAACATTAACTTTGTTAGACGCAAAAAAGAATCGAAGTGGATTTAAAAATACCCAAAACGCCACACTGAAGAGCGAAGACGAATTAGCTAGATACAAAGAGTGCATCTCAGCTCACCTACCAGACCTATTGGATTCCCAGGGTAATATCTCAGTGCAGACCCACTATGACAAAATAATAAGTGCCATTACAGAAAGCCTTCAATCCGCTCGCACATCAAATAAAAATACAAGACACAAAATTCTATCGGACCGTACTCTGGCACTCTTGAAGAGGAGACAACTACTGCAAAAAACTACGAACAAAACTAGATCAATGAAAAACGAACTCTCGGCATTATACAAGCTAGTAGGCAAGCGTATTAAAAGCGTTTATACAAACTACAGATCAAAAATTCTAGAGAAAAATTTAGCACAGTCAGGAAGTTCCAAAAAGGCATACAATGAGTTGAGGACAAACAAGACATGGATTGACGGATTAGAAATCAAAGGAAAAACCCTAAATAATCGTAACGACATTATAGCAATTGCAACAGACTTCTACAAAAAATTGTACAACGTTCAAGGTCATGAAAATATCGACGATAGCATTAACTTTCAGTCAGACGAATTACCAATAAGTTGCATGCCTTTCTCCGAAACAGAAGTTATACAAGCAATAAATAGACTTAAAGCCAATAAAAGCCCTGGTTCTGACAACATTACCAACGAGTCTATAAAATCAGCCCACCTACTACTGACCCTACCGCTAACTCAATTGTTCAATCGCATTTTGGAAAATGCTAATACACCGACTCAGTGGTCACAGTCGGATATCATACTTATTTATAAAAAGGGCGACCCACGCGATGTTGTAAACTACAGACCGATAAGTCTGCTACCATGCATATACAAATTATTCTCCTTTCTAATAAGCCAAAGAATAAGTATCACATTGGAAGCAGAACAAGCTATAGAGCAAGCAGGATTTAGGAAGAGTTTTTCGACTATAGACCATATTCACACTCTGGAACTAGTGATAGAAAAATACCGAGAAAAACGACGAGCTCTGTATATCGCATACATCGACTACAAAAAAGCCTTCGATACCGTCTCGCATTCAAGCATATGGAAAGCACTAATAGAGCAAGGGATAGCGAGGGGATACATACAGGTAATGAAAAGCATATATAACAATAATATGGGTAGAGTCAAGCTAGAAAGAGTCGGCCCAAGTTTCCCCATCAAAAGAGGAGTGAGACAGGGTGACCCGATCTCTCCGATGCTGTTTATTGCCATCCTTGAGTCAATTATAAGGAAACTGGACTGGAATGATAGTGGTATACTCATTGAGGGTAAATACCTAAGCCACCTCCGATTTGCTGACGACCTGGTGCTCCTGTCGGAATCAAGCTCGCAATTGCAACAGATGATACAAACACTGAATTCAGCTAGCAAGAAGGTAGGAATTGGAGATGAACCTATCCAAAACAATGATAATGACAAACGCCACTGAAAAGACAATATTTGTCGACAGCGAACAATTAATTTATACGAGTAAATATGTATACTTAGGTAAACAAATAAGCTTCGATAAGGACAACAACTACTCAGAAATTGAAAGGCGTATTCAGCATACTTGGAACAAATACTGGAATTTAAAAGAAATTTTCAAAAGCAATATGCCAGTCGAACTTAAAACTAAAATCATGTCGAGCTGTCTTATACCGTGTCTAACGTATGCCTGCCAGACTTGGAAATACACAGACAAAATAAAAAGAAAAATTAGAACTTGTCAACGTGGCCTAGAACGCAGTATGCTCAAGATCAGAAAAATTGACAAAATAAGACACACTGAGATAAGAAGCATAACCAGAGCTACCGACGCACTAGAACATGCCCTAAAGCAAAAATGGAAATGGGCGGGGCATGTGGCAAGACTGTCAGATGAGCGTTGGACCTTAAGGGTGACACGGTGGAAAGGCCCAAGTGGCAAACGACACAGAGGAAGACCGCTCACTAGATGGACTGACGACATCACAAAAGTAGCTGGCTCAGGATGGTTGCAAACAGCTCAGGACAGGGAAAGCTGGAATTCCTTGGAGGAGGCCTTCACCCGCGGAGGGGTTCTTACAAACTAGCATAAAATATATTATAGGATTAAAGTTTTATTTTTAGTCTTTAAGATTTTTTGTAAGAAATAATAAAAGGCTTTATTATATATATATATATATATATATATATATATATATATATATATATATATATATATATATATATATATATATATATATGTATGTATTACACTCAGACTCAGAGCGGGAATCGAACCCACAACCCTGGAGAAATAATAATCGATCTTGTTTATTTTATTTATTCGAATGAATAGAATATATTGTTCTTTACTCTTGGTTTAAACTTAAATTCCAAGATTTCGACAACAAGACTTAATTCCTTACAAATAATCAATCGTGGAGTCATGGATACTATTTTTATTTCCTTTTTTATTAAATTTATAGAAAGAATACTTACATGAAGTCAAATTATTTTTATTATATGATCGATTTGTCGTATTTGAAGAATTGTTTCATAGTCTGTGGTTGTTTGTTATGCACAGGGCACTTAACTACCCGCAAGGAATTTATATACATACTGGAATGCTCACGTGCACTCAAAAAACGTAACCCGGGATTGCGTCTCTTTCTACCATAGATTCAAGGCAAAGCTCGTAAGAAAGAGACAAAACAACAGTTGTCAACGAAATGCTCGGAACAATTTATCACTTTACATGTTGGTAAGAAATGTCAACCTAATGACGTTTATTCAAGGTGCAAATTTGAATATACAAGTTTACTAAGTGAGCGTTCTAGTTATGATATAAATTCTTTGACTACCCGTCACTAAAGTACTATAAAATACGACATTACTGTAGTACATAATTCCAAAAAAAAACGATATTTTATAGACGTGAGCTGTCAAAAAGATAATAAACATTTGGACAAGGTATAGTGGACGGCCATTGCAAAACAATGTACTTCAATAAAATTAAATTTATTTATTTATTACTTTAATACACACCTTTTTGAATAATAACATTGAAAGAAAAAAAAAATACAGAAAATGTACAATGGCGGCCTTATCACTGAGAGCGATTTCTTACAGGCAACCATGAATATAGGATTTCTCTAGACAGAAAGCAGTTGATGCATAAAGTATTTATGCATCAACTGCTGTATTTAATATACATAAGCATACACATACATAAATACATATATTTACATATACACATACATACACACATACGTAATATATACACATATATTTATATTATAATTTATACATACATACATACATAAATACGTACATACATACAGTCATCAATACATACACATAATTACCATGAACTATTGACATACAGATATTATATATACACATATTAATGTTGCTGTTGTCCAATAAATTGTTCACCTTAACTTAGAGAAAAATACTTAAGTACTAATATTCCTACATAAAATTACATATAAAAACAAGCGGCAAAATGCTCCCCACGCCCTCACTGACGTTACACGGATCGCTCTCGCTTTAGGTTTAATATAAAATTTTGACACATTCATACTTCCCTGCCCTCATAACCACATCTAACATTATTGGCACTGATCCTAAACCAAGGTAGATAAAACATTAGGGGGTAAGGAAGCCAATGAGGCGTTAACTTTAACCGTACCGTCGCCGGATTTATTTGCCATTCGAAAACCACGTAAAACAGTAGGTAGGGTAATGAACAAGAGCTTCTAAGTCATTACCTATTTACGGACAAGTTTATTACGTGACTGGAAACTAATTTACAACTCTGCGATATGATATATCATTACGTACATACGTGTATGTAAAATATAATATTTAATAATAGAAATAATTGAATGAGCTTAAAAAACTAATAATTAAATATTGAATGAGCTTAAGTTTTGTTTTATTATAAAAGTAATGACGCATAAACCGTTCGATACTGTTTTGTAGTTTACTCACAACACAAATCAAATCAAATCCTGAATTTTGATATTATAACTGAAAAAAATTTGTTGTTTATTTAAAACTATTTACGTAATATGAAAACCTAATAGACTAAATCTTTAATTAGCTTTAATATCAAGCGTAAAAAGTATTTTAAAATTATTTGATTCATAAAAAAAAAAAACATATCAGTCGTATCGTACACGTGTCGTGAGGTACTAAACACCTCCTCCGATCCCAGGACCGGACGTCTCGGTTATTTCACGCTACATAAACATTTGATTTGGTGCGGGACCCGCCTGATATTTTTACCATTTTACCACTTTATATGCGAGTTCCATAACTTTGTAAAACGGAAGTGAAATACGTTCAGTCTTCATGATGCGTGGCGCTGACATCGTTCTTTTGTTATCCTTTTCGTTTTATATACCTTTTTTTTTTTTTTTTAATGACAAATAGACAGGCATTTGACCGCTATCTCACCTGATGTTAAGTGACGATGCGGTCGAAGGTGGAGCATGCCTGCCTAATAACAGTCTATTCACTCCGGCCTTGAAGGCACCCAGGTTGTATCGTTCGGGAAACACAGGCGCGGGCAACGAGTTCCATTCTTTAGCCGTGCGCATCAAGAACGTAGTGCCAAAGCGTTTTGTGCGCGTAGGTGGCATATCAATGACATAAGGATGGAACGATCGACCGCGCCTAGTGTCCCGATGGCGGAAGGTTGGTGGGGGAATTAGATTGTGCAATTCCTTCGCACACTCACCAAAATATATTCTGTAGAACACCGACAGACGAGCTACCCTACGTCGATGATCGAGACTCTGCAACTTGGTGTCTGTCAGAGTAGGGTCACCTATAAGTCTCTTAGCTCGTTTTTCCACCGAGTCCAAAGTTGCCAGTTGGTATTTGGCGAATCCATCCCAAAGATGGCAGCAATACTCCATACAAGACCGAACTTGTGCTTGATACAGTTGAAGCAGCTGTTCTGGAGTGAAGTATCGCCTGACCTTAGAGAGAATACCTAGTTTTTTTTGCTGCAGTTTTTGCTTTGGACTCGATGTGCTGCCCAAAGTTCAAATTGGACGATAGCTCTACACCGAGGAGCTGAAGGGAGTCGGTAATTTCTACAGAAACATTTCGGAAAGTCGGAGCCAGGTGTAAAGGACTCCGTTTAGAGGAGAACACACACGCCTGTGTTTTTGTAGCGTTGAACGTGACCCGATTGGCATCGCCCTATTCGGAGACTGCCTGGAGGGCGACGTTCAAGCGGCTGACCATATCCTCTCGACAAGACTGGATAACTTCCTTACTAGCCCTTGCACTCGAAAAGTATCTGTCCGTCACTGTGCTGTCGTCAGCATACCCAAAGGTACCGGGGACGAGCAGATCATTAATATGCAGCAGGAAGAGGGTAGCGGACAAGACTGATCCCTGAGGAACACCGGCGTCGATAGCCTTTTGGTCCGACGAGTACCCGTCAAGGACAACTCGTATTGAACGTTCGTTCAGGAAGTCAGAAATCCAAGTGCAAAGGCCAGGTGGAATACCATATTATGAAGGAAGCTTGCTTATGAGGCTCGCGTGCCAAACTCTGTCAAAGGCCTTCGAGATATCGAGGGACACGGCAAGTGCTTCACCGTGTTTATCAATGGCCTCACTCCAAATATGTGTGGCATACACTAGAAGGTCCCCAGTCGAACGGTTCTGGCGTAAACCGTATTGCCGGTCGCTGAGGAGATCGTTACCTTCCAAGTGGGCCAGGAGTTTATTGTTCAGTGCACGTTCCATAGTCTTACAGAATATGGACGTGACCGAGATGGGACGGTAATTGACAGGGTCTGCACGACTACCTTTTTTGGGCACAGGCTGCACGTTGGCAAGCTTCCAAGACTTCGGCACTTTGCCAGTCTTAAGTGACAGGCGGTACAGGCGTGTAAGAGGTGGAGACAACTCAGGGGCACATGTACGCAGGACTATTGCTGGTATACCATCAGGTCCGCCGGCCTTGTTCACGTCTAGAGTTTGCAGGATTTTAAGGATCTCTTTTTGGCGTATGCGTACTTCAGCCATAATGCAGTCAGCACGAGTTGAGATTGGTGGAGCTTTTCCTGCAACATCCAGACGCGAGTTCTCAGCAAAAAGAGATGCAAACAAATCCGCTTTCTCTTTTGCAGAATGGGCCAGTGATCCATCAGTCCTCAGCAATGGTGGAAGTGACGGCCGACAAAAGTTAGATTCAGCGGCTTTTGCCAGGGACCAAAACGCTTTGCTCCCAGAAGGATAAGAAGCTAGTTTGGCCCCAATGTGGCTGATATGGTTGAATCTAGCCCTGCGTAACGTCCTTTTACATGACTTGGCGGCTTGGTTAAAAGCTTTCTTCAAATTCCGAGAATTCGGAGACTTGCGCGCTCGAGCTTCAGCCCATGCAGTGTATGCCGTCCGTTTTTCGGCTTCTGCACGATAGCAGTCTGCATCAAACCATGGGCGAGCTTTTCCATTCGCCGCTACGTCAGAGTATGGTATAAAATATTCCATACCTTGGTGTATAACCGCGGTAATGGCTTCGTCGTTCTTCGGCTTACCTGTCCCTTTTTTATCTTTATGTACTTCTTACTAAACTTTTTAAGATATTGTATGTTTGTATGAGCTCTAAGGAGTCACTAGACTTGAAAAAGTTACTTTGCTTTCCGTTCCAGGGTTTTCGGATCGGTTTTGCACCGTGTTTAGTTCAGTTTTTTTCGTTTTGTTTTTTTTTGAACCAACTAGTAGTAATGTAGTCATTCAGTCCATAAGCGTCAATTTTTTTTTTCGTGGCTTGAGTCGTGTTTTTCCATGCTTTGTAATAAAACTTCACAATGTATCGAATTTATTCGTTAGTTTCACTCATATTGAAAAACAATTGATGTTTTTCTATCTGTCAAAATGAGCGGCGGGCAAAAAAATGGCGGGAAAGGGTTTTTTATTTCTTATTAATCTTTTTTTTTCTTACATTTATTGATATTAAATGCAAACGGATACAAACAGTGCATTCAATAAGATTTTTCTTCAATTATATACATACAAAATACGAAAAGACTTTTTCTGCGACTTATTAAAATAGGATGTCATCATCTTCCTTCATACGTAAGCTATCTATCTCAAAAGAAAGTTTTCATATTTGATTTATAACTCCCGATATTACAACTATAAAAACTATAGTGATTAATCAAATACTAAATCAAATCAATCAATCAAATCTATACAAATAATAAATCTGTTAAAACCTCCGTTTTATTAATACACTATATATCATCAAGAATAAATTTCAATAGCGCATTCTTTTTTGTATCAGCGCCATCTCTTATCGTTTTAAAAATTAAACATAACTCACAGTATAATTTAGTTTTTGTTTCATTGTAATTAAATTTAAAAATAAATATTTAAGAAAATAGAAATAGGTACCTACGCCGCCAACACCATCTGGTCTAAGGAATCTTAAAAACTCACAAAACTTATTTTTAGTTATTATTTTGTTAAACTTAAAAGTTTACTAAATATGTCGGATAGGAATAGAAATTGTTTTAATATTTTAGATAAACATCATTTTCAATTAATATAGGTACTATTATGTTAAATGTCACTAAATATAAAAACGATATTCTACTATTATACGATAGATGGCGCATGTAGGTGATAAAAAATATAAAATTATAATTTTTAAAATTTTAGTTAAATACCCGTGCGAAGCCGGGGCGGGCCGCTAGTACTAAACTATAGTGATAAATCAAACGTTGAAATAAATATATTTTATTTAGATGGACTTAAAACAGTTTTATTGAAATATTACAGAATACAAAGATTACTTTTATAATCATCTATATTAAATTCTTAGTTTGCTAAAGTTTACTGGTAATATTTTACACGTGCAATTTATTGTTTATGGAAAAAGTCAACTTTACACTCAACAGCCAGTAGTATGTGAATCCTGTGTTTGGGGATCCTAAAACTTATAGGACAATGACAAACGCCCAGACAAAGACCAGAAAAATATCAATATGGCCAATAGGGCATCGGTCATATGCTGTGACTACTGCACTAAGAAATCGTCAATTATGCTAATCTTATTTAGTGTATGTAAAAATTATTACAAAAAAAATAGGACCATAATCAATATGATTGACTAACAAAAAACATTGGTCTTTGAAAAAAAAACTCAGGAATTTTTTTGGTTTATAATACCTATGGATTGCAATTCAAAACGATAATCCAAAAGTAATGAAAAGATCGAAAGATCAAAAAATATATAATTGACTCCGAAATTTCTTTCATTAGTATTCCATTCCCTTAAAATTTTGTAATTCCGACTTAGACGCTACTCCATCTTCCTTTAATCTCTTGAATAATTTAATTTTACCACAACTTACTCTCTTGGGATCACTTCGAGTTGTAAGTTCTTAACCAGATTTTATTTTACTAATGTTTTGGTGTCCTGAAGTTGAGGATGAATAAAGCTTGACGTTTGCTGATACAATAACTGCAGCATTTGAGATAAATATTTGAATAAATCACACAAACGTCTATCGTGGTCTGTGCGATTATTTTTGTATTGTTTTTTGTCTCCTGATACAAGTCCAACACACACACACACACACACACACACACACACACACACACACACACACACACACACACACACATACACACACACACACACACACACACACACACACACACACACACACACACATACACACACACACACACATTATGTTGGATGTTCACTGATGAATGTAGGCTTCCCCTATCATCTCTGGATGGCTTGCCAATACTCGCCACGCTTGTTAGGCGTGTGGCAGGATAATATGTTGACGCTGCTGCCTATTACCAATCTTAAAATCATATACATGGTGGTGGCGATGGATGGATGATGAATGATGAAAGATGAATGACGAATGGATCATAAACTACGTTATAAATTTAATATTGGAATTTTAATTTATTTGGCGCTTCTTAGCGTACGCACAAATTTATAATGACCATTTCGGGTTACAGAAATTGAAATAGTTTCAGAAGAATTCACATAATCTAATTTATGAAAATCGTTTTGTTTAATAGAGGGTTATGTTTTGAGAAGATTAAAATAATAAAGTTTCTTTTGAGTTACATTGGCCTACCTATAACATAACAATAGATATAAAGAATATAATTTTTTTTTCTAAACACAGTCTTATTAAAGCTAAGTGAGTCATAATATAGTTTTGATATAATGGTGATATAAGTTCTATAACCGCGAACGGTCGCGGTTTCAGTTCTCGTTCGGAACATATATTTTTATCTAGAAAAACATGTATTTTTCTTAAAACTTTTTTTTTATATATTTATGAAAGAAGTTTCTAATCCTGGTTTTTATTATAAAATACATGATAAGAATCATGGCTAACGTTCATCTAGGGAACTCTTAACTTCTTCCAAGGAAGTTATACATTAAAGCGCAGTGGAACAGCGTGTCGATTTAACCTTTAAACGCTTCTTTCATATAGAAAGGAGTCCTTTGTCCAGCAGTAGGGCATTTACAGACTATTATAGATATGTTCAGAGAAAGATTAATGTATTCGTACATTCAAATTTTCAATACAGGTTAAGAGTCCCAGATCATTCCCAATTATAATTATATACTTTAATAATATTTTTTGATACATAATAGTTATCTTCGGGTAATTGATTCGATTATTATCAATATTTACAATTCTTTGGCGGCAGTACCTTGTTTAAGTATAAAAAAATTAAATTTAAAAAGTTAAAAAAATAAATACTCAGGATTGAGTGAACTAAACACGCTAAGTTTGGATATTTTCATTTAAGCGATGTTGGACGATGTTTGCCAACATCAATATGTTCGTTCCAGCCGTGAGGGACAGTCTGACAGTCAGAGCTATAATTAAATTAAATAAAACAAAAAGTTGATTTTTTGGAATTTTTAAACATTTTATGTGTCCTGGGGGGACAGTTATATGCTACCCAAAAATGGCTGACATGGGTGTTACAATACGACCGTGTGTATGTGAGTAATATATACACATACGAGTATAAGCAGATGTTCTTAGTTTACAATACACGAAGGGTAAACTTACATTGTGAATCATTCATCACATTGTGTTGTCGGTTCGTAAGGTGAGCACCTTGATGTCTTTGTGTTAAGTAACATAACTTGATAATTTTCTTACCATTAGTAACGGTCGTTATCAGATGTCTCCGATAACAACTGGTACCGATAGCTTTAAGAGCTCTCCGAGTCACGGTGCGGAGATCAACAAGGACGCACATACAGATCAGAAACAAGTATTTGTACAAATTTTAATATATTCCTCGAGGGGGATCAAACCGGCAACCGCTGGTGTTAAGGCGACTACACGCATCACTATACCAAAATAGTTGGTTAGCCATTGGATATCGATTACTGAACTTAAGCCAATATCCGTATGTCATCACTGGTAACACACACTGGTCGAAGACTTTCGACTTCAGGTACTGAGATATGACGGATAAAAAGACGTTTTTGAACTTACCGAACACTGCCCATCCTAGCTGGATTCGTCGATTTACCTTTTTCTCGAAGTTGGACCTACCAAGTTAGACATTTTGTCCTAAGTAGATGTACTTGTCAAACTTCAAGAGTTAAATTTCTAATCGATATCGGGGTGGGCATGACATGATTTTTGTCTTGTTCATATTCATTTTAAGGCCCACCCGTTGGGAAACTCCATCAAGGTCACTGAGTATAATGCTGAGGTCTTCCAGGGTCATACCTGCGATACAGGAATATTCCTATGTCAGGTATCAACCCACCATAATCTTTTTGGAGTTTACTCCTTAAGAATCGATTTTCATATATAAGGCGCCCGGTATGAGAAAAATATGAGAGGTAAAATGTACTGATGAATGACCTCGTTACTTTTTCGGTGCACGCGCACCTATGGTGCGGTGCGAAAGTAATGTTGCTCTAATTAATATTAAAAAATAATATTTAAAAAATAAATGATAATTGTCAGATAATAATAATTACATAATTTATCAACATTCCTAATGAAATATTTGTGCACATCTGAAATTGACTATTGTGAAAAGTTTAATGTAAAAATATTTCGCCGATTAGTTATAATAAATGTATATAAAATGAATAAATATATATTTATATATGTATATTATTTTCATTAATTTGTTAATTTACCCTTTCATATGGTATTAATCTTATTTTCAGTTGGATAAACTCTTTTTGCGTATGTTTAGACAATCGTACTTAAGGAGTAAACTCCAGTCGTGCGTCGGAGCTGACACACACAATTTTTTTTTTCTTGGATTGTTATGTACCTACATGTAAGCATCTTGTTTCTGCTGTAAGCACGATATCGTCGGCAAATCGAAGGTGATGTACTCGCCCTTTATGTGCCGAATCCTTTCCATTCCAGAAGCTTGAAAGCGTCTTCCAATGCTGCGGTAAATAGTTTCGGAGAGATGAAATTTCCCTGTTTCCCACCTTGCTGTATTGGAATCGCTCTCGTGCCTTGCTCCTGTACTCGAACCGACATACTAGCGTTATTGTAATGTAGCACCACTGGAGATGCAGCACCGCCCAAGTTTTGATCGAATCGAAAGCTTTATCATAGTCCACAAACGTCAAGGACTCTAAAGTTACAAAATAATTCTTTTATTTATGTCATAAAGGTCATTGAAATAGTAATCTTATATGTATATGATAAACGCCTTAACCTAGCAAGTGTGTCGTACTTTAAAACGCGCAGACTAAAATTACATTATCATATTTATAAGATAATATTTCATCCCTTTTTGGCGTTCTTTGCTCGCAATTATAGTATTCTATTGCAAATACCTACGTACAGCAGTGGACATCCAATTGCTGATATGATGATGATGATGATGAGGATGATGATAATGATGGCAATGTAATATATTATAATATTATTTAGTTTGAGAATAAATTATATTTTGGGGTTTCGTAGGTCCAGAGGCGGCGTTAGGCGTGGGCGACGTGGCCCACCGCTCATGGCCCTTCGGTCCCAGGGGTTTCGCGGTCCAAAGGGACTTATACATCAAATATGCATAACTCAAACGCAAATTATATTTGTAAATCTCTCATTTCTTTTTCCTCTCCACACTCTTTTGTAATCGACCATTGCTCCATATGAGGGCCTCTAATCAATTTTGGTCTTGCCCCGCCCCTGTGTAGTTCAAAAGATCAAAAGTCCTTGTGTAAAGTTCTACCGTCTGTAATAAGGTTAGGTTGTCACATCTTTGGAACCATACTAGATTGGAAATATTCAATTTATATATTATTATTATCACTAAAATCACAAAAGATGATAGAAGTGCTAATTTTTTTAGTAATTTTTCTTAGTTTTTTAGTAAATGTTATACGTTGGTACAGAACCCCTCATTTCACGTTGGCCTCATTTTAGAATTGATATTATTTTTTTCACTGTATTATTTTTCATGGAACTAGTTTTTGTTACTGTGTTCGCACGCTTTATTATTTTCTTGTGTATGTTTCTCAATTGTGAGTAATTATGTACAAAGAGAACGTGCCTATGTGTGATTTTGACTTAAATATGGGTTCTGTGTCTTACATCTAATCGCAATACAAAAATTATATCCATATAAATATTTATTATACTGTGCGCTGACCGAGGTGTTGTAAAAAGCGTCTAAGGCCATTGTAGTGCGAACAAATGTACACAGGTCAGGATGGTGATGGACAGCAGCGTCACTATATCCTGTTACGACACACCTGCGTTCGCCAACCTGCCTGCTAAGCGTTACGAGTATTGGCAAACCCCCTAGAGATGACGGCCTATATTTAACAGTGGACATCCAACGGCTAATTTGGTGATGTTTGGTAAATATTTACTAGCGACTTACCCTATCTTCAAATTGCCATGTTTTACTACAGCAGAAATGAAAACTGTGCTAAAAATATTGGGTACACTTCCTGAACATATGTAATAATATTTAATTGGTTGGCTAGTTGGTTACTATATTTGTTGATTGGCTTGTGGCTTTCAAAATAATAATAAAGATAGTTTAACTGGTTTTTTCATACAAAACATGTGTGCTATGTGTACGTGTTCTTATAACTATGCGACTTCGATTTTTGTGAAAGGGACGTAGCTCTTGTCGTCAGATTTCCTCTAGAGTCCATCCGTCAACTCATTATCTTATCACTTTGTTTTGTGAACAGACAAGAATCCTAAAAAAATACATTATTATTTTATTTATTTTTTTGCTTTCAAACTGAACGGAATCAATCTGTTAGCGTCCCTGTGCTAGACAAAGGCCTCTTTCCATGTATAAGAAAGGCTAGAGTTGCGGGTTGGCGGATTAGTAGTAGATTATAGTGTACGACGTAATGACTGTAAATTGATACATTACCAAATAGGATTTCTATTGTGGCTGTAATTTCTAATTACAAATAAGTAAAATGTTATGTTTAAACTGTGACATATCTACCTACAATTTTTTTTTTTATAACATTGCGGGCAAACGAGCAGATGGGCCATCTGATGTTAAATGGCTATCGTTGCCCATGCGATAAAAACCATTGTTTTTCGTTTAATATAATATGATCATTTGAGAATAGACTTTCGTTGTATTATTGTATATCGCATCGCCGCACATCTCAATTTTGCTATCAGATATCTGTGATGAAAACCGGGACCGACAGCTTAACGTGGTCTCTGTGAGCAATGATACTACCAGACCGGAAACAAATATTTGCACAAATACGAATATCTGCCTCGAGTGTTAATACTTCCCGTTAAGGCGACTACTCGCACTACTACAACAAAACGGTGGTCTCATCGATTTTGCTATAAATGGAATATTTCTTTAAAAAAAAAAAAAAAAAACTAAACTACCAATCACAGGATATATTTGTCACTTCAGCGGCCGAAATGTCCCCGAAGGACTCGGAAACTATTCTATAAGAAAAACAATATTACCACTATTATGGGGAGATAGAGGATGAATTATCTATAAAGATAAAATAGACGGTCATTGCCTTCGAATATAAGAACAATTTTCTTTGTTAGCGTTTTTGCGAAAATACAAAAAAGCAACCTTTATTAAATATTGTCAGATTATTTTTTATCGTTCGCTTTTATCTGTAATATATATTTTGTTTAGTATAAGAAAGAAAATAGAAAAATTTCACCAAAATATACTTCTCATTTTAAAAATAGTAAAAATTTATTTAATGTGTTATAATGTTAAGGTTGAGAGGTTGCTTACGTGTCAATAAAAACTAATGTAGTCTTTTACACACCAAACTTTTTGACTCATTTACAAAAAATTATATATTAGGTAGAATATAGATTATTAGGAAGTTTCTACACAGCTAGCTCGACACGGAGCGCAACAATATTTGTGTGCAAACATATATATTCTTTTTTATCTCCATTACTTAGATGTGATTTCATATAAAAGTTTAAATTTTAAATTCATGAGCGATGTATTTTCTGATTTTCTTTATTATGTGTGTTCTGGCGTAGTGGTGTAAATGGTCATCTTAACCTCACGAGGTCGATTCCCGCTCGAGACAGATATTTATATTTGTATAACATTTGTTGCTGATCTGTAATAGAATAGTCCAGACCTCTTCCTTGGTGAGGTGTCGTAAAAGGTGACTAAGGCCATAATAATGCGAACAACTGTACACCAACCAGGATAGTAATGAGCAGCCGGATCACCATACGCTGCCACAAAACACCTTGTTCACCAACGCGTCTGCCAAGTGTGGCGAGTATTAGCAACCCCCGAGATGATGGGCGAGACCTACATTCAACAGTGGACATCCAACAGCTGATCTCGTGGTGGTGGTGGATTAGATAATGGAATGTTGTGACTATCATTTTTTGAAAATGACGGCAATTACTTTAAGCTTTTTCGCAATGATTGTTGGAGAGGTTTGGTCGTGATAAACCACCAGAGAGGGTTGGTAAAATAGGAGAAGGTTATCGTAGACAAAGAGCATGAAACATAATATGAACTTCTGAAGGTCAGATCGCGTTAGGTTGTTTTCATTGTTACAGCATCTGGCTGTTGCACTGACGTATTACACACATATTTATTTACCTATATATAAATAAATAAAAACTAGGAAAAAAAACTGTCATGTTTTGATGCAGTTAGCCAAAACAGTTCAATGATGAACTAGCGCTGCCGTGTCATGACAAAACACTGTATCTGAAAATCTGTTAGTTTTCAGAAATCGCGATTTTCTGTTTTTTTTAAGAAATTGGTCATAAAATCGTTAATATTTGTCTGATTTCTTTGAAATTTGGTTTATTTTTTTCGTTAGATTAGTATCTATACAGCCATGTAGAAAAAAAGCTTCAATTAATAGTATTTTTTACGTTTAGACCAACAAACGTGTTCTGTCAAATCTATTATATAATAAAAATATAACATTAATAAATACAGAACACTGTATACATATATAGATGCAGTGTTATGTCACAACAATTATGGTTCAAAATATACAAGAAACATTAAATTTAAACCAGATTGTACTAAAGACCACATACACAAAAAACAATTTTTATCATCATATCAGCCGTTGGATGTCGACTATTGAACGTACGTCTCCCCCATCGACCTCCAGAGTGACCGGTTCAAAGCAGCCTCCATCCAACGGCTTCCGGTGACTTTCCTCTAATCGTCTCCCCATCTCGCGGACGGCCGTCCGTCGATCCTGGTCTTCTCTGGCTGGTGGTCTCCACACGAAAACCTGTCAGTTCTACGAGCTAAGTGCCCTGCCCACTGCCACTGCAGCTTGCAAATCCATTGGGCTATGTCGACAACCTTCGTTCGTTTGCGGATTTCATCATTTGTGATTCGATCTCGCAGAGAAATACCAAGCATAGCTCTCTACATTGCACGCTGTGCGACTTGGAGCTTTTTTAAAAGGCCCATAGTCAGAGACCACGTCTCAGATTCGTATGTGATTACTGGTAACACACATTAATCGAAGACTTTCGAAGACATCAACTTTAGGCACTGAAATATGACCGATGAAAAGACGTTTTTTAACTTCCCTTACGCTGTCCATTCTAATATCTCTCGAAGTTGGAACTTTTGTCCTAGGTAGATGTATTCGTCAACAACTTCGAGAGTAGAATCTCCAACCGATATCGGGGTGGGCACGACATGGACATCCGACATGATTTTTGTCTTGCCCATATTCGTTTTAAGGCCCACCTGTCGGGAAACTATCGAGATCATTGAACATAATGCTGAGGTCTTCCAGGGATTCTGCCATAAGCATGATATCGTCGGCAAATCGAAGGTGAGTGATACCGTTAATGTTGATGCTGAATCCTTTCCATTCTAGAAGCTTGAAAGCGTCTTCCAATGCTGCGGTAAATAATTTCGGAGAGATGACATCTCCCTGTCTTACATCTCGCTGCATCGGAATCGCTCTTGTGCCATGCTCCTGTACTCGAACCGACATAGAACCGTTATTGTACAAGCACTTCAATACTTTGATATACCGGTAGTCAATGTAGCACCGCTGAAGAGACTGCAGCACCATCCAAGTTTCGATCGAATCGAAGGCTTTCTCATAGTCCACAAACGCCAAGCATAATAGCCGATTATACTCCTCGGTCTTTTGTATAATCTGCCGCAGCGTATGTATGTGGTCTATGGTACTATAACCTTTTCGGAAACCGGTTATTTCAGGAGGTTAGTTTCAATTTTGATAACCTGTCTTCGAAAAAAATCTGAATGTCTTTGACGATCCATACTCCAAAATTCTGACCATATATTTTTCCTATCATCTTCACTAATTTTTTCAATGCATTTGCGCATACAATTACATGGTGTTAATAATGAATGTCCCGTGATACCGTGACTGCTCTCAAAGTTTATTGTGATCTCTCTCACGTTTCTTTTTTGTAAGTACTGCAGATGTTGAGGGTTCTTCAGCATGTTGTGAAACGAGTCCGAGAAAATTGTTGAAGGTATTGTGGTCGTCTCTGTGTAAGAGCATATCGTAGAACAACCGGTGTATTCCTTTTCGTGAGTCACATGGTGTACTTGGTTAAAAGGAGTAGGTAACATTAAATCTGAGTCTATAAAGCTTCATTATACAAATTTAAATCATCATAATGGTAGTAAATCATTGGGTTTGTTGGGATTTCTCTCACGTTTCTTTTTTGTAGATACTGCAGATGTTGAAGGTCCAGCATGTTCTGATTACAAGAATATTGTTGACACAGGTATTGTGTTCATCTCTGTGTAAGAGCATAGCGTAGAATGGCCGGTGTTTTCATCTTGGTGAGTCACATGATGTACTTGGTTAGAAGTAGGGAACTTCAAATCTGAATCTATAGCAGGCTAATTATGCAAAGTAGAATCATTATAATTTGTACATCTTAAATTTTAAAGATGATCGCTAGCTTCACTTATCATGGAATTGTATAGGTTCGTGAAAAGCACCTAAAAATTTTCGTGGCATTCTTGGATTCCTTGGTGCCCTTTCCGGGTTTAAGGTTTAAAATTAATTTACTCCGTTCTTTGTTTATTACCCGACTGCAACAGAAGGAGGGTTATGTTTTTCGAGTGTATGTATGTATGTATGTATGTATGTTTGTATGTATGTATGTATGTATGTCCATTTCTTTGGCACGCCCTACAGCCCAAACGGCTGGACGGTTTTTGACATATGAGGTGTCGTTGGATTTGTCTAAATTGTAGTAGTGACATAGGCTACATAAATTTTCAAATCAGCGCCCGCAAATGGCGGAATGAGGGGGGGAGGTAATTTTTTTTTTCTTACTGTAGCAATATGGGTATCAAATGAAAGCTAGTAAATTGTTTTATTCTTTTTAGTTTATAATAAAAGTATTTTACGCAGTCGGGTTTTTTGATTTTTTTAATTAAGCATACTTGTTTTAATATTTTTTTGGAAACAAATAAATTGAACATGTAATCAGAAGAATGCGATTTATTACTATAGCAAAAAATTAAATAAAAAATATAAAAAAACAAGGCATTTAAAATAGACCCAACACACTTGTACACGATATTGTTATGACAAAACACTGTATATGCCGATACCGGGCGACAAAACCATAAACTGTGTCTGGACAAAACACTGTATTTAAAGATGCAGTTCTTTGACAAAACAGATCTTTATTTTATTAGGAATACAGTGTTTAGTCCAATGGTGTTATTCAGTGATTTTAAGTTATAATCGAAATTTTTATATGTCATCTTATGTAATCATGTGCGAAGAACTCATTTTTTGATGTTAGTACAAAACACTGTATCTGAAGATACAGTGTTTTGTCATGACACGGCAGCGCAGCGGTCGTAGATACTATTCTCACTTATGGCACATTATTGTGTCATACAGACGTTTTTCGTAATCTAAATAGCTGTGTAGTGTGTTTCCAAAAGTAATTTTAAAATCTTAAAGCATATCCACAATGTAACAAACAGATCCCTCAACCACTGTTGATTGTCTAATGTTTACATAACAATTAAAAGTTCAATAACATTAATATGCTGGTACGTAGTTGTCTTTATTTCTCTTTTACGTTGGGTTAGTTTGCCCGGGTCGAGTGTGAAGCGTCATAGCTCTACGGGGAACTACTGACGACTACAAGTCGGTTTTGTAAACCCTAAACGCTTTGTAAACCTAAACTGTTATTACAACTTGAGAAGTTTCTTGACAACAAACTCGTGCCTTACATTACATTACTTACTTTTTTATTTTTTATGACCGTTCTGGTTTAGTTCAGTAGCCGCCTCAACACTGCGCGCCGGGGTCGCGAGTTCGATTCCCGCTCGGGACAGATATTTGTATTTGTACAAATATTTATTTCCGGTCTGGGTGTATGTCCTTATGAGTCTCCCCACCGTGCCTTGCAGAGCACGTAAAGCCGTCGATCCCGGTTGTTATCATAGACACCCGATAACGATCGTTACTCCTGATAAGGAAATTATCCGCCAACCCGCAGTGGAGCAGCGTGGTGGATTAAGCTCCAACCCTTCTTGTATATGGAGAAGAGGCCTTCGCTTACCAATGGATTGTTTACAGGTTAATACGGTACAGTGTAGTTATTTTTTTACAAGATTTTGCAAACTAGAAACACTTGGATTTTGGTAATCAGTTTACTAAATCATAGATGAAATCATTTTATCTCCAGGGACATAAACGGGAGAAGCGCATTAATTTCTGTCTAGTAGTTTTTGTGTGATACAAATTTACAAACAAAAAAGCAAAGAAAGAAAATTCTGTTCTGAAAGAAAAAAAATATACATAATAATATGTCAAAATAATATAATTATTATAAAAAACATGCATATTTTTAAAAGAAAATTACATCCGTAATGCAAGGATCACAAATATTAAGGTAAGCTACAGTAAAAAAAAATTCTATTAACATAATTATAATACATAATATTGACATAATCACTAAATATCTAGAAGTTATTAAATTATTATTATCTTTGTTATCGGTTCATAAAAGGTGGAGTCAAGGTGCCGAAATGTTAGACAAAATTACTTATAACGTCATTAACATTCAGTACGTAACGTCGACCTACATTGAGACTTCCGGATTGAGTCAATCTACAACCATCTCTAAATGAATTCTACAGCGAATTTTTAGAAACGACGACATATTAATTCTCTTTTCGTAGAGGTCTGTTCCAACGTAGGTAGAGGAAACTTGGGGGAGTCCCCAAGTGTTTATAGCTACGTCCTCGTTCGTCTCCCCTGGACCCTGTCCTGACCCCGGTAACGCAGGTGGCAGGCAGGTGACCAAACGCTATAAGCTAGACTTGGGTTTTAGATTGTTTTGTCTTTGCGACTAATTGTGTTGAGATGATTACGCGGAGTAAAAGTGCAGCTGCCAAAGGCCCTTCTCAGGGCCAACCCAACGGCCCTTCTCAGGGCCAACCCAACGGCCCTTCTCAGGGCCAACCCAACGGCCCTTCTCAGGGCCAACCCAACGGCCCTTCTCAGGGCCAACCCAACGGCCCTTCTCAGGGCCAACCCAACGGCCCTTCTCAGGGCCAACCCAACGGTCCTTCTCAGGGCCAACCCGAAGGCCCTTTTCAGGGCCAACACAACGGCCCTTCTCAGGGCCAACCGGATGGAGTAATGGAGGTTCTGGAGGACATCTCCATTACCTCATTGTCTGAAACAGACCTCGGGAGGAAACGTCTGTACTCCGGGGGGTCGGAAGACACCGCCACGGAGACGGAGGCAGGTGTGGCCGCAAAGTCCATACCGCGGTCAGCGGCCAAGCGGGGGAAAGCGCATACGCTGACCAGCGCCAGGGCTGCTCTGCGGGAGCGCGTGGAGCGGGACCGCGAGGACGGCTTTGAGGCAGCCCTTCAAAGGAGGGCCTTCTGCAAGCAGAAGGAGGTGGGAGAAACGACGGAGGAGGTCCCCATCGTGTTAGACGACGTGGACAGGCGGGGGGCCGAGGAGCTGATGATGGCGTCGGAGGCAAACATCAACTTGATCCTCGGCCTAACCGGCAAATCTGTAAGCCTCAGAGGAGGGTATGCCGCCAAGATTAGGAGGGCCGCCGGGTCCATCAGGGAGGTGCTGGAGTCCCTGGTGGCCCGCAACGAGTCGGATGAGGTCCGCCGACTGAGGGCCGACAACAATCGGCTCTCGCGGGAGCTGGAGTTGGTCCGACAGGAGGTCCGCTCCTACAGGAGGGAGTTCGAGGACAGCCGTAAAAAGGCGGCTGAATCCTCGAACACGAAGGAAAATGCCGACTTTATGCGCGATCTCGCGCATATGGTCGGCAACATTGTGGACGGCCACCTTTCGAAGCTCCAGCGCTCGGCGGCCCCTCCTTGCCGCCCTCCTCTCGCTGGAGACAGCGCACCGCTGGCGCGGGCCACAAGGGCCGCGCTAGAGGAAAAGGGCAGGGGTTCGGCGGCCCCTAGTACGGATGTGGTGACGCATTCGGGCCGGGAGGAGTACCCCGCCCTTCCCCAAGCATCGAGAAAAGGGAAGGGGAAGGGAAAGGGAAAGGGGAAGGAAGCGGAGTGGACCGCATTTGGCCCCTCCACTTCGAAGGAAGCGGCCCCACAACTGGTCGAATCACAGGCGGAGCCGGCGGCTAGCTGGACTGAGGTCGTCAGCCGCAAGTCAGCCGCGAAGAAGAAGAAGACGACCTCAGCGCCGCCGGCGAAGACCGCGCCGCCAAAGAAACCAGCTGCTCCAGCGCAGCCGGAGAAGAAGGGGGCCACAAAGCCCAATCTAGCGCTCCCCCGCTCCTCGGCCGTAATAATAAAGTTACGGCCAGAGGCAGCGGCTAGGGGGGCAACCTACGGGTCGGCGCTCCTTAAGGCCGAGACGAGCGTCGACCTTAAGGAGCTGGGAATCGGCCCGCTCCGAATCCGCCAGTCGGCGACCGGAGCGCGCCTGATCGAGATTCCCGGCTCCACGAGTGGCGAAAAGGCGGACGCCCTAGCCGCTCGCCTGAGGGAGACCCTGGCGGAGGAGGTGGAGGTGCTCAGGCCTGAGAAGAAGGCCGAATTGAGAATCTCAGGCCTGAGCGACGCGGTCTCTGCGGAACGGCTCACCATAGCGGTGGCAAAGGAGGGGGGCTGTTCCACAGGGCAGGTCCTCGTGCGGAACATCCGCACGGGGCAAATGGGGCCAGGGTCGGCCCATATTGAGCTCCCGGCAGCGGCTGCGAAAAAGCTGCTGCAGGCCGGGAGCATAGAAGTGGGGTGGACCAAGGCGACGGTCCACCTCCTGCAGGCGCGTCCCAGGCATTGCTTCCGATGCCTGGGACTAGGGCACGTCGCCGGCGCGTGCCCAGATGGTACTGATCGCAGCAATCTGTGCTATCGCTGCGGTCAGGCAGGCCACAAAGCAGCCGGGTGTTCGGCCGCCGCTCATTGCGCGGTGTGCGCGGACTCCGGTAGGCCGGCAGGCCACGTGATGGGGGGCATGGCATGCAAGCCCCCATCAACCCGCGGGAAGTTCCCCCCGCAATTGTCCCAAGGGGGGAACCGAGTGGAGGCAGCAGACGCTGAGATGGCCGAGTGATGTCTGGGCATCTCAGCGTCCTCCAGGCGAACGTCAACCACTGCGCCGGAGCCCAGGACCTTCTCCTGCAGTCCATGGCGGAGTGGAGTATTGACGTTGCGATCGTCGCCGAGCCATACGCCGTGCCTCCTAGCCCACACTGGGCGGGGGACACTGAGGACTTGGTGGCGATCGTGGTGAGGCCTGGAGCCGGCCCCCCCCTCGTCGTCAAGGCGAGGGGCCGCGGGTACGTGGCGGCGGTTCGGGGAGAGGTGGCTTTCGTCGGAGTCTATTTCTCCCCGAACCGTGACCTGGCGGCCCTGGAACGGTTTCTCGACGTTCTGGGGCCGCTGGTGGGGCAGCTAGCCCCCCTCCAGGTGTTCGTGGCCGGCGACCTCAACGCCAAGTCCACGGCTTGGGGTAATCCGGCTACGAACCCAAAAGGGAGGGAGGTGGAGGAGTGGGCGCTAGCTGCCGGACTGTCCCTACTCAATGTGGGGGCAGTCCAGACGTGCGTGCGCTGGTCGGGAGGTTCCGTGGTGGACGTCACCTTCGCCATGCCGGCCATCGCGCGCAGAGTGGAGGGGTGGAGGGTGGAGACGGGAGTGGAGACTCTCTCGGACCATCGGTACATTAGGTTCGAGGTGTCTCCAGCTCCCGTCCGTCCGGCGTCGTCGTCAACGTCGTCCAGGGGGCGAAGCCAGTTTCCGCGTTGGGCACTGTCCAAGCTCGACCGGGAACTGGCAGAGGAGGCCGCTATCGTCGGCCGCTGGAGCCTCCCGCCGCTGTCGGAGTTTGGGTTGGATGAGGCGGCTAGTCGGCTCTGCGACGCATTTTCTGCTGTCTGCAGAGTGGCCATGCCGCCCGCGAAGCGTCCACCCCCGCGGCGGGCACTATACTGGTGGTCGGCCGAGATAGCCGGTCTCCGGGCTGCCTGCAACGGGGCCAGGAGGGAATATACCCGGAGCAGGCGGAGACGCCCCCAGGACGTTGACAGGGACGATAGGCTGCGCAGGATCTACGTGGAGAAGACGAAGATCCTGCAGCAGGCCATATGCCGAGCCAAGGAGGAGGCCTGGCTGGAGCTAGTGGGGGGCCTAGAAAGGGACCCCTGGGGCCGACCGTATATGTGGGCGCGGAACAAGCTTCGCGCCCAGTCGGCCCCAATCAGCGATACGCTCCAGCCGGACCAACTAGGGAGGATCGTCGGGGAACTCTTCCCCGACGAACCTGAAGACTTCGTTCCCCCCAGAATGGCTCGGCAGACGCCGGACACGGAGGAAGGTGTTCCGTCACCCGTCACGGAGGCTGAAATGGAGGCGGTTATTACCCGCCTCCAGAGTAAGAAGAGGGCGCCGGGTCCAGACGGGGTGCACGGGAGAGTTCTTGCGATCGCTCTCGGGCACCTCGGCGACAGCCTCCGTGAGCTGTTTGACCGCTGCCTGCGGTCTGGCCAGTTCCCGGAGGCCTGGAAGGAAGGTCGGCTCTGCCTACTACCTAAGGCAGGGCGGACCCCGGACTCGGCTTCGGCGGTGCGACCGGTGGTGCTGCTGAACGAAGCCGGTAAAGCCTTGGAGAAGATAGTGGCCTCCCGGCTCGTTCAGCACCTGGAGGAGGGCTCGGGACCCGGACTTTCAGAATCCCAGTTCGGGTTCCGAGCACGTCGGTCGACCGTCGACGCCCTCAAACGCCTGCGGGCGGTGACGGGTGAGGCGGAACACGGAAGGGAAGTGGTGGTCGCGGTGTCGTTGGACATCGCGAACGCCTTCAACAGTCTGCCGCACGCGGTGATACGGGAGGCACTAAAATACTTCGGAGTGCCCCCGTATCTAAGGAGGCTGTTGGAGGCGTACCTCTCCGATCGAAGGGTAGGCCTCGAGAACCGGTCGGGGTCCGTGGAGTGGTGGCGAGTCGGCTGCGGTGTCCCGCAGGGATCCGTTCTGGGTCCAATCCTGTGGGACATCGGGTACGACTGGGTCCTGCGAGGCCGCCTCCTCCCCGGGATGGGTGTCATCTGCTACGCGGATGACACCCTCGTTTATTCCCGGGGACGAAACTACAAGGAGGCGGCGCGGCTGGCCGAGGTCGGACTGGACCTCGTGATCAGCCGCATAGAAAGTTTAGGGCTTCGTGTTAGGATTGACAAGACCGAAGCCCTGCTCTTCCGCGGGACCGGCCGCAAGGGACCTCCACCGGGGGCTACCCTTCAAGTCGGAGAGGGGAGAGTCAGGATGAGCCCGCAAATGAAGTATCTCGGGCTCATCCTTGACGGAGGGTGGACCTTCGGCCCACATTTCGCAATGGTGGGACCGAAGGTCGTGAAGGCGGCGAGTGCGCTGGGCAGACTCCTCCCGAACCTCGGAGGACCCAGCGCCGCCTGCAGGCAGCTGTACTCCGGAGTCTGCCGGAGTATGGCGACGTACGGTGCCCCGGTTTGGGCGGATCACCTCACCGCGAAAAATAAGGCGGCGCTGCGCGCTGCACAGCGAACAATCGCGGTGAGGGTGATTCGGGGGTACCGTACGGTATCGTGGGCTGCAGCTACTGCTCTAGCTGGCGACCCCCCGTGGGAGCTCGTGGCGGAGGTTCTTGCCGAGACCTACTCATACGTCTCGGGTAGGAGGGCTCTTGGTGAGAACCCCACGTTGGACGGGATCCTACGTGTGCGTCGGATAGGGCAGGAAGCGCTAATGCGGAGGTGGGGGGAGGACCTGGCGGTGCAGCCATATGGCACACGCGTAACGGCTGCCATTCGCCCGGTCCTTGAGCGGTGGATGCGTCGAAAACGCAAGCCCCTCACCTTCCGTCTGACACAGATTCTCACCGGGCACGGTTGCTTTGGTGACTACCTGTGTCGGACGGCCCAAAGGGAGCCGACGACTGAGTGTCACGATTGTGGCGCAGCGGTGGACTCTGCCCAGCACACCCTCGAGGTGTGCCCGAGATGGGCAGTGCTGCGTCAAGGTCTGACGTCGGTCATCGGAGGGGACTTGTCGCTCCCGAGCGTCATCACCGCGATGCTCGGCGACGACGAGTCCTGGAAGGCGATGGTCTCCTTCTGCGAGACAGTAATGTCCCAGAAGGAGGCCGACGAGCGGATGAGAGAGGAGGCCGCCGACGTGGCCTCCATCCGCGGGCGACGAATGGGGGTGCGTAGGAGGCGCTACTTAATGCGCCTCCTGTAACGCCCTTGTGCCCGTGTCGGGCCGGGATGGGAACCCGGTCCTGCTAGACACGGCGTCGTCGGGACTGTTCAGAGGTTAGCCGGACAGTCCCCATGGAGGAGAAGTCTGGCCTTTTCGCCAAGGCCAGCCTGTCGCTGGAGGGATCCTGTTGCCTGCAGATCCGGGACCCTCCGATTAAAGCGGCTGAAGGCTCCCGCAGGGGTTTAGTACGGTATTGCACTCCCAAAGTGCCGAGTCCGACATAGGTCTAGGACTGCCGACCCGGGCATCCTGGATATCATCCGTAAATGGATTCCCCTGCGTAAAAAAAAAAAAAAAAAAAAAAAAAAAAAAAAAAAAAAAAAAAAAAAAAAAAAAAAAAAAAAAAAAAGGTAGAGGAAACTTATAAACAAGACAGGGACGTTCAATGCAGGTCTAGACTGACCCTGTCGATAGGATCATACTGGCCAACTCCTTTTATGTAGGGATCACACAATCACACGCATATATACACCGTCTTCGCCAGCGGAGACCAAGTCAGCGTGTTTCAACGGGCCACAAGTCTATTGTGCGTCTGCGATCCTGCGTATTCTGAGTCTGTCCTCCACGTCCTTCTGGACTGCCCGGCCCATGGTCGCGAGAGGCGGGAGATCGAATATTTATTAAATGTCAGATTAGATTTAAATTCGTTATCGGAAGTTGTATATACCAAAGACAGAGACTTGTTCCTGGATTATTGTAAAAAAGTTTGTAAAACAGTTAATTATAGGAACAGAGTTTAAATAAATCATGTACGATAGTTATAGTGTATTATAAGTAGGCTAACATGAGAAGTTGTAATATAGAATAGGAACATAGTTATAAGTTATTGCTAAGTTGTAAATTGTATAAAATATTTTGTTTTATTCAAATAAAAATTTGTAGTAATAATAAAAGTAGTTAAGATTTTGTTGTTATATTTACCTGCCTCTTGTATATAGTTAGCATTAAATTAATAAAGTTGTATTAGTAATGTAAGTACTAGTTTAAGAGATTTTTTTTTAATCTTAATAAAATATACCCATTGTTTTACCACTCACTGTCCTCACAACATCAGTGTTGACTAGATTAAGTACACTTACGCCTTCAGCCTTATGATTGAAAGACGATGAATGACAGATGTAAATTGTATACAGAATGTACGTTGATCAGTATAAGAGATAGAGAGTATGAATGATATTTTGTAATAATAAATTATAATAAATAATAAATAATTGTAAATGAACAAAATCGTAAAAACAGTCTCCTCCATCACAGGAAGGTCTAGTTTTTATTAAAAAAAAAATAAAAAAATAAATAAATCGGACCATAAATGTCTAGGTGTGTAGGACCGCCATTCGGTTGACTTCACACTCCGTATAACACCTTCCTCCATTCCGACGTCATCTTAAGCTGAGATGCGATCTCACTACG
The DNA here is from genome assembly GCA_036937285.1 of Euphydryas editha. Lineage (NCBI taxonomy): Eukaryota > Metazoa > Arthropoda > Insecta > Lepidoptera > Nymphalidae > Euphydryas > Euphydryas editha. Next base: position 800,436 of record JAUPFZ010000013.1, on the reverse strand, counting down.
AGACACCCTTAAGACGATAGTACTTTCTGAGCCCTATTAGATTGCTTCCATGATTTCACGGCTGGGTCTCAGTGCCCGTCCCCTCCAACTGTTGACACAGTAAAGGCCGATATGAATAACAATACATATTTCGAAGAAAAAAAAAGACATTGTTTTTGCCTTTTTTTTTTTTTTTTTTTTTGGCGGGAAAAAATGTACCTAACCGCACACCCCATCGTCCGGGGAGACCATGGGGTAGTGTGGGGCCCTCACCCACTAAAATAACCCGCCGTGCGCCCTCACCCGCCCTTACAAGGCAGACCACGGGTACCGCGTACGTTGCTCCGTGGCCCGCAGGCGGCAGCCCCATCAGGCACTCTCCCCTGTGCGACGCCCCGCGCACTTGGGCATCGCACCTTCGCGGTAGGCTGTTTCGGCGGACGGTGGGCAATCCCCGACCCTACCGTCCGCAGCCTCGGCTAGGGCGGCATCAGGTGCATGTGAGCGCGTCTGCGCCGCCCCGCGCGCCGGCGGCGAATTGGGTCCGAGAGGAGTGAGTCCTCCCGGGCCCTCTCCGCCGCCTCCTTCCGCGAGATTACGTCCTCGCAGAAGGCGGCGACCGCGGTCCAGGCCCTATCACTGCCGACCATCGCTCGCACAACGGCCAGCAATGACAGGTCCTCTCCAATGACTGCAGCAAGATCCCGGCGCTGCTCAGCCCAGGCCGGGCATGACTCGAGCGTGTGTTGCGCCGAGTCCTCGCTGCAGTCGCAGTGGTGGCAGCCCGGAGTCATCTCCCTCCTTGCGACAACGTGCAAGTATTTGCCAAAGCAGCCGTGCCCTGACAACACTTGCACGAGTCGGAAGGTGAGGACTCCGTGCTGCCGCACTGTCCACTCCTCCAATATCGGCTGAAGCGCCCCTATGGTGCGAAGACCAGCCCGGGGCGTCTCCAGCCGAGCCTTCCACCGTGTGAAGGTGGTGCGGCGGGCGTCGTCCCGCCATGCGGTGATTTCGCTCGGCGAGGGATTAGTGCCCCCCGCCCGCGCCACCGACACCCGCCGATAAATTTCGGCGAGCGCTTCCGCTTCTAAGTCCCACGGGGGGGTTCCGGCCAATGCGCAGGCAGCCTCGACACTTACCGTGCGGTAGCCGCGTATGGCCCTGACCGCCATGACCCTCTGTGGACGCCACAGGCGGGACCTATTGTGGGCAGTCAGGGACTCCGCCCACACGGGGGCGCCGTATAGCGCCATCGACCGGACCACCCCGGCGTAAAGTCGTCGACACGCTAGACTTTGTCCGCCCATATTCGGCATTAGCCTACCAAGGGCGGACGCAGTGCCGACGAGCTTCGGCGCGAGTTGGCGAAAGTGCTCGTCGAAGCACCACCTTCCGTCGAGTACCAGGCCCAAATATTTCATGTGGGCCCGGATACCGACCACAGTATTGCCTACCGTTATCGAGGCACCGGCGGGTGGACCACGTCGAGGCCCATGGAAGAGCAGGGCCTCAAACTTGTTAAGGGCCACCCTAAGCCCCAGTGCCTCGATCCTCCTGACCACCTCCGCGGTACCTGAGGTGGCCAGGGATGCCGCCTCCTCAAAGGTCCCACCCCGGGCTGTGACCAGAGTGTCATCGGCGTAACAAATTAAGCCCAGCCCAGGGGGGAGCCGGCCACGGAGGACCCAATCGTACCCGATGTCCCACAGGAGCGGTCCGAGAACAGAACCCTGTGGGACGCCGCACGACATGGGCCTCCTGACAATGTCCCCTTCCCGGTTTACGAAGAGGACGCTGCGGCCGTCAAGGTAGTCTGCCACCAGCCGCCTTAGGTAGAGGGGCACTCCATTGAACCGGAGTGCCTCCGTGATGCAGCCGAATGGCAGACTATTGAATGCGTTGGCGATGTCGAGAGACACCGCCAACAGCACTCCGTTCGAGGCGACGGCCTCCGAAGCCATGGTCTTCAAACGCAGAATCGCGTCGATCGTCGACCGACCAGCACGAAACCCGAACTGGACGTCGGACAGGTCGGGGCCAACCCGCGTGAGGTGCTGGACGATGCGAGCAGCAACTATCCTCTCTAACAGCTTGCCCATCTCGTCCAGCAGCACGATAGGCCTAAAGGCAGCGGCTGATGTCGAAGGCCGTCCCGGCTTCGGCAGGAGCACGAGCTTTCCCTCCTTCCAGCAGTCAGGGAACCGTCCGGACACCAGGCTAGTGTCGAACAGTTCCCTGATGCGGGACTTCAGGTGGTCGAGGACCAGGGCCAGCACTCGGGCGGGTACCCCATCCGGCCCGGGGGCGGCGCTTTTCCGCATACGCTTCACCGCCGCCCTCATTTCCGACTCACTCACAGGCAGCACACTTTCCTCGTTGGCCTCCCGGTCGTCACCTGGTGGAGCCATAACCGGGGGCGTGTGAACTGCCCGCGTTGGGAAAAGTCCCTCGACCACCTCGGAGAGGAAGCCCGGCTGGAGGGTTTCCGTAAGAGGTGGGGCTTGCGCGCGGAGCTTGTTCAGCGCCGCGCGGTACGGGCGTCCCCAGGGGTCACGTTCCAAGCCCTCCACCATCTCCTGCCGCTTAGCGTCTTTGGCGTGACAGATGGCCAGCTTCAGCTGAGCACGCGCGTGGTTATACGCTGCGTACAGCTGGCCCTCCTGCTCTTCGTCGCGTACTCGGCGACGTCGGCTGCGGGTGTAGGACCTCCGGGCACGAATACAGGCCTCGCGGAGGTCCGCCAGCTCCGGGGACCACCAGTATACCCCCTTCCGTCGGAGTGGGCGCCGCACGCGGGGCATGGCCGCATCGCAAATCTGCGTTAGCATACCGCGAGTGCGACTAGCTTCGGCGTCAACGTCCTCCGTCAGGGGGGGAGACAGCCACGACTGAACAATGGCTGACTCCACCAGTAGGTCTCGATCGAGTCTACCCACAGCCCATCGCGGAAAAGCAGGAGCTCTGTCCGCCGCGTGACCCCTGCTGGAGCCCTGAAGGAACAGGGAGACCTCTATCCGGATGTAACGGTGATCGGATAGGGTCTCAACCTCCTCCAGGACACACCAGCTCCTTACCCGTGTGGCGACACTGGGGCTAGCGAACGAGAGGTCCACTATCGATCCACCCCAGCGCCGCACACACGTTTGGACAGACCCTCGGTTTAACAGAACGAGGTCCGCCGCCGCCGCCCATTCTTCAACCGCCGCACCGCGAGCGTCCGTCCTGGGGGACCCCCACACCGTGGATTTGGCGTTGAAGTCCCCCAGCACGAGCACGGGACCCGATGCACGCCGTATTGAGGTCTCCAGATTGTGTAGGAAGACCTCATAGGCCGCCAGACTGCGATTAGGGGAGAAGTACACGCCGTACAATGTGACCCCTCCCCATTCGGCCGCCACATATCCCGTGCCCTTGTCTTTGACCGACAAGGGCGGGGAATGCGAAACCGTCGACCCGACGACCGCCACGGAGCCGTCCCGACTGCCCACCCAATTCGGGCGATCCGGGATTGAGTATGGTTCCGCGGCTACAGCGACACACATTGTTTTTGCCTACCACAAGCTTACCAAATTCTAAATGCTTAAGGTTGATATTATAGCATACTAATCACATAATAAGTTACTAAAAGGAAAACTTTCTCTAGTTATAATTAGTTTCTCTAGTTAGTCGTTAGTTTAGCAATTGTTTTTGTTTTATTTATATAAAAGTTAAAATATGTTCGGTTATTTTTAAAAAAATATTTGCAGATTTCAGGCATATTATAATATAAAATTTATTTACTAAAACAAATTGATGAACAATTTCTTAAATAAATATGATTTTTAACAATACGAATAGATTTCATTCGAATTATACGTTTTGTTGAGCAATTCCAATATTTTCTGAAATACTATTATAACATTATCGACAAATAATGTTTTTTTTTTAATCTTTTTTTAAGGGGACTCGGTCAACAATGACGATGTCGCACCGTTATTCTATTATAAATACAACTCTTATAGCTAGTTACATCTTAACTTTCTAAAGTCTTATTATTATTAATATAGATTAAGCTATGGAGTGGAAACAGAGCCCTGCTATTGTTAGGTGGTGTTTCCGCTCCGTAAAACAAATAATATTATACATTATAGTATATATAATGTTATGTACATCATACAATGAATAAAATAGTGGTACTGTACCCAACGTCATTACGATTAAAGATTAATTAATAACTTAAATTAAACTGTATTGAATTATGAATATTAAATTTCCTAAAGACTGTTATAATAACGATTGAAGTTAGTTAATTTAGTTCAAGAACGTAATTACACGAGATTACATCGAACAGGTGGTAATGAGCAGATAATTGTTGGAATTACTTAAGATCTACCACGCTGATTTATAGTCCAGATTATTCAGAAATTCGAGTACTAATTTAGTAAATCTATTATAGTATTATAAGGCTATAATGTTGCAGATAGTTTAAATAAAACGACAAGATATTCGATAAGATTGGATGTTTGGCGCGAGCTTGGGGAGGCCTATGTCCAGCCGTGGACTGCGATAGGCTGATGCGGTTCGATGCGACAAGATATTGTCTTCATTTTCTAAAAGTTGTCTGGAAGAAATCGTTAGTAAGAGTCAAGATCGTCTGTATATATTAATATTTGTATTTATAAATACTTATGTACTTCGAAAGTTGTGTATAATAGAGATTTATATATCTAGGTATTAATAATGTAAGAATAGATATTATATAGATGACGTTAGATGTTAATGTCCATCGTGCGTCATAAAAGTTTTTGTGTATTTAAAATTCATATCGTCGGAAGAAAACGTGATTGTATGAATGTAAAATAATTTTAAAACGCTGTAGCAAGCAGCTCGCAAGTTTTGAATGCAGCATATAGGTCACGCCACCCTACGTACTACTTTCATTATTGTTCTGCTTTTTAAATAAGCTCTAAAGTTTAAGCAAGTTACGATAACTTTAGTTAAACTTTTCTTGTTTCTTCTTTCTTTATTTTCAAATAAAATTGTTATTAAAATTTTACAACGAGTAAACAATGTCTCTCTTATACAAAGAACTGTGTCCCAAATCGGGCCATATACTGTATAGATTTTTTATATATACCAGTGTACAGCTTGCTTGGAGTGTAGAATGAGAATACATATTTTAAGACCAGACTTTGCGTTGGAAATTATAAGACGTCAGAGTAGGAATCTCAATCAGATATCGAATCTTCATCAGAGGTGTCAAATAATCAAGAAGAAGGTGTCTTAATATGTTCCTTTTGGTACCAAACAAATTCCAAATACCATACAATATTGAAGCTATATGTGCGCAACAGCCTACAGTTCGAGCACAATTCTTACATGTGCAGTAGTGCGCTATCAATAAGTTCCTTCCTTCCCCATTTCTTTCTGTCAACATACACATAATACATACTTTGTTTTATATACATATCTTGGTTGTGTTCAGGCCTTAATGGATATTGGATTTGAAACATTTAATCCATATAAAGAAAAATTAACTGATATATCCTCTATAGATAATTCAATTCTGAATCTACCATCATTAGCAAAGTGTTTACTATAGTACGACTTTGCTTGATGTAATTAGTAATACCCTGAACCTATAAAATGAAGGTCCCGTTCAATCAAATAACGGAAACATATAAAATATATATTGTTGATGATTTAAAGAAAAAGTCTATGTGTATATTTGTCATAGACTTTCCGACAAACTACTTCACTGATCCCTACAAATCAGCTCGGGCATGCATAATAATGACTAAATATACACATATGACCTAACCATTTAGAACGCTCTTCACAATTACATTATACTCGTATGTTTTGGTTATATTATGTGGGTGGCCCAAATTCATTAATATAAGAGACACAGTTCTGTTCCTATATTATGATAAGCTATCTAAAAAATATTACATTTGTAGGAACAATATCCGGTCGTTCTGGAGGTCGATTGGGGAGGCCTACAGTCTGCAGTAAATATCCAATGGCTGTTATTATGAGGAGTTATATTAAAGAAAAGTAAACATCTGATTTTATCAATGTTGGCTAGCTTATTTTTGCTAAAAAAGGATTACAACTAGGTACTAAACACTACTACACTTAATTTTATTTATATATTTACTTTATTACACATCTGTCTAATACATACATATAATGAGCATAAAATTGAACTTAAAGCTACAGTGTTATCTACTAGCCAGCCTTAAGTGTGTATATATATATATATATATATATATATATATATGACATACATATACAAAATAATGTATAATATATTATATAGAATATACCACTTCCTCTACCTCAAGGTTGCCTGGAAAAGATAACTTTTCAACAATAAGGCTTCTCTTTGTACCTTACGATACTCTGCTATGTTGTTGTTTTATGTAATACTATTTATTTTGGTATACAATGACCATATAATTTATATATGTATATAATTTCTAAAAGATGTTTTTCCCAGAGAGCCTAGATCTTTTTAAATACTTAACCAAAATTAATAATTCATATACTTTTTTAAAGCTATATGTTCGATACTATTGACGAAAAATAAATAGAAATAAATTATGTATTATTTCTAAAAGGGGTTTTTTCGAACATCTTAAATACTTAACCAAAATTAATAATTCATATACCATATTAAAGCTTAAGTTCCATGCTTTTGACGAAAAATAAATAAAAATAAATTATGTACTACTTATAAAACGTGTTTTTAGAACATCAAAAAATCTTAAATTTATTTATTTTCACATTATATTATCATTTATTATTTTACTACAATATTGTGCGAAATTTTCACACGGGTCAGCTAGTAAATTATCATAAAAGCTGTCATGTATAAAACAGGAAGAAAGTCAGCTTTCAACCACGTAAATTACTTTATAATATTATCAGTATAAAGTTAATATATATATATATATATATATATATATATATATATATATATATATATATATATATATATATATATATATATATTTTATGAAAGATGATCCTTAAAAAAAAACTACTAAACTCAATGATGTTAGCAGAGAGAATCAAAAGCAAAAGTCTAATATCGGTAACCTATTTCGTACGGCGTTGTTCGCAAGCGGTGTGCTCGAAGACCCCGTTAAAAGCACCCGTTGCTTAAATAACGCCATGGCGAAAAACACGGGTGATTTCTTCTTATGTAGATTACAGCTATTTCCGTGCATATTCTTTATTTATAGACTAAATACTTCCAATTTATTATTTAAAATGAAAACAAAAATTGTTACAAAATATGTTTCATTTGTTATTATATTATTATATTCTCTATTGCACTTTAAAACATTTTAACAATTCAATTTCACAATGGAAGATAACAAGGGCGAGCTTAACTAGAAAAGAGATCTCTACCAGTCTACATATGGTGGTGAGAGATGATGTTAACGCGGGGTACAGTAGTGCAAAAGAAGAGAGAAATAACTCCAAAATATATTGTATATTAGATGCTCTCAACATATATACGATAAAATGAAAATATACACTCACACATACATATACATACCTCATACATGGATGCCATCAAACATAATTAAAACAATATCAGTAATCGAATAATACATGCCTGTCACTCAACGACACCCAATAGGATGAACTTTTTCGTCAGGGCTTCAGAACACAGTAAATACATAAACGCTCATGCTTCGATTAAGATCATATAATGAGCATGGATCGAAACTCCGACTTCTAACATACCATTACCGTGAAAATTACTTGCCAGAAAGTAATAGAATAGCTTGAAACCATGCTACCAATACATCAAAGTAATACGTAGCAGTTCTCAATTATATTCTTCAAGAAGATGAGATGGGAAAATAATTCTTGCAACTCTATTTTCGACTATAGTTTGTAAGACTATGTGTAAATATAAAAAAAAGAGTCTGCGCTGTAAGAGAAACAAAAACCTCTTTCCACATCGAGGAGAAGTGTTGGAGATTTATCTGCTATGTTGCTCCAATTTCTACTGGCGGATAAACAAATTTAAATTTCTTTCCAGGTTTGTAGCTTTCATGCTGTCTGTTGTTTTTTTCATCTTCTTGATTATAACGTGACCTTTCGTTTAAGACCCACTTGTATTCATAATAACTTTTTTAAATAGGTATGATTATGTACTAGACAAGTTTTCTTATTTCCAAACTTAATGTTATTTGTTGAATTTAATGTAATATATATATTTATTGTATATCTTTTACTATAATTTTAAATAGGTGATAAATTGTGGCGGACATAGAAGGAACCTCTTAACAGCCATCATTTTCATGGTGCTACTAGATTAGATTAAGCTTTTAGATTACATAATTTTTGGTATTTTTGTCATCTTTATGAAATTTTTGGTTTTTTTTTTACTCCTACAACCGTATATTTTTCTAAGATAACCAAGTTAAGTTCAAAAAGAAAAACAAATAATGATTCAACTTTATCATATTTATTAGACTGTGTCTAAATTTTTATTTATTATAACTTCAATATTTTTTTTTTTTTTTTTTTTTTTTTTCGTTTATTTAGGAACAAACAGTTTTATACAATATAACAAAAAATACATATATGACAATAATTTTAAACCTATAGTTCCCTGAATTAATACACACACACACAAAAAAAAGAATAATATTATAAAGCTAGTAAGGTTACATTGTTAGATACGTATTGAAAAGGAGACAATATTTATTAATTTAGTATTCTAATAAGATCTCTCTTAAACATGTTCTTGTTTGTACCAAATATATCCATATCATCTAATCTATTATTATATAATTTACATGCACGTCGTATAAAACTATTGGCAGTGTAGCATGTCCTACTTTTAGATATTGTAAATAAATTCTTTTTACGAATACTTCTTTCTTGCTTGCGAGGAATACGGAAGTAGATACTAGAAAGCAGGAAAGGGGCATCAACTACATCATTTAAAATTTTAAATAGATACATCGCATCATTACAGTCTCGTCTTACAGCAAGGCTCGACAGCTTGTGTACTTTTAATGAATTACTATATTCTGTATAAATATTATCAACTCTGTATTCTAATGACTTTATAAATTTTTTTTGTAATCTTTCAATTTTTTCTACATGTACTTTTTGATAAGGATTCCAGACGCAACTAGCAAATTCCAAACGACTGCGGACATAGCTATTGTACAGAATCTTATAAGTGAATGCACTTTTGAATGGTTTACCAACACGCAAAATAAAACCCAAAAGTTTATAAGCTTTATTTAAAATATTCTCAATGTGAGGAATATAGGTTAATTTAGAATCTAAAATAACACCTAGATCGCGGATTTCATTAACTTTGGACAAAACATTATTGCATAATATATAATTTTTTTGGATGGGATTTTTTTTACGTGTATAGGTTATTGTAAAGCACTTGTCTATATTAAGAAAGAGATTATTATTATTGCAATAATCAACAAAATTATCAAGATCATGCTGTAAAAGATCTGAATCATGGGTATCATGAATGATTCTAAATATTTTAGTATCGTCGGCATACATCAATACACAGGAGTTATTGATCGAGTTAGAAAGATCGTTAACATACAAGGTAAATAACAGAGGGCCTAAATGCGAACCTTGTGGAACTCCAGAGGGTATATCCTTATACCGAGAACACAGACCCGACAATACAACAGCCTGACTACGATTTCTTATATAGGAAGATATCCAACGGAACAAATCTCCGTGGATCCCAAGTTGGAAAAGCTTAGAAAGTAAAGTATTGTGACAGATTTTATCAAATGCTTTAGCAAAATCAGTGTAAATAGCATCGACTTGAAGATTCTGGTCCATGGCTTCAGTCACTATTTCAGTAAATGATAATAAATTACTTTCAACGCCCCGACCCCTGTAAAAACCATGCTGGTTGGTTGAAATCACGCGTCGTACTGCATTAAATATTTTAGCGGCTATTATCTTTTCGAGTATTTTACCAAACTGACATAACTTAGATATAGGACGGTAATTAACAATATCTTGTGTTATATTACCTTTTGGTATTGGTGTTATCCAAGCCTTTTTCCATAAAGACGGAAAGCAACCCTCGTTCAAAGATCTTTTAAAAATAAGAGTAATAGAGTAATTTAATATTATTATATTAAAGAAATCTACGTGGAAGAACGTAGTTAAAAAATAGTAGTTCCGAAGCGTAGTGATATTAATTCAGCAACAGATCGGCGCGTACCGTAGCTTCGCGCCGGCAAAGTTTATTTTAAACTTCACGAAGTTTCATCGGAAAGAATGACATAATACGTATAAAGTTTTAAGCAATGGAACGAGAGTTTAAAAGATTTGTCGTTGAAACAAAAATTTTAGTATATTTTATAATTTATTGCTTTAATAGACCGTCAGAAGCTTTGGCAATAAACCAACACTGAGTGCTACATACGCTTGAGACAGTTTGATAGAAATATTATTTACTGACCGGACGATTTTATATAACAAACTTTGTCTCATTGAACATTGGAAAACTTTCCAAAATGCTTCACTCTTTACTTAATCTAGGCTAAATTACGTCTTTCGAGGTATAATTACGCTTGAGAGTATTCTGTTACCACCTGCACCTGTAACATTTTACATCTGGACATAAGTATCTTATGAAGGAAAGAACTTTGGAACTTAATCTATCACTCTGGATCATTGGACTTTGGCCGAGGATTGAACGGAACTAAATCAGTTTCTAAGCGTCCCACTGGTGGGAAAAGACGTCTTCTCCATACAGAAGAAGGCTTATAGATTAATCCACCACGCTGCTCTGCGACAACTGGGACCGACGTCTTTACGTGCTCTTCAGGGACGATGGTGAAACTCACTAGGACACACACCTAGACCGGAAACACGTATTTGCACAAACACAAATATCTACCCCGAGCGGGAATCGAACCCGCGACCGCCGGCGATAATGCGACTACTCGCACCACTACTCCAGAACTGATTGTATTTCACAATCTTTTACTATTTATACTGTTAATGTTTACAATATACAACCTATATCCGCGAGTTTGTTTACAATTACACATTTTGATTTTTATCCCCTCTCCCAAAGGAACAACAAAAAAATTCTAGATAAAAGATTACATTGTCCTAGCTTATAGTGTAAACTCAAATCATGAAAAGTTTCATTGAAATTCATTGAGCTGTTTCGGCTTGATACTCGGTCAAGTTACAGATAAATAGAAAGAAATGAAAAAAAAAAGTAGAGTTTTGACTACAGTGTTCATTATAAAGAGACCTTCTTTTGTTTTTAATATCTTCAATGCACAAAATTGAATATGCTACATTTTTATTATAAGTACATATATATTACGTGTTGTATTAATGTATATTTTATTTTGAAACATCGTTATTACTATATATTTATTTTAATACTTTTTGTAGAAATAAAATGTGGTCTTAATGCTAAAAGTATATCTATATCCTAATACTGATAAGTTTTTAATTAAAACAGGTAAGCTAAGCGAAAAAACGCTAAAAACTAAATAATAAAATAACATTCAATATAGTTACTCTTTGACTAAGTCGACACCACTTAAACGGGTTAAGCGTAAAATCTTCGTAGAGTAGCGTCGATATTTTTTAGGATTCCTTACACAAATATTGAAACTTGAAATACTCACAATAAGATTTTATGATGTCCGTCCGTCTATCTACATGTTACAGGGCATTATTTTTGGATCCAAAATAGGCAGATACTTGCTTGAAATTTTAACAAAACGACACTATGACACGTCTACTATAATGACAAACTATAAAAATTAAATGAAGGTAACAGTTTGTCTGGTAACAACTAATGTGTCTTTTTAACTAGGCATTTTTAATGCGGAACCATTTTATGACCTCAGCTCGAACTTAGTCGATTTTTTTTTTTTTACGTTTAAAGCGCTCCCCATCATGAACTATGCGAAATAATCCATCTCAAAGCATTAGCGGTTCTTCTCGGCTAAATGCAGAAATAAAATCCCTTACATTAGCCGTGTTGACGTTCACTCTTACATCAGAGTTGAGTTGTTTGTTTTCTGTCATTTCAATTTAGTACAATCGCTTCAAAGGAGGTAATTTTGTTTTTTCGGTATTGAAAATGAAAATTAATATTTAATACGATTTTCACTAACACGTATGAATCAAATTTACTGGACTAGTGGTATGAACTGACTGTTCTGGAGTAGTGGTATGAAAATTTAATTATAACGCTAACAGGTTTGATTTATGGTCGAAGTAAATATTTCTGTCTATCCTAATCACATGATCACGGTGTTTGTAAGTGCACGCGTAAAGATTAGGCCCCAGCTGTTATCATGAAAACTAGACAATGATCATTATTCATGGTGTGGAAATTATTCGCTATACTGAACTGTATGACATTAGCCAGTTGTGAGATATTAAAAGACTATTTTAATTAAATTGATATATATTATTTAGATGTATATAGTTTTTGTTTTTTTTTACTATGCTAATGTACAATATGCTATTAAGTACTAATACTTAACTTATTTTTCTAATAATGGTTTTATAGCTTTTTCTTATAAATATATTTCTAAAACAACTATGTGCTCTCACCAATGTTTTTACTCTACATATCAAGCACACTCTCAATGACGGCGGTATCTCTGTGATGAATCGCCATCTTGAAATTTTGCTCGAGGATTTCGTTATCCGTGGTTTCCGCCGCCCTCGCCACAAAACGACTGATTGCGTCGTCAGTCGTTGGTGTAATAGACACAGGTGTTGGTGTGACTACGGCGTGCGAAACTCTGTCGTGGATAGAGATGTATATAGTTGGCTTGAGGAGGACTGCTAAGCTTTCTCAGAAAGCATCCTAAAAAAATAGCTTCCGTACCTGCGTTTATAGGGTAAGTGGAAGAGACAAAACTAAACAAATCTACTTTTTTCAGCCTTAGCTCTCTCTTCCTCCTTTTCTTTTATCAATTTGTAAAGATAAGATTATCTTTAAACATCAGATAACGCGCCTACTATAAATATCTGTTGTCAGTTATTGTCTATACTTAGATTTTCTAATTTTAATATCCACGCTAAAATACTATCGTGTAGAGTCTGTGGGTAAGCATCTGGTGGCGGTCTTTGTTTCTGGCCCTGACCAAGGATAAAGTTTATTACAATGTTGTTATAAAAATATCTTCGAATTTAATGAAAATAAGACACTGCCTACTCCTTTATTGTCAGTGGAAGGTCAGCTAGCTTTTTTTATACGAGTATTTTTAAATTCTAGAAGAACACACACAAACATAAACGTCCAGACCATAAAAAAACATCTGTATGGCCTGGCCAACACTAGACTCATTTGCTGTGACAACTGCACCAACCCATCGTCAAGATAAAATAGACTTACTTTTCGACTACTCGCAATGATCATTGATTTATGATTGTAAACAAATATGATAACAATGATAATGAGAAGCCACCAGCGATAGAGAATTACAAAACAGGAATCTATTTCAAGTGTCGCTAAGAATTTAATAAAAATAATAATTATTATATTTTTATTAAATAGGTATATTAGGCTACCGATATTTATTATCTAATCTCTACTACGAGTAATTTTTAATTAACTAACTATAAGTGTGGAGTTGATTTTTACCCGAGCCACGTTATAATATCTTTGAGAAAATAAAATATTTTCTTATAATAACTCTCTAACTAGTACATTAGCTTGTCTCTGTTTGAAAGTTTCTATACCTATACTAAAATTTGTAAATTTGTAACTAAAAAGTGACAAGAATTTGGTTTTCGTATTATTTTAAAACAACTTTTTTGGGGTTGAATGAAAATCGAGTATTTTGATTACGTTAAAAACTTAATTGTAATTATAAATAAATATTATTTTTTTCACTATATTTAATTTTAGTCAGAATTGTTTTTAAGCAATTTTTCATTTGCATCCTGCATTATAAGTTTGAAAAAATATCTTAAATACCGAACGAGAGAAGCGTATTATATTTTTATAAAAACTCTTTAACCGAAGGCATCTTGAAATGTTATCTGATTTAGTTATCGAGATAAAAGAGTGTCGAAAGAAACCCTCGGGAATTTTACACGAATATTTTGTTTAAACGAAAAGAATATTTTTTCCTAAACGTGTTTATCGATAATGATTTAAAAAAAATTATGTCAAGATTATATTATAGAAAGTAGTTGTGTTTTAATTATCTACTGGTCTCTGGGACTGATGATTCTCATGACTTAGAAAGCTATTGATAATCACAGATAGCACGCGTATGTACGTCACTAAAATACAAGAACAATAATATAAATATGGTCTATTGCACACGCATACACAAAAACATACACAAACACACACACACACACACACACACACACACACACACACACACACACACACACACACACACACACACACACACACACATAATACGCGCACGCACATATTCACATACATGAACACCACTGACTGTATTTCTTTGAGATAATGAACTTGTTATTTACCTTCGAGTATGTGCTATATATGGATTAATACATATACAAAAATGAAACATATTAGCTTACTACACATTTAATTGTGTATATTTATAAACTTTATTGCCTAAATATACAATATGTATTGGACAAAAGACGGGCTTAAATAGGCTAAAAGCTGTATAGGTAGCTTTATTTAACCAGCCAGCCTTCAGACGTGCAAGTTTTATAGTATTGGCGGGCATACGGACAGTCGAAGCCTTTTGATGACTAGGTACCGGATGTCTACCGCACAACTGGTTGTGCTGTAACCTCTGGAGGTTATGCAGATGTGTTGCCCTCCTATACATACGATTTATTTGTTTTTTATCGTTTAATATAGCCAGTTCTAAGCCTGGTAAAGTATGAAGGGATTGTGGACTCAGTTTACGTATTGCAGGGACATGACAAAACAGAAATTTGATTATTCACTTAAGTCACTGCGATATACATACTATGATACTGCCCACAAACCCACCAAGCAATTTATATTAATTTTATTAACTAGAATTATCGGGCAGAGAAAGTGTTATTACTATTATTATGCAAGCGCGCCCGAGCGTCGCGTCATCCTTTCGATAATGAATGAAACATAGACTCTAAATTTCAGAGCAGTACAATAAAAGCTTAAAAAATCATTTTTAATTAATGTATTGAGTTATGTCAAAAGTCGTAGAACAAATGTTGTTGTACATAATGTTAGCTATCTTGTCCTGCGAGGTTGCTGGTGTTTTAGAATTAACCCTGTATATATATATATATATATATATATATATATATATATATATATATATATATGCCTGATATAATGCCTGAGTTACAGATAATATTCGACTATACTGAATACATACATATCAATCGAAACGCCAACCTATGAGTAGAAAGGAAGGTCACTGCCAACTACCAATTGCTAATAGTAGGCCAATATTAGCGAACCTGTAGTTGTAAAACTAAATTGAATAAATGAAGTAACTTATAATACCGCTATGACTGACGGGACAGAGTATCAATCGTTAGCCAATAATGTTAACCAAATTAAATATAAAAACTTAATACGAGTAAAACTACGTGAGAAATCTAGTAATTTAATTCCATATTATTTTAACTAATAAAATTCCTTTCAAATTACTGTCAATGAACGTTTCGCATGAACAATCTATATATGGATTTCAAAGAAATTCCACGCGATGACCTCTGTGTCGACGTTATATTAAATTTCTTATTCGTAGATGAAAGCGTTCTAGTAATATATATATATATATATATATATATATATATATATATATATATATATATATATATATATATATATATATATATATATATATATATATATATAAAAGCCTTTCTTTACGGTCAAAAGCCACAAAAACGAAAAAAACTCTAATATTTATTTCTATGATATAATTTTTTTTTTTTTTTTTTTGTAAAATATAATACATTTTCTAATTCTTTTAGAAAATGGTACCAATAAATAAACAATTTCAAATTCAAATTGAGAATCTTTTTTAAGTCGGTAAAATATTTAAAATATTCAGTTTTTAAATTGTACATGATAATATGATGTAATGCGATCTAGATGTGACACGAATTTTTTTTCTTTTTGGTATTTATGTATACCAGTGGTCGCCCAGTGGTCGAAATTTGACCTAATCTATAATTGACAGCATTGTGAACATCATAAAAATATGATTGTCCATAACATGGTGAGCGACATATGCAGCAGTCATTGGACTTGATCTGTGATAATAAATTTCGATGAAAAATTCGTTGCAAGACCTGTATTTAAGACCGTGTTGACAACAGACTTTGATAATAAACAACATTTGTGTATATATGTCATTGTAAATAGGTGTGTGTGCCGTAAATATTATCATTCTGCATTTCTTCTCCATATAAACTTTAACTGTGTCAAATTTCATACTTCTCCTTAACCGTAATTCTCTCTTAATCGTAAAAAGGGGTAAAAAGTTTTTGCTTCACGTGTTAATATATAGATTTTGCTGTACGGTGACCGGCAGAGAAGTCCAGACATCTTTCTTGCTAAGGTGTTGTGAAAAACGACTCCACTAATTTTTTAAGGAATGGATGTGACAGTGAGAAGCAAGTACTCAAGAAATTTAATCTAAAATTATCTTAACAACAAACCACAAAAGAAACCTTTTCAAAGCTTTTAATGTATTCTATTTTCAGAGGTTCGTACACAAAGGATGCCAAAGGAACATCCATTTCTACCCCGTTTTCGGTCCGTCCATCCATCAGTTTGTCATCGTGCAGCATTTTTGAAAGACACTTTAAATGTTCACATTACTAAATGTAATAATTACAGTAAATAAAGATAAAATGAGTCACCATGAGAAAGTGCTATTTTGGGACTTTTAGCTCGATCTTGAAAGCTATGGTATAAAATATTGTTCGGCGGTTCGAAATTATTCAAATCTAAATCAAAATAATTCTATTTAAACATGCCTTAATAGCATTGTTATATATGTACATACAATTTGAAATGTAGTATAGATTGTGTTAAGAAGAAATTGCAATAAACTCAACTTTACTCTATTTAAAAAAATTATCGACGAATCACTTTAAATTTGACTGTAGTTAGCCAGTTGCTTGTTCGAATGTGTACAAATTCTTTTACACAAAAAAATCACTGTCAGTGAAAATATAACATCTACAAAACAGTTGTTAATATAAGGACCTAAACGAATTGTCCAAACAATATCGACCCACATAAGGGCCTACGTAAACAGCTACCAGTTGACCCAAAACTCCCGAAGTCCTTTATCAATATCATCTAGAGAAGAATGCGAAGGGAGAGTCAATGAATCTGGCCTATTCACAAAAAGGGCTGTAGAATGAGAAACGAAATTTTGAGAGTGACCTTTTCTTTTGTCGCCTGTTTATCTTGTGTGCCCTTAAGGGCTTTAGTTAATATATCAAGATGCTTATAAACAAAATTTATAGAATCGTATTGGATAAATTCCATTACTCGCATTCTTTGCAGAAAATATATCCTTTCGCAATTAAACTTGCAATGTGTTAGTCAGTGTAACTGCTAATAAATTTCCACAGGCGAAGTGAAAATGGATAAATTACGTAATGAAGTAGTCCTAAATTTACAGCTGAAGGAAATATAAACACGTTTTAAAGCCGACATAAAAATAAACACTTTTATTAGTACCATTAATGTTGTGATGTGTTTATTTTGTGCGGCGTTTGACTTATCGCGAGTAAGGTAAATTTTTAGTAGTAAGTAATCCAATGTTAATCTGTACTCGTTTTGAATTATTTTAGAACAAACTGAGCTTTTAAACGGTTTTAATTTATTTGTAGTCTTAACGCAAATAATAAATATAAAATTTCAAAATTATTCAAATCAAAATTGTTATTGTAATTATTTTTGAATTATTGAAATGTAAAAAGTATGTTCTTGAATGACTTTTTTGTTTACTTAGCACGCTTTTTTGGTCATTTGGCTTTGTGTATTGATTCTTATAATAAAATAATAATTACTTAGTATCTATAATTCTATATTATAAGGATTGTGGTGATGTTCTACACATTATTAGTATTGTAAATATAATATATTAAATAATAAGTTGGCAGAGCTCGGGATTTAATAAATGACAAGATGTACCTAATCATTATTGTAAAAGATATTACATTTTGTTTGACTGGCTGATTAAATTACTGAGTGACAGAAATATTTTTTTGTTTTTGTTATCATTCCCGAGGTTTATCTTACATTAGCTGTAACACACGTTATAAATAATTTTAATAGTTAAAAAAAAATTATAATAATAAGACAGTGTATTGATTACTTACTTCATACCTCTACATAATTCGAGCTCTACGACTTGTCAAAGCTACTGCAGCTGCTCAGCTGTTGAAAAGGTGAGCACTTATAAGTACCTCGGATTGATAATAGAAAGCAGTTTTAATTGGAACTGCCACATTGAATACGTCTGCAACAAACTCGGCCAAGTTTTAGCCAACATTTTAATATAAAAAAGAGGATACCCTTTAAAGTCAAAATTTTATTGTACAACGCACTTGCTGGATCTCACATTAGATACGGTCTAAAAGGATCTTAAAACTTCAAACAAAAATAATTAAATCCATTTTAAATTTTAAGGATAAATAAAAACTCTGTGACGATGAACGAAAAAATTTTAAACTTTGTTATATCTTACCAGTTCATGAGTTCACATTCAATTTAATTGAATAATGTTAAAGGAAAATTATTTAAATAAAAAATTCTGGCAATATGTGAACCACCCTACTTACACCCGTACTATCGAAGAAAACCGGTTGAGGACTGTTAGATGCGTATACAACACGTACGGCAAGCGAACTTGCTTATTTAGTGCATCGATTAATAAATGATCTAAAATCTAAATTGATTGATAGTATTACTTCGTGACACAATTTTGACTCAATAACTCTGAAATATTTAATCTTTTTGTATGGTTTTTCAGTCCCAGCTTGCTTCTAATAGGAGAGTGTGTAAATATGTGATTGTTTTAAAATTGTTGTTTGGTTACTAAATAGCATTGTCAAGAAACCTGCGTGGTTTTTTAATGCTGTTATAATAAATATATTACATTATTGTTTATTTGATAAATAAATAAATAATTTTGACACATGCGCTCATTGATTGCCATGGATTTCTACTCACACCTCCGACGGAAGCCGAACTCTATACCCGATAGATTACTATTGTCTCTCTTACACATGAGCAAAAAAATGAGACAAAAACATCCCGCCATTTTTAAGATATTTGACGTGTTGATATAAAGTTTTTTTAATTGCTTATAATATGAATTATGTACCTATGTAACTTTTTTTGTAAATTATTATTAATTCGCTTTAATTTAACAAAAAAAAAAAATATAACAAAACGGAGAAAAACTTTAATTCATCACCAACACAAAATACTATTGGAGATTAAAATAAAGTTAAATTATAAAGTAAGAAGTATTTTTTTTTAACTATTCATTATATTTAAAATGTATAATGTAATGATAACAATGTTATTTGTTTCTAACGGCCTCTCACTGATCTCCACTCGAGAGCCTTTCTGCTCCGTCGGCCGTTAGTTTTACGAGCTACGTTTTCTTCTCACTGCCACTTCTGTTTCCTAATCCGTTGGGCTATGTCGGCAACCTTCGTTTTTCTGCGCATCTCATAATTTCTGATTCGATCTCGCAAAGAAAGAACAAGCATTGTCCTTTCCATTGCTCGCTGTGCGTCTTGCAGCTTGTTTAAAAGGCTCATAATCCTCTGTGGTCTCTACCATGTCTCAGATCCGTATGTCATCACTGGTAACACACATTGGACTTTTGACTTCAAGTACTGAGGTATGACGGATGAAAAGGTGTTTCTTTACTTCCCAAATGCCTATTAAACCAATTTCTCTGTCCGAAATAAACTTTAATATTATTTATAAAACGAAATTTTATATACAGGGCTTTGCTTAGCAATTAAATATTCACAGAATGGTTTTTGTTAATAATAACCATCCAAATAGAAAACAAAGTCGTTAAATATCAATATTTTGATAAGGAAATGATGATACGTATTTTAATGTTAATTTAGGAGGACATTCAATTTCCCGCTGTTGAGGAAACTTTCAGTTATCAAGGGAGGTTGTTAGGGGACATCAGAAATAGCTGTACAATGTATTATGAGGATAACGCGTATATGGGCAGATAAGAGATATTTAAAAAAATAATGTCATAGCAGTCATCTGTATTTGAGATAATAAATAGTAATAATAATATTTTTGAATTGGTCTCCCAACACGTAAATTCACTGGTAGTACAAATTAGATTGTAAGGAATGAGGGTTTGTTACAATTTTTAACGTTATGTTTCAATAACCAGCCATTTTAAATATAATTAAAAAATAACAAGCAAATAAATCAATCTGTAAAGGACCCAAGGGTTGGAGTATAATCCGCCACGCAATTCCACGACAACCGGGACCGATGGCTTTACGTACTCTCCGAGGCACGGTGGGGAGTTACAGAAAGACACACACCCAGACCGGAATCAAATATTTGTACATATACAAATATCTGTCCCGAGCGAAAATCAAACACGCGACCGCCAGCGTTGATGCGACTACTCGCATATACCAGAACGGTCGAATTAACAAGGAAAAAAATTCCAAAGCTTTTTTTAAATATTAATATGGATCTGTAGCGTCGTGAAGTTCGGTTGAATTGCTTGCTATCTCTTGAAATGAAATCGTTATTTCTGTTGATAGACGCAGTTTTCTTTAAGTGTCTAATCTCCATTATTTTCGCTTACTTAACTTTTGTTGAGAGGGTTTTAATGTGGCTTACATTATATTAGTTTAGATATTTTATTAAAATCTTAAATGTAGAGCTTTTAGCTATTTATTAAAACCAAAATAAAGACATATACTTTTGTAACTTTTTGACAACTAGGAATCTCATTATGTAATTATAATTATTATAATAATTTCGAAGTATCTATTCGTAGTAGTATATATTCAATATCTTTCAAATTTGTTATTGTTTATTTAAAATAAATTTAATTTGTACTATTTATGTGTAGCGACATCTATCTCGCCACATACGAAAACTGACGTATCCTACATCGCGCTATCGAAGTTATCTGAGCGATTGAATATATATACAAGAACCCGACAACAACCGTAGGGGGCAGTAGCCCACTAGACACAACACCCGTCTGGTCGGAGGATCCTCCCTTTTCAATGGTGGATCAGGAACTTTACACCCTGTTCTTCTCACCCCCATATTGGTGAACTCGACGTGATCAGCTTTCGCAAAGCTCACCTTCACCAAACTGGTGACCCCGATGTGATGTTCCTCTCACCCCCAAACTGGTGACCCAGACATGATCAGCTTCGCGTCCCCAAACTGGTGACCCCGACGTGATGAGCCTCCGCAAAGCTCATCTTCCCCAAAATGAGGGTAATAGTTTTTATACATCAAATTCTATTTAAATCAGAAATGATGAGATCCGCAGACGAAAGAAATTTGCCAACATAGCCCAGCAGAATTGCAATCTGAAATGGTAGTGGTTGGCACATAGCTCGTAGAACTGACGGCCGATGGAGCAGAAAGGTTCTCGAGTGGAGATCACGTACCGGCAAGCGCAGCGTCGGACGGTCGTCAGCGAGATGGACAGACGACTTGAGGAAGGTCACCAGAAACCGTTGGATGGTGGCTGCTTTAAGCCGGTCGCTCTGGAGGTCGATGGGGGAAAACTACGTTCAGCAGTGGACATCCAATGGCTGATATGATGATGATGATGATGATGATGACGAAATCCAATTTCTTATTTTTTGATAGAAAATATGATTTTATTCAAAAAACTGAATGTTTCTGAATACATACGTATACACAACGGTTAAAGAACACATCAAATGTACTTGCAGAATAATACTTCCTTCAAATATTCTAAAACAAGCGGAAAATGTCTTAAAGTTCAGCATTATCTCTTTTAACTTACAATAAGACATTTCTCGAAAGCATATCCTAAAAATGCTGCTAGTATTTTAAAACTGTTTACCGTCCCGAGTAAGATTCCTGTAATATTCCAGGCTTAGAAGACCAGGCTTAGAATTTTAAAGAAATTCCCATTGTATTTTATCTGCTTAGTATTAAATATTTTTACATAAAAATGAAGTGTAATATACTGTATGTAATGTTATTAACAAATGATAAGCTCCGATACTTATCGTAAGAAGAGAATCATGGCGTTGGTAGTCTGTCAGGTGGGGAAATTACTTTAAAATAGTTATGGGGAGTATGTGCTTTGTGACGCAAGATCGCAAGCGTTGGAAAACGATATGACAGCAGATGACCATAAGTTATCAACAATAACGATACACAATGTACTCTACTAGTACGATCTCTGTCAGAGTTCGAAAATAATTGACCAAAGAACCATAAAATATAATTATAGCAAACCTAAATTTCGATATTTTCTTTACACACTAACAATTATTTATATAAATATTAACTATACTCGCGACGTTGCTCGCACATCAATTTTACTTTAACCACACACCTTCTATTACTACGGTATGGTAGTAACTAAACGAAAGTAAGAAAGCGCCATCTACTAACCCAGCTAATTGCTAATTGGTTGTTACAGTAAGCTACTTAAGTTGTGTTGTTACAGTAAGCTACTTAAGTTTTTTACTTTTCTTTCCTTAAATTTTAAATGTAAAATGAATGAAAAAAAAAATACTAATGTATAGAACATCATTATATTTGAATTTTTATGTCGATTTATGTTTGTAAAACATTGTGCGTGTGTGTATGTGTGCATGTTTGCACGTATGTACGTGCGTTTATGCTTATGTTTGTGCGTAAGTCTGGGAATTTGTGCTTATGTACGTGCGTGTGTACGTACATGTGTCTGTGCATGTGTGTACGGACGTCCATGTGCGTCTCTATCAAACCTCTGTAACATATAAAACGACTTATGTGTAAACGACTGTTGCTGTTATGCAAAACGATATGCAATTATTAGAAGTCTAAACATATTGATATGACGTTATACTATACACTATATATTACTGACTATTATAGATACATTTTTAAAATAGGTGTCGGTAACCAAATCAAAACACAGGGTATAGAAATATACTTAAATAGATTCACAAGGCCGACTTTGACAAAAACTAAAACTAATCATTACATATTAATAACGATTTAGAGGGCATTTGAACTTGTCTCCATTCTGTTTCTTTGAAGAATATCTCAAGTTATTGATTTCTCTATTACTGGGTTAGTAAATCACGTTTTAACATACATGCTATAACAATCTGAATTGAACTGAATTAGCCTGTAAAGAACCCACTGCCGGGAAGACGACTCATATCGATATAGAAGAAGAATTAGGGCTTACTATGAGTACATAACGTAGTTCTTTTTGAGGCACGGTTGGGAGACCCACAAGGACACTTAAACGAAAAAAATATTTGTACAAATACTCTAATATTTGCCCCGAGCCTTTTTTTTTTTTTTTTTTTTTTTTGACGCTGTGAAATACGTTTACGTATCCCGCCGCCCGAAGGTGACGGGTATGTGGGACTCGCTGACTGCGAAGTCAGAATACCCACTAAAACACAGCGGTGCCCTCGTCGTCGTACAAGGACGCCACGGGATCGCTGGCGCATGCCACCGTGACGCCCCGACGGTTGGCTCGCCTACGCGGGCCGCCTTCGGTCATAGAGCACTCGCGGGCACCGTGAGCGCTCTATCTCTGCTGCTCCAGGGACCGGCGAACGGGGGAAAACTGCGGCAGGTCATGACGACATCGCCGCAGTCTCCTCCGTGACCTGGAGTATGGGACTTTGGGGAGCGGCCTGGGTCTTAGGGGCCGCTCTACCCTTCGATTTGGGGGGGCGGCACTCCCGTCCCCCCATTAAGTGAGCCGCCGGTTTGCCGGCGGCAGCACATACGGCGCAGCGCAGTGCTCCGGTGCAATTGCGCGCAATGTGCCCTTCCACGCCGCACCGGAAGCACGCACCGCTGCGATCAATCGCAGCCGGACATGTCGGGCGGGTATGCCCGATTCCCAGACATTTGAAGCAGCGCATAGGGCGCTGCTCCAAGACTTGCACTCTGGCCGAGCTCCACCCGACCAAGAGTCTGCCGGCTTCGGCCAGAGCCTTAGCGGCTGGGATCGGGCATCGCACGACTGTGCACCCCAACCCACCCGGTCCGACTGTGATTGCGCCGGTCTTGATGGAGCCGGCATCGCACCGGCCCACCTTCGCCGCCGCTACGGCCACCATCTCGCAGGAGACGGAGTCGTCCAGCCCAGAGATTCGCACACTCGCGAGCTTCGTGGGTTGGACGACTTTCGGCATGTTGCCCAATGCCTCCTGCATGGCCTCCGCCAGGCGTCCCGCCACTTCCGGGGTCTGCCCCTTCGGCAGCTCCAGTAACCTGGCCCCGGTCGCGGCGCGCCGCAGTTTGAGACCGCCGACGATGCCTAGTTCGGCCAGGTCAATCGTATCTGCCGCCCGCTTGAGCAGGTGGCAGTACGTGACGCCCTTGCTCTCGGCGTACTCGTCAAGCGTGACGAGCACTGCCGGAGAGCGGGGGGCAGCCAGCTTAGGCTTTTTGGCCTTCCTCTTTTTCTTTTTCTTCGCCGGCGGTTGCTGCTGCGGTCCCTTTGGGGCCGAAGTGGCGGCGGCAGCGGCAGCGTAGCTCTTTGGCGCCTTCTTTTTCTTCCGCTTGGCGACGGTAGTCCACTCCTCGTCACCAGTCTGGACTGCGGGTGCCGCCTCCTCGCTCACGTGTGCGCGTCTTTTCTTCACTGGAGCGGGAGTGGCGCTAGAAGACGGCGCCTTCTGCGTCGTCCTTTCCTTCTTCTTCCTGTCCGCCGCAAGCGGAGGACGGAGTGTCTTCGCCGGCAGGAGGCGGTCTTCAAGGCCGGCGAAGCGGGCATCGATCATCCGCCCCACCGACCGAATTACCGACGCGCTAACCTTCTCGACGAGGCCCTCTTCTGGTCTTGGTAGACAGGTGGGAGCGGACTGCTGAGAGCACTGCCCTCGTAGCTCCACCACCTCTCTACGGAGGTCCTCGAGGTCGCGTCTCAGGCGGGAGTTCTCCGCCTGGAGCCGACGCACTTCCTCCGAGGCTGTCCTCTCCTTGAGGGCCTCTACCACCGTCCTAATTGAGGTCGCCGCATCTTTCAGGGTCCGGACGTATCCCCCCTTCAGGTTGGACGACCTCGTCGCCACCTGACATATCAGGTCCACATCTGTGGCCACCTGATCGGCTAGAGCATCGGCCGTGCGCGGGTCTCCGGTAATGACGCCCAGCGCTCTGCGCCCCTCATCGGCCGCGCGCGCCTGCTCCAAAATGGCCTTCTCGGCCTCGGTGCAGGTCTCGTCCTCCTTAAGTAGCCGCCTCTTACAGCCGGCGAGGATCAAGCTCCCCCCGTCGGTCGGCGGTGGACTACCGTGAGGCCTCTTGCCCCTTCTGCCATCTTCGCTGGCTGTCGCCACCGAACTATAATCATCGGAGTCGAGCGTAGTCGACTCCTCTCCCGCATCCTTCTTTCTGTAAAATTTTAGGGTTATCGGTTTCATTGTTGTTCCCACGAGTATGGGGGAAAGACGGTCCGCCCAGGCAGTGCCCCCTGTACCTGGGTAAGCCTAGCGTAACTCGTCGCGGGTGTCGGCCGGTACCCGGACGAGGATCGCAGTCGAGACTGATCCACCCGTCAGCCATGCATCCCCTCGCGCTGCGTCGCCGCTTAGGATTCGGGGTAATTTTTTATAGAGGTTTTCTTCCTCGCGGTCCGGCCGGTTAAGGCAAGACCCTCGGTCTCGCACGTAGCCGCGAGACATGACCACGACACCACGTAGCGGGATTACGAGAGGACGGTGAACGACTAAGACAAGCCTAGCCGTTCTGTCTGACGGCAGTTCGAGTGCACATCAGACCCGTCCGCCTCCGTTGCTACACCGCGCAAGCGCAGTGGCACCGGAGCCCCCGAGGAGACGACTGTCCCCTTAACGCCATGCGGCCGCTCAACGGGGCAACTCTGCGTAACAGAGCAGTCCCCGGAGCGCTGAATCGCATACCCGGCGTTCCCCCGAGTCGGTCGTTAGCCGTAGGCAGCAGCAGTTCCGCAATCGCAACTGTGCAGCTGCTGCTGCCTACGTTTCCAGGGTGCACCACGCGGAGGTCACCGACTGTAGCACCCCATTTGCCCCGAGCCTGGCATTAATACGCACCGCTACACCAGAACGGTTGTCATCGTGTCGTGTTGAACACTCGACTATTATAAAATTTTATAAACCACAAAATTAACAGCTCTCTATAATTAAATTTTATTTTTACTTTATCGAGCTTTTACCACAGAGTTGCGGTTAAGCGAAGAGGTGATAAAAATTTAAATTAAAACATGTTAAGAAGTTGATACGATCGTTTAATGCCAATATATGATAATTTAACCTTTTAATTTGGAAACAATTTTGGAAGTAATTTAAAAAAATTGGTCGTCTGTAAAGTCGATTTATGGACAATAATTTTACAAGCTTGTAGCGTGACGTAATTTTTATTGAGGTTATTTGCAACTAACGACAGATGGCGGTTATGGAAATCAATTTAATGTTAAATTTTTAACTTTATTTTATGAAAATATCGTTTATTTGATACGAACTACAAAGTATTATAATTTAATAAAACTAACACATTGGAAAAAGAAACCATTTTCTGTATGTAAATTTTAAAAATAAGTTTTCTGTA
Organism: Euphydryas editha; assembly: GCA_036937285.1. NCBI lineage: Eukaryota > Metazoa > Arthropoda > Insecta > Lepidoptera > Nymphalidae > Euphydryas > Euphydryas editha. The sequence continues at coordinate 773,660 of JAUPFZ010000013.1, read as the reverse complement.
TCTTTTAACTAAGATGATTCATAATAAGATGACAAACGAAAAAGGCTACTTGAAATACATCATATTTCTGTTATAAATTAACAGGTAATAGATGAACTAATAAAAACTGAGAAAAAAATGCAATACGAATATTATAATATATACTAGGCATCTTTTATTAGTAAAAGCTTCTTTAAAAACAGTTCACGTGTATGTAGTATGCATGCTGCCGCTTTATCTTCTACTCGAACGCATCGGCCGATAGAGTGTAAGAGAGATAGATGCGTCAAAAGCCGAACGCTTAGGCCGATCGTGCTTCTCTATCGCTTGTTCCGCGCTCTCGCTCGCGGAACGTGATAATGAGTTATGCTTATTTGTGCGTCCAGCCGGCTTTCATCGATATACTAGACGTTATCATGTCAAAAAAAAAGTTATGTGTTCGAAATGATATTCTTTTTTTGTAAATATTTAAATATATGAAGGAGTGGCTTGTTTCTTACTCAAAATCCTTCTAATTTTCTGTATTACATTACGAGTAAGCAAGTATTATAGACTGAGGCTTTGTTGAAACAAAAACATAGACCACGATCCAACCAAAATTTTCTTTTAATTTTGGACATGACATTGACTTTTTGTAGGAAATTGGTTAATAAAATGAGTGAGGAAATTGACGATATATTTTTTTTATTGCAATATATGGACAACTTGACGAGTGTATGTACCGTGTATGGTAGGCCAGTGTACCGTGTATTGGTAGGTATTTCGGGACTCCGTACTATATACTGTTGAAGAAATATATAGCACGCTAAAATACTATATTTCAGATTGAAATTTTCAGTACAATAGTTTAATGTTTATATTTTGCAACACGAAAACTAATTAAATAAAATAAAAACAGATTCTGCAATTTTTGACGGCGCCTTTTCTTTTTTTTTTCGAAAAAAAAATTTGTTAAAGAATGCAAAAAGTTCAAAAAATATAATTTTTAAAAAATTAATAAATTATTTTTTATTTATTTTTATTTTATTTTATTTAGGAAACAAACAGTATAGTAATACAATGAATTAAAATTGATACAACAAATACATAAACCAATAATGTTTCCAATAATAAATAATTCATAAAAGAGCAAAAAAAGCACACATTGATAAAAAAAAAATATCGAGAAAATACAAACAGAAATTAAAATATGTCAAGTTATAATAAAATTAAGAAATTAATAATCATGCATACGAATTTCAAATATAAATAATTAATTAAATTAAAAAATCAAACCAAAATTTTCACATTCGATCAAATAATAAAATCAAATAAAAAATTATTAATCCAAAAATTCAATCAAATAAATTAAAAAAAAAAAACAATTAAATTCTTAATCAATTAACCATAAATAATTTGTTAAATAACAAAATCAATTTTAAATACCTACAACATTACTTCAATCAATCATGCGAACTTTAGAATCAATACAATTATAAATAAATATTAAAAAATGAAAACTCAACTACAATTCACGAATATTCATAATTAATTACAAATTACAAAATTATTGCATTTCTTATTTCTTTTCTTACACTTTGTATTGTACATGTAGCAAAATCAATATTGAGAAAACATTTGTTGTACTTATTACAAGCTCTAAAGATAAAGCAGTTTTGGGCATATTTAGTTTTAGTTCTAGGTATATAAAAAAGGGACTGGTTACGTGCATTTACTATGGGAGATCTAAATAATACATTGCTTAATAAATAAGTTGAATCGACAAAATTACGGAGCAACTTAAATAAAAATATTTAATCTCTCTTCAATCGACGATTTTCTAAGGAAGGAATATACAGAATGTCTTGATGGTGCGGCAAAGCTTTGTAATTTAAATATTTCATAAATTTATGATTAATTTTTTCCAACTGTTCAACATGAGATTTATAGAAAGGATTCCATACGGTTGAGCAATATTACAGGATAGATCTTACAAAAGAACTATAAAGGAGAATAATTGTCCTGACATTTTTAAAATCTCTTCCCACTCTTAACACAAAGCCAAGCATTCGTAATGCTTTCGCAGTAATAAAATTAATATGCGGCTTAAACGTTAATCCATTACAGCATAAAGTTTATTATAGCATTTATTATGATTTTAATTGACTAAAAGAGTTTACTAGCGTTGGTATGAAAAGCCTAATCAGTAAAATTTTAGCATATATATATAAATATAATTTTATGGACCGTCCGATATATCGGACGCTATGCACTACGTAACCATGACTTCTTGGGTATAGAATAAAATTGAGTGAATAAAACAACCGAATATTTTACATTATTTATTAGAAAAGTAAACAAAGGAAATTCAATACAAATATTACAATCAATGGCCTATTACATGGTAGTCCATAAAACATTTAGGATGAAGGCCCACATCATATTTCAGGCATTTGAATTTTGATTTCCCACCGCATTGATGGGCACAGCGGCGTTATGTGCTTATGGGTACAATCCAATGGTTTTTGCCATCATATCGAGTGGTGGACAAGGGTTTAGGTGGTTTCTGACCTTGATGCGGTGGAGTTCCATGTGAGGCAAGCAAGCTCCGAGCCACATACCTTCTAAATGCAAACAACGATGCCGTTTTCTTTTTGCAACCATTTTTCCTTGCAAGTAGCCAGCCGTTGACCACCGACACATCTAAAAAGTAGGCAAAGATTGGCCACCACCATTTCCTGATTCTCATCCTTGTCTGAAGATTCGCAACTGTTTGATGACATTTATCCACCCCACCCATGTGCTTATTGTTGCTGGCAATCACTGACGGTTGCGGGATCGAAACTTTTGCTTTTTTTTTATGAGACCATCGAGTAGCAGTTGTCAAGGCCCAGTTTTTAAAATTGGTTGCCACGGTGACCACATTGTTGTCATTCCAACGAACATTCGATGAATTGGCTTGCAAAACTTCAACCTGTGATGATGGGAGACCTGAAGATGTAGATGGCAAAGCATCATCTCTATTAGCTTGAAAACGCCGTAGTTCACATCCACTTTGAAGTAATTTGCGTCCCAAGTGATTTAGGTTGCCATCATGCTCCTCGTCTGACTTGTCACTGTCCTCATCCGTTGCCTGACCACTTTGTTCTATAGGTGGTACAACATAAATAAACGGCTCCGTATCTTCATAATCATCTTCGCATTCTAAAGCTGATAAAATTTCATGCACCTTCAAGCTGTAAAAGCAAGCCAACACCACCACTGGAAAGACCGCCATGCATAGCGTCCGATATATCGGACACCATCAAAAACACACGTATAAAAAAAAAAGTAACTACTTTGACATGCAATGCAACTTATGTTTACATAGACAGCATTATTTCAGACAGATACAACATGTTATTTATTACTTTTGATATAATGAACTAAAAGAAAATCGAAATAAATCTTACCTTTTTCTCACAACAGACTGACCGCGTCCCGCCATTTCCGAGAATGACAAATGACAGGTGATATACGTCATTCAATCATCACAAACAGGGGTGCCAATGTAAAAAAAAACTAAACTTTTGTTCAAAAACAAAAACTGCCAAAGAATTTAATTAATTGTTTACAGTATATAGAATTTTCTAGCGTCCGATTTATCGGACGTTATGCTGTAATGGGTTAATTTACTATCGATGTAAATACCCAAGTCTCGCACCTCGGTAACTCGTGTTATTGTCTCCTGAATAAGTTGGTAATTAAATTTAATAATATTAGTCTTACGAGAAAAAGATATAACATAGCATTTTCTTATATTCAGATACATGGAGTTCTCTGAGCAGTACTCGCGTACTTTGTTTAAGTCATTCTGAAGTAGTGTGCAATCAGAACTTTCCGATATACATCTAAAAATCTTCATGTCATCAGCATAGAGAAGTATATCCGAATTCTCGAAAATGCTATGTATGTCATTTATAAAATATTGAAAAGAAGAGGACCAAGATGCGAGCCCTGGGGAACACCAGAAGAAACAGGTACGAAAGAGGAAACCTGCCCTTTTAATGTGACTGCCTGGCTACAGTTTGTGAGATACGAAGAAAGCCATCAAAGTAGATCGCCATGTATACCGACTTTTTCTAGTTTGCGTATTAGTATTTCATGTGGAATCTTGTCAAATGCCTTAGAATAGTCGGTATACACGACATCCACCTGACAACGCTGATCCATCGCAACCAAAATGCGATGGACAAACTCACATAAATTACTCTCCGTAGACCTCCCGTCCACAAACCCATGCTGTTGACTAATCAAAAATGGCCTAAGATTAGGATAAATATTGTCATAGACAATTTTTCCAAACAGCTTGGCAACAGTAGACAATTTAGAAATGGGTCTATAGTTTTCAACGTTATGCCTGATTAGTGAATATAATTACATAAAACAAAATTTTAACAAAAAACAATAACTGACTTCAAAGCAAAAAAAAAAAAGAACGGTAAAACAAAATTGCACTAAAAAGTAAAAAAAAAAAATACGTGTTCTTTTGTCTGTAATCAAATTATTACGATAATATAATGTACAATTATTGTTGTTTTCGGAGTCGGTGTCAGCCAACGTAGTTTAACATTACAAATAGGTGTACACTATTACGCACTCTTTTCCTTATTTCCTTGGCTGACACCGACTCCAATAACAACAATAATTGTACATTATATTATCGTAATAATTTGATTACAGACAAAAGAATACGTAACTATTTTTTTACTTTTTAGTGCAATTTTGTTTTACCGTTCTTTTTTTTTGCTTTGAAGTCGGTTATTGTTTTTTCTTAAAATTTTGTTTTATTTCTTGATTTTTAGTGAATCTGTAGTTCGATAACTGATTTGTTTATATAAAGCTGGGCGGGTACAGTTCACAAGCTACAGGTACCACCCTCGATAATATTTTGCATTATGTTTAGCATATTTTTAGGATATATTTTTAATATCCTCTTTTAAAACATACAATATATTATAATATGTTATACAACTTAAATTAATATCGTTATTACCTGCGTCCGAGTGGCATCCCTTTATGGATAAAAAATTGGGCATTGTCACATTCCTTTGACGTAATGATTGTAATGACCAATGGCTAAACAATAGAACAAAAAACCCGAACAAAATCTGTTCAACATGTGCGGCAGTGCGGTGCGCGCGGGGTGAGGCGGCCGAGTATGATAGGCATAGAATGCGACATAATTACGCCGTATATTGTTTATATTCTGCCTATTGAATTGCATTAAGCAAACTTAATGAGACCAACGGCATAAGTCATAACGTGCCTTCCTTTCTGCCTTTCATTAGGTATTTGATATTATATATTATGTTATAAACATTTAAGTTAAATTATTTATTTAATTTAAGTTGTTTATTTATTTCATTTCAATGCCACCCAAGATTCTAACTGTCATTACTTTCCTGAGATTACATCATAAAAGATTCCGCTGCTAATAGACTAATACTTAGGTACACTTGTTGCACACACAATGTCACATTTAAGATTTTAGTCTATGACAAATGACGCAAAATGGTGTCCGTTAAATATTTTGACAAATTAAAAATTTTAAAACAATTAGTAACAGTTAGTAAACAGTTAGTCTAGTTTATCACCGATGAAAAGTTATTCCTTTACACTTTGCCGTATAACTATTTTTGAGATAATATGATCTTTTAAATACAGGCTGCGCTTTGAAACGTGCTATCTCAAAGTTCAGCGCAACATAACTCTACACCATAGTCGTAATCTGAGAAACAAAATATAATATTATTATATTTTGTTTCTCAGTTATATATATATATATATATATATTATATTATAGTTTAACTCGTAGTAAACATAAAAAACATAACACGTGATAGTCTTACGAAACAAATTAAGTCACAAGGAACGATTGTGTGCAACGCGTCCCGCGCAGCAACGCGCGGTATCAGGAATAAAAATACGCATTATTAAGGATTACTCAAAAACTACTAGTCACATCTCGCTCAAATTTAAATGGGACCACATGACGAGCACTAGCTTTTGACTATAAAAAGAATCATTAAAATCGGTGCACCCAGTAAAAAGTTATGAGGTAACAAACACAAAAAAAAAAAAAAAACAGACGAATTGAGAACCTCCTCCTTTTTTTGAAGTCGGTTAAAAATAGTCTTTTTTTTTAATCTTCTCAAAAAATACTATATTGTTTTAAGCATACTATGTATATTTTTATGGCTTTTTTAAAAAATACTATATTCAGACAAAAAAATGTTGGCAACCCTAGTACCGTGTGTGATCAATGATCATAATTAAGATTTCGATCTGTGTTAATACAAGAGAAGTTTTGATTAATTACATAATTTCAACAATCATTCTAAGCGTCACTATAAAGCCCACAAATAATTTAATGACTAATAAATCTGAATTTAGACGATCAAAATTCTATCAAAATATCAAACTTTAGCCGTAAACCGTACTTGTATGGCGCGAGTGTGTTCCGGCCGTTTTAATCCCGATTGTGGAGAATCAAAGGAAATTTGTGTTTCAAATTAAAACATAACAAGTTATTTTTGTTTTATTGGGTCTGGCTTATTCTGATAACGATAACGGTAAGCGGATCTCATTTTCTAAAGGGAAATGTTTCCATTATATAGAGTGAAATAGGGAATTATACGCGCATATTACTTGTTAAATATTACTGTAAATAAAATAAAATGTAAAAGATTTTAAGAAACGGTGTCTGTATATGTAAACTAGTAACAAAAAATAAAGTTTCATTATTCTTCACTCATAAATAAAGAATAAACAAAAAAAAATGGGTGAGGTTTCGAAACTATATAGTACCAAAACAAAACAAAAACAAAACCAAGAAAAAAGTTAAAGTACCTACATAATGAATTATGACGTCATACGTCGTGCCTGGTGTTCAACGTGGTTTCGGCGACGTAAACAAAAAATCCAATGAATCCCCATTTATTTTATACCAATTTAATCGCTATTGTATTTAATATCCTTTTAAGTAACTTAAATTAAATTTAACAATAAATTTTAGTACTCAGCTCATATTATATATTTTAATTTAATTATTTAATGTATTGACATTTTTATACAAACAGAGGGGATCTTTGTCCAGCATTGCAACAATTACAGGATGATTTAATTTACTGAACCACTAAACTAAACTAACACTGAACTATAAAAGCAAATCATGGCGTATTTTTAATTTTATTTCTGCTCGAATGAACGCTGCTGATCGAATTATTTTTGATATAATGTAGGCGGCATGTTTTAGAAAGTGTATACTACATATTCTTCAATACACAACAAATTCTTTTGAGTATTATTATTTATTTTTTAAATCTTTTCACAGCGAATTAAATCCGGCGATATTACGGCGGACGCTAGGAAATGAAGTTTGCTCTTTTAGCGAGGGACATGGGTTTAACGGTGAAACGCTTTCTTTTTAAATAAAATAATGAAATAACATTTATTTTTACAACAATCGTTAGTAGAATTCTCTCGAAAGACAATTTTATAGTACTCAGGATGTTGCTAAATATAGAAAGAAAGAAAAAAAAAAAAACATTTGAAACACCATAAAATCATCAGCATACGATTACGGCCTAGCTTTTCTAGGTAGTATTAGGACTGCTGGTCTGAAGTCTGATGTACAGCGGATGTAAAGCATATATAAATTGTATGATGTTTAACAAAAGGGCACAGGCAACTAAGAGCCCGTGGATGTTATATTAATACAATTATATACATATATATATTTAATTTCTATTCGTTATATTTTTATTTCGTATTATTTCTACATATATATTGAAGTCCTTTAAACAATAATTTATGTAGAAATAATACGAGTCGATATTGTGGTCCATGTCCATTGATTAGGAAAAGTTAGTTATTTTAACGACTTTAAACCAAAAATACCAAAAATATAAAATAGACAATAAAATTTTGAAATTGACATTGATTACATATTTATACTCTGAATTAAGTCAGTTACGATATTTTGAGATTGTATATATGAAATTCCGTCCTATATTATAAATTTTTATATATAATGGACACTAATAATTGAGCGTTACTCAATCACAATCTAATAGAATGCAGAACTTAGGCCGAACTTGAAGGGCGCTATCTCGTAAATTTCTTATTCACTCTTCTTTGAAGGGCAGACTTCTATTTGGCAAGGAACACGAGTGTTGGGAGAATGTTCTACAGTCTAACACTGTATCTGTTCGTATCAGAAATGTGGATAAGAAATACTAAGTGTGATTGGTAGAGAAAAAGACCACGTAAGGACGTCCCTATTCGTGTTCCTCCGTTCAGTAGTAGAAAGGCATAGAGAAATAAGGTTATGGAGATATTAAGTATGTACAAGTATGTGTATATGTAAGTATATATATGTGCGTATATGATCTTGTATTTGAATATAAAGGTTCATTTTAATATTTCTATTCCGACACAAGACTATGTCCTCTTTCCCTCGGTTGCCTGGAAGAGATCGCTTTTCAGCGATAAGGCCGCCCTTTGTATTATATATGTATCTCTATATATTATTGAGCATACTCAGGCTAATATTTTCTTTAAATCATCGATAAGCATTCTATGTTTTCGGAGTCTTTATAAGTTAACTAATTTTATTTATGTTAACCATTATATCTTATCTGTTAAATTCTTATTGCACTTACGGATATACTAAGTTTTCTTTTTGGAGTTGTGTTTCAGTAGCCTGATTATTTCTTCCACATAACGCTATCTATAGCACTAACAATGAATTTAAATTCAAATATATTTTATGCAAGTACCTAACTCATATGCATAATGTGCATACCTCTACATTAGTTTTACGAAAGCCAGCAGTTTTGAATATTTGCTTACGCAGAAGAATCTGACAAGAAACTCAATCGTTGCTCTATTAAAATTAATTCCAAACATTGTATTTAATTAAGTACTTCTACATTTATATATGATTTACAAGAAAACATTAATAGGAGTAAAGAAATTAATATTATACAGGTATGAAAAATATTTTGACTGGCCCGTGGCGCAGTTGGCAGTGGCCCTGTTTTCTGCTCCAGGGTTGTGGGTTCGATTCCCGCCCCGAGTCTGGGTGTAATATGTATTATTTATATGTATATTTATTTAAAAAAATGTATATCAGTCAACTGTTACCTAAAACACAAGCATTAAGTTGCCTACCTTAGGAACAGATGACCGTGTATGTATGTAAAAAAAATAAAAAAAATTGAGGTCAATAATTATGACTGACGGTCAGTGGAATACATGATTATACATAATTATGTTTTAACACAAAAACATGGTCGTCTTTTCCTAAGGTAGGCAACTTAATGCCTCGACGAATGGGGGTGCGTAGGAGGCGGTACTTAATGCGCCTCCAGTAACGCCCCTGTGCCCGTATCGGGCCGGGATGGGAACCCGGTCCTGCTAGATACGGCGTCGTCGGGACTGTTCAGAGGTGAGCCGGACAGTCCCCATGGAGGAGAAGTCTGGCCTTTTCGCCGAGGCCAGCCTGTCGCTGGAGGGATCCTGTTGCCTGCAGATCCGGGACCCTCCAATTAAAGCGGCTGAAGGCTCCCGCAGGGGTTTAGTACGGTATTGCACTCCCAAAGTGCCGAGTCCGACATAGGTCTAGGACTGCCGACCCGGGCATCCTGGATATCATCCGTAAATGGATTCCCCTGCGAAAAAAAAAAAAAAAAAAAAAAGGCAACTTAATGCCTGTGTTTTAGGTAACAGTTGAAAATATACATATAATACACCCAGACTCGGGGCGGGAATCGAATAATCCTTAATCCTGAAATCCCATACAGGGCCACTGCTAACTGTACCACGGGCCAGTCTGAATACCTAATAATATCCTACTAAACCAGAGGAATGACTTCAAATAAACTTTCTAGCCACAAGAACAACGAATTTCACAACAGCTCCACCACAGTCTATCCAAGGCACGTAGTCTAAGTTAACCGAACTGTGAGTAAACTAGCCTGACTCCTAGAGTGAACGTCAAACGGTAACTTTTTAAACAGCTAACTTATAAGTGCGAGCTGAAAGACAGATGGATTCGCCTTATAAAACGAACTGTCGGGAACAAGATTTGTTATCCGTAATAAATAAAATGTTTTCTAAAATTAGTGTAATTAATTTGACTACAAATCTTTATGTCCGCCTTTTGCTCGATGTATTTTGATTGTGTAATAAATTAATATATTTTATTTTTGTATTCTTATTAATTTATATCTATGTATATCGCACATAGGTAAATAACAGTGTAGTACTATAACGAATGTGTAGTTATGTCAACAATATGCACTTATTGTTAGTGTGCTTAGTGCGTGTGTGTGTGCACGTGCGTGTATGTGTGGGTGTGCGTGTACAAGTGCGTGTATGTTTGCGTGTGCATGTGCGTGCGTGAGTGCTTGAGCGAGTGTGTCTATTTGTGTAGATTGCAAGTGTATATCTATTACAATTCCAAACATAGATATTTGACTGGCGAACTGCAGATGTCGGAGTACTACTAATAGGTTATCCCTGTCTGCATACAAAGTCTAAAAATATTTTTACCTTTAATAATATATTTATTTATTGATTCAACCTGTTGATTTAAATATATTAATTAGCCTTTCAGGGTGAAATAGAAAAATTCACCTTCACCTCAGTCATTGGATATCCACTGCTGGACGTAGGGCTCCCCCATCATCTTTTGTTTGCCAATACTGGCCACGCTTGGCAGGTTGTGGTAGGATATGGTGACGCTACTGCCTATCACCATCCTACTTGGTGTACAGTTGTTCGCACCGCTATGGCCTTAGTCGCCTTTTACGATATCTCGGTAAGAAAGAGGTCGGGACTTTCTTCTCTTCTAGTCAAAGCACGGCAAAATATAATTACTTATGAAGGGAAATGTCTTATGAAATACCATACAACGATTCATTGATGAAACAGAAACTGTAAAGTCCAACTGATCTGTCGAATTCCAACGAAGGCAAAACCACATATGTCATTAAATCTGTATTTATATTATAAAGTGGAAAGATTAGTTTGTTTGTTATCGATAAACGCTTACCGATTATGAGCATTTTTTGCACATTTGCAAGCTATATTATCCAGAGATAGGCTAAAAGACATTCCATATACTCTTAACAATAATTAATTAGCAGAATAGCAGACCTGAATGTTTCAAATCAAATCAAACATTTCTTTATTCGAGTTGTCTTCAAAAACATTTTTATAACGTTACGGTACAAAGAATATAATAATTTTAGGTAACTTATTAATTTGAAGCTACCACTGATTCGAAACGCAGATTTTGCTGAAAAGCATCGGCAAGAAACTTAACAGTTACACCTTTAAAAAACAATCAATACATTACTCAAACACTATGATCTCAGTCATGTATCCTGTATGAAATCTTTGCCATGTATATAATCCATTTAAATAATTTAATATTATATTAATAAAAATTACCGGTGGGAGGGATGCGCTGTGCCACGCTCCCGGCTGCATGGCTACAACCATCTTGCTTGTTTCTCCCGTGAAATAGCTTTGCTGTGTTTCGGAGAGAAGGGCAAGACAGGCAGTGTAATTAATGACACCGAGACTTTAACACCTTATATCTCTGGATAGGCAACACATAAATGAGTTGCCTGGGCTAGTTCCAGGTAAACTAGTTTATGTTCATGGGCGACGTCAACCACTCACTATCAGGTGAAACGTCTGCTAGTTTGCCTGTCCAACTAACATTTAAAATAAATATCTTTTATGAATATGCTTCGGTTTTTAAGGAATTTTCGATATAATCTTTAAATTTATTTATATATTAATTCGTCTGTTTCATATGTCGAGTTTATTTATCAATAATTATTTAACTTTTATGAATATTGAACTTGAAAAATTATATTCAAAAATACATTTAAAAATAGACCGTTATATCGGAACGACGAGGTCGAAGCTTTAAAATTGTTCCGCTTCACTCGGTCACGCAGATATATCCGAAGCCTAATATTCCGGATTTGCGGTCACGTTTTAATTCGTATTTCACTTTGCTTTATCCATTGGTCGATTACAAAAATGATCACAAGCCGCACTCTATTGATATAGTTGGTAATAAATAAAACCACATTTATATTTTTACGTACAATGTGGTCAAGGTTAAATCTAATTAGATGTTTTAAGCCCATTAACAGAATTTTATTTTAAGTCTGTGTAAAATTATATTACGAATACATGTTGTTCTTTTTTTTAAATTTGATTCAAGTATTTGGTAATATTTTGTCACGAGATCTTAATAGTTGTTCTTAGAATGTTTCATGATTTTTATTTTATTATAATTACTTTTTATGGTTTGGCTATTCATCCATTTTAATCATTGATTAGAGAAGATGTATTACCATTTACTGTGATAGTTCAAAGCTGTCACACAGAATCTTTTTGTTCTAACGCAGGGGCTCCAAACTATGGCCAGCGGGCCAAATCCGGCCCGCCAGTGCCATCAATCCGGCCCACGACAGCTTAAGACTAGTATCATCAATCAGCTGAAATAGATAGAACATAGTACAAGTACTACTATTAGCAACTAGATGTCGTGAATTATCAGAATAATATAAATATTAAATTCAATAAAAGCGTATGTTTGCTTAGGTCGCGGACTCTAGCTAGCTAGAGATATAGTTAACGGCAGAAAAATTAAAACTGTTTTGGCCCTTGAAATATACTTCAAAGTTTGGAAACCCCTGTTCTAACGCAACGCTGCTTACGCATCTGTTTCGCAGAGATATTAGATTTACAATTATAACAGTTTTTTTTATATATTCCGTTACGGTTACATTTAATTGTATTGTATTGTTTTTTTTTTCATGAATTCTTCATTGTTTTAAATCTTAACCCTGAATTAATATTTGTAAATAGTATTATAAAATTTAACGTTTTAATTAATCATTTCTTTTTACAGAGATACATAATCGTTGATGACTACAATGACACGTGAGTAAAATGTGTCAAAATAAACACAGTTATGTCTGTTACAAGCTTTAATAAAATACAAAAAAAATCGTCGCCGTCAAAGTTTGATAAATCAACTAGCTCTAAAACACAAATATTTATTTATTGATGAAGCGTGCAATGCCAAAACGGCTTACTTTATCGAAAATAAACTCTGGCGTACGCCATTTGATACTAATCGTAGTCATAGTTTGATAACAATGGTTTGTTTTCACGAAGATCATGGTAAGTTTACGGATTACAGTTTATAATTCATCATTATCATCATCATCATATCAGCCACTGGATGTCCACTGCTGAACGTAGGCTTCCCCCATCGACCTCCAGAGCGACCGGTTCGAAGTAGCCTCCAGTTTGTAATTATTATTGTTTATTAATTGACTCTTGTAGACAATTTATTCTTTTTCAAACGATCACTGGCTTGTCATCAAGTGTTGAAGATTAGCATTCAGCTCGACGATATAATTGTATTGTGCAATAAATAATTAAAATTAATAATAATTTATTGTTATGAAAAATAAAAATTAAAAAAGAATTTTTCAAATTCATAATAGAAACTGATATTTACTATAAATACTGCTACAATTAAAAGAGGGACACACACAGTGAGAGAGAGAGAGAGAGAAAGAATAGATAAATAATATAGTCACATACAAAAAAATATAAATTACAAGGCAAAAAAATACAATAGACACGTAACAATTTCCAAATATAAGTGAATATTAAAAACGCGAACGAATATATTGTATTCTATAGCAATTCATTATAATTTTGGTAACATTGTATCAAAATATAATCGTAAAGCCACACAAACAGAATAAGCTGTACAACAAATTCATGTTAGAGGGGGAAGGACGAACAAGTTGGAACAAGACTGGCCTTGGAATAACGGAATTATTTTTAATTTATCCACTTTTGATAAATGATTGTATTATCGTTTATAATATACGATTGTATATCTAAATAGGCATTTTAATACAACACAAAATTTGATTTATGTTCCAACCTTATTTGTACAGCGCTCATTAATTCATTTATTTGTTTTTTATGTTCAAATTATTTTTGTATTCAAGCCGACAACTTGAACAAAATGGTCAAACTCGTATGAATTAATGTTTACACTATCATTGTTATAAAGACGTTAATGTTCTAGTATAAATTTAATATATAATACATATAATTATTATTATTTAAATCGAAGTAATATACATTAATTTGTAAGTATTGAATGCACCTGCCCTTGAAATATCTATTAAAGCAATTTGTGGAGGATTCTCAATATTGAACAGCTTAACATCGATTGTAGTCTCGTAGCGATTTGCTACGTAGCGTACCACTTTCGTAGCACGTAGCGGAGCTACGAAATAGAACAGTATATTGAATTACTTATTGGTTTTGGTGCTTTATAAAGTGCTAGTTAGAAAATAAGAAATAAGTCTATAGATTTATACGTTTAGTTATTATTTTATATAAAAAAAAATATCAATAAAACGTAAAAAGTTTTACGTTTTTAGTGCGTACTGTATAAATACATTTTTTGTGCTTTGGTTTTTTGTGAAATTTTGGACGAATCGTCGAAACAATTACGGTATAAAGCTCAACATAAACAATCGCGTTATTAACTGCTTTCTGCCCGCGAGAAGAACAAAGAACTGCTTCCATTCAGAGTAACAAATCGGTAAGTAAACAATTTTTATTACTTATTTTTTATTTATTGTATTTTCTAAGCGATCGAACAAAAATATGTAAGATATTATAAATAGTTTTAAATTTCCATCTGGTTACATATTCTTACTTATATTAAAATAAATAAATAAATATTTGATACTTTTTAATACAGGAAGTTAGGTAGAGTCATTTTTGGAGGAATTTATATTTATTACTAGTAGCAATAATCTTGGATCACTTGTCTTACAAACAACCATTAGGAAGCGCTACATCGAGATACAGAGTTCATCTTAAAATCACAATGTTTCTGTGGTGTACACAGATTTTTTAACAAACACTATATATATATATATATATATATATATATACTCTATGTATAGTAGTTTGTAAGCTCCATAAACGCCTATGGTTTGAAAATTGATTTCCGCTAGGAACTTATATTTAATTGTTGTATAAATATTAGTTTCTGATCTGTGTGTTTGTTCTTTCTTACAACTCTCCACAATGTGCTTCGGAGAGTACGTTGAGACATTGTGCCAGTTTTTCATAAACCACGTGACGTGAAAATTAACGTGAATTTTTTACTAAAATAATTGAAAATAAAAGTTATTGTAGACAATCTTACTACTGATCTTAGAAATCGGAGGAATTTTCTGAGTATTATCGTAGCTAACCACAAAACTACACATTGACTTCAAGAGATACATGAAATTTATTATTTATAAATAAATATAGCATATATTATTTTAGTATATTTGTATATGTATTTATAGACATCAACAATCTATCTCTCATATACGTCTCGACTTTAGTTAAGTTCTTAGATAAATCATAGATTTATATAAACATATTTTTTTATAGTTCAAGAACGGTAACTCTATGCTATCTTATCGGCATCTCCATTTCTTCATGGGCTTCACGGTGAAAAAGGCACACGTGCACAATCTTCCTTCGCATCTTAAAGATTACTAACTTTTAATCATAACAAAGTATCTCCCCACATTTTACGTTTACGTAATTTAAAATATAGTCGTATACATCGTTCGTCGCGCGACGCGTCGCTGCGGGCAGCATACGTGCTCCGACAGTAATCTTGGGAGTTGGCTCGCATTGATTTTACTGCCTTTTGAATAACGAGCGTTATTCCCATTGTTTCAGTCTTGATATCTATTGTTTCATAAACGGACTATTTTACCGGCGAGTGCATGAAAGAAAGAATTTCTATTCTCGGTAAAAAGCGGTTTGATAGCGAGCTTTTTGTGTCACGCTGTTTTTTAAATATGTATTCGATTTTTACAGTTCATATTTATAGTTTTAAAGTTCATTTTTTTCGTTATTGATTTTAATATTTTGTCGCTATTGTTTTTCAGGATTAAACAAAAAGTGTGACTAGTTTTATTTGTATCGTTTTCTGTGTTACTTTTTAAAGTTATTTGATTATTATCGGATTTATTGAATATCGGGGAAAATATGAAATATTTTCCAAAAAAAAAAAAAATTAAAAGTTTTTTATTTTATTGTAATAATATAGATAAATAAAATATACGGTTCGCACGGATATACCAATCCTTTTTCCTGAACGGAGAAAAAACTTTAGGTAGAATATGGGTTATTACAGCAGAGTAAATGTATCCAGAAACGAAATAAAAACAATTAAAACACACAAACACACGCACAAACGCGCTCGCGCACACATGTACACACATATAATAATATAGTTTAGGATTTTCAGTTCAAAAATATTATTTAATATAATCGTTAAAGTGCTAGAAAATAATTTAACTTCGAAAGTAAAAAGAAAGTAATGATGTCGCCGCTACCGTTAAGATATTAAAACATTTAGTGTATATATTTTTATTATAGACGATTTCAACTTTTGGCAACACTAGCCGTGATTTCCAGTCATTACAAAACTTTATGCCTGTGATAGATTTTTATAGCTCAGACTGAACATTAACGCAGTACACTGGTTCTCAATCTTATGTATTCACACCCCCTTAAAAATCGTAGCTACAATTCGACTATATTTTTTGTATGAAATTTAATATACGTAAATAATACGAGATTAAATTTAAAAATGTTCACAATTTTTTTTTTTTGTTTGAATTGTCTTTTTGTAAGGTTTTAGATATTTTGCTTGAAAATTATACTATATTAAAAAAAAATTGTGTGTCTCAGCTCCGACACGACTGGAGTTTACTCCTTAAGTACGATTGTCTAAACATACGCAAAAAGAGTTTATCCAACTGAAAATAAGATTAATACCATATGAAAGGGTAAATTAACACATTAATGAAAATAATATACATATATAAATATATATTTATTCATTTTATATACATTATTTTATTGTAACTAATCGGCGAAATATTTTACATTAAACTTTTCACAATAGTCAATTTCAGATGTGCACAAATATTTCATTAGGAATGTTGATAAATTATGTAATTATTATTATCTGACAATTATCATTTATTTTTTAAATATTATTTTTCAATATTAAATAGAGCAACATTACTTTCGCACCGCACCATAGGTGCGCGCGCACCGAAAAAGTAACGAGGTCATTCATAAGTAGATTTTACCTCTCATATTTTTCTCATACCGGGCGCCTTATATATGAAAATCGATTCTTAAGGAGTAAACTCCAAAAGTAGATCGAATAATTAATCGAATAATTTTTTGTTACAATTTTGAAGGCTGCAAAATTGAAGAATTTGAGAACACCTGACTTCTAGAATACGCGAAAAATAATGTATTTTCTTTTGATTGTTTTAAAAAGTTGATTGGCGAAGCGTTTAATATATTTTATTATTCTTTCTTTATCTTTTCTTCAAGCTTTTAGTTTCGTGTGGAATTTTTTTTTTAAAGAAAATAAAATGTTGCAATGATTATAATTTACATGATTTCTAGTAATCCGACGATCAAGACTGTATAACGAACTAATCGATAATGTGATGCACTGGGTGATTATTTTTCATCATAAATATCTTTATCTACAAGTTAGCGCAGTGACCACAGCCACTGGCTGCTGACTTAACTATCGATCGATCGTATCGAACATACACCATGTCACGTTATGGAATTTTCTGTTTATGTTGTGAGTGTGTCTGGTAGTGGAAAGTCATCGAAATCTACTCATAAAAATAATCTCAAACATTAAATAAATTTCTAAAAAATTATAAATAATAATGCACCACAACATCAGCCGTTGATGTCCACTGCTGAATGTAAGCCTCCACCATCAACTCTGGGGGGATTGCCAATACTCACCACGCTGGCAGGCGGGTTGACAAGCGCAGTGTGTTGTAGCAAGGTAAGGCCATGCTTTGCGCTTGATGCCGCTCTAGCCGAGGTTGTGGATGGTAAGGTCGAGGATTACCCACCGTCCGCTGAAACAGCCTACCGCGAAGGTGCAGGACCCAAGTGCGCGGGGTGTCGCACAGGAGAGTGCTCGATGGTACTGCCGCCTGTGGGTCACCGAGCAAAGAACGTGGTACGCGTCGTCAGCCTTGTAAGAGCGGGTGAGGGTGCAGCCCCACACTACCCCATTGTATCCCCGGATGACTTAGTGTGCGGTCAGGTACATTTTTCCCCACCAAAACAAAAAAAAAAATGTATGTTGACGCTGCTGCCCATCATCATTCTGGTTGGTACATGGTGTACGGTTGTTTGCACCACTATGATTTCATCTTTTACGACACCTCGGCAAGAAAGAGATCGGGGATATTCTTCTATGCCGGTCACTGTACAGCAAATGCTCCATGTCCTTACAAAATTTGGAAAAATAGTTTTGAAATAGTTTTAACAGTCTTTTCAGCATTCCATGAATAATTATTTTCAAAAACTTAAAAATAATTGGATTACTTTAGATTTTTGAAAATTTTGTAGTGTTTTGTCTCAAATTCAAATTGGTCCGTCTGTGTATCATAGTATATCTCAGGTATTTGAGCAATATATTAACTGTTAAAAGTATTTGATTTCACAGAATATGTATTTCTTTTGCAGATATTACTGTTTTCTTTTCAATATCTTGTTAGTACCATTTGACTGTATAACTATTATGGATATGGATAATTATATAAAAACAATTGCTTTCTCTTTAGATTTGTTCAAAGTCGAATGATTTACCTCCTACTAAATGAGATTTTATTAGGTATACTCCTTTATACATGGAGCAATAGAGTTGCCCCTAGCCCAGCAGTAGATTTTACGGTCAGTTACAGTATAATATAAAATGAAATTTATCATCGTACATCGTATCGAATATTGTTATAAAAATTCTTAAATTCCACTCCACAATAGGGGCCGATATGCCAGTATAATCACGGTCAATTAAGTGTTATCTCGCTTGGCGTGTTCGGCATTTGGTAACAACGTGCCAGTAATTAATATTTAATAATCCCGCTACATTATTCAGGCCTGTGGTTCAGTTTTATATACAATATTAATGTGGTTAAGTAAAATTATATTATACTAATTTTAAAATTAAATATTTGTAATTTAAATATCATAAATTTTCATTTAAATATCGTTAATAATATAGTGGTAATAAATTTAGTTTTAATGTACAACACAACAGAGTCGATTTCCGCTCGGGGGTAGATTTTATTTATTATTTGGAAAAATATTTTTTCTAAGTTTGAATTATGTGAAATATTCTTATATATTGATATTACGTTATAAAGTTGGCAAGTGCGTTTTATAATCTGAGAGCTTGAGACTCTCCTCGGGATGTATTTTAAAAGATAGATGTTCTCTCAGTTGTATTACAATATAATATACCTCCTCATACTTTGCATATACATAAAAATTTGCATATTCATACAAAACAAACGTTCACCGACAACCGTTATCGATAACTGTTCTGGTCTAGTGGTGTGAATAGTCACTTCAACGCCGGCGGTAACGGTTTCCGCTCGGGGCAGATTTGGTCAGTTTCTGGTCTGAGTTCTTATGGGTCTCCTACCGCATTACTGTATCATTAGCGACAATCTGATAGCGATTGTTATTCATGGTAGGGAAAATATCCACCCACAAGCAGTGAAGCAGCGTGATGGATTAAGCTCAAGCACTTCTCCAATATTGAGAAGAGGCCTTTGCCCGGCTGTGGAACGTTTGAAGGCTGATTTATTTAAGTGAATTTCAGTAACGTGAATAAAGTATATTTTAATTTGGATTTGCTTTTATGAATGCTCTTCAAAATAAAATATTTTAATCTTTTTTATTAAATAATTTTATAGGCTATGAATGTTTCATCACATAACATAGAAATGAAAAAGTAATCATAAATGACAAGGCAGGAGAAACCGCGCGGTTGGTCTATTAAAAATAAAATATTATGTATTCTATCATGAGGTGGTTATCCGTAAGGTTTATTTTATTGCGTATATAACATACGATATCAATATCGCATCAATTGATGCCTCGATTAACCTCGAAACATGCTCAATTGTCCGCGGGTTTAATTTTAATCGATTCCATGATTTCAGCTGTGCGTCACTGATAACAAATACTCGTTTATTATTATATTGATGAGATAAAAAAAAACATATTTTCTGATTGAGTTTTTGATTATGGTTCACAACTAGATTACGTTCTGGTCTTACTCTTTAAGTTTTTAGTATTTTAATATAATAATAAGCGTAGCGGTGACCGGTAGTGAAGAATACGAGAGAATATCTCGTAGTCCCGACCTCTTTCTTGCCGAGGTGTCATAATAGGTGACTAAAGCCATAGTGATGCGAACAAATGTATACCAACCAGGATGGTGATAGGCAGCAGCGTCCCACTATCCTGCCACGACATACTGCGCTCAACAACTCGCCTGCCAAGCATGGCGAGTTTTGGTAAACTGCCCCAAAAATATGCGGAGGTCAACATCAAATGGCTGATGTGGTCGTGATTTTGATTTAAAAAAGATACTTATAAATATTACAATATAAGCGATCAGTATAGACTTATGTCTCAAAGAATAGAGATAAGTCTAGTTTTTAAGTACTTATTTGTTTAAATTTGCTGAGTAAAAACGCCTATCTACATGAAATAAAAAAAGTACGGGCACACGTGTGTCAATGAATTTAATAATACTCGTAATGAAAGTAAAAATATCAGGCATATAATTTATAGTACTTTAAATCATCTATCTGCTGCTTACCATTGAAACTTATTATCTTTCTTATCTCTTAGGTATACAAATTTTAGATTTTTTCTCTTATTTTGTGGTCTATTTCCACAATTTATTCATCAATTTCGATTATCCGGTCTAAATTTTTTGTATTCAGTATGCCTGTCTGTTGTTTATCGAAAAATTTCCAATTTTGCATAATAGTGAGTGCTCTATTTATCTATTGTTTATGTTTTCTTTTCTATTATTTTATCTATTGTTAATGAACTCCATTTAGCTCAAACGGCGTCTTTCGTGTCTGTGGACATAGAGGAAAAGCGCCCTCTCTGGTTCCGGCTCGCGTCTAGACGTCCACGCTTATCGAATGTCTCTTATAAATATTTAAATTTAATAGTAACTATTACGGTGAGCACACAGAATAGAGGTACATAATTATGTTAAGACTATAATCAAACAGCTTTTGTGCAGTTTTTGTCTTGATAGACCTCTTAGTTTCTGTCTTGCTCATTGCTTTCAACTGTGGTCAATATTTCTCCTTCTCTATACAGATCAGCGATTCCAATTTATTTTAATTTTTAAGACTTTGTTCCTTTTCCTGTTAATTTGACTTAGCTTATTATATTCTAGACTTCTCGTCATTCAGCATGTATTACTTATTTACTTTGGTGAGTATGCATAATGTAATTACAAGTAGTTTTTGTTGCAGACTTGCTACGTTGTTTTTTAAGCGATGAATTTGTTGATATCTTGATTTTTTCTTTTAAGGTCATGACTTCAGGCTTTTATTTTCGTTTATAAGAGCATGATCGATACCTACTGTTGCTATTGCTGTCTTAGCGACTGCTTGGATTATTTCTTTTGTTTGTAATTCCATTCACTCCTCAATAAAAAAAAATACTTATTACGAATTTACTTATTAATATTTCGAATAATTCTGTATGACAAAGATTCGTCAGTATCAACAATTATAGTCTATTTTCTGTGAAATTAGCTTAAAGTTGAAAACCACTGTTTGAAATTTTGGATTTTGCAGCAGCCATTCACCACCACCACATCACTGAATTCCCACTGCTAAACGTAGACCTCCCGCATCATTCCTGAAGGTGCTTACCAATACTCACCACGTTTGGCAGAAGGTTTGGCAAGCGTAGTGTTCTGTGGTAGGATATGGTTACTCTGCTGCAGAAAGTGATCAGGACTATTCTTTTCTGCCAGTTACCGCAAGACGTTCGGTCACTAGCAATAAATTCTATAAGGTTATCGATACATATTACAGGGGCTTTATAACAAAATCATAGTGTAGTAATCAATATCGTAGTCTTTTAAAAAACGTTTTCATATCGGAACTATTGTTCACTATATTCTAAGCCGTTTTTCTTCGACACCGTACAATCAATTACAAGGGATTATTCGAAGCAGCGACAAAATCAAGCATCGATTTTTTATTTCGACAAGTTCCTTTTAAAAACGAGTTAATAAATAAGGTGGATACACCGTCGCTTCAGTGTTCAGTTATTCGATTTTTCAAACAATTCCGTGAAGTTTAAAGACCGTTTCCGTGAAGTTTAGTATTTTGAAGCTATTTTTTTATACCTCTTGGTAAGTGGAGGAGATATGGTATATTTTTCTTATGCGAAATATTTTGAAATTGTGATTTTGCTTCATTCCTTTTTATTAATGAAGAGATATTATGGAGCCAATTTTTAGAAAAACAAAAACCTCCCTTTTCTTGAAACAGTGCAGATGAGGTTGAGTTTTGACTGAAAAGATGTTACATTCCTTTACCATTGTAAATTATCATGCAAACATTGTTGTTTTTAAAATTAAATAAATCGAAATAATTGATATATTAAACTACTTTATCTTCTTTTACTAACATACTCGACTGTACTTCTTGACACGTACATGCAAATAGTATATTTATGGCAGTACATAAATATATCATACTTTATATTAATTAAAAATATATTATGCAGATATGTGAAAGACATTCTCGACGTATTGAGTATTTTAAGTTTTTAAAAATAATAATAAACAAAATGCTGTATTGAGGACTGTTATAAAAACAAAACTGTTTTCCATATTTTATAAAGACATAAAGCATTTGCCGTAAGGTGACCGGTAGAGCAAAATAGTCCCAACCTCTTTGTTTCCGAGGTGTAAAAGACGATTAAGATCATAGTGGTGCGAACAACTGTACATCAACCATGATTGTGATGGGCAATAGCGTCACTATATTCTGCCACAATATAATGCGCTCGCCAAGGGCCTGCCAAGCGTGGTGAGTATTTCCAATACTGAACCCCGTGAGGTGATGGGGGAGGCCTACGTTCAGCAGTGAAAATCCAACAGCTGATGTAGTCAAATCAAATCAAAAACAACTTTATTCAAATAGGTCTATAGAGCACCTTCGAATCGTCATTTTAGAAATTAACACTTTAAATTGAATATTGTTTTGTAATTGTAAAGCTACCACCGATTCGGAATGTAGATTCTGCAGAGAAGAATTGACGAGAAACTCCGCAGTTACTCTTTTCAAAATAATATGTAAACTGTGTTTTAGTACAAAATTAATATCTTGCATGAACTACAGCGCCACTAATTCCACTCATCTTTATCGACTAAGTACTAGTAAGACTAGTAGTAGTAATGATAGTAAAATAAATCTTCTTAAATTATATTAACAAAAAATGTTTTTTTTTTAAATTATTTTTATCTTCATACGAACATCAAAAATATTATTATTATTATTTCAGTGGTATATATATGCAAAAAAAAATATACGTATATGCCCTTTTAGATAGAACCACAAAAACGCTTCACTAACAACTATTTAAATATTCATAAACAATGCACATGCAAAATACATACCGTCGATTAAATGCAAATATATGTAAAACGTCGGATACGAGAATTTGTTTCACAACGAAAAATCAGATCTCTCATAAAGGTGCATAAACAAAAGACAACAGCGGCGGCCATTTTAAAATGAATAAAAATCATTGAGCGGCAGCACAATGGCTTGTTTATTTGCCGGCTGTTCGAATCCGCCATTGTTGCGAGATGAAAAATAAAAAGGTTCGCTAATAATAAAATGTTTCATGTCTTGTTTTTATATCATTTTTAGACGAAAAAAAAATAATTAAAATATAATAGTTTATAATATTGTAAGGGGTATGTATAATATGATATACAATAATAACTTTGTTTGAAGCTAAATTTTGTCGTATTTGAAACCAATGGTAGTGACCAATGGTTTCAAATAGTCCGTGACAAATAATATTCTATTACATTAACAGAAATATTTATGCGACAGTGATCATGTGAAATTATGAGAAATATTTATAGAACAAACTAGGTGTGCTCTACCCTGCTGGTTTCACACATGTTAAGGTGAATCACATGTCGCTTTTAGTTTCTTTTAATTTTGAATGTACTCTACCTTTAGCTTGTCAGAACGCCGTTTATATTTGTAAGTATAACTTAACTTTTACCGATCTTACAAGAGCGTTTCATTCCATATAATCTTCTTTAATAATACAAATATTATTATTTAAATATTATTACTTATTTAAAAGATGAATATAGAAAAATAAACGGTAGAATATGAGTTTAGTCTTTGGAATATATATAAATATTTTCGTGATTTGAGATATTATTTTCATACAAAAATATAGGAATTTATTTGACGATGCGTTAGCGCAATTTTCAAACGATTGGCTAATACTCGTACTTTAGTAGTCGCGGTATCGCGAGTTCGTATGGATAGGCCATATAAATGTGTGTCCTGGAATGGCGTTTGTTTCCGTGTTGATGTGTAAGGCGTTTATTTATTTGTTATTTTAGATATATCCTTTTCAATATTCTTTAAATACTCAAACTGTTTACTAAAACCCAAAAGTAGGTTTGGAAAATATAATTGCTATAATTTGTTTTGGGTCAAAAAGACCTGACGTTGACATTGACAGGTTGTTATTACTTAAGTCTTAAAAAAAAAAACAAAACAAAACAAAAAAAAACAGATTTATGTGTATAACATTAGCAAGGCTTTAAGTAGTTAGAAAAAAAATGTACATGGGAAATCAACCAATTTTCAGTTAATTTATTATCTTGTAATTTATCAAATGAAATAAAAATCTTGAAAATAATTAAATTTCAAAAATGGTATGTATTGTACCGTCCAATAACTTTAAGGCTTTCGTAAAGGTTTTAATAAATAAAACAAATTATTACGTACACGGTTTTTTTTGCAAGTTAAGTTATACATTTTGCATTCCTTGCAAGATGTATAACTTTTTTTTTTTTAAATTATGTAAAAAAATTTATACACTTTTTCTATTAAATAATCTACATTTAGATAAAATATTAATAATTTGTAAATAATGAATAATTTAAGGATAAATCTCTTAGGTAATTGATACTAAAGCTGCAACACAGGTTCTTTAATTTAGCGAAAGAAATTCATTCAGCAGGAATATTGTTAAACTTAATAAATAAAATATATAAATCCCTTTAACTAAAATTTCGATGTACCGTATGTCGTTACACTCTTAATACTTTTCCTATTTGGTATTTTTAGTTTTTGGTTAAATAAATAATATTACTGTTATTGTTTGTTCATCTGTGTAACTCATAGGTACATATTTAATCATTCGTTCATTTAAAATTGTTTTTATTTACTACATCACTCGCACACAATCTTTACCCACACATCTAGCGTTCTGATGAATGACGACCGTTCTGGTGTAGTGGTGTGAGTAGTTGCCTCAACATTTCGCAGCGGCCGCAGGTTCAATTCCCGCTCGGGACAGATAATTTGTATTTGTACAAATATTTGTTTCCGGTCTGGATGTATGTCCTTGTGGGTCTCCCCACCGTGACTCGGAGAGCACTTAAAGCCATCGGTTCCGGTTGGTATCGTAGACACCTGATAACGATCGTTACCCATGGTAGGGAAATTATCCGCGAACCCGTAGTGGAGCAGTGTGGTGGATTAGAACTCCAACCCTTCTTCTATATGGAGAAGAAACCTTCGCTCAGCAGTGGATGGTTTACAGGCTGATACAGTACAGTACGGTACACATCTACTACTACTATGGTATGGTAGTAACATAAATAATATAAAAAAGTTTCACTTCAAATAAAAAAAAGGAAGATATCTGTAATTTACATTTTTTTACATGTATAGATTAAAGTATTACATTTTATAAAATCAAAATATAATAACCGATATAAATAGTATATGTATACCCATTAAAATTAAATGATATTTAATGCATATTTCATATTACGTAAAATGGCTTAGTATTTTTTAATTTTATTCTGAAAGGCTGAAATATATTATTTGGGCTTTGCTATACATTAAAAAGTGTAAATTTTTCGTAATAAATGGGTACAAACGGAACAGCGTGGACTAACTAGTCGGTAAATAAAAAACGGACGGCCGTTATTAGCTACACGGTTCGTTAACATCAATTAAAATGTAAGCGAATAACTCGACAACGACCGGGAAATTTTGTTCGTGTCGAATGCGCGATTTTGTGGGATTGAAAATATTTTTATATATTGGTTGAGTTCAAATGTGACCATTGTATTTTATAATATTATGGTTGTTAGTCTATCTTGTGTGGACGTTTGTTTTTGGTTCTTTCTTTTAACCCCGGCACAGGATTCTCATCCTATCCTCTATAACCTATTGAGAGCTAGACGTTTATTTATTTACTTAGAGATAAAAATAAATAAATAAATAGTAATGTGGTGTCTGCCGTACGGTGACCGGCAACGAACAATAGTCGCGACCTCTTTCTTGCCGAGGTGTCGTAAAAGGTGACCTAGGCCATAGTAGTATGAACAATTGTATACCATCTAGGATGGTGACGGGCAGCAGCGTCACCATATCCTGCCCCAACACACTGCGCTCGCCAACCCGACTGCCAAGCGTGGCGAGTATTGGCAACCCCAAGATATGATGGAGGAGGCCTACGTTCAACAGCGGACGTAAGGTTTTTAAATACATTTAAAATCAGAATCAACAAATGTGGTGTCAGTAGTCGCCATAATGCTGGCCACGTTGGCCGTGAGTTCAATTTCCGTTCAAGGCAGATATTTTTGTATTATTACAAATAGTGGTTTCCAGTCTGCGTACCCTTGTGGGTCTCCCCACCGTGCCTCGGAGAGGACGTAAAGTTGTCAGTCCCGGTTGTAATCATAAGCACTTTATAACAATCGTTATTATAATGTTATCATGATAATTATATCATGATAAGGGAAATTTTCCGCCTACCCGAAGTGGAGCAGCGTGGTAGATTAAGCTCCAACGCATCTCCTATATGTAGAAGAGGACTTTGCCTAGTAAGGGACGTTTACAGTCTGATTAAGTTAACTTCAGTTATATTTCTTAAGTAATAAAAGTGCTTACGCCGATTTAAAAACATAGTTAAAAATATTATTTCACAATATTTGTTTTTTTTTTTTTTTAATAAGTTTATTTATTTGACATGATAACGTCTTGTAAATCGATGAATGCAGGCTGCACCGCACGAAGAATTGTCACGTTTCGCGAGCGAGAGCGCAGAACAAGCGATAGAAAGGCACGATCGGCCTAAGCGTACAGTTTGTGAAATTAAAACAATAACGCAGATTGGAGGATCGTATAAGTAAATATCACACATGTATATAAATTGTAAATAAATTTTTAATAGCACATTGTTACTTGTAACTAATCTATATGACTTAAGTAATAAAATATTTGAATTACCTACTGCAAATAAATGTTAATTTATCGAAAACAATTGTAATTAATTGAATTAACTCATTCTTTGTATTTTTTAATTACTTTTTTATTTAAAATATCATATTTTTAGTCAGATACACACTCTGTCTCCTTTTTAACATATTTACTGCTCCGCTCCTGTTATTTGTAAAGTGATATTTTATGGTTTAAATAATACATACGTCAGTCTGCCTATCTTGATATATGAGATGGCTCTATGAAGAACACGTTGATCGTGCTGAAGTGCTTAAAATTCTTCTAACGTTCGACGGTGAGGGAAAACTGAAGTATACATCTGTATCCACAGAATAGCAACCTGGGCGATTATGCGCCATTTTATTAACAGGGGAAGAGACCTATATCACAATAATGAGTAGGTAGGTAAATTTATTCATTTTATAAAAATTGTTATTAAAACAGTTTTTGTTGTATTAATAACTAGCATCCGGCCGTGGCTGCGCCCGAGTGTGTGTAATATATTTTTTTTATATAAATAAAATGTTTATTTTTTTTATTTTTATATTTTTAATATAAATAAAATATATTTTTATTAAAAGTATCCTATGTTACTTCTAATACCTCCAAGAATATGTGTACAATGTTTCATGATAATCGATTAAGTAGTTTTCGTGTGAAGGCGTAACAAACAAATTTACATTCACATTTATAATATTACTAGCTTCTGCCCGCGGTTTTTCGATGACGGATGTCGGTTATCGCGACCAAAAAAAAGAGGATTCTATGTTCTTGTAATACCTCTGAGAATATGTGTATGTACAAAGTTTCATGATGATCGGTAAAGTAGTTTTCGCGTAAAAGCGTAACAAACAAACTTAAATTTCACATTTATATTATAAGGATTAGGGATAGTAACGATAATTCACATACAATGATTTTAACATCAGTAAGCAAATACAATTTATCTTTTATTTCATAAAAAGTTACTATTGTTCGAAAAATCAAAAAAAAATAACTTTTTATGAAAGAATAATTATGATAACGTTATTTCACTAAAATTATTGACTAGTTTAATAATCAATAATTATAATAGTTTAATTAATAATAATAAATCATTGCACCGATATAATCATTGACGAACATGCATTTACGACGTATCTTTGATCGTTTTCATGAAACATATTATGTCAGAATCAAGTCATAATCACAACTAATCGGAACGTCAGCGCCACCTACTGGCGCTTCATAGAGTCTACGTCGACTCGGCAGTTGGCCAGACTCAGCGGACTCAGGAGTTACGGCTTGGTCGGTCGCACGGTACACTACTAGGAACTGTCTTGCGTTAGTCATAGTGATTGTGAAGTGAAGTGCTACAAAAGTGTGTAATAAAGTAGTGAGTTATTATATTATTGATAATTTGAAATATAGTCTTGATTGCAAATTTCCCCTTTTTTATTTGAACCAACATTTCCCATATAATGCCCACTGTGTGAATCACAATCACGCAATGGAAATGAATAGTGAAAATAATGATGCTACGTCATATATTATTCTATCATTATTCCTTTTTGTTATCACAAAACCTAACACATTGTGTTTAGAGTTACATTATTCTGAGTGAACGAATTAATTACACCAGCTCAACCGATCTAACAACGTCATTCCGCCGAAATCCAATCAACGTTGGAAAATTTATTTAACCCGAAATCCCAAAACAGAACAAAACACAATCGGCCTCACAAAACTGGTTTCCGAACGAAATGTGCTTTAGTTATCCGCAACTATGTCCAACCATCTTCTAAATGTCAGCTATCACTCACTGCCTAGATCCTATCATAATGCTCGAACGAGATCGTTGCGATACAATAAATTTTCAACCTTATGTTGTAGATTTAAGGCCCTGATTCAAATGTGGACTTCTGTGTGTAGTAGTATACAGTATGAGAGTTTTTGTCATCTAAATTGCATGCCATTTACAGCGTTGTACGGTAGGGTTTTTTAAACGGTGACGTAAGTTTGAAGGGACGATTAACTTAGAAATATTTCCTTTTTATTTTTCTTGTATTCCTTTGTTTATCTTATTTTTCTTTACTATTTTATACATTTTTTTAAGTAGTAATGCACTAAGTATATGTATATATCTCATTGTAAGTATACTTGTATTTTTGTTCTCTTTTACGCTGTGAAAGATCACCATTTTTGAGTTGTGTTTGATATGTATATGGTTTATAATTCTAGGATTACTTTTCACCCCCGTCTATGTAATTGTCATGCCGTTTGGTGATTATCAAAGAAGAATACTCGCGATCACTTCCATTCGTGTCGTTAAAGGCTACTAAATCCATAATGATGCGAACGACTGTACAGGTGAGAGTGTCGGTAATAGGCAGCAACATCACCATATCCTTTTTTTTTATGTTGGCGGGAAAAAATGTACCTGACTGCACATCCCGTCGTCCGGGGAGACAACAGGGTAGTGTGGGGCCCTCGCCCATTAAAATAACCCGCCGTGCGCCCTCGCTCTCCTTTACAAAGGGGACCACGGGTACCGCGTACGTTGCTACTTGCTCCGTGGACCGCAGGCGGCAGGCCCATCGGGCGACTAAAGACGACTAAATACCACAATAATGTAAACGACTGTACAGGTATCAGGTCGGTAATAGGCAGCAACATGACCATATCGTTCCACGATACACTGCGCTAGCCAACCAACCTGCGAAGCGTGGCGAGTATTGACCCAGATGACCTCCAAATACAGAGCCCAGTTGGTTGCTCTGGAGGTCGATGGGGTAGGCCTACCTTCAGCAGTGTATATCCAATGGCTGATATGATGATAAAATCATTGTCAACTTCCAATTTTTGGTGTTTTCAAGGAATGGGAAATATATATATATATATTTTTTTAATTGGAAAAATTGTGTAAAAATCTCAAAATTAATAACGTGTTAATTTAATAGACGAAGAGACCTGTACCCCGTTGCGGGACATTTACTGACACTTAGATTTATTTCTAATAGAAAATAAGGTAATAAAAATTTCTCATATTTAGGTTAACATAAATTATATTATTGCTAAAAAAATAAATTAAGAATTAAATGCGTGAATTCGTATCAACTTTAAATTTGCTGTAATTAACCGTTATTCCCATAATAATCGAACCGCAGGATCGTATTGAATCGCATCATAATATTTGCAACGAATCATTGCATGATTGCAGATAACTACGATAATTCAAGCGATTTTTATGTAACTATAATGAGGATCTGAATTATTGACGGATAGCTACATATTAAAACTATAATTATACAAACTAGATATGCCCTGTGTTTTTTATAGCGTAGCCACAGCTGATTGCTGCGCTAGAGGTCGTGGATTCATCTCCCATGATAAATGACGACCGTTCTGGTGTAGTGGTGCGAGTAGTCGCATCAACGTCAGCGGACGCGTGTTATATTCCCGCACGGGGCAGATATTTGTATTTGTACAAATATTTGTTTCTGGTCTGGGTTTATGTCCTTGTGGTTCTCCCCACCGTGCCTCGGAGAGCACGTAAATCAATCGGCCAGGGTTGTTATCATAGATACCTGATAACGATCGTTAGTCATGGGAGGAAAATTATCCGCCAACTCGTAGTGGAGTAGCGTGGTGGATTAAGCTCCACCCTTTCTCCTAGCCGTCTAGATAAGGCCTTGGCCCAGTAGTGGGATGCTTACGGACTAATTCAGTTCATTTCAGTTAAATATTTGTAAATAAAGAAAAGAAAAAAGAAAAGTTATTTATTGGCCTCATAATAAAACAGTTAAATTGTTTACAGAAAACACATAGTAATAAATAAAAAAAAAAGAAAAGAGAAAAAGGAATACAGCAGCAGATTGGACAATTAAAAACCTAAAAACAAATGCAAGAGGGCGAACCATGTATCTGCCTCAGCATTGCTTAGCAGCAAATATTTGATATTTGTAGAGATTTATAGAGCCTGCATTGGTGAAATCAGACGTCAAACGCCATCAGAACACACTGAACATAATAAAAGTATAAAATAAAAATTAAGGTAAGAAAAAAAAAACACATATCTAAACATAATTATATAGTCACTTACATTACGAAATTAATTAGTTTGATTTAATTTGATTTAACTTGATTTAAAAGATGCTTATTTATATTTTGCTTACAATGCAAATAAAACCTTAAAATACTGAAATAATAATTTATAATATAATAAGTTTGTGTGCATGTTGTGTGTGTTTCTAAAACCTCAACACTTGGTTTTAAAACGAAAGCTCTACCGCTACTATGATCCGCTCCCGTGAATTGTATCGTACTATTTTTGTAATATCAACTAAAATTTCCCATTCAGGATCCGCGACTACTACGATAGCATCACCGTTTATCAAATATGTTAAATAATATTAAGTAAAAATTAAAATAAAAAGTTTAAAATTTCTTACCGTGAATGTCCCTGTTAAAGCTTATAACGCATTTTCTGACTAGAGGGTACTAAACCTAAGCATTTTCATTTGAGAAAATACTTGTTTTATGCTCCACTTGAAGAGCTTCATCTGATGTATCGTAAATCTATTCTATTAAGTCTAGACTTAAATCTAGTTATTTGAGTTCCAATCCTTTGTTGGGTTGAGATGACCTTTTTAAGTATTACCAAGAGCACTTTAATGTTTTGAACATAATTTATGTTTTACAAAAATTTTCACTAATAATATTATAAGAAGAAAGTTAAATTATTCAGAAGTACTAGGCTATAAAGCATTACGCTATGACTTAAGAGTAGCGAAACAGCAGCCATGAATGTGAGTATGAATCCTTTAGGAGATTACTTTAATTATGAATGAACTCGTAAATTCCTTTTTCTTTATGTTCTAGAGTGTTGTGTGTGTGTGTGTGTGTGTTTGTGTTTGCATGTGTATGTGTGTGCCTGTGTGCAGTATGTATATGTATGTGTAGGTATCTAACAGCTCGATAAGTGTATATCAATATAATATATAAATACTGTCAATAGATCTTATCTAATTAACGAGAAACTTAAAATTAAATAGACCTGCCAAACACACTGTTATACTACAGATTGACAGACAAATATGTCTCCGAATTTCTCCCGAAACATGCAGTTCCTGACAATAACTTTCATAATAACAAAACGAATTTAAATTTGAGAAAAAAACTCAGCGTTGCTAGCCGTATCTTACACCTATAATTATTACCTATCAGTATGCTTTTAGCATTAGCCCGCCTTTTGTACAATTAAATTTTGTGTTGTGCAGTAAAATATTAATAAATAAATAAATAATACCGACTTTAATACCGACGACCGTTCTGGTTTAGTGATGCAAGTAGTCGTCTTAACGCCGGCGGTCGCGGGATCGATTCTCGCTCAGGATACATATTTGTATTTGTGCAAACATTTGTTTCCAATGTTTGTCCTTGTGGGTTTGCCCACCGTGCCTCGGAGAACACGTAAAGCCGTCGGTCCAGGTTGTTATCATAGACACCTGGTAATGATCGTTACTCATGGTAGGGATATTATCTGCCAACCCGCAGTGGAGCAGCGTGATGGTTTTTTTTCTTTTTGGAACACTTAAGAATGTGATATGTGTTGACAGTATACTACTTGCGAGGGCTTAGACCAGCCCCTCAATAAACTGGCTTACTCTGTAGAAACGGATCACCCATGGTTTAAGCCCCAACCCTTCTTTTACATGAAGAAAATACCCTTTGTCCAGCAGTGGGACGTTTAACAGCTGATTCAGTTCAACATAAAAGTATAACATGTCTTACAATAAAAAAATCCAATTTCCACATATTGTGATATCACGTCAAAACTCAATTAATAGAAGTTTAATTAAAAAATAAAATATCAATGATATAAAGCAATCAACGGTAAAAATGAAAACCTTCGTCAACGGCCCTTGAGGGTTGATACCGAAGTACAAAAGTCAGGACATTAATACAACTTTTAATGGAAACTACAGTCGATAGTCTTCAGGGACTGACCTCCATCATCGGCGCGATATGGGTCATTTTTTATTTATACTTTAGTTATTTCTATGAGTTGAATTTTTCTATTATTTCCTTGATATGGCAAAATAACATATAATTATCTAATAAATATAATTTATGCACATTGTACTTTTACTATCTATATTTATCATTATAATCAAGAAAATAACAAACTGTTATTATCTTAAACTCGTTAAACTCAGTTTTCTTTTTTTAAAACGAAAACTGAGTTTAACGCGTTTAAGATAATATCAGAAACTAAGTACGATTTGAGTTAATACGACGAGGCAGGACATTGAATATTTATCCCGAAATTCAGCACAAATCTATGGGTAGTGGGGATGAAAGTCAAATGCATACTTGATTATAATACACTAGCAAACCCGGCGAACTCCGTTTCGCCACCAGATGGCTTCGTTTTATTCCACCACCACGTTTTTTTCTAAACCTCACGGAGCCCAAGACCTTTCCAACGAATGCAAAACCGTGGAAATCGGTTCGTGCGTTCTGGAATTATAGCGTCAGGAAGGAAAACCCGACTTATTTTTATATTATAGATTAACAAGCGGTCTATTTCCATTCATTATTCTTGTTAGAAAGAAGATATTTTAAAGATTGTCCCGTAAATGCTTAAATGTATGTATGAACGTATGTATACTATTTACGTATTTATTGTTTAAAAATGTTGTGACCAAAACCCTTGGAAAATAAACTTAATGCACCGTTTTCAACTGTCCAATTATCGCCCTTGCACCATTTTTATTTTTTTTATTTTGTGTATACTTTTATGTGAATGCAATAAAGTGTTTATCTATCTATCTATTTTATTTTGTTTGTTACTTCAGGTCTTACAGACATAATAACTCTCTATTAGTTCCAAATAACTTAAAACTCGTAATGTACAGAAAACTTTATAATAATAATATATAATATAATATTAACCAACAATCACACCACGTTAACCTAGCCCCGTGCTAAGTTCGTAAGAACTTGTATTACAGGTACTAGGAACGGAAATAAATTTAAGATATAAATACATATATACATAAATACACATCCATGACCCGGTGCAGACATCTATATGCGTCATAAAAATTATCTGCACCTGACGGGATTCGAACCCGCGACCGCTGCGTAAAGTGTCCAGTTGCCTGACCACTCGACCAGCCGGCCGTCGAACTTTGAACGTACGTTTCTTCTTAAGCTCGCGTACACACTTTATCTTATGAGCTTAAAGAGAGGAATGGTAATCGAAAATAAATTAAGGGTACATTTAATGCGAAATAATTAACTTATGAACTGCAAATGTCAATTTACGAAACAATGTTTAATAATAACCTTCTTCTAGATGGAGAAGAGGCCTTCGCTAATACACATACAGATAAGTCAAATCAGTGGACTCTAATATTCATATATTCATATATCCATAAATTAAATAGTAACTAACTCTGCCTGGTACGATTTTCACGTTGATAAAAAGTGAATAGTCACA
The DNA here is from genome assembly GCA_036937285.1 of Euphydryas editha. Classification (NCBI taxonomy): domain Eukaryota; kingdom Metazoa; phylum Arthropoda; class Insecta; order Lepidoptera; family Nymphalidae; genus Euphydryas; species Euphydryas editha. Next base: position 738,638 of record JAUPFZ010000013.1, on the reverse strand, counting down.
TAAAATTAGTGAAATTACACTGATTCATGTTTCGAGAGTAAGTTAAAAAATTTATAAATAAAAAGTTTTAATGTATGAAAAATCAATTATTTTATTAATGTCAAGTGAATTTAGGATTTAAATTAACGAAAAAAAATAAACCGCTAAAATAAATAAAGCTAAGCGAAACCGCAAAGTTTAAGCGTGAATTATTGTACAGAGCTGACTCGAGCCAAAATCAATTTTAGATTATTCGCAGCGAAAAATTTTATACTATTATATTTTCAGTTTAGTTAAAATCTGACTAAGTATAAAATCTATTGTATGTGATATTACATTGAAATCTATTTTTTAAAGTCATTGTCGGAGCTTTATTAGCGATACTGGAGGTTGTATAATTTATTGTGAACTTAAAAATAGATTTATTTTTAATTTTTTTACTTTTTTTATTTAAACTGTTTTTAACTGTATATTTTTTTTTCGTAAAAAATAAATATCCTAAAGAAATTACAGTAACTAATTTTTAGTCGTTGCAAAACAAACAATAAATATATTGGGCACGATCTTTATTACTTACTTAACGTAATTAATTTAATTATTAACATAGTTAATGTAGGTAAAAATTCCTTGACTAAAATAACTTCAAATAAAGCGTTATCGTGAACGCACATTACCGCAAGATTCTTAAAAAGTCAAAAAATAGGTCAATTTAAGCTGATGCAGCTATAGAAGTCATACGGAAAATTCCCAAAATACTTTGATGTGACAAAAATACTCAAAAAGGAAGTGTTAATGTTTGCTTTTGAATATTCTGCTTAACAGCTGCATCGAAAATGATTGGCCTTTATCTCAGTGGAATAGTTTCAATGCAGTGTTACTATTAAAAAAATCCTTTTCGCGATAGCTAATAATACAATTTATGTTCTATCAAACAAAAACAAAAATAATAATAAAAAAAAAGAATCTAAGAGATCTTAAGAGAGGTAGGGCACAGTGGGGTATATACCCTACTCAAATCGGAGCAGCCCGACTGGCGAAGTACCTCCGCCTTACAGAAGATCGCAGCCAAATAACATTGTTCTCTGACGATGTTGTGTTCCTGCGGTGAGTAAGGTATCCAGAGCTCCCGAGGATTCGTTGTGTTGGTAGCGGAAGGCCGGTGATGCAAACGATACAGTCATCGGCAGGTGTAGGCGCGGAGTGTGGGCGCAGCGGTCAGTGAGACCCAGTGAAACGGTTTGTCGCTGGCCGCCCGCGGGTCAGTAGAGTTCCCGAACCCAGGGATCACTTAATCTCCGCCCTGGGAGGCTGAACTGCCAACCCGCGAAAAATCCCTGCTGTAGCAGTCGTGCCGGAGAAGGAGACCGGGGTGGACCCGGCTGTTGCAGTGGGGGGGGACTGGGGGCCCTCTCGTTCGCTGCGCCGACAATTCGCACTACCTATGCTAACCCGTGGCTGGTCTGCATTGCAAATTTGCCTCTTTAGCTATCAACACAACAAATCTTCACAAAAAACCTATAACCTTCCCCCACAAAATGAAAAACAAAAAGAAAAGTAAGGTATACACAGCGGCTCCCCTCTCCACACAAGTGGACTTCTGCAATATCAGGGGGCTCCATGCTAACCTTAGCGCAGTCCATCAACATCTGGAGACTGCGCAGCCGACCTTACTGTTTCTAACGGAGACGCAGATATCTTGCCCGGCCGACACTTCATACCTACACTATCCCGGCTACAAACTCGAACATAAATTCCTGAGACGTGCCGGTGTATGTATGTTCGTTCGGGAGGATATCTGCTGTCGCCGTCTCCTTCATTTAGAGGACAGGGACCTGTCGATATTGTGGGTGCGCGTGGACTACGGTGGCCACACCCGTGTTTACGCATGCCTATACAGGTCTCATAGCGGTGACAGGGAAACAAAGCGGCTCTTCGAGCACCTGCAATTGACGACGGACAAAGTTCTTGAGCTATACCCCTCTGCGGAGTTGGTGATTTTAGGAGACTTTAATGCCCACCACACTGAATGGCTTAGTTCTCGGTCCACTGACTACGCGGGGAGGTGTGCTCACGAATTCGCTCTGGCCTATGGTTACTCACAACTGGTACATTCTCCAACAAGAATACCAGATATTGAGGACCATACGAGCTCTATACTGGACCTTCTGCTGACTCAACGTCCGGATGGATATTCCATCTCAGTGGATGCACCACTCGGCTCGTCCGACCACTGCCTCATCCGGACTCTTGCACCATGCACGCGCACAGATCCACCTCGGCCAACTAGTTTGCGGCGCATATGGCAGTACAAGTCAGCAGATTGGGATGGATTGCGAGAATACTATGCATCGTACCCGTGGAGGCAGCTTTGCTTCACATCAGAAGATCCCGACACCTGCGCAGCTGCTGTCTCTGAGACGATACTGGCGGGTATGGAATATTTTATTCCGAACTCGCTAGTTGCTGCCGGGACAAGGAAACGACCGTGGTTTAATCGGCCTTGTAAGGAAGCGAAACGTATTAAGCAAGCCACGTTCAGGGCTTGGACCACGGCTCGGAGTAACAGCGATCCAAACGTATCTGACGTGAAACGCAAGCTAAATGCTGTCTCAAGGGCCTGTAAAAGAGCAATTGCCAGAGCTAAATTCGAGTTCATCGGGAGAATTGGCGAAAGGCTTGCCAACTACCCTTCCGGGAGTCGAGCCTTCTGGTCGCTCGCCAAAGCTGCCGAGGGAAATTTTTGTCTGTCGTCCTTACCACCATTGCAAAATGCCGACGGCAACCTGGCCCATAGCGCCAAGGAGAAAGCCGATCTTCTAGGTACACTCTTTGCCTCAAACTCGACTTTGAATGTCGATGAGAGCGCCGTACCGCCAACCATCCCACGGTGTGGACACTCCATGCCGGAAATAAACTTCTCACAAAGAGATGTCCGGCGGGAGCTGCTTACTCTCGATGTTCATAAGTCGAGTGGGCCCGACGGCATTCCAGCGATGGTGCTGAAACAGTGTGCTCCAGAGTTGTGCCCTGTATTAACGCGACTTTTCGCACTTTCTTACCACACTAGGCAAGTACCGTCTTCATGGAAGACCGCCCATGTGCACCCGGTACCCAAAAAGGGCGATAGATCAGATCCATCGAATTACAGGCCTATCGCTATTACCTCCCTTCTCTCCAAGGTTATGGAGCGTGTTATTAACACCAAGCTCCTCAGGTACCTAGAGGAACACGATTTGATCAGCGACCGGCAATACGGCTTTCGCCACGGTCGCTCGACTGGTGACCTGCTAGTGTATCTGACACACCGATGGGCTTCAGCCATCGAGAGTCAAGGTGAGGCATTGGCAGTTAGCCTAGATATGGCGAAGGCGTTCGATCGGGTCTGGCACCGGGGTCTTCTCTCGAAGTTGCCATCGTACGGACTACCCGAGGGTTTGTGCAAATGGGTTGCCAGTTTTTTGTCTGGTCGATGCATACGAGCCGTTGTAGATGGCTACTGCTCCGCAAAACTAGACATAAACGCTGGCGTCCCGCAAGGTTCTGTGCTGTCTCCAACACTGTTTCTCCTGCATATCAATGACTTACTGTCTATTGATGGCATTCATTGCTATGCGGACGATAGCACTGGAGACGCTTTCTACACAGGCCGTGCAAACATCCCTCGTTCCGCTGTGGTAGAAAGTCGCGAACAACTTGTGTCTGAAATCGAGAGTAGTCTTTCCAAAGTCTCCGATTGGGGTCGAGACAATTTAGTCCAATTCAACCCCTCCAAGACACAAGTTTGTGCGTTCACCGCTAAGAAAACCCCATTCACTGTGGCCCCTCAATTCCAGGACACAACCCTTACCATCTCTAACAGTATTGGTATCCTTGGTGTCGACATATCCAGCGACGTCCAGTTCCGATGTCACCTGGAAGACAAGGTCAAGATGGCATCCAAAAAACTCGGTGTGCTTAACAGAGCGAAGCGGTACTTCACGCCGGGGCAAAGACTGCGTCTGTATAAATCGCAAGTCCGCCCCCATATGGAGTACTGCTCTCATCTCTGGGCGGGAGCACCGGCATACCAACTTGGCCCTCTTGACTCGGTTCAAAGAAGAGCTGTGAGAATTGTCGACGATCCAATACTGACGAGCGATATCGAGCCCTTAAGTCTAAGAAGAGATGTTGCATCCCTATGCGTGCTCTATCGCTTGTATAATGGGTTGTGTTCCGAAGAATTGTTCGAAATGGTGCCAACGGCCACTTTTTATCATCGCACCGCTCGCCATCGACAGGGAATTCATGCTCACACATTGCAGCCCCAATGGTCCCGTACAGTTCGGTATCAGAGGAATTTCCTCCCACGGACCATTCGGTTGTGGAATGAACTCCCTGCCGAGGTTTTCCCGCAGGACTACAGTATGGGGTCCTTCAAGAGGGGAGTAAATAGGTTTTTAAAGGGTCGGCAACGCGCATGTGATGCCCCTGGTGTTGCAGGCGTCCATAGGCTACGGTAACCGCTTACCATCAGGCGGGCCGTATGCTTGATTGCCACCGTCGTGGTATAAAAAAAAAAAAAAAAAAAAAAAAGAATCAAAAGGTGATAAAACCAAAAACAATTACGTGAAATCAAAATACTCACTTCGTTTTATGAAGTCAGGGAGAGAGTAAGCATTCTTTAAGAAAATTACTAGTAATTTCTTTAAAAAAAAAAAAGATAAAACTTCTATCAAAAAATATTTTAAAAAATATTTTCCTTAGGAAAAAATATAGAGTTACAGATCAAACAAAATCCATAGTGACCTTCGACCTAGCATTAAAAGTTTAGCGGTATTTAGATCGACTTAGGTTATAGTTTTATTAGAACATTAGAAGGTAACCATACAAAAAAATCAGGTTTTCAGCATTTTACTAAGCCGTAGAAGTATTTAGGTCTAATGGGTTCGCCCTATAAACCAGCGGTTGAATTTTACTGCGGCCTGTGTTGACTGCGGCCTCTTTTCGTATAGATCTGATTACAATTCCTTTCAGATTTATTGTAAGTTTTTCGTTTTATTTCTTTCTGTTATTGATTTTGCAGTATTTTATGAAATAAATACATACTCTATTTTGTTCTATCCTATTCTAAAAGTGACTCCACTGATATCAAATGATGCGAAACACTCCACAATTTTCTCATTGATTCAATGTCCTATTGTAAAATTGGGTTCCATTTTATCCTTTATGTAACCTGAATCACGACATACTACGACACAGCATCGCTGAAAAGCCTTAAAATTCTTCTTAGACTTACTTCTCTTTGAACGTTGCATGAATAGAATTCTCAATCGACTGAAGGGTTATCGTCTTTATTGGCAACTTTAAAACGTTCAGAAATTCGAATTCAAAAGAAAACTTATAATTATGTTTTATACTTCCTTATGTATGAATGTTTACCCATTTACAGAATTAGTATTATTAGTATATTAGCAAATCTTTTTTGTTAATGTTATATTCACTTGTAATTCGAAGACCGAAAGCAGTTTTAACAAATGACATTTATATTAATTGTGGTAGCATCATTATTAATTTTTACTATTGATTTGCATTGCATTATTATGATTCATATAGTTGGCGTTATACCGGAAGTGTTGGTTTAAATAAAGGAAAGTGACATTTGCAATCAAGATTATATTTCAAATTAACAATAATCTCTAAGTACTTTATTACACAATGTTATAGCACTGGAACGCAAGACAGTTCCTAGTAGTGTACCGTGCGATCGACCAAGCAGTAACTCAGCTGACTCTGGTCGATTTTCATGACGTAGGCTCTGTCAAGCCCATAAAGATGGCACTGGCATTCCAATTAGTTGTTAGTGAGTTGATTCCGAGATATTTATTTTATTGTTTAAAAATTTATTGTTAACAATTTATAAAAAAATAATAATTCAGATTAGAATAGATATGAACATAGTACAACTGGCGGTCTTATTGCTTTATAGTAATCTGTTCAAAGCAATGATAGAGATATAGAGTTGGCTAGTGGAAATATAGTAGATGGTGTAAATAAGTAATGAATAAACAACATAAATAACACATACACATATTAACACAGACAATTTAAGATTCTAGAAATGCAATCACAAGAAATGTTAGACTATAAATGTTATCAATGATAGAGTTGCTTTGCAAGGGGAGCAAGAATTTTGATTTAGAATAATTAAATGGAGAATATATAATATATTCGTGAATAGAGAATATAATAATTGAAAAACACATATGGAATATTCAATAATAGCTTAATAATTATTATTAATGAAACAGAAATTGGTAAAAGGATCAAAATTACTTGGAACAATACTGAGCTATAACAGACATGTTTAACAATAAAATAGTAACAAGATAAAAAACAATAACTGTGAAGTAATGCCTACTACCATACTATATCAATACATAATTATGAAACTTGGATCATACCTAAAAAAAAATTTATGGCAACAGTCAGTTGCTCTAACCACTGTGCCTTCCCGTCGTTAATATAATATGTTTCTGAATTTCGTTCTAAACTCAAGTGGCTTCCGATACGTTCTCGCTGAAACCTGCATATTTTGTCTCTCCTGTACTGTGCGTTATTTGACCCAAAGGCACCGTCATATTTGAGGGAAAAATTTGAATTTCTTGGGGATGATTCCTCTTCAAGATCTTCGAGGCGACTAATGCTAAAATTGCCTGTTCATAAAACTAGATTTAAAAAATCTTTATTTGATTGATTTAAAAAGTCTTTCACTTTCACATCTTCACGTCTTTCACATTAATAGTATAGACGATTCAAATTAAGTTTTTTTGGTGTTATTGACAATAAATTCTATGAGATGCTTTTAGTATATTTATTAGTTTATTGTGCTATGTACGTATACAAGTAGTATTTAAGTTGTAGTGTGTAGATATTTTTATGTAAGTTAATTATTATATAACTGCACCACCTATCCGATTTCTCTTAAATATATTACTCCAACCTATTTCGGGTTGTCTGGAAGAAATGGTTAACTAGCCATAAGAACGCCTCTTGTACTTCATATTTTGTAATCGTCATATACTTATCTTGTTTTTATATTTATGGTGTACAAAAAATTGTAAATAAATAAATAATATATAACAATAATGTGTAAGTTCTCTGTGTCGTAAATATTATATAGGCTATAACAAGGAGTGTAAAATATTACGTTTGGTAATTATTGGACTCTTCAATATTCTCAAATAAACGATACTAAGTCGTTAATCGTTGTTGATGCAAGTCATTCGCCTATCTGTTTATTGAATTTCTGAATGTCATTTAAGCTGCAAGCTGTTCAAACGATGCCACTTAGTAACAGATCTAGTTTGTAATTAAAAGTCTAATTAAGCTGGATGGGATGAGACATCTAAATACTTGGATAATATTGTTAGTTGACTTAAGATCACTACAGGAATATGAGCCTTACACAATCTGGCACATCCCAAAACAGAACACCACATTCACCTTCTAAGTGTAAATTTTAATTTAAAATTTCACTGAACATGAAACCAGCATGTTTCTAACTTTTCAAGTTTTAACGTATTTATATAACTTTTCGTATGTATTATTTTATTTGAAAAATCCATAAAAATATGATTAATAGAAACTTATTTCTCTCCCTAGTATCAGTGACGAATTTGTCCTTCATTAGTAAAAATAAACGAACCAATAATTCCGAATATCTTAGTTTAAAAATAATTTATTTTTCGATCGAAATATTACAGCGTTAAATCGTACCGTCAACTCATCAAGTGTAGTTGGCATAGGATTTCAGTTTTCGACGGAAAGTTTTTCGAGAATTTCTTATTTACCCTCATTCAACTCTTGTCCCGGCGAGAGTTTGTGACTCACTTCTGATTGCTTTTTCTTTTTCACGGACACTGGAGTTAGCGCATTTACTTAGGTCACCTGGTTGACAGGCAGTTGGATTTGCATAAAACTCTAGCTTAATTTTTTTTCCGTTTTAGTGTGTAAAGTTTTAGATTATATTCTTATTATATCTGAAAATTGCTTACGGAGTCATTTGGAATTTATAATTAACGCACTTCTGCCCGCGGGTGTGTTTAAGTTTCCAGGTATGTTAATAAGTATATATCAAAAAACAAATAAGAAAACATTTTTAATTTCGAGCTTAATGTTATGGAATGTTAAAATTATTTTATTGTTTGTTTTTTTTTCTGTTTGATTTAAGATTGTAAGTTTGTATCTGTACCTCACTCTTTTTCTAACTTAACCTAATGTTAAATCTATATATGCGTTTATATGAATATACACTTGTATATAATTTAAAAAAACGAACATAGGATTGATAGGAGGATAGGATAACGTTCAATTAATATATAAAATATATTAATTGAACTAATCAAAAAAAGAACAAGAAACATAACATTTTGGTTTCCTGACCTCTCACTTATTATTCGAAATGAAAACAAAGTACGTAAGCGTTTTTTTTTTTTCTGTGAGTGTCATTCTTGAACTCACAATGCCACCGATAGTAAGCATTTGTAAGCTAAAACACGAAATAAAAATAAAAACTTACTCGCTTGAGTGTCCGGGCAATGACCTTTTAGTTTACCAACTGCACAAAACTGCCCAAGGTCTCTCACGTTTTTTTACGTAATTCCCCACCGGTGATAATGTAATGTAGTTGACAGGTGCACTTCACGTACTAATGGCCGTGTCGAAAAAAAGTTGACATGGGCAATATAGCCATGGCGACCATTACTTGACACGGACGTTTGCGGTTATTGCAGTTAGTTAGTAAACTCTTATCAACTAGTAGTTGACACGGGCGGTTGATCTGTTACATTTAAATAACGAACACATTATAATTTCAAAAGTGTAGAAAAATTTAGATCAAGTTTTTGATCAAATTCGATGTAACATAATTATTCTACATCCGACGTCAGATTGTTAGTAGATTTATCAAAGGCACTCATTGCTTTTTTTTAATACTTAATTTAATTTCCGTATTTTTCGAAGATATTTTCTTCTAAGTTTTTTTTTTATTGTTATAGTGATTCGCTCAAATGAGTTATATTTTGAAATGACCTTCTTTTATGTGTAAGAAAAAGTGAATTTTAAATAGATCTGGTAACTCTTTACCAGGTTCTATTATTTAAATCTGAAACTGATAAGACGGTTGTTTATATAATTACATTACTGTACTGTATCAGCCTGTAAGCCACCCACTTCTGAGCGAAGGCCTCTTCTCCATATAGAGCAAAGGTTGCTTAATCTACCACGCTTCTCCATTGCAGGTTGGCGGATAATTTCCCTACCATGCGTAACGATCGTTATCAGGTGTCTATAACAACCGGGTCCGACGACTTTACGTGCTCTTCGAGGCACGGTGGGAAGACCTACAAGGACATACACCCTGACCGGAAACAAATATTTGCACAAATATCTGCCCCGAGCGGGAATCGAACCCGCGACCGCCAGCGTTGAGGCGACTACTCGCACCACTACACCAGAATGGTCGTTGGTTAGTGTGCTTATTTTTAGTAAATTAAGCAACACATACATTTTTTAAAGTCTGTTTCGTAATAGTGTTATTATTAGAAACACGAAAAGGGCAAGGGAGAAGTTTCTCAACGTCGTAACCATAAACTGTAGCGGAGACCGCGGCCTGCTAATAATTGTATAAGTTTCGTCTAATTACTTTTGTCATTGCGATGTGTGTACACTGCTGTAGATTTCTCGAGTTATTATCTATGTATCTCGTCACATGGGTCCTTAGTTTTCGTGTGAATAAGTGTACTTTAATGAATAGTTTTTACGTATCAAAAAGAATTATCAACATTTCATTAAAAAAAATCCATATTTAAAATAATGCGGTTTTTTTTTTTAAAATTAAAATGTCATTTTTTTGGTGAGTGTATTGTGTCTTACTTTGCACACACATAAAAATATGCATTCTTACTCGTACATGAGTCATATATCGTTACGCCATATTAAGTTAAAGGAAATGTACTTGAGGCTTAAGTCAAATGAACTGAACTAAGTTGAACTGATAGAACCTATATTTATCCTAATTCTAGCCAAAGGTCTATTTCCGCATATAGGAGAAAAGATAAACCATGATCGGTTAGAGTTATTGTAGTAAATTAGTATTCTTTTGTTCTTTAGTACTATTTCCGGTAGTCATTTTATGTTTTGTATCAGTCAAATATACAATTATGAACATAATAGATTAATTAATCAATGGTTTTGTATAAGATTTATAATTGTTTTAATTTTGTAGGTTATTTATAATAACGTTAATTATAATTTGGATTTATTATTATTCTATATTATTATCGTCAATACCATTTTAACGATCCCGACAAAACGATATCGGTTTTTCCGAGAGAAATGATAAAAGAATGTTAATTGTGAGGTGGGAAGCATTATCTGGACTGAGCGCAAACGGTCAACACGCCTCCTAGAATGGTAAACTAATATGATCTATGTTACTTCATTGCAGGTAGGAAAAATTTAGTTTACATCAATATAAAACAAGTTGAGCAAACTACATAGGTAGTTAAAATTTTAATTTCTATACATCATTACTTATTATTTATTTTACGACTTTTGCAGCGAAAAATCTTTATTATTGCTTGCTTGTTTCTTCCGTGAAACAGTTTTGCTGTGTTTCGGAAAGAAGGGCAAGACAGGCAGTGTAATTACTGGCACCGAGACTTAACATCATATGTCTCAGGATGGGCAACACATAAATTAGTTGGCTGGGCTAGTTCCAGGTTAACTGGTTTATGTTAATGGGCGACGTCGACCACTTACCATCAGGTGGCACGTCTGCCAGTTTGCCTATCCAACTAATAATAATAATAATAAAAAATTGTGTGTGTCAGCTCCGACGCACGACTGGAGTTTACTCCTTAAGTACGATTGTCTAAACATACGCAAAAATAGTTTATCCAACTGAAAATAAGATTAATACCATATGAAAGGGTAAATTAACAAATTAATGAAAATAATATATATATATATATATAAATATATATTTATTCATTTTATATACATTTATTATAACTAATCGGCGAAATATTTTACATTAAACTTTTCACAATAGTCAATTTCAGATGTGCACAAATATTTCATTGGGAATGTTGATAAATTATGTAATTATTATTATGTGACAATTATCATTTATTTTTTAAATATTATTTTTCAATATTAATTAGAGCAACATTACTTTCGCACCGCACCGTAGGTGCGCGCGCACCGAAAAAGTAACGAGGTCATTCATAAGTAGATTTTACCTCTCATATTTTTCTCATACCGGCGCCTTATATATGAAAATCGATTCTTAAGGAGTAAACTCCAAAAAAATATATTTTACTGCTTCCAGCAGTGTACATCAACTCATATAAGGGAAGTTTTGCGTCTTCGTTTGGCAATAGTCCAATACAACGTAATGTGCCCGAGCCTAACGAATGAAAGCAACTTGCGCAGTAACAGTGGACGACCGCCCTAATTATTGCACGTGCATGCCACAGATAGCCAAAGTTTGCCATTAATTTGTAGACTTAATTTTACGTTTCTGCTCAACATTGCAGTTAAATGTTATTATAGTATTTTAAGCCACGTAAAAATAGTTGAATAAGAGATGTATCAAAAATGAAAATACTGACCCGTTGGTGCAGTTTGCAGTGACCCTGTTTTCTTCTCCAGGGTTGTGGGTTCGATTCCCGCTCCGAGTCTGAGTGTAATATATTTTTATTTATATATGTTTAATTTATATGTATATTTATTTAAAAAAAATGTTACCCAGGAATTAAGTTGCCTACCTTAGGAACAGACGACCTTGTGTGTGTGTGTGTTAAACATAATTATTTTTTTATTTATATTTATACATAAACATTTACATACATATACATAAACAAATACATTACTACTCACATTTACATAAAAAAATATGCTTAAAAATATTTATATACATATATAATACTAAATTGAATTGAAATGACGTGTAAATGTCCCACAGATGGGCAAATGCCTTTTATCCCACGTATAAAAATCCACCATTACGAACACCCAGACCAGAAACAAATATATGTACTAATACAAGCATGTCCAGTGTTCATGGAACGGTCGTCAACAGTACGCATAGTAAATGTCGGTCAATATCGATTCATTTGAGATCTATGAGATGGCTATGAGGTATTTTATTTATTTATTTAACTCTTTAGTATAGGTACAGAAACGTTAAACAAAGATACAAGTCATCATTAAAATAAATGTATATAGTGTTTGCTTAATACTATAAGAGATTTCTTCCAGAACACTACAGAAAAGGAATCATTACAGAGAGAAATAGAATTGTATGAAGCCTTGGTAAGAAGTCATTTGGAGTACAATTCGGTTATATGGGCTCCTAGTGAGACTAAGTACAAATCAATGCTAGAACGTATCCAAAATAAGTTCTGTCGATTTCTGTACTCAAAATTGTATGGTGTCTACCCGGGGTATCCACTAATATATCCCACTTTGTTCGTGCTTGGCATGGTGGGATACAGTAAACTGGATACGAGACGGGAAGTTTCCCTCGCAAAGTACCTTTTTAAGGTATTACGGGGGAAAATTGAAAATCCAGCAATACTAGAAGAGATGAAGCTGTACGTTCCCAATGGAACAATTAGGAAATGTCGGCGCCTACCACTACTGGCGTTACCGCGCGCGCGCACTAACTTGTTGCGTGATGCACCGCTCACGCGAGCTCTGCGCACGCTCAACTCCGTAGCGGCCCATATTGACATATTCAGCTGTACACTGAATGAGTTCACGCGGGTCGCTTATGATGTTGAATCTAATTACATAATTATATTGTAATGATAATTATAATATTGACTTAATCAATTTATTGGTGACATTGAGTTAATATTTTTATTTTATTTTTGGAAATTAACATGACATGAATTGTAAAAATTTATAACACATTATTGACTGTATTTGTAGGACATTATTATGTTATTACTTTATTGCGATTTCATTAATTGTATTAATTACATTTAAATTTCCCATTATTTGTATTAATCTAATTAATGCTTATTATTGTTAATTAATACTTATTATTGATATTATTATTACCTATTATTATTGAACATTTCTGAATGTTTAAATTATCTTAAGATTGAAAATTGATTATAATTGACTTAAGTATTTAAATTTATATAAATATAAAATAATTTAAATGAATAAGGTACACTAACGAATTAGGATTACCTGTAATGTTAGTGCTAAACCTATGATTAAATAAATAAAGAATAAGGTAGATGTACAAATATACAAAAAAATAAAATTAAAAATATAATTAGAAATATAATTATAGGCGAAGAAAATATAGAACATATTACATATAATATACAATACCTATTTATTATATAAATTAATACTTAAATATAAATATATGTTTCTCTCTTCATTTCCTATGTCCCCAGGATGGGGCAGAGGGCATCCACAATGCGCTGACATCTCGCTCGGTCTTGGGCTATCAGCTTCATCTCTGGCCAGGAAAGCCCGACATTCTTCATCACCGCGGTGACGGAGCGGTGCCAGGTGTGCTTGGGGCGGCCACGTTTCCTTTTCCCTTGAAGAGTCCACTCTAAGGTCTGTCTGAGACCCGGTGTGTGAGAGGAATCCCTTCGAAGGGTGTGACCGATCCATATTCATTTACGCCGGTTTATCTGGTGGCCGATTGGGGTCTCTTTGCAATTTTATCAGGTGGTGGTTTAATATTTTTTCATGCCACCAGATGCCAATGGGCTGTCATAGGCATCGGTTGATAAAGACCTGGATTGAGTGTGTAATGGATTTTATAACCTGCCAAGTCTCGCATCCGTACAGAAGAACGGAACGTTAGAGCGAAAGATTTTGAGTTTTCCTCTTATTGTCGGCTTCTCTGATTTCCATACAGGTCCCAACAGAAAGAAGGCTGCCCTGGCGATTCTTGAAGTGGTGTACCTCCAGAAACCGATACAATACTACAGAGGTCTGTGAAGCGTTTGACCGCGTATACACACACCCACCCACCCACACACACATACACATACACACACACTCACACAAACACACAAACACAGAAACAGACAAACACACACACACACACACACACACAAACACACACGCACACACACACGCACGCACACACACACACACGCACGCACACACACACACACACACACACACACACACACAAACTCACAGACACACATGTTGTTGTCATTAATTAATTATATTTTTCTTTGTATTATATTATGAGTGTGTGTAGGAAGAGTGACTTCTTTTGAAAAGAAGAAGACCTTTGTGAAATTATTGTATTGTGTTGGTTATTGATGAAACAATTTTTTTTTTAAATTAATAGATACTATTTAGGTTCTGAGAATATATCGCTCATTTGGAGCGACAGTGACATAAATGCAAATAGTTAACTTTACACCAGATCAGAATAAAGGTTATTTCATAGTTCAAAAGAAGATTCTGAAGCATTATTACGGCTAATTATTATTTTAAAATTGTTTTATTATAGCTGGAAATTGTGGCATTTTCACTACCAACGCAGATGTTTATGCATAGTATTTTAGCATTAATAAGTCATTTTCGCGTATTTTTGCAAATGTGTCACTGTCGCTCCGAATGAGCGATATTATGGTTTAAAAGTTATTATTATATTTTAAATAAAATATGTGTATAAAATAGTCATATTTTGGTTTTTTGACATAAAGTATATTTCATTATAAAATCTACAGAGTATGTATGAAATATTTATAAATAATTATATAATCAGACGACGTATTTATCTCGAAAACACAAAATGAAAAAAGCAAATTTACTTTATAAATACAATTTTCTATTATATAATTATCTCTAACCATACTGTAACTGTACATATGAAAGAAATGCATAAAACACTTTGATAACACAGTCTCACAACCATAACTGTGAGGTCTAGTATTTAAAAAAAAAAAAAAAAAAAAAAAAAAAAACCATACTGTAACGTAATTAGCTTGCTTCAAACAAAGAGATAAAATACATATTTCAAAAATAAATCATTCATAATAAAACTCAAACCGGGAGGTATTTCCAGTTGAACGAACCGCAAAGGGACAAAGGAACGACAAAAATTCGAATCGGTCGTGAATAAGTATATATTTGTATATACTCTCTAAACGTGAATCAGTAGAATTTTCATTATTACGTTATTGAAGCCGTATTCAATAAATATCAGTGAATTTCAATAACTCACAAATACTAAATCTAAATGACTCTGATATTCACATATGTGAATGAATATAAGTCATACTTTGAATAGTCACTAAATATATATTATATTTAACGCGTTCGAACAAATAATAAACTCAACTCTCTTTAGCTTTATTGTTTTAGTGATTTTTTTTTTTATATTAGAGAGGGCAAACGGACAGTTGATTCACCTGGTGGTAAGTAAAAACGACATCCATAGACACCCGCTACATCAGAGGATTAGCGGGTGCGTTGCCGGCCTTCAGGGAGAGGAGGGATGTTCCGCCGGATCTGTGGAGGGAAGGGGAGGGATGGGCCACCGGATCTCTCACAAACCGAACGAAACACGACGACATTAGCCGTCATTTTACGTCGGTGTTAAGTGAGAGCGAAGTAATTCCCCGGGCGCGCCGGCCCATTCAGCTGCAAGCAGCATGGCTTGTAGCTGAATGGGCTTGATACTTGCTATAATATAATAGTAGTGTAATATTAGTAATGTAATAATATATGTAATATAATAGTAGTAATGTAATAATAGTATCTACTATACTACAACTTGACTGATCAAATAGTCTTAAAGTGAAACCAAATAGTTACTAGAAGTTATGAAGAAAAGGTCTTTACAGAAAATATTATTAAGTACTTATGCTGACAAAGGTGTCGGCATTTCTTTCACGGTTACCCTTGTGAATGTCCTGATAGCAAATATTCGGAGATGAAAAAAGGGATGAAGTTAATCCAAGCAATTGTCATCACTAATCCAAATAAAATTTGATCGAAAATTCGGTACATTTTACTATTAATTAGTTGAATTGGTAGTAAATAGCAACTACGCTATAAAGTAACTTTTTTTTTATGTTAGTAGGATAGGTAAACTGGCAGACGTGCCACCCGATGGTAAGTTGTCGACGTCGCCCGTGAACGTAAACTAGTTTACCTGGAACTAACCCAGCCAACCCGTTTATGTGTTGCCTATCCTGAGACATATGATGTTAAGTCTCGGTGCCAGTAATTACACTGCCTGTCTTGCCCTTCTTTCGGAACCACAGCAAAGCGGAAGGAAGGAAGTTTCACGGAAGAAACAAGAAAGATGGTGGTATCCATGCAGCCGGGAGCGTGGCACAGCGCATCCCTCCCACCGGTAAATATAAACTATCTAATCACTAATACTTCAAACGCAAACTAGAAATAAAATATTATACATAGATTTCAATATTTTATGTGAGTAAATTCTAGGATGGAATATTCGTACTGTAATAGAATTCTGTTTTCATCCTTTGGGTATGGAATGCTAGACAGAATAATATATATTTATATATTTAAAAAAAAACTTTCATAACGTTTCAAATGAGTCATTATCTGATTATAAAAGTCTTCTTGTTAAATGTTTAGATAAAATTAATTACAACATTACAATCAATTTTAAATATATTCATAAAATATAAAGAAAAATTATTCTACAGCCTGAGGAACCTCCTCACAATGCGTGCCGTCACAAGCAACACTGCGTTTTGTATCCGACCCTTGATCCAACAGAGTAGCGAGAGTTTCTTAAGGTGTTGGTTGAAACTCTATGTTAAGCCGTTGGCCGACACAATAATAGGAAAATGT
This sequence comes from Euphydryas editha, assembly GCA_036937285.1. Lineage (NCBI taxonomy): Eukaryota > Metazoa > Arthropoda > Insecta > Lepidoptera > Nymphalidae > Euphydryas > Euphydryas editha. Next base: position 721,787 of record JAUPFZ010000013.1, on the reverse strand, counting down.
GTTGTTGAGACCACATCCTACATATCGGTAATCTTGTGGGCAAAGTCTAAATATTTACTTAATATTTTTTTCTGCCTTGACCACATTCGGATATCATTCGGAACTGTTATGTCAACATTAACTACTTGGCAATTCGATCTAAGACTGACATCATAATATATTCACTTGATCTTATATTGGTAGTTGCAAAGATTTGGTGCACATATCGTACGACTTTCGGGTGACTATTAACTGTTTAGGTAAGAAATATATTTATTTCTCAATTTTACATATTTACAATTCAAAACAAACTAATTATTTACAGACAATTTTGGTATAAATCATGTTACATATTAGTTTACCAATTAGGGATTTTGGTTATTGCTATTCACCTTTCGATCCTGGCCTAAAAAAGCCAGAATTGTCAGCTGGGAAAATAGATTAAATAAATAAAAAAATACTGATGCTATATTTCAGTATGCGCCAGATAGATTATGATTTTTTTTCTTCTAATATTTGATTTATAACATCTACTAGCGATAAACTATGTTCTTGTACAAGGAAGGGAAATACTAACAATAAAATATCATCTTCCAAATTTCTCCTCATATACTCTATCCTGACAATTTATCGACGATTTGACACTATCAAGAGATTCATTTGAATTTAAAATTGTTTATTAATTCATATAATAAAGAGTTAATATTATTTTTCTTCTATGCTGGCTTTCGCGTAGGATGTATGATCAACTTCTTAATCATTAAGCGATATTTAAAAGTAACTTAAGGTTTACTCGAGTGTCCTGCTGGTTCTTCTTATTATCCGGTGATAGCTTCACATAAACATCATATATTATTGTACAATGACGATTAGGTTTTGTATTTTTTTTAGACTTAGATACTAGCAGTTTTCAAACAAAAGTTATTTCTTAAAGATAAAAACGAGTACATACTATAATATACTTTTTGACGATTTTTGTCGATTTTTCGGACAAGTTACATGATCCGTGGTCACGATGAGACTGCGTGGAACGATGTGTGTTCTGTCAGTCGTCATGGGCAGTATCTCTCTACCATCTGTATAGTTCTCATTATTTTTTAAATTGGTTATTAATGTTAATTTTTCAAAGTTCTAACACTGGATTCCACGGGTTTTCTAATACAAAACCATCCTTGCGATTGAAATTTTGAATTTTCTTATTTCTATAGCTTCACGATCTAGCCTTGGTATTTTTTTATTTTTTTTTTTTTGTCGCAGGGGAATCCATTTACGGATGATATCCAGGATGCCCGGGTCGGCAGTCCTAGACCTATGTCGGACTCGGCACTTTGGGAGTGCAATACCGTACTAAACCCCTGCGGGAGCCTTCAGCCGCTTTAATTGGAGGGTCCCGGATCTGCAGGCAACAGGATCCCTCCAGCGACAGGCTTGCCTCGGCGAAAAGACCAGACTTCTCCTCCATGGGGACTGTCCGGCTCACCTCTGAACAGTCCCGACGACGCCGTATCTAGCAGGACCGGGTTCCCATCCCGGCCCGATACGGGCACAGGGGCGTTACTGGAGGCGCATTAAGTAGCGCCTCCTACGCACCCCCATTCGTCGCCCGCGGATGGAGGCCACGTCGGCGGCCTCCTCTCTCACCCGCTCGTCGGCCTCCTTCTGGGACATTACTGTCTCGCAGAAGGAGACCATCGCCTTCCAGGACTCGTCGTCGCCGAGCATCGCGATGATAATGCTCGGGAGCGACAAGTCTCCTCCGAGGACCGACGTCAGACTCTGACGCAGTGCCGCCCATCTCGGGCACACCTCGAGGGTGTGCTGGGCGGAGTCCACCGCCGCGCCACAATCGTGACATTCAGTCGTCGGCTCCCTCTGGGCCGTCCGGCACAGGTAGTCACCAAAGCAACCGTGCCCGGTGAGAACCTGCGTCAGACGGAAGGTGAGGGGCTTGCGTTTTCGACGCATCCATCGCTCAAGGACCGGGCGAATGGCAGCCGTTACGCGTGTGCCGTACGGCTGCCCCGCCAGGTCGTCCCCCCACCTCCGCATAAGCGCTTCCTGCCCCATCCGACGCACCCGCAGGATCCCGTCCAACGTAGGGTTCTCACCAAGAGCCCTCCTACCCGAGACGTATGAGTAGGTCTCGGCAAGAACCTCCGCCACGAGCTCCCACGGGGGGTCGCCGGCTAGAGCAGTAGCTGCAGCCCACGATACCGTACGGTACCCCTGAATCACCCTCACCGCGATTGTTCGCTGCGCAGCACGAAGCGCCGCTTTATTTTTCGCGGTGAGGCGATCCGCCCAAACCGGGGCACCGTACGTCGCCATACTCCGGCAGACTCCGGAGTACAGCTGCCTGCAGGCGGCGCTGGGTCCTCCGAGGTTCATGAGGAGTCTGCCCAGCGCACTCGCCGCCTTGACGACCTTCGGTCCCACCATCGCGAAATGTGGGCCGAAGGTCCACCCTCCGTCCAGGATGAGCCCGAGATATTTCATTTGGGGGCTCATCCTGACTCTCCCCTCTCCGATCTGAAGGGTAGCCCCCGGTGGAGGTCCCTTACGGCCGGTCCCGCGGAAGAGCAGGGCTTCGGTCTTGTCAATCCTGACACGAAGCCCTAAACTCTCTATGCGGCTGATTACGAGGTCGAGTCCGACCTCGGCCAGCCGCGCCGCCTCCTTGTAATTTCGTCCCCGGGAATAAACGAGGGTGTCATCCGCATAGCAGATGACACCCATCCCGGGGAGAAGACGGCCTCGCAGGACCCAGTCGTACCCGATGTCCCACAGGATCGGACCCAGAACCGATCCCTGCGGGACACCGCAGCCGACTCGCCGCCACTCCACGGACCCCGACCGGTTCTCGAGGCCTACCCTCCGATCAGAGAGGTACGCCTCCAACAGCCTCCTTAGATACGGGGGCACTCCGAAGTATTTTAGTGCCTCCCGTATCACCACGTGCGGGAGACTGTTGAAGGCGTTCGCGATGTCTAACGACACCGCGACCACCACCTCCCTTCCATGTTCCGCCTCACCCGTCACCGCCCGTAGGCGTTTGAGGGCGTCGACAGTCGACCGGCGTGCTCGAAACCCGAACTGGAATTCCGACAGTCCAGGTCCCGAGCCCTCCTCCAGGTGCTGAACGAGCCGGGAGGCCACTATCTTCTCCAAGGCCTTCCCAGCTTCGTTCAGCAGCACCACCGGTCGCACTGCCGAAGCTGAGTCCGGGGTCCGCCCTGCCTTAGGAAGTAGGCAGAGCCGACCCTCTTTCCAGGCCCCCGGGAACTGGCCAGACCGCATGCAGCGATCAAACAGCTCCCGGAGGCTGTCGCCGAGGTGCCCGAGAGCAATCGCGAGGACTCTCCCGTGCACCCCGTCTGGACCCGGTGCCCTCTTCTTACCCTGGAGGCGGGTAATCACCACCTCCATTTCAGCCTCTGTGACGGGTGGCGGAACACCATCCTCCTCGTCCGGCGTCTGCCGAGCCATTCTGGGGGGCACGAAGCCCTCGGGTTCGTCGGGAAAGAGTTCCCCGACGATCCTCCCCAGTTGGTCCGGCTGGAGCGTTTCGCTGATGGGGGCCGACTGGGCCCGGAGCTTGTTCCGAGCCCAATTATACGGTCGGCCCCAGGGGTCTCTCTCTAGACCCCCAACTAACTCCAACCAGGCCTCCTCCAGCCTTGGTATATAGTGGCGTTCGTTAGGAAGAACTTTATGAAGTTTTATCCAGTGTTTTTTTTTCTTTATTGACTTTAAACCGTACTGTTCTCTTATATTTACGCGAATTTTATTCGTATTTAATTAAAAGTCTAAAAACGGATTTAACGATATTTAATTTAAATTATTTCCCGACGTTTCGGACCCTTTACAGCGTCCATGATCTTGGGGGACTGAGGTGGTGGGTGTCCGAATAATGAATTAATTGTTAAAAAAGCGGGGTATGTTACACGTCGGGAAATAATTTAAATTAAATATTGTTAAACCGTAAAACTTAAAATAAACGCGATAAAATGTTAACTTTAAATAAACGCGATAAAATCCGTTTTTAGACTTTTAATTAAATTTAAACCATACTTATAGGTAATACAATGTCAAGATACGTTTAATAACATTAGGCTCAATTACAAACGCCAAATTAAATCTATAACTATTCGCTCTTAATACAAGTAGAACCGCGGAATAAATACAGTGTTTTTATACACTTTATGAATTTTCAACAAATAATTATTCAAGGGTGTAAACGTGAGGGACCCGCATCTCTAACTTCGGACCCACGTGCGTTCCCTTTGAAGACCTTTTCCTTTACTGGAACGCTAAAAATTTTGACCCATTTAATTTTAGCGTGCTTTATGTGTTCAGAATATATTAAAGACTAGATTCTTCCCACGACTTCGTTGTCAAAATCAATTTAATCCGGGGAACCCTAATTAGGTACAGGTGAAACTGCGATAGACATTTAGTCTTCTAAAAAGTATAGCTCACTCAAAAAAAAAAAAAAGGATCTCACAGTTTAATACCGTCAAAACAAAAAAGCAAAGAAAAGGTTTATTGTTGAAAAATAGTTTATAGAACTAAACTTAATTGAAACGTACCACTGCTGGGCGAAAGCCTTTTAAGATCTTCGTATAAGAGAAGTACTGAAGTTTGATGATATTCTTATAAAATTAAAAGTAGTATGTTAGTTTCTCTTTATAGCGTCAACAAGCTATTTGCTATCTAATAGTGAAAGTCCTGTTACAAAATTAGTCTAGTACAAGGAATTTATATCATAACTAGAACGCTCAATTAATTAAATTGTATATTCAAATAGGTATGCACCTTGAAATATTTGACATAAGGTTGACATTGGCTTATAACATGTAAAGTGTAAACTTGTTCCGAGCATTTCGGTATTTTGTCTGTTTCTTACGAGAGTTACCTTTAATCCATTGTAGAAAGTGATGCATTCCCTACCGTAGGAACGTTTTTTGAGTGCACGTGAGCACTCCAGTTTATATATAATTTCCTTGGTCTAGTCACTTCAGAGTTTAGTTTTAACGAACCGACAGTCGAACGGGCAGATGAATAAGTGAATACATGCAAAAGTGTCATCGTCAGTTTTAAAATAAAGGCGTCGAAAGAAATAGCAACATTTTCTGTTTGATGATGATGTAGCTAGGTTTCTGGTTTCTTTATATTTTTCTATTTTCCGAAACATCGACCATTATTTTTTGAATTTTTCGAGAATGTCGATAAATTTTTAAATTTTTAATATTACACGATTTTATTTTCTAATTTTTGCATGATTACCAATAAGACTGATAGATGAGATCAATTAAATCAAACAGTACATTTTTAGTTACTATAATTGCTACTCAGCTTGACCATACAAAAATTAAAAATAGGGACTGTCCTAAATACTGATTTAACTTATAAACATTCTCTGCTAGTTACCAAATGTTTAAAGCAGTTTTCAATTAAAAATCTCCGGTCTATGTCATCAACTTTCGTTCGTCTGTGGATCTTATCATTTCTGATTCGATCTCGCAGAGAAATACCAAGCATAGCCCTCTCCATTGCTCGCTGTGTGATTTGGAGCTTGTTTAAAATGCCCATAGTTAAAGACCACGTGTCTGATCTGTATCTCAGTACTGGTAGCACACAGGTTGTTATCATAAGCACCTAATAAAATAAATTTAGTCTTGATTTATTATTCACTAACCCGATGTGGAGCCGGTGAAAGAGACCTTTGCCCAGAAGTGGGACATTTCAAGCTGCTTTAGTTCTGTTCATTTTATAAATATAAAAAAAAAATTGTGTGTGTCAGCTCCGACGCACGACTGGAGTTTACTCCTTAAGTACGATTGTCTAAACATACACAAAAAGAGTTTATCCAACTGAAAATAAGATTAATACCATATGAAAGGGTAAATTAACAAATCAATGAAAATAATATACATATATAAATATATATTTATTCATTTTATATACATTTATTATAACTAATCGGCGAAATATTTTACATTAAACTTTTCACAATAGTCAATTTCAGATGTGCACAAATATTTCATTAGGAATGTTGATAAATTATGTAATTATTATTATCTGACAATTATCATTTACTTTTTAAATATTATTTTTCAATATTAATTAGAGCAACATTACTTTCGCACCGCACCGTAGGTGCGCGCGCACCGAAAAAGTAACGAGGTCATTCATCAGTAGATTTTACCTCTCATATTTTTCTCATACCGGGCGCCTTATATATGAAAATCGATTCTTAAGGAGTAAACTCCAAAAAGAAATCTTTCATCTTTATATCAGAACAGATGAATGACGATAAAATTATTTAATTATTTATTAATAATGTTTCATCAAATTGGATTGATCTTAATTTGGGAGATGTTATTAAATGTTCATTAAATATTGATGATACTCGAGATACTGAACGATTTCCTGAAATTGGAAATAATTATATTACATCTTGATTATTATTTATTGAAATTATTATTCTAAGGAAGTATATTACACGTTGTTCGTTATTAACTTATTAATTATACACATATTTATTTAAATGCTTTACTTTACACTTAACGCATTTACAAAACGCGGTTTTAATGATACTACATTTTTTACCAACCAACCTTAGTATGTGCAAAAAAGCTCAGTATAGAGGTATAATCATTGGTTTTTTATCACATAATTGCCTAGTGATCACCCGAGACTTCGTTTACATACAATGTTACTTTTTCTTATATTTCCTTTTTTTTTCAAATTATAAATCGCCGATGTCCTTACCCTGATTTCGTTAAAATAATAATTGAGTGTTTTGGAATGAAACAAGAATATTTATTTCACTATAAGGTGATTACACACACTTAAATAATGTAAAAAAATAGACTGGAAATAGCAAAATAATTTACAATTTCGAAAAGGCTAAATTTTAATATTAGGTACAATAAATTAGAGTCAGTCAGTAATTAGTCTTGGTAGACATCACCTTATTATTATATCATCGGCTTTATAAAAAATTACAACTAATAACACAAATATATTTTTTTTCATTTATAATATAATTATAAATAGTATATTATAGAAATAATTAATTTTAATTGTTGATATTTATTACATAGAATTGAAGACAATCAACTCGCATCAGTTGCAACAGGCGGCCTTATCGCTAATACAGCGATCTCTTCCAGGTAATACGAGTATTTGGGCAGAGGACTTGCATATAAACTAGGGTAAGGACGCAAAAATTCTGTATAAAAAATTATCATATATATATATATATATATATATATATATATATATATATATATATATATATATATCAATAACTATATAACAATAGATACAATATTTGATGTCACATAATATATTATACATATAAGTATACATATATTTATATTAAGGAACTAAATAAAAAAAATTGGTTGGCTGTAAAGTCGATTTACGGAAGATAATTTTAGGTGAGAACGTCATCCCCGTTCGCCGGTCCCTGGTGCAGCGGAGATAGAGCGCTCACGGTGCCCGCGAGCGCTCTATGTCCGAAGGCGGCCCGCGTAGGCGAGCCAACCGTCGGGGCGTCACGGTGGCATGCGCCAGCGATCCCGTGGCGTCCTTGTGCGACGATGAGGGCACCGCTGGGTTTTAGTGGGTATTCTGACTTCGCAGTCAGCGAGTCCCACATACCCGTCACCTTTGGGCGGCGGGATACGTAAATGTATTTCCCAGAGTCAAAAAAAAAGGTGAGAACGTCATAAGAAAACATTGATAAACAAATTATTCTCAAATTATTCTTTTATGTATTGAATTATTATCACCGAGTTATTATTATTTTGTATAATACAAAGAATGAGTTCATTCAATTAATTACGATTTTTTTCGATTACTTAACATTTATTTGTACTCGTTAATTCAAATTTTTTTTATTACTTAAATTATACAGATTAATTGCAAGTAACAAAGTGATATTAACAACTTATATACATGTGGGATATTTAAGAGGCTCTAATCTGGGTTATTGTTTTTCATTCACAAGCTGAACGCTTAGGCCGATTGTGCCTCTCTATCGCGTGTTCCGCGCTCTCGCTCGCGGAACATGACAATGAGTCATGCTTCTTCATACGGTGCAGCCGGCATTCATCGATTTACACGGCGTTATCACGTCAAAAACTATAAATTTTCTAGTAAAAGTGGCGGTATAACAGTTTTCTGATTAGCTGCTTATACCGGGATAATTTAAAATAAAATAAAGAGTTTAATATCGAAATAGATTTACAATTACTTACTATACTGTAATAGCCTATAAACGTCGCATTGCTGGCATAAGCCTCCTCTCGTAAATAAGGGGTGGAATAATTAACCTACTACTATTCTACATTGGGGACTTAAAACATTGCTCAGAATTCAGAAACATGCAGATCATGCATGCATCGACATCTTCTTTCTTTCTTTTTACCTTAATGTGTTTTCCTCCTTCGCTGAGCACGAGATGTTTAGAGGCAAATTGTAAAACTTTGCGGTGCCAGCCCTGCACCTGCGACTGTTTGATATCGATGTTAAGCGTTCTATCCACTAGACTATTTGGATGCAGACCATAACAAAATAATTTAATTTGCCACCAGCTTAGGGTAGTTATTCAAAAATAATATTTTTATTCATATCAATAAAGCATCTCTTTATATTTAGGATCCACAAAAATAATTACTATTTAGGCGTATCGTATCCAAAACTAGTAACTAATTTGTACACGAGTATTAGATTAAGAGAAAGTTAAGTAGATATCGAGGACTCTTATAGAATAATAATGTTTTGTTATTATTCTTAAGTTCCTATTATGTCTATAACTTATTACAAAAATGGCAATGCTGGCTGATCTGCTGTTTGAGTAAAAATCTTATTTATTCATATAATATATATTTTGTACTTAACTGACAAAAAAAAAACTTGAAACAAAAGCTTAATGCCTGGTGGTATTCTCTCCTTGTCAACCTTTTGGCTAACCAGGAAAAAAAATTCTATGAATATTGGAAGTCATATCTTCATTTATAATTTAAAATTAACATAATATTCGAATCGGTAACTTCGTTTTATTGTCTCCTAGAGATAATTTCTTAATTCAGTATATCGGAATGTGTTTTTATTTCAAATTATTCATCATTCTTCATTTATCATCACTTAAAATTATAACATTGAATTAATGAACATGTGGTTAGGAATACACCATTTGTGTATTTCTATAAAATTATATCCCCATCTTATGAAATTTGCAGTAAAATGATTCGTTCAACCTCAAGGTTCAACCTCAATCTCAAAGCACGTGACATCTATCGCTATTTCTATAATACCTTTCTGGAAATTCCTAATAAGTCAAAGCTCGTCTTACAAAGGAAACTAACAAAATATGCTTTTTCCGACGAACAGATATGTTTTTAAATTATTTCATTGAAATCTTACTCTAGAAAGTACTAGAAGTACTAGAATTGTGCCATTAAATTGTCAAAAATGTTATAATTACTACAGAAATATACACTAGGCCATTGTTGAATTTGCTTAGTTTTGAACTATTCTTATGTAGTGACGATGAGTAAATAAAACTATCGGGTTCGTTATCATAAAAAAAAATTATAAGGCTTTTATATGATAAGTCGTACCGTAAGACCAGCCCAGTGGATTATTCTCCAACTATAAGGCAATACTCTGTAGCGACAACTATCTCGCCACATATGAACTGACGTATCCTACATCGCGCTATCGAAGTTTTCAAAGCGATTGAATATAGGTACATATATACAAGAACCCGACAACAAACGTTATATGGCGCGTAGCCCACCAGACGCAACACCGTCTGGTCGAAGGATCCTTCCTTTTCAATGGCAGCCTCTTCACGCCAAAACTCTTCTTAGTGTGGTATCAATGTGTGTCCGGTTTTTGTCCAACAACAGACTGTTGTCAATAGTAACAAATTGAAGCAAAATAAACTATTCAAGGGTGCGTATAAAAGGAATTCCAGATTAAGTAGCCTGTATGAAAATCAAAGAATGATAAACCCACGCGTTTTTATCCTCTTAATAACCTTTTACAGAATAGTGCTTAACTTATTAACTTTTTGATATGATCCTTGAACTTATTAAGTAAGTAATATCAGTTGGATGACAAAATGAAATAATAAAAAAAACGAAATGTTCAAAACCGTCTCCCATCCAATTATAATAAAGGACGTCGTCTGTTCAGATAGAGAACTATGTATGTGCCAAGAAATATTTAACAAATAATAAAAAAAATATATCCGAAAAAACATAAATTTGTATCAATCTCTATTTCTTTTGCACACATTTACACATCTAAGTGAGATGATTATACTCTATTATCGGTAAATTGAAAACGGTATATTTAAGCTTAAGCTGCCTTATTTTTATTTATTTTTTTCAATTTAAAATTTAAATTTTTATAAAATCAAATTGTTTACAAAACTGTGCACCGTGGTTTATTAATAATACGAGTCTTTAATATGAGACGACATTTTACAAGTAACTATCTACAAACTATGTTTCCTTGAAAACTAATTAGTAGTTTCAATATCTTTCACATTTCAGTTACGACAAATATCTATCCATCCTTAACCTTAATTACCTATATGATAATTATTCTGGTGTAGTGGCATGAGTAGAGGCTTCAACACCGGCAGTCGCGGCCTCAATTCCCGCTCGGGGCAGATATTCGTATTTGTGGAAATATTTGTTTATGGTCTGCGTGTGAAGATCATGAAAAGCCATCCGTACCGGTTGTACAACAGACGCCTGGTAACGATCGTTACTCTTGGAAGGGAAATTATCCGTCAACCCGCAATGGAGCAGCGTGATGGATTGAGCTCTAACCCTTTTCCTATATGGAGAAGAAGCCTTTGCTCAGCAGTGAGACGCTTACAGGCTGATTTAGTTCAGTTCATATTAATTTATATTTCTAACACGGTGTATAAAATATAAAATTTAAAAGAAAATAGTTCAACAAAACAGCAACAAACAACTTCATACACATTTTTTTTAAGTCACGACAAGCGTTTTCCGTTATTTATTTAACCGCTAAATGGAATATAAAAAACTGTACCAGCTTTTTTCACTTATATGCTCCATAACTTAGTTACTCGTGTCGGCGACATCAGATTACCGCTCGTTCTGCTCCCACGGATTAGCCGGCTCACGCTAAACTGTACACTGTGTTCAAAATTACATTAAAACTCAGTTTCTTTTAACGTTTTATGTTAAAAATAAAACTCTATCTGAGTCCATCCGTAAAGCTCCTTCACGTGACTCATTTAAGAGACAAGTTAAGGAGTTCCTCTTAGCCAAAATTTAACATAATTTGGTGACCCCAATAAACACTGTGTAATTGTGTTTTGATTATTATCGTCAGCTCATTAAGTATTATGTATGTATGTTTGTATGTATTGTGTATATAATATAACGATTATCATTAACGTTATCTTATTTTTCCTTTTTTCTTTTCTTAAAGTGAATTTTACGAATACTCAATTTTGCACACCTACAAACGTCCGCTCATGTACGTCCTAAGGTTGGCTGGTAGAGAATGCTTTTAGCATTAAGCCCGCTGTTTGTGCAATTCCTTAATATATTGTGCAATATAGTTGTAATAAATAATAAATAAATATATAATTCTTTAAATGCGTTACTGACCTCTACAATCATTACTTAGTTACTAGTTTACTAGTTTCTTCACCGCACGTTGGATAATATGGATATTTAAATATACACACAGTCATACAAACTTTCTCACGTCGATTTTCTTCCAATCAAATGTCAAAATAAATAGATCAAGCACTTGACATCTTATTAAGTCAGCTGTCTGTCTACCCCAAGGAACTGAAATACAAACTGGAATGCGCACGTATATTCAAAAAACGTTCCTAAGAGAGGGATTGCTTGCTTGGAGGGATCTCTTTCTACCTCTTTCTACCATTCTATACTTTCTACCACAATATAACAAAATAAAAAATGAAATGATCTTGTAAAGCCTCTTTTGCCACTGTTTGTTTTTTTTTTCTTTTAAATAAAAAACAGACACTTGATAATCTACCTCAATATTCCAGCGCGATTTGGCAGACGTATGTACATACATGTTTAGATATTTCCGAGACATGCAGATGTGAAATACTATTTTTTAAAGCTAATTTAGCCTTTGAAAATTTATTTGGTACTTGTACCAAATTCGCTCTTTCGGTAAAAGGCTTGAATCCTATCCACCAGGAAATATAAGCTACTATTTATTATATTAAAGGAAATTGTATCTTATTTTAGACAGTGTTTAGACGTGTATAAAAGTTTAGAGCTCTAGTTTTAAGCGTTGTTTTACAATTTAAACTAAGCCAGTTAATCCACAGCGAGAACCCGTACACCTTGCTACCTTCTCGTAATTTAGCACCGACGACAAACAAATTAATGGACTGTTATTTAAAAAAATGGTTTTACTTATAACACGAATTCTTCTTTTTTAATATTATTTAACAAGACCTCTTTTCGTAACGGTTTTTATTTATTTATATATCATATATTTTTATATTCAATCACCATTTGGAAAAATACAACATAAAATGTTATTTCTCACATATTTTAATCGGTGGAAGTATCTATAATTTACGGCGAAATAAGAATAAAAGATCTACAAATTAAGCTGAAGCCGAAATAGCACAGCCTAAGGACACGCGTCTTACCCGTCACGTTGATGTCACGTCAAGGTCTCATCAAGCAATGTTAATATTTTGAATTATATGTTTGTTAATAAGTTTATTTTGTACTCGGTGTTCAAGGAAAATTTTGTGAGAAAACGTATTTCTTTTTGGAAATATATATATGTATATTCGGTAAGCCATAGTGATTGAAACCTAATCCTAATCCCAAAAAGGAGAAAGGGACTTTGCCCGATGGTGGGATATTAACAGGTTGTCTTAGATATCTTCTAGATATATGTCCCTGTAAAAGATTTATAAATATTTCTATTTTCCACATTTAAACTTCACTACGTCTCATTTCTCTAATACTAAATATAAAAACCTTTGCAACAAAACAGTTTGAGCGATACATAAATAAAAACAACTAAAATATTATTAAATTATACAAAATATAATAATTGCAAGAACAATTAAATTTTACGTACACGCTCACAAAATAAACGAATAAACTTGAAACGTTCCAATTCGTTAAAACATTTAAACAGAAACCACGTACACCGTTTTAACGAAGCGACATCTCGGTAATGCAAGAATTATTTACACTACAAAGCAAATACTAAACGCGAGACGAACTAAATAAAACGATGGCATAAAGAAACATTGATAATATCGGAGCACTCACTTTCAGCCGTAAAAAGTGCGTCCTCAAAAGGCCCTTGATGAAGGCAGCCTCACTCGGGATTTTTAACGAAAGATAATCTCAAGAAATCACAACAGCTCTGTTTATTAAAGTAATGCATTCGATTGTGGCTTCTATGCGGAACACCGAAGGTTTGTAGTGCTCTGGATGTCTACCGTGAATCTGATGTGCGGGAACTCAGTGTTCCCGAGGGATATTACACCTTTGCAGCGTCTGAACAAGCCATCAACTGTATATCCGTCTTCATTGAGCCGTCGTTTTAATTTACTGAATTATCTTCGAGTAGTGGAAAATATTTACATTCAATCCCAATAAAATATTGCTCAATTCCATCAAAAAAAATTCTTTGTTTTGAGATAAGATTTCGATAAACTTTTAGTATTGAATCGTATATTGAAAGAATTATCAAATAATAAAAACATGTTACTTGCTTAAATAGAATAGAAAGACGGTCTGGTTCTATGTTTGCATACAAACAAAGCTTACATCCAAACAAAGCTTAGCGAATATTTCAATTTTTATTTCAGTACAGATTTGAAGATATTTTAAAAAACTATTTCAATATTTACGTAGTCTTAAAAAGGGTATACTTGACAAGAGAATTATAAGGTATTAAGATCATTTTTCATGATAAAGAATAGTTAGATTAGGTCATATCTATGTTTTTATAACATATGAGAAAATATGAAAAATATGTTTGTAATTTAAGTAGGCCTAGGCCCTAAAAGTAATTAAAAATTGGATAAAAATTATCTCTTAAATTCGTTCCATTTCCAAAGACAAATAACGTAATAAAAAAATTATTAAAGAAACCTTTCTAATCTTTTATCAAATAAATCGAGTCTTTTGGTCAGTTGTTATCACTAACTCCAACTGGTCTCTCAACAAAAAGCTAAGCGACCGCAGACATTCCTCACCTTGATAAATCGTAGCCTATCCCCAGCGTTTCAACCATTTGTCTGCGACGTGGAAAATGTTTTACTTGTGAAATGTGAATGTAATGTCTGTTTTGGTCCATTCTAGTCTATTGTTTATTTTAGTGAAATATTTAAAATGAAATGCTTAAACATCTATATGTTTGAGAATGATTCAACTGAAATTAATGCTAGATTGTCTTGTCTTGAATAAATTCGAGATGGAGATTCTTACAAAATAATTTTAATTCATCTCCACTCGAGTTTAATAAACAGCCAGTATTTAAGCAGCTCGGTAGATTAAATTCTGAATTCTTATCATAAGTTGATGCTGAAATAAAATAACTATCTATATTAAAACTTCATACAATATTTATAAAAATATCTCACAATTATCTACAAAAATTTCAATTCTTCGAATGTATGAATTTAAATAAGGTTGTCACGACAGTAAAGGGTATTTATTGCTTAAGTTTGTGTATTTGTTGTATATTTGTATTTAGTTTTCAAACTTTTGCCATTTATATCTATGCATTATGGATCTTATTACTATAATAGATATTATGTCCTTGTGGGTCTCCTCATCGTGCCTCGGAGAGCATGTAAATTCGTCGGTCCCGAATTTTAATTTTTTTAACGAAAAAAATTATAAACAAAAACTAAAAAAAAACTAAAAAAAAACACTTTTTAGAGGAATATGTATAGATACCGGTTCGGCTGACGGCGTTAATGCTATGGACGGATCAATTCTATTTTTATATTAAGACTACATACTAATATAATTTTATATATTATTACTTACGTTTTGTTAAAACACAATGCCCAGTAAAACCAACTTTTGTTTATAGGCACTGCATCCTGCTAATATTATAAATGCGAAAGTTTATAAGTATGTATGGATGTTTGTTATTCTTTCACGCAAATACTACTGAACCGATTACGATGAAATTTGGTATGTAGGTAGCTGAAGACCCAGAATAACACAAAGGCTACTTTTTATCCCGGAGTTCCCGCGGGATTGATTCCTAATTGAAAATAGATACATTTATCGCTTCTGAAAACTGAATGCGCGATCTAGCGGCACGGCGCGGGCGGCACCGAAGGCGGTAGCGGGAGCGGAGCGGGTGGTCCGACGAGCGGCGCGTGAGGTGGGGGAAGAAGTCACTCATAGGGTTTCCACGTGGACGAAGTCGCGAGCGGCCTCTAGTGTATATATAATGAATAAATAAATAAAATAAAAGATAAATTAATATTCGAAATGATGATTTATAATTATTGGTTGGAAAGATTGCGTCTGTACCAATTCATGAAGGTTCGCTTCATGAATTCGTAAGATATTTCCAAAATATTATCACGAGCTCATTTCTAATTTACAAACACGAGCACGCTTTGTTTATAAAATACATATTTTCGGCGATCGTATACATAATTTAATACATAGATACATGAAATCTGAATAATATCGTGAAATATCTAAAATATTATAAAAAGACTCTCTTTGTTATAATACAAAAATTGTTTTTGTTTCACCGACACAAAAATACGAAACCAAAGGGTTGGTAACTAAAATATTTTACATTCTGTATTATTTAGAAACCTCTATATAACTAGTATTATTTAGAAAATCGGTTTATTTATTACTTTTATTTTTATTTTTATAAAAGAGTTATTTCCAACAAGCTACAAAGTGAATCTGACCCTAATTTCCAATGTTAGACTAATCCAACAGATTTTCACGTTGTTTTAACTCTTCGATCGGTCCGGTCCCAGGTGGGTCGACCTCATTACTGTAATGTCCCATCAAGCGAATAATGTTGCTTCCATTACATTTACTCTTCATCAAGTATTTTTGGGTAACACGATATCCTTTAACTGATAATACTTCAAATAGAAAATCTTTTATCGCTTCACTTCATATGGCAACTTTCACAATTCACAATTCTTTTTTGTATGATATTTAAACAATAAAATCTATATACATTACTTAAATATTTTATTTTATTATCATTAGTTTTTAAAGAAATAATTTAACATTCAATAACAAGTCTAGATGAAACACAAAATATAAAAAGGCACCAAACACACAACAACACACTTTCAGTAATTTTCCCCGTCTTTAAAAGTGTTTGCTCGCTGCCCGTCGCTAAACAAAAACATTAGCACTGGCCTTTTATCACTATATACAACCACAGACTAAAATTTTTCGATACAATGGAACAGTATCATTACTTGTAAAATTGCCTTGGTCTACTGCATGATTGGTTTCGTATACTGGCAAGTTGTTGTTTATGTATTTATCGTCTGTGACGCTGGAATCATTTCGTTTATGTTACCTGTTCGGTACAGCTTAAACAAAGAAGCGTAGTTTGGGAATCCATTTGTCACCGTCACTCACATCGCCCTTCCTGTATACACTTAGCACTTCTAAGCATTGTAAGCTAACCTTTTTGATGTTGGAATATTACCTTTAAGGAAAATAAGAAAATTTACTGTAAAATTTATTATCTTCTTCTGTAATGGTGTGAGAGTTACATTAACTGACGAGCGTGGCTTCGATTGTTGTTTGCAACAAATATTTATTTTATTTCCAGATTTAGGCGTTTGTCCTTGTCGGACTCGTCAGCGTGCTTTCGAGTGCACGTAGTCATAGATCCTGGTCGTTATCATAAACACTTAATAGATAACGCTACTCTTGGTAAGGACAATAATTATTGGCAAATCTCAGTGGAAAATCTTGGTAACATAATATAGAGGGGGGAAGAGGATTTTGCCTAACGGTTGGACATCTATAGACGGTTTTATTTCAATTCAGATTGCCAGTTTTTCTATAAGATACATAGTTATATTTGTCCTTAATGATAATTTTATTTGGGTTAAGTGATATGTAATAAATGTACCTCAGATAAATATAGATATAATTACATAGTTTGTAAAACTAAATTCCATAACAGTGGTCTAAATTAATTGTGTAAACACATATTTATGGCGCAGACTACAGAAAAGATTTCAATTAAGTACTCTAATATTGATTTTCAGATACTTAGCCTTTAGCTACGAAAATATTGTAATACTAGAGGCCGCCCGCGACTTCGCCCGCGTGGAAACCCTATGAGCGACTTCTTCCCCAACCTCACACGCCGCTCTTCGGAACGCCCGCCCCGCCACCGCTCCCTCTACCGCCTTCGGCGCCGCCGTGCCGCTAGATCGCGCATTCAGTTTTCAGAAGCGATCGAGATGAACAGAGAGAGACAGAGACAGAGCGAAATGTATCTATTTTAAATTAGGAATCAATCAAGCGGGAACTCCAGGATAAAAAGTAGCCTATGTATTATTCTGGGTCTTCAGTTACCTACATACCAAATTTCATCGTAATCGGTTCAGTAGCATTTGCGTGAAAGAGTAACAAACATCCATACATAGATACTCACAAACTTTCGCATTTATAATATTATTAGGTTTTTCGTTTAATATAATGTTATTAAAGTCTTCAAAAACAACGATTTTTATAAGCGCTACGTGTTTTTTAAAAGTTTGTAAGTAAACTATATTTTTGCTTCCTATCGTTTTTCCTCGTACATAAAATAGTTTGTACCTATAATAACCAACGCAACCGAAGTCGAAGGCATCTGAACTGTACTGTATCAGCCTGTAAACAACCCACTGTTGAGCAAAGGTCTCTTCTCCATATAGAAGAAGGGTTGGAGCTTAAACCACCATGCTGCTCCAATGCGAGTTGGCAGATAATTACTCTTTCATGAGTAACGATCGCTATTAGGTGTCTATGATAACAACTGGACCGACGGCTTTACGTGCTCTCCGAGGCACGGTGGAGAGACCCACAAGGACATACACCCAGACCGGAAACAAATATTTGTACAAATACAAATATCACCGAAGTAGTGTCATGCTGCTTGCAGCTGAATGGGCCGGCGCGCCCGGGGATGTACTTCGCTCTCACTTAACACCGACGTGAAATGACGGCACTGTCGTCGTGTTTCGTTGGGTATGTGAGGGATCCGATGGTCCATCCCTCCCCTCCCTAAAGGCCAGCAACGCTCCCGCTAATCCTCTGATGTAGCGGGTGTCTATGAATGTCGTTTTTACTTACCACCAGGTGAATCGACTGTTCGTTTGCCCCCTCTAATATATATAATAAAAATCTGCCCTGAGCGGGAATCGATACTGCGACGGCTGGCGTGCGCGGTGACTACTCGCACCACAACACCAGAACGGTCGTCATCGTTAAGGCATAAGTTAGTCTGTAATAAGTACAAACTACAAAGAAAAAAAACTTATAAGAAAATATTATAAACGATAAACTTAAGTACTTTGAAGACATTATTGCGTAATGTTTCGATACTTAAAATTATAATTGAGTTATACACGATACATATGATATAAATAATATTAAATTTCAACGAAATAATATTAATAAATCAATTAACGACTTAAGTAATTTCCAATAAACCAAATTTCAATTTATCTCGTTATGTAACGACGGAAATTTGAATGTAATTACAAAATTATGTTGTCTATTAATTTTATTAATCTTCATTCTCTAATAATTGCTTATTTATTATTAGTTCTAAGCTCGGTAAATTAAGATGATTATATTAAAATATATATAGATCGATCAAATAATTTTGACGCAAAGCTGTTTGTGACTACTTGTAAACACACTTTGATTTGTGTGATATTAACGCGACAATCGTCGTTCAAGTCGTTTATGACTGCAACATGTGTAATCCTATTAATATTATAAATGCGAAAGTTTGTTTGTATGTTTGTTCCTTTTTCACGCAAAACTTATGAACGGATTTAGATGAAACTTTACAGTAATAGAACTTATACATCAGAATAACATATAGGCTACAATTTATGAAGATTTTGTGTTATTTCGCAATCATATAACATAGTTCAAAAAGTATCACGCGAAAACGCGTAAGTGACGCATATTTCATGGCGCTTACGACCTACTTTTCACGAGATTTCACTAAAGTATCGACTGGGCAATATTACTGTGCACTCTGCGAGCGTGGAGGAATGTTTTTTGTATAAGAGTCCTTGTTACCGATCTGCTATAAGAATTTGATACGAATAGCCTGAAGCCTGGGGAAGGACATAGGCTACTTTTTGTCAATAAAACCATGCGGACGAAGCAGAGGGCGAAAGTTAGTATTATATAAAATAAAATCTGAAGTTTTGGACAGTAATTTTTGTATATTTTTAAATTTGACATATTGGCATGAACTTATTTCCGATCTTAAGACACACATATAAAATTGTATATTTCACACATGATCCTAACTTAAGAAACACACACAGGCCATTATAACCCGACTGCGCGACACAAAAGAGGCTAATGTTTTTCCCCGACTGTTAATCCTTTCGTAGCGAAATTCCCAAACTTCTATTTTTGCAAAGAATTTATGATTTGTTTATGTGTGTATCGATTATAAAACTATTTTAATGGTGTAGTTTTTCAGTATTACTTTTACAACATTCTAAACTACTGGGCTTTTTTAGTTTCTTTTTATATTATTTATTTTTTAGTTTTTTTTTTTTTTTTACGCAGACGGGTTTTTGCTTTGTTATATAGTTTTTTATTTTATTTATTTACTCTATTTACTCGTATACAAGCTCCACACACATATAGCATCGCGTGCCAAAATGACGTCAAATATCTATAGTTAAACGTGGAATTGGAAATACACTTATGCTTTTATTCATAATCGACCATAAAAATATTGTTTAGTTTTATTTATGTATTTATTTAAATTTGTAATGTACCGTAAATTCCACAACGGTCCGTCAACCTTCTCTTCTATACAACCTATGTATATTAAAAAATGTCCTAAAATATTATTAGACAGCTTTTTATATATCATAATTTTAAAAAAATCCATCTTCACTTCGGTAGTGGAAGTTTAAATTAGATTATACCGATCAATCAGAAACTCCGACAAGTGGTAATTGAAAATCAACGCTGTTATTATTAGTAACGCTGTAATAATCCCAGTCAATCTTTTGAGTGGTTTAAAGACTAATTTTGTCTATTATACGGCATTGGTGTCAGCAAAATAATTAAGTGACTATAATAATATGTTTCTTTTTTTATTATTTCATATTTAACGACAACCGTTCTGGTGTAGTGGTGCGTGTAGTCGCTTTAACATCAGCGGTCGCGGATTCGCATATTCGTATTTTTTCAAACATATGTTTCTGGTCTGGGTGTATGTACTTGTGGGTCTCCCCACCGTGCCTCGGAGAGCACGTAAAGCCGTCGGTTTCAGTTATTATCATAGACACCTGGTAAAAATCGTTACTCATGGTAGAGAAATTATCCGCAAACCTGTAGTGGAGCAGCGTGGTGGATTAAGCTCCAACCCTTCTCCAACATGGTGAAGATGCCTTTGCCCAGCAGTGGTTCGTTTACAGGCTGATTCAGTAAAGTTCAATTCAGTTCTTATTTTTTACTTATTACTACAAGTTTTACTAGTGAATCTACATAAGGAGTTTTTACATACTTTTAACTATTTTATTATATTCAGACAAGACTTAAATTTTAAGTACACCACTTTACAGTTTCACAACTCAATTTCCATCTTGGAAGTTCAAATTATTTAAAGCACATTTGCAAAATGATCTTACTAAAAGTGCAGTTATTTGCCTCTTCGCGAAGTCACCAAGAATATCACTTGTCATAATTATTGTGAAGCTCAATGGAAACTGCAGCAAATTTAAAAACAATTTTACTATTCACTTCTCGTCAACAGTTTACGTCCTTATACCGTTAAGAATAAAACACAAATTGAATGCAAATAACGCTGACAGTTTTAAAAACTTGGCAAAATTATTTCAACTCCGTGAAAATTCAATTTGAACTTTATTACATAAGAAATATGTACGGTGAATAACGTAAAGGGATTATTTTTTATATTAAGGACTGTAACTCTTAATTTGTCATATAAAGTGAGATTTATTTTCTATGCTCTAATGGCTCCGGAGGTGACTTCTTCATTACTTTTTCCAAGTGAATAGTTTAAAACATTTACTAATGAACGGAATGAGAAATATCATTTAAAAAGGCAAAAATATATTTCTTTTTATAAATGCAAAAATATATCAAACTCATTTCCATCTACCATATCTGGTTTTCTTAGCATTTAAATCGGGGTTAATGATGTTGAGAAAAGCTTACTTTTGTTAAATTCAATAATTAGAATTTTAAATTAATTATATGAATTCGTTGAATATGGAAAATGAACAAAAAACTGAGTAACAAGGCATATTCAAATATGATACATAAAAGTATATATGTATTGTCTTCTATATTAATAGATTTAGTATAAGTATTGCAAGGGAACCACAGATTTAAACAGAAGCGACACAATGAAGTTGCAGAATAAAGAGAATAGATGAGCAGCTCACAATGAATTATGAAGCACACTTCTACAACGTTTTGGTAACTTTCCCATGGTCTAGGCTCGTGTCAACGAACAAGGTTGAATGTTATTGGAAATTCTGAATAGGCTGATAATATGAGAAGCGAGCAAAGGCGAACAGGCCTGTGAAGTTTTATAACTACAACAAAGAGTTTCATTAGCTGTCGAAGCACCTACCCATAGCGAAGGAAATATAGAACTTACTCTTAGCTAAGTAAACATAGAACTTACCCTTAGCGAAGGAAAGATAGTACTCACTCTTAGCGAAATATTGAAGTACTAAAACATAAATTAATCGAAGTATAAAATCGTTAGATATTAATTATCTGCAAGAAAATTTGTCCAGCCAATGCTAATGGATCCTATATTCTATACCCAAGTTGAGAATGAGGTACTCAAAAAAGAATAACACGGTACAGGAACAGGCTCATTCATCATCACAATACATGACGCTTGGGGTCTTACATGTGTGACAGTAGTAATATTAAGCACAAAAATGTAGATCCGCAACAATATTCCCTACATAGTAATCATTGCATTTAGTAACTGGATGTGAAGAATGTAGCAATCACTTCTTTCATTTGAAATGCGAACTGCTTTAATAAGTGAAAGCATGGACTATAACAGAAACAGTGCCATTAAGAACTGGGACCATAAATTAATGCTGGCTTTTATGTTGATGGTCATGTTGACGGTTAGTATGACTATCTTAGACCTATGAGATAAGTCCCTCGTACTAACGTAACGAACGGCAACTTATTTAAATAATCGTTAACCAGACCCTCAGTTCATTTTTTTTTTACACATTAAGACTAAAATATTATGACGGGAATGCTTTTCTCGATAAAGAAAACGTTTCTCCTGATGCACGTTGTGACTAATATTTTCGTCTTCGTCTGAGCGGTACAAAGGAATTTTAGAGATGCATTCATTGATTGCGATGTGATCATCGGCGAAAAGAATTGATACATAAGAGATAGTAAGCGATGCGGACTTATTTTTAGTACAGAATCCTGAATCATAAAATATTAATATCAAAACTTCACAGATGATACTGTATTACTAAATATGATTAAAATTCATTAAAAAATCAAATAATTAATACTACAAAATGTTTGCCACAAAATGAACATAATAACTCCATTAAATTCATCTTAAATATAATTTTATAAATACGCGACAGTTCCGCGCTAGTTAAATTTAGCATAACGTCAGTTTAATTAAAACCTCGTTCTGAAGTTTATTCTAATAGAGTTTGATTGAAAATAACAGTCTGACGTAAATAAGGTATTCTTAGACGAGAAACATAAAAAAAAAAAAAACTATAAAAGTAAAGTTATCTATTATATTTTATATAAATGTAATAATTGTGAAAGTTTTTTTTTTTAGTTTTAACGCTTTAATCTCCAGTGATTTCAGGCTGATTAGAAAAAAAAAAATTGTTATTAGCAAAAACCTGTTCACGATCATTACTCTTGTCAAAGAACTTATTCATCGACCCGCAGTGATGCAGTGCAGTGGATAAGGCGCGAACTCTTTATGGGATAAAAGGCCTTTTGCATTGCGGTGAGATACTTACATGATATTAAAGTATATCATACTAAGAAGCGGTACTAAAACAGATTCAGAAAAATTGGTTGTCTGTCTGTAAAGTCGGTTACGGACGATAATTTTTACGTGATAACGTTATAAGAAAACATGAATGGAATTGAATTATTATTACTGAATTATCATTATTTTGTATATATATATCTATGTATATACTATAAACTACAGGTAATTAATTGTATTTAATATAAAAGCGAAATAAAGTTAAATACTTTGATATGTAATACAAGAAATAATCAAGTTTAATAAAGAAGTTAAGTTTGATAACTTAAAGTTAGCAAAACAAATTAGATTATCATTAACCACTTATGAAAATTGTAAAATACAAATAAAAGCAGTTTACTTTTTATAATATGATCGTAATTATATGAGTCCTCATAACTTTTTAGTCAAAATTGTAATATAACCTAATATTACTGCTCTCGTCCACCGATGCTACTTTTTTAATAATCAAAGAACAAATATATGAGATTATATCGCTAATCGAATTCTTAAAATGCAAGAATTAATTACCTTTTTTGTTGCAATTGTTGTTGTAATAAACTATGGTAACCATTTTATGATTTTATTAACTTTTATTATTAACTTACATATATTTACTTATATATTATTAACTTATATTATTACATTATATTATATTATTAACTTTTCACTATTTGACATTACTTCAATATTGACAAAACAAAGATTTCGTGCGTTTGCCGCCATTTGCCGCTGTCAATTCTACTCCGAGTTCGGACGCGTCATAAGTTAGGCCGACCGCCGATTGTGAGCCGAACGCTTAGGCCGAGCCTATCGTGCTTTTCTAACGCTTGTTCCGCGCTCTCGCTCACTAATTGTGACAATGACGTCATGTTTCTCGTACATGCACCCAGTAGCTTTCATCAATTTACTAGACGTTATCACGTCAAAAACAACGTAACTTGCGCGATCGCGAGAAATCGCTGTGGTGTCAAATTTCAATACAAGGTGAGCCTCAATTATTATTGAAATTCGACACCACAGCGATTTCTCACGATCGGTGTCTTGTATTCACCGGTGTCCCAAAATTTACGAAAGATTTAAATTAATATGAAATACAGTTTTCAGTGTTTTGATTGTTATTTTTTATGGAAATATGAAGATTGCAGCTTTATATACTTTCCAGTTCGATCACTTAAGCAAATACAAATTAGAAACAAATGATTGTATAAATACAAATATCCGTTTTGAACGAAAAATTAATCATGCCTACTAACAAATTTGACTTGGATCGAAATTAGGGATGTTCATCGGAAAAAATTATCGATAATTTTACTATCGTATTGTGTTATCGATAGTTATCGATAATTATCGAATGAACAGCTATTGATAATTATCGGATAAAAAGTTATCGATAGCTGGCGACAGTTATCGATAATTATCGGATAAAAATTATCGATACTTGACAACAGTTATCGATAATTATCGGTGCAATTATCGGACGACGAAAAAAAAAATACCGACCTTCAATACCGACGTTTACGCCCTGGCCCTATCCGAATACTTAAGAAAAAAAAAAAAGTTCATCCGTCGTCCAGTATCACATTACCCTCAGTACCCTATCCGAATACCTAAAAAAAAGGTCATCCGGCGCACCATAATTATCGAATCACAATTATCAATACTTATCGGATCCAAAAACAATTATCGATAATTATCGGATCACACAAAATTATCGATAATTATCGAATGAAAACTTATCGATAGTTATCGATAATTATCGAATGAAAAATTATCAATAATTATCGAATCACAATTATCGAGTAGTTACGAATTATCGATAATTATCGCACACCCCTAATCGAAATCAACGCGGCTGAATCTGCGTACAACTTCTAGTCTGATAATAAACGTTTATGACCTACATTTATGAAGTTACCGGAACTAATTTCATAGTTTATTTTGAAGTAAAAGCGCTTCCGATTTTAATAAATTAGTAATAAAGATTTTCTATTAGTAATCGTTTAGTTGACATTTATCTTAATATACTAACTTCTATAGCATAAATATAAAAAAGTTAAAGAATAATACTTATATCACGCGTTAATATATTGAATATTAACGCGCGTCGCTTAAAAATAAGAAATTGTGTCACAAAAATAAGGTTAAAATTACAAATAACCATGATGGTTTTTAGACATTTTCAGAGAAATTGGATAATATATAAATGACTGCGATGCCAGCTCATATTGTATTCGCGCTTGTCGGCATTCATTCATTTTGATAAATCAAAGAACACAGATGATTTCGTTAATGTCACATAGGACGATTGATACTATCAACTCTCTCTCCTCAAACTAATTTACGTTCACTTTTGAATATACCTGTGAATGAATACGTACAATAATAATCATTTTAACTGACCTTTGATCTCAGACGCTTAGCAACCAATAATAATTATGTCTTTAGCTCACCAGACTGCAAGATTCCAAGTCAGTGAATTCGTTCATAGTCGTTTATGTAAAGTTAAGTAGACATCGAAACTAACATTTTAATGAGAAAATAGTTATGTCAGTCAGATTATATAAAACGTCTGTAAAATTCTCTAAGTGTCCCTTCAGCGTCGAGCACGATATGAATTTTAAATTACGTGAAAGTTATTATTAATTAGATTTAATTACCAAAATATGGCTTGAAAACTTAAAAAGTAGTATGGCAAACCAATAATTTCAAAATATAAAAATGTGTTTTTGTGTTTTTGGAATAGAATAATAAGAAAAGTTTCAAAGCCGAATCGATCGACTGAACATAAGATTGTTAGACACTCAAATATTTCCTGTTAATTGGAAGCTTTATTCAGTTGTGGGACGTTAAGAAGTTTAATTTCTGCGTTTCGATCATCGGATGTAACTTTTCTACTCTTTCTTGCTTAAACTGATACTATTTTTATCATTTATTAACTTATAATTTTTTAGCTAATCCAATAGTTTGTTTTTTGGACAAGCCAAAAGACATTAAATGAATGTCCAAAAATTGTGTCAGGATTGTGACATATAATTTTGTCAACATGTAGATTTGTCGAGAGATTTCGGAGATCTACATGAGATTTGTCGAGGGATTCTGGAGATGATAAGTTCAGGCTTTGTTGAAATTCTATTCGCAATTCGTCACTAATCTAACTTTTAATAGGTATCCGGTATCTGGACCCTCGTCAAAGAAGGGTTTTCGTTTGTTTTGCCGTTTGGTAATACATCAGCCCTTGGTGTTTGCTACGGCCGTTTTTACTCAACTGCGTAGTTTCGGTTTAGTAGTAGTTTCGTTTTCGTTTTCCATTTACTTCCGTAAATATCAATTTAACTTTGCGTAAGTATAAAACGAACGGACAAGTCAAGATAGTTTAGCATTAATATTTTTGTAGATTCGTTGGAAAAAAACTCGTAACATATACATATTTATATGTAAAAAGTTATTTGTAATTAAGCATTAGTATTATCCGTTCGAAATTGTGTCTTTGTTTATGTTTTTATAAATGTTCTTACATTTTTTGTACACACTTAAAAAAAAGAGGAGGTTCTCAAATCCTCTGTATTTTTTAAATGTTTGTTACCTCATAACTTTTTATTAGGTGCACCGATTTTGATGATTCTTTTCTAGTCCAATTTAAATTTGATCGAGATCTAGCTATTTTTTTTTTTTGAGTTATCCGTAATAATACGTATTTATTTGACTTCGACTAAGTTGATGATATTCTCATTTCATTACATGTCAATGTGAAATGAACAAAATAATATGCATAGGATGGTTTAGATCTCATCTCGTGGTCCTTTTCTAGTTTGACGACGCGTTGGCGCAGTGATCACAGCAACTGACTGATGCGCTAGCGGTCGCGGGTTCGATCCCCGCACATGATAAATGTTTGTATAGGCCATACAGATGTTTGTCGTGGTCTGGGCGTTTGTGCTTGTGTATTGTGTGTGTTTCCAGACCCCGGACACAGGATTCACATCCTACTGGGGGCCGTTGAGTGTGAGACGTTTATAGTTTGGTGATGTTCTAATGAAGACCTTTGGAGACATGCAACGAACTCCTCAATAAATAACAGAAAATCTGCCGTGGTTGCTGCAATCATATCTACATATGTATATGCATTGCTTACACAATCACACAATATAACATCACGCCTGTCGAAGTCCGTTTTTTTTAATGTTTTAATTTTAATAATAATTTAAATAATAATAATTTATCCGATAATTTTTAAGATTTAACTGTCAAATATTGTTAAGTAGCAAATTTTACATTATGTCAAAACCCATTTTTATAAGGAATGTTGTGTTTATTTTTAAGAATAATTAAAATATTACGCACCTATATATTAATATTAAAGATCCATAAAAATAAACAAGAAAATAAATTAACGAACAAAAGAATTGATTTTATGTAAACTGTCGACTTGCATGATCGAAATGAACATAAAACAAAATTTTAAGAAAAAATAAATCCGACTTCATAACAAAAAATTGTATAACAAAAATGCACTAAAAAGTAAAAAAAATAATTATGTATTCTTTGTCTATAAACAAATTATTACGATAATATAATGTACAATTATTGTTATGTTTGGAGTCGGTGTCAAATTTTGTTTTATTTCTTGATTTTTAGTGAATCTGTAGTTCGATAACTAATTTTATTTATATTAAGCTGCTCGGTTACAGTTCACAAGCTATAGGTACCACCCTCGAAAAACGTATCAACACTGGTTAGTTTGCAACAAAATAGATAATGAATGGGCTCTGTGAGTGTTTGGTTTATTACCCCTATTGTTTACGTTCAAGTGAACAGGCATCAGTTTATTTCTATTTGGATTCTACTATAACATCAAAGAAGGGATTTGTCGATAGTCAATAGCAGGTATTCAAGGAAAGGTTAAGGAAATAATGCAAAATATTTTTTATGATGTATTTTTAATATCCTCTTTTAAAACATACAATATATTATATTATGTTATACAACTTAAATTAATATCGTTATTACCTGCGCCCAAGTGGCATCCCTTTATCGATAACAAATTGGGCATTGTCACATTTCTTTGACGTAATGTTTGTAATGACTGAACTATAGAACAAAAAACCCGAACAAAATCTGTTCAATATGTGCGACAGTGCGGTGCGCGCGGGGTGAGGCGGCCGAGTATGAGAGGCATAGAATGCGACATAATTATATTGTTTATATTCTACCTATTGAATTGAATTAAGGAAACGTAATGAGACCAACGGCATAAGTCATAACGTGCCTTGCTTTCTGCCTTTCATTAGGTATTAGATATTATATATGTCGGAGGGAAATCGCAAATTTAAGAAAAACACGTGGCCGGAAATGATTATTTAAATTAATTTAATGATTATTTTAATTAATTTAAGGAACATTAGTAATTTCATTATTCTTTTTGTAAAATTTTGAAGTAAATTCCTGTCAGTTTAGTTCCACGAAGCAATTACAAAGAGGAGGTGCCATAAGAAACTTTATTCATACAATGTAGTGTCGCAACTGCGCGGGGGTGCGAGGGGCTTCAAATAGCTGCAGCCATCTAGCGACCAGTAGCTAAACCAAGTAATTGACTAAATTGACAGACGATATAATTGTTCTACTATATGTCACTAGGTGTCTGCCAGGGCCGTACTCAGATTTTTTTATTTAAGCATAGTAATTTGAAGTTGGATGGCACACACTGCTATATAATATTATATATCATGATTTACTATTGTATTGATAAGCTGATTTCGCTTTGTAGGATTTTAGTACAATGAGAGGTCGTCATCCTATGCTAGAAAATTAAAGCTTGATATTATGTAGCCATGTGTAATATCGATTTGAGATTTTTCTCAATACGCAATTATCGACCTTTTGGTCAATAATTGCGTACTAAAAGTCAGTTTGCTTTTGCATATGCCATAAAGTTTTTATCATCGGAGTGATTTAAAAAAAACGGAAAAGACTCCAAAAATGATAAACCTTTTCCAAAGCCAGACGTGGTGTAAATAAAATGGAATAATGCTGTGTAATATGATATATAACATGCTTTTATTTTCATAAACAACAGTTATAAATTGTAGATACTGATAGTTTTCTCATTATAGCAAGAAAGATTTTTTTTTATTACATCAGGTTATTCAAATTCAAATATTGAACATCAAAACTAACTACTATCTGTTCGAACCTTAGCCTAGAATATAAAATTACATAATTAGAATTTTCACTACAATAATTCGACTGAAATTGCCCCGGAAGAACGCCTTATTCGCTGATTGAGTGAGCTATCTATATATATAATAATGTTTTATTTTTATTTTGTAATAGCCTTCACTACATACGTTAATTGACATTTTTTTTAATTTGTAATTGAAAGCTTTTGAACAGTATCTGGGATCGTATTGTAGAGAGATACATATCCCCTTTAAACTATTACCTAATTTATAAAGTCTGATCCAATTTATATAGATATTTTTATATATTTTTTTTTTTCTAATTTATATATCCTAAATTATATAGATGATTAATTTATAAAGTACATCCAACTTATGCTTGTTACGAGTATTTAGGCCATGCTCATCGCTTTTTTTTTTACAAATTCATTAATATTTTTACGAATGTACATAATATTTTCTAAAATATACAGAGAGGAAACAGTTAAATTTCACTGAATTTCACAATTTACAATATCTATTTTCTTAAATTTGTCTCTTAGTTATGCGTTGGGTGCTAGCTTGTAAATTGATCGAATAGCTCACTTCTGCAGCACAAAAATAGTATTTATATCGGCAGCATTCCCCCACAGTAGTATGCCGTATGACATATCACTGTGAAAGTCACTAAAATAAACCAAATAATAGTGTCGTATGTCCAACGTAGGATCGATACGGGCTGATGATGATGATGATGATGATGAATCGTGCCGTAATTTTTAGGTATTAGAAATTAATCTCCCGTAAAAAGTACAAATAAAAAAAAAAGTAAAAAGTAAAAGTGCAAAGAACAAATCTTAGTGTATTTGGTTGGAGACCAATCCTTTCTATTTATATTTTCGATCCATTTCTTTTTGAAACAGTCATCCGACGGAAATCTAAAAAAATATTACACAAAATACAATATTATATATATATATATATATATATATATATATATATATATATATATATATATATATATATATATATATATATATATATATATATATTTGTTTACCGAAATTGAATTTAAAATTTGTTTACCGACTTCCAATAAATTCCGTCAGTGTCCGGCTTAATAAAAAATTCTAAGTACGGCCCTGGCTAGACCAGTAGTTTTGCTACTTACCGCTAGAGGCGTGGTAATCACCGAACTTTCTAGACAAAATAAATAATATATTTAATTTAAATATTACTTACGAGTGGAAAGATATGTTTATTCCATTTGATTTTGCTTTATTCGTGTAACTTCTGCACGATACAACACAGCACTTCATGTTCACAACGTGCGCGGGTCGAGAATATTTTTTAAATATATAAAAAGGAGTTAGTCACGAGAGCAACTTAATTGTCCGGCAATGACAGCTGTACTGACGAAAGCGACAACTGCTGGTGAGTAGATCTACTACGGTTTGATGTGTGGACTACATTGGTGGACGCTAGACTACATTGATTACAACACCTCCTCTTTGTAATTGCTTCGTGGTTTAGTTCCGTTTTATTTTTATGTAATGATTCAGCTGTTTGAATTGCAGAATAATTTGTGTTAAAATGTTATTGTTAATCCTATTTATTTTTATGTAATGATTTTGCTGTTTGAATTGCTGAATAATTTGTTATTTGATATCCCCATACTTTGTAAAATATTAGATGTACCCACATTTTGTAAAATCACTATGACGGATAGACCTATAAAAGCACGCACTTAGCGATGCACTGGGGACTTCTCAGCCAGCCAGCGCTCGGAGCAGACGCGTTTGGACTATCCGGTATACGTGAGCCATTTTGTGATATTTTTATAATGATTTAACATTGTATTAACGATTTATTATTTAAAAGAGTAACTGTCGAGTTTCTTGCCGGTTCTTCTCGGCAGAATCTGCATTCCGAACCGGTGGTAATAAAGATTTAAGCAATCAGAGTTCTAATTTTTTATTTCCACTAATTTCTAATCCGATATATATTATGTTATAAACATTTAAGTTAAATTATTTATTTAATTTAAGTTGTTTATTTATTTCATTTCAATGCCACCCAAGATTCTAACTGTCATTACTTTCCTGAGATGACATCATAAAATATTCCTCTGCTAATTGACTAATACTTAGGTACACTTGTTGCACACACAATGTCACATTTAAGATTTTAGTCTATGGGAAATGACGCAAAATGGTGTCTGTTAAATATTCTAACAAATTAAAAATTTTAAAACAATTATGTAGTTAATCACCGATGAAAAGCTATTCCTTTATACTTTGCCATATAGCTATTTTTGAGATATGATCTTTTAAATACAGGACGTGCTTTGAAACGCGCTATCTCATAGTTCGGCGCAACATAACTCTACACCAGAGTCGTAATCTGAGAAACAAAATATAATATTGTATAGTTTAACTTGTAGTAAACATAAAAAACATAACACGTGATGGTCTTACGAAACAAATTAAGTCACAAGGAACGATTGTGTGCAGCGCGACCCGCGCAGCGACGTGTGGTATCAGGAACAAAAATACGCATTATTAAGGATTACTCAAAAACTACTAGTCACATCTCGCTCTAATTTAAATGGGACCACATGACGAGCACTAGCTTTTGAATATAAAAAGAATCATTAAAATCGCTTCATCCAGTAAAAAGTAAAAAAAAAAAAATACAGTCGAATTGAGAACCTCCTCCTTTTTTTGAAGTCGGTTAAAAAACACAAACCAAAGAATGTACAGACGAACACCTCTAAGTCGGACGAAGTCCTTATAATTTTTAAATTACAAAAATCTATATTTTCCGCGACGTAAACAATCAAAGACATCTTCAATTTCACTTCTCCCGTTTCCGAAAGGTTTATAAAAATAATGGTAAACATGATATAACGTAAAACGACCGGTTGAGTATCAGCTATCACTTTAAAGCGCCTGATATCCCCTGCCCGGCGAATTTCCGACAAATGCGCCCCTAAAAGCCAGCTCGGTAATGGCCACAACGGTGGCTTTTAAGAAAATGCCTTAAGAATAATGATATAGAGAAAATGCTTTTTTTTTTATAAAAAAATCTAGGTTTGATAACATGATTTGGAAATTAATTTTTGTTGATTTACCTTAACGTCAATAAACTAAGCTGATTTACACGCAATTTTATATTATCAAGATATATTTTTAAGGTAACTTATATTATATTATAACCTATGCCAATGATTAGAAAAAATAACATATCGATCGATAATTTTATCATCGATAATTATCGTATTGTGCTATCGATAGTTATCGATAATTATCGAAAGAAAATATATCAACAATTATCGGATGAAAACAGAGAGAGATAGTTAGTTATCGATAATTATCGAATAGATATTATCGAATATAATTATCTAATAGATAATTATCGAGAGGGATAATTATCGACAATAATCGAATGAAAAATTATCGATAATTATCGGATCAAAATTATTGCATCACATATATTGAAGCCACTCGATAATTATCGAATGAAAAATTATCAAGTAGTTACGAATTCGATTCGATTTACGATGAACAGACAAAAAGACACAATATACAAACTAGATCATAGCAGATCAGAACCCGCGTTAGTTGGTGATATCGGAACTCGAGTCACTATACCAGAACGATAGTCACAGACTATATTATTGATTGAAATAGTATTTTGCAACCTGTTCCTTAATAGCATATCAAAACGTTTAAAATAATAAATTAAATGACTACAGTCCGCTTCGCTTCCATTACAGATGAAAATCGAAAAAAAACTAAATGGAAGAGACGGAGGCGGTAAAAAGAACACTTCTGCAATTTTAATTAATAATTGATGCTGAAAATGTGAAATATAGCGCTATGCCCATCGTTATGTTTTTAAGAGGACTATTCAATGGATTTTTGTTATCTTTAAGTGGTATACGTGTTATAAAAATTGTGCTTAGACGTTTATTAGATTTAAGACTAGTGTTGCTAAGTTCTCAAGAGTATTTGTCATTAAGTTCATCTCAAGCTCAATAATGAATAAAAATATTGTAAGGATACCCATTTGTTTCTGAAAAAATTTTGAGATACCCCTATACAGTATGCCCACAAACTTGTAGGGCAGCGTGATGGGTTAGCTCTTACTCTGCTTCTTCATACATAGATTGGTATTTTTTATGCCAAGTTTAGAAAAATCTTTAACTTATTCTTTGCAATCGTTAATAGTTTAAAATTATAATTATATTTTAGATAATATTTCAGTTATTGTCGAAGTTATCTAGTATTTCATTGCCACCGAGATAACCAGAACGATATGCAGTAACAGGTATTACGAAGTTGATGTTCCTCTAAAAGTGAAATATCCCTTGTGAAAACTGAACGTACTTCGAAATGCACTCAACGGGAAGCCGCTAACTTTGTTAATATTTATGCAGTTCACACTAATATTATTCTAAAGTCTATTAGGGTAAAAGAACAAGTTGAATTAATTGACATAAAGAGGGTTTTTTAACAAATTGGTTGCAGTATGAAAATTTAATAACATTTAATTGTATTAAATTATTCATGTTTGTGATATTAGATTGACTTACTGATATTGAAAGGAAACTAAGGAAATTTTGGTTATTAGAAGACGCTGTCATATATCATATAGCACTTATTAACAGAAAATTTAGGCTTCCAGTGAAAGAATAGCTGGCCATCCGCCACAAATTTTAGAATGGAGTTAAAATTAGCAAATCTTAGTTTAATTGCTTTTATTATTCTGAATTCTAATTTAAAGTTTGAGTCTTCGTATAATTTGGTCATTTCAACATTTTTTTTTTTACTTTTCTCTAAATTGTATTATAAAAAAATCTATCGAATTCTGAATAGTTCTGAAGTTAAGTAAAAATTTGGGTTTGAATTACAAAAAATTGTTCTAGAAAAAATATATATCAGAAATTGCTGTGTTCAAATTATATTCTATCGAAATAAATTCGTTCACTTCGTTTCGTTTATTGGTTGAATCTGCAGACACCTTAAGTTGAGAACTAATTTCGAATAGTCACGTTCTATTCGAGGCGGCTCAGGTGTTGAATGGAATTGAATCTTGTACTTAGCAGCTCTTTGGGTGTATATACGAAGATAATGAAAACTTTGATTGAAGTTCCAATAGTATTATAATTACGGATTAAGCAGGGAGAGATATTCTTAAGCAGGAATGAACTAAAAATAATTCTTTTAGTTAGTTATTATTATACCTATTTTCTTTTTTTTTGTGTTATTGATTTTGCATAGCAAAGTTTTTATAAATTTTACTTAACTTTAAACCGGTCGCTTTGGAGGTCGATGGGGGAGATCTACGTTCAGCAGTGGACATCCAATAGCTGATATGATGATGATGATGAGTACAATAAAAAGGTAACAAATTTTTTTTTTGGTTTATACTTATTTTTGTCTTTAAAATAGTTATGTGGCGTATATCAGTCATACTTTTTTTCAAGACCAGCTATAATGTATAAGAAGGGCGTTAAACCTTATCTCTTATGAATGATTATATATGAATTGTACACTTGTAAAGTTTCTCCATTTATAATTTTATAGTTTCACGAAATGTTATAAAAAAAGATGTGCCTCTTCAAATATTGTTTTATTGTGTGCAAAAGTAACACCAACGGTTGAGACTTTTAGATTTATGCGCACAAAAAATAAGTATGTTGAAAAAGAACTGTTTTTTTTTCTCGCGCATCTGACGTGATATGTTTGTGCTTTGGGGAGAGAGCGATTAATATTATACTACTAGTACTTAACTATAATGATCGTTACTGTTAGTACGGAAATCATCTACTAATCCGTAATAAGGCATCGTGGTGAATTAAGTTTCACCCTTTTACTATTAAGAAAAAAAAGGCTTTTGCCCAGAACTGGGACATTTCAATTCTGGGGAATTTTCAATAGGTTCTTTCAATCCAGTTTAGGTCACTTTTGTCTCTTTTACAGTTTCAAGTTTGGGACTATTTCCATAAAAAAAGTATGATCAAGATAAGGACGCGTAAGACTATCCTTAGTCTAATTGCAATCTAAGGAAACCGTTAGTAAAACTAATTTTATGCAAAACTCATTTAACGCTATTTGTAAAAGGAAGTCATTTTAACTAAGCCGAGCATAACAGTCTGTTTTTTTTTAATAGTTAATCGAGTATAAGTTGGAAGAATACCCAAAAGTTTTTATCATTGTTCCTTATAGCATTTATCTGATGATATTACTGTATTTTATTTACATATGTAGGATAGGTAGACAATTTATAATTTTACCTAGACAATTGCATCACTTATTTTTTTTCAACGATCGTTGGTATTTTTTTTTAAATAAAACTTATTTTTATTTCTAAGTGAAACGACAGCACTGTCTTGTTTACAAGTTAGCAATCCGCGTTGTAGAGTTCCATTTTATTGTTAAACTTGTATTACTCGATGTTAGGATCTTATTTCTGAATCTTTGTATTTCACTGCAAGAAAATAGGTGTTCAAATATAAAACGTTACTTTCTTTGTATGATAAGCTTCAGACAAATTGATGTCGATGTTATATGTGATAGCTGATATAAGATTCGAGGATATAGGAATCATTGTATTTTTTTTTTCCATACCATGAAAATGTATAAGGTACGTTTCATTCTTTGTATAAAAAATTGAAACTGAATTGAACTAAATGAGTCTGTGAATAAGCGGCTCCTGTTGCCTGCAGATCCGGGACCCTCCAATTAAAGCGGCTGAAGGCTCCCGCAGGGGTTTAGTACGGTATTGCATTCCCAAAGTGCCGAGTCCGACATAGGTCTAGGACTGCCGACCCGGGCATCCTGGATATCATCCGTAAATGGATTCCCCTGCGACAAAAAAAAAGTCTGTGAATAAGCTATTGCAATGTAGAAGAGGCCTTCTCCATATAAAAGAAGGATTTGAGTTTAATCTACCACGCCACTACGGGTTGGCGGAATTTTTTTTCCTACGTTGAGTAACGGTAACGTAAGTACAGTACAAATATCTGCTGCGATCGGGAATCGAACCTGCGACCGCTGGTGTTAAAGCGACTACACGCCCCAAAGAACACATTAATGATAATAATTTTTATCGTTGGATCAGAATGATTTCCAGTTAGTTAATGGTCATTTTGAAGTTTGAATTATCGACTCTTACGTCAGTTGGCGCTGGATTTTTCGTCATTCACAATAGAAGTTCATGGGGTACTTTGGATGAGTTACGTAATTTTAAAAATGATCTATATCATTTAAATTTTAATACGATGTTCTAAAAATTGTGAAACCGAAATAGTATCATAATTAACGGATCCGCGAAATTAATTATCGACTCCGTCGCCATTATTAAAATTTGTCGCAATATTAATATTAATGTCCGACGAACGGACCACTCGGCGTATCGCGATAATTTTGTATAATTTGTATAACTCGTATAATTTGTATAATTTATGGAGCGGATCGGTCCGCTTCAACCCTTATGAATAATTGCTAATGACCCTCTGATCCACGAAATTCTTGCGTAAAATATCAAATTAAAATTAATTTTTGGTCAAGTTTATTGACCCTTACGTCGTTACTATCAAATACCGTTTTGGTTATTACAAACAAAATACGATTATTTTTTTTATATACACATATCTATAATTTTATTTTGTATCGCAATTGAAATATAACCTTAAATTTTCAAAGTGATACTACATTTTCTACTAGCCAAACTTAAGATATGTCACTTATCGATCCCTGACAACATGTTCAAGAAATTATTCCAGTTAATAATTAAGACACAATAATGCTTACTCGGCCAATGGAGCAGAAAGATTCACAAGTGGACACAACGTACCTACCGGCAAGCGCAGCGTCGGACGGCCGTCCGCGAGATGGACAGACGACTTGAGGAGAGACGCGGGAAGCCGTTGGATGGATGCTGCTTCGAACGGGTCACTCTGAAGATCGATGGGGGAGACCTACGGTCAGTGGACATCCAATGACTGATATTATGATGATGATTATGATGAATGCTTACTCAGATCTGTTCTTAAGCATTTAATGATCTTTAAGATCTTAATATATATAAATATGTCTGAATCTGAAGACGTTTAAATTGTAGAAAGCCACATTCAAGTAAAAATAAACATAGAGAAAACCACATGTTCGCTAATAAACTGAATTAATTGAAACAGTATTTTATTCCCCAATAGATTATATAAATAAAAATATTTATTTTTTAAATTAAATAAAGAGAATATAAATTTATTTTATTATAATATCTGCTTTATTCTCTATACGTACGGAATGAATAATTAAATTTTGTAATGCCGTTGCTCAGATTTATATGCAGGACAAATGTAGTGAAAAAATTTAAATATTTTAACATTTTTACATTTCACACTCTGCTTAATTATGGTATAAAACGAAGATGATTTAAATAGTATTTATGCGAATGCAAAAATATATTTATTCATCTTCTATTTGAAATAGTAACTTCTGTGTTAAATATTTTTTCGAATATAAATAACCTTATTTATCAATTCAAGTTTTGTAACTTTAAAAAGGCATTGATTTAATTAAGTTACATTAAGTTAAAAATATTAATGTTCAAGGTTTGGTCGGTCTGTGTAGAAAAAAAAAAAACAGGACCGGGGTAAGACTTAATATTAACGACATTTAACAAACTGAATGCGATCTGAGTGTAACGTTAAATTCTCGAAGTACGTGTTTACCGCAGAAGTAGAAGTTAACAGTTGTACACCATTAGAATATAACACATATTTCAGCACAGCATCAGCGTGCGACGCTTTGACGTGCGTGAGATGCTTCAACGTGGTAATAAGAAATGGATCTTACAGAACACGCTTTACAAGGTACATGCACAGAATTTATGAGAAAGGAAAATGGTGACAGCAATAATATTATTCCCTTAATTAACATCAAGGTATTGGCTGCGCCCATGTCACAATACACCGAGACGCGTCGCTTTT
This sequence comes from Euphydryas editha, assembly GCA_036937285.1. Lineage (NCBI taxonomy): Eukaryota > Metazoa > Arthropoda > Insecta > Lepidoptera > Nymphalidae > Euphydryas > Euphydryas editha. The sequence goes on along the minus strand of JAUPFZ010000013.1, from coordinate 683,333 downwards.
TATATAATAAATTAATATATATAAATATGTTTAACATATAAACACGGTCGTTTGTTCCTAAAGTAGGCAACTGAATGCCTGTGTTTTAGGTAATATCCGACTGATATAAATATTTTTTCAAATAAATATATTAACATAAATAATACATATAGAGATAAATATTTTACCCAGACTCGGGGCGGAAATCGAACCCACAACCCTGGAGCAGTAAGCAGCTCACTGCCAACTTCTACAAAGGGTCAGTCAAAAAGTCAGATTTAAGCATTTCTATTTACTGTCGTAGCGTGCAAAATTCATAACTCAAAGTTATTTTATGGTTAATTTACGATATATTGGTACACGATAAAGATTTATAATACGAGTACACTACGAACATTAAATACATATCGCTCATTTGGAGCGGCGGTGACACATTTGCAAAAATACGCGAAAATGACTTATTAATGCTAAAATACTATGCATAAACATCTGCGTTGGCAGTGAAAATGCCACAATATCCAGCTATAATAAAACAATTTTAAAATAATAATTAGCCGTAATAATGCTTCAGAATCTTCTTTTGAACTATGAAATAATCTTTATTCTGATCTGGTGTAAAGTTAACTAATTTGCATTTGTGTCACTGTCGCTCCAAATGAGCGATATATAAAAATGACATAACTGTAAGAGCACGTGCGAAGAATGACATACTTATCATCAGACAACTGTTGCTTTATCAAGGACTGCGCTTTTAGATATAACCCGATAAACGTCACATAACTCAAAAACCTACAAATAATTGTAAACCTTCTTTACTATAAATAAGGCACAATTATCAACAAACCAGTTATATATCTTTACGCCTGTTCTGTTCTGAATATAAAATTCCGCAGCAGATTTCAGCCACTCTGTCCGTTGAAATGTTTACAAAGCAAAAACTATTTGAGCTTTGCAGCTTATAACTTCGCCCACACTAGAGTCGAGAACCGTATTACGATAAGGCTCCGCAAATTCGATTCGCTGTTTGCTTCACTAATGAACTCCAGGCGAAAGTTTTTCAATGAAAATCAAATATGAAAACCGATTAAAAGTTATATGAAATATTTATTCCAATATAACTGAGTCGCGTATGAAACACATGTAAGTTCTTTCTAAGGGCCTATTACGTAACTTGCGCGATCGCTAGAAATCGCTGTGGTGTCAAATTTCAATATTATCTGAACCTCAGTTAGTATTGAAATTCGACGCCACAGCGATTTCACCGGTTATACTACGAGTATTAGCCGATTTTTATCTCAATCTATATTTGAAATTGGTGGACTTTCACATTAACAACAGTTGATTAATTAAATTATTATACTGTAATATAAATTTTTGATTTAATATAAATTGATATACTATCGTCTGTATTTAATTTAGTTTTAGTTTGTGAATATGGCAATGGAATGGACAGGAAATGGAAGACTTTCAATCATTAGTAAGACTCATAAGAATGGAGAAATATCGATTATCGCAACTGAAACAATAATCGTAATCTGATACATGTTATAACAGATAATAACAAAGGCGAAATCTCATTTGTGGTGGAAACTTGTACAATTGAATGGTGCTGACATGAACCAGATACGTTTATTGTCAAACGTTCGTTCGGTGGGTTTTCTATTAGTGTTATCACCCGTAAGAACTTTTCATTGAATGTTTTTAGATTTACTATTACCGCGTTATAAATATCAACAAACACGATCATTGTGGTGTAGTAGAAACGAAAGATCGATTTACGCCTATATTATGACTTATAGCGGTTATTTGTACATGTACTTTTTATCTTGCTAATTTTGGTCTGTTTGTTGTTGCGGGTGCTACTGTATCTCGAAGAGCCTTGAATAATAAATCTGTCGGATCCGATTGTTGTAATTGGTTTTGGGAAATTTAGGGGTACAGCGTGTGCTCTATATATCTATTGTTTATGAATGACTCCATTTAGATTATCCTCTCATTCTTATCATCTGCGCTCAAACGACGTCTTTCGTATCTGTGGACATAGGAGAACCGCCCTCTCTGGTTCCGGCTCGCGTCTACATCCACGGATATCGAGTGTCTCGTTATAAATATTTAAATTATATTGGTAAATAGTACAGCGTGGCAGATTAAACTCCAACCCTTCTCCTGTATGAGGGAAGAGAGCCTTGCCCAGCACTAGTGGGCTGTTTAATAACCAGCCGTTAAACTTAAAATTAAAATTCTTTAATGATCAGAAATTACAAAATGTTTATAAATATATAATCCATATTAATCAAAATTTAGTTTCGTAATTACCGAATGAGATATATTTAGATTGTTGGAATTCTGTTTTTCAATTAACAACTTCTAACTTTGTTTAAATAGAATTGTTAATAATTAATACTCCAGAGCATTCCCTGACAATAAAAGGATTTATCGAAGTTTCTAAGAATCGAAATCATTTTATTTATTCCAGTCAGTTTCAATATAATAACTTATTAATTCCTTTCTACATAAATTACGTCTCTGTCATTTAAAATACAATTTTATTTAATTTTTATAATATTTTTTTGAATATTTTTTGGGAAGTATGTGAAAATCGCGAGTCATATTGCTCTTACATAATTATGTACAATGTACTTCTACTACGACGACCACTTTTGAGCATAGGCCTTCCCCATCATCTCTGGACGGGTAAGCCAATACACGCCACACGGCAGGTGAGTTGGCGAGCGTAGTATAGGTACTGTCGCAAGATATAGTGACGCTACTGCCCATCAACATTCTGATAAGTGTACAAATATTCATACCTATTGCCTCAGTCGTCTTTTACGACACCTCTGCAGGAAAGAGGTTGCAATTATTCTTCTCTGCTGGTCACCTCAAAATTACCTGGTTACATCAACAGTATATAAAGCGTCAACTACTACATAGCAGTTATTAATACGAGTCAAGATGAACCAGTGAATGGAATGAGACGTACCGTCCATTATGACAGAATTTTAATGACCTTAAATTTAAAAATTAATCTCATGCCAAGTGGTAAAGGTAAATATAGTAAGGAAACCTGAATATCTCTAGGAAAAGGAGATACATATCTGAGATAAGGAGTAAGACAACTTAAATGGGAATATAATAAATAATCAACTATGATTATAATACAAGTGTATCAGGTCTGTCTGTCTGAATTAAAACAAAATTAGTCACGATTTGAGTACATAATACGAGCTAGGATGCTGGGTACTTTTCATCCCATAATACCGTCAGGTTCCCCTGGGAGAAGAGATGAAAGTCAGAATGTGTACTTACTTACTTTTTTACAGGAGCACAGTGTTTTTACAAAAAGAACTGTGGCTTCTGTATTTATTCTATTTACATTCCTCCATCTTTTATAAGTTTTAATCGTTAAAAAGTTAAAAATTATTAAATTGGCGATTCAATAATGTATAAAAGTTCAAAAGAAACGGTTTATAATGATTTACTAGACTTTAATAGGTACAATTTTTCTTTTTTTTAACTTTAAGAATTTTTTTCTCGCCAATGGCTAAGTAGTGCGCTCTAGGGTTTGAGTATATGAATACACTCACTGAGTGCTAACTACACGCAGAACCTCCATTTGATTTGAGGACCCCACACCCTTGCCGTCTCCTTGTTAGTTATAATTAACACGTAGTTTAATATAAATTATTCATTTTATTAGATATGAGATATTCTAAAGATTATACCTTAAATATTTCAAGATCTTTAGTCTGTTAGTTCAGAAATTACAGACATCACAACCCTCAGTATTAGTTCCAAATAACTTAAAACTCGGAATGTACAGAAATCTTTAAGCGTACGGTTCATCTTAATCTGGTGTATATACTTTATGTTAAATATTAATGAAAGGGATGTCAATCGCAAATAAAGCTGCTGGTACTGCTACTTCTAATTTTATGGCCTAAGTTGTGCGTAAATTTTTCAGTGAAGAGGTGTGATAAATAATTCATTCATTTTTTGTGCATCAAGACAGTGTTGTTCCCATTATACGCTCACTTACACCAAGCTTTTAATAGATGTATATTACTTTATAGATAGCCGCTATTTCAGACTTCAGTAATATATTAGCTGTCGCAAACCGTTGGATGGAGGGTGCTTCGAACCGGCAGCTCCGGAGATCGATGGGGGAGGCCTATAATGATTCAGCAGTGGACATCCAATGGCTGATATCACAATAAAATAATAAAAATAACAAGTATGCTTAATTAAAAAAAATAAAAAACCCGACTGCGTAAAATACTCTTATTATAAACTAAAAAGAATAAAACAATTTACTAGCTTCCATTTGATACCCATATTGCTACAGTAAGAAAAAAAAATTTATCTCCCCCCCCCCTCATTCCACCATTTTCGGGCGCCATTTTGAAAATTTATATAGCCTATGTCACTACTACAATTTAGACAAATCCAACGACACCTCATATGTCAAAAACCGTCCAGCCGTTTGGGCTGTAGGGCGTGCCAAAGAAATGGACATACATACATACATACATACATACATACATACATACATACATACATACATACATACATACATACATACATACATACATACATACATACATACATACATACATACATACATACATACATACACTCGAAAAACATAACCCTCCTTCTGTCGCAGTCGGGTAAAAATCATTTATTTCTGTAATCTCTGTTACATTTATCACCGAGTCTTCCCATGAAGTTGTCAAAGACGTGTAAGTGTTAGTCTTGTGATGATGAATATATTGATTGTATGAATGTATGAGTTGAAATGATGATGATGATGAATATATTGATTTATTTTTAGTATACGTTTTTACTCTAAATTTTTGTTTATAATATACTAAGGGAATTTTTCATGTATGAATCAGATCGGTACGTAAAATTTATAAATATACAATGCTATGATTACTTGCGCGAATCTGACTTGCACGTTTACAGTTTTGTCGCACCTATCGTTCAGATAGTTTACGATAACGAACTTTAAAAGTTCGTTAATAATTTAATTAATTGAAAATTAAAATTCTTAGAAGCCAAAAAGTGTTCAAAGTAGCTAAAATACAATTTCATTTGTATTTTATATTTAAAAAAGATGTATAATATATAGATAATAGCTATACATACTATATCTACAAACATCACGAAAAGTTTCGTTTGTTTTAGGAACTATTGGGTAAGTTATTAGTGATGAACTTGTTCGGGTCAGATGACGTCAGAGGCGAGAGTTAGAGAGCGTCATTCCGCTCTAAAATACATAAACTTTGGTAATGTATTTCGAAGTTATTTATTATAATAATATATTTTAATTATTATATTTTTTTTTGCTGTAACATTTATCTTAACTCTATTATGTTAAATGCAGTATTTACAAAATCTTGTAATACTTCTTTGTATCAAGGTATCTCTTTAAATAAAATTATATAACGTTACACTAAATATATTATTATATATTATTATATATTAACCATTATATATTAACCAACAATCACACCACGTTAACCTAGCCCCGTGCTAAGTTCGTAAGAACTTGTGTTACAGGTACTAGGAACGGAAATAAATTTTAAGATATCTATACAAATAATAAATCTGTTAAAACCTCCGTTTTATTAATACACTATATATCATCAAGAATAAATTTCAATAGCGCGTTTTTTTTGTATCAGCGCCATCTCTTATCGTTTTTTTCTGTGTTCACGTATCACGTAAAAAGTACAAAACCAATGTAAATAACTTTAATACATAAAAATTAAACATAGCTCACAGTATAATTTAGTTTTTGTTTCATTGTAATTAAATTTAAAAATAAATATTTAAGAAAATAGAAATAGGTACTTACGCCGCCAACGCCATCTGGTCTAAGGAATCTTAAACACTCACAAAACTTATTTTTGAGTTATTATTTTGTTAAACTTAAAAGTTTACTAAATATGTCGGATAGGAATAGAAATCGTTTTAATATGTTAGATAAACATCATTTTCAATTAATATAGGTACTATTATGTTAAATGTCACTAAATATAAAAACGATATTCTACCATTATACGATAGATGGCGCATGTAAGTGATAAAAAATATAAATTTATAATTTTTAAAATTTTAGTTAAATACCCGTGCGAAGCCGGGGCGGGCCGCTAGTAAATACATATATATATATATATATATGCACCTGGCGGGCGCCCACGACCGCTGCGTAAAGTGTCCAGTTGCCTGACCACTCGACCAGCCGGCCGTCATATGTATTGGTGATTAGTGAAAAAGTATGAGATCCTATTATAATAACGATAACCTTGCCCCAGGAGCTACAATAATTTTCATCATTTTAATAAAAATAGCGACAGGCTTTGTATTGAGATTGAACTAAACTAAACCAGCTGGTAAACAACCCACTGCTGGGCAAAGGCCTCTTCTCCCAAATTTGAGAAAGGTTGGAGCTTAATCCATCACACTGCTCCACTGCAAGTTGGCGGATAATTTCCTTACCATGAGCAACGATTGTTATCAGGTATCTACAATATCAACCGGGATCGACGGCTTTAGGTGCTTTCCGAGTTCTCCTACACCCTAACTAAAAATAAATATTTGTACTTACAAATACAAATATCTGCTACAAGCGGGAATTTAACCCACTACCGCTGATGTTGAGACAAGCACTCGCACTACTACACCAGAACGGTAACCGAAATTAATTATCATTAATTTAATTGTTTATCAGTGAAAATGAAACAACGAAAATATAAGTGTACAATATACAAATAATGTAGTTTGGTCTGAAGAGAAATGTTCGCTAAGCTCCACTACTGGATGCAAACTGAAAATTGTTACCGCTAGCTTTGAGGGCTTTCAACTTTAGAGATCACTCAACTGGTGCTAGGGCTCTCATCCTAAAATACAACAAACGCAATATATATTATATTTTCTATTTGTATTTTATTACAAGCCTTTATTTAACTTGCAATGTTTGTAAGTTTGTTAGTATGTATGTTTAGGTCAAATCTTGCAAGCTGAATTTGACACACTTTTCAGTATCCGATTGAGTTGAAATTTAGAATACACTTTTTGTTCTGATGACAATGCAATTTAAAATAATCAATATTGTTCTTCTATATCATCTTTACCCAAAATGGCCACTGCGACAAACTGGCGGATTACATATTTTTGTACAACCCACCCAATATGGGTATCAAATGAAGGGGCTTAACTTGTAAAATACAATGCACCGTGAAAAAAAAAATTCAAATCCAAGACGACCGACATCAGAAAATGGCGGATTACACATTTTTGTACAACACACCTAATATGGGTATCAAATGAACGGGTACGGTGCCTAAGATGAGCTTTATATGATAAATAAAGTGACGTTATGGTAAATCCAATTGTATTGCCATATTTATCAAACGGCTAATTTTAAATCTAAATTAGAACCACTTCCTTTTATATCCTACGGAGTTGAAATATTGTATGTCGGTTCAGTTTCGTTGACAATGCATTCTTATGATAAACATGACGTGATTCTACACCCAGGATCGGCACCAGACCACAAATATCATCAATGGTCAATAGAATAGACACACACTTTTTTTTGTATATGCGTTCAATTGTGACAGCCGATTTTAAAGTCTATTATCACCAAGCTAATGGAGCTAATTAAAGAATTAGCTCGATATAACCGATCTTTTCAATGTTTAACGATACAGTTGCAATTTTTTTTATATGCGTTCATTTAAGACGACTTAAAGTCAACTATAACGTGGCTGATTCGCCCAGGCATGGTTCCATACCCTACACAATAATAGAACATAATTTAGATACAGTTAATTCACGCTAACGCATCGTTTCGCGTCGCGCATCATTTCCACTTTTTCCGCAGCAGTTGTTTAAAAGGAAAATAATTTAAAAAATCGAACCGTTAGATTGAAATAAATAAATAAATAATTCTTTATTATTAATCCTCCACAAATCCAATTAAACTCGCACTGTTATTATTAGATATTATTTTTATATAAATGTTGTAATTTACTGTGCGGTGACTAGCAGATAATAATAGCCCCGACCTCTTTCTTGCCGAGTTGTCGTAAACGGCGACTAAGGCCAAAAAGGGTGAGAAAAACTGTACACCAGCTAGGATGTTGATGGGCAGCAGTGTCACCATATTCTGCCACAGCATATTATGCACGCCAACCCACCTGCCGAGTGTGGCGAGTATTGGCGAACCCGTTCATAGATGATGGGGGAGGCCTATGTTCAGCGGTGGACATCCAACGGCTAATTTAGAGGTGGTGGTGTAATTTATACAAGTAGTAACACTGAATGTGGAAAAATCTTGGGAATACGTTAAGATTTAAATAGGTTTTTATTAGTAAAATAATAACTTTCTTTTTAAAAACAGCAGACGGGTGGATCTAATCACGCCATTTGGAGAGCGAATGCACTTGGTTTATTTTATAGGCGGTTACGTTTTTTAGTAAACATATCTAGAAAATACTAGAATAATCTAGACAAATACCTAAAGTGTATACTAGTTGATTTTTTTATGTCAAAAACGTAGAATGTTCATTACCAATCTATGCTTATAATCATTATAAATTTTTACATTAATTTAAAATTTGTTTGTTTTAGGGTGGTAGTCTCATGGTGTAAATTATTTTTAGATTCAGATTTTTTTCAACACAAGAATACACCGTTTGCATAAATATAATCAAAGTTCTAATATACAGATATTTGTATATTATAAATGGATATATTGATGAGTTTTTTTATAAATATTTGTTACTCTTTCATGCAAAAACTAGTAATTATTGCAATAAAACTAAGTACATACATAGTTGAAGATTTCCTTTTAGTTGAAGACCTAAATTCTCATGATATCAGAATTAACGTAGGTGAAGCCATGAGGCAAACTTAGTATAATAATAGAACAGAATTTTGTTGTGATTGTGAAACCCCTAATAAATATTTTTCCATTCGTATTATTGTCACACGCTATCGCCTGCACCACACACGCGGCACCGTCTGGAGGATCACTTTTAAGAAATCACCCCTCGTGGTTAGAGTGCATTCCTGCGTTGCAATCTCTAAGAAATGCAAGATGGGAAAAATAGCATTCACAAGAAATATACTTTTACATTATCGATTCGCTGAAAACTTAACTATCTATTTATTTTCGATATGTTTTAACGTAATTTCGTAGTAAAAAAAATTCGCTCACTTAACAGAGTTTAAGTATTCTTTGAATAATTTCATGTTTTATGTTATAATAGCAGAACGCTACTTAAATATGCGATATCGTATGAAGGGTTATATAGTACACATGAGGGTGACTAGTTTTTAGATCTCTTGATTATTGTACGAAATGTAAATATTGAATTTGTCTGATGTTGATTTTCTGTGAAGTTGTGGTATCACCCCGTTCAAACCAAAGGTAATCCTTTAGAAACTCTAGCCAATAACCACTCCGTACCTAGCTTAGTAACTAATCACTAAAACAATTAGAACATTCATTCTATCGCTAACAGTTAAGTTCAAAACCGGTCACATTCAAATGAAGACAAGTCAAAGAAATATTACGAGTAATAACAAGATCGTTAAAACTTCATTGATATTGTAACGTCGATCGGTCTGAAATGCGTCAAAGATTTACTTTAAATATTGTAAAGATACATGTTTAAATACATGAAATAAAGATATATGTTTTTTAACATACACACTGGTTCGTCTGTTCCTAAGGCAACTTAATAGACTCACGTATATAGTATATACATATAATAAGACCTCACTACTATGGAATGGAAAGTAAGTTCATACTCGTATATTAAATTAAATTTAATTGTATCGTAAAATGCACTGACTGAACCGTGTCAGCCACAATAGCATTATTTTCAATAGTAATACTATTAATAATAGTTGATTTATGCATTTTAAATTGAAGACGTTTTGGCTGAGTGGTCACGGTAACGGTTGTTTCACTAGCGGTCACGCAGTCAATCCCCGCTATGACAAATATTAAATATATTAATATTTGTATAAGCCACGTTAGCCATGTTCAGGATGATTGTGTTTGGGTTATGTGTTGCAGACCCTCAATTCAGATTTAAATCCTAATAGGGCCGTTATGTGTGAGGCGTTTGTTGTTATTTGATAACGTATTTAAATTAATACATTACTAAAATGTATAATTACTTAAAATAATAATTATAGGCTTCTTGCAGTCGAAAAGGCGATCTTGAAGTCAAAGAAAACCTTCTTCGACTTCAAGATCTACATGTAGAAACTCTTTTTTGTTGGTTATCCTTAAAAATCATTAGATTGATTCCGATAAAATTTTAATGGATTGCCTCTGAAGTATGACCTACTTATTAAACATAGAATCATCAAAATCGATTCATAATTGACGAAATAATCGCGTAATAAACATAAAAAAAGTCGAATCGAGAAACTTCTTTTTTTTAAGTTGGTTAAAAAGGTATGTCTATTCAAAGAAACTAAATCCAGTTTTAGTGAAGTTTCGTTGACATTACTTTGTCCAAGTTTCGGATTGGTATCATTTCAAACTCCGTATCCTTGACACGAACGAATTTGGATCCAGTTACACAGTTACAAAGTTTGTTGAGTAAAAGTACTTTTCGTCTTTGTAAATAAAATATATTGAATAATTTATTGTTAGACTCAACGGACAATCTGTCCTAACTTTGCACTCAGATTATTTATAACAACAATATAAGATTGTGACCTAAATAAATAAACATGTTTAACATACACACAGGGTCGCCTGTTTATTTTTTAAATAGTTACTTTTGTTTTCGGAGTGTTTTGAAAACTAATTGTACTAAACTAAGTAATGTAGTAGTTAACAATTTCTTTTCTTTTGTCATAAAAGATCTCAATATAGCTCGTAAGATTCCTGTGTTTTAGGTGTCAGCTGACTGATATACATATATGTTTTTATAAATTACATACATTAATATTACATGTAGAAATAAATATATACTATACCCACACTCGGGGTGGGAATCGAACCCACAACCTGGAGCAGAAGGCAGGGTCACTGCCATCTGCGCCAACGGGCTAGTCAAGTATATTGTTTTAATTTAAAACTTTATTAATAACTACACTGACGGACTCATAAACTGCATCAAAGTTCAGGATTACTTTCGTATTAATATTTTTGATAAGTATGTAAACTTTTTACGTCTAACTAAATGAAAATTTTATGACTGTCCATTAATTATATTTAAAAAAAAGAACTGCAGTGAAAGATAAAATTATAGTCGGGAAAATAAATAAATTACAAATCACGAATACCACAATGTACTATAAAATATATAATTAAAATTTTAAATATCTATGAAGGTTTAAGTATATATGTATGTATTGCGATGAAATAATATGGTATATAGAAACTGAATATATAGAATAGCAAATGGGTTACTTTTTATAATATATTATTTTTAAAAGAGTAACTGCGGAGTTTCTTGCCGATTCTTCTCTGCAGAATCTACATTCCGAATCGGTGGTAGCTTTACTTTTACAAAATAATAATAACTTTAAAGTGTTTATTTGTAAAATGGACGATTCAAAGGACTCGTGGGGCCTATTTGAATAAAGTTGTTTTTGATTTTGACTAAGATTGCTACAGGATCTGGAATTACCCGTGTAAAACCACGAGGTACCTACATCTAGTTAAGAAACGACAAAATTAATCTTTATTTATTAAGTATGACTCAGATATGTCTGAAAAGTATGATAAATATAAAATATAGTGTTCTCTATGTTATAAATAAATACGTATATAGGATTTAGTTTACTTTCCTACAAAATAAAACGAAACTCTCTTAGAATCGTCACAGTTAATGTGATGCAAATTTACCACATAATCATAGATATATCCATCAATAGAAGATGTAGAAGATAAAAAAATCATTAAAACCAATAATAACGAAACTTTAAGTTATTTTTTTAAGTATTTTTTTTAATTCGAAATTTTACTAAATTATGCATATATTCAATGTAAAATTAAGATTATACCCCTATTAAGGTAATAAATAATAAGATATATAATAAAACAGATCAATGGTGTCTAGATTCGTATTTTTATTTATCGGATGTTAAGTTGTAGCATAGATATCTCAATAGGTAGATATTGCATTTTATTGTTGACACTATGAACGCTCTTTCCTGTCTGTAATATCTCTGCAACTATCAGAAATGACGCAGGTAACACAGTTGTATTAACTGTGAAAAATAAGAACCAAATTCTCTTTTACATGAATGTAAAAATAGTACAAAATAGTAAATATAAAAGGCTTAAGAACTATCTGTTGGCTCCATCTCCGGCAGAGGAAATGGCATATGACTGACCCAATGGCGTAGTTGGCAGTGATTCTGCTTTCTGATACAGGTTTGTGGGTTCGATTTCCGTCCGGAGTATGTGTTACTACACACTGTATTTATTCTTATATGTATTATTTATATATATATATATATATATATATATATATATATATATATATATGTTATATATATATATATGTATGTATATATGTATATATATATATATATATATATATATATATATATATATATATATATATATATATATATATATATATATATATATATGTATGTTTATAAGTCAGCTGTTATCTGTGTTTTAACACAGATATTTTTATTGTATGTGTTTTTATACAGATATTTTCAGGTATTAATTTGACCACCCCAGGAACAGACTTATGACCGTGTGTGTATGTTAAACATATTTATTTATTTATTATTATTTATATCGATGGTTTAGGAGTACATTTTAACAAATACATATATTATATAGCTCATATAAACCTCTCCTTATATCAATATCCTTTAGAAAAGAACTCCATCTAGAAGCATGTACATCTGTTAGGACACTGCACTTGCTAAGTAAGAATAAAAATTAAGTAAATACATATCTATATATATATAGGAGACTTTCTATAGATATAGTCACTCATCACGATATCTCTGGAACTATGAGAACTTGAAATTTGGTAGGAATATTCCTTTTGCCGAGTAGAGGTCAGCTAAGAACGGATTTTAAGAAATTCTACCTCTAAGGGGATGAAACAGGGAGGCAAACTTTGTATGGGACAACACGATTCCTTGGTCCAATCTATTTCAAATTTTGCATAAATATTATTTAACAGAATTGATTGAAGACGTGTTTCATATTTTATCGAAATTCATCCCCTAACCGGGTTAAAAGGAGGTAGAAAGTTATTTTGATATCAATACTCCTTAGTGCTTTTGATTTAAATTACATTTTATTTTGACACATTTTTGACAATCAATCCGTCTATGATAATAATTATATTTTCCAGTATTGACGTGTAGGTGATATCTTTTTTTGGGTGCTCCTGATGGAACAGGCAAGACTTTATATTAAACGTAACAAAATTAAGTTGTAAATATACCGTGTGATCGCTTTATTGTAAAATAGTGTCTTATATAATATTTTTTACTTCAATGTTGGTGTTGTGTTAAGTCAAGGGTTTTAAACTAAATGACTCATCAGCAAGGCATCTGTAGTTCACAATGATACAGATACAGAAGACACTGAAGTGAACTTGGAAACATTTTTGAATTATACGGCATTAACACCAACTAATGTTGGAACAAGATCAGGAAACATTATAAATTATGTACCCATTTAACTTTATCTTACACTAAAACTATGAAGGAGGAGATAAAAGTTGTCTTGGTCTATAATTAAATATAAATATTTGTTTGACATACACATATGAGCGTCTGTTCCTAAGGTAGGCAACTTAATGCCTGTGTTTTAGGTAACAGCCGACTGATATACATTTTTTATAAATATACATATAAAAAATTAATAGATAAAGCTTATTATTCGGTGCAGAATTACTTAGTCGATAAAGATGTGTGGACTTAGTGGCGCTGTATTTCATGCAAGATATTACTAATTTTATACTAAAACACAGCTTATATATTATTTTCAAAAGAGTAACTGCAGAGTTTCTTGCCGATTCTTCTCCGAATCGGTGGTAGCTTTACAAAATAATAAATTTTATTACAAAATAACAATCACTTGAAAGTGTTAATTTTTAAAATGACGATTCGAAGGTGCTCTTGGGGCCTATTTGAATAAAGTTAATTTTGATTTTGAATACATATAGAAATAAATATATATTACACATAGACTTGAGACGGGAATCGAACCCACGATCCTGGAGCAGAAAGCGGGGTCACTACCAACTGTACCGAGACAATTAAAATTAAAAAAAAATATTTTTTGCGGATTTATTCAAATCTAAGAGACAAAATCGTATTGACTTGTGGTGTAATTATACCTACGATACAACGAACGAAGCATTGATGATCATTCTGGTGTAGTGGTGCAAGTAGACGCTTTAACGCCTCGCCTCAATGGCGGTGGTCGTGGGTTCGATTCCCGCTCGGGGCAGATATTTGTATTTGTGTCAATATTTGTTTCAGGTCTGGGTGTATATCTGGGTGTATAGTGGGTTTCCCCACCATTCCCCGGAGAGTATGTAAAGCCGTCGGTCCCGTTTGTTATAATGGATGCCTTATAATAATTGTTACTTATGTAGGGATATTATCCGCTAACCCGCAGTGGAGCAACGTGGTGGATTAAGCTCCAACGCTTCTTCTATATAGAAAAAAGGACTTCGCTCAGCAGTGGGTTATTTACAGGCTGCTAGAATACACTACAGTACAGGAGCATTTGTGGCGCGCAGTGACGAAACTAAGCCTTACCATAAATATGAGAGTCCATCTAAGGGGAGAAGTTACTGCCGGACAGTTCTCAGACCTGTTGCTTAAAATAGGAAATAGTGATTTCCGGGAACCATATAATAATATAATGTATGTGTGTATATGAGTATGTATTTACCATAAACAAAGCTTAAGGTCAAACTCTTACTGTAGCGGGAGTATACTTAAGAGAAAGCTGCTTCTCTCACAGTCAGTTGTATGTGGCATATTCCAGAAAAGCCTGGTAATTCTAATACCTCGAACGAAAAATAAAATTGTTTATAAAGAAATACTACGGAAGGTGTAGTATTTCGATTTCGTTGTAAAAAGATAATAACCCCGTGTAATTTTCTCCAGATCAAAGGCTGATCTTCGAGTTCATAAAATATAACAAATTTTATTTTTATTTTAATGCTTATTTAAACTTTAAATCCCTACTCTGTAATAAAGATTGTTATATTTTATAAGTATTCAAATATTTTAACATAATAATTTATATGTTATAACAAAATTAATAACGTAAAAAAAATCCTATTATAACCATTTTCGACTTCTACGCGGACAAAGTCGCGGGCTAAAATATTATGTTTGACAACTCAATCCGTTTATTATCCGGTGATAAAAAATATAAATTTATAATTTTTGAAATTTTAGTTAAATACCCGTGCGAAGCCGGGGCGGGCCGCTAGTATACTATATAATATAGTATATATGCATAACACATCTAAGACATAAATAAATGTTGTACATGTATATTATAATATGATATATAAATTGTTGATAAAGGGATTAAAATTAAAAAGTAAAAATTAAAAAATTACGTATCATAATTATAATATGAAGCAGTTTTTCTCAGTACCGTGTGTAATGTATGTAATATATACTCTGGGGTATGCAAATGCGGTGATAAATTAACATTAGGCGGCTAGGCTGTTCGTTTGCTGGCTATTTTAATTAATTAACTTTACTTTGTTTCATTAAATAAATATGAATTATGTAATTAATTAGAATTAACAATATTTATTAAATTTAAGAATTTAATTTTATTATTTGAAGATATGTCTTTATGTCTCATAATAACTTCAACTGTGTTTCAAAAACAAGGTCAACAATATGTAAAAAAAATCGGTCCATAGTTGGTCTCGAGTGAATATTATAACTCACGTTATAGACACCCATTTTGAAGCTTAGTTAATTAATACAATTTATTAACGTTTAGATTTTGGATTTTAACTTTCAAATAATAATACAATTAATTACTAATTAATTTAAACAAACTTACTTTCGCATTTATGATATTAGTATGATTATTCAAACAAATAACTAAATATATACTTATGTATAATTTGTACATAGTATCCATATCCAATAAATCTCTGTCGAATTGAAGCCAGTGATTAGAAAACCGCCCCAAGACAAACAGACTAGTTCACTACCTATGTATAATTGTGTATACATACTAAAATTAGGAACACTATCTGTATACTAAGGTTAAGCGTATGTCGAGGTACAGCGTAACTAATGCGACCAATAATTTTTCTTATCAAAGTGAATAGTTTCTTGAATTTATTTACTCTTTATTACAAACTAGCTGCTGCCCCCGACGTCGTCTACGTGAACGCTATTCGATTACACGTTGTTACAGAATGCGTTGAAGAAATAAAGGTTCACTGCTCGTTCCCCATAGGTGAAAGCGTGATAATATGTAGCCTATATGTTGACCCGACTTCTTAATAATATTCGTGCAAAATTTGAAGTAAATCCATGCTGTACTTTTTGAGTCTATTCCGGACATACATACAGACAAACAGACGAACAAACAGACAAACAGACGACGATTGTAGATCACACCCCAAGTATTCTTTTTAAAAAATATTCATTTCGCAGTTTTGACTTTCCTACCATTTTATTATATGTATAGATTATACAGATATAAACAAAATATGTATCACAAGAGGCATGTTATTATTAATTATTTCTACCAGAAAATCTTGAACATTTGCATTTGCTCCGAGTACAATCTGTAACAAATATAATTAAGCAACCTTTGCGTAGGGTGAAATTGCTCACGTGAATGGATAGGCGTGTTGGTTGTTCAGTGTGGGTAGTATTGTAACACTGAATAGTTTAGTGGGGATCGGAGGAGGAGTCGCTCGGGGCCTTATAAAAGGACGGGCTCGGTAGAATCTTTCCTTTTCCTCGTCTCTTCGGTGCAGGGTGCGAATTGTTGGGTGAGTCATTGTAATTATTATGTAGAAGCTTGTATATGCCACTCAGTAGGTAGTGTAGATGTAAAATTCATTCTTATCTAGTGTGTTTATTTAAAAAATTGTGTTTCTCTATAAAGCAATGGTTAGGTTGTGTCCTTGTCTTGTGGGCCATTTCCATGTCAACCCAGAAACAACTGGGGGTTGACTACGGGAAGGCTCACCGGATGGTGTGTCCTTCCAGGGTCCTGGTAGGCGTACGGAGCGGTCGACACTAACTCTTCCCACGTGGCGACTTCTGCGGGTGAACCTCGGACCCCAAAAACAGGCTTTTTTTCTTGATCTCGCTACGAGAAGGAAGCAGGGGCGCAGGGAAGCCCATCCCTACAACCGTTCTACGGCGAGAGACGTCGAGCGTCGGACGGGGTACGCCGTCCACGTGTCCCGGCGCGCACATTCTGCCCGACACCTACACCAAGGCGGAGACCGGCTTGGGGTCATCCATGCTCCACGTGCCAATAGTTAAGTGCCCGTCCGGTTAACCTCTAGACCTGAACCAGGAATAGTTATTGAACCACGTAGCTCGTGATCTTTTAAAAATTAATAATAAACATTGTTATTGATAAATTTCTAACATTTTTGTAACTTGCCTACCTACATATATCACTATGTAAATAAATGTTGTAGTTTTGTTCATTTAATATTTTTTTATTTATTTCTCTCTTTTACTTAAATATCTCTTTATTCTTCGTCGATATAATATAAATATTATACCGCGACAAATCGATTCGCTGCTTCTGTCAACGACATGGATATTTTTCATGATTCAGGTCCAAGCCTGAAAAAAAAGCTCACCGCACATATCTGCTTATGAATGTTTTTGTTTTCTTTGTTTTTTTTTTCTGTCTTCTTTTTTTCGCCTTGTTCAATGGATTGTTGTTGTGTATAATTTTATAATTTTTTTATAATTTTTTTTTACAATAGTTGGTCTATAAATTATCCTTGTCCAATTCACTGTCACTTAATTCCATGAGACAATAACTGTATCGTACATTTTTTTTTTAAATATTGTATCGAGTAATATGTTTTTTGAGTGCTGTACGCACCTTTAATTTGCATTCATACTGTGCATGTTTATTATTAGAAGTAAGATTTTGCAATATGTTGTATGTTATGCTGTTGGTGTGTCAATAAATAAATAAATAAATAAATAAATAAATAAATAAATAAATAAATAAATAAATAAATAAATAAATAAATAAACAAAAGTGAAAATTTATAACCGATATCGGATGAGTAGTGTCATACATTAAATTATATATTTAATATACATTAAATTGAACCTTTATTAATAAAAAATAAATATATATTTAAAAGTTAAAAAGTTAAATTACTAATCGGTGATATAGTATTTGTTTGTTGAAATAAACGAACGTGTGAATTAAAATAAAAAAATATACACATACAAGCAAGTTGAAAGGTCACGTTAATATAACACAGAATGCTGACAATTTATAAACTAGACGTTCATCGCAGTTTCATGCGTATTTTTTGTTACTTTTCAGAACTTCGTTTATGATTATTGCTCTTTTCTTATGAGTCAAAGTTAGAAAATACGAACTGTTCAAAGCATCGATCGATGCATCTTGTAATCTCCCGAGATATCGCGAGATTAGGAAATACTTTTGTATTTTTGTGATTTTGCGATGCTTTTTTTAAATAAGTTATTTGTATAAAAAATTACTAGTGCACCAGACTTATAAAGATAAAGCCAAATAAAATTTTAATGTGATTGAAAATATTATTTACGGCATAAACACTGATGAAAATTTCTTGTAATTTTGGCTACATCAAATCCTTGAAATCACTATTTAGTAAAAATAACCCTATTTTTCGAAATCTCTGTTTGTTCTCACTAAAATTTATACCCGAGATAGCCATTTTTTTGACGCAGGGGAGTCCATTTACGAATGATATCCAGGACGCCCGGGTAGGCGGTCCTAGACCTATGTCGGACTCGGCACTTTGGGAGTGCAATACCGTACTAAACCCCTGCGAGGCAACAGGATCCCTTCAGCGACAGGCTGGCCTCGACGAAAAGGCCAGACTTCTCCTCCATGGGGACTGTTCAGCTGACTTCTGAACAGTCCCGACATACCTGAGATAGCCCATGGTAACCCTCGATTTAATTATTATTATATTTAAAAAAAAAATGTAAGTAAACAAATAAACCTTTCTACTCTAGTATACGTCTCGCTTAAATTTGATAACTATGTGTTGAGAGTTAGACAATGTACTCGCATTTTCGGATTTCACACCCAACTCCTTTCAGGTCATGTTTTCGAAACTAAATGCTAAATTATTGTGAATAAACCGGTCAATTACGAGTCTGACCACAAGTCCCGTACAGAAGGCTACAATTACATACCATTATACGATATTTAAAACCACATGCTTATTAGATCAGGCTAATACCAAATAATTCGTTCCTAGTAATGTTTCAACACAAAAATTAAATTCACCATATTATGGTTCCAAAGTAACTGTATTTAGATGAAAGGGTGGAAAGCGACATCTTACTGAAATTTGAATGTGTTTTTACAATATATATATACTAGCGGCCCGCCCCGGCTTCGCACGGGTATTTAACTAAAATTTTAAAAATTATAAATTTATATTTTTTATCACCTACATGCGCCATCTATCGTATAATGGTAATAATATAGTTTTTATATTTAGTGACATTTAACATAATAGTACCTATATTAATTGAAAATGATGTTTATCTAAAATATTAAAACGATTTCTATTCCTATCCGACATATTTAGTAAGCTTTTAAGTTTAACAAAATAATAACTCAAAAATAAGTTTTGTGAGTTTTTAAGATTCCTTAGACCAGATGGTGTTGGCGGCGTAGGTACATATTTCTATTTTCTTAAATATTTAATTTTAAATTTAATTACAATGAAACAAAAACTAAATTATACTGTGAATTATGTTTAATTTTTACGTATTAAAGTTATTTACATTGGTTTTGTACTTTTTACATGATACGTGCACGAACAAAAAACGATAAGAGATGGCGCTGATTCAAAAAAAAAAACGCGCTATTAAAATTTATTCTTGATGATATATAG
Organism: Euphydryas editha; assembly: GCA_036937285.1. Classification (NCBI taxonomy): domain Eukaryota; kingdom Metazoa; phylum Arthropoda; class Insecta; order Lepidoptera; family Nymphalidae; genus Euphydryas; species Euphydryas editha. The sequence continues at coordinate 663,219 of JAUPFZ010000013.1, read as the reverse complement.
TGTATTAATAAAACTGAGGTTTTTTTATTATTTGTATAGATATAATATAGAATTTGATGGAAAATAAAAAAAAAAATCATCTCAAGTTTAGCGGTGGAGACAAATATCATCAAAAACCTATTTTGTGTGTTAAGAGTATGTATGTTGGCGTAGTTAGCAGTGCTTTCCGCTCCAGGGCTGTGAGTTCGATTTTTACCCTGAGTCTGGGCGTAATATATATTATATACGTATAATTTGTACTTAACTACGTTTATTAAAATAAAATTGTATGTACATCGGTCGAATATTATCTACAACGCAGGTATTAATGGTGTGTGCTCTATATATCTATTGTTTATGAATTACTCCATTTAGAATCTTATTATCTACGTTCAAACGGCGTTTTTCGGGTCTGTGGACATAGAGGGCAAAGCGCTCTCTCTGGTTCCGGCTCGCGTCTCGACATCCACGCTTATCGTGTGTCTCCTTATAAATATTTAAATTAAATAGTAAATAGTACAGTGTGTATGTTAAACATATTTAAATTTTTATTTGTACGGGTGCTTACCGCGTTTATAATTTTGTTGACTTCCCTATATTTCGGCAATGTTTCAATCGCCATGATCACGGGGAGACTGACGTACAGAGATGGTGGATGGTGGCAGATCAGAAAAATCTGTCTACGCTCTTTCTTCTTCGTTGTGGTCGACTAGTTTCGGCACACAGACGCACTTGTTCACTACGACATGTTAAACATATTTATATTTATTTTTATATTATATTATATTAACAGGTTTTATTGTATATTATACAAAAAAAATTATAATAATTCAATTAAAATAATAATGATAATAATTCTAGCAACGTCTAGCATACATTTCAAGAAACACACTAATGTCATCATTAATAAATCGATACAAAAAAATAAATAAAAAAAGTTGTCGTGAGCTAACTTTAAGAAATACACACTGATTTCGTATTTGATTTTTATTAAGATCTACAGTTATTTGGTCATTACTTACATGCTAATTAATACGAATAGCTTAAGTAAGCGTAAGCTAAGTGCTCAAAATCTTTCTCTTTCTTAATTTGCTAAGACTGTGATTCTGTATTGCTAATTCTCTTTTATCAAAATAAAACATAGTTAAACTCAGGCATTAGACGCTTATTACTTCTCAAAAAAAAAAAACGGAATCGGATAAGTAGCTTCGGAGATCACCCAAACATTCAAACTAACAAACTCACTCACCGCTTTATAATATTATTTAGATACATATTTCAGTTAAAAGATTAAGAAGAAGATATATATATATATATATATATATATATATATATATATATATATATATATATATATATATATATGTGTTGCTCTGAAAATAGAGTTTTATTATTAAATCTTTGGATTACAATCAACATTACAATAAAACATTATTAACTTTAGAGAAACTATACCTGAAAATAGAGAAACGACAATTAATGTTTATTCCTCACTATTTTAACCGTTCACTTAACTTTTAGTAATTTCAACATGTAACGATTATAAGCAATTTTTCATATCTGCCATTTTGTAAATTGTACCACAGATAGTTAACTATTTGTCTATTGACAAATACGCCCCAAATTTTAATTAGAACGAAATACATTTCCTTTATATATATACAAAGTAACGAAATATCTAACTACGACGTGATCTAGCCAACTTGGAAGCAAAACTTTCGTCTCTCATAACTTACGATATTATGAAAATTAGTCCATTTAACATAATATTATTTTAATATAAGAGCATTACTTGTCTTAATTTATAACAAGGACACGTTTCTTGTAATTTTAATGAGCTCAATCAGTATATAAAAGTCCTCAAAAGGCTTTTTCGCCATATAGGAGAAGTTTTAGTGCTTCTCCACCACGCTGTTCCAGTGCGGGTTATCTGTGATAATGACCGGAACCGACGGCTTTGCGTGCTCTCCGAGGCAGGGAGGTTTCGAGGATATACCTCAGACAAGAAAAAAATATTTACACACCTACAAATATCTGCTCCGAGAGGGAATCGAATCCACGACCGCCAGCGTTGAAGTGACTACTCGTACCACTACACCAGAACAGTTGTCAACAAGTAATTTTAATATTATTTATTAATCTACCACAGTAGCCTTCTAAATAGAACACGTAAATCGATAACAGACAGTTTAAGACAGTTTAAAATTCTGGCTAATACCGCTGAGTTTTGCACGTATTAAATTTGTCTTTAACGTGCACTTTGGAGCCGGCGTTGAAAGATAACATCGAGAGAAAACCTGCATTTTTCGAAAGAAATCTGCGGTATATATCTACTAAACTAAAGTGGAACTGTGTATTTGGATTAACGTCCAACATTTCTACTTCACAGGCGAAGTGGATGGACTGGGATGTTAAGAAGCTGTCAAGTGGATTAATATTTTCTAATATCTCCTTAAGTTGGTTACTTATTTTTCGGTCTTTATAATCATATAAATAGTATTTGAATTTAAAAGTGCACAAAAATAAACTTTTCCTTCCAGCAAAAGATACAAACAACTTACCTGTCAAAGCAAGTAAAGATCAAATATTATTCATGTAAATGCAATAAGAATTCTTAATATATTTACGAAACGAAATGTGAGTAAATAATAACATCGACAGACTGACGCAGTCGACAACTTATGTTAGCTATATTTTTATGCGATTGCAGATGTAGGATTATAATCGCTACTGATTGAATAAATTGTGCCTTGCAGTGACCGGCAGAGAAGAATAATCCCGACCTCATCATTGCCGAGTTATTGCAAAAGGCGACTAAGACCATAGTGGTACGAATAATTGTACACCAACCAGGTTGGTAAAGGGCAGCAGCGTCACCATATCCCGCCGCAATACACTGCGATCGCTAACCCGCCTGCCAAGCGTGGTAAGTGTTGAAAACCCCTCCAAGTTGATTGGGAGGCCTCGGTCAAGCAATGGATATATAACGGCCGATGTGATGACGATTTATGATTCATTAAAAATGTGTTTGTGAAATTAATGACGTCACATTATAATATATACTAGGGTAACAGAAGAATGGACAATGTCGTATCATCTCATTGTCACGATAAAGCATGGTCACGGTTACAACTTCTATTTAAAAAAAAAATCCTTTTTTGGTGATATAAATGTCTATGACTCGCTTCATCAAGCTTCAGCTCATCTAATTTACCTATATGGAAGGTTTTTGCCTAGCAGTTGGACATACAGAATATTTTAGTCTCTATTATTAAAATCGAAACTCGATTAATAATTTAGGTTTAAAATTATTTCAAATTTTAAATTCAGTTTCAAACAGAACATGGAAAAACTTTTTGCATCAATAATTTTAATACTGGTTGGAAACGGGTCGACGATTGACGACGATGACAATATAGTCTGACGTGACGTGAAAGCTAATGAATATTGGTTTTGTAGTATCTATAAATTATAACTACAAAGTTATATTTTAACTAAATCACTACAAAGTATAAAACAAAGTCGCTTTCCGCTCTGTCTGTCCATATGTATGCTTAGATCTTTAAAACTATGCAGGAGATTTTAATGCGGGATTTTTTAATAGATAGAGTGATTCAAGAGAAAGGTTTATAAGTATATAAAATGTATCATATAATACAGAAGCACTTTTGATTTCAGAGGTTTCTAATGTGTAATTCTATTTCTATGTTTGTAATGTTTCTGATGCCAACGGCCACTTTTTACCATCGCACCGTTCGCCATCGACAGGGAATTCACGCTCACACATTGCACCAAATGGTCTGTTGGTCTTTTTGCGTATGTATGTTGTTCATGTATTTATAAATTATAAAATTCAATTTTATCGTCATTGGTGTATCAGTCGTAGTTTTAGTAACATCTGTCTTCATCATTTGAATGGCCAAGTACAGTCAATAAAAAATTAAAGTTTACAATTTGATACTCTTACCCGAGTCACATATTCGAATATACCATAAACTGGGGTGAATAGAAATCGCGGGGTGAATAAAAACAAAATGAGTAGTTTCATAATTTTGTCTCTAGCTTATCTATGGCTAATGAAATGTTAGATGTTAAAGGCAGTTAATAAAAATCAACCTTGATATTTTGATACATGTTTTTATTTTATTTTAGAGAAACAGTAAACTGACATATTATTCAATATGCATTTTAATATCTGAAAAGGACTGTACTTCTGAACACGCACATGGGTTTATTGCATATATACAAACTTAACAAATGACATAGAACTATTCACCAAGATTACTTGAAACATCTATGTAAACTAGTGGTCGTCCAGTGGTCGAAATTCGACCTAATATATAATTGACAGCATTATCAACTTCATAAAAATATGATTGCGCATAACATGGTGAACATATGCAGCAGTCATTGGACCTGATCTGTCATTTAAAAAAAATCGATAAAAAATTCGTTGCAAGATCTGTATTTAAGACCGTGTTGACAAATGAATTTGACAATAAACAAAATTTGTTTATATATGCACATTGTACATATGTGTGTGTGTCGTAGTGTGTGTAGTGTCTTTTTTAATTAATGTAATGATTTTCTTCTCCATATAAACTTTAACTGTGCCAAATTTCATACTTCTCCGTCTGCGTAATTTTCGTAAAAAAGGGTACAAAGTTTATGCTTCACGTATTAATATATAGATAATTATGTACCCGTGTCCGTTTATGAGTGTGTATGTGTGTGGCTTTATAAGTTTACCAAAAAACAATACGTTAGCATGATTTAGGATTCCATATATTCATTACTAGAGTACAATGAAAAACAACTTGGTAAATAATTATTCAAGTCGTGGGGCGTTGGATAAACATCAATAAGGATCGGCGAGGCAGAACCCAATTCATTATAAGGGTACCCTTTATCCTAATTAAGTAAAAGGTTGGTTGATAAGAAAATCACGTTTGTTCACAGATCTAAGGGGTTTTTTGGAGATGGATTTGTTTATGGATATACTAAGAATTTAAACATAAAACATTGCAGATTGCCAGATTATTTCAATATAGTATTATTTATTGCCTGTACATTATCAGCTTATATCAATTTACTTCTGGACATAACCTTCGAGTATTTATTAAATAATTAATACCAAACAAGTACTTACGAGAATGGTTGTTATTAGAAGGATTTTAATTTAACAAATAAAAATGCAGTGAAAAGTGATCTTAGTCATACACTGACAGCGACTTCAATTATACTTAACTTCAATTATACATAACTTGTTGACTGTGTCACTTTGTCGATGTTATTTACTTACATTTCATTTCGAGAAACATAGTTCAAATTCGTGTTGCATTTACATGAATAATATTTGATGTTCTCTTGCTTTGAAACTTGCAGATCCTACAAAGATCGCCATTACCAACCTTCACCGTACTGGACTATGTTTGTCAAAGCGCTGTCACCGATCTATCACCATCTAATGACAAATATGGCAAAGTTACAGTAATTTCTGTTTCCTTATCCCATGGGTTATCAACAACTTCTGTTCCCTGTTATATGAACTTCAGTGATTTTCCGATAATAGCCTTTTCCGTAGCTCCAGGTTATTATAAATAGTTTTACGACAATGATAAAAAGTCTTAGAACTGAGTTTTTGTAAGACTTATGAACTACGTATAAAATGGTTAAAATGATAGAATGAGATTATGCATCTTATTTAAAAAAAAAAGTAGTTTGTAGACTTATTAACTGCATTTGTAATTATTTCAGCTTTTCGTAGCTTAAGCGGACTGGTTGTAATATTAGCTTAACTCATATTCTACCATAAATGTACAATCTTTCACAAAGAACAAACGCAGCGTCCGCTGTAATTGTATTAACCACAAAAGAAAATCTTTGAACCTTGTTACTAAGAACTTACGGAATATTTTGCTACACAATTTATGCATCTTTGAGGAATTAGAATATGTTTTTGAGTCAGCGTAATTTGATATTTATTCACATGGAAGTAAGGAGCACATTTGCTTGAATGATAATCTTTTATTCAGAATATTTATTTAACTCATTCAGGCATATTTCGAGGGTAGTTTAACCATTTACGGACGATGTTTTGGAAACATATGTAATGGTCTATACTGAGGATACTGACTAAGATATTTAATAACATATTCAAATATTCATTTACATTACTAGACTAGACGCTTTACTTGCCTTCACATGCGTTGCGTTTTGTAAGTACATATTCAATTCGTTAAAATCCATTAACAGTGCTACACTCCTGTAACTTGTAGCGCTATTTATATAACTTTTCATCCTTTATATACGTGAACAAGTATGCTTAATAAAAAAAAATCAAAAAACCCGACTGCGTAAAATACTCTTATTACAACCTAAAAAGAATAAAACAATTTACTAGCTTTCATTTGATACCCATATTGCTACAGTAAGAAAAAATTTTCAACTCCCCCCCCCCTCATCCCACCATTTGTGGACGCCATTTTGAAAATTTATATAGCCTATGTCACTACTACAATTTAAACAAATCCAACGACACCTCATATGTCAAAAGCCGTCCAGCCGTTTGGGCTGTAGGGCGCGCCAAAGAAATGGATATACATACATATATACATACATACATACATACATACATACATACATACATACATACATACACTCGAAAAACATAACCCTTCTGTCGCAGTCGGGTAAAAATTAAAGCGATTTGATGCAAAAAATCCAACAATCACTATTTTACTTTAATTATAATTTTATATATATTATTATATAATTTAATATATAAATTAATTATTTTACTTTAATTACTACATACTTAAAATTTCTAAATTTAGTTACCTTACGGCGAGTTGCACGAAACCGTCGCTAATTTTCCGTTAGTTAAGTTGCAATTAATCTTAAAATTAGTTGATCTCATGATTAATTTAAAGCTATTGGAATTAATCATCCGTTACATAGGTCTTAAATTAAACAAATTTTTTTTGTTAACTTAATCAGATGTACGTTTTGTTCAACAGATAATCACGATTCTTGTGATTAAATTAGTTTAATAAACACTTAAATTTTTTTTTTTTTTTCGTGCAACTCGGCGTTAGTCGATAAAGATATGTGGACTTAGTGGCGCTGTATTTCATGCAAGATATTACTAATTTTGTACTAAGACACAGTTTATATATTATTTTCAAAAGAGTAACTGCGGAGTTTCTTGCCGATCTTTCTCTGCAGAATCTACATTCCGAATCGGTGGTAGCTTTACTTTTACAGAAATAATAACCACCTTAAAGTTTTAATTTGTAAAATGACGTTTCGACGGTGCTCGTGGGTCCTATTTGAATGGAGTTGTTTTTGACTTTGATTGTTATAACCAGTTCAAACTTCACCCAGAGATGATGTTATCCACCTCCACCACATCAGCCGTTCGATGTTTACTTTTGAACGTGGCCTACGTTCCCCCATATCTATAGGGGGTTTGCCAATACTAGCTATGCTTTTTAACAATATTTAATTTAAATTATTTCCCGACGTTTCGGACCCTTTACAGCGTCCATGATCTCGGGGGACTGAGGTGGTGGGTGTCCGAATAGCTAGCTATGCTTGTTAGGTAGGTTAAGAAACATAGTATATGTGGTAAGATGTGGTAGCCCTGCTTCTCATGACCATCATCATCACCACTATGGCCTCAGTTGACACCAGAGCTCGGTACTATTCTTCTCTACCGATCACACTGTGAATGACGATGACGCAGGTGACCATGGTGATGTATTATGAGGTAATTCTTAATTTTAATAAGCAACAAGATAAAATAAATGTTAATAATATAATAATAAATATAATCTAAAAATAAATATTAAATTTACCTTAGCACTTAGCTCAAGCGACCTTGTCTTTGCCATTCTATAACAAACTCTGAGAAAGTTGGACGAAAGTTAGAAATTTCGTGAACATCCGTCGCAACGCATCCGGTCATGAAACATAACTTCATAACTAGACCTGTTCTAAGCCGATCGGGTCGTGGCAGAAAATTATTATGAATGAAGAGTGACTTATCATGTAATAAGATGCGTAATTAAACTTTCATAATTATATATCTCATTTTATCTAAGCAGGGCCGTCTTTAACCCATTGAAGGCCCTGGGCATATTAGGGTAATGGGGCCCCTATGACTTTGACAGAACACTATTTTCTTAGAAAAGACAAAGAAGGTAAATAAACATGCTTCTATAGATTTTTATTATTTTCAATTTGGAGAAGGAGTGTACCCCACTGTAGATAGTTACCACCATGCTTAAAAAGATGTAAGAGAGAGAGAGAGAGAGAGATGCTTAAGAAGATATGTCTTCAACTTTGTTTTCTTTCAAAATTTTAATATATTTCCAATATAATAGGAGTTCCTTCGATTTCACTGTGAACAATTTTCAAATAGGTAACAACCTATTATGTTATATGCAGACATTCCATTTATAACTCTTTCTCATTAACGTATATATATAATCAAATTCTGCAAATTCTGAGCAAATTTCTCTTAACTCTTCGGAATTCAGAGCTTTCAAGCGAACAAAATAAGTCAAAACGTTTACTAGTTAACGTTCTTATACGATCTTAATCGCTGTTTTAGATGAAAGCTCAGAGTATCAATTATGGGAAGAAAGGTTTCTATTTTGAATTTCTCTCTTCCATTTACGTTTTTTTCATTGGCGGACAATTCGAATTAAAAAAAACTTTGGTAGTAAATATTGGTTATCTTTCAATGATCTGGCAAGAACTAGTGGGGCCCCTATTGATCACGGGGCCCTGGGCAAGTGCCCAGAGTGCCCAGTGGGAAAGAGGGGTCTGTATCTAAGTACATACATATTGAATGTACATGCACATAATGAATTGTAAGCTTCTATTGAAGACATAGACTACTAATATAAACTATAAATATGGCCGTGAATGTCGTCGTTTTATGAAGTCTCATGACACGGTGATACGTGTATATCAAAAATTGGCAAATTATTTTGGGACTACCGAAAAAAAAAAATTTTTTTTTTTCGATTTTAACATGGTTAGATTATTTTTTTTTTTTGTTGCAATTATTCAAAATAATGGTGACTTAGAAGAAAGAATTGCGAAGACTCGTCTATTATTTATTTATATATTTATATTTAAAATATTTTGAGTAAGTTCGGAAGCGCCAATAGAGAGCAACCTTCGCCTGCTCGAATAAAGGAAGAAAAGACTGCTTGCTTAGCTTATATTGTTTTTCACTACCATGTTATATATATTATAATTAAACTACCATGGGACGCCATCACGATGAGAATAAGTTAGTTTGATTTTGATAATTTGTAAAATTACTGAGCCGATATTAAAAGTAGGTACTTTAACCGTTAGACATTAAATTTTATAGAAAAAAACATAGCCTATATTGTGTATGTAACTGTGAACATAGGTAAAAGAACAGGGGATGTCTTGTATTTAGTAACTTAAAAAATCTTTCTTATTAATTTTATGTAATGAGCCAAAACGCTATACCTTATTATATTATAAAGAATCTTAAATTAAAATCATGGTTTAAGTGTTTACTGAAAATTAGCGTTGGAGTTCTCATAACAGCTGCGTGGTAATTAATTATTAGACGTCATAACTTAGGAATTGTGTTGTCAGGGAAATCGAGTTTATCAAATGTTGAGCGTCGCTTTAAAGTTAAATCGAAATTTACTTTTTAATATATATTAATACAGTTAGCAGGAAATTGGACATGGAATGTCAATCAAAATACCAATTCTAGTATTATTTGAATTTGTAGGTATTTGTGTGTAAGAACGAATTTATATTAGACGTTAATGACTGATGATTTGTATTTCTGTGTGTCACGTGTTTTTAATTGTCACATTTATGTTTTGAAGTAGTTACTCAACCAAAGTATGGGTTTACAATATAACTAACATATTAATGAGATCAAGTTTTCAATATATTATATTATGCTAATTTTATACTACGAGTTAAGGTAAATATGTTTTCTATATAAACATAATATTGGTTGTGTACAGGTTTTTGTAATATGTTTTGTGTAATTAAAAAATTTGATTGACCTGATGAAGGTCAAATATATGACCGAAACGTCGCATTATTGACAATTGGTATTTTGATTGACATCCTATGTCCAATTTCCTGCTAACTGTATTAATATATATAAAGAATGGACGCAAAAAAGATTTTGATAAATTGCTTTTTAATTTTATTTAATATACATAGGTTCCAACATTTATATCTAATATATTTGTATATATACATTTCCTAAGTTATCATATTGATATTAATATTATAACTTTGGAAATGTTAATAATAATAGTAGATAAATAATTACAATTAAAAAGTATATAGTTATATGCTCTAATATATCTCAAGAGTGTGTTTTTACGTGTTAATTCTGAGAACATATCAATCCCTAATCTAGTAAGCCTGGTTTTTTTTGGAAACTGTTTAAGCTATAAATAATTATGCTATGACTGATAAATAATTACCCGACTGCGACAGAAGGAGGGTTATGTTTTTCGAGTGTATGTATGTATGTATGTATGTATGTCCATTTCTTTGGCACGCCCTACAGCCCAAACGGCTGGACGGTTTTTGACATATGAGGTGTCGTTGGATTTGTCTAAATTGTAGTAGTGACATAGGCTATATAAATTTTCAAAATGGCGCCATTAGGGGGGGGAGTTTAATTTTTTTTTTCTTACTGTAGCAATATGGGTATCAAATGAAAGCTATTAAATTGTTTTATTCTTTTTAGTTTATAATAAGAGTATTTTACGCAGTCGGGTTTTTTGATTTTTTTAATTAAGCATACTTGTCAAGTCACCAACATGATATGTATCAAAAATAATTGCTTTCTCTTAATTTACTTGAAAGTTTTCATTATATATACATAATCTATACCTAATAATAATTTATAGCAAGTATTAAAAATAAACTTAACAAATAATCTGTTAGTCCATTTTAATTGAAGCCAATTACAAAATAGTTCCAAAATAATTATTCGTATAATCAATTTTATTTAACAGTTATAGTCCTATAAATTCGGTCATAGGGTACACGCTTTACCAGTATAATTGCCTATATCTTTCTACCCCAATAAGGTTATAAATATCCGCATTTACCCTTCACCCGGTATTTGTAAACAGGCTTTAATTAATTACCTACCACCTGAAGGCCTGAGGTAGTTGAATTGATAATAATATAATTAGTTTTCGAATGACCCCAATTGATGTTACGAGAGATAACGGAAATGGTTAATTTAGTGATAGCTATTTTATGAAAACCGTGTAGGTCCAGTAGATAGGATATATGGATGTATACCGAAATATCGTTTATTTGAATACGAGGTACCGGTGATTTTTCAAATGTTACTATAATAAACAAATCTCGAAAGTTTTTTCGTTCTATTCTCCTCTAAAGAACAAGGATTACATATATAGATAAATGACCGACGCTGCTCCACTGAAAATTTGCAGTTAAATATTTAAATGACCGAAAATTTCACTCCTTCATTCACTCATTTTTTTAGTAGTTAGTTAGTGCAAAAATAGCACAAATGATTCAACCAATGTCACGTATGATGGAGAACACTCGAATGATTGAAGATTGATTGGTGCAAATCGGTGCGGTAAAAAACTAATTGGATACGAACTATATATAGCAGACACAGATTAGCTAAAATAATAATTATCTGATTTGTGCATTAACAAAAATAAAGTTTTATTTTTAAATTAAGTAAATTTAGGCATATCTGTATAATTCACACGATATACATATAATCAGTATAATTCACACAACACAATAAAATCAACAAAGTCACACATTAAACAACACAAAAAAAAACAATATTTTGAAATGTACTCAGAAATAACCTATGTTTCCTTATTATGATCTGTCTCACCCAACATGACAAAAATATAAAATTATAAATAAAGAGCGTATAAAAACTCCATGGTTATTAAAAAAAATATGCATCCATGGATATAAGAAAAATATGTTAAAACAAAATTGCAACAACAAAAATTATTAAGATTAAATTTTACATTATTTAATTAAAACCCAAGTAATTTAATCTTAAAAACTTCAATAACCTGCCCAAGTTTGATAGAAGTTAAGATCTTCATTACCGCATAGTTTTCTGTCAGCGGTCGCTGATTGGAATTTTAGCACTCATCAATATTCTCCGCATCCTCAACAAAGTGCATACAAAGTGAAAATACTTTGGGGATTAATAATCTCTTCTTAACTCAGAAAATTTTAATTCGTTGAACTATGCTCTAACCGAAAATGTATTTTGAGAAAAGCTTCTTTGCAATTTGTATAAATCTGTAATTTATTTCGTGGAGTGCAAAAAATAAATTGATATCGAGAAATTTCAATTGACCAAATGGCCATTCGCTCTATACGCTAATTAAAAAAATGTTAATTGTTGTATTTTAACAACCTACAGGCCTCCCATTGCTGGAAAAAGTTATCTTATGAAGGATACGACTTGGAGCTTAATCCCTCGGATACATCACCATAGCGAGGTGAGGAATAACGAGCATATACACGACGATACGAGTATATATGACTGTATACACATGTTTATGAGGAAAAGTTAAAGGTTAAACATAAAACCATGATTGATAGATGCTGTGTAAAAACCATAAATTTTGCATTCTCATTTCCCATAAACAGTAATAAATGTAAGTGTATCGAAAATAAATGAAAGAACACTTTTATTTTAACATTTATTTCAATAAAGACTGTTATAAATCATTGCGCACCAGTTGAACTAAATCGGCCTGTAAACGTGGTACTGCTTGATAAAGGCCTCTTCTCCTTATAGAAGAAAGGGTGAAGCTTAATCAACCACGCTCATTTACTGCGGATTGGCGGATAATTTCCCTACCATGATTAACGATTGCTTTCAGGCGTCTGTAATAACAACGGGTATCGACTGCATTACGTTCTCTTCGAGGTACGATAAAGAGACCCAGAGACACTGAGACTAGAAGCAAATGTATCATACCATCAGTCATTGTCACACGTACTAATAAAATTTGTGATATGATTACTAGTATATTTTGGTATAAACTAGTAATCCTACTAATGTTTTAAATGTTATACGATATAAATTAGATAGATATTAACGAGATTAAACATTATTTTTTTCGTGTATTTATTTCATTTATACAATAAGCAAAGTTGAACATGATGATACACACTATCACGAAATAAACCAAAACGGAATGCCGAACATTTTCGAATTTACAATACAAATGTACACTAAAGTGAAGAGAAATTTATATACGTCGTATTCAAGCATTTCATTTTAACAGTACTTAAGAGTCTCAGCCGTGGCCAGGAAATAACTATGCTAATGCTCCAGTGAGATTATTTTATGCAAAGCTCATAAAACGCTTTAAATATAGAGCTACGTTAAAAACTGAATTTTTGCTTGAGAGCTGATATAACTCAAATTATAGTTCAGTTCACGGGTTCAAAACTAATCTAACTAAAATGTTATTTGCTTTTAAATAATTTAAACAGACTAAAGAGATAAACTAAAAATAAGTAATTTTACTCGTAAGTTCAGTCGGCTGAGCAATATTCAGAAACTTTCAAAATGTTTAGTTGTCCAAGAACCAAGAACTTAAATATAAAAATTTCCAACAATGCCTATCTTAGTTAATAATGTTGTCTACCTGTGTTTTTTTACTTAAATTTCGTGTGGTTTTGTTTAGTTTTCATCTCACGCTCAGCGTAGAGAGGAACAGGAGTGAGCCAGCAGGTTTCGGGGAGAAATTCTAAAACTATATTCATCCGCCAATCAGCATTGTAAAAGCGTGCTGGATTACACTAAAAAGCATCTGTTCAGGAGTATAACAAATAGGCTATTTTTGTGTATTTTTTAACTTCTATACTTTAATTTTAGATGGAACGTAAAACGTATAAACATCAGCGAATAAGATGAAGAACACGACAAAATTACGAAGATGAAAATCGAAAAAGAAAAGTAAAAAAAAAATACAAAAAAAATTATAGCCGCATCCGAGTTTTAGTGAACATAAACTCAATTTTAGTTGCTGCTCGCGTTTGATATACATTTGTTACAGGAGTTCATTTTTCCATGTCGTCGGAAAAAGCGTAACAGTACAGAAGCTGTTTGCATTTTTTCCGACTATATTTGCGACAGAGTTTAACAAGCTGCGGGACCGGAATGTATTTCGTTGAAAAATAAAAGTGCATGTGTTCAAAGTAAAACAAACCAGGCGGATTTGTCTAAACATAATTTGTTTTTAAAATATAATACAATATTCTTTATTGCACTTTAAAATATTTTATAATATTTAATAACCTTGAGGTTACATTGGACACAAAATATATTGTATTATTAGAAACCAGAAGTGAGTTTTTATTAAAAAGTAAAGAAATACTGTTTACAAAATAGATTTTAATTAACAATTAAAGAATAATTAATAATTAACACAAAAAGGAAAAATAATAATTATATGTTGACATATAGTAGGCTGAGCCTACCATATTTTTTTAAACGACAGATAGCATCTGTGCTATCTTATTATATACAAACTGACATAGCCAATAATTTGGTTACTTTGACATCTGCTCCTATTGAGCAAAATTATAATATGACATTCTGTGATGTGGAATCCGTTCCAAATAATAATTTAAATTAATAATAAAGACAACAGAGGATACCTCTAGCATATTAATAAGTCAAGACATTAAATTAGATAAATGTCATAATAATTTGATAAGGAATGCCCACAGTTGTAAAAATTTAAATACTGTAAACCTGGTGCACCAAAATATACAGGGCATGCTAGGTAAAGATCTTGAACTGGAGTTATTTATGAATGGTGAAAATATCAATATTTTATGTTTAACAGAACACTGGCTATCTATTTCCCAGTCCATATTTAACTTCAGCGGTCACCAGGTAGCTAGTATGTTCAACAGAGAAAAAGCTATACGCGGTGGCTCTTTAATAATTATAAGTAAACTTTTTAAATATAAAGAACGTAAAGACATTGTGAGCCTCTCTGTTGAGCAAACTATTGAACTAGCCTGCGTAGAGCTTGAGCACTTCATTGTTGTATGCGTATACAGACCTCCTAGTGGGTTATATGAGTACTTTGAGAGAGTATTGGAAGAAGTCTTGTTAAAATTAAATAATTCTAATAAAGTTATTGTTGTATGTGGGGATTTCAATATTAATTTACTACAAAATTGTAATATAAGTATCAGATTTAAATCCCTGCTTCTATCATATAACCTGCATAACTTATTTACTGAACCCACTCGAATCACTGCTACCAGTGCTACATGTATTGACAACATATTTACAAACTGTAAACCTTATACTAAAGCTATTATTAATAAGTTAAGCTCAGACCATTGTGGCCAGTTAGCTTCCTTTGCTTATTTTTTAAATGCCAACAAAAATAATTTAAAAAAGACTTTTGTACCTATAAGTACTACACGTATGGAGAAGTTTAGAGGTAGTATTGTGACAAAACTTCCTTATTTATCATACATCGATGACCCCAACTACTTATATAACTCTTTATTTAAATTAGTAAAAACTGAATTTTCTACAATATTTACTTCTAAAACAGTCAATTCAGGGGGTCTCTTGACATTTGGTGAATGGGCAACTCCTGGCATATACAAGAGCAGGCAAAGGCTTTATGAATTGTACAGTGCAAAAGCCTATAATCACAGTGTATCGTTTGCTTCTTTTGTAAGTGCCTACTCAAAAATGTTCAGAAGAGTATGTTCCATGGCAAAATCCTTGTATATTAAAGACAAAATAAGAAATGCACATAATAAAATCAAAATGACATGGAACATTATTGCTTGTGAAAGTGGAAGAGTTGCAGATCGCAGCTTCGACTTTAAGTTAAATATCAATGATAACTTTGTTACCTCAGACCGAGAAGTTGCATCTGAGTTTGAAAAATTTTTCACTGACATTCCACTTTCAACAACGCGATCACTTCATTCGTCTCCAGGCATTGCCGAATTTTTGTTAAAGGAAAACGTTAAAGAATGTAATGTAATATTTACATTTAAACCTGTAAACCCCAAAGATATAATAGTAGCCTTCAGAAGCCTGGAAGTCAAGAAATCAGCTGATCTATGGGGTTTATCTGTAAAAGTTGTTAGTTCCATAATTGATGTTGTTGCACCTCATCTAGCTACTATATTTAATGGCTGTATAGAACATGGTGTGTTTCCTGATCTAATGAAACACAGTAAAGTGATTCCTATCTTTAAATCAGGCAGTACCCTAGACCCTAACAATTTTAGACCAATTTCAGTACTCCCAACATTTAGTAAAATTTTTGAAAAAATCATACTCGGGCAAATGTTATCACATTTTAATGCACACAATCTACTACATAAGAAACAGTTTGGTTTTACAAAAGGTCGCTCCACAGCAGATGCTAGTGTTGAGCTAATTAAAAATGTTTTTGAGGCATGGGAGAGGTCGCAGGATGCTCTTGGG
This sequence comes from Euphydryas editha, assembly GCA_036937285.1. Lineage (NCBI taxonomy): Eukaryota > Metazoa > Arthropoda > Insecta > Lepidoptera > Nymphalidae > Euphydryas > Euphydryas editha. The sequence goes on along the minus strand of JAUPFZ010000013.1, from coordinate 646,700 downwards.
ATATTCTGTGACTTATCTAAGGCCTTTGATTGTGTGCATCACGAGACGTTGATCAGGAAACTGCATCATTATGGGATTAGAAATAAGGCACTCAGCCTCCTGAATTCCTATTTGAGTAATAGGATACAGAGGGTTGATGTAAATGGTAAGAGATCTCCTGGGGCTCCTCTACATATGGGGGTTCCACAAGGCTCTATTCTTGGCCCATTTCTCTTCCTTATTTACATAAATGATCTGCCATTTTTTGTACAGGACAGACATGAGATAGTATTGTTCGCTGATGACACTTCACTTATTTTTAAGGTAAAACGTAATTTACCTATGTATGACGATGTAAACGATGCTCTCTCAAAGGTTGTCTATTGGTTTGACTCGAATAATTTACTATTAAATAACAAAAAAACAAAATTAATAAAATTCACGACACCCAATGTTAAACTTGTTGATAATGGTGTTGAATTAGGAGGAGAAATGTTAAAAGCGGTTAAGTCCACTAAATTCCTAGGTATAATTATAGATTCGAAATTGCAGTGGGATCTCCATATTGAAGGGTTAGCGAATAGGCTCAGCTCTGCAGCGTTCGCGGTAAAAAAAATTAGACTGCTTACTGACGTAGATACAGCTCGCGTAGTATATTTTAGTTATTTTCATAGTATTATGTCCTATGGAATCTTATTATGGGGAAATGCAGCTACCGTTAATACGATTTTTGTCCTGCAGAAAAGAGCTATTCGTGCAATTTATAGTTTAGGTCCTAGAATATCACTAAGAGATAAATTTAAAGAAATAAAAATATTGACTGTTGCTTCTCAATATGTGTACGAAAATGTTATGTATGTCCATAAAAATATACACGAATTTCCCAGGAATTGCGACATGCATAGCATTAATACTAGGAACAAACATAAACTATTAATGCCTGTAACTCGCTTACGCCGGGTCAGTAATTCTTTTTATGGACAATGTATACGCTTATACAACAGGCTCCCAGAAAACGTTCGAAAAGCTTCTATTGCCAAATTTAAAAAAATTGTGAAAGAACGTTTGTGTACTAAAGGATATTATTCCATCAACGATTTTCTAGAAGACAGTACGCCTTGGGAATGATGTGATCGCCTCCAGGCTATTTCAATTTATAGATAATTATTGTTATTTACAATTTACTTTGAAAAAAAAAACCATTACATTAAAAAAAAAATATTAGTCCCGCTGAGTTTCTTTCGCCAGTTCTTCTCAGGTCAGAGGCTTCTTCTTTCCGAACTGGTGGTAGACTCATGACGTTCAGTAAATAATTGTAATAATTTTATGCTGAATAAAAATATTTTGATTTTTGATTTTTGATTTTTGAAAACGTAATCGCAATTATAGCAAAATCTAATACGCCCGTCACGTCCGAACGCCACAGTGCCGCCGCGTAAGAGTGTAGTCTGCGTCCGCGCACCCCTCCGCGGCCAGCCGCCGCAGGCGCGTCGCTCGTCCGACCAATCATACGATCATACGCCACGATGACGCAATGCCAGACCCCGTCTTCCGGGCTGACTCTTCTAACACGGCCTCTCCTGACGGTGCTCCGTCCCCGGGCACCTCTGCAGCATTTTGCGTCACACTCTGACCTGGCAAAGTAGCAGCAGATGAAGGTCCAGCCATGATATCGTCATCGCTTTCATCGTCAGCATCTGTTGAAAAAATTACGCAAAAGATTGCAAAAGAGTAAAGGAAATGTTTTAATGTATGTCTTCATTCATCGTCTTTCAAGGGCCCGTCTTTCTTTTCTCATTCGCTCAATCATATTTCGCAGAACGAACAAAACATAAATAATGTCCTTCGGGTAGAGGCAGTATTACACGATACCTACTGTGCGATAAACGGACAGTATTACGCATTTTCCCTTGGGCAGACGCTGTATTACGCGATACCCATCACATAACATTTACTTCACCTTAAGGGCAGAGGCAGTATTACGCATTACCCATTGTTCAATAAACAGACAGAGGCAGTATTACGCTTGTCTCAAATAATAACAGCCATTTGTCACGTCGTGCTAGTAGCATGCGACTCAATCGCGTCACCAGGAACCTCAACATTGAAAGGCTGGGTAGCGCTAGGAGCTATCGAATCCTCATCCTCGTTGTCTGCACCTGCACAGAACGAAATAACCGCACAGAACAAATTCACAAAAATAAATTATCAGAGTTGGTAAATCCTTTATCAGCGCAAAAGGTTATCTTTCAACTTGGTATACTTGTAGGCTAAATTGACTAAATAGAACAGCCTAAACACAGCGGACAGAAAACAAACAGATATGACTACCAATCACCCGAGGCAGTTCCCGCCGGGGGAGTGCACCCTCATGACTCGATAGGGGTCTCTATGAGACATAACTTTGCATGTGTGAATCGGTACCCATAAGCGCATGTTTCAACCCAAGTTTGTAAGCTAAACTGACAAACCAACGCCAGTACGACTTAGCACAGATCTTACGTCAGATGACAGCAAGAATCTAAGAGAACGGTCTATTTTTATAATAAACGGTGCCTAGGACGTAAAACATAAAAATAGACACTTTAAACATTAAACACTAGCAGAGTCCTCAAGTTACTAGTTACCATACAGAGTCCTCGGATGTATGACTGGCAGAGCCCTCAGGATACCAGAATAACACAGCACACGCCATAGGTAGCGGTATAAAGCCCGCGCATGTGGCCAAAAGATATAGCATCTTGTGAGAAATATATACTGCACACGCCATAGGTAGCTGCCGTAAGGCAAGCGCACGTGGTTATTAAAACAATAGCACACGCCATAGTTAGCTGCCATAAGGCTAGCGCACGTGGCTATTAAAACAATACAGCACACGCCATAGTTAGCTGCCATAAGGCAAGCGCACGTGGCTATTAAAACAATACAGCACACGCCATAGTTAGCTGCCATAAGGCAAGCGCACGTGGCTATTAAAACAATACAGCACACGCCATAGTTAGCTGCCATAAGGCAAGCGCACGTGGCTATTAAAACAATACAGCACACGCCATAGTTAGCTGCCATAAGGCAAGCGCACGTGGCTATTAAAACAATACAGCACACGCCATAGTTAGCTGCCATAAGGCAAGCGCACGTGGCTATTAAAACAATACAGCACACGCTGCCCGCAGCAGCTCGTCCCGCAGGCCGTGGCGCGCCAGCCGCATCGCCTACACCCCTTCCCCCGGTCCGGTCCTCTGCGTAGGAGTATTATTTAAGACGGCCGTTCCTGACGGCGCGGCGTCCTCGACCACAGCATCATTTGCATCATTGGTATCAGATCCATCTCTCCCAACCTGGTCATTATCATTTTGGTCATGCTCTGAAACACATAAAGAGAACATGTAAGTAATTTACTCAGTTTCGTGTTATAGTCTAAAGCATATATCTTGGAGGTAAGAAAAGAAAATGACTTTTATATTTTTTTGTGACCCATACCATAGGCGCAAGCGTGCACTCAAGCGCCCACAGACAAAGGTCTATCGGAAAGTGTTATAACATTAAATAGCTTTAGACTTAACACGAATAAAAACAAAATTCAGTGCATCGTGAATGATAGAATCCGGACTTCCATCACTCGCCATACACTGCCACATGACAGAGGCCACGAGTTTGCTTGTCATTTTCACGTATTCATAGCATAGGCCCATTAGGCCCTAACGTTTGCATACTATGACAACGTAACACATAAACACACTTTCTCTCATAAGAGCAAAGCTGTTAAAATAGAGACCCATACCTTTGTATGTTCTCTCAGTGGCCTAAAACATTAGCACCACTGCCTACTAAAACAGAGACCCATACATTCGTATGTTCTCTCAGTGGCCTAAACACATTAGCACCACTGGCGTCTAAAATAGAGACCCATACATTCGCATGTTCTCTCAGTGGCCTAAACACATTAGCACCACTGGCGTCTAAAACAGAGACCCATACATTCGCATGTTCTCTCAGTGGCCTAAACACATTAGCACCACGCATTCGGCCGCAGCTTGAGTCGACCGCACTCCTCGGGCACTCGGTGAAAGAGTACGCGGTTGTGGCGCGTTAAGCACACGTTGACGAAGACGCGCGCGCCTCCGTCCGCCGCCAGGCCGCACCGCACGCACGCTGCCCGCAGCAGCTCGTCCCGCAGGCCGTGGCGCGCCAGCCGCACGACGAGGCGGCGCCTGGCCCGGCACGACGCCCACGCGCACCGCGAACACCACGTCGCGCGTCTCCAGCGCCAGGCTGCACCGAAGCCAGCAGGTAGCCTTGCACGCCCTTGAGGTGCACCCGCAGGCCTCACGCCGACGGCCGCCACAGGCGCCGCAGACTCGGCCAACATCGCCGCAGGAGCACAGCCGCTCGGCCTTCACTGCGATCCACGATACATATCACGTCGTGGGCCTTGCAAGTCAGAGTCGAGCTTGCAAGTCGAATGCGCCTGTTTAATCACAAAAACAAGAATGTTAGTTTCAAACGCTTGTGGGGTTTTTCAGTCAGCGTTTCACGGTCGTATCTTGTCAACTTTGATTGACTCACAGGCGTTCGGAAACTCAATAACGATGCATTTCCCTTAATGTCTCGCGATTTTTATGTCAATGCTTAACTGTGTTAAAAGTTTAATAAATTCAGAGCTTTAAAACATTCGACCACGATCTGCTACAATTAGCTAAGGAGTTCCAAATAAAGAGTTGACATTTGTTCGGTCAATTACCGATCATTTAAGTGGCTCAGCAAAACAACATCGCACACGCATGGCGCCGCGCTAAGTATATTAGGCTAACGCCGTGCATTTAATTTCAGTGCATATTTTACCGTGTCTTTAAGCGGATGCGCTCATTAACATTTATACCATTAACATTCATAACATAACATTAATAACCTTTAAATTTAATAAACATTTTGAACCTATAGTTCTTTGTAATTTAACATTTATACAAAAACATTTCACTAAGGCTCAGGCACCCTACATTATAAAATTGTCGTTTTAATTCGTTAGCGTCTTGATTAAACAAAGAGTACAAGAGATAATACTTCGAAAAAGCATTTATGACAATTATCACATACCTACTTATAACCATTTTGATCGGGGCAATTCTAAGAGCGAAATTGTGTATGTATCATTGAATACAGCTTCTAAGCCTAATAATTGACGAGTTTGCTTAACTTTCTTAGGGATAGATGTTTCAATTAAAGTGTTAACTTTCTGTTCGCTCAGTCATACCTGACCTTGATTTATAGTGCGTCCCAAACACTATCTTGGTTGTCAAGAAAGAACATTTCTTTAAATTGATAGAAATCTTAGCACGGTCTACTTCCTCAGAGCAAGTCTGTATATCATTGACATTCGGATTTAAATTTGGAGATATAATAAGATTGGTTAGATCTCACCGGTATATTTATGAATTGTAACACATCGACGATGCAATTACTAGCCCTGAAGTGGTCCACCATGGCACTCGCGAGACGCTCCGGTGACGACGGGGCTCCTGCAGCCGGTAGCCTTGCACGCACTCGCAGGCTCGGCCACCGCCGCGTGCTCTGCGCCGACGGCCGCCACAGGCGCTGCAGACTCAGCTAACATCGCTGTATGAGCACAGCCACTCGGCTCTCTTCGTAGAGACGAAGCCGTGTGGTGTTGTTCCTCTAGTGACACCAATTCACCAAACCTGTTGACATACTTCTAGCACACGCGAGTTTTACCATCGGTCTGTTTCTGCACACCAATTGGAATCGGAATTGAAAATGTAAAAATGTTAGCTAAATCTATCCGTGTTATTAATGGAATGAATCACATCTACAATACGCTCGGTAATCATAGAATGCACCGACGCATCCACCTCGCTACTACGACGTGATAATCTGGATCGAGAACGTCGTTGTCGACTAACTTCTCGAGTAGACAATACGTGGTCACTCGACCGCGATGTCGTATACTTATTAAGGGAACTTAACCTACGCCGCGGTGATAACAGACGACGCACACTACATGAAACCTTGTGATTCGCCGATCGCGAGGCATTGCGCCCTAATAATCGTGTTTGCCGGCGCGCGGCGCCGCAATGGCGATCTATCATGCACGTGCACCATGTGCTCACTCGAACACGCTGGAGTAGCCCTAGATCTATTTTCTAACGCACTAAGACGAGTTATCATTGTTCTCGTTTCGAGCCTCAAACTAGTATTCTCGTCAGGAAATCGTTCAAGACGTCTACTATCACTCCAATTACGGTCACTGTGACGTTCACGACTGTCGCGTCGTTGAAAGTCATCACGACGCTCATGACTGTCATGACAACCACGGCTATTGCGACAACTCGCGCTACAATCACGCTCACGATCTGACATTGTAACACCTACGTATTACGTATCAAAACGAAACTAAATTAAACAAATAATCGGTAAATCGAATTACGTAATCGAACACTTAACAAAAACCACTTGTACACCGGTAAGAATACAACAGAACGACCGAAAGGAACTAAAATACCGATGTACTCACTAATCACCATCAAATATTGCAACTAGGTAACTTGTACACTCGCTTAAAATAGAACGTCATACAATCAACTGCAACGCAAAACAAAAATGAAGTGGGCTAAATGAGACCTATCCCACTTCTGATATTAGAAACCAGAAGTGAGTTTTTATTAAAAAGTAAAGAAATACTGTTTACAAAATAGATTTTAATTAACAATTAAAGAATAATTAATAATTAACACAAAACGTAATCGCAATTATAGCAAAATCTAATACGCCCGTCACGTCCGAACGCCACAGTGCCGCCGCGTAAGAGTGTAGTCTGCGTCCGCGCACCCCTCCGCGGCCAGCCGCCGCAGGCGCGTCGCTCGTCCGACCAATCATACGATCATACGCCACGATGACGCAATGCCAGACCCCGTCTTCCGGGCTGACTCTTCTAACAGTATAGTATTTACACTCAACATATATACGATAAAATACATATATACTCATCTATATACATACTTACGCGCATACATGCACACTTACATATATACATACATACCTTTTTTTTGACGTGATAACGTCTAGTAAATTGATGAAAGGGTGCCCGTTCGAAGAAGAGGACGTCATCATTGTCACAATTAGTGAGCGAGAGCGCGGAACAAGCGGTAGAGAGGTACGATCGGCTCGGCCTAAGCGTTCGGCTCACGATCGGCGGTCGGCCTAACTTACGACGCGTCCGAGTAGAAATGACAACGGGAAATGGCGGCAAACTGTTTTGTCAATTTATAATAAACTGTTATATCAATACGAAGTAACGTCAATTTATTATTTTAAAAGTTATAATAGTGACAACAATTGTAGCAAAAAAGGTAATTAATTCTTGCATTTTAAGAATTTGATTAGCGATATAATTTCATATATTTCTTATTTGATTATTAAAAAAGTAACATCGGTCGGCGAGTGCAGTAGGTAATACAAGGTTATATTACAATTTTGATTAAAAACTTATTAGGACTCATATAATTGATCTTGACTTGACTCACGATTGTATAAAAATTTATAAAAATTAGCTGCTTTTATTTAGTATATTTTTACTATTTTAAGTTAATTAAACTTAACTTCTTTATTAAACTTGATTATTTCTTCTATTACATATTTTCAAAGTATTTAACTTTATTTCGCTTTTATATTAAATACAATTAATTACCTGTAACTTATATACATAGATATATATTTATATATAAATATTATACAAAATAATGATAATTCAGTAATAATAATTAAATTCCATTCATGTTTTCTTATGACGTTATCACGTAAAAATTATCGTCCGTAAACCGACTTTACAGACAACCTTTTTTTTTTACGCAGGGGAATCCATTTACGGATGATATCCAGGACGCCCGGGTCGGCAGTCCTAGACCTATGTCGGACTCGGCACTTTGGGAGTGCAATACCATACTAAACCCCTGCGGGAGCCTTCAGCCGCTTTAATTGGAGGGTCCCGGATCTGCAGGCAACAGGATCCCTCCAGCGACATATACATACATACTAGCAAACATATAAAACATACATATGTCAAAAATTCAAATTCTACGCCTTATACATTAGCATTTGGGACTTTGGAGAAAGATGATTTATTTCATAATAAAATATTGGAAGTATGTTTCAATGAGCTATCTTAAATAAATTACTCGAACTTATATTGAGTTGGCTAACTAGCCATAAGACTGTGCCTTGTACTTCACAACATGTAACTGTCATGAACCTTCCTCGTTTGTATTTTATATATTTTTGTTGTGGTGTGCAATAAAGTGTAAATAAATAAATAAATATTAAAAGGAATTTAATTCAATAAACCAATCTTATCAAATTTAAATAAAATGAAAATTAATAGATAAACAAAAGTAGACGAAAAGTTTGCTTACACATAGTTCTTTGTCCATAAAAGAACAATAATACAAGCTTATCTCAAACAAGATCTAAATCAACAATAAGAACAACACATTAATACAATTTACTGTGCTATGTCCTAAGTGTTAGTAATTAATGAATCCTAAAGACGATCGATCTGGTGACATTCTGTTATAATGGTATTAAGAGAATAAAGAAATCGTATGTTTGACATTTACAAATATTTGTTTTTGGTTCTGGTGTTTGTCCTAATGGGTATCCCCACCGAACCCACTTTATTTAACTTCCCTTTAGAAGAGGAATTTTCCCAAAGATGGAACATTTACAGGCCGATTCGGTTAAGTTGATTATAGGTAAATGAGCTGGATCAACCAGTGTATAAAAATATTTAACGAAACATATTACACTTTTAATGAGAAATACATTTTAGCTTTATCCGGTGTTAAAAACTGTTATAGATAGTGGTGGTATCGTAATAATTTTCCTATAGCGTAACAATGAAATGTTAAGTTGTTATTAAAACTGCTTAAGGCCTCTCACGTTTTGTTACGTAAATTCCTACCGGTGATAATGTAATATACGTTAATCAACCTGTAGTTGACAGGTGCACTTCGCGTACTAATGCCTGTTTCGAAAAAAAAATGACATGGACAATATAGCCATGGCGACCATTACTTGACACGGGCGCTTGCGGTTATTGTGGTAAGTTTGTAAGCTCTTGTCAACTAGTAGTTGACACGGGCAGTTGAGCGAATAATAAGAAAGTCACATAAGCAACGTCTCTGGTCGACTGTTGGAATACTGTTGAGATAGCAAGATTGCGTCCCTTGTTTGGCGACTACACATGCACTGTACAAATATAGAACTCCATTTGTGTTTATAACTGATCTTCCTGTTTGGTAAGAACGTCTGTAAATTAAATTTCACCGGTTATTAAACAACGACGAATCTATTTTCTAAGAGACTGCCTACATCAGTTATTCGAACCCTGGACACGTATTACGAGCTTACTTGAAGTCTGACGCGAACTTAGCCACTGTGCAAACTATGCGCTAACTTTTATAGCTCGCACAGCTGAGGTCTTGCGGGCATTATTTAATTGTAAAAACTTCTCGTCGAATAAAATATGGAATGGATTTAATACCAGGATAGCTGAGAGTGTTGAGAATTTACTTTTTATGTGAATAATTCTTAATCTGTTTACGCTGGTGCTATAAAGTTATCTTGGTCGGGTCGTAAATAAATAAACGCGTCAAACTAAATTGCTCTCTCAAGGATATCCAGACAACAGATACACTAGCACTCAGACTAGAATTAATACGCCATTAAGTAATAAACCCGCAAGTTAATGAAACTCCAGAAATTGTTGAAATATATCTACATTACTAAATCATTGAATAATTGTATAACAAATGATAATTTAATGAAGGATTAATTCGTGTTCTTTTTTTACCTCGATATTACATCTAAATCTATTTTTTTATAAACAAAACTCCATTGATATATAAATATTAACTACAGTGTTACTGTAGAGCTACTCTTCTCAAAAGAAACAATACAAGTAGCATTACTTATAACTAAAATTCATTTATTGAATTAATTTGAAACAGCCTGAAGATATCTTAAAGCTGGTGTAGGTCAGCGAGTGGGCAAATCTCCTTACTACGAGTAAGAGCAACAATTGTAACGTGTTTGTAAAAACAACCAAGGCTAACGACATTATGTGTCATCCATATCATTATGTGTCTAATCATGTCCTTATGTGTCCATAAAATGACACAAATAAGAATGCCATTGTGTCTAGATATGATAGAAAAGGATAAGATTTAAAACTCTTGAACACCCAACCAAAAGAATATGTCAAAAAACTTTCCACGTACTTAATCTACATTAATTTCAAATATCTTTTTGATAAATGTCTTTTGAAAGTTATTTAACGACATGTCACTACACACAAACGTTTCTGCAAAGTTGCTGAATGTTCACTGAAGATGACATTATCTTTGAGTCGAACAAAATAAGACCGAAATTTTACTTTGCTTCTTAGAATACTTGAGACTTTAATTCATAGGTAAATTTAATTTTTCAACTTATCGTTTAAGTTATATCTGCGTAAATATCCTTATCATTAATATAAATTCAATTCATTTATTATATTATCCTAAGTTCAATCTATATATATATATATATATATATATATATATATATATATATATATATATATATATATATATATAATAGATTTCCACGTATACATTAACTCATCACGATATCTCTGAAACTATAAGGCGCAGAGACTTGAAATTTGGTAGGAATATTTCTTTTACCGAGTAGAGGTCAGCTAAGAACGGATTTTACGAAATTCTACCTCTAAGGGGGTGAAAAAGGGGGGCAAGGTTTGTATGGGACAACATGATTCCTTGGTCCAATCTACTTCAAATTTCGCATAAATATTCTTTAACAGAATTGGTTGAAGACGTGTTTCGTATTTTATCGAAATTCATCCTCTAACGATGTTAAAAGGGGGGAGAAAATTATTTTGATATAAATACTCCATAGTGATTTTGATTTAAATTAAAATTTATTTTTATAAAATATTTTCCAGTATTAACGCAGGTGTAGGTGATAAAAATATAATTTTATATTTTTTGAAATTTTAGTTAAATACACGTGCGAAGCCGGGGCGGGCCGCTAGTTATTTTATAATTTTGCTTAATAAATACTCTAGCTGTGAAAGTCTTAGAATTTTTTTTTTTTTGTAACCGTTTAGAAAGAAAGAAAATATAATTTATTCGTTTTGATAAAATGGATAGAAATTGTGCCCACCCCAATATCAGTTGAGAATTCTCTTCCACTGCTGGATATAGGCCTTCTTCATAGACTTCCAACATGCATGCATTGCGAGCCCAACGACTATTAGGCCCGATCCACATTACAGTGCTGGTCTCGGTTCGTTCTCGGTCCGATCTCAATCCGGTAAAATGTTTTGTATGACGAATCGTTGCTGGAGCGTGACTTGATCGGACCTTGACTGGCACGGATAGTATGAATACTCTCATTGTTTCTTGTGTAACAATATTTTACCGGATCGAGATCGGACCGAGAACGAACCGAGACCAGCACTGTAGTGTGGATCCGGCCTTAGCATTTCTAAGTACCCCACTCATGTTCATATCAGTTTCGCGACACGTTGAGCTATGTTCGCTATCGATACGAGTTATGTGTAACTCTAGTTCTTCTACGAATATTCTCAATAATACGAATATATTATATTATTATTCCCTACTCGTCTATTGTTATTATAAGACCAAAATATTTATGACCATATCAAATATCACCAATGGACATTGAACAGTCCCTCGTAAACCATTATTGGAATATTATTACCATATAATAACAGAGTATATAGTATATTATAGCAATAACTTCCACGCCACATAGCTAAACAGTTATTCTTAGTAAAGTTTCTACATAATTGTTTCAAAAACTCTTCAAGATATTCCATTAAGGCAGTCAAGAGATTCAGTTTATCTTTCGAAGATTTAACTTATGAAACTCAGTATTTATCTCACGTAAGCGTTGTAAGCGGGCTTGTACACGTTTAAACTTGTTGCGAGTTCTGGAACAGGGTATCAATATTCAAATGCTTCGACGTCGGCTTAGACGCTCATTTGAGTTTAGGTTTTACATAATAAGCAACATATTAGTTTAAGACAGTCTTAAGTCTTAGTCTAAGTCTTGTGAAGGTAAGGATTCTTGTTTGTTATTAAAATATTTAAATATATACCTGATACAATAGCTTTTACGTTTGTGTTTCTATTCCATGTATTCTTGAATCTCGGATATAAGATTGAATGCTTTTCCGAAGCGTGAGAGTCATTTAATTATTTTTTTCATTTATATTCGTAGCTATGATAAGCTTTATCACTACATATTAAAAAACAAAGGCCTCCGCCGCGTCTGTCTGTCTGTTCGCAATAAACTCAATAACTACCGCACGAATTTTCATGCGGTTTTCACCAATAGATAGATAGTTATTTATGAAGAAGGTTTAGGTAGGTATATATACTCCGGGTGCAGCCGTGGTGGGCCGCCAGTATATAATAACTTTATAATATGTAAATAATTAGTAAATATTTTTTTTTGCTGCAACCATGGTGTTGCTGTAATTTAAAAACATATTTATTGAAGTAAAGACGGCGTTGTCAGCGTTTATTTTATAAAGGATAACCAGTAATTGTTGATTTCACAATTCATGTAGATATGTATTTGGATTTTATGTTGTTTAATTTTCTCATCTCTTAGATTCACATCATCACACATCACCGAGCACGAGAATAAGATCAATTATCAGTTCTAAACTCAGGAATGTCGAAATTAGAGTTGAACTCGTAACTGTTATATGTCGATACACGTTTCTGTTCACTGAGATTTCTTTTCTTTTAAAAGAATTTGAAAAATGTACTTCAATATTAAATTACTACTTCTTCGATAATCATACCGATATTTTGTCTAGTGGATTTGTGAATTCATTGATCAATTCACTTCAATACTGAAAACTAATGACATAGATGAAAGGAAATTAAAAATGAAGTACAAATTGTTTGAGTTCTGCTGGTTCACAAAAGGGGGAGAGAAATGATAAATGATGGTAAATTTTGAATTGTGAAAAATTATGTTCTTTCGATAACATTATTAGGACATTATTGTCTCTCCATTTAAGAATATATTTAATGCTAATTCAAGGTATATAAGAAACTTTCTAGAAACTCCTACCACTCAGATTAGGTAAGACTTCCTGTCCAACAGATGAGAATTCCCTGGATATCTGCCCAACTTACACCTGAATTGGGCCGTAAGCTTTGGGAATTTATGCAGGATGTTTATGCCCAGCAGTGGACAACTCTCAGTGGCTGATGCCGACAACGATCAGCACGGACTTAGGTTGTATATTAACTATATATTTTATTTTATGCAAAAACATGTTACAATTAGGGGTAATGTCATTCTTATTTCATTAGAATAAAATACGCGTGGTACAGGTTACCCCTAGCTAACTTCAGGTTATCGGTTTTTTGTGACGGTGTGTGCGCGCATCGTGAAAATTTACTCTCATCATTTTTCCCTAACACGCCAAAAGAAGTATACTTTCAAAAATACATTTTTGGCTTTAATATGGATTATAGTGTCCTCCAATAAATTTTAATAACTATGCTTAATGTAAATAATTTGAAAATCGGATCAATAGAGCCTAAACGATTAGCGGGCTTGAACCAAACCAGTAACAAAGTAACAAACGAATGAAAAAATACACAAATTTCCACTTTGTGTTTTTAAAAGGAAAATGTGTTATAAGAGTTACATACAGAGTAAGGTACTTAAGGTTGTTTAGTGATCGAGTTTATTACCTCCCACAATATGTTAAGAGCATTCTTGGCATATTTATATAGACGATGAATTATCCAATATTTCAAAAAGATTGATTAAGCACATGGATGCAAGCTGCGGTGTTACCCTCGCTTATAACACCTAGACACCGGTGAAATTGTAAAACGATTAGCTATAAATCATTTTCTACTTACTCGTTATTCATACGAACTTTATACAGGATTAATTAAGATTATATTCGAGTTATTTTTAAGTACTAAAATATAATACTGACTCAAAATGTTCTGCGGAACAAAAGACTCCAACAAAAAAAAAATTGGTTGTCTGTAAAGTCGGTTTACGGACGATAATTTTTACGTGATAACGTCATAAGAAAACATGAATGGAATTGAATTATTATTACTGAATTATCATTATTTTGTATAACATATATATATATTGTATATATATCTATGTATATAAGCTACAGGTAATTAATTGTATTTAATATAAAGGCGAAATAAAACTTTGAAAATATGTACCTAATACAAGAAATAATCAAGTTTAATAAAGAAGTTAAGTTTAATTAACTTAAAATAGTAAAAATATACTAAATAAAAGCAGCAAAGTTTTTATACGATCGTAATTATATGAGTCCTAATAAGTTTTTATCAAAATTGTAATATAACCTTATATTAACTACTGCACTCGCCGTCCGATGTTACTTTTTTAATAAATTCTTAAAATGCAAGAATTAATTACCTTTTTTGCTGCAATTGTTGTCACTATTATAACTTTAAAAATAATAAATTGACGTTACTTCGTATTGATATAACAGTTTATTATGTATTGACAAAACAGTTTCCCGCCATTTGCCGCTGTCATTTCTACTCGGACGCGTCGTAAGTTAGGCCGACCGCCGATCGTGAGCCGAACGCTTAGGCCGAGCCGATCGTACCTCTCTACGTGTCTCTACCGCTTGTTCCGCGCTCTCGCTCACTAATTGTGACAATGATGACGTCATCTTCTTCGAACGGGCACCCTATCATCAATTTACTAGACGTTATCACGTCAAAAAAGGATTTAAGCTTCACCTTCCACTATAAATAGATAGAATAAATACACAAAATAAAAAATAAAAATACACAAAATAAAAAAGAAATGGTGCTTTATTTGTAAAGATAAAAACGAGTACATACATCAGTATAGTTTTTTGACGATTTTTGTCGAAAAAAGGTTCTATATCGTGGTATGTACTCGTTTTTATCTTTAAAAATAATCTTTATTTGAAAACCGCGAGTGTCTAAGCCTAAAATGGTGCCTTATCACTGTAATAATTATAAATCTCTCAAGCATGTGTTTTCATCAGATACAAATTTTACACAAAAAATCTCAATGTTTTAAGTTCATGTCCGTATTAACATTGCTTAATATTCCAGTAGGAAATGGGTAACGTTAAGTAACATTTTAATATTTGTATATATTAAGTAAGCACGGAATACGAAGACGCGTATAAGATTTACCTCATTAAATACCAAAAAAATTAATATAACATTATTAATTGTTTATCTTATAAAATTAATAACTTCTCAAGTTCATGTGCTCCAAACACACACAGGATGGTAAATATTTAAATTTAATTAATGGAAATCAACTTAATATGGGTTATAAATTAATTTATTAATATTCATTAATTTATAATACCTCTACATCACTTGAATCTTAAAATGTTTAATATACTCTAGTAGATAAAACGGTTTCACCTCGTTATAATGTACTTAGATGAACTGAATGAGCCTGTCAACGTCTGATGGGGAAAAGTCTCTTCTACATCTATATGTACCACTATCATTATCCATCCCATCTATATATGACCCCATCCCATCTATATGATACCCATCTATATGATACCCATCTATATGACCCCTATGGGTAGGGTTGGAGCCTATTTCACCATGCTGCTTAACTACGGGTTCGTGCATAATTTTCTTACTATGAGTAATGATCGGTATCAGGTGTCTATGAAAACAAGCGGGACCGACGGCTTTACGTACTCTTCAAAGTACATACATAAGACATATTACCCAGACCAGAAACAAATAATTGTCCAAAATACAAATATCTGCCCGAGCAGGAATCGAACCCGCAAACGCTGGCCTTAAGGCAACTGAACACATCATTACACCAGAACGGCCGTTGTTTGTTGAAAATATTTCATATTTTATTTACAAGTCGAATTGGATATAAAATGAGACACAAATGTGATACCAATCGAATCACCCAGTATCGATATGTAGTATCGATATGTTTCATCCGATATATACCAATATGTACATTGTGCAGTCGATATATTTAATCCGATATATATCAATATGTCCAATCGACGACCTTTTTTTGATGTAAACATTACCAAACTACTTCCGATATATCGAAAATATCGACATATTTGTATCGATATATCGCAAAGTATCGATACAACACTACGATATATTATATCGAAAAAATATCGATCTTTTTTTACATGAACATCCCTATTACGCGCTCGAAGTATGACTCGCAACAGTAATGTTTGTGCTCAACGTCTGCGAGTTAATCCCACAATGTCGACACTACCTTACAGCGCTTCGTACAACTCCGACGATGTTTAGATGGACACATGAATATTGATGGTCTTATGTGTGAACATATATCACAGGTGATTTTGTTTAGCATGTATTATGTAAGTGAATATATACATTATATTTTATCTAGGGTTGGCTTATAATCCTGGTGTGGTGGGTTATGATAATCACTTACCATCACGGACCGCTCGGTTCTTAAGGTTTTATAATAGTTTTTACAAATGTGTATTAACATACACACACGGACATCTGTTCCTATATAAGATATGTACTAAGATAGATCTGTGTTGTAAGTAAGTCGATTGAAATACACATATCGCCCATTACTATTAACAATGTCGGATATGAAAAAAAAAAAAACTTTACAGGAGAGCGATGCAAAGTATAAATTGCAGGGGTCTTTTTACATATTTCTTTTAAATAAAGACATTTATAAATTAAGTGATTAAAAATTTATAAATTATAAATTTATAATTTATAAATTAAGTGATTAAAAATATTTTTCTTTTCAGTTGATGATAGACTTGATTATTAAGGAACGTTTTATTAAAAAAAATCATAAAAATCGATTTTGCAGTTTCGACTGATGATGAAATTGATTGATCGTCTTATATGATTTATATTTTCCGACTTACTTTCAAATTATTTCTATCTTCAGCACATCCTAAATCATTGACATAATTATAATATCTTAACACACACTTCATTAATTTAATGCTTATTTAAATTATTCAAATAGATCACGTAAAACCATCCCCGTTGATATCACAAGTACCTGATAATGATCGTCACTCTTGGTAGGGAAACTATTCGGTATAAAGGGTTATTGGCTTACCCTCAATTGCCGAGGTCAGGTGGCAATAGCTTTGTATAGTAACATTAACGACTAATCTATCAGATTACGATTAAATTAATAGCCCTTTTATATTCTTCTTAAAAACTAGAAAAATATTATGAGATTGTATCGAATTATATTGTTCCTACACGTGTTTAACTTTTCAGGTATAAATTTCTTGCCATATTTTTATCCAGGTAGAAAATTACAACATAATCGTCCAGTTGCTGCTACCTACTGCTAAGCGAAGGCCCCTTCTCCATATAGAAGAATGGTTGGAGCTTAATCCGCCAAGAAATGTTAAAGAGCCCGACAGGTGTATGAGATGGCAACCAGTTAGCGATAAATACGTTGATAAAATTATTAAGAGCATGAATTCTCATAAATCTCCTGGTAGTGATCTCGTGCGCATGGCGGATATTCAATTGGTAAGTGATAAAATAGCACCGGTGATTGCTCGGTTGGTTAACCTTACAGTTAAGCAACATAAATTTCCTGGACTACTAAAAGAAGCAATAATTCGACCCATACATAAAAAAGGTGACCGTAAAAAATACATTAACTATAGACCAATAGCTATTTTGTCCTGCATAGACAAAATAATCGAAAAATGTATAGTTGACCAACTCAGCAATTACCTACAAACTAATAAGATATTGGACAATGCTCAACACGGCTTCCAGAGAGGAAAAGGTACCAACACTTTGTTGTCTAAATTTACTAATGACATAAATTCCTATTTGGGTAGAGGAATGTTCGTTGTTGCTGTATTCTTCGACAATAAAAAAGCCTTTGACACGCTGGAGAAGGACACACTACTACATGCCATCGAAGAGTGTGGGGTGGGTGAGCCTCTGAACGAGTGGTTCCGAGACTACCTCACTGCACGCTCATACCGCGTGAAGGTTGGCGAAGCATATAGCAACGCGAGGGGGGTGCGGTGCGGGGTTCCCCAGGGCTCGGGATGTGGTCCAGTCTGTTATTTAATGCATGTAAACAGTTTGACCGGGGTACTCCACCACTGCACACCTTACATGTTCGCGGACGACCTGTGCGTGCTGTGCGCGGGCAGGGACCTGGCCGAAACGTGTGCACTTG
This sequence comes from Euphydryas editha, assembly GCA_036937285.1. Classification (NCBI taxonomy): domain Eukaryota; kingdom Metazoa; phylum Arthropoda; class Insecta; order Lepidoptera; family Nymphalidae; genus Euphydryas; species Euphydryas editha. Next base: position 628,391 of record JAUPFZ010000013.1, on the reverse strand, counting down.
TCCAGCAGGATTTGGACGCCGTCGTCAAATGGAATCACGATAATGGTATCATACTTAATTCAGAAAAAACTAAATTAATAGTCATTCATTCACCATACATGCCTCTTAAAGATATACCTAATCTGTTATACAGGGTGACTGGTGAATTACCATCGATATTTGGGGAGAACGCTCGGCGCGCGGTTCCCATTCGGGTCATGCAATAAAAATAGGTACTTAATTTTTGACCAAATTTTCATAAATTTCAATTCAAATAAATGAAGCGATGACACTTTTCCAGTCATGCCGGCGGCACATGCACAGGTGTTGTAATGTATCGCTTGTTCACACCTAAAAATTGCCAAAGTCACATAATTTACCTAGTCAACAAATTTGTTGCTTAAACGAGTAAAATATCTTAGTATTTTTGCCTTTCCTAAGCCAGGATTAAAGTATTAAGGGGGACTGGATCATGCTTGTTTATCCTGCTACCCTGTTTACACGTGGCGGCGTTTGGACGTAGATAAACTACCTGTTTTGTGTCGAAAGTGCAGCTAGCTGCTAGGGTGTCCAGACGATGCGTAAATAATTGGATAATTGTTGAGTAACTTTACTTAAAAGTTTATTAATATTTACCTATTTTTTTTACATGATTCGAGTGGGAACCGTGCGCCGAGCGCTCTCCCCGAATGTCGATGGTAATTCACCAGTCACCCTGTATACTCATTCGTATAACTGCTTTCACAATAATAATGTAAAATGTAGCTGCAAACCTATTGAAAAAGTGAAGTGTGTAACCTATCTTGGTGTAAAAATAGATGAGTATTTTTCCTAGTCCGAACATATAAATTTCATTTGTGATAAACTTAGAGCCATATTGTATAAGTTTTACTACCTCAGCTACAAAGTTCCTACTAGTACACTAAGACTACTATATACATCACTGGTGGAATCCATAGTGGATTATGCTCTCGACTGCTACGGACTTACATTCAAAACATACATTGAAAAAATAGAAAAAATGCAAATCAAATTTTTAAAATTACTTGTTAATAATAAAGTTAAAAATAAATACAAAAACGATTATAAAAAAATATTTAAATTTTGTAACATTCTTCCGGTCAGTATAAAGCATAAATACCTTCTAGTCATCAACAATCATTATAGCAGTGGAGATCATAACCCATTATTAACAAAAGTAATTAATACACACAATACGAGGGCAATGACCTCAGGTAAATATGTTGTTCCTCGAGTTAATAACTACTATGAAGATAGAACATTAAAAAAACGCCTACCATATCTTCTAAATAGTTTGCCTCAAGACATGAATCATAATGACAAGAAAACTTTATTAAAAATAAGACTAAAAAAGCATTTATTGAACCTATTGTAATACCTAAATAATATAAATTTAAACTTTACCTCCTATTATACATACTTCTTCTACTCAAGTCTTAAAATATGTGATACAAGTGTAATTAAATGTAAATAAGTGTAAGAACTGATATTAGTGTACGTAATAAAAATATAACGAACTATACAAATTATGTAAATGAAAAAGAGACTCAGATTCCGCAGACAAACTGCTGTAACATGTAAGTCATATTCCTTTAAGAAATAAATAAATAAATAAATAAGCTTCCCACTGCTGGTTGACGGATAATTTCCCTACCATGAGTGACGATCGTTATCAGGTGTCTATGATAACAACCGGGACCGACGGCTTTACGTGCTCTCCGAGGCACGGTGGAGAGACGCATAAGAACATACACCCAGACCGGAAACGAATATTTGTACAAATACAAATATCTGTCCCGAGCGGGAATCGAAGACGCGACCGTCGCGTCGGCGCGCGGCGTTAAGGCGACTACTCACACCACTACATCAGAACAGTCCTCGGTACTGGTCCATCTCGACTCAAATCAATTACGTATCTGTCAAATTCGACTAAAGTCGCCTCGTTAAATATAACCTCAATATTGAGATCGTTATGGCGCAAGGAGGAAGGTCAAAGGGCGGAGGCTAAGATACAGTTGGATCGTGTCAATTGCAGCTGAATTAATATAGCATCGTCGGCGAAATGCAATTAGGAAACACTGAACGATGCTCAACTAAAAGATATCCGCTGCCCAGGAAATCGTAATCAACTGATTTGACTTTTGAGTTATTGGTGAAATTAATTGCAATTATGTTAATATTATAATGCAATATTTTCACCGTTGTACTCGTTGACATATATAATATAATATTTGATTTACCATTCTGGTGTAGTGGTGTGAGTAGTCACCCTAGCGTTGGTAGTTGCGGGTTCGATTCCCGCTCGCGGCAAATATTTGTTAGTGTTTGTGGGTTCCGGTTGGGTGTGTCTCCTCACCGTGACTCAGAGAGCGCATAAAGCTGTCAGTCCCGGTTGTTATCATGAACATCTAATAGCGTTCATTACTCATGGTAGGAAAATTATCCACCAACACAAATTTGAACAGCGTGGTCGATTAAGCTCCAAACCTTCATCTATATGGGGAAGAAGTCTTCGCTCAGCAGTGGATTGTTTACAGGTGTTCAGTTGTACGCAGTAAGTTTTTCATTCTAAAACGTACATTTTAAGTACATAGCTTCTTTTACCCGTCACTCCATGTTTTTAAGAAAGGCTAAGTTATTATAACAAGTTCAAAAACGTGTTAATTCTTGATAAAGCTCCTAAAAATGTGAACGATGGCTCATTCGATTCGAAATGTCGAGAAAAATGTATAGAAAGTATGTATTAACACATTAAAAAATTGCAAAACTATTAATATTTAAGGAATTTTTAAAAAAGTTCCTTAAAGAGGAGGAAATTTCAAATAAATTAATAATTAATGATTTTATTAATAATAATCATTACTAAAATATTTTTAAAGCGTAAAATTTTTCTTACTGTTTAAATAATGAAATCTTAGACAATGTTCATTACATATTTGGCTATAATCTTATAGTAGTTTTATTTTGTGAGCCGTCGCAGGACCGCTGGCAGATGTGAAACATCGAAATTAATATCAATAAAATATTAAGAATATTTTAAGAAAAATATGACCTTACGTTTAAATAAACATTTATTTATATTTATTAAATACAAACAAAAAAAAAATATAGATGTCGAATTTTGACATAAAGATTTGGGTCTATACAGAATACAGAATCTATATTAGTATTTCTTGTTTGTGTGTGTTTTTATTAAATGTTCAAAGTAATATTGTCTGTTGTGAATTACCAAATAAAATTATTCTTTCTTTCTTTCTTCTATTTAAACTTTCCACCATCCTGAGTACTTTCAGTAATCATTATCACCTTCGTTGGAGTCCACAATTGTCTGTCAAGAATTAAAAGATTAGTCTAAGCCACTAACGCCGGTTTCCAAGTTGGTATCTTGACTAACGTTCCGGATGCGAGCTCTCACACTATCTTGAAGCCTTGCAGTCTGTTACTGTTAAGATTTTAAATTTTTTGTTCTTGAATTCACTGTAATATTGTTCAAGATTGTATAGATGATATATATGTATTTAATATGTATTTTTAGGAACCAGAAGTGAGTTTTATTAAAAATAAAGAAATACTGAGAAGAAGAAGACTCTTCTAACAGTATATATTATTCATTTCCAAATAAAATAAGATCTGAAACATAAGTACAAGACAATTTATTAAAAAATCCAACGAATTAGTGACCGGAATGGCCGCATACGAATAATTATAAATAATTAATATGTATTATATTGTATCACATTGTTTTTCCATTTTTCAATTATTTTTTTTTTAAATGTAAATTATATATATTTTTATTTTTTTACTCTTGCTTATGAGAAATTTGAATGATTTGGATGTACTTTTGATACATAATTTGTTAAGTAATATAGAGTAGATAACTATCTATAGCATAATATGAATAAGATTTATTACAGCCATGAGAATATATGTGCTTTAAACAGATAATATACACAAAATATTTTATTAAAACTTTATGAAGAATATTCTCGTAAATATTAAAAAATATATATGTATATATATTGTAAGCCTAAATCTAGACCCAAGTCCCAAACCTTGACAACCAGATAAAGATTATAAAAGTGTAACGACTTACGACGGTAAAATATTTCAAAAAGTCTATTACGACTCACTGCCACTTGATTGTGAAATGAGATTCTAATGGAAAAGTTCAAATTCAAGCTGATTTCATAAGTTATAATAGGATAAAACTATTTTAATATTATACACTAATTTGACTAATATATATCAACAATATTTGAGTATTTTGTATTTTTTTTTTTACACCTTCACCCGTCTTAACTAACCATGCCAAACTTTAAATCACTCAAAAAAGAACAATGGAATAAAAAAAAATACATTATGAAGAAACAATAATTACACGCGCCTATTATTAAAATTGTCGGACATCCGCGAAATGGACAGACGACTTAAAAAGAGTCGCCGGAAACCGTTGAATGGAGGCTGTTTCGAACCGGTCGTTTGGAAATCGATTTTCGGCAGTGGACATCCAATGGCTGTTATAATTATGATATTCATTTAATTAAAAGTCTAGACTGGATTTTATCGCGTTTATTTATAAAAAAGTTTACAATTTTATGATTTTTTTTTAATTACTTCCAGACGTCATGGTATCGTACGGCATCGTATGGCATCGTAATTAACAGCGTCCATGGTCTCGGGGACTGAGGTGGTGGGTGTCCGAATAATGAATTAATTGTTACATACCTCGCTTTTTATACAATTTTAATTATTACTTTTTTTTAACAATAAATCATTATTCGGGCACCCATGGATGCTATAAACGGTCCGAAACGTCGGGAAATAAAACAAATCGTAAAACTGTAAAGTTTTTGTAAATAAACGCGATAAAATCCGGTCTAGACTTTTGATTAAATGAGTAACATTCGCGTAAACATACGAGAACAGTAACAATGATGATTATTATTATTAGGAGAGAGCGTGAATTAAGAATGTACGTAAAGGTTATGTGTCACAATATTGTTAATATTAATGAAATATTACGAAAATAGACTCATTACATTTTTGCGTGAAAAAACCCCTGATAACGCGCCTTCTTACGATTTTAAACAATAAACGAGTTTCTTGTTTATTTTCATCTCGGTGTAATCTGTGTTCCGAAACAGTAGTAGCTTTTGATTAGTTATTAGATTAAAAATCCCTGTAGAAGCCTCTTTGAGTAAAGTATATTTTGATTTTAACTTTTATTTTGAGACAGAACCAAATCTCTGACTTGTTAAAGTTCAGATTGTTTTTATAATACAAAAAAATTATATTTTATTTCGTATTTTCTTAACTTTCCTTAAAAACATTGAAAAGTTTTATTAGGCATTCGAAAAATCCAGGCAATTTTAGAACTAAAATTTTCCATTGAAATTCATACTCGGCTTCTGAACATACAATTCTCATTAATTTTAAACTACCAACATCTTTATTAACATTAAATTACAGAATTCAAACAATTGGTAGCGAATAATTAAAATAAAACGCTTTAATTAATAGAATTTAAATTGTAATCTCTCAAACGCAAACAAAAATGAGCTGAAAGCGTGAATAAAATACGTATTTAAGCGCTTCAAACAATAACAGGGAACGGTATTCGGTCATTAAAATCCTGTATGAGTGTACTCATTTACTCAAGCACAAAGCGTAATCACCCACAATATCGATAAATATCGGGTGATATATTTTTAGTCATTTTTAATGGTACTTGGTGAACGCTCCATAATGAGTTTACATGGACTTTTAATTGTCGTATTGTGACTAGTGAACAGTTTTCTAGTGGGAAATTTTCCGTTAGACAATTAATAGAATATAACACTGTCCCGATTTTCCAGATTGGTAATTTAGTTAACGAAATGGTAATTTTTTTTTCTCTTTGATTATCTTGAATGTTTTCATTTATGGCACTGGTAATGTTAAGCTTTAAATTTAATATCGCATTTTATGTTTCACTATCATATTTAAATCAACTTTGTTTAAATTTTACAATCTACAATAATATTTATTTTATTATTTATTAAATATATCTAGGCACATATTTTAACTTTTTACACAATTATACAACTTGTAGTTCCATACTTAAATATTTATCTGAAGTTCCTAAAACTCAAAATTAAAGCATGAAATTTTTAAAATGTTGTGAGCAATTTTTCTCTCAAAATCTTCCCGTCCTTTAAGAAGTTGTTCACATAAAGTCTTTTGAAGATTATAATTCTTGAAGCATTACGGGTCACGACCGTACACTCCATATTTAAGATACAGTAAAATTATTACTTGCGTACAATATTATACTTTTGTAAGAACATATTATATCAGATATAGTAATAAATGAGCTTTTATTTTATTATTTGTTTTAAATAAGCGTAAACAAATTTTATGAAATAATGCAAGATTATTATATTTATTTGCCAAGAAAGTTTTTTTTTTTAGTTCTTTACGTTCTAACATTAAATACTGATTGGCCCGCTTATCGCAGTTAGCACTGACTCTGCTTTCTGCTCTAGGGTTGCGGGTTCGATTTCCGCCCCAAGCTGGGTGTTAATGTACATTTATTTAAAAAATGTCAATCAACTGTTACCTAAAGCACAAGCATTCATTTGCTAAGCTTAGGAAAAGTTGAGTGTATGTTAAACATATTTATTTTATAGTTAAATACTCGTATAAATATACGAGTATGGTACTCTAGTTTGCTTCACCTTATCAATAAAAAGTAAGAGATTTTACGATACGATACAGGCACCATAAACTCAGTAATATATTGATGGGTGAGTGCAACAACTAGGTAACTCTACAAAGGTCAATTTGACAAATCTTACAAAATTTTGTCCGAAACAAGATATAAACACTTCTAAACAAATTAAATTTAGAAATGGTAGTAAAATTACATTCTAGTCAAGTCTTGACAATCTTTGAAAATCTTGATAAAACTTTAATTTGTGTTTTTCTCAAAACAGCTGAATTGTAGTTACCTAGTTGTGGTATTCACTCCACGATATTATAATAAAGTTTAAGTAATTAATTTAAGTAAAGTATGGTTACTTATTCGAAAACTGTGATTTTAATTTTGTATTCAATAAAAAATAAAATTAAAGAAACTACTGATATAACTTTAAAAAAAAACTTTTAATCCAACAGGACATTAGGGTGCTTATATCAACAGAAAAAAAGACAAGTATAGGAGTACGCTAGGTCATTCGTACCATCTGGCTGCTAAATCCATACAAATTTTCCAACTTTCTCAACATATTCAAACATCTGGGATTACGAGAAAATTCAGGCTAACATGAAACGAAACTTGATCGTCTAAAAGAGAATTATTTCATTAGCGGCATGTGCGCCGAATATCTGTCGTAGGACTTTAATCATGAAACTCGAGTAAGAGGATGCATGTTTAAATATTCGTTGAAATATTTAAATGTTCCCTTGACGCGTATTTGGATTATGACAAGGATATTTTAATCATCTTCATTTGGTTTATTCGTGTTATTAAGAATCACTATCTTTACTTTTCTAATATTCGTACCTGGTCGAGTAGAACTTTGAGCCATGGTATGCCATATTCTTATGAGGTCTTAAATCGAACGGGAGAAGCGTTAGGCTTTAATTTGCTAAGCTATTCTACTGCGGATCGGCAGATAAGATTCCATCGTCCTCCATTGGTTGTCTGGAAGAGATTGCTTATTAGCAATAAGACCGCCTTATTGTGCAATAGTGTTTAGGCATATATCTCTGTAATTTTTCTTTCAAAAGTGGTGTACAATAAAGAATTATAAATAAATAAATAAAATAAGTTCTCTACGATGAGTAAAGAGCCTTATTAGGTGTTTACAGCAACAACATGGACCGAGAAGTCTACATGCCCTCTGACGCATATCTCCCATATGCAAGAATAAATACTCAAACTAGAAATAAATATTCTATAACAACAAATATTTTCTCTGAGTGGGAATCAAACTCATGAGCGTCAGAATTTATAAAGCTTCCGTTATCATACACTTTATCGGTTGTCAACATTTCCTTCTACAAGGTAAGCTCCATTATTGACGACCGTCAGGAGCTCAATTCACGCTTGGAAATCTATTTGCATCTACACAGATATTTGTTTCTGATTTAGTTTTTGTTGGTCACTCAACCATAACCCAAAAAGCAGACAAAACCATCGATCCCCATAGTTATCAAAAACACCTGATACGATTCGACCACAATTGAACTTCGCGGTGGATTAACCTTCAACTCTTCTCATGAAAGAAGAGACTTTTGCCCAGCAATAGGACCTTTTCATACTGTTTCTGTTCAGTTCAATTCATTACATTGTAATAGAAAATAAGGGTTATATTTCTCAATCATCAATTAAATTTAAAACAGGCAAGTAATTACAAGAAATCTCAAAAACAGAATATTGAATTAAGTAAACCAGAATCAAGAAGGCAATTACAGGCGGCATGAATATGCATTTATTTGAACAACTTTGGAGAATAAGGAGGCTTCACATTTACGAATAAAACCTTTAATAATAGCTCCTGATTCAACGATCTGTTCTTGTCCTATCTCTTTATTGTTGGGTATGAAGGGGAATCGAAAATTGAAGCTAGATCATTCTTGTTCTTTTTGTGAATATTATATTTTTATTTCCAATATATCTTAAAGTTATAATAATATATATTTTTATTATTACTATTTATATACATATGGTTATGGTTGACTAGCAGAGAAGAATATCCCTGACCTCTTTCTTGCGGAGCTGTAAAAAGCGACTAAGGCAATAGTGATGTGAAAAACTGTACACCAACCAGTATAGTAATGGGCAGTAGCATCACCATATCCTGATACAACACACTGAGATCGTCAAACCAACTGCCAAGCGTGGTGAGTATTAACAAACCCCCCAGAGATGATGGGGATGCCTACGTTTAGACGTGGACATTCAACGGCTGATGTGGTAGTGGTGGTTTTTAGTAATAGCCATACGTGTCCTTAATACTAATACTGCGATTGAAAATCAGTATGCCATCTAATCTTCATATAATAATATAATATAGCAACATCGTTGTCAAAGGTGATAAATAGATAATTCATTAAAGTTGAATCAGTACTATATTTAGAAAATCCCAGAATAATTTATTTAAATTAAATTTTATAAAAATAAACTATTCAATTCAACTTCAGTACTAAAAACCTGAAATTTCTTTTGCGTTACAACACAATACCATTTCGAAACTTTAGTTGAATTGCGTAATTCCGAGCGCTTCTTGAATAACTCCAAATTCCTTCAAATTCAAGTTCAGTAGGTCCCACAATAGCTCCACCGTGATTAGCTTAATGAAGACCAACAATCTTGAACTGCGTCGGAACAATGGATCAGTCGAGATGATATGGGAACAATTTATTCACACAAAAGGATCTTCGATAACTTGAGTTGTGTGGATCTTCTTCCAGGGTCTAATTGATTTGTAATCACGTTTAAGAAAATGAGTAATTTTGGCAAAAGTGAGTGATAATTTTTTTGAATAAGAAGTCTTATTTATTAAATCTTGTGTTAAACTTTTTCGATATATTTTTGGTTATGTGTTAGAATCTACATGAATAATTTGAAAAGATTTTATAAACATCATTTTATACGATGTTTTATTAAAAAGTATAACAGTCTGAAATTGTTCTACTTTCCTATGCATAAAGATAGAAATTCAATCTATTTTTATAATTGTTTTGTTCAAAAAAACCTGTCACTGAATTTAAAAATTCTTTTAATCGAAAATTATTAAAGCAAGGAATTAACTTTGCAGAAATCTGCTAAATAAATACACTTTACAAAAAAATATGCTCAGTATTAGTTAATTCTGTCCAGGAAAGTTTTTGCTGGAAATGTTTTGAATATTTCATTCAATATCAGAATAAGAAAGGAGTATTTCTGAATAGATTATTACGGCAAGTGAAAGTGTATTAATTCAAAAGGTCAAAAGACCGATCATACTCCATAGCTAATTGTTGCAACGTGAACATCGCTTATTCAAAAGAAAAATGAAGTGAAGAGCATTGAAGGTTTAAAACGAGGGCAGACAATTAATCATACTTCTACGCTATTATGATATGAATCGATCGATGTTTGATTAGTCACTATAGCGAGTGCCTTAAAAAGTTCCTAATTTATTTTATTTTTTATTGAGTCATTTTAAACGGTGGATTAATTATTCAATTGGATAAAAATCAAATAGAATTTATATGAATATTATTAATTTATATGTAAGGCGCATAATCTTTATTTATATAAACGTCACATGAAAATAGACACTTTAAGATGACAGCAAAAGCTCGGTCGATTATAAGTATGCGTTTTTTTAATAGTTTAGGTATATCCATAATAAGCTTTTGAGAAATTAGATTATTTGACGTATATAATATTCATAGATATTACGACTTATCCGTTAGCGTAGTTGGCAGTGGGACTACTTTCCGTACTATGGTCGTGATTCTGATTCTTGCCCGAATATATAGGTAACTCGATAGGTTTTGAGACAAGAAAAAAATATACAAGATATTAGCAATATTTATTACACCTATTTTTTTGAAATACTCTCTTCATTTTCTATGCAAGTTCACGTTAACCAACTATTAAAACTCTTTTACCAGTCTTTAACCGATAGGTCCGAAATTGCGACTTCATAGGCGGCCACGGCTTCTTCGGCACACGAAAAAAATTTCCCTTTTATTTTTTCCTTTATTATTAGAGAAAAAGATAAGAAAATCACAGGAAGGTAAATAAGGAGTGTACGGTTTTGTTTTTTTGTTTTGTTTTTTTTTTTTGTGGAGGCCAGGTTTCAGTACCGGATTCCTCAAGAAACGCCTTTGTTCTGAGGGAGGTATGTGATAAAGAGTTATCGTGATGCAGCATGATTTTCCGAAGTCCAGTATTTGGTCTCCTCTCTCGCAGAGCTTTGAAAACTACCGGCAATGCTATTGTTGTGTACTATTCTGAGTTAATAGATCTATGATTTTCCATCATCGCTTGTGGGCGACCACTTCTGTGGTTATCGTTGAGGTTTGTTTTACACTTTTTAAATTTTCTGAACCATCCTGTACCATCTGAACCATCCCTAAAACCTGTTGCTCGAGATGAAGCAGACCCCCCTAACGCTAATTGTAATAGTTGAAGGCTAAGTTTTCAAGTTAAACCAAATTTAAAATCATAAAATATCATAGCGCGCAAATATTTGCGGTTAAGGTCCATCGTTGCAAAAAAATAAAAATAAAAACAGCGGGAACCGTCGCAGTTAAATGACTATCACATGAAAAAAAATATGTGATGAACATCACATATATTTGTATTTTTTTTTAAACCAGCAACCTGTGTGCTACTTGTGTTTCATTCTTAAATAAATTTGCTTTTTAAAAATATATAATACAGATGCGTTCCATTTTTAAATTACGAACATCTCAAAACTTATCGAGTGACCTACGTACGAGTGCAATATTTATGTGCGTATTATGTAAGAAAAAAAAACACATAATGGTTAAAAAAATAATTAATTATTTTATATATTAATATAAACAACTTTGTATTATTTTTATTTGTATTATTATTTTCATTTACAACTTATATATTATATGTATGAAAAGTTATTAATTAATTAATTAATTTTAACTTATATATTAATTTATATTATTTTTTTTTCTATGTTGACTCTTAGATTGCTGTGTTAAATTATTAGGTGTAAATAGGTTTGTACATACCTGAAATAAAAATGAATTTCGAGTCATCAAAAAACTTTAAAAAAATGTATTAATAATAATAAATATTATTATTAATTTATGTAAATACATGTATATACATAGGTATAGTTATTAAAAATGTAAATAATTCAAGCATTATTTTACTCAAATTGCACACATACTAGAAACTGTCTTACAAGAAAATTGATATTTGACAGGTCCAACATACCATATATTAGACCGGTTGAGACAATTTGGCAGGCGACTTGTTACAGCAGTTAGTCATCCCTCGTCTTGACGTGTTATGTCATGTTCGCGTGTCATCTGCGCAAAGTGCACGCCACAAATGGAATTTAGTACACTGGCTAAACATCGAGAAACTACTGTTATAGATTAAATTGTATGAATGTTTTTCGTTTCTCGTAACACAATTTTTAGAGGGAATAGACGATTTGGTCCAATCTTCAAACTCTTTTAAGCTTTTGTAAATATTTCTTTACTTCCTTTATACATTACTATACTTTATATCTAACGACGAACTCAAAATCGAGCGTGATATTTAAAAAAAATGTATAATAAATTAATTGCAAACTAGTAAACGTATTGTGACAACCGTTCTGGTATAGTGGTGTGAGTAGTCGCGTCAACACCGGCGGTCGCGCGTTCGATTCCCGCGTGGGGCAGACATTTTGTATTTGTGCAAATATTTGTTTCCGGTCTGGTTTTATGTCCTTGTGGGTTTCCCCACCGTGCCTCGGTCAGCACGTAAAGCCGTAGCACGTATTGAAACCTGGTAATGATCGTTACTCATTGTAAGGATATTATCCGCCAATCCGTAGTGGAGAAGCGTGGTGGATTATGTTTCAAGAGAAGAGGCCTTTGCCCAGCCGTGGGACTTTTACAGGCTGATTCAGATCATTTCAGTTCAAACGTATTTTATCTAAAACGATATTCTTCAAATAAAGAGGGAAATATTTTTTGTATTAGTTTAGATCGGTAGATATAACTATGTTGACTAGCCCATTGGCGCAGTTAGCAGTGACCCTGCCTCCAGGGTTGTGCGTTCGATTGCCGCCCCGATTCTGGATGTAATTTATATTTATTTACATATGTACTGTCTTTATTTTCATTTATTACAAAAAATATGTATATCAGTTTTATGTTACCTAAAATTTATTTAATTTGCCTAATTTAGGAACAGACAAACATGTGTAAATAAATAAATAATATCTCAAATTTCTTCTAACACATGTTACTTTATTTACTATGTTTTACTTCACACCGAACGCGAGATGAATTTTAAACACAAATCTGGCACTCGAAAACTCAGTGCTGGCCGGACTTTGAATCTATATTTGGTCATTTACTTTCAAATTTAATCCTATTCCAAACTTTATTCACAGCTTTATACAAATGATTTTACAAATCGATATAACCAGTTATACATTATTCAGAATCGATAATAAAACAAAGTGTGGATATTTTAAAATAATTTCTCACGACCACACACTGATTCCAAAATTTCTGACTTTACGCTTTAAAATTATGTTTTGTTTATTATTTTCTTAAGTAGGCTTCAAAGTTATGTATTTAGTCCGGTCAATTTATACATCCAAGGCTATAAAAACTCACACTTGGATGAACATTTGTAGGAGTGTTCAAAACACTATTATAAATGAAATCTGAAAAGTCCTCATCGATCCGACAACTGGAAAAACATTAACTCGGGGTCAAAGATTAGAAAAACGTTTGTTTTTTTTTTTTGCGATTTTCAGCAAAACGGTAAGTTTTTTTAAATTAAAAGTCTATATCGGATTTTATGGCGTTTATTTAAAAATTTACAGTTTAACAATATTTTAAATTATTTCACGACGTTTCGGATCCTTTACAGCGTCCATGATTTCGGGGGACTGAGATGTGAGATGAGATGAGGTGTGCGAATAATGAATTAATTGTTACATACCCCGCTTTTTATACAATTTTAAATTATTACTATTAAACGTTCCTATTCATGCAGAATGATAATTTAAAATATTGTTAAACTGTAAAGTTTTAAATAAACGCGATATACAACAAATACAAACACACAAGCAAAGCCGCAGGTGGAAGCTAGTGCAAATATAATTCTATTTACAAATTTTATAATATTATTACTTTCGCTCCAGCTATCGCGTAATTGATAATGGACCTTATAATTTCAAGTATATGATACAAATTGGCATAGCTTGAAAAGGATCACGAAAACGTTAATATGCATTCGAAAGAGTAAAAAAAAAAAACAATCTTCGTGTTAATGTCGAATAAATGTCAGAGAATGCGCCGTCAGAGCATTTCGAAGTGGAATGAGGGCTTTTGGGCACATAACTTTGCAAAACATTCTTTTCGGTGCAAATATAATTGCTTGCGATGCTTTTATACGCTACTAGGTGGTTGACTGAGTTATGTTCCGCACTTAACTGGACACTTATTTTGTGTTGTTTTTAATTCTTGATTCGTTTGATTCATTATTCATTCATCATTATCATATCAGCCATTGGATGTCCACTGCTGAACGTAGTACTCCCCTATCGACCTCCAGAGCGACCGGTTCAAAGCCTCCATACAACGGCTTCCGGCGACTTTACTTAAATTTTCTGTCAATACAACTCTCCATACAAAAAACAGCCCATTATTAATTATATCGTCAAATTTTAAAACATTCTTAGGACGGTGTATCTGAGTACGTGTATAACTTTTATAGTTGATAAATTATCGACGACCGGCTGACGGCCGGCTGGTCGAGTGGTCAGACAACTGGACACTTTACGCAGCGGTCGCGGGTTCGAATCCCGCCAGGTGCAGATAATCTGTATGACGAATATAGATGTCTGCACCGGGTCATGGATGTGTATTTATGTATATATGTATTTATATCTTAAATTTATTTCCGTTCCTAGTACCTGTAACACAAGTTCTTACGAACTTACCACGGGGCTAGGTTAACGTGGTGTGATTGTTGGTTAATATTTATTTATATTTATATTTATTATTTATATTATTTTAAGCATGGGAGACAATTCTGTTATTCAGTTATTTGAACTAATTAAAATTATATTCATTAATAAAGTACCTATCGGTATTGAATTTACGGTAGAATTCGTATTTTTTGTTTATAAGCATTTAGAAATTTTCTTACTCGATTTTCTCGGTAAAATATTCTTTCTAATCTGAGAGTAACTTTATGTAGAACTAACATGACAGATATAAAATGAAAAATTAAGTGTTTGTAAAAGCGTATTTCGATTTAAATGTTCAGTTTTGTTAGAACGAAAATATAATTATATTCTACAATCTTAGTAAGAACTTAATACAGCCGAGATGTTTCAGTATCTACTCGTATTAAGCTAATGAGCAAAAATATTAGCTTCAAGTATATTAGTAATCTTAAACGATAATAATAATCTCGAGATGAACTTTGCCCTATCGAAGAGCCCCGAGTTAGAACTCGGCGCGAAGTTTACTAGTAGTATTAGTAACTTATGAGATTTTAATTAACATATACCACTCGTTATTTTACACTCGATATTATGTGATTATTTTATAATATAGTAAAAGATACAGTTCTCTTATATTTACGCGAATTTTACACATTTAATTAAAAGTCTATACCGGATTTTTTCGCGATTATTTAAACAATTTTAAGAGTTTTAGATTTGAACAATTTTTAAAATTTTATTTCCCGACTTTTCGGACCCTTTACAACCCATGGTCTCGGGGGACTGAGGTGGTGGGTGTCCGAATAATGAATTAATTGTTACATAAAAACACGGGTTATTTATGATATAAATATAGTAAAAAAGTTTAGTGTAGAGTCAAGAAGATTAACTGTTGAGTTCTATTTCCGGTTATTCTCAGCAGAATCTATATTTAGAATCCGGTGATTTTACATTAACATAATGGGTTAACGTGCAATGACAATAAAAAGTACTTTTAAAACATATTTGAATAAATATTTTTTGATTTTTATTGATTCATCGAGATTCCATCGAAACCTATTACAATATTAGGTTATATGTCATCGATTAAGGAATAATTATAATCGATGTTTCATTACGATTGCCATTTTATTCGCGTAGTCTTTACACTTTAGACATCTAAGATATATATATGTATGTATGCTGAAAGCCAAGTTATTGCCAACTACGTCAACAAGCCAGTCAAACGATTTTATTACGTAATTTTAAGTATATTCTCATATTATTTCTCTAAGATTCTGTGATTATCAATAAATATTAGAACAGTAAACAGAGTATTGAATTATAAAAATGTATTTAAAAATCTCACACAATCGCCGCTAAGTTGACAAAAGAGAAAATAATATTTATTATGCTGCACTATTGCATACCTTTTGAAGAAATTACTTCACGATATTGCTCAAAGGCAGGTAAAGAAAATTAAATGCCCGGCATGCCAATTTTACATTATAAAGTTCTACTTTTTTCACCATGTAAATTGATTAAGAATTTCAGAAAAAAATATGTTTTATTTTGCGTCGGAGCTAATAGAAATGATGGTGAAACAACTTGAAGTTTGTCAACTTTAGCTTCGTCGTTATATCTAATCACTACCTACATATTATAAAACAAAGACCTCTGCCGCGTCTGTCCGTCGGTTCGGGATAAACTCAAAAACTACTGGACGGATTTTCATGCGGTTTTCACCAATAGATAGAGTGAATCATGAGGAAGGTTGAGGTACATATACATATCTCGGGCGTAGCCGGGGCGGGCCACTAGTAAACTATATACTCGTAACATGTTATAAAACAATACTTACTGCTCATTAAAGATAGTATTTAAAAACCGGCTAAGTGCGAATCGGACTCGCACACGAAGGGTTCCGTATCATATATAAAAAAGGCAAAAAATCATGTGTGTTGTATGGGAAAAATATTAATTTTATTTTAATTTAATAATTTATTTTTAAATTAAAAAAAATATTACGTTTGTTGTATGGGAGCCTCCTTAAATATTTATTTTATTTTAATTTAATAAAGTGTTAAAATTTTGTCATGTCACCAGTTAAAGGGTTAAAAGTGACCTAAGTTTATTAACTGGCCATTCTCATTAACGAGATTTTTTTTTTAATTTGTACCTTTTTTTAAATCGACTGAACATCAATCATTTTTAAATTTAATCTTCAATTAAATAAATATAAAAACATTGAAGTTTAAAACATAAAAACAATTCCTCTGAATTATTTAAAAAAAAAAAAAACAAATGAAAAAATATATTTAAAAAAAAAACAATACAAATAAAAAATTAAGATCCAGTCTTAAAGATAAAACTTCGCTTTGATTTCCCTCGACCCCGTAGAAAAGGTTGGAAAATCGGGACGTGGCTAAGAAATCGGGAGACACTCCTTCCGCGGCGCTCACGGAGTGGCACAGTTTCACTTATTAATTTCCTTGCGCCGCTATCATTTCTATTGGCTTGACTCGACTAACCTCCAGTTTAATATTTAACTATTTTATACTACGAGCTTCTTGTGGTTCCGCCAGTTTATATATTACTTCAGATGTAAATTGCCACAGGATATTAAGCTTTCCAGAAGATTAATAATGTAAGCTCATTGCTGAGCAAGGGCCCTTGCCAGATAAGCCGGGAAAAAATGCCCCCAAAGCAATCGGGCTAATTTTTTTTTCTGAAATACCTTATACTGTGGACAACATCTCAGCCCAGTTTCAACTCTGAAATATCACGCGTTTTTGAGTAAAAAAAAAAGTTTTTTTTTTTTTGAAATCCATTTTTCTCCGAATCTACTTGACAATATTTAAAAAAATGTTTATGGGTTTTAAGATATCACTAACTAGTATTCCTAGAAAAATTCGCTCGATAATAGGGTAAGTTGGTCATAGGTAAAAATGCAATTATATTTAAAAAAAATTTTTTTTTAAGCCAAAAACGTATGGTACACCTTAGTTTTTTTTTTTCACGAATTACTCTAATATTGATCTACAACATATATTTTTTTAAGATTTTTAAAAATATTAGACGATAGTTAAAATAAATTAAATATTAAAAAAAAAAATTTTTGCCTTAAATTCCTTAAGTAGGTACGGTCATGTAATTTTTTTATACATTATCTCTTCGTCTCAGTTTACAAAATATATTTTTTTTATACTTAAAAAAATATTAGATGATTGCAAGGATCATTAAACTTGTTTTTTAATCAATTTTTTTCAACTTGTTTGTACTTAATTTTTTTTTCTAGAGTCATTATTTATTGCTCTGCTCTTGAATAATTATTTTATACATAAGGTACCATACGTTTTTGGCTTAAAAATTTTTTTTTTTAAAATATAATTGCATTTTTACCTATGACCAACTTACCCGATTATCGAGCGAATTTTTCTAGGAATACTAGTTAGTGATATCTTAAAACCCATAAAGATTTTTTTTAATATTGTCAAGTAGATTCGGAGAAAAATGGATTTAAAAAAAAAAAAAAACTTTTTTTTTACTCAAAGACGCGTGATATTTTAAAGTTGAAACTGGGCTGAGATGTTGTCTACAGTATAAGGTATTTCAGAAAAAAAAAATAGCCCGATTGCTTTGGGGGCATTTTATCCCGGCTTATCTGGCGAGGGCCTTTACCAAAATAATGGAAGATTTTAGACGATACCTTTTACCTTGTCACATTTTCTTGATGCTCAATTATGTGGCCGGGACTTTTGAATTATTTAAATGTTTTTGCATTTTTTGTTTTTACATAACACATTTATATTTTGAATATGCGAATATGAATATCTATATATATATAGGAGACTTTCTATAGATATAGTCACTCATCACGATATCTCTGGAACTATGAGACCTAAAAACTTTAAATTTGGTAGGAATATTTATTTTGCCGAGTAGAGGTCAGCTAAGAACGGATTTTACGAAATTCTACCTCTAAGGGGATGAAAAAGCGAGGCAAAGTTTGTATGGGACAACGTGATTCTTTGGTCCAATCTACTTCAAATTTTGCATAAATATTCTTTAACAGAATTTATTGAAGGCATGTTTCGTGTTTTATCGAAATTCATCCCCTAACGGGGTTAAAAGGGGGTAGAAAGTTATTTTGATATAAATACTCCTTAGGATTTTTTTTAAATTACATTTTATTTTGACACATGTTTGACAATCCGTCTTTTATATAATATTTATATATTAGTATTGACGTAGGCGTAGGTGATATGTTTTTTTTTGGGTGCTCCTGGTGGAACAACCAAGACTTTATATTAAACGTAACAAAATTGAGTTGTAAATATACTGTGTGGTCGCTTTATAGTAAAATAGTGTTTTATATAATATTTTTTACTTCAATGTTGGTGTTGTTTTAAGTCAAGGGTTTTAAACTAAATGACTCATCAGCAAGGCATCTGTACTCACAATGATACAGATATAGAAGACACCGAAGTGAATTTGGAAACATTTTTGAATTATACGGCATTAACACCCCAATTAGTACAGATTGGCACCATGGACTAATGTTGGAACAAGATCAGAAAAAATTATAAATCATGTACCCATTTAACTTTATCTTACACTTAAACTAAGAAGGAGGAGATAAAAGCTGTCTTAGACTATTATTAAATATAAATATATGTTTGACATACAGACACGATCGTCTGTTCCTAAGGTAGGCAACTTAATGCCTGTGTTTTAGGTGACAGCCGACTGATATACATTTTTTTTTATAAATATACATATAATTAGTACATATGGCAATAAATACATATTACACCTAGACTCGAGGCGGGAATCGAACCTACTATCCTGGAGCATAAAGCAATGTCACTACCAACTGTGCCGAGTTAATCAAAATTGAAAAAATAATTACTTGCAGGTTTATTCAAATCTAAGAGACAAAATCGTATTGACTTGTGGTGTAATTATACCAACGATACGATGAACGAACCATTGATGACCGTTCTGGTGTAGTGGTGCAAGTAGTCGCTTTAACGCCTCGGCTCAATCCCGGTGGTCGCGGGTTCGATTCCCGCTCGGGGCAGATATTTGTATTTGTTCCAATATTTGTTTCAGGTCCGGGTGTATGTCCTTGTGGGTTTCCCCACCGTGCCCCGGAGAGCACGTAAAGCCGTCGGTCCCGTTTGTTATCATGGACGCCTTATAATAATTGTTCCTTATGGTAGGGACATTATCCGCTAACCCGCTGTGGAGCAGCGTGGTGGATTAAGCTCCAACGCTTCTTCTATATGGAAAAAAAGGCCTTCGCTCAGCAGTGGGTTATTTAAAGGCTGATACAATACACTACAGTACAGGAGCATTTGTGGCCTGCAGTGACGAAACTGAGCCTTACCATAAATATGAGAGTCCATCTAAGGGAGATGTTACTGCCGGACAGTTCTCAGACCTGTTGCTTAAAATAGGAAATGGTGATTTCCGGGAACCATATAATAATATAATGTATGAGTGTATATGATTTGTATTTACCATAAACAAAGCTTAAGGTCGAACTCTTACTGTAGCGGGAGTATACTTAAGCGAAATCTGCTTCTCTCACAGTCAGTTTTATGTGGCATATTCCAGAATAGCCTGGTAATTCTAGCACTCCGAACGAAAAACAAAAAATATTGTTTATAAAGAAATACTGCGAAAGGTGTAGTTTCGTTATAAAAAGATAATACCCCCGTGTAACTTTCTCTAGATCAAAGGCAGAGCTTCTTGATCATAAAATATAACAATTTAAATTTTTATTTTAATGTTTAATTAACTTTAAATTTCTACTCTATAATAAAGATTGTTATATTTTATAAGTATTCAAATATTTGATTAAAAGTCTAAATCGGATTTTCGATTATTCGGACACCCACCACCTCACTCCTCAGTCCCCCGAGATCATGGACGCTGTAAAGGGTCCGAAACGTCGGGAAATAATTTAATTTAATTAAAAATCGTTAAACTGTAAAGTTTTAAAACAAATAAACGCGATAAAATCCGATTTAGACTTTTAATTAAATGAGTAAAATTCGCGTAAATATAAGAGAACAGTAGTATTCAAATATTTTAACATAATAATTTATATTTTATAACAAAATTAATAACTTAAAAAAAAAACAAATTAAAATCCTATTCTAACCATAAAAAAGGTGATAAAAAATATAACTTTACATTTTTTGAAATTTTAGTTAAATACCCGTGCGAAGCCGGGGCGGGCCGCTAGTTTTATTATAATGCTGGTCCCTAAAGATATCTTCATGCCCAAAAAAATATCATACAATACATATTTTTTTAAATTATATTTTTATTTCGTAGTACAACTTACTGAATGTAATTGTGAATTTAAATCATCCAAGAATATACAACAAATACAATTTTTTTATACCCACGTCATTACAGTCACTTGGTAGGACTTCAATAACATATACAAAATTTACGAACTTACAGAAAATTAATATCTATACATAAAAATACTAGTATTACAGAGCTGAAGAATTTGTGTATTTAAATCTGCGAGCCAATAGACTTTAAGATTATTCAAGATCTCAAATTTTAAAATGTTTTTCTTGCGCAATGTACTAACTCGTCGTCACTCCTCGGAGGGGACTTGTCGCTTCCGAACATCATCACCGCAATACTCGGCGACGACGAGTCCTGGAAGGCGATAGTCTCCTTCTGCGAGACAGTAATGTCCCAGAAGGAGGCCGACGGGCGGGTGAGAGAGGAGGCCGCCGACGTGGCCTCCATCCGCGGGCGACGAATGAAGGTGCGTAGGAGGCGCTACTTAATGTGCCTCCAGTGATGCCCCTGTGCCCGTGTCGGGCCGGGATGGGAACCCGGTCCTGCTAGACACGGCGTCGTTGGGACTGTTCAGAGGTGAGCCAGACAGTCCCCATGGATGAGAAGTCTGGCCTTTTCGCCGAGGCCAGCCTGTCGCTGGAGGAATCCTGTTGCCTGCAGATCCGGGATCCTCCAATTAAAGCAGCTGAAGGCTCCCGCAGGGGCTTAGTACGGTATTGCACTCCCAAAATGCCGAGTCCGACATAGGTCTAGGACTGCCACCCGGGCGTCCTGGATATCATCCGTAAATGGATTCTCCTGCGACAAAAAAAAGGCCCAGTAGGGTTAATTAACTTTACATCGGGAGCCCGAAAACACACACAACTCACACAAATGACCCCATATTTAATATTAAATCGATGTATGTAGTTAGCAAACTATTTTCTCTCTGAAGTTTACTATTTATTTAAATTCTTTGTTGTACTATAAATACACTAATACGAATGTTTACAAAAGGCAGGCTTAACGCTAATGCATTTTCTACTAACCGACCTTGGTGTGTGCAGAAAAGTACTTATAGTGCGTAGGTGTACAATAGAAGCGTTTTTCCTGAAATAAAAACGCATATTAAATACTTACCTTATTTGAAGCTTACTGTTTGAGATAGGCCCTATCTGTTCTCCGGTTATTTATGTCCTTCTCCTTCACTCCTATACATCTGTCTCGCTTGCACACTCCCCACCAGGCAGGCCCGAGCGCAGTAGGGCGCCTCGAAGGCATTCTCGAATCATTGAGTCGAAAATACCAGGCAGAAATTAATTGTAAGCTTCAAATAAGGTAAGTATTTAATATGCGTTTTTATTTCAGGAAAAACGCTTCTATTAAATCCATGACCGTTATTTGAAGCTTACTGTTTGAGACGTGTTTGTTATCGCCTGGTGGTGGGGACGCCAAGGTGAAGTAAGTTTGATTGACTCCAGGAGAATAATCTATACCTATGGATTATTCGATAGATATTCATTATTTGGAAGATAATATATTATTATATTAAACAGCTTTGGAGTGTGCAAGAAATAAATACAACAAAAACCAATCATTAACAATTCTGTAATCACAAAAGTCACTCTATTAGTATAATCTGTATTCCAAAAACAATTAATACAGAAGATAACAATTTAATCAGCTGGGTTGAACATTCTAGTAATGCTGTTGCTAGCAGAGGCTGGCAATATCTCTCGTCTGTAGAAGCGTGTAAAAGTCTCTTTGGACTTCCAATTTCCTCTGGATAAAATTTCATCCAGAGGTAAGTTATCAGACCAATTTTTTGAAGATACTGCTGATCGTAAACTTCCAGGTGTAGCGGGTATACCAGCCTCTGTTAGTACAGTTTTAATCCATCCCGCAATCACAGTGCGAGAGGCCGCCTTTGCTTGTCCTCTGATATTTATAAATAAGTTTGGACAATTACCCGAATCTCTTCTATCTTTAAGAAGATCAATTAATTTTCTGACCCAAAACACAGGATCCAGATTTTTACTACTCGTATTAGGCAGTAACTTCCATCCCGATTGCCTATGAGTGTCACTGTCGGTTTTAGAGCCAAATACAGGTTTTAAAATAATGTTACTGCCGTCATCGATGCAATGCTCTGAGTCCACTAGCAGCAATGTCAGATCGTGAACTCGTCTGCCTGAGCACAGGACGAGGAGTGTTGCTGTATGTCGAGAAGTGGCAAAAGGGTTATTTTCATCTACAGTGTTTGAACTTAAAAAGGAGCTTAGGGTATCTAAATTCGATACAGGAGGCTTGTGGGTGACAGGCCTCTTTAAAGCAATAGACTTTAAGACGTGTTTTACTAATGTATGCGAACTTACTCGTCCAGCGTCTTCGGCATTGCATAGAGTAGCCACCACTGATTTGTGAAGCAAAATAGTGTTATAAGAAAACTTGTCGACTAGATGTAGGTCCGCTAGATATCTAGCAACGATGGGCCCTGTTGGGTGAAAAGGATCCATATTATATTTTTTCGACCAAGATACCCATCGATCCCACGCGACCTTATTGGTTTTAAGAGTCGACGTACGCCACGAGGATTTAAGTAATTGTATTTGATCTTCATTCCAACCCGTCAAACTCTTCGACCACCCCCACACTTCCAGACTTCGAGAGCCATCCCTTGAACCTTGGTGGGTGGCAGACCGGTCGTGGTGTCTATTAGATTCTCCTTGAGATTGGTGATCGACCACGGAGCTGCTACTGCTCGAGCTTTGAGATTGGCCCGCCAAAATACTTGACACCACCGGGGTACAATTAAAAGGTACAGCCCGGTTGCCGAGTTGAGGTGGGCCAGCACCTTGGGTATCAGGTATGGTGGTGGGAACACCCACGCAAGGTGGTAGTTCCACTGCCGGGAAAAGGCATTGTGGAATAACGCTTGGGTATCTGTTAAATCCAGAGACACGTAGTTGGCTACCACGTTTGATCGACTGGACGCAAATAGATCTACTACCGGAGTGCCAAACTTGTGAAATACCTTCTCCGTGCAAGCGGGCAGAAGATGCCATTCTGGTACTTGTTTTTGCCTGGAGAGGTAATCCGCATGTCCGTTGTAAATGCGGGGTATATAATTGACTGTCAGATTTATTTGATGACAATGTAGTAAGCGGAACACTCTGTACGTTACTTCCATCAGAGGTGGCGATCTCGTGCCGCCCACGTTCCGCAAGTGGGCCACAACTGTTCGATTGTCGCACTAGAACAGAGCAGTGGACTTGCATAGTAGAGAACCGTGGGTTTCGAGAACCTTTAAGATTGCCAGCATCTCTTTTAGGTTGCAATGTAGATGTTATTCTTGAGCAGTTCACACACCTGACACTGCGTAACCGTCCACCTGAGCTCCCCAAGCTAGATCGGAGGCGTCTGTGGTCACAAAGTGAGTTGGTGGTGGTAGATGGATTGCAGATGTTTGGTGGCAGTTGTGAAGCCACCACTAAAGATCTTCTATGACTTCGTCTGGTAAGTGGATCTCCTTCCTGACTGCCATATTTAGAGATGCATTTAGGAATCCGAGCAGAGACCGGTGATGTAGTCTGCCCTGTGGCATCACAAAATTTGCAAAGTTTAGAAGGCCCACTAGGCTTTGCAATTCTTACAGGCAAGCCTTGCCCGAGTTCAGCCTTGCAGAGACCTTGTCGATAAGAGTTCTGACCTTGTCTTGCGGTAGAGATTTTTTGTTGGCACAAGGATCCCACTGAACTCCCAGGTACACAAGACTCTTTTGTGGGGATACAACGGATTTCTTTACATTTACTTGCCATCCTAGATATTCTAGACGGTTCAGGAGAGTACGAACACGAGTTTGCAGAGTGTCCTTGTCCTGGTGAATAACCAGGAAGTCGTCTAGGTAGACAATTATGCGCAGATTCTGTTCTCGCAATGTTTGAGCGACCCAGTTGCTCAGAGAAGCAAACACCTTCGGTGCTGTACCGAGGCCGAAAGGCAAGCAGGTCATTTCCAATAGCTCCCCTTAGTAAATGAGGCGCAAAAATCTTCTGTGTGCCGGAGATATTGGTAAATGAAAGTAAGCTTGCGAAAGGTCTACTTTGCGAAGCCAGTCGCCTGGCTGGAGGAACTCGGGTATACGAAATACATTTATCAGGCTGAAGCGTTCTGTGAATACACAGTCGTTTAAGGCTCTGAAGTTGAATGTTGGGCGGTCGCACAAGAAACATTGTTGACAGGAAGCTCGGGGAGCGTCGTACTGCTTCTAATACACCTTGGTCTTTCATCTGACTGATAAGAGCCAACATCGATTCGGATTCCTGTGTGATGTAGGGCCCTTTCCTCAAATGTGGCAATATTAGAGGTGGTTTTAGAAGAAAGGGTATGCGATACCCTGTTATTATGCGCAGCAGAAAGTTTGGAGCTCCCATTTCCTCCCATCGATTGTAAAATAGTGCTAGTCGACCCGCCCTGAATTCTGTCGAGTCAGTACTTACGGTTTTTGTTCCCAGAGTTGTAGTCTGAGGAAACTCCGGGGCGTTTACGGTTTCCTTTGGCCTGACTCTGAGGCGTGTAGCTTTGGCGGCCACCCCGCGAGCGAAATGAACCTCTGTTGTTGCTTGTAGGCGCCGTGCGACGGTCACTCTGGTTGCTCTGTCGTTGAGAGCGTTCATGATAGCAGTCCTGCGAGGACTGGCGGTATTGATAATGTGGATGAGACACAGAGGCGCAGCATCCATGGCTGGTACCCTGCGAGGGTCCATGATAGTGAGCTGACCCCTGCGGGGGGTAGCGTGCAGTCTTGCTTGGTCCTGCTTGCGAAGCAGAGCCGCTTGTAGGTTTAGCTGAGGGCATGAATGTCTTCTTAACCCCACCCATTTTTTCCAGGGCGTATCTTGCGTAGCGTTGTCTTTATTAAAGGATCCCGAACGTGATTAGTTATTCCATCTCGACGCATTTGTATAACTTCAGCCCTATGTCCACAGATAAGCTGCAATAAATCTGAAAACGCTTTGTGGAAATCACCTTTAGAAAAAACCTCCGTTATCTTATCCTGCAAGCTATTAAAATTTAAACCCTGTTCTGCATAAGCCCAGGATAGTAGTTCTGAAAAGGTAGATGATAACGCCTGTCTTTGTTTCAGCGCACGAAAAGTAAGAGCGGCGTAAGCCTTGTCAGCATAAGCCAAATGGCGCAACTGATCATACGCACGGATCTCCTCATTAGCTTCTAGGTCAATAAAACCAGGCGTATGGCAATATGATTTTTATACTTCAGAGTACCTGACCTCACTCCATTCACTTTTATTAAAATATTGTATATCCTGAAGGGCTTTCAATAAATCATCGGGTGCTTTAGGAACCGCAGACTCTTTCAGTTTTGTTTCAATATCGAAATTGAACGGCAGTTGAACCTGAGTAGGCTCACTTGCGCACGCATATCACTACCATCATTGTACAAGATGCCACTAACACTGTCATCAATTAACAAGTCGTTGTCTATAACTGACGCGGGCTCCGCACCGCCACATGGCACTGATGATGATAAAGCGATTTGATTACGTAATGCACTCACCTCTCGGAATAACTTGTGCCACTGCCGATTGTCCTTCCGTGATTTGTGACTATATTTGCCTCCCCTTCTTTTGTGGTGACGGCCACGTTTCTTCTTTCGGTCGGAAGAGCTCGCGGAATCCGTGGAATCACTCGACGAAGAAGGGCTGCTACTAGATGATGAACTCCTATCTGAGCGAGCACGTTTCCGTGGCACACGATCCCGCGATGAATCATGTCGCGGTTCCTCAACACTCGCGTTTACACGTGTACTATTTTTATCTAAATCATCCATCCTAAAAGTAAAACACTTTTAAAAAGGTAGGTATTTGTAAAAAAAAAAAAAGGAGACAAAAATTCACAACTAGGACACAGTATAATTAAGACACTTTATACTGAGATTAGGAGAAAGGACAATAGGTAAATGTTTCTAGAAATAAAAAGAAACTAAGAAAAATAACGCTAAAAATACGTTACATACCTGCGTAATCAATTTGAATTATAAACGTTAATATCAAATCGACTTACAATACGAACGGTAATACCGTTTAAATATGAAATTAACTCACGCGCAGGTGATACTTCTATTTACGGTGAAGACAACCGTACTCGCCGGAAAACAAGACGCCAATGATTCGAGAATGCCTTCGAGGCGCCCTACTGCGCTCGGGCCTGCCTGGTGGGGAGTGTGCAAGCGAGACAGATGTATAGGAGTGAAGGAGAAGGACATAAATAACCGGAGAACAGATAGGGCCTATCTCAAACAGTAAGCTTCAAATAACGGTCATGGATTTAATAAAAAATTATACAATCAATATAATATAATATCATATAACAAAATATAATACAATTTAAGATAACATAATATAATATATTATATTATAATACAACAAGATATAAAATAATACAATATAATATAATTAATTTTCATACATATTAAACTGAATACGAACTAAAAGCTTGCAAGCGTCCCATAACTGGGCGAAGGCCCATATAACATTTCAACTCTTATCCATATAGGAGAAGAGTTGAAACTTAATCCACCACGCTGATCTGCTGCGGATTGGCAGATAATTTCCTTAACCATGAGTAACATGATGGCTTTACGGGCTTTCCAAGGCACGGTGAGGAGTCCCATAAGGACACATACTCAGACCGGACACAAATGTTATATTAATACAATGGTTTTTGTTATATTATTATTATAACAAAAATTTATACAAATATAATATCTGCCCCGATTGGATATCGAACCCGCGATCAACGGCTTTATAGCGACTACTCACACTACTACACAATAATGGTTATCGTACTAAAAGCTTAATCGTTCGTAAATTATAATTTGCATACCCTAAGCGAAGACTAACAAAGGATCAAAAATGACCAAGTTCTAGCTTCATATTCGAAGCGACTAAGGTCAGCAGCGCGGATTAACTGGCGCATTGAATTTGAAGAGGATAGCTTGCGCCAATACGGCATGAATTTTTGGAGCGAAAGTTCAAGGCTTTGGAAATGTTGACTTTTAAATTAATAAAATGTATGTTAGTAAAGTATTTCGCTGCATTTGTTTTGTTTTTCTTTCTATTAAAACTGACGAGCGGGATCAACAACTGTTTGGAACGGCAATTAATACAAGTTTGAGGATGTGAGGAACAGAGTGTAAAGTTCCTCATCCACCATTGAAAGCGGAGGATCCACCGACCAGACGCGTGTTGTGTCTGGTGGGCTACTGCCCCCCACGGTTGTTGTCGGGTTCTTGTATAGGTTCAATCGCTTTGATAACTTTGATAGCGCGATGTAGGATACGTCGGTTCGTATGTCACGAGATAGATGTCGCTACACAAGTATTAATTTCTGGTCTGATTGCAAACACTCAGACAAGGACAAATGTCTCAGAGAGCACATAACAAACCCGTACGTAACTTGCGCGATCTCGAGACATTGTTGTGGTGTCAAATTTCAATACTAATTGAGGCTCAGCTAGTGTTAAATTTCGACACCACAACGATTTTTCACGATCGCGCAAGTTACGTAATAGTCGCGCAAGGTACGTAATAGTCCCAACAGTTATTGTTATAAACACCTGAAAACGATTTTCAATTTTCGTTACGGATGTGATCTACCAACACTTAATCGAGTAGACTGACGGATTAAGCTCCAATCCTTTTGCTACATGGGAGAAGAAGCCTCTACCCAGCTGTCGGATATTCAGAGTATTCTTCAGTACAGTTGTTTTTTTTTTTTTAAATAGCTTCTAGTTACTCAAATATTATCATCAATTTTAAAACCAGTTACGATTTTTGCTGTATTCAATAATTCTAACATTTTTTTTATTTTCAATTTTCAATCAAATATAGAGAGATTGCTATAAACAACCTAGCGTGAGACTTTAGTGCAAAATTCAAAAGGTTCTTTGTTAGTTTTTTTAAGCTTATTCGCTAGCTATAAAGAGATTCTTGAAAATATGATTTCTAGAACAGTTTAATTACTAAAATATTATCATAGTGTAAAATTATTAATATTAATAAAAGTTTTTAAATTAAATATATACATCATTAACTTTTCTGTTTATGAATTTATTAACTCAGTTATTTCGTGGAAGGAAATCATTTTTATTTTTTTACACATTCGAAACTATTGTATTTGATCATACAAAATAAATTGACAATACATTTAAACGAAGATTGGCTCAAACTTATTTATCCCTTTCGGTGAACTTATCGTTTAGAAAATTCTTTCTAAGTAAATGCCTTCGCAACTTGATTAAAATTCCTTCGTACAAAATTTGAAGATTCTAGACCAGTAGGCCTGAACTATGCGTTGATAAATGTGTTCATTTCAATCTGTCGATCGAATCTCTCTAAACGATTCGTAGAAGAAGAAAATTCTTAGTCTACTTGTGTAGAAATAATTCATTCTTATCGTATCTCTGCCGGCAGTAACCAGCTTAAGTGCTTTATTTTTGTTAACAAGTAAGTTAATTAAAAAACTAAAAAACGTTTTTATATAATTTGGAAATGAAATTAATTTGGCTCTTAAAATCCGCCATTTTGTTTTTATTTTTATTTTGATATGCCCAGTGTCACTCTCACAGTGAATACGAATCTAACGGCAACTCTCAAGCTAAAATCCATCGAGCCGTTCAGGCCGCAGAGCATGCCAAACAATTATACATACATACATACTCTCGAAAAACATAACCCTCCTACTGGCGCAGTCGGGTAAAAATTTCATTTATTTATGTTTGACCAAGATCAAATGACAAGTAATTCGAATTAACGAAGTCAACTCTAGAACATCATTTAGTACCTTCTGATTTTGTGACATCATTGGTGTGCATAATATTTTGTGATATTGTTATTTGATTTAAACTTTTATTTTTAATACATTTTACAATTTCTTATATTATAAATCGTCGTCTGTACGTCGTCATCTCTATGTAAGGTAGGCGATTTAATGCCTATATATGTATTTTAGGTAACAGACGACTAATACACATAAATATTAATATTTTGGACGTCATACATATATAAATATTTTACCCAGACTCGCGATGAGAATCGTACTTACAATCCTGGAGCAGTATTGAGAATTATATTTATTATACTCATATAAATTCTAACGAAATTACCGTGATAATAATAAAAAAAACATCGATAAACAAATTCCTCATTACAACCGTATTTACCGTGAAATAACTCGCTAACTGAATTAACTAAGACGTCAGCCTAATGAACTTTCAGCGCGCCAATATTCCTGGAGCTCCTGTTTCGCACAACGCTCAATCTTTAATATGAAAACGTTTCCACTTGAGAGAAGCGCGGTGGATCAACTTGCGATGGTTTCACGGTGTAAACAGGGGTCCCTCATTTAGCTCTAATACCACCCCATCAGGCCTTTTTGATGTGCTAAAGAGGTAAATCAGGTACTTTTGATGCGAGACTGGAAGTTAATGGATACTTCACGACTTTGTTTATTTTCTTGGTTTTTTTTTTAAATTATTTTATGAATCTATTCAATTTACTACTTATTTTATTTATAATATAGAAATAATTACTTATATATTAAGAACTACCAATATTGATTATTATTTGGCTGTACCACTTCACTACTTGTAGTGTTGTTCTCGTTTATATTTAAATCATTATACATCTATATGTCATAAAAAAGTAAATATTAAATAAATAAAATTGTTTATTTCAGATTGAACATCCATAGTGTGTTAATAACAATATTTACTTATGAACTATGTTACTTATTGATAGTAAGATTATAATAAAAAAAATAAAAATAATAAATAAGTAAATAAAGTCATAGCAACATTATTTTCTCTATTAATTTCCATTGCGTTATTGTGATTCATATACTCGTAGTGTGCATTATACAGAAAGTGTTGTTTCAAACAAAGAAAAGTGAAATTTGCAATCAAGATTATAATTCTTTCAAATTAGCAATAATCACTTATTACTTTATTACACAATGCTATAGCACTTCACTAGCACTTCTCAAAATAATTACATATATTTTACTTCCTGAGAAATTACATTTTATGATAAATAAAATAATAATGAGCGTAAAAGACAATAAACTAAAGTAGAAGTACTTGTGAAAAAATAAATTAATATCGGGTAACATAAAACATTGAGCAGATGCACGAGTGGATCACCGCCAACCACGGATGTAATTGCCAACTGAGCGTATTTGATACTAGAGGCAGCATATTGATCTATATAAAAATCAAGGTTATCAAGGTTTGAATTTTTATCACAGCAAGAGAAATAACCTAGCCATCAATAATTTTAACTAATAATTAAGACGTCAACGGGTACGACTATTGACGAAATTTGATTATAATTGTCTTACAATTAAGATAACCTTGTAAGAGATCCGAAATTATTTATTATTTAACATATCACATTAAAAAAAATTAGGTCAAATAATTATTTATCATATCAAAAATAGATGTTTTTTCTTTATTTGTTTCACTAAATATATTAGTGGATAAAGCTTAAAGCAATTTTTTAGCAAAGTACTACTTCTACAACAGTCGCACAGTTGACTACCGAAACTTTTATCTCCGGTAGCGACGTAAGAAACTCGTTTAATATAAATTCGTACCCGCACCTGCACCCCGCGATTAATGCGAGCGCAACGCCACTGTGCATTGCACGGTAAAATGTATGATTGTGTACTATTCAAACTCTTTAATAGCCGACACATATTATTATGTATAAGATTATATTAGTGACAAGATGTGTAAGTTTAGTTACGCTGGCTTGGACGTGGAAAACATGATGTTTTGCTTGTCAGTATTTCTCAACAAATCTGCATCCGAACACGTCATAATGTGTAAGATGAGTTAATTTTGCTCATATTTATAATTTTTAAAGTGAAAACTTCTTTAGAGGCGTTGTGCACTTTTTGTGATGGGTAAAAGATGTTCAAAACACAAGTAGTTTATTTCTTTGTGAATATTGTAAATTAACCTAAACCTATTTTTCTGTGAATATTGTAAGTGGCTTGTAAAACATGAAGACAAGAATTTACACGTCTCCTCAAAACGTCAAGTTATTTCAGACCTTAATTGCCTTCAGTAGCTTCTGGTGTTCAATTAAAATGTTAACCGTATATCAAAGATGTACAATACAATTCGATCGACCATCACGTTCGTCCTTCATTTTTATATTGATACGATGAGTCAAAATCTAATATTCGTTCTTTTTCTTCTGAGATAAGTATCCTTTCCAATGATGAATTCTTCCGCTTCCAAACATACCTAGATATTGACTGTTAGTTTGGATTTTAATTAACAAGCTTTCGATTAAGATGTGTTCTATCTAGTAGGATTACCTTTATAAAATAGGTAAAGGTAGATAGACACAAGCAGCCGAATATTAAAATTTTAGTTGAAAAAGAACTCAATTTATTTATGTAAATAGATGCTTAGAATTATTTATGTAAAAAAATAGTACATTTTTATACAGGATTATAACTTTTTACCTCCATATCATTACAAAATGTTGAATAGAATTTGTAACAATTTTCTATACACAATATATAAATAAAATAAACAAAAATTAAATATAATAACAATTAATAGTAGTAGGTTGGTTTAATTGAAATAAATATTTTTCTTCTAATAAAGTTTTGACGAAATTTCTAATAAATTTGTAAAAAAGCAATTTAATATTAAATCGTTTTTTATACGATTACATCAAAAAATGATCTACATTTTGTAATTAAAGTGTGATAAAATTTTAATCGGTAGGTAACGCTTTTAACGGTCAGCGTAAAATATCGTTAAACTAATTGTGTAACTTTCATAGGTTCGTTTTAATCTATCAAAACGTATTCAACACTTTATACATAATTATAATATATACATAATTCCCAAAGATAAATGAATAAATAAGTAAAATATATTTTTAATTATTATTTTTGCTACATTTAAAAACATTTTTTATCTCTTTTTATTACAAAATATGATCATAATCGTCAGCCATTGGATGTCCACTGCTTAACATACCTGTGTTAACTCTGCCTCCTTCATCGAGTTCCAAAGCGACTGGTTCGAAGCAGCCTCCATCCAACGGCTTCCGGCGACTCTTTTCAAATCGTCTGTTCATCTTGCGGACGGCCGACCAATGCTGCGCTTGCCGGTACGTGATCTCCACTCGAAAACCGTTCTGCTCCATCGGCCGTCAGTAGATACTACGAGCTATGTCCTGCCCACTGCAACTCCAGCTTGCAAATCCGTATATAAAACTTATATATAAAAGTATATTTTTTTGAAACGATATTTATGCTTCGATAATTTTATTTTTACAAAACATTGATTTTTATTTGACTTTTAGGATATTTACATGCTGATATAGTACTACTAGTACTTCGAGGAATTTATGCATTTTGTATACTATAGTACGAGAAGAGCGTAACGAACGAAAGAATTTTCAAAATATTCTCAGATATTTATATAAAAGTAGAAACTTAATTCCGAAGTGTCAACTTCAGGCCCGTTTGCCTGAAACTTTCTTACAATATATTCTCAGCCCCGATTGTTCCTGCACACAGCGTATGTAACTACCTAAGAATACAACGACATGGAAATGCTACGTTTAATTAATTATATTTTTCAATCAATTTGGTTTTTAATAGGTAACCGTTCTAACAAGGAGTCGCCTTGATGCCAGCTGTCGCGGGTCCGATTCATTCGATTTTTATTTGTACAAATATTTGTTTCCGTTCTGGGTGTATGTCCTTGTGGGTCTCCCCACGGTGCCTCGGAGAGCACGTAAAGCTGTCGAGCTGTCGTTGTTATCATAGATATTTGATAGCGACCGTTACACATGGTCGGGAAATTACCCGCCAACCCACAGTGGAACAGCGTGGTGGATTAATATCCAACCCTTCTATATGGAGAAGAGGCCTTCGCTCACCAATGGGTTGCTTACAGGCTGATACAGTACAGTACATAACATATACAAGCAATTCCAGTTCAGTTCATTTTTTTTTATTATCAATTTTACACTGTCTTTTGCCGTTGTGTGCTTGTTTCTTTTATATTTTACAATTGTTCTTCATCAAAGACATTTTACTTCATTCGGAGAATTTTTAAGATTGATAAATTAAATAGGTTTCTAGGTAATCATCATCTTACTAAGTTTTCCTTTTGTATTGAAAATAATTCGGTATAAACTTATAATTGAAAGTAAAATAATTGAATATAAAATTTCTAATACAAAAGAAGTAACATTTACTTTTAGTTTGTATTTAATTTCTTGCGTATTTACGCTTTAATGGAATATATTTTATTAAACATTCGACTAATTTTACTAATGTAAGTTCTGTTAAGTGTAACAGATTATTCAAATTTAAGTTGTATCAAAACTGAGTTGTTGTGTTACAAATTGCCATCAGGACGTGCGATGACCTTCAGAGAAAAATTGTCTCGAACTCTCTCTTGCCGAGGTATCGTAAAAGGCAAATAATGCCAGGATGGTGATGGAAAGCAGCGTCATCATATCCTGCCATAATACACAGCGCTCGCCAACCCACCTGGGAAGCGTTGCGAATATTGTCAAAACCACCAGAGATGATGGGGAGGCCTACGTTCAGCAGTGCACATTCAACGGCTAATGTGGTAGTGGATTTTATCATTCTACCCTCAAATATTTATATACATTTACATTAGCTGGCTGAATCAATCAAACAATCAGTGAAAATTTTCATAGTGATTAGATTCTTTATTTGGAATAACGTTAAAGAAATTTAAAAGTGCAATTTTATTAACATACCTACATAAACTTTGACACTCATGACTTTCTATCATATCTATAAAATGATAATACGGGAATATATTACAATATATTTTTTCTAAGTTGTCGATCGACAAGTTACACAAATAGATAATACAAATTATAAAGATAAAACTTTGTGTAGCTATGAATATATAAATAATAATAAATTATATAAAGTTATTATATCAATGATCTCGGCGGCATCTCTCTTATTTGTAAATAATTAGCTTGGTTTATATAAATAATACTTGATATATGAATGCATTCCCGGATAACAAAAGAAAGGTATGAGTATATATCTAGTGATTTTATGTAAATTGTTCCATTAATAACCGTCTACTAAAATTCTATACGGCCAGTAAATAAGGTCTTAATGCCCTTTTAACTTTCATGATATTAAGAATCCAGTAGGGATAGGCGTGGCCTCAAGCCAGTGTGGCACTTATTACCATACTATCCTAATTGGACTCTAGGTAATTTAAAAGGTAAATGACGAGAAAATCACTCGTATATAATATGTCTAGTTAATACTTTTAAAACTCTAATTAATTAGGTGGAGTAGAGTTATTAATTAAGCTCAAAACCTGGCCCCATGTGAAGAAGAGGCCTTCGCCCAGCAGTGGGACGTTTACAGGCTGATTCAGAGGTAATAGTAACAACATATTATGTTAGAAAATTAAAAAGAAAGACTTGGATAAAAGACTTGGTTTGTACAGTTCTAATTTGAAAATTTAATAGGTTTACCTGAGCTTGTCTTTATATCTTAACGTAAGTTTAATTTCATAATAAAGATATAAGCGGCTGTCAACTGCGGTGAAAGAATTAAGATCTAAGTGGTTGCAAAATTGTATCGATAATAATCGCTCAAAGAATTTATATCATAACTAGAACGCTAACTTAGTAAACTTGTATATTCAAATATGCACCTTGAAATAAACGACATAAGGTTGACATTTCTTACCAACATGTAAAGTGAAAAATTGTTCCGAGCATATCATTGACAACTGGTGTTTTGTCTCTTTCTTACGAGTTTTGCCTTGAATCTATGGTAGAAAGAGACGCAATCCCGGGTTAAGGAACGTTTTTTGAGTGCACGTGAGCATTCCAGTTTGTATATAAATTCCTTGTAATCGCTACATAATACTACAGCTAAAATACTTTAACTAGCCAGTCAGCGCACTTGACAAGTTACTTTTACCTAAAACACAGGGATTAAGTTTCCTACCCTACTATGTGTGTGTTAAAAAAAAACTACAAAATGAAATTGTGTAAATGATTGTGAACTAATTTACAACCCCAACTGATTACTAGCCACTAAAATCTTCTATAGATTTTTTATTACACAAATAAAGACTCAATTGTTGTTATGTAAATTAAGTTCAAAGTTGTTTTTAATTATTTGTTTTCATTCATTGTTCTTTATAACGATCTTTTTACGAAAATTAAGACATACATCGAGTAGAAAATACATATATATATATATATATATATATATATACATTTTATTTGTTTATTTGAGAAACAAATAATATTTTAATACACATAAA
This sequence comes from Euphydryas editha, assembly GCA_036937285.1. Lineage (NCBI taxonomy): Eukaryota > Metazoa > Arthropoda > Insecta > Lepidoptera > Nymphalidae > Euphydryas > Euphydryas editha. The sequence goes on along the minus strand of JAUPFZ010000013.1, from coordinate 591,999 downwards.
CACAAAAAAAAAGATTAACATACCATAAATCAGCAAGTTTCTACCAGAAGTTAATAAATACTGAGCTGTTTAGAATTAAATGTATCATTATAATTGTTCAAACTCAGAATAAGTACATGTTATCGGTATAATTTATTTTAAATAGAGAAGCATCAAACAGCCGATTGTTGTTTCTCATATTAATTCTTATCAATATTTCTTAATATTTTTTGCAATCGGTATATTATTTTTGAAATGTTGTCAAATCTCTCTTTTCCTATCGTTATCACTTCCACAACAAACCGCTCTGTGAGCGCACACGTATGCAACGACAAAGTTCGTTTCCTCGCTTCGAGCGGAAATAAAATCCATGCTAATACGTGGTTACCGAACGATACATTAAACTTGTTAAGTATATATATTGCGTTAAGTTAAACTCTTCGATACGATAGCACTCACATTTGCAAATAAAACTAATAAATACTGTAACACTTGTAAGCGTCCTTTTTTTTTTTTTTTTTTGTCGCAGGGGAATCCATTTACGGATGATATCCAGGATGCCCGGGTCGGCAGTCCTAGACCTATGTCGGACTCGGCACTTTGGGAGTGCAATACCGTACTAAACCCCTGCGGGAGCCTTCAGCCGCTTTAATTGGAGGGTCCCGGATCTACAGGCAACAGGATCCCTCCAGCGACAGGCTGGCCTCGGCGAAAAGACCAGACTTCTCCTCCATGGGGACTGTCCGGCTCACCTCTGAACAGTCCCGACGACGCCGTATCTAGCGGGACCGGGTTCCCATCCCGGCCCGATACGGGCACAGGGGCGTTACTGGAGGCGCATTAAGTACCCCCATTCGTCGCCCGCGGATGGAGGCCACGTCGGCGGCCTCCTCTCTCACCCGCTCATCAGCCTCCTTCTGGGACATTACGGTCTCGCAGAAGGAGACCATCGCCTTCCAGGACTCGTCGTCGCCGAGCATCGCGATGATAATGCTCGGGAGCGACAAGTCCCCTCCGAGGACCGATGTCAGACTTTGACGCAGCGCCGCCCATCTCGGGCACACCTCGAGGGTGTGCTGGGCGGAGTCCACCGCCGCGCCACAATCGTGACATTCAGTCGTCGGCTCCCTCTGGGCCGTCCGGCACAGGTAGTCACCAAAGCAACCGTGCCCGGTGAGAACCTGCGTCAGACGAAAGGTGAGGGGCTTGGGTTTTCGACGCATCCACCACTCAAGGACCGGGCGAATGGCAGCCGTTACGCGTGTGCCATATGGCTGCACCGCCAGGTCCTCCCCATACTACCTATTAGCGCTTCCTGCCCTATATGACGCACACGTAGGATCCCGTCCAACGTGGGGTTCTCACTAAGAGCCCTCCTACCCGAGACGTATGAGTAGGTCTCGGCAAGATCCTCCGCCACGAGCTCCCACGGGGGGTCGCCGGCTAGAGCAGTAGCTGCAGCCCACGATACCGTACGGTACCTCCGAATCACCCTCACCGCGATAGATCGCTGCGCAGCGCGCAGCGCCGCCTTATTTTTCGCGGTGAGGCGATCCGCCCAAACCGGGGCACCGTACGTCGCCATACTCCGGCAGACTCCGGAGTACAGCTGCCTGCAGGTGGCGCTGGGTCCTCCGAGGTTCGGGAGGAGTCTGCCCAGCGCACTCGCCGCCTTCACGACCTTTGGTCCCACCATCGCGAAATGTGGGCCGAATGTCCACCCTCCGTCCAGGATGAGCCCGAGATATTTCATTTGGGGGCTCATCCTGACTCTCCCCTCTCCGATCTGAAGGGTAGCCCCCGGTGGAGGTCCCTTACGGCTGGTCCCGCGGAAGAGCAGGGCTTCGGTCTTGTCAATCCTGACACGAAGCCCTAACCTCTCTATGCGGCTGATCACGAGGTCGAGTCCGACCTCGGCCATCCGCGCCACCTCCTTGTAATTTCGTCCCCGGGAATAAACGAGGGTGTCATCCGCATAGCAGATGACTCCCATCCCGGGGAGAAGACGGCCTCGCAGGACCCAGTCGTACCCGATGTCCCACAGGATCGGACCCAGAACCGATCCCTGCGGGACACCGCAGCCGACTCGCCGCCACTCCACGGACCCCGACCGGTTCTCGAGGCCTACCCTCCGATCAGAGAGGTACGCCTCCAACAGCCTCCTTAGATACGGGGGCACTCCGAAGTATTTTAGTGCCTCCCGTATCACCACGTGCGGAAGACTGTTGAAGGCGTTCGCGATGTCTAACGACACCGCGACCACCACCTCCCTCCAATGTTCCGCCTCACCCGTCACCGCCCGTAGGCGTTTGAGGGCGTCGACACTCGACCGGCGGGCTCGAAACCCGAACTGGAATTCCGACAGTCCGGGTCCCGAGCCCTCCTCCAGGTGCTGAACGAGCCGGGAGGCCACTATCTTCTCCAAGGCCTTCCCAGCTTCGTTCAGCAGCACCACCGGTCGCACTGCCGAAGCTGAGTCCGGGGTCCGCCCTGCCTTAGGAAGTAGGCAGAGCCGACCCTCTTTCCAGGCCCCCGGGAACTGGCCAGACCGCATGCAGCGATCAAACAGCTCCCGGAGGCTGTCGCCGAGGTGCCCGAGAGCAATCGCGAGGACTTTCCCGTGCACCCCGTCTGGACCCGGCGCCCTCTTCTTACCCTGGAGGCGGGTAATCACCACCTCCATTTCAGCCTCTGTGACGGGTGGCGGAACACCATCCTCCTCGTCCGGCGTCTGCCGAGCCATTCTGGGGGGCACGAAGCCCTCGGGTTCGTCGGGAAAGAGTTCCCTGACGATCCTCCCTAGTTGGTCCGGCTGGAGCGTTTCGCTGATGGGGGCCGACTGGGCGCGGAGCTTGTTCCGCGCCCAATTATACGGTCGGCCCCAGGGGTCTCTCTCCAGACCCCCAATTAACTCCAACCAGGCCTCCTCCTTGGCTCGGCATATGGCCTGCCGCAGGATCTTCGTTTTCTCCACGTAGATCCTACGCAGCCTGTCGTCCCTGTCCACGTCCTGGGGGCGTCTCCGCCTGCTCCGGGTATATTGTCTCCTGGCCCCGTTGCAGGCGGACCGGAGACCGGCTATCTCAGCCGACTACCAGTAGAGTGCCCGCCGTGGGGATGGACGCTTCGCGGGCGGCATGGCCGCTCTGCAGACAGCAGTGAATGCGTCGCAGAGCCGGCTAGCCGCCTCATCCACCCCAAACTCCGACAGCAGCGGGAGGCTCCAGCGGCCGACGATTGCGGAATCTTCTGCCAGTTCCCGATCGAGCTTGGAGAGTGCCCAACGCGGAAACTGGCTACGCCCCCTGGACGACGTTGACGACGATGATGACGCCGGACGAACAGGAGCTGGAGACACCTCGAACCTTATGTATCGATGGTCCGAGAGAGTCTCCACCTCCGTCTCCACCCTCCACCCCTCCACTCTGCGTGCGATGGCCGGCGTGGCAAACGTGACGTCCACCACGGAACCTCCCGACCATCGCACGCACGTCTGGACTGCCCCCACATTGAGCAAGCACAGTCCGGCATCTAGCGCCCACTCCTCCACCTCCCTCCCTTTACTTGTAAGCGTCCTGCAGCTGGGTGTCTATCGTTTCGTATTAAGTGAAAACCCGGCAAGGCAAATGAAGTAGAAGGCAAATTTGGTTTTAGAAACGTTTCGGAGACTAGTATGGCATGAATATTTTTAACATTAAAGCTTGTTAAAAGATCATGATAGTGTGAGGGTATACTTTGCGCGTTTATATGAACCAGGTTAAAATTTTTGGGAGAAGTAGAAAAAGTAGAATCTAGAAGGGAATCAAGGGACAATGACATACTATGGAAGCTGTCGTCTGTTGTGGAGGACGCACTAATGGAGGAAGCGCCATCATCAGAATTACGAATAAAGCAATCGTCAGCAACATTCATTATAAAAAGTATAAAATATACCTACTAATATAATAATATATAAAAATGAATAAGATATAATAATGAACGTATATAAATATTAACACAAAATAAATATTTAAAATATATATAATAAAATAAAGTAAAATAACAGTATTATTATATGTAAATATGCGAAAATATCAAAAACAAACATTTTACTACCCACCGGCAGTACATGTACAAATTTCAACTAATTCTAAATGGTACAACAATAGCATTGGAAAAGTTTAACAATCGATAAAATGATATATACTCTAACATTTTAAAGGCACATAAAGAAAAAAGTAAAACTAATAACAAAAAAAAAAAAAAAATTAAAATAATAATTAAAGTAACTACTTCAAACCATGAAGACTGAATAACAATATATAATTGTAAGGCAAAATAGCCAGCATCCAAGGCGAAAACAAGTTGTCATTGTTTAAACATATTGTCAATGTGTCAATGTCATTTGTCGCAACATTGTTTTGGTGTCAAACAGTGTCAAATAAAATAAATGTTTCTGGGCGGGTATCCTTCATCATCGGAATCAGCCATGTCTTCAGTAAGTTATAAATGTGGGTAGGAACAAAATAATCACCAAAGTCACAATCGGATGTTATTTAATCGCACAAAGTTACAGAAATTCACTAAAATAATTATATTCACTTGTAATTAGGGAATCACTTAATCACTTTTAATTGGTTTTGATACAACAGGTCACAAGATTATTCGGAACAAAAGCGATTCGTCGCATAGGTGGTGCGCTCGCCGTTGACGTTCCAAAACAAGTGAAGTTCAACATGGCCGCGTTGACCATCGACACGACGCTCCGCTAGACTGACAGTTGTCAAAATCTTGTTCCGACGTATCTCTAACAGATGGCGCTAGCAATGCGCCGTCACGGCCGGACTGACTTTCGACCGTCCTCGGGCGCATCAGATTGCAGTCCTGTAACAATGACACGATCAGTCGGACGGGTATCAGTAAATCTACCCGCTCGTCCAGCCTGACAAGCTATAACTAGTAGGCGTAATGTTACTGTCATACAACTATAAATGTCTCAGAAATATAAAAAAAACGTGTGTCCTTTCGACCACTCATGGACCGGACGACAATTCCCTCAACAACAAACGAGTACGTTGGACCGGACGGGTGTGTCCCTTCAACCAACCCAACATGGTATGGCTCGGACGACACTGTCCCTTCGACCAACGCAAACCAAACAGTATGGCCCGGACGGGTGTGTCCCTTCAACCAACCCAGCATGGTATGGCTCGGACGACACTGTCCCTTCGACCAACGCAAAGCAACAGTATGGCCCGGACGGGTGTGTCCCTTCAACCAACCCAGCATGGTATGGCCCGGACGACACTGTCCCTTCGACCACCTTCCACACACTACATTACTCGATGACTGTTCTCACTCAACGTGCCAACATAGTTAAGTAGACTTCATGTAAACAATGCTTACGGATTACACATACCTATAAGTTACGGACTGTCTTGCTCTGCGTGAATTTGAACCTCATGCTCTATGATTTCGCGATCTGAGATGTTACTTAGGGTATCAGACTCTGCTGTAAGTGTGTCTGATCCTGCGGACAGTGTATCGGAGCCTGCAGTCAATGTATCACAGCTATTCGGTCTGTCGAGGTGACTATTATCGAGTTCAACGTCCTCCGGCGCCGTCATGGCCTCTTCTTCATTCATCAAACTAGTAGATATTTCAACTAACCCGTCATGACCCCGAGGTACTGGACGCAAGTTCTCGTGCGCGTATTTAAAAGTACGATGTGAACCGGTTATGCTTTTCAACTCGTAACGGTCATTATCTAATACTGCGATTATTACATAAGGGCCCCTAAACTTCCTATCTAACTTGGTTTGGTTGCGTTCGCAACTTTTGATAAATACGAAATCACCTTTAGAAAATGGCTTGATAGTAGCTCGACCTTGGTTAAATCGTAAAGTATCGGATGCGGCTGCCCTTTGTATGTTAAGAGACGCATCTTGCCTAGCTGACTCTACGTCAACTCGCTGTTCTTGTTCTGAATCTGGACTTAAACACCTAATTCTCGACATGCCTAGAGATTGAGAACGGATACCGAACATGAGTTCTGTTGGCGTAAATTTGGTGACTGTAGACCTAGTACTATTAAGCGCTAATTGCACGTTCCCTAACTCGTCACGCCACGCTTTATTGGGGTCGTTTTCGATAATTGTTAGCAAACTTTTCAAAGTGCGCATCACACGCTCTACTTGCCCGTTTGCCCTGCTGGACCCAGTTGCTATAAAATGCAGCTTGATGTTATGTTCTGAACAAAAGTTCTTGAAATCCTGGCTAATATAACACCTGCCCTGATCGGCTATTATGCGCTTAGGTGCTCCAAAAAGGCAAACGGCATTTTTAACGGCTCGAACCGCACTAGCTGCGTCTAATGAAGAGGTATGCTCTAATAATACGTATTTAGTAAACGCGTCAATAATTACCGAACAATATTCCTTGCGGTCACTTTTTCCACTTAGTTTGCCGGTGAAGTCTATATGGATCGTGTGCCACGGTACCGGCGCTTTTGGAATAGAGTGTAGCTGTACAGGCTGAGCACCTGAGGGACCTTTGGATGCCTTACAAACGATGCAAGAGTCAATAAATTTTCTAACGCATTTGGACATCTGAGGGAACCAGTACTGTTCATACAGTTTGTCCAGTGTTTTGTCACTACCCAGATGTTGTAACTCGTTATGAACGTGATTGATCAAAGTCCATATCAGGGAACGAGGGACGACTGGCAGCCATGATATAATCTTGTTTCTTACAACCTTCCTATAAAGAATGCCATCCCTAACGTCATATGTCTGACCAATCGTTTCAGGAAAATCGTTATTATTGTGCTTGTTGATCAAGTCTTGGACCTCTGCATCACGTTTCTGTTCTACAGAAAGCCAGCCCTGATGTAATTCTACAAAATTTACTGTCTGAATTTTGGGTTTTGAAGAAACCTGTGACTCGGAAACTAAGTGATTGGGGTCAGGCAGGGGATTTCTGGAGAGATAATCTGCGTGTTCCATGCTACGACCTTCGCGATATATGATATCGAAATCGTAGGCTTGTAAAAATGCCCACCAGCGGTGAACACGCGGGGTTAGGTCAGTTTTAGATTTCGATACTTTCAATGAGTTACAGTCCGTGAAAACTTTGAAACGTCGGCCGTATAAATAATGCCGGAAGTGTTCTACCGCTCGTACGACTGCCAGCGTTTCCAGTTCGTACGAGTGGTAACGGGACTCTGCTTCAGAGGTTCGTCGGCTAAAATATTCTACAACATGGGGCAGGTCTTTCTTTTTCTGTATTAAGATCGCCCCATATCCCTCCGAGCTAGCGTCGCAATGTAATTCAACGGGTAAGTCCGGATCAAAGATCATCAGAACTGGTTCAGAGGTAAGTATCTGTATAATGGTATGACGGATACTTTCATGTTTTTCTTCCCATTTTATAGGGCCTCTCAACTTTGTTAATGGATACAACGGGCCAACAATGTTTGTAAATCCTGGGATAAATTTTCGGAAATACGACGCAAGGCCTAGAAATTGACGGACTTGTGTCGCAGTTTTAGGCTGGGGAGAGTCTATTAAAGCCTGTATCTTGCGTGAGTTTGGTCCCACCTGTCCGCACTGAATAGAATAACCTAAGAAATCAATTTTCTTTTTCATAAATTGACATTTTTTAAGGTTTAAAGAGAAACCAGCAGCACAGAGAGCAGACAAGACCTCGTCTAGACGTTTAAGACCCTCAGATATATCACCAGAATAGCATAACACGTCATCCATGTAAATCAGAGGCTTATCTTTTAGCTGATGGACAGCCTTTGTGATGCAACGTTGATACACCGAAGGAGCATTGCGTAACCCGAAAGGCATCGCAAGATACTCATACTGCCCTTCTGGCGTCACAAACGCTGTCTTTTCTACTGAATCATGGTGAATAGGGATCTGGTGAAACCCTGATGCCATATCCAGGGATGAGAAATAATGAGCACCACTGAGCTGATCTATTTGTTCCTCAATACGAGGGAGGGGATAGTGTTCAGGTCGTGTATTGGAGTTAAGCTCCCGGTAATCGACACACATTCTCTCGGTGTTATCTTTTTTCTTCACTAAGAGAATTGGACTCGCGAATGGGGATGAGCTTTCTCGAATTACACCTGCATCGAGGAGCTCTTGAACTTTTTCTCTAACTATTTGCTTTTCAGTTGGTGCTAATCTATATGGGCGTCGTTGAACAGTTTTATGTGGATCTACTAAATCAATTTCTAACTCTCCAGTGTTCACGCGTCTACGGGGAACACCATCGACGAAACTGCTAGCATATTTGTTCAATAGTCTAATAAGGGCATCTCTATCATCAGCTGTCAAGTCCGTATCTATCCGAGTAAAGTCTGGCTGGGTAGCTGTCGACTCGCAAACATTAACTTGTTCCTTAAAATGAAAAATCAAATTATCATTATTAATTTCGACGCTCACACCGTTTTCTAAAATGTCCCTACCTATTATAACAGGGTCCGTAAGGCATGAGTTTGGTACTACATGAAATGTCAAGAGTTTTATAAAATTTCCAAGATTAACCTCACTCGAAATCTGTGTCGTAGATTTTATTTCGTCACCGCCAATGCCCGTAAGATACACAAGATCATTGCGCACAGTACCTGGGAACTTACTAGAATAGCTCTGTTTTATCAACGAGCAAGACGATCCGCTATCGAACAAAAAGGAGACTGACTCACCGGATGACGTCCTCAAGGTGCCCCTCGACAGCCGTTGTTCGCAGACATTGACCTCTCCCCTTGCAGTAGCTCCACCGCCTTTTCCCTTTTCTTTACAATTTGTTGCTATGTGCCCAGCTTGACCGCATATGTAGCAGGTTACGGTAGAGGTTTTCTCGGGGGCACGTGTTGCAGTTGACGGATCTTGCTGCTTGGTCATCCCAGAAGAATCTTCTCGAAGACGCTTTCTACAGTCGACTTGCCGGTGTCCGGGGATTCCACAAAAATGACATTTGCCAGGAATTCTAGGTCGCTTGAAATCAGGCTCTTGGATTTCAGTAACCTCCGATCTTCGCTTTAGGGAAATGCCTCTTAAGATTCTAAACAGCTGAGGTTTGGTAGTGACAGTATATGCGCTTAGTTCACGGCGCATCAAACCATCCTTCTGACATAAGATCGATATGACGAATCCAGTTATCACTTCTTCTGGCATTCGGGTTTCAGGTATAGTTTCGATCATATTCCATAAGCGCAAGCCAGCTTCTGCTGCAGTTTCTTTTGTTCCAACTTGAAAACGCAATATTTCATCAAAGTAGTCTTGAATTAATTTTGGTTTATAAAATCTGGCCATTAAACTTTGTTTTACAGTCTCCCATGTCAGTTCATTCAAATTTAACTTGGTCAAGCAAGAGGCTGCGCGCCCTTTCAGTGCACTGGTAAGAGCCACAAGTAAATCTACGCCCTCTAAATGTTTAGTCAGTACTATAAGCTCTGTAATCTTACACCAACCTTCTATATCCGCGTCTGCATCGTCCGGATTAAACTCTACGAGTTTCACTGCACTAGACTGGGCGCTAGCAGTTGCCACCGGTGGTTGCGTCGTCGCTAACATCCGAGTAAGTAAGATTTCCATATTACTTAACATCTTCAATGCGCTATTTTCGTCAGGTGGTTGTTTTTCCTCGGTCGGTAGCGCATGGGATCCCACTTCTGATCTGGGCGGGTATCCTTCATCATCGGAATCAGCCATGTCTTCAGTAAGTTATAAATGTGGGTAGGAACAAAATAATCACCAAAGTCACAATCGGATGTTATTTAATCGCACAAAGTTACAGAAATTCACTAAAATAATTATATTCACTTGTAATTAGGGAATCACTTAATCACTTTTAATTGGTTTTGATACAACAGGTCACAAGATTATTCGGAACAAAAGCGATTCGTCGCATAGGTGGTGCGCTCGCCGTTGACGTTCCAAAACAAGTGAAGTTCAACATGGCCGCGTTGACCATCGACACGACGCTCCGCTAGACTGACAGTTGTCAAAATCTCGTTCCGACGTATCTCTAACAGATGGCGCTAGCAATGCGCCGTCATGTTTATTAACGGGTATATTTGTTATAAAATACTTAAAATGTAAATAATATAAGTGATGGTATGCTAAAGTACAAGTTACAGCTAAATAATTATATAAATGTGAAATACACCCACGTTCCAACAAAAGACACTGATATAGTTAATTAACATGCTGAAGAAGTAATTGACAAATACTTGTTTATTTCCTTGCAACTCTCTTGGGCCTGCTGACTTGAGTTGCCTTACCTTGCTTGAGATTTTGATCTGATGTAAGGTTCACGGAGGAACGAACGAAGGTACGAATGCGAGTACCATTAAAATCTATCTAAAAAAGATAGATATAATTAAAATCTATCTCAGAAATATATTATTTACTTACAATTCATTATGTACAGACATGTAATGAAAATATTTACGTACATAAATAGTCATAATATTAGGACAGAACACAGGGAATAATTCATTTAATTTCATTAATCAACCGCTTAAAATAGAAATCCTGGTAAATCATCTAAAAAACTCAAAGCTTCGTACTTTTACCTGTAATTATATGTTATATAGTTAATGATATTATATGTTATATTATATAGTTAAGTTATATAATTACTATTAAAAACAAATTCGTAATGATTATGAATACTCATTACGATTATACAATTTAATTAAATACTGTAAACACGATATTAATGATTACGTAAAATCTGATTACACATCGAAAAAGCTTCATTAATTACAATGTAATTGTAATTTATACTCGTAATATAAGTTATTGCTGGAAATAATTATATTTTTTAATTATTAAATAGAAGATTACCCTCGTAGTTTTGCTCGTGTTGAGGTTCAATACCTTTTGGATTATTTGCCACTATTAATTACTGCTGTTTTACATTTTTAACTTTCCTTAATACAGCCAAATTAAGATGAATTTTAAAAATCACAAATTGATTGTCGTGTTCAAACTAAGAAAATAAAATAAACTGTAACTGTGTAAATATTGTTTAATATTAGGTATATTATTTTTTTATTTTGAAATTGTGAGAAATGTTTTTTGTGTGTTAAAAGAAACGACTTTCTTCTCAAGACGTTTTAACGAATAAATATTGGGTTAGTTGAGCTGAAAAACCGATCTAGTGTACTGATGCGAGTAATTACCTCAATGCCTGTAGTCACTGGTTGGGTTCCCGCCCGGGGCAGGTACAAATATTTGTTTCTGGTCTGGTTACTTGTGGTTCTCCCACCGTATCTCGGCGAGCACGTAAATACGTCGGGCCTGGTTGTTATTGTCGAAATCTAACAGCAATTGTTATTCATGGTAGGGATAATATCCTATAACCCGCAGTGGAGCAGCGTGGTGGATTAAGCTATCCTTCCTATCCTATCCTTCCACTATATGTAGAAGATCTTTGTCCAAAAGTACGATTCTTATAAGGTGGTTCAGTTCTATTCAATATTTATAAGCTGCTTAAAATTTTCCAGCAAGGTTCTTAGCAGCAGGGTATAGACGAAGATGCTTATCGTGGGCTGCAGCTACTGCTCTAACCGGCGACCCCCCGTGGGAGCTCGTGGCGGAGGTTCTTGCCGAGACCTACTCATACGTCTCGGGTAGGAGGGCTCTTGGTGAGAACCCCACGTTGGACGGGATCCTACGTGTGCGTGGGATAGGGCAGGAAGCGCTAATGCGGAGGTGGGGGGAGGACCTAGCGATGCAGCTATATGGCACACGCGTAACGGCTGCCATTCGCCCGGTCCTTGAGCGGTGGATGCGTCGAAAACGCAAGCCCCTCACCTTCCGTCTGACACAGGTTCTCACCGGGCACGGTTGCTTTGGTGACTTCCTGTGTCGGACCGCCCAAAGGGAGCCAACGACTGAGTGTCACGATTGTGGCGCAGCGGTGGACTCTGCCCAGCACACCCTCGAGGTGTGCCCGAGATGGGCGGTACTGCGTCAAGGTCTGACGTCGGTCGTCGGAGGGGACTTGTCGCTCCCAAGCCTCATCACCGCGATGCTCGGCGACGACGAGTCCTGGAAGGCGATGATCTCCTTCTGCGAGACAGTAATGTCCCAGAAGGAGGCCGACGAGCGGATGAGAGAGGAGGCCGCCGACGTGGCCTCCATCCGCGGGCGACGAATGGGGGTGCGTAGGAGGCGCTACTTAATGTGCCTCCAGTAACGCCCTTGTGCCCGTGTCGGGCCGGGATGGGAAACCGGTCCTGCTAGACATGGCGTCGTCGCGACTGTTCAGAGGTTAGCCGGACAGTCCCCATGGAGAAGTCTGGCCTTTTCGCCGAGGCCAGCCTGTCGCTGGAGGGATCCTGTTGCCTGCAGATCCGGGACTCTCCAATTAAAGCGGTTGAAGGCTCCCGCAGGGGTTTAGTACGGTGTTGCACTCCCAAAGTGCCGAGTCCGACATAGGTCTAGGACTGCCGACCCGGGCGTCCTGGATATCATCCGTAAATGGATTCCCCTGCGTAAAAAAAAAATTGTGTGTGTCAGCTCCGACGCACGACTGGAGTTTACTCCTTAAGTACGATTGTCTAAACATACGCAAAAAGAGTTTATCCAACTGAAAATAAGATTAATACCATATGAAAGGGTAAATTAACAAATTAATGAAAATAATATACATATATAAATATATATTTATTCATTTTATATACATTTATTATAACTAATCGGCGAAATATTTTACATTAAACTTTTCACAATAGTCAATTTCAGATATTTCATTAGGAAATTGATTTGATATTAGGAAATTGATCATTGATAAATTATGTAATTATTATTATCTGACAATTATCATTTATTTTTTAAATATTATTTTTCAATATTAATTAGAGCAACATTACTTTCACACCGCACCGTAGGTGCGCGTGCACCGAAAAAGTAACGAGGTCATTCAATAGTAGATTTTAAATCTCATATTTTTCTCATACCGGGCGCCTTATATATGAAAATCGATTCTTAAGGAGTAAACTCCAAAAAAGTATAGAAGATGCTCTACATGAGCATCACATCGAATCCTATAACAGGTGACATAGCTAGTAGAAGAGAGCTTTTGTGATAGGGCTAGGTACGTATGACATAGAATAGCTGAGAATTGTTGATAGAAAAACAATATCTTTGCAATGATACGCAATGAGAATGTTTTGACTCATTTTCTGTAATTCAATACAAGACTTTTTTGTTAATTGATTATTATTCCGATTACTGCCTCACTCAAGATATTTACATAAAATCAACTTATACACGATTAACCACTAAACTTTGAATGTTTACCTCGAATTTCCCTTTTCTTCTTTACTTTTTTCTTACATTGTACTTGAGACTTAACAATTTACGTGTTTATACTCCCGCATGATCTCAATTATTTACATTGTGCACAATCAACATGAGAACAAGATAAATAAAAAACTTCCAGGTCAGCGAAAAATCTAACTTAAGCGTTCTGAATTTGTTCTGTGTATACCGTGGTATTCCAAGGTATCACGAATGATAATCAAAGTGAATTATCACACCAAGCTTGGGAATATCTGACTCGGGAATCGGGAATTGACTGGCCCATCATCCCACATTCAGTGGCCCATCATCAGCCATCAGTCAGTTTGTAGTGAACCTGCTGTCTGCACCTGGGTTTTGGGTTCGATTCCTGCCCCGAGTCTGAGTGTAATATATATTTATTTATACATGTATTATTTATATGTATATTTATTTTTAAAAAATGTGTATCAGGTGGCTGTTACCGAAAATACAGGCTACCTATTTTTTGTTACAATAGCTTCGACCTCCGATATGCTTTGGGGAGACTGTTTTTACATTATTTAATTATTTATGACTCTAATCTTCTATTAACATACTTCGCGCGTTTATTCATTTCCAATTTCATTCAGCATAATAATTTTCATTTTGCATTTATCCACATTCGTTTTTATATGGTTATTCCCAACAAGAAAAAAAAGTAACTATTCCTGTTAATCAACAATTTACAAAATTATCTTTAAGCTAGTTTTAACAAACAATTTTGAACTTATAGCTTATTATAGATATAAGTTTACTTACCCTTCAACTTCAACTAAGGAGGCACAATATACACTCAACTTATCTAATACATAAATGCTTATTTCTATCTTAAATTACAGTATTGATATAAAACAAAGTTACACAACAGAGCTAGCTTAGGCCACAGGCTACCTTAAAACACAGGCTACCTTAGGAACGGACGACCGTGTATCGACAAATAGAAGTATAACGAGCTCGAGCTTATATGCCCGTGTACTTATACGGCTGAACAGCTTGCTATTATGCTTAACTTGTTTGAATGCATTTTCAACGTCGAAGTAGAGGAAGTCTGAGGTGTAATCGCGTTAGTAGGTGATGTTCACTTGTATGTTCTCAGTTAACGGTGTACTTGGTAAAAGGACAGTGACTGGCTAGAAAGCTGCATTGCTCATTATGACAATGGATTTGGCCTCGACAATTGTTTAAAAGCAAACCAGGATTACTATTCTTCTTTCGTCTGAATCCTTTCTAATAGACTTTAAGTCGATGTTTGTAAGAGACTTAGAGTCAATCTGCTGTACATTTGGGTTACAATGACTCTCTAGCCCAGGTATGTCAAAGATATGGCCCACGGGCCAATTTATAGCAGATTCTAGCTATTTATAATATCTAGCAAACTAGTTAGATCTGCCGTTAGACCTAGTCTAGTTGTGTTACGATGTGGCCAATTCTGTTAAATATAATCTCTAAAAGTCTAAAGTTTAGAGATTGTAATTGAGTTGACACCTCTGCTCTAGCCCAATCAGCAAAGAAGTAGACCATATCGAGATAATCTAAAATTGGGAATAATGTTGGTCTCAGAAAAGGGAGCATAGACTGACATCTTTTTCCTGGAACCACCCAATAAGTGTCATGCCGAAAACTTGCCGATATGTCTAATACCTTAATCAATTTTGAAATCAGAAAAATGATTTTTGTCTTCCCTCCACTGGTCCTAAATTCCCAGACATGCCTCATTTTTTGTCTGTCGGGTAAATATCATGTGCTTTAACTGCGGCATTTTTACGCGTAATTAAGTCTTTTCAGTAGCTCCCTACGCTAATTAAGACGGATTAGAATCTTTCAAGAGTCCTCGTCGATTATACACTTCCACGATTAAGGATCGTGTTAATTTTATGTAGTATTTTTACATAACCTGAGCTAGTTAATAAAAGTAGGTATATTTAATAGACAAAATTCTCAAAAAAGATTCTTTCAAAATTATATGTATATGTATATATGTATAAATTATTACTTTCAAAATGTACTTTACTTACGTTACTTTCTTTCTCATATTACATTCACAAGTTTGAACGATACTTAACGTTAGAAGTGTATTTAGTTTTTTTTTTAATACATTTAAGAGTCTCTAAAAACCCGTAATACCTCTAAAAATATTTACTTATTCATTCGCTCCTTATAACAACTCGGCTTTTTAGTGAATAAATTTACCTCAGTGAATTGAAATAGTTATTTGTAAATGGATACAGAACTACTTTGAGTATAAAATACACCCATTAGCCGCGACGATGCCTATATACAGCCTTATCACTTCAACTGTATAATTATAGCGCATCAAAATGACGAAGTAGGTTGAATACTGTACTATACTGTATCAACCTGTAAACAACCTACTACTGGGCGAAGGCCTCTTCTCCATATAGAAGGGTTGGAACTTAATTTACCACGCTGCTCCACTGCGGGTTGGTAGATAATTTCCTTACCATATATGATAACAACCGGGACTGACGGCATTACGTGCTCTCCGAAGTACAGTGGGGAGATTCACAAGGACACACACTCATGCCGGAAAAAATATTTGAATGAATTCAAATATCTGTCCCGAGCGGGAACCGCACCTGCGACTGCCGGCGCGCAGTTTGAAGCGACTACTCGCACCACTACACCAGAACGCTCGTCGGTTAGGTTGAACACATGGGTCTAATTTCGAAAAATAATAGAAACGCCAATGTAATCTATAGTTAAAGGTTATGTCACGCGATTGATGATGTACTATCCCATTAGCTCTAACTTATATTAATGACATTGTAAAATACGTTTTCACTTCTAATTGAACTATACAATATGACTAAACCAACAGCATATATGATTAAAATTAATTATGAAATAAAGTTATATAATGGTTAGGTAGAACGAAATATAAACCTATTCAGAAACAAGTCATCAATGTTAGCAAACCGAGATCCGTTGATGTTATACGACTTGTGATTTTTACTATTTTAAGTACTTTTTGCTGGTTGTAATCGGTATTTTTTTATAATAAAATCACATTTCACATTAAGATCACAGAAGTCACTGATCCATAGAGATTTATTTTAAAATATAAAAATTAGCTAGTCCTAAATTTTTTGAATGTTCAAGTGCTTTTAACATTTCTCGTGCGAGATGAAAGGAAAATATCGTAGAGAAATCTGCATGTGTCCTTGTACGGAGCACGTAAAGTAATTTCCTACATTACATGAGTATGAAATAAAGCACGATGACATAAGTTTAAAAAAGATATATTCGGGTATTATCATGACGTTGTGTTATTGTTGTTTATACAATTAATATTTTGACGGGGAAAGCTGATGCTAAGAACTAGAGGGAGAGTACGGACAAAAGGAATACTCAGTTTAGATAACGGTCTTATACACAGTTCTTGCAACAAAAGTAGTGGGGCGTACGTCTGCTTAAACGATCCAATGTATCAATTTACGGCTGCCAGAGGCATGATGATAGATAGATGTGCTGTGCAACGAAATCAAAACATATTAACAGTTAAGAAACAAAACAAAATCGAAAAAAAAATTAAATAACACAATAATGGTATAGAAAAATATAAGCCGTATGATTGACAAAGAGAAATTAGACTTAGTCGCTTGAAGTCGCTTGTCACTCAATCGGCGTCCGCAGTGCGTACTGTGCACCCATCGATAGCAACGAGGAGCAGCAGCGTTGACACAAAGAAAAAGTTATATGACGATCGTACTAATCTCTCAGTACTGTAGTTGGGCATCGTTGCAAGACCAGTATATAAGACCGTGGTTTATACGCTTACCATCACAGAAAACAAATACAATGTTAGAATGTGACATGTCTGGTCTAAATGTGAACAGTGAAAAACTATAGATATCTAGACCACACAAGTAATATATTTTGACAATTTTTAACGTCGATTCAAATAAACATTTTATTGTCACAAGTTTATTATGAAACAAATATTCCATTAGGAAAGTTTGGTTAAATTTTATAAAATAATTTGTAACAAATAAACTTAATATTCAATTTGCAAATTTTATATGATACTGATGAATGACAGTTCCACTAACTAGTTTTAACTTGTTGAACGGATATATTTATTATGATGTAAATATCTTTTGAAAATATTGCATTTGCTAATTGTTTGATTACCATCTTATATTTAAATTTAAATAAAAAGAAAATTTGTAATAATTGTATTTAGGCTATTTTCATACATTTTTTTAAAATAAATCCACCTATGATTACTAAAATTACTTTATACTTTAACTTAAGCAAATATGTATTAATTCTGAGTAAAAATGAAACGTTTCATGAAATTTATTTAAAATATAGAAATAAAATAGGTTTACGTAATAGCCTGAAGTTAGCTAGAAATAAAGGTCCAATATACAGTAAATTATGATTAAAAAAGTGACATAGCTGAATTTTGTAGAATGTCTACGGTTGTGGTTTTAAGGCGTGGATGGGCGCCTTAACGAGATTTTAATATAGATCTTTCTCGGTATACATTAGTAGAAGTGGGTCTTAACACCAGAGGCAAAAGGTCAGATGTCCATTTTTGAAAAAAAAAATTGATTCGTAATGACTTTTTTTGTCTTTCGTTAATATGTTCCATCTTCTTTCTTGCGCCGTGTACCCACACCGACAGAGAAAAATAGTACCAACTTATTTCTGGTCGAGGT
The DNA here is from genome assembly GCA_036937285.1 of Euphydryas editha. Taxonomy (NCBI): domain Eukaryota; kingdom Metazoa; phylum Arthropoda; class Insecta; order Lepidoptera; family Nymphalidae; genus Euphydryas; species Euphydryas editha. Next base: position 574,007 of record JAUPFZ010000013.1, on the reverse strand, counting down.
GTCTTAAAAGGCTATATATTTGTTTCTAGTCTGACGAAAGAGCCATTGGTACCGGTTGTTATCACAGAAATCTGATAACGATCGTTTCTCATGGTAAAGAAAGTATCCGCCAAACCGCAGTGGAGCAGCGTGGTAGATTAAGTCTCCCTTCCCCTCTATGGGCCTTTGCAAAGCATTGGGATATTTATAGTCTTAATTCAGTTTGACGCGGTATAATATTTATATTATATCGACGAACAATAAAGAGATATTTAAGTAAAAGGGAGAAATAAAATAAAAACAAATATTAAATGAACAAAACTACAACATTTATTTTCATAGTGATATATGTAGGTAGGCAAGTTACAAAAATGTTAGAAATTTATCAATAACAATGTTTATTATCAATTTTTAAAAGATTACGAGCTACGTGGTTCAATAACTATTCCTGGTTCAGGTCTAGAGGTTAACCGGACGGGCACTTAGCTATTGGCACGTGGAGCATGGATGCCCCCAAGCTGGTCTCCGCCTTGGTGCTAGGTGACGGGAATGATGTGCGCTCCGTGACACGTGGACGGCGTACCCCGACCGAGGCTCGACGTCTCTCGCCGTAGAACGGTTGTAGGGTTGGTCTTCCCTGCTCCCCTGCTTCCTTCTCGTAGCAAGGTCACGAAAAAGAACCCGGGTGTTGGGGTCCGAGGTTCACCCGCAGAAGTCACCACGTGGGAAGAGATAGTGTCGACCGCTCCGTACGCCTACCAGGACCCCAACAATTCGCACCCTGCACCGAAGAGACGAGGAAAAGGAAAGATTCTACCGAGCCCGTCCTTTTATAAGGCCCTGAGCGGCTCCTCCTCCGATCCCCACTAAACTATTCAGTGTTACAATGCTACCCACACTGAACAACCAACACGCCTATCCATTCACGTGAGCAATTTCCCCCTACGCAAGGTCTGCTCTATTATAATTGTTACAAGTTCAGCCCAGTTCAGTTTAGTAATCGTTAGTTATCATCGGTGTTATAAGATCATAAGCCAAGTCCATTAACTACTAACAGCAGACTGAACGCGCTACCTCGAGTCACCTCTGATGACATTATAATTACGTTAAACGAAGCTATGGTTATTGTGACAGCGATGCGTTCTTAAAACTAAGAATATCCACTAGAAGGATAAATTGTGGCTATTGTCTCTCTCACACACTTTTCAAAACGCTACGCTACTGTAGCGTCCTTTAGCGCGTTTTTTTTGTGAGAGTATAATACTAGCCCTATCAAGCTATTAATAATGCTTAATATATAAGATTTTTTTCAATTTGGCAAGTCTTTAACAAAATAGAGAAAAATACGATTATATTCTGTAATAACATAATTATAAAGAAGATTAATAAAATAAATGTAATATGAAATAGTAAAATTCAAGTGATATCACGGAGCAGTAATTAAATTACAAGGAAAATGTTAAGAATTTCACTTATCTCCGCCTACTGCCTGAGAAGATTGTAACATTTTCTATAATTCGATGATCCGGATATTATTAATAAAATAGCTAAATATATGAGAGGTATGGAGCCATATTCAGTATTAATTATAATTTGAAGTATAACTGCAATAACATCATTAGCCTGTAAACGTCCCACTGCTGAACAAAAGCTTTTTCTTCATATAGGACAAGAGTTGGAGCTTAATCCATGGATGGTGATAATACATATGTATAACTCATTGTCTCTTATGTGGACACAGTTTTTACCATTAAACCTTTTTGTTTGTAGTACGTTTCGCCATTTCGTTGATGAATAATGATAAAAATATTATATCATAATAATATAATAATGTGCAAAATATATATTTTTATATGAGATATAAAAAGAAATATTTGTAATTTAATTTTATGGTGAGTTTAATTCGCACTCAATGTTTTTCGTTTGGTCTATTTCGGTAAGTTTACCCACCATGATTATATTACGTAAAGCCATTTATCCCGGTTGTTATCGTAAGCGTTTGAAAGTGATTTCAACACTTTGTACAGAAATAATTTTATCTAATCACGATGGTACACTTTCTCAGGAAGCAAAAGTTCTTCGCGTATCACTAGATAATATCTTTAAAAAAAATCCTTTGAATTCATTTTTTTGAACCTCAAGATTAAATAACAGTCATTTTTATTTAAAAAATCCTTTTAATTACATTATTAAATTTGCTACGACGACCATTCTGGAGTAGTGGTACGAGAAGTCGCCTCAACGCCGGCGGTCGCGGGTTCGATTCGATTTCCGGTCTGGGTGTAGGTCCTTGTGGATTTCCTCACCGTGCTTCGGAGAGTACGTTAAGCTGTCGGTCTCGGTTGTCATCATAGACATTAGATAGCGACCGTTACTCATGATAAGAAAATATCCGCCAACTCGCTTCTTCTACCTATATGAAGAAAAGGCCTTCGCTCAGCAGTGGGTTGTTTAGAAGCTGAAACAGTACAATACATTCGCTTAAAACTTCTTTGGTTATCGATAAAAAAATACATCGCAAGGGGGGATCTTGATAAAAATAAGTTAACATATTCAAATTCCGTATTACTAGCTTAAGTAAATAAAACTAAGAATTGTAACAATGTACATATCCTCATAACAATAGAGTTAAATTTTTCCGACACTATAATTTTCCGCTATAAATCAAATTATTATTAGCGAGTACAGTTAAGTAAACGATACAAAATAACCCCCCTCGTTCTCCACATCTGTCGGATAAATATAACTTGTACGAGAAATATAATCATAAAAAAGTGGTTTGAAACGTTATGGTAGCAAACTCTGCATTAAATAATCGTTTGTTAAATATTAACGGTATTTTTGTATTATACACCTTCCGAATAAAATACTAATTGTAAGGTATGAAATGACCAATATTCAATATGAACATCTGAATTATAAATATACAACTGTCGGTATCAAGACTCTTCTTCTTTTTACAGAGAAATTTAAGTTTCACTAAAAATTGGCCGATGTGAGTACAGGCCTCATGACTTCTCCCGATACGTATAAGCTTTCTTGATTTTTACCAGCATCATCATCATAATATCAGACATTGGATTTCCACTGTTAAACATAAGACTTCCTCATCATATCTTGGTTCAAATTATCAATGATAACTTTGTTACCTCAGACCGAGAAGTTGCATCTGAGTTTGAAAAATTTTTCACTGACATTCCACTTTCAACAACGCGATCACTTCATTCGTCTCCAGGCATTACCGAATTTTTGTTAAAGGAAAACGTTAAAGAATGTAATGTAATATTTACATTTAAACCTGTAAACCCCAAAGATATAATAGTAGCCTTCAGAAGCCTGGAAGTCAAGAAATCAGCTGATCTATGGGGTTTATCTGTAAAAGTTGTTAGTTCCATAATTGATGTTGTTGCACCTCATCTAGCCACTATATTTAATGGCTGTATAGAACATGGTGTCTTTCCTGATCTAATTAAACACAGTAAAGTGATTCCTATCTTTAAATCAGGCAGTACCCTAGACCCTAACAATTTTAGACCAATTTCAGTACTCCCAACATTTAGTAAAATTTTTGAAAAAATCATATTCGGGCAAATGTTATCACATTTTAATGCACACAATCTACTACATAAGAAACAGTTTGGTTTTACAAAAGATCGCTCCACAGCAGATGCTAGTGTTGAGCTAATTAAAAATGTTTTTGAGGCATGGGAGAGGTCGCAGGATGCTCTTGGGATATTCTGTGACTTATCTAAGGCCTTTGATTGTGTGCATCACGAGACGTTGATCAGGAAACTGCATCATTATGGGATTAGAAATAAGGCACTCAGCCTCCTGAATTCCTATTTGAGTAATAGGATACAGAGGGTTGATGTAAATGGTAAGAGATCTCCTGGGGCTCCTCTACATATGGGGGTTCCACAAGGCTCTATTCTTGACCCATTTCTCTTCCTTATTTACATAAATGATCTGCCATTTTTTGTACAGGACAGACATGAGATAGTATTGTTCGCTGATGACACTTCACTTATTTTTAAGGTAAAACGTAATTTACCTATGTATGACGATGTAAACGATGCTCTCTCAAAGGTTGTCTATTGGTTTGACTCGAATAATTTACTATTAAATAACAAAAAAACAAAATTAATAAAATTCACGACACCCAATGTTAAACTTGTTGATAATGGTGTTGAATTAGGAGGAGAAATGTTAAAAGCGGTTAAGTCCACTAAATTCCTAGGTATAATTATAGATTCGAAACTGCAGTGGGATCTCCATATTGAAGGGTTAGCGAATAGGCTCCGCTCTGCGGCGTTCGCGGTAAAAAAAATTAGACTGCTTACTGACGTAGATACAGCTCGCGTAGTATATTTTAGTTATTTTCATAGTATTATGTCCTATGGAATCTTATTATGGGGAAATGCAGCTACCGTTAATACAATTTTTGTCCTGCAGAAAAGAGCTATTCGTGCAATTTATAGTTTAGGTCCTAGAATATCACTAAGAGATACATTTAAAGAAATAAAAATATTGACTGTTGCTTCTCAATATGTGTACGAAAATGTTATGTATGTCCATAAAAATATACACGAATTTCCCAGGAATTGCGACATGCATAGCATTAATACTAGGAACAAACATAAACTATTAATGCCTGTAACTCGCTTACGCCGGGTCAGTAATTCTTTTTATGGACAATGTATACGCTTATACAACAAGCTCCCAGAAAACGTTCGAAAAGCTTCTATTGCCAAATTTAAAAAAATTGTGAAAGAACGTTTGTGTACTAAAGGATATTATTCCATCAACGATTTTCTAGAAGACAGTACGCCTTGGGAATGATGTGATCGCCTCCAGGCTATTTCAAGTTATAGATAATTATTGTTAATTACAATTTACTATGAAAAAAAAAAAAAACCATTACATTAAAAAAAAATATTAGTCCCGCTGAGTTTCTTTCGCCAGTTCTTCTCAGGTCAGAGGCTTCTTCTTTCCGAACTGGTGGTAGACTCATGACGTTCAGTAAATAATTGTAATAATTTTATGCTGAATAAAAATATTTTGATTTGATTTGATTTGATTTTGAAATACTTTCCACGTTTGGCAGGCGGGTTGACGAACGCAGTGGTTGGTGAATGCAATGTGTGTCACATGGTGACGCTACTGCCCATCACCGTCCTGACTGGTGCAGTTTTTCGCACCACTATCGCCTAAATCGCCTTTTACGACACCTCGGCAATAAAAAGATCAGGTCTTCAAATATAAATTTAATTATATACATACTTTACTTAAGACAAATTCGATGTAGAATTTTTGTAAACAAACCAACAGTCATCGTGTATAGGATTGTCACACTTTTATTCATGAAAAATTGAAATTTATCACCTATTTCTTAGTTATACATTAAAAATGTTACTTTAACATTGTTTCCTAGAACTTTACTTAACCACCAGATATGTAATACACAAGGAAAATGGCTTATAACAAAAATTAACAAATTTTTAATTTATAAACATCTAACAACCAAAAAATATTTCAGCATACTTCAAACATCATTAGCAGATGAAGTCCAAACACCTGGGTTGAAATTAAGGGTCGTAGGTGTACGTTCGTGCTTTCACCGGTAACTTTTCACCTATTTAGTTTATAGTGCTTACGTCATCACCGGTGTTACTTCTACCAGCTAATATGTATATTGCATACAGAATGTAACCAAAATTGTATTATCTATAAAAACAAAATTTTAACAAAAAATAAAACCGACTTCATAACAAAAAAAAATTGTAAATATAACAAAAATGCACATTAAAGTAAAAAAAAAAAATAATTATGTATTCTTTATCTATAAACAAATTATTACGATAATATAATGTACAATTATTGTTATTTTCAGAGTCGGTGTCAGCCAACGTAGTTTAACATTACAATAGGTGTACACTATTACGCACTCAGACGCAACAGGGCGGAGCACGGGTGGTTTGACAGGAAGGGCGGTTTACGTTTTGGTGCATTTTTTGTCTTATAATTTTTTGTTTTGAAGTCGTTCTATTTTTTTCTTAATTTTTTTTTTATTTCTTGATCTGTGAATGAGTGAATCTGTATCTGTATCGTATCGTATTTCCTTGGCTGACACCGACTCCAAACATAACAATAATTGTACATTATATTGTCGTAATAATTTGTTTATAGACAAAGAATACATAATTTTTTTTTATAATGTGCATTTTTGTTACATTTACAAATTTTTTTTGTTATGAAGTCGGTTTTATTTTTTGTTAATATTTTGTTTTATTTTTTTGATTTTTAGTGAATCTGTAGTTCGATAACTAATTTTATTTATATTAAGCTGCGCGGTTACAGTTCACAAGCTATAGGTACCACCCTCGAAAAAAGTATCAACACTGGTTGGTTTACAACAAAATAGATAATGAATGGGCTCTGTGAGTGTTTGGTTTATTACCCCTATTGTTTACGTTCAAGTGAACAGGCATAAGTTTATTTGGAATCTACTATAACATCAAAGAAGGGATTTGTCGATAGTCAATAGCAGGTAATCAAGGAAAGTTTAAGGAAGTAATGCAAAATATTTCTTAGGATGTATTTTTAATATCCTCTTTTAAAACATACAATATATTATATTATGTTATACAACTTAAATTAATATCGTTATTACCTGCGTCCGAGTGGCATCCCTTTATCGATAACAAATTGGGCATTGTCACATTCCTTTGACGTAATGTTTGTAATGGCGAACTATAGAACAAAAAACCCGAACAAAATCTGTTCAACATGTGCGGCAGTGCGGTGCGCGCGGGGTGAGGCGGCCGAGTATGAGAGGCATAGAATGCGACGTAATTGCGCCGTATATTGTTTATATTCTACCTGTTGAATTGCATTAAGCAAACGTAATGAGACCAACGGCATAAGTCGTAAAGTGCCTTCCTTTTTGCCTTTCATTAGGTATTAGATATTATATATTATGTTATAAACATTTAAGTTAAATTATTTATTAAATTTAAGTTGCTTATTTATTTCATTTCAATGCCACCCAAGATTCTAACTGTCATTACTTTCCTGAGATGACATCATAAAATATTCCTCTGCTAATTGACTAATACTTAGGTACACTTGCTGCACACACAATGTCACATTTAAGATTTTAGTCTATGACAAATGACGCAAAATGGTATGTGTTAAATATTTTAACAAATTAAAATTTTTAAAACAAATATCTAGTTAATCACCGATGAAAAGCTATTCCTTTATACTTTGCCATATAGCTATTTTTGAGATATGATCTTTTAAATACAGGACGTGCTTTGAAACGAGCTATCTCATAGTTCGGCGCAACATAACTCTACACCACAGTCGTAATCTGAGAAAAAATATATAATATTGTATATTTTAGCTTGTAGTAAACATAAAAAACATAACATGTGATAGTCTTACAAAACAAATTAAGTCACAAGGAACGATTGTGTGCAGCGCGACCCGCGCAGCGACGCGCGGTATCAGGAACAAAAATACGCATTATTAAGGATTACTCAAAAACTACTAGTCACATCTCGCTCAAATTTAAATGGGACCACATGACGAGTACTAGCTTTTGAATATAAAAGGAATCATTAAAATCGCTTCATCTAGTATAAAGTTATGAGGTAACACACATAAAATAAAAAAAATAAAAATAAAAATACAGTCGAATTGAGAACCTCCTACTTTTTTTGAAGTCGGTTAAAAATAACAAAGATTATATGTAATTTTAACTATGTTCGAGTTTACATAAACAAATAAATAAGAATGTTTAACACACACACACGGCCGTCTGTTCCTAATGTAGACAACTTAATGCCTGTGTTTTAGGTAACAGCCGACTGATATACATTTTTTTAAATAAATGTACCTACATATAAATAACACATATATAAATAAACATATATTACACCCAGACTCGGGGCGGGAATCGAACCCGCAACCCTTGAAGCAGAAAACAGGATCACTGCAAACTGCGCCAACGAGTCAGTCATATACATGTAGGTAATTGACAAAAGATTTGGTGTAGTGGTCGTGTTCGAGGCAGATATTTGTATTTATACAAATATTTGTTTCTAGTTTGGGTGTATGTCTAAATGGTTCTGCCCACCGTGCGCCGGAAAGCACGTAATGTTATCATAGATCTGATACTCATGATAGAGAAATAATCCGCCAACCCGCAGTGGACCAGCGTGGGGGATTAAGCTCAAACCCTTTTTCTATATGGAGGAGAAGTCTTTACCCAGGAGTGGGACGTTATTCAGTTGTGTCATTCAATTAATTAATGAAATAATATACTACGAATTCGGTGCGGTTTCATACTAAGAATAAATCTGAAGTCAAAATTTATATAAAAAGAATTTAATCTTCTTGATTATCACTAAAACTGAAGATGTGTGGTTATTAGTCTAATAATTATTATTAAATAGTAAACTTATAGTTTAATAACTTAAGTAAAATATTTTTTTGCTGTTTTTCAAATATTTAATTTTGTCCTTTTTCACATCCCTAACTCCTTTCAGCTTATCCCTTTAGCCAGGCACATCTAGAATTACAATTGTCTATTGCCGGTGATTATCACTGTATATCAAAAGATCTATTGATCCAACTTAGATAATTTCATAAAAATTGTGATATTTATTAGCTATATCTACATATCCTTGAAAATAAAGTCAATTATCTTAATTTAGTCTAGAAACACAAGACGAACATTAGGACGAGACGGTATATTATCGTGATTTACCGTGTGCACCCCGACCCTAGAACCGGTCGGGTGAAAAGACAAAGTGTCTGGTCCCCGAGATACGTAACACTAATGTTTGTTCGTCTGTTCCGACCGCTACAACTTTATTAAGCGATTTCTACACTACATATATGTTTTAAACCATTTCACTTCTATTTAAATTTTAATGAAAGAGATTAAAGTGTTTATGCAAAAAGTCAGATGAAAAATCAGTTTCTCTGTGAACTTAAGTTGTACTAGAAAATTCTGTTTAGGCTATTACAATAAATGATTCACAAAATAATGCTGAACAATGACGAGAAAATGATATTATTTGTTTATACATTTATATAAAAGTACAACACCTAACTTCTCACTAAACTATTGTTCCTTCACCGTACCGATTCGGGTAAAAAAATGTAATATCACGCGGTCGAAGAAGCCGTTTTGTCAAACATAAAACGTAGGATGTGATATTTCGTCACAGTCGTAGAACAGAAATAACTGTGAAAATAAAACCGCTTAATACCAATATAGATAATATTGTTTCGAACGAATATTTTATTTCTATCGTATGAGACGTATGAGAGATTACTATAACTCTTATTATAAAACTAAAGAAATAGTGTCCATTCAACACAATAATCCCAAAAAGTAGTTGGTAGGCTAAATTGCAAAAGGCACGTCCTACAAAGAGCCTTACTCTGTGTACTCAGTAGCTCACTCTCTAAAATCTCTGATTGTATTTTTATGCGGATCTAGAAACACTCAATACAACAATAATGTATATACTTATACCCTTAACATGTGTGAAGATTGAACTCATCCGACTCTTTCGCAATCAATCAAAGAGTACCTTTTGTTTCACAGGAGTAAACAAGCAACCTAAAATATTAACTCCATGTAGTTGAATACGCGAGGGAACCTAAGTAGCTAATAAATTGATTACATTTCAGAACTTGTCTCGTCAGTCAGTACATTATGTCACATAGTGTGTATTGTACCTTGTATAATTGCTATAGAACGATAGCAATATATATCTTTAATTTTTAATATTTGCTGCGGTTCTTTCTTCTCTTTTATGGAAATGCTAAAGAAATATTATTTTCAAGTGTATTTTTCAAGTGTAGTTTTGTATTGTTATGAATTAATCTTAGTACACTCAGTAGTATAAACGATTATACGGACCTTAACATATGTTTATCCAGTGAGCCACTTGGCTTGTTGAAGGTAGAGCTTTTACTTTGTTATTTGAGGATATGTAAATAATGTTTTGTTTAAGTTTAATGAAAAATCAGAATTTGTAATTAAGTATTCGTATGCAAATATATCCAAAAATCATTTTGAATTTAGAATAGAACAAGCTAATAATAACAATTGATTGCAATACTTTCTTTTGTATTTTATTTAGCGTTTGTTAAACGTGAATATACATTCCACGTATTCTCTGAGTCTTATCTTCTCTGACAGAGTTTATCCCAAGCAAAGAACACATTGTTACAACCCTTTCCATGGTTTTTGTGTCAACCTCTCTTGTCATTAACTAACTACTATTTGTATCGGTCAATTGATAACGAACCGAGTCGGATTTAGCGAAGACCGCAAATAAGCCACGGAATCTATTATTCATTCACTCTGAATGGAATCTTTGACCTTTGAAATTTGAATGTAGAATCAAATCGAAAATGAACTAAGTACGAACGATTTTCGGCGCCGATAAGAATAATAACAAGCTTATTAGAATAAAATGAAAAATAACGATATTATTTTTTTTCTTTGCTATTCGAGATTTAGGATACTGTTTTTCGAAAGAAAAACGGTAGCTTTATAAAATTTATGTGTTTTTATCTCTTTCGTAATCCCTTTCACGCAAAAGAAAATAGATAAATAAAAATGAAAAAAATATTTTCTCATAAAAGTTCATTAATAAATTAAATGCAAAAGATACGGCTGTGTGTGTTACATAACCTTTAGACTAGTTTTCATTAATTCACTGTAATGTAATAGCCCATAAAAGTGCTGTAACTGAAGGAGACCTGTTCTGCGATGAGAAAGAAGAATCGGAGTCTAATCTGCCACGTTATAATACTGTAAGTTTAGTGGATTTAAAATGACGCAATGTTTTAAGTAAACGGAAATATAAATGATCGGCTCAGTAATGAATAAATCCGTGAAAGATCCGGATAAGCCAACTCGTCGCAAAACGATGGGGACACAAATCAAAGGATTGCACTCTTTGTCAGTCATTGGAGACCCAAGGTACGGAAATAACGATCGAGAAGCACAACGTTGTCAGACCTCTTACGGTGTGGACAGATGACCTTAGGCGTTGCAATGATTAGCATATTTTATGCAAAGATCGGGAGAGTGAGACATCAATGCATTAGACGCCTAGCAACAGACGATTAGTGGTTGACGACGAAAAATTACAGAGTAATAAATTGATGTGCGAGTTCGATTCGCACTTCATGATTTTTCGAATTTAATTACGACCCGGTTTCATGTTTGTATTTCCATTCATTATAAGACTACACCCGAAATTGCCCGATGCCCAATAAAATATACGATGATTGGTCTAAAGAAGACTAAAGAATAAAATCAACAGAGTGAATTAAAAAAAAGTCCGTTTTAACGAATAAAATATAACAATTTATTAGAGCATGAACGCCTCGACGATTATTTGGGCTCGCTTGTGCATGTTTATTTTGTATTGTATTTTGGCTTATATTTAGCGAGTTTCGTTTGAGGAAGGTTATTTGTTCGATTTTTATAATAATTTTAGCTAAAAGGTTGCCTTTTTTTACCCGACTGCGACAGAAGGAGGGTTATGTTTTTCGAGTGTATGTATGTATGTATGTAGGTATGTATGTATGTATGTATGTATGTATGTCCATTTCTTTGGCACGCCCTACAGCCCAAACGGCTGGACGGTTTTTGACATATGAGGTGTCGTTGGATTTGTCTAAATTGTAGTAGTGACATAGGCTATATAAATTTTCAAAATGGCGCCCGCAAATGGCGGAATGAGGGGGGGGGGGAGTTGAATTTTTTTTTATACTGTAGCAATATGGGTATCAAATGAAAGCTAGTAAATTGTTTGATTCTTTTTAGTTTATGATAAGAGTATTTTACGCAGTCGGGTTTTTTGATTTTTTTTAAATTAAGCATACTTGTTAATTTGAAGTCAGACAGAAACTGGTGCAAAACCTGTTTGAACTATTTATTGGATTATTGTTCGTACATTTAGAAGTGTAAATGTCTGCTAGGTCCGAAAACGTAGTTAAGATATCTTGTAAAATTATTTTGGTACTTTGTTCAGTTGTGGTTGTAAGATTTTGTCACCATTGAGTACACAAACAGCACGTCGTTACCACTAAAGTGCTTGATCAATGTTATTACACAGTATGGCTTATGAGCATTATCAAATGTTCATGAGATGAGGGCAAGCTCTCCCGACTCATTTGAATCAATACGAGTGATTCTTACACGATCACGTTGCAACATAATTGTCCCTTGTCTCTCTTAACATATTGAAATCATGATTTAAGACTTATTTCGTGGTTTGAAGACATACTATTATGTTTAAAACGGGTACATACCACGATATAACACAGTGATTTTGTGTCAATATTTCGACCCAGTTGCATGGATCGTGGTCACGACAGGACTGCGGTGTCGCGAGGTGTGTAGCTGGAACTGTCATGGGTAGTAGTGACAGTTCTAGCTATATATACAAGATATATATATCTTGTAAAAATGTAGACATTAGTATGTAAGTTTATTATATAACTGCACAACCTACCCGGTTTTCTTGTTGAACTTTCCTTTCTCATTTGGGTTGTCTGGAAGAAATGGATAATTAGCCTGTTAGTACCGCCTGTTGTACTACACAATCTTAACTAAGTTATAACTATGCTTAATAATGTATTTGTGGTATGCAAATAAAGAATAAATAAACAAATCAATAATATAGAAAAACAATATAGAAATGTTTCATACACGATGATGTCATCGAAAAGTCTAGAATACGTTCAACGTACTTAAAAATATGATAAATACGCTTAAGTGTTAGGTTGCGTTCTATTGTTATTATAGAATGCTGTGATATAAACATCAGAGATAAAAATACTTAAGATTTTAACGTAATACGAAAACATGTCAACAGTACCCTTTCTAGTCTCTAGACCAAGGAATTTATATACAAACTGGAATGCTCACGTGCACTCAAAAAACGTTCCTACGGCAGGGATTTCATCTCTCTCTACCATGGATTTAAGGGAACTCTCGTAAGAAAGAGACAAAATACCAGTAGTCAACGAAATGCTCGGAACGATTTTTCACTTTACATGTTATAAGCCAATGTGAACCTTATGTCAAATATTTCAAGGTGCATATTTGAATATACAATTTTATTAAGTGAGCGTTCCAGCTATGATATAAATTCCTTGCTCTAGAGTCTAGACTAATAAAGCGTCGAGTTGTGTTATGTCGTAATAGCACAACGACGTCAAACAACCTTAGTGTCGATGTCACATGCTATGTCAGATTACGTTAATTCAGAATTAAATAATTTATTCAAAGATTAATGTTTGAACTATTTATAAGATAAATCACAGATTATACAAAAACATTATTTAGGATTAGTGTGTGGGACGAGATTCCTGTTCAAATTTTTTATAATAAGCTTATCATACAACATTACTTATATATAGTTAAATATATAATAAATGGAACTATTATAATTATATTAATCAAATACTTTATATACTTATTAAAGCACTCTTATATTTAATTTTAGTTTAAGGCCTTACATACGTCGAGAATTTTCAAAAAATCAATTTTTTTTTTTTTGTTTACAGAGTATTATTCCTTATAGTCTTAGGTGTATTTATGTGTAAGTTAATTGTAAAAATTCCCCATAGTTCAAAAGTTATTGTAGATAATGTGACTGTCCGAAAAGACAAAGATAACACAGTAATAAACAGTGTGTAAGAATTTTTTTTATCAATTTCTATTTCTATCCCTCCTTAAAACAGCTTTTCTTTTGGTACGTTTTCGGTACCGCTGGACTTTTGTAAGGCCTTAACTTTATGCTGACTTTCATAGCTCGATCTTAATCTTTCAGTGTTTGTCGATAAAAGACATCTGTAATTGAAAAGTAAAATGAATTTAATTTATACTAAATTGAATCACAGAGGAAACCGTCCTAGTCATTATTCGAAGAAAAAAATATACCTGATTTAGCAAATTATTAATTAAAATTATTTTTACCGAATTATGATAGGCTATTTTTATAAGTTTTATTTTTTACTGAACTTAGTGTTTCAAATTGAATTTACAAATAGTGGCAATGGTTTATTCATAAGCTTAAGTTTTTTTTTTTGGTTTTTTTTGTATCAGATTATAGATTATTGAATATTACAGATATACAGATATACTGTATAGAATTCAATGAAACTTTAAATTTTCCACTCTCTGAAGATGAATCAGAGAAATTTCACTAAATTCAACTGAATATTCACTTTTTTATTAATTTGATAATCGTACCACGCAGAATTAGTAACTATTCAATGTATGAATATGTGAATATCAGAATTCACTTATTTAATCATTGAATAAGTGTACTTAGTGAGTATCACTAAGTTATTGAAATTCACTTATATGTAGTGAATACAGCTTCACTAATGTAATTACTGAAACTTTCACTGATTCATGTTTAGAGTACAGAATATCCTTTTAAAACAAAACCTCATTTACCAGATTGTAAACATGTTAAAAGCGTCTTATACCTAAAACAACACGGTTTTAACGGTATAAATAAACAGGATTTAAAACTAAATCGTTGTGCATCGCAGCATTTCGAACATTTGTGGCGAACGTGAAGAATATCAACAGCGTCAACGTGCGGTCGGGGTCGCTGCGGAACGAATTAATTCGACTATCCTTGATGTGGAACTGCACCATGTGAACAAAACGTTAGGATAAATACTGCTGCGGTTCTGGGTAATATTATCTAACCTCTGTAAATTTATGATAACACAATAAATGAAATGGGCTAGAGCCATCAGCCAGGGTTGTTAGTTGTGCGATTCCCACATACCCACCGCCTCCCCGATGCGTAAATGCATTTCCGAGCGTTAAGAAAAAGGGCGGTTGTTAGTTGTATCTGATACTCGTATGATCGATCGTTACTCTCGGTAGAGAAATTATCCGCTAACTACAGTGGGATATCAAAACAGATTGAACTCCAAACATTTTTCCACATAGATTAATTCCATATAATTACACGTACCATTTGCATTCACAAATTATAGAAAAAAATCATTTACTGTTCGTGCTTGTAAGTCTTTCAACTTGATTTCCTGTGAGTATGATGTTGATTTATATCATACCCCCGACGACGACACGACCCCGACCCTGACCCCGACCCCGTTGGCGTAATGGTCACCATGCCGGACTGCCAACCAGGAGGTCCCGGGCTCGATTCCCGGCATGGCCAACACCTTTATGATGAGCAAATTTGTTGGCTGTCGGTCTGACTGTTCAATATGTATCGATATAAAGTATTTATGTATGTATATGTAGTATATCAGTCGTGCTAGCACTCATAACACAAACTATAAATAGTTTAGCATGGGGCTAACCAGCCGTGTGTGAAATGTGTCCTAATATTTACTTCTAATAAATTAAAGCAGTTACTAAATAAACGCTTTTTCCGTCACAACTTTAACTAAAAGTTTAAAATTAACCGAGCTGTTATAAACACAGAACTTTGCCTACTCACATTTTTTCTTTATAATTTATTGTATAAATATTGTTAATATTTTCATTATCTACTTGTTCAACACAACACTATTGTTAAGTTTATTGCTACACGTGGAAACTTGTCAATAGCTTTCTGTTGTTATAATTTATATTATTGCTAATGTTAGGTGTAAGTTTCCCAAATAAAATAAAATAAAATAAAAATATGTCTGTAGTGACCTTTTGCCTAGAAGTTTTTGCAACTCACTTCACCTTGATCGTCTTTCGTTCGTTTTGTTCGTTTGAGAGTATCGCATTATAATGAGTTTTTTAATCTTTTTTTTTTATTAAATTGCTTATACTCATAGTTAATACGACGAATAATAAAAAATCCATTCTAAATTGAATTAAAACAGATTGTAATTAATATCTGAATGAATGGATGTTTTTTTTTTAGCTAGCAGTTGTTTATTATAACAAACAGGATCGAAATTTCTAAGTGTTCTCCAAAGCATGGTAGGGAAATCCACCAGGACAAATTCTCAGTCCAGAAATAAATTTGTACAAATATCAACTACGAGTGCGAATCGAACATCATTTTTAATGGACCTTACATGAGTGCTACATCAAAACGGTCATGAAATTCACTATGTTCTAAAAAAGAGCTAAGAGGTTTCTAAGAACGAAAAATAATTATATATATAATCTGATCCGAGAACCGTTCTGGTGTAGGAATGCGTAATATGTATTGTGCAATATATTTGTAATAAATAAATAAATAACCTAATAAAAGTGTCACCATATCCTGTCACATCACACTGCGCTTGCCAATCCATCTGTCAAGAATGGCGAGTATTTACAACAATGAATATCCAACGACTGATGCGGTGTTGGACTTCCATTCTACCTTCAAAGATTTAAATACATTTACAGCAGCAGTATTAATCAATCAGTAATCTAAGGTCAGGTTAGTTTACAGGTTTTGCAGGTCAGATTAGTTTACACTACGTCTAGATAATTATGGCACTTTGATAAAGAAATAAAAATAAAAATTAATTCATTTCTCTTCAAACTATCCTTAACCTACTTAATCCTAGTCGCTTCAATCCTTATTTCAAATGTGCCATAATTTACTCTTACATCTTAGAATTTACACTCATTTTCATATTTATATAATTATTTCTTATTTATTCTTATATATCATGTTAAACTTCTTATGTATTTTGTATTCTTTATATGTTTTTGATTGTTTTAAATTTTCTTATTAATTAGAAGTAAAAATAAACTTAAAGTCACTGACTATAATATCCTCCGCAATACGGATGCCTGATAGAGATCGCTATTAAGTGATAAGACCGTCAATTGTATATAGGTAAGACTCATTTGTATGACTAATTTTACTATATTAATATAATGTATATATCCGTAGTGAATAATAAAGTATGGTTACTTACTTTAAATTATGTAAAATGCTTTAATAACACGTAGAGGCACTACATAAGTTCCTACATGAAGCAACAATTCTTAATTAACTCTACGCTTCAAGTACGGGGATTTTATCATAAACTGTTAACACCTATTTAATTTTATCCAGGTGGAAAGTGCTTGCAATTAAGAATCTTAAGGCGAGTTATAAAATGGTCGGTCTAGTAAACAGAGCACGGTCACCTGGCTATTTTGTATTTCGTGATTAAAGATTTTGATAGTTTTAATAGATTTTTTTTTCTTATTGAAAGTTCTTGTTTGTTATGTCATAGAAATTATTTTATTAATACAAAATATATTATAAAACAAAGTTCTCCGCTACGTCTGTCTGTATGTTCGCGATAAACTCAAAAACTACTTTACGGATTTTCATGCGGATTTCACCAATAGATAGAATTGAGTAAGATTTAGGTCTATATACATATCGCAGGCGAAGCCGGGGCAGGCCGCTAGTTAATACATAATTTAAAATTTGCGTCAAATATACTTCTAGTGATTACGATCGAGTTTTTTATATCCTCAAGACATAAAGTTTTAATCAAGCGATTTTGATGTTTAGGTATGTATTCATCAATAATCGTTTAATCAATATGACAGTTGCTTGATTGAGTTGAGTAATAATTAGTTTTATCAAAAATATCACAAACATTTTATTAAAAATAATAATAAAATAAATTTATATTAATACATGACTAAATTAAAATTAAAATTCTAATGGTTTATTTGCTAAGTGTACACAAGGTTTTACGTTCCATGGGTGAACTTATAAACTTAGATGCCTTTTGTGGGCGCTGCAAAATACATTTACATTTGGGGCACTGATTATAACCATTATAATATTAGACATGTTATGAATCGTATATTTTTAAATTTATTATATATCATAAACAGTAATTACATAATTTGAAGTTATTTATATATAACATAAATAATTAATTGTTCATATCTAAATATTATTTTATTGATTAGAAGGAGCTCTACCTTAAGTACTGGCAATTTTTTTGATTTTTTTTTAAACAGAATCAGACATAATTAAAAACTCATGTCAAGAAAGAACAATACACCAGCGACAGGCTGTAGTTAAGACTTCAAACATTGCTTCAGAGATTTATACGCAATAAACTTTAAACAATAGAAGGAGTAAACAAGTTGTGCTCGGAACAAGATGTCTCGAACAGGCACTGAATTTTTATGACTCGAGGATATTGACTCGTGAGTGATGTCTAAACACTTCTCGGTAATCGGGACATCAAACTCATTGTAAAATAAAAGTAAACAAATTTAACGAGCTTAAAGTATTCTCAGGTAAGAGAAGTGACTAATAGTGTGTTTACGAATTAATTTTATTATTTATTGTCAGCATACCCTCTATTATTTTAATACGTTTCGTAACGTCATGCAACAGCGTTAATAAAAATAGTTCGCTACCCGCTCAGAGCCTTTTTTGCTTCTCGGCTTTCGGAACGATAGGTCGTTGTTTCATGACGAGCACGTTGACCATTTTTATATTCAAATTAACGGTTGATTGTTTGTTTAATTTAAATTGCAATTCTTAGTGATTGTTAAGTCTTAATAATTGTTCGATTTGTAAAATTATTAATAAATAGAAGTTTAGTGTTGGGTTGTGTCTTTTTTTTAAATAAATAAATTTGTTTCTCCTAACATCAGAAGTTGGATAGATCCTTACGACACCACTTCATAAGCAAACAGCCGTTAATTTGAAATCGTCATGCCGCGTTCGCGATCATGCAGTTCCCGTTCACGTAGTCGATCATGTAGGACTCCTAGCCGTGTAGATAGGCAGTCCCGCGGTAAATCGATAAGGGATCGAACAAACGTGCAAAAGGCCGTCGCGGGTAAATCGCCGTCGTCATAGATCGCGAAGTGAATCTGATGATGAAAGGTTATCTCGTTCGCACAGTGCTGTCGCTTCCTGTTTTTAAGTTAATTATTTTAAAGTGTTTAATTATTTTGTAAATTTGTTATTCAAATTTTTAATTTCAGCTGCAATTTCGTTCGAATCTTGGATTGTGTTGTTTAAGTGTATATGTCGCTAAGAGGTACCCTTCTGTAGGTCGGTAACTGTAGGTCGTCTTTGAGTTTACAATGTCGGTACGTTCTTCGCGGTTGAAGAAAGAAATTGATAGGTCACGTACGTATCATAGTAGGTCACGCAAGGACCGAGATCGTAGTTCTTTTAGGCGGCGACGTTGCGACGACTCGCGTAATCACCGCGATAGATCCCGTAACCAAGTACTCGATACTATTCTTGTTAGATTTAATACAATTGAGAGTAGACTATCTACCTCGGATTCCATATCTGAACCGTTACGTCCAGCCCGTGAATGCTATACTCCACCTTCACTGGTAGCGACTTATAAAGCCACTACGTCGGCAGAGCCGGTTTGCGAAACAACGAAGATAGTGAGCGCGTTAACGTCGATAATACAAGCTAAATCTAGTCGCTATTACATTTCATATTTTGGTCTTAGTATTCCCGATTTCGTTGTTTTGAAGTAGACCGAGGTGAACTTGCGTGTTCTAGTCCATACATCGTTATTTGAGATGCTTTTTGTTGGCTGTTAAAATAGAACTTTTTTACGTTTCCTCCTACCCTCAAAAAAAAATGTGGTTAAGTATAACAACAGTTTTGGTGAGTACGTTCCAGTTCTCCTTTTTAACAAAAGAGTGAACAGAAGGTTTATTTCCACGTAGGTAATACCCCTGCTTTATTTCCAAAACGGCTATTTTGTGTAACTTTTTGATACTTGGATTTGAAATACGCCTAAATTAAAGTAACTAATGAAAAATATGCTTTAAAAAAAAAGCGAAAAGGCAGTAGCCGCTCGCGTAATCGCAGTTCACATTCTAGCCAACGTGACTCGCGTCACAGACAACGTATTCCTTCTAACAATGCTTTAACCGAAACAATGCAACAAATTTTTAACAGATTGTTGTCACTGGAAGAACAACACTACACGGCTTCATCTCAACAAAGAGAGCGGAGCGGCTGTGCTCCTATGGCGATGGTAGCTGAGGCAGCGCCTGTGTCAACCGTCGGCGCAGAGTCCACGGCGGTGGCCGAGCCTGCGAGCGCGCCTCAAGAGCGTGCAAGGGTACCGGCTTCAGTGACCTCGTCCTCACCGGAGCGTCCCGTGAGTGCCTCGATGGACCACTTCAGGGATGCTGATCGCATCGTTGATGCGATACGATTCATAAATATACCGGTGAGACCTAACCAATCTTATTATATCTGCAGTTTTGCTTCAAATGTCAATGATATAGAGACTTTGTGCGAGAAAGTAGACCGTGCTGGGTTTTCTATCAATTTAAAGAAATGTTCTTTCTTGTCAACCTAGATAGAGTATTTGCGACGACAATTAATGTTTGTCTAGAATTAGTAATTGTGTCAGGAGTGATGCCAAGTCTTGGCTCCAATACTGGTTTACCAAAGATCGCAGTTAGACAAATTTTAAAATAGAATTTAAGCCCTTATGTGCACGAAGAATCGATGTCGCTGACAATGTCTGAAATGTCATTTCATTTAATGTAATGTGCTCAGATTTCGACTATTATACCACGTTGTACCAGATTAGGCAAGGCGATCATTATTGCGCTTAAACATTGTTAAAGATCTAAGTGACTAGTTAAAAGTTGCGATCATCATATGAGGTATAACACGATCCTTAGATTCGTGCGGCGGAGCTAAATTCTAAATTATCCCCTAAATATTTGGTAGGTTTCTTTTCTATTTATTTAAAGCCGAAGCGTTCCAATGCCTGTGCGTAGCGTACGAAATATTAATGAACGAAACTTACGAAAACGTTCGTATAACAGTCACAATTCTAAAGCCATAAAATGTTTTTCGTGTGGAGAGGTAGGTCATACTCAAAAATCATGCTTAAAGCATTCAAACATTGTAATAAATAATAAGCGTACATACAATAATTTCATTAATAATAGTACAAGGGAGACTGTCAAAATATCGTGTTCTATTTTTAAAAAAAAGAAGGAACAAGACGCGAGTGAGTGTTTCTTTTTTAAAGAAGTTTTAGAAATGCGCAAACAAAAAGTAATTTTTTTGTTTTAAATTGGAGGGTAGATCGATCGATAACTATGTAGTGACCGCGGTGATATAGAACGTTTCTACCGACGTACTTATAGATAGTAGTAGATCGCGTGTTTATCTTATTTCCTCGACACTACTTAAACATTTTAACTGCCGACAAATACCTACTCAACGCCGAGCACTGGCGGTCACGGGTTCGATTCCCACTCGTGGAGGATATTTGTATTTGTACAAATATTTGTTTCCGGACTGGGTGTATGTGTCTCGGAGAGCACGTAAAGCCGTCGGTCCCGGTTGTTATCATAGACACCTAATAACGATCTTTACCCATGATAGAGAAATTATCCGTCAACCCGCAGTGGAGCAACGTGGTGGATTAAGCTCTAACCCTTCTTCTATATGGAGAAGAGGCCTTTCCTTAGCAGTAGGTAGTTTACAGGCAGATAGAGTACCTACGTAGCAATTATTATGGGGCGTTGGTAATGTCGAATCAACTAGTTACGTCACATTAATTTTCGAATTCAATGATATATCTTTAGAAGCTGATTTTTTTGTTGTACCCGCGTTTGCATCAATGTACCCATAATTATAGGTACGGATGTATTAAATCGAAAGAGCGTTGCGTATATACGGGTTAATAAACATCAGCGTTTGACGCGTGTCGACAAAGTCACGTGTATGAACAGTGTATTTCACATTAATTTCAGTGAGGAATCGTTCGTTAATACAACACTTGAGGGATCTGATCCCGATGAATTACTGTCGATTTTTGTCGACTTTAAGAATAATTCAATAAGAGGCATAGCAGTGGCAACCGTTAGTACTGGTATCATACGTATACAGTCGAATAGTTACACACCGGTTTGTTACAAGCCGTAAACACTTTCTCTTGACGAGAAGATTAGGGTGCGAAGTATTATAATTCAACACTAACTAGAAAAGAATATTATCCGTGAATCAAAATCCCAGTATGCGAGTCCTATTATTTTCATTAGGAAAAAAGACGGGTGAGACCGCATGAGCATAGACACTATTACGCTCTGATAGCTTTAGAGCTGGCAGTTTTGTTTTTCAGTTAATTTAAAGAAAAGTACATTTGTGACTACGGAAGTAGAATACTTAGGTTGCATAATTAGTCAAGGTCAGGTTAGGCCAAGCGGTAGGAAGGTACAGATTAGGTTAGGTTAGTTTAGGTTTATAGTCAATTCGCTTAGACCCACAAACGTAAAGCAAGTTACAGTTATTAGGTTTAGCTGGATACTTCCATCGTTATATAGCCGATTTCGCTTTTAAAACTGCGCCTAGCGCCAGTATCACACCCGTGACAAGGTCTCTCATACGCGATGTTGCTCTGAATACTCCTAATCCGAATCGTGAGGCAATGCGAGAATTACACTGTCAAAGAGCATCTGAACTGATGGAGCGCAATAAAGAAAAACAAGATGCTTAAATTTTTGAAACTAATGATTTCGTATTCTTTTCTAAATCTACACAGACACGCGGCAAACTAGACTCTGGAATGCGTGGTCCTTATCGCGCTGTGAAAATCTTGTCTCACGAGCGCTATGAACTGCAACTGTTAAGAACGTCACTTGGTAGAACCACTCAAGCCGCATCACAGAACTTGTTGCCGTGGAAAAGGGAATGATGTCCCGAGTCTTGTGCAGCATTTTTCGATGGCAAGCTGTTAAACATTTTTAATGTTCTGTTATGTTTCAGATGTACTACAGGCAATGGCTGCCTTACGTATGTCTGGTGTCTGGAGTGTATGATCTCCAGTGTGTGACGCGGACCTTGGTCTGATTAGAGCGTATTTTTATACGTACACGGCAAATGTCCGGCAGACGCAAAGTGGTTATGCGTGCAGACCTTGGTTCAGCGTTTACATTTTATGTGTGCAGACTCTAGTCTGGTTTTGGGCCCGAGGCCTTGCGCGGACCCTGGTCTGATTAGAGCGTATTTTTATACGTACACGGCAAATGTCCGGCAGACGCAAAGTGGTTATGCGTGCAGACCTTGGTTCAGCGGTCACATTTTATAATGTGTGCAGACTCTTGTCTGGTTTTGGGCCCGAGGCCTTGTTGAACGTTCACGGACTATGTCCGGTTGGCACATTTATGTGCGCGGTCCCTGGTCTGATTAGAGCGTATTTTTATACGTACACGGCACATGTCCGGCAGACGCAAAGTGGTTATGCGTGCAGACCTTGGACCGACGGACGCGTTATTGAATATAGCGTGTCTGTAGGGTTGCATGTAACGCGCGTTCGCTTTTATAAAATGAGTTGATAGAAGATGAATGAAGAAGATTGAACGATTGGTGAAGTTGTAAACTGATCGAAAGGTTTTCTTAAAATTTTAACATGTGTGAATAAGTGAATGAGGGCCTTGAGAGCGAGAAGTATGAAAGAACAGGCAGTACTTAGCCAACTGTTTATAAAACTCATATTTTGTTATGTATTTCTCATGAACAGAGTCTGCTACTGACGATGAACCTGTCAAATGTTCAGCTTGGGCCTTCGACGGCTCCCGCTATTGCTCCTCCAGGAGTCCCAGCTGGAGACGGCGAGCTCGAGTCCTCATCAGCATCCACCGACTAGTCAGCGCTCGTGGTGAAAATGTGCACCGGGGACGGCGCACGGTCAGGAGAGGCCGTGTCAGCATACCCTCTATTATTTTAATACGTTTCGTAACGTCATGCAACAGCGTTAATAAAAATAGTTCGCTACCCGCTCAGAGCCTCTTTTGCTTCTCGGCTTTCGGAACGATAGGTCGTTGTTTCATGACGAGCACGTTGACCATTTTTATATTCAAATTAACGGTTGATTGTTTGTTTAATTTAAATTGCAATTCTTAGTGATTGTTAAGTCTTAATAATTGTTCGATTTGTAAAATTATTAATAAATAGAAGTTTAGTGTTGGGTTGTGTCTTTTTTTTAAATAAATAAATTTGTTTCTCCTAACATTATTTATTCTATTTATACATATGTACTTACTTCATATACTACGACGATTCTGGTGTTGTGGTGTGAGTAGTTCGCTTCTTCTGCTTGGGGCAGACATTTGTATTTTTTTTTATTCAAAAGAAAAAAGGGCTTTGTCGCATAAGCGAACATGTCGCCCTGGTTGAGGATTAATACAAAACTAACATAATTATAACTTAAGACTAACTTAATTAATAGGTCTATGACTTAATTTGGACAACATTTTCGCGAGCTTTGACATCGGGTCTGCCAGAATCACATTGCATTGTCCTACGGGCCTTAGATCTAAGTTAAGTTTTGCTCTCACTATTTCGTTCTGAGCACACTCCATCAATACATGCAGGAGATCATCAGGTACATCACAAGTTGTGCAGTTTGGGGTTGCAATATTCCGCATCAGAAATGTAAACTTTTTGCATGGAATGTGCCCAGATCGAAGCCGCAAAATTGATTTTGTCTCACTGCAGCTGCATAAGTTGTTATCAATCCAAGGATACCTGCATGGATGAGCCTGTATCGTTCGGTACCAAATACCTTTTTGCTTAGCTCTTTCGTCAAAGTACTCTTTCCACAAATCATAGCAATACCTTTTTAGCATGGGTAAGTAATTTTCAAAAAAAGGAGTATAGAAGACTTCAATACCGTCAGTTATAGCTTCCTTGGCCAGTACATCTACTCGTTCATTCCCTTCTATGCCTACATGGGATGGAATCCATTGAAAGTAAATAACTTTGGAATCTGAATGTAACTTAGCGAGAAGCTTTAAAATCGCGTAAGCTACAGGTAGCCCTCGATAGATCGAGGTGCACCGAGCTAGATGTTGAAGCGCGCTTTTGGAGTCCGACAGGATCACTACTCTACTGTAGTCTGTACACTCTATATAACTTAAAGCCTCAAAGATAGCTATCAGTTCCGCTTCCATGATGGATACATCTACTTTAATTTTGAATTTAGAATAAATGTTCAAATTGAAATCCAGAAATGCAGCTTCTATTCCATACTTGTCTTTCGAACCATCTGTGAATATTTTTTGACTGTTGGAGTAATTGAAATTTATGTATTTTATACAAGTATTTCGCAAAGTAATATGACGACACTGACATTTAGAACTAGTGAATCTTTCTATATTTATTTTTAGGATGCTTGTCATATCAATACTAGTTACCCATTGGTCTAACAAAAACATGCCTAAAGTTGAGTCAGAATTGCATGGTTGAGATTTGAACTTTTCGGAAATTTGTGTAAGCAAAGGTCTTTTCCTGTTAGTCCAGTATCTGTTTTGTGTAAGTTCTGCTAAATTATTAATTATTGTTATAGAAGAATTATTATTAAGTGATCTGTTTTTAGTAAAAATATTTGTTTCCAATCTGCGTGTATGTGCTTGTGGGTTTACCCAATGTGCCTCGGAGAGAACGTAAAGCCGTTGGTCCTGGTTGTTATCATGGATACCTCGTAATGATCGTTACTCATGGTAGGGATATTATCCGCCAATCCGCAGTGAAGCAGCGTGGTGAATTAAGCTCCAAATTTTCTTCTTTAATGGAGAAGAGGCCTTCTCTCAGTAGTGGATTGTTTGCAGGCTGATACAGTATAGTACTACAATGTATATGATTGTTCATGGAGATGAAATAGCTTTAACGAAATGTCACGGGCTTAAATTAGTCGATAGTAACAAGGGGTTGTATGTCATTGTAACCGACTATACACTAATTATATAATCATACAACGTTTTAATGGTCTAGCGTTTGTATTCGTGTTATGTGAACTCCTACATGCGATAATTATAGGTATCGATATCGTAAATGCTCTGAATATTTTCATCCGATAATTATCGATATATTTTTCATACGATATATCGCAAACTATCAATAAAACCACACTATAATTACCCATGTTAAAAATATCGACAATTTTTTTTTTACACGGACATTCCTAGTGTTATGTATATTTCCGGATCTCCAACACAGGATTCTTATCCTACTGGGTGCCGTCGTGTGTAAAATGTTTATTGCTTGCTACTACGGTAAAGCTCTTCTAAAATTCATTATTTAGTCAAGAAGGAAGTCGAGAGGAAACTAGTAATCTAATAATTTTAGTTTAGTTTACATCCACTAATCTTCAGTGGATAAATATGAGTAATCGGTCTTAGACCATTCCCTTTAGAAACAGAAGTGTGAACATTAACAACGGTGGGACATTTATGTGCTGTAACAGTTATGTAGACATATATATAGCTATCTATATCATGATCATCATTATTCCCGCCCCGAGTCTGGGTATAATATGTATTTATTTATGTATGTATTATTTATATGTATATTTATTTTAAAAAAAAGTATATCAGTCAACTGTTACCTAAAACACAGGCATTAAGTTGCCTATCTTAGGGACAGTCGACCGTGTGTGTATGTTAAACTAATGTTAATTTATATTATCAGTCACTGGATGTCCACTGCTGAACGTAGGCCTCCACCATCGACCTCAAAAGCGTCCGGTTCAAAGCAGCCTCCAGTATCCCATATTATAGTAAAATAATTTAAATAAAACTTATGCATAGTAAATTCTTTGTTTACTTTACGTATTATATTTTTAATTTTTTTTCTAATATATTATAGAACTATATCGATATGTCTTTTAGTTTTCAATCTCGTTTTAACATTAAAATTTCAGTTGAAACTCGAAGTGCATCGTGGTTCAATTCGCACTGATACATATCAGATTCCACGTGAGTGCTTTTCTCTTATGAAACACGTAACAAAAAAAATTAAATCCAAAAATAATATATAATTAATTTTTTTAATCGAAATTTTTTGTAAATTTTTGGGAATTAGAAAACAAATAGTAAATGAAACACGTTAAATTTCATCCGCGTCCTCGGGGTGTTGCGCTAAAACGCAATAAAATATATAAACTTTAAATTGGCTTCTGTAATTTAGCTGTTACTTTTAAAGGCAAAACATTTATAAAATATACGGTTACAGTGCTCGAGGGGATTTCAGTTTGTTAAAAATACATTGAACTCAAAAAATTATAAATTCTAATATTACCAAGACTCGAATTTAAATCATTGAACCATTATTTAACTTAAGGGGTTGATTAATAAGACCCTTAACCTCTCTAATTAAAATTCTCTTAAATGTTAAAAACAAGATTTTTTGTTTTGTTATTTATCTTAGATTTGTGGGAAAAAATAATTATCTTTGTTACAAATAAAAGTTAAAAAATTCTTAGCGTACTCTATATTATAATATATATCTGTTATATTACATTAGTTAATTATAAATCATTTATTAAATTAAAAAGTTATATTTTCAGAAGAAAATCAAATCAGTGAATATGTATTTAAAAGAAAACTCACATAAAACTGTACAGCAAAAGAAAATTACTATGTACTGAACAAGTTATATAGGATGCGAACCATAACGAAAGGTGAAACAAAATCACAGTTTATTTACAAGTTAGGAAACCTTTTTGTGAAGTTCTTAGGGTCCTTTAAATATGTAATGAGAATTAAAATAAATAAAAAAGTTGTCGCTGTGAAGCTCTCTTGGGACGAGTAAGCTCAGCAGAGCGGGTCTATGCCACTGAGCTATTAAAATTGGACACCTCAATTTAAAATTATCTTCTAATCCCATTGGTAAAGGCAGAATTTGAGTCTCGGTAGGTTAATTTTGGTCTGATTAAGATTTAATGAGTCTTCGTATAATTAAACTTTAGTCTAACCTTCTACCTACATTTGTACTAATCACAGAACATAACATAAAAAAGTCTAGTGCCGGTGTTTTAAACTGCAGTACCAAAATATTTTATAAGTGACATCAGTTGGCTTAATAGGCTTGAAAAAAATAAAGTGTCTCCATCTGTCTTTTTTTTTTCAAAATGGCAACGGAACGTGAACGTGCGAACGTGTGCTCACGCAGGTAAGTCAATCGATTGAAATATTTTCCAATTAATAATGAATATTGGATTTATCATTATTATTAATGTAGTTGAAAGTATAAAATGTGAATAATCACTGTTACTTTAGCAAAAAATTACTACCGCGTAAATAATAAATAAACACGTGGCTTTGCTATCAGTTTTTATGTCCTTTGTACAGAACAAATGTAAGCAATAATAATTTAGATAGTTTGACCACTGCAATAGTTTGACTGTCATTGTACTTCGTACACTACATTGGGAGATAAATATTTTTTTCTTTTTGTTTTAGCTATAAACGGATAAAGAAATATCTGAACCTTTAATTCAATATGAATTCAACTTTTCAGGTGACGATTTGGATGACGACCCAGAGCATATTCCTCCAGAATTTTACCAAGGTGAAAATAGTGAGTCTAGCAGTTTAAACGACGAGAGCAATACGATGATTCCATCAATAGTTTCTCCAGCGCTATCTAATGATTCATATTATGAATCTTCGTCATCACGATGTCATACACGAGGGCGTGGAAGAAGCGTATCGCGTGGGCGTGGACGCCAACGTGCTCTAAGTCTCGGCGATGAAACTCAACGGACACACATGGCTACCCTTATCTACTTATAAAACCCATACCTTCAAAGTAACATCGTGTGAAATCTGCTGCACACTTACCCGAGTATGGCACAAAACAATCGTAAACATAAAATTAAAAACGTTTTTATTGCTTTTAGCTCCTTAATCAATTTAAATCACGATAAATACCCTAAAACTCTTTAATTTCGTTAAAAGTAATAACTTAACTTTGTCCTATACAAAGGACATAGTGAAAAACTAATTTTCTGGTACATATCAACCTATTAGCAATATAGTTCTAAAGTTTAAAAAAAAGATGCTACAAAAAGTATATCTGGTAGTCAGGAGGCTAAGTAAATCTGACAATGTAGAAATAAAAAATCTGTCAAAAAATATATAATTACGAGTATATTCGCTAATAGTTTATTCTGAAATTGCGATTTTTGTACTGTTCGTGTACTGTTGGTTAGTGTACTGATGGTTACTGTTACTGTTCGTGTACTGTTGGTTAGGTAGAGATATGTAATGATTGTTTTTTTTTTTTTTGACGTGCTAACGTCTTATAAATCGATGAACACCGACTGCACGTACGAAAAAGCACGAATCATTGTCACGTTCCGCAAGCGAAAGCGAGTAACAAGCAAAAAAGAGGCACGATGTGCCTAAGTGTTCGGCTTGTAACGCATCTATCTCTCTTTCACTCCATCAGCAGATGCGTCCGAGTAGAAGAGAAAAAATACTTGAATTTACGAGTGCAAATAAATGTTAATTTATCGTAAAACTTGTAATTTTCAATTAACTCCTTCTTTGTATTATACAAAATAATGACGATTCAGACGATAATAATTTAATTCAATTCATAAAAGTATGCAATTTTTTATTGTTTTCTTATGACGTTATCACGTAAAATTATCGTCCGCAAACTGACTTTATTTGGAATTTACTCCTTAAGAATCAATTTTCATATAAGGCCACCGGTATGAAAAAAATATGAGGAGTAACTTCTACTGATCGAATGACGTCGTTACGTTTTTTGTGCGCAACCTATTTTCACTTTTCTTAAAAGCGTATAGTCCGCGCGTGAGCACTAAGGTATCGCTGGTTGAGGAGCGGGCAGGTGTACGCCGCGCCCGACCTTTGCTTCATACCCTGCAGTCTCCCACTAGTAGTGACGACCTTGACGTGAGAGCACGCTTATCGAGTATTTTTGATTATGAAGCCAAATTAATAACGGACAATTGATTGCCTCAGAAATCTAAAGGGCGCTATATTTCCGCGTAGAAACTGTAAAATAGGCGATAAGCGCTATTCTGTATCACATACGAATTATTTGTGCCCATTAGAGAATCGTTGTCAAAAAGTAAAATCCAGTCGTGCGTCGGAGCTGACACACAGAGTTTTTTTTTATTTTTTATTTGTGCTAGGTTAGACTATTTCGAAGAAAATTTTCAAGTAGGATATTTCATCAGTTTAGAGCATTCTTTTTAGTTGAACGCAATTCAACAATTAGTTATTTTTTTGCATTTACGCAAGTATTATTAAGCTTATGATATTTTTACTATCCACATCACAGTTCTACATACACTTCTTGTGAGGAGGATCTTTATATATATATTTCTCCATAAAATGTTTACTGATATTGTCGTGTATATATATATATATATATATATATATATATATATATATAAATATATATATATATATATATCGTCGTTGTTGTATATATATATATATATATATATATATATATATATATATATATATATATATATATATATGTATCGTCGTTGTTATATATATATATATATGGAGAAGATTCCTTTGTCCAGCAGTGGGACTTTTACAGGCTGTTTCAGTTCAGTTAAATCATCACGGTAACTTAAACATACTTTCTATACCATATTTATACCAATATTTATTTCAAAAATACAAGTTGTATTTATACACTACCTTATGTACAAACTGTTTTTTTCTTTTTAATTTTTCCTACATCACAGTCTCCCAAACGTAACCCGTTATTGTTAGTATTGTATCGGATCGCTCGGTCTCGATTTATTGCGAGCCTGATAGAGCCTTTATGTCTCCGCAAGAGTGTTTTAGCAATCGACTGTTTATTTTCAAATAGAATTTATTCGATTCTCACTCAGATATCGGTTATTTATGGGCACCGTACAATCGTTATTTTTTGCTTAATTTTCGATATTTAATGTCTGAATAAATCTTCATACACAAAAAGTCGCGAATGTTGTTAACATTGTTATTATAAGTCGTTAGACTTAATCGGTCTAGCCGATAATTTTCTTGAGTTTTTAATTTTACGGAAAACATATATTAAAATAGAACCAAATGAAAATTATTGAAAATAAACATAGAAATTTCGTATGAAAAATATCTTTGATTATATGAAATACTAAATTTCTAGTTCTGTTGTTACCTATGTCATTAACAATACATTAAAATCTGTGATACTGTGTAAGTAGATTAAAAACGTCTCGATACATATAACTCTTTGTACAATTCGTCAAAAATTCGAAGGTAGGAGTATAAGAAATACATCCAATTCTCTTCGACGCAACCTTTGACTTTGTACCTTTGATGCAGGTAACTGCGGTAGTATGAAACCGTCCTTTGCTCAGTGGCAGGTAGAATTACAAAGGACGTTTCAATCACAAGCTGAGTTAAAGCGATTGATACTACAAATGTTAGAATTGTATTCTGTAACTGTATTGGATACCGCTAAATGAAATAACTTTTGACTACCCACACGCGTGTACAATATACATAATCGTATTTAAAGCTTATGTGCGCATAAGCTTGGTCGCAGGCAATGCCGTAGGGGTAGCAGGTACATAATATACATTTTAAATATTGACAAAATATTTTGAATCTATTCAATATACTGTCGAATTATATCTTGTAAGACTTAAGCATTGTATTGAAGTTAAGTAAGTAATAATGGGGGAGGCCTACGTTTAGCAGTGCACATCCAACGGCTGATGTTGAGTCGAGACCTTTTTAAGTATAATCTTTGTATTCTAAGGATCTTATTTTGTTTTGTAGAACTGTGTGATGACCACATCATATCTAGAAGTAAATATTTTTCATTCATTTATTAATATTCTAAATTTGATATTTTATATTAAATGATTGGACTTTTATCATTAGTTCTCATTGGTTTAAAATCGAGTCCGGCGAATTGTAATAAAAATAATTTGATCCTTATTATCAATAAGTTCCTATTAATAACTGGACCGAGATAAATCGACATCATCGTTGAAATTTAAATTCCGGCCTGAAAGTGATTAAAAAAAAATTTAGAAATGATCTTAATGAAAAATATATGAAAACGGGACACAATAAACAAAATGACAGAGAACGTCAGACTTTTTAATTCGGATTTTTAAACAAAAATGTACCCAATTTCCGACTTTTTCGTTTGATGCTTTCAAAAATTTGCTCTCATGAAAACTTTGTCCAAGCGATTTTATTACGAAAAACAAAAAACAAAATCTACTAAACCGTTAGAGATATGTATAAATATATACCTATGTATCATGTATGTGTATGTATTTTTCGTCGTAATTTTATTTTTCTTTCTTTATATAGATTTGTTTTTCCGCCTAATAGAATATCTGTAAGCATAAAGTATTTCTTTTATTTTAATTTTAAGTTCAGTCAAAAAAGGTTTATATTATTAGAAAATTCATGTCGAAATTCGGGCAAAGATTCATAGTACAATAAAATCAGCCAGTGCATGCTGACTCGTAACGTCATAGTTCGATGATATTCGACATTTGATTCGCCTAAAACCGCATGCTGTGGAATTATTTAATGCACATACTGGTATCCTGATCCAGAGAGCTGACATCGAGTGAAGCTGTTGCACGGGAGTAAAATAAATATACTTTTCATTCTAATTTTAAACTCATATATATATATATATATATATATATATATATATATATATATATATATATATATATATATATATAATATATACAGGAATTAGCCTTTTGTGTTTTAACTCGTTCTCGGCCATTTTTATTAATATATTTAATACTAACTTTCGCGCATGGCTTTGTCTGTTTTAAGAGATATTACATTAATAAAATTTTAGGATTAACATTTCTAGGCTTAGATACTGGAGATTTTTACAAACATATTTTTACGATAAAAAAGAAACTAGATCTCATCGTGACCACGGACCATGTAACTGCTCTTAAATATCGACAAAAATCGTCAAAAAACTACATTGATGATGTTCCCCCTTTTATTAAAATAAATGTTTAGGATTAGTTCAAATCATAGCACAATATTTTATTTAAATCATCTCTGACAGATAAAAACACAATTTTTGTGATAATATTAAACGTGTTGAGAAGAAAAACTTAAACTTACTTAACTTTACATATACGGAATATTTCTTTCAGTAAATAAACTTTATTTTATAATAATACAGAGTATTATAATTTATAATTATGTTATAAGTTATTCTAACGAAGCGCCCCTCGCTGCGAGCTGCGAACGTTTAACTACAGGTCTTTGCATAAATTAGTTACTTAACTGAAAGTGCAGGAAAGAAAATTACTATACAATACTCCTCGAGGAATAATTGTTACTCGTACTATATTACCGCGGCTTGCACGAATTACTACACTTCCTTGTTTATTTACATAATTATTTAAAATGTGTTAAGTTTTTGTTTTCAGAACGTGTGAACGAATATTAATAAGCAATGCAAATAAACTATTTTTATACTGTTTGTATTTTTTTTAGCTTAATCCACCATGCTGCTCCACTACGAGTTGGCGGATAATATCCCTACCATGAGTAACGTTCGTTACCAGGTGTCTATGACGACAACCGAGACGGCTTTGCGTGCTCTCCGAGGCACGGTGGGACATACACCCAGACCGGAAACTAATATTTGCACAAATACAAATATCTGCCCCGAGGGGGAATTGAAACCGCGTCCGCCAGCGTTGAGGCTATTACTCGCACCAATACACCAGAACGGTCATCTAACCATAATAGTATATCAATATTATATACTAATAAAGTTATCAAGTAAACAGATCATTGTCATTCACATGCATTTCACTACCAGAAAGTCGCACGCTGTAAAAAAAAAGGAAATTTAGACTAGGCTGTATAGACTATATTCATTTGCCTTTCCATGTTGGGGATAAGTTAAAAAAAAACAACAACAACTTAAAAACAAAGAAGGTTATTCGAAACCCTTCGAATTTTTCTTCGATATTTTTATTGTTTTGTCGGTATTTAAATCATGGTACTCCCATGATAAAGTTTTGTATGCAACTGTTGATAATTAGGTATTAAAACACTCATGTGATACTATTATGATGACTATGATAATAGTACGATGTACTATGATAATAGTACAATGTACTATGATAATAGTACCCACATTCGTGCTTTAATACCCTTCATTATACAACAGTTGCATTAATAACTATTATTGCATTTTAAAACATTTCGACAATTCAAGATTACTATGGAAGTTGGCAAGGGCGACCTTATCTCGAAAAGAGATCTCTACCAGTCTACACATGGTGGTGAGAGATGATGTTAACGCGGGACACAGTAGTGCAAAAGAAGAGAAAAAAAGCCAAAATATTTTGTATATTATATACACTCAACATACTGTATTTGTATCAGCAACCTGTTAAATACGCACTAAATCCTTAAGAAGCCTTAAACTCTTAACTCGGTTTGTTATTTTCACTCAACATACATGATACATTACACTACATACAATCTACATTGTATCAAGCAAAAAGGATAGATATATACAATAATGTTGGCTACCTCTATTAAAACATAATCCCGTTACTTTATCACTAATTGGTCGACCACTCAACTCGAAGTTGCGAAGTAGTCTCGAAGCTTCAGAAGCAGAACCACGACAGGAACACTAACAACGTAGGTTTATTCTTAGTCTTTAAATTTTTTATTTTTTATTTATTTAATATGTTTAACTCACACACACGGTCGTCTGTGCCTAAGTTAGGCAACTTAATGCCTGTGTTTTAGGTAACAGGCGACTGATATACATTTCCTTTAAATAAATATATTGATAAATAATACATATATAAATAAACATATATTACACCCAGACTCGGGGCGGGAATCGAACCCACAACCCTTGGATCAGAAAACAGGGTCACTGCAAACTGCGCCAACGGGTCAGTCAATTATTTAATTAATAAATTATTTTATTAATAAAATTCTTAAAATTTTTTTTTGCTACTAAGCGCTTTATATTAGGTATAACGTGATCATTTTTATAAAATTATAGAAATTTTACAATATTATACATATTTACAATTCAAAACTTAAAATAATTATTTACAAACAGTTTTGGTATAAATCATGTCCGCGTGGAATGGTGCCAAGAATACTAGCAGCATTTCCCCGTTGAATCGCAATTCCGATTCTTTGGGCAAAAAATGCACCAGCCCTCTTGTCACCAGTGGAGTCTTTTAGAAAATTTTTAGCACTGCTACTCCAAGGTCCAAGTGTTTCGACTGCAAACGGCACAAAAACATAACTTTGGATAAGTGACGAATATTTGTGCCGTTTAGTCATTTCAGCCTTCTCCGCAGCGGCTCCCATTCTTACAGCCGTTTCCCTGATATGAGACGGAGCCAATGTATCGACGCAGGTTGCGTCCCACAAAATATATATTCTAAAATAAATATATATAAATAATAAATAAATAAAAAATAAATAATAAATAATAATAAATATATATTCTTAAAATGATTTTTTATATTGATGATGTTCTAATTTTTTTGGAAGTCGGTTAAAATTACTATGATCAACACTTCTATTATTATTTTAAACGAATGTCTGTATACCCTTGTCTAAGCTACGCATAGTTGTGGGCAATTTAAAAAAAATGTAATATATGTATATTATATATATTGGACCAATACGATAGAACTATACATACTAGTGGTCGCCCAGTGGTCGAAATCCAACCTAATCTATAATTGACAGCATTGTCAACATCATAAAAATATGAATGCGCATAAAATGGTGAGTATAATATGCAGCAGTCATTGGACCTGACCTGTGATAAAAAATGTCGATAAAAAATTCGTTGCAGGACCTGTTTTAAGGACCGTGTTGACAACAACTTTGACAAATATATGTGTGTGTCGTAGTTTGTGTAGTGTTTTTTTTAAATTATTAATTTAATGTTTTTTTCGAGCATTATTATAAAAAATATTAGCATTATGCACTTCTTCTCCATATAAATTTTTAACTGTGCCAAATTTCATACTTCTCCGTCCGCGTAATTTTCGTAAAAAGGGGTACAAAGTTTTTGCTTCACGTATTAATATATAGATATCAATGTCGTTTCTGATATCTTTTTCTCGCCTGTTTTAGTATTTTGTAAAATGAATGTTTATTAAAAATGTACCTCTAGCAATTACAATGTAATATTTTTATTTGTATTAAGACAAAAATTATTTTGTATAATTATACATAAAACCAATTTCTAGGGCTTACACATTTAGGGACATAAGATTTTTATACTGCTTAATTCATCTTAGAACTTTAATTTAAAATTAATTATCTTAAGAAAATTTAATTGATACCAGAAAACAAACTTAGTGGCTTTGTTAGTGATAGTATTAATTACTATATGATACTGTCAAATAGACCATGAATATCCCAGAACCCATATCAAGTGCGGGTAGTTAAATAATAATTAGAATGAAAGATGATATTATATAAAATATCGGATATACGAGAGTTTCTATTCTTTATGTAAACAGTAGTGAGTCGGTTCGGTGCAAACATGGCGTGTGCTGCAAGGAATTGTTTATAGGCAATACGTTACGAGATTGCTTGTTAAAGTCCGATCATGTCAATATTTACACGAGGGAGGAGGGAGGGAGCAAGATATTTAGTGTAAACTAGTATTTCAACGTTGTAAAAACAACGTTGTTCAAACTAGTATTTAGTGTAAACTAGTATTTAACGACCGTTCTGGTGTAGTGGTGCGAGTAGTTGCTTAAACACCGCACGCGCCGGCGGTTGTTGGTTCGATTCCCGCTCGGGACAGATATTTGTATTCGTACATATTTGTTTTCGGTCTGGGTGTATGTCCTTGTGAACCTCCTTGCCGTGCCTCGGAAAGCACCGTAAAACCTTCAGTCCCGGCTGTTATCATGGACAGGTGTCCATCTCTAGGTAGAGATCGTTACTAATCCTTGAAAAATTATCCAGCAACCCACAGGATGGTGGGTAAAGCTCCAACCCTTCTCCTATATGGAGAAGAGGCCTTTACCCGGCAATGAGACGTTTACAGGCTGATTCTCCCCATCGACCTCCAGAGCGACCGCTTCGAAGCAGCCTCTATCCAACGGCTTCCAGCGACTTTCTTCAAGTAGTCTGTCCATCTCGTGGACGGCAGTCCGACGCTGTGCTTGCCAACATTTCGACACTGACGTGATACTGACATTTATATAGTACTCGTAAATATCTGCACCGAAACCACGACTGCTGGCGTTGTTTTTTTTTTTGTATTTTATTTTATTTATTTCTAATGGAACTCTAGCGCCACTACACCATCGCGTTATCTGTAATGGCTAATAATATTAAATCAATGAAACAGGATGGTGATGGGCAGAAGCGTCACCATATCCTGACACAACACATTACGCTCGCCAACCTGCCTGCCAAGAGTGGCGAGTATTGGTAAGCCCCCTAAAAGATAATAGGGTTCAGCAGTGGAAATCCAACAGTTGATGTGGTGGTTGTAGTGGTGAGAGAGTAAGACAATTTTGATGTGAAACATCTATAGCCGCACGTAAAACCGATTTCTGGCGTGGCGACGCGTCGCCACGCGCAATCGAAGTCACTGATTAAACGAATTAAGTAGTCACGATTTGAAATAAATTCGTAAATTTTTGTATTTAATGAAAATAAATGTTTATTCAATAAATAGTCATCGTTATCTGGAAAAAAAATCGTAACATTTTATTTTATCATTATGACATATTTAGTTCCTATCACAATATGTTCTTTTCTGCATATTACTTTTACAAAATAATGTCGATGTTTCACATCTGCCAGGCGTCCCGTGACGGCTCACATGTTTTTTTTATTGTTTATGTGTATACTGGAAAGTGCATAGATACATTATTTATATGCACATCAGTTGCTATTACAAGTCAATCAGCACTGACCACACCAAACTTTATCAGGGATTTCTTATAGAAATGTTCTCACGTAATGTTATTTTTATTGTCTTCTAATATTCGCTATTTTTTTCCATAAATAATCGCGCTAAAACCAGAAAAATACTTTCATCACGAAAATTTATCGTCAAAACCAGGAGTAAACTATAGAATTGAAATTTCAGAGCAATTAGTGCACAATTCTTGCTACCACAACGAAACAGATATTTATGCATATTAAACAATCTAGTAGACTCACATTATTTTTTTTTTTTTTTCAGAGAAAAATAAAATGCCTTGAAATATTGTGCAATCGGCCTTTACCGTCAATATAATTCTACAACTTAATTACCATCCACAGTCTATAATTGTAATTATCGTTCTGCATCGCTTACAATCAAGCGATTACACAGATATATTAACGCCTAATTGATTAAGTTTATGTAATTCGGTATTGCATTTATTAAATATTATTTATGGTTTCCTGTTTATTTGTATTATTGTTGTATTTTAAATCATAAAATAAGTGAATGGTTATGCTTTTATTATTATAACAAAGTGTCATATAGGTATTATTACTTGAACAGATATAATAAACTGGACATAAGATGTGAATTGATACTCTCAGATTTAAAAAAAAAACTGGATTGACACCACTGCATTGAAAAAAAGTGGATAAAAAAAACTGGATTGACAGCGCTGAATTTTTTATGTGATAATTAATTTGTTTTCTAAACTTATCCCACACTTGGCGGTTAAAAATGATGTTATGGGGAAATATGGATGTTTTAAAAATACTACAGAAGTATGTATATTCACCAGTAAGGCAGTCGGGGTAAGCTCAACCTTTCTCCTTCATAGAAGAACAGTGTCTATGGCCAGCATTTTTTTTGCCGAAGTACAAATATCTAGTCCCAGTGGGAATGGAACTGGACGGCGGATTTGCGCAGTAATCACAACTACTGGCTGTTAAACTTTTTTATATGTATTTGCAGACCTTGGACAAAGGATTTGCGTACTGGGACTGGTTGGGTGTGATATTTTTATTATTTTACTTAGTTTTGTCTTGTGATTTAACGAGGATCAATTTTAATTACTAATAGACTAAATCATATGATTGTGCAACTATCTTTAAATGCATTAATATAGTACCGACGTCGAAGGAAAAATTCAATCAAGGCGAGTATGGCGTGAGTTATATGTGGAGAAGCACTCCGCTCAGTAAACGGATTAAAAAATGAAAGGTAAGAGAATAATACACTTTAACTATGTAACGAGGGATTAAACGTACTGTTAAATACATGTAGTGTTGATCAATTTGAAAACTAGTATGTGTTTTAGTTATTTATTAAGTGTTATGGAGAAAAAAAAAAACCATTTTTCTTTTTGGTTCTGTGTACAAAGGTCTATTATATAACTAAATATAACTTGTATAAATAAAATCAAAGAAATGCTTAATATGTAGTGGATCACATAAAAAAATATTTTTAAAATTTTAAATTTTTTTAAAAATAAATAGTACTAAAACTTTTTTAATGATATAAATAAATTACGTGTATGAGTCCGACTATCGATCCCTTTTTCTTTAAAAAATTATTGCAACATTATTGAAAAGCTGGGCTTGAGTTATTACTAAAGCTTGCATACTACCGATTCGATCGCAGTTGTACCACACTCTCACAGAAAATTATCACGAAGTATCTTGGATAGCTTCGTTTCTTGCGGTAACTCAAAGGAATATAATGACCGCGCCGATCTTTCTCCGCGTGTTCTCCAACCTACGTAACATTGACGAAATCATATAATCTATCCTTTTAGCATTATAATAATTGAAAAACATTATATCAAATAAATGAATTAGTCGAAAGTAAATATACTTCTTTATCCTCGTCTTCCATTCCTCACGACCCTCACTATCTTTGTGTCTCTTTGTCAGTGATTGTCACAAGTGCTTCATTTGATAAAGATCTTGCACTTGTGATAATCACTTAACATTAAATGACCGTCTCTTAGATGTTATCTCATGAGATAATTCTATTATAAAAATGATAGTTTTTGAAAATTTCATAATTATTTATTTAGTAGTGTAAATTTTGAATCTATTAGGCCTATGTCCATTGCTCATACCTTTTGTCAACTATAAGTAAATAAATAAATGTTTTTAAACAAATTATTTTAAAACATAAGGAAGTCTAAATAACATATAAACTTAACTAGTACTAAATTTAGTCATAAATATTGAAAAAAGAGGTAATGATCGATTCATCAATTTGAGAAAACAACGCCACAATGATATAGACACATATACCTACACAACTTGAACTTAAAATACAAGGTGTATTGTATATTATTGTGGGCGTATTTTGTGATCAAATTTGTAGACAACGTAATCCGTCATTGTAAATAGTGACGCCTGTACATATCGTTCAATATTAACGACAGGAGCATACAAGAAAAAACTTCTAACACAACACCCTGAAGAATCGCAATTGACAGATGTTTGAAAAATATTTGCTCCCTTCAAAAATAGAGACAAAAATAACTTTCGCGAGTAAATAATAGATCAAAGGGCTAAGTGATTGATGTGCGGGGAGGGCGGAGCGCGCTATTAATCTTTGTCGTTCGGGTTCGTTCGGAGCGGGGACTGTTCACACTTATCCGCGGCTACAGCTATATGTTCGTCATTATTTACACATAGACAGTTTGGCTAGTGTCATACATATAATATTTAAGTGTTTTATTTATTTCATTCTTTGTTTAAGTAAAAAGATTCATATTATTAAATTTACAAACTGTGGAATTGTCACACTGTCTATTTTGTAATAATAAAAGTTAATAAATTCAAATGAAAGTCAAGAACTTGTCTAATCTAGCCCTGAATTATGAACAAACCCAAAAAACCTAGATAAAATCACAAATAAATGAAAGAAGAAGATGAGAAGATCGATGTTTGAGCTAGACGATTTGCCGTTAAATAATTTACGATTAATTTTAATTAATACCATTAAAGACATAGTTATATTATGTATGTTTGAAATGACTATTTAACTAACTAAATTTGTGATAACTCATCAAATGTATTTTATACAATATATTAGTGGTTAGTTACATTCTCTCAGTTATCAATATTTACGGATATTTGCGTATATTTGCGATTGTAAACGACAAAGTGTGCTTCTACCAAAACTGATTGCTTGTTTTGATGGCATACTAAAGTGCCATTGACTACGACGTTTTCTTGCCGACCTAGTTCGATGACCGAGTTGGGTAAAACAACCTGAGAACTGCCGATAAGGGGAACTTTAATATCAATATTTTATAATCGACTATATCTTAACCATGGCTTTGCTCGAGCATGATTAAGGTCTGCTAACCTGTTATGTCTGAACTTATAAAACATTTATGTTTAAATAAATTTATAACAAATTCATTCAAAAACCTTAGCATGAATATTTTTTTTAATATATTATTACAAACTAACAGCCCGCCCCGGTTGTATCCGGAGTATGCATATGTACCTAAACCTTCCTCATAAACCACTTTTTTTATTGGTGAAAACCGCATGAAAATTCGTACAGTATTTTTTGAGTTTATCGCGAACAGACAGACAGACAGACGCGGCAGAGGACTTTGTTTTATAACATGTAGTGATAGTGAAGATACTACTCTTATTTAAAAAAAAAATTAACGTAAAACGCAGTATTGGCTTCATTGAGACAAAAGTTATGGAACAATAATTATTGTGATTTCTTTATTATTTTCTATATGAGATAAAAAAATAAAAAAATTGAAGTACTTACTGATAAGCTGACCTCCACAGATTGCCATTGATACATATTTTGATGCTGATTGAATCGATCAACGAAACATACAATTTTTACACAATATATACAGAAGACAACCGTTCTGGTGTAGTGGTGCCAGAAGTCATCTTAACTCCGGCGATCGTTGGTTCTATTTTCGCTTGGGGTAGATATTTGTATATTTACAAATATTTGTTTTTGGTCTGGATGGATGTCCTTGGATTTTTATAGACCAGGGGTTTGCAACCGGTGGCTCGCAAGCCGCTTGTGGCTCTTTTTCAATTTGAGGTGGCTCTTTCTCTATGCTATAATTTCAATTTATCAAACTCATGCAAAATGCAGAAAAATACTATAAAAATATTTACTTAAGGATTTTTGTTGGCTCTTTACGAGGACTTTGTTTTCTGGTGCGGCTCTTTAACATAATATTTTTCGACTTTTGGTGAAATTTGGCTCATTGCCGAAAAAGGTTACCGACCCCTGTTATAGACACCTGGTAATTATAACCGACGGATAAAAAATATCCACCAATCCGCAGTGTATCAACGTAGTGGGTGAAGCTTGAATCCTTCTCCATAATAGGGAAGAGATATTAGTCCAGGTGTAGGATGCCTATAGGATGATTCTGTTTAGTTTAGGTCAAATGTAGGGAAGCACGAGTTGTCCCACAAATAGATAGGTAATAGAAAAGAACCGCTAGTAAACTGATTGATGGATAACCTGGCTTAATACACCATGCTGCTTCACTGCTGGTTGGCAAATAATTTCTCCTACCATCATAACGGTCGCTCTCAGGTTTCTATAATAACAACCAGTACCTAAAGAGACCTATAAGGATATACACCCAGACCATAAACAAATATATGTACAAATATAAATATTTGCCCTGAGCCGAAATCGAAACCGCGACAGTCAGTATTCGGGCGACTACACGCACACCAGAAGGGTTGGCAACGTTTATATCTACACCAAAGTATATTATTGGTTAATAATTAACTAAAGTCTAAAGAAACAGTATTAAACTTACTCTTTTTTCTGTTATGTTAAAAGTAAATAAAGTAAGTGTTATTTTGTTAAAAGTAAAAAAGTA
This sequence comes from Euphydryas editha, assembly GCA_036937285.1. NCBI lineage: Eukaryota > Metazoa > Arthropoda > Insecta > Lepidoptera > Nymphalidae > Euphydryas > Euphydryas editha. Next base: position 531,395 of record JAUPFZ010000013.1, on the reverse strand, counting down.
TGGAAGTGTTCCTCAGACACTGAGGGAACAAAATGTCCAAACAAATAAACCACATTCCAACAAGTTGACTTCTGATCTAAACCACAAGTGAGAAGAAGAAAACACGATAATAAAAGAAAGATAAGATTTACGACGCGTAAGAACAATGAGAATCTCACTGACAATTTATATTTTATTTTAAAATACGCGAATAACATTGAACGCGATACAAAACTATAAAGGACTCTGGGCTTAATAAATTAATGTATTTATATTGAAGTGATTATAATAAAATCCTTTGATGTTAAGAATTAACACAGCCGTATGTCGACACAGGTAACGGATGATACTTTACTCTGTGACATGTATGCAACGGACGATTACCACAAACTAAGACAGCCATTTCATACTGATTCCGTCATGTTTACATGCTCACAGTAAAATGAGAAAACAATAAATTCATTTTCTCTCTCACACACACACATACACACTCGCACACGTACACCTACAGTCACAAACACACAAACACACACACACACAGACACACATACGGTATTGGAACTCAAATGTATGTATGTATGTATGTACGTCATCAAATATCAAAGAAATATTTATCCTTGTAATGTCTTATTCCGATCGCGAAAGAGTCGTTTCGTTCAAAAATATTTACGGCGAAAGCTGATGTTTCTATTGTCAGCGTGTACGTGAGAAACTTAAAAAAAATATTTTTTTATGGGATTTAAGATAAAAGGCGGTTGGTAACTTCAGTACACATTCTTTGAAGTAGTTTATTTTTAATTATTTTCCTTTATTCAGTCGAGGAATGGAAATTTTTTGTTAAAAGAAGACCGTGATTCTTATTATAGAATTCAAGTATCTCTGTTTTAAATGTGTTTATGAAATAGTATCTAGTATCGTAGTAAGGGAATAAATTGAAATTACTGTTATAAAACTTAAAATTTGTTTGTTTTACGAGAACTTACCTTAGGATTTATATCAGAAATTATTTTTATTAGGAAAGGAAATATTGTAACCTACAAAGCATCATGCTATGATTAATAATAGCTCGGAGATTATGAGACACATGACGACATTGACAACCATCGTGGTTTAGTGTGCCTTAGCGCTGACGGTTACTGGTTTGATGCCTACTTGGGACAAATATTTGTATTGGTACAAAGATTTGTTTCTGGTCTGGGTTTATATTCTAGTGGGTCTTTCCACCATGCCTCGGTAAGCTAAAGCTATCGGTCCTGGTTGTTATCTTGGACACATGATAGCGATTGTTACTCATGGGAGGGAAATTATCCACCAAACCACAGGTAAGCAGCATGGTGTCCTGGCCCAGTAGTGACACGTTAACAGGCTGATTTAGTTCCATTCAGTTCAACGAAGACATTGATCGCTTGAATCACGAATGATAATATAAGTCTAATGTTTTTTCTATCACGAACTTAGCAATGTTTGTTAAAAATAAGCTTCTATAGATTAAAAAACCTAAACAATGGGTTAAAGGTCCAAAGTAAAAAAAAAAAATGTTAAGCCAATACGAATCGTTCTACTTATAATGTCTGACGTTACCGCCTTAACTCACATCACGTGACGATCGCAATATGTCGCTCTGACTATTTAATAAAGTTCACATTTTATCGAAACCGACAGCACTCTAATGTCCGTATTAGATTTACCTTTAAATAGTGAAGTGCTCTATTGTTAGAAGTTTAAAGTTACCGTTATAAAGCCATTTCACGGTATAAATACTGCGAAACTCCTTAACATTAATAAACAAGATAAATAAACTTTAAAACGTAAATCCAAATATAAACTTATTCTTTTTATAACTTAACGTCCTGAATTATCTGATATAAAAATTTAAAAATAGTCTTGAATATGTTTTTGAACTGTGTAGCTTTTAAATATCTTTATCACCGCAAAGCATCTTTTCCTATTGACTAAAGTATAGTTTCTTTCTTTCTTTCTTTCTTTCTGTCTTTCTTTTGTTTGTTTGTTTCTTTCTTTCTTTCTTTCTTTCTTTCTTTCTTTCTTTTGTTTGTTTGTTTCTTTCTTTCTTTCTTTCTAATGTAATCAAGTTAGATGTTTCAGAATTTCCAAAATATTACTTTACAATGTTATCGTTCGAAGCACTTGAAAACTTTATGGCGCTAGCTCAGACTTAAACCACGCAGCCGTCGTTTTTAATCTACTTATTCTACCCATTGGACTATTACCTAGTACCGTAAGTAGTAAATATATTGTTTGAGGTATAACATTTACATCTAGAGATGTATTTTACAACACTTATTTATTAAAATGACAACGAATAAAGTTAACTTTTAACACTTTGCGACATTTAAACGATTTTTTTTATTAGTGTGCTCTATATATATACTCGTAACGTCATGAAATACTCTTATTATACACTTTTATGATGACAATGTTGTGGAGGCCGCAGTTAACTGTTGACTCTCCTCTTAGCTCTGTTCGGCAATGACCTGATCGAAAATATTTACATCGAAAAAATCTATATTTTTATAGGTACGAAATCTGTTAAAAGTACTTTAATAAAAATAAAATGAGTAGCATAAAATTGTAAGAAAAATATCTAAGGGTTTTTATAGCTTCGCTGGAAAAGGTGTGGAAGGAAGCTGCTACTGAAAAAATGTGTTAACCTTGCAAGTCGATGCTTCTTAGTAGAGTCTATATTTTGACTTTCGAGTACAACTGATATGGCAGATTTGGAAAAGAATAATTAAGTGTGAATTTACAATGTAGAAATCTACTTGAATAAAATTATTGATTTAGGTTAGTGTGCACTTACCTAAATGCTTATGGATTCTTCTTTCAAAGGTAAGTGGCGGGAAATACGGTTATAATCTAGCAAGAGATCCTTTAAAAAAAGTTGAATGTCAAACGTACCTATATCAATGCCTCTACTCTCGGTGCTCTGTCGTTCTTTGGTAGAAAAACAATGTTTTAGAGTTGCGATTTTTCCAATATACAACACAAAAAAAAAAAAAATAATTTTAACCAGATAATATTTAGTAGTTATTTTAAGTATAAAAAGAGTCTTAGCACAACCCTTCTAAAAATCTGTACAGTACTTCATGTTGAATCAAACTTGAGCATAATATAATATCAGTTCGGGAGTAAATTACCTTTTCACTTTGCTGAGCTCAATGTCATCGCTAATCGGGAAAGATATACTTTGGAACATAAAAAATAAGAAACGGCCTTCGATCTTTTAGGAAAACTATCTATTCCGTGACACTTTTAACGAACTTGAAACTTTAAGTTTTAAGATTATTTACAAAAACTTGTCGAACATAATACGATAGGAGAAAAACAAAAAGAAAATACAATCCATACATGTGCGATAAATGAATTTTATTCAATATTTTTATTGTGAATGTTATTGACCTGTAATAGTAGACATTCTTAAAAATTGTAGACGAACTTAATTCAAGAGAATCAATCGTAAAATGCAACGATTTTTAGTTATAGTATTACATTCGTACTTGCAACAATCCGAGATGTTTTTAAAGAAATTCCAAGACAACAACAAAGCAAGTTTTAGTTAAAAAGGTAAAATTGCTTACGGGTTTTAATTAATTATTCATTATTGAGATTTTTCGAAACTGTTAATATGAAGCTTTCTTCAATAGTTAGATTTATCATCTTCTTAAAATATAAAGAAATGAAATTAAGCTGAAAAATTGTTTGTTATTAAGCATTAATCTCAAGATTTACAATATTTTAAAAGTTATCGTTGCGTTAAAAAGCTTGTTCATCGATGAAAAATTGTCTGTAAAAAATTACGCTATCCTAGATGCAGGAGATGTTCTCAAACATTTAATCTGATGAGCATATCAAATTAACTATGCAAAATTGTCTTATTTTGCTCTAATTTTAATAAGTTCAATACGTACTTCCTACTACGAAGACGAACGACTTTCCTTGTAGGAAGAAAATTATATACAACGGGACCTACGTCGTGATATAAGAAACGATTATAGTATAAATAAATTAATAATTAAAAAAAAAAAACACCAAAAAAAAAAAGAAGTTATTCTTCTTTTTTTAAAATATATTTTTTAAAGTATAAAGAACGATGAAGTATCAATCCGAAACACCATTAAATAACTAAGCGCAGTACTTACTGGTAAACAAAAATATCTCATGTATGAAAACAGAACGCTACCAGTTACGAAGGATACAGCCGGAGGACCCAAAAAAAACCAAAATTACTTAAAATAATTTATTTAAAATAAAACTATTTCTAATTAACAATTAATATGTCTAATGCAACGCGATGTTACAAATAGAATGACGCTAAAGAAACTTAGTTTCACACAATACGTGAAACTTGGGAACAAAAGTGTAAAACGACCTGCTGACGCCGTGTGAAACTGCCGGCCATGGAATTGCTGACGCCGTGTGAACTGCTGGCCATGCATCCTTAGGTTAGCAGTATACAGGAAGCTATGCGATATAACTCCTCCACCCCAAAATCGGCAACTATTTGAGAACAGCGTGATAAAATGTTGCTGGGAATATCTCTTGGGGTTTGCTTGTTTCTTCAGAAATTTCATGGGTTTGTACATCTGTTTCTTTATTCGAATCCATTTTAATATTATCTTTAACTTTTGATTTGCTGTATAGACTCTTGTATCGTCGCAATAAAAGAGTGCTAATAAGTGCAAGTGTACTTAATAACAGTATTGTGTAAAACGGTACTGTCGTATGGTAAAATGATGTAGCAACTGATTCGACGTGCAATTTCGGTTGTAGCATGGCTTTATTCTGGATGTTATGGAGATTTCGGAGATCAATAGACTTTAGGTTAACATGATCTGAGCTTGTTGATTGTAAATTCTTCTTGTAGCTGATATTCAAAATTTTAATAGGCTGGCCCGCTACTTTGTCCTCGGCATTATTAATAGTAATCGTTCCTGCGTGTAGACTACAGTCGATTGGAATTGTAGCCAAAAAACTTCCGTTCAGTGTAAGGAAATCTTCACGTTTGCATACCGTATGTACTTGAATAGGTCGTGGAAATGATATGATGTAGTGTCTTTCATCTAACTCCTCCATGGCTTCTTGAGATAGTGTTACTGCTGTCATTACACAGCTTGCGTCTAGAGTTTGGTTATAAATTAAACTATGAGTACAATCCGATGATGTTCGAAGCTGATTGTTCTTCTTATCGCAGAGATACCGATTATTTCGGTACTTCGGACATTCTGTCTCCATGTACATGAACATATGCCTGTTGGTTAGAATGAAAGGGAAAGGAGGAAGGAGAGCCTGCATATTTCTATTTGGAAAAATAGCTAACTTATATAAATCAAAAGACTCTATAGAAACTATTGGTACTTTAAACACCATAACTATCTGTCTATCATAGTAATAGTAGCCTGGTCTTATCATATCGTAATATTCTCTTAGTTCTATGTTCATAACCTGATCTTTACTATAGATTTTCTTAAGTTTTTCGATCATTTTGCCTATAACATCTATTCCTACCATTGAATGATGCATACTTGAAGCTCTAATAAATGCTAGTGAATTCTCAATTCTTATAAGTTCCTCTAAGATGTCATTAATGTTCTCCGTTATAATTGTGAGAAGCTGAGCAAACTGAGCGTACTTTATTAAACTAGATTCGCTGTGAATACTTGTATTTAAGAGTGTTACTAAGGTTGTATTAAGCTTACTTTGGTTTTCAACTAGTTGTACAATTACATTATTATAATGGCCCATCCATTCTTTGCTGATGCTAATATGATCATTAAATTCAGAGATTAATTTATTCTGAGCATTTTCAAAAGACTTTATTGCATTATTGTACCTAATAGCATCTGTATAATCTAAGTTTCCCGAAATACTTTTTATTATGGAACCTAGCCCGTCTATGAGACCTCTCTTTACTCGAGTTGGCTCCAAAGTTTTCAGCTGAAACTTCACTTCATCTAATTTACCATATAGATAATTAATTTGTAATTCATATAAAGAAAACGTATTATTGTTCAATGATTTTTTAAAGTATAGTAATTGCGTGTATAATATAGAAATCTTATCGTCAATGTCGTCAAGTCGTATATGTTGTAAAAAGGAGTGGTAGTGTGTTGTGAGTCGCGTTGGTCCCTGCTTAAAAGGTAACAGTCCAGGTCCGTCTTCTAAATTTTCAATTTGAACGTTCTGAGTCACTGTCATCCGAACTGTCAGGAGGAGGATGCGTAATGACAGGAGAATCCTGCAACAATTTAGTATGTTTTAAGACTCGTTTAAGTCTATGCTTGGATATTCGATCTTTTTTCCTAGAGGTATAGATGTGGATCGGTAGGTCAGCTAAGACTTTGTCCCTAATAAAGCGCGAGGCTAATTTCTGTCGACTTGCAGAGGGGTTGTTAATAAAGACTTCTTGATTAGGTTGGAATTCTACTACAGGTTTGCGTGTTCTATTTCGATTATCAATCAAAGTCGTGCGGTTTTTTAAGGAAAATTCATTAATTATATTATATACGGTTTGCATTTGTTCTTTATGTGTAAGGATATAACGTTGCATTAAATGTTTTGAGAGATCAATATCCATTGGGTTACGCGGATCAAAGTGTCCATTTATAATATCGTAGGGTCGGCATTTCGTAAAACTGTGAACTGAGCTGTTATAGGCAAGGATAGCATAAGGCATAAGGTTAGTCACGACTTCGTTCCTATTTTGTAGTCTGAAAATACGGAGATGTTCGAGTAATGTTAAATGAAATCTTTCTATATTACCATTACCGTTCGGACAATTAGGCAACGTTTTATGGTGACTAATTTTATGTAATTCAGTAAATTCAGCGAAAAGTTGATTGTTAAATTCAGTGCCATTATCAGAAACTATTGTTAAGGGTAGACCGTGGTGAGTACAAAATTTTAATAAGGCTTGCAATACACTAATAGCAGTAGCATCTCGTAAGTGGTATGCTTGTGCGTATTTAGAAAATACATCAATAATAGTTAAATACTTTTCAGTTTCTACAGTAAAAATATCTATGTGAACAATTTCAAAAGGTTTCGTGGACGGGGGGACTACGTTAAAATATTGTTTCGGTGGTTTGCGATCGTATTTCGCTTGCCCGCAAATAGTACATAAGTTAATATATTTTGTAATATTTTCTCTCATTTTTGGCCAGTAATAACGTCTTGAAAGAGAAAGATAACACTCGTTAACACCCCGGTGATTTGTTTTACCCTCGTGATATTTTTTAATTATGTCTTGTTGTTTTAAATAGTCACTTACGTTTTCTAATTCAACCGTTGCTAGTACAAGATTCATAGACGAACTTCTAAATTTTTCTTGAATAATCGGGATTACATCGTACATACATAATTTAGGCTCTATCAGTAAGGCTGTTTTGAGTTTTGGATTAACAAATTCTTTTATAACGTCTATTATATCTTCCTCCATGAAGGGTTGACGTATCTCGACAGCTACGCGAGTATGAGTTTCGAACGGTTTCGACACCTTCGGCTTGCGTTTGATATCGCCTACAACCGTTATATGTATCTGCCTATGAAATCTATTTAGTGGTTTTTCGGATATCGGTATTTCAAGAATTGGGTTCTCTTTACTTGTATGAGCTGTCTCTGTGGAAGAACCTATTGTGATTTGATCTACTGACGGATTCGCAATGACTGAGCTAATCTCTTCGTTGTGAATTTCTATACGTGACAACGCATCCGCGTTCGTATTAGCACTACCTTTTTTGTATAAGACGGTAAAATCATATTCGCTTAGTTTCAATTTCCAACGTGTTAATCGGGCATTAGGTTCTTTCATACTCATAACCCACTGTAATGGTTTGTGATCTGTTAATATTTTAAATTTCCTACCGAACAAATATGGCCGGAAGTACTTAGTTGCCCAAACGATAGCAAGCAGCTCTTTCTCGATAGTACTATAATTTAATTCTGTATCATTTAAAGTTCGAGAAGCGTAACAAACCGGTCTATCGGAGCCAACTGGGCCCTGTGACAGGACAGCGCCAATCGCGACATTTGACGCATCAGTAGTTAAAAGGAAATCTTTACTAAAATCTGGGTATTGGAGTATGGGATCATTTGTTAAAATTTTCTTACATTTTTCAAAACAATTTATATATTCGGAATTCATGATTATCTTTTTACCCTTTTTTAAACACTGCGTGAGCGGCTTAGTTATTCGAGCAAAATCTGGTATAAATTTTCTATAATAACCTAACAGGCCTAGAAATTGCTTTATTTCTTTATTAGTTTTCGGGATTGGATATCTCTCTATGGCTTTAATTTTTTCAGGATTTGGCTTTATACCATCTTTAGAGATTATGTGCCCTAAATAAGCTGTTTCCAATTTTAAAAATTCTGATTTGTCCATCTGTACCTTAAAATTAGATTCTCTGAGTTTTTTAAATACCTTTTCTAAATTAACTAAATGTTCCTGTAAAGATGTACTAAAAACAATGATATCGTCTAAGTATACTAAGCATACAGTATTTTGTAATTCTTTTAAAACGTTGTCCATCACACGCTGAAACGTGGATGGTGAATTTTTCAGCCCCATTGGCATCCGTAAAAATTCATAATGGCCGTGTTCAACATTAAAAGCAGTTTTAGGGATGTCTTCTGGATGCATCTCTACCTGATAAAAGCCGCTGGCTAGATCTAACGTCGAAAAATATTGGCAATTACCTAACTTGTCAAGGACGTCCGTTATATTCGGTATTGGGTATTTATCGTCTAGGGTTTTTTCATTGAGCTTTCTAAAATCTACAACGAGACGCCATTTGGTCTTACCCGAGGCATCTGTTTTTTTAGGAACAACCCAAATGGGTGAACTCCAGGCTGACTCGGATGGCCTGATAATGCCTTGCTCTAACATATTTTCGATTTGACTTCTAACTTCTTCTCTATGAACAAATGGATATCTGTAATTCTTAGCGTGAACTGGGATTTCGTCGGTGGTTCTAATGCGATGCTTAATACTATTAGTAAAAGTTAACGGCTCACCTTCAATGTAAAATATATCCGCATATTTGGCACATAAAATTTCTAAATTAGTTCTTTCTTCGGGATTTAAGTGTTCCGTACGTAATCGCGTTAGAACTTCTTTTGAACGAGACGTTAATGTACTTTTATGAAAATTTTCTAAATTATGAATTTCAGTATTAATAGTTCTATCCATACAAAAAACTACATCGTGTTGTGTTGGGTTAAAAACTTCTAAAATACCGCGATTATTCTTTACCGATGTTAAACAACTAGGAATTATACAGTTACAAATTACTTGTTCGGATATGAAGACATCACCATCGCTACTATTAATCGGTACTTTTATTAATTTAGACGAATTAGCTGGTATGATACATTCATAAAAATTTATATTGCGAGAGTTGTACATTTGAATAGGGTTAATGGCATTATTTGTGTATAGTAACTTGTCTTTCAGATCTATTTTAGCTGCCCACTGTTCCAGTAAGTCCAGTCCTATCAGTCCGTCAAAGTAACCATGAAATTTATACACGAAAAATTTTATATAATTAGTGTCATTAAATTCGTCAAAAGTCGGTATAGTAATGGAGTAGTCACTACGGGTAGTTGCATGTACATTTGTTACCTCAAAGGGGTCATAGGTAAGTGGTGTCTGGGGGAAGTACTTATTAACAACATCAGGGCTAATAAAAGATTGGTTAGCCCCGGTGTCGATTAGCAACTTTAAAGGGGGGTTATTAATTTGTATGTATGGGAGTTGTCTCTGGGTCTGTATGTTAACTTCTATTTTGGCTTTTTTGATTTGGGAACTTCCTGAAAATCCTGTTCAATTTCATTCGACAAGAGCTTTTCGTCGAGTCTTTCAGTAGAGTATACGTCAGTCATTTCATAGTTAGGAATATTGCTATTAGTTATTTCCGTATCGAAACTATTTTCGGTATAGTCAGAGATTGTAGGGTAATAGTAGTAAGGGTCAGGGTCACCGTAATACTCAGTACAGTCAGTATAATTATATTCATTAGGATAAAATTCATGGACGTTCATTTCACGAGGTTTTGAAAAAATATTAGATGGGGGTGCGTTAAAACTTCGTGAATTAAAATTAGTCGGGGGAAGCTGTTTCGGTTCATAATTAACTATTCCACTCATCTTCTTCTTCTTCAAGTGCCACTCCATTACTGAAGGTTGGCAGTCAGCTTCTTATATTTTTCCTTGTCCAGCGCCAATCTGAACAGTTGCTCGACGGTCTTAATACCTGTCCACTCCCTGATGTTATGGAGCCAGGACATCTTACGTCGACCCGGTTTACGCTTCCCGGGCACATTTCCCATCATGATGATCTGCAAGAGGGAGTACCGATCATGCCTTAGTACATGTCCAAGGTAGGCAGTTTTTCTTTGTTTGATAGTCCGAATAAGTTCCAGGTTTTTTCCCATACGGCGCAATTCCACTCATAGGTTTAGGAAATTGATTATGTATTCTATGCGGTATCTTAAACACATTACTCTGGGGATTATAATTAGGAGGTAACGCGCGGAATATTTGCTGAGTGCGTGTTGGTAAATTAGAATGGTGATAATTTTGCTGACTTACCTGCTGATTCGGTTTCCAATACCGAGGCTGCTGCTGCGGCTGCTGGGAGCCCAGCTTAGGCAACGATGACATTACCATAGCTGGAGAAAAATTGAATGCTTTTTGCGCCGGTGGAGCAAATACCACAGGCGTTGGTGCAACGAACTTAGGCACCGTATGTTTCTTTTCATTAATAGATTCGTTTCTAGTTTGCATGTAAGCGGCATTCAATTCTTCTTGCACATATTCAAGAGCTTTTTCTATACTATCAGGACGCATGCAACGAATACGAGAGCCTAGTGGCTCTTTTAATCCTCTAACATAAGCTTGCATAGTTAATTTTTTGTACAAAGTGCGTTTAGCATCAATCGTAGTAGGAACCGACTCATGTAACATTACGTACGTCATGATCGTACTGAATAAAGTTTGACAACGTTCATAATATTCCTGCGGGGTAGTATTCCCCTGTGTAGCCATGGCAAGGTCATTGTAAAGAGCGGTCTCATCTCTCTGATCCGAAAAATTATTAATCAAGGCCGTTCTTATTCCTATCCAATTTTCCGGTATACCATTCGAGTTAATAAATCGCGCCGCGGAACCGGTGATTTTATTTAAAATTCCATTAATTAAACTTAAATTTATTAATTCTGAACCAGGTTCCGTCCCTAGATAACGATTAACTATTTGATCACAAATATTAATAAACCTAGGTAGAACATTCGGGTTCCCGTCAAATTCGGGAACTAGGCGTAAGGCCTTAAAAACTACATCGGGATCAAATTCACTCATATTAAATTCGTTAATTTTTTCTAATCGCCTATTTAAATCTAAATTAATTCTACGAGAGGTCCTACGCGATGCAGGCTCTCTTGGGTTCGATTCCCTAGGATGGAAAATCTTGAAAGGCTTAGGACTACGGAGTAAGGAACACAGGCTATGCTATGTACTTACATTAATTTCATTTCGGTCGTTCTCGGGATCGATGTCTTGATACACCTCCGGGCTGCAAGCTTCTAGGTTCTTTTCAGGATACTCACTCGAGGACACGGGCAATATTAAATCCCTATTCTCTTTTTTGAGTATCCTACCGACTGCGCCAGTTACGAAGGATACAGCCGGAGGACCCAAAAAAAACCAAAATTACTTAAAATAATTTATTTAAAATAAAACTATTTCTAATTAACAATTAATATGTCTAATGCAACGCGATGTTACAAATAGAATGACGCTAAAGAAACTTAGTTTCACACAATACGTGAAACTTGGGAACAAAAGTGTAAAACGACCTGCTGACGCCGTGTGAAACTGCCGGCCATGGAATTGCTGACGCCGTGTGAACTGCTGGCCATGCATCCTTAGGTTAGCAGTATACAGGAAGCTATGCGATATAACTTACCGAAAAACAACCAAAGCAAATATTATTCTCACGACGATGTTAGAAAAAGAGGAAACAACAAACCGTGTTGCATTTGCATTTTAATTTACTTCTGTATTTTTAGAGTACCGCAGTACGATACAAAACCCATTATGTATACATAATTAAACAAATATTATATTATTTATTAGTTAACAACCGTTGTAGCGGGTGTAGCGGTGGGAGTAGTCGCGTCAACGCCTGCGTTCGCCGGTTCAATATCCATCCGATGCCGATATTTTATATTCACAGACACCTGTCGAGATCGTTAGTCATGATAATTGAATTATCCGCCAATCCGCAGTTGAAAATCGTGGTGGATTATGCTCCAACCCTTTTTCTAAATGAAGACGAGGCGTTTGCCTATAAGTGAGACGCTTACAGGCTTATTTGGTATCCATTAGACGCAGTAACTTCTTTATTTTAAAATATACAATTTGAATATATACTTCTTTACGCGTCACTATACATGGAATTTTAGATACTATTTAAAATATAAGTAGATACTATTATAAAAGTTATTTACGTGTAACCAATACCCATTATCAATTCAGATTATAAAACAAGAGTGACATGTGACTTTTCTAGTAGTATTTGTAGGGAACGTAAGTAATTAATTTTTCCAATAGAATATGTATAAATAATAATAATAACATCAGACTATCTCTCTCTTCTTACTCATTCAGACAATGGTTGGATGTAGGACACGGCATAGTAAAAGCGGTAGGGAAGTGAGAAACACAAAAAGAGTCATAAAGTGTGTTAACTGCGTGAATTGGAATTCACAGCAGGATATGGTGACGCTGCTACCCATAACCATCCTGGTTGGTGCACAATTGTTCGCATCACTATGGTATTAGTCGGCTTTTACGACACCTTTTTCAAGTAGTAGGTCGGGATTATTCTTCTCGACTGGTCACCGCACGGCATTATTGTTATTGCTAGTTTTTTTTTTTTTTTTTAATTGAGAGGGGGCAAACGGACAGTCCTCCTCCTCCCTCTATCCTCTTCCCTCTCGGATTCTGTCGAGTGCAGTCGTGTACAACTAGATTATTTCAATTTTTATTTAAACTAAAATAAAAGTGGCTAATAAATATTGTGTTGAGTACCAGGAGTGCATAAGTGATTAACGGGTGACACAGTGAATAAGCGTGACAACACTATTGCGACAAACACTAACTATAACTTGCGACTGCGCTTACACACGGTTAAGCTCCGCCCACAGTACCAATCACAACAATTTACACACACTTGTTCATCCCTCGTCACCACTGTGCGTGTTGACTCCACCCACTACGCAGATTTTTGCCGTCGGCTCGTTGAATCTATTTGCGAGTAATTTAGGTCTACAATAATTTTGTATGATGCCCGCTACAAGATCACCACCGAGTAAAGTTAGATCCGTACCTAATTTGAGACACCATACTCCTTCGAGTCAAGGATTGGACCCTCAGTCATCAATTTCTGCGAAATCTGATATGCAAGAAAGCGATCTTTCGCCTCCAAACTATACTATTCTACGTAATAAAAGGTCGCGAGAGGAAATGTCACCCTCACAATTCCATAGTTACAAAGAGGAGATGAAAGAGTTTATGACATCATTAATCGATGAACAAAAACGGGAACTGACTGAAATTACCAAAAATCTAAAAGAAATACAGCAATCTAACTGCAATATCGAGCAGTCTATGTCCATGTTGACGTCACAGAATGAAGAATTTCGTAAAAAGATCGAACAGCTAGAGACTCAGGCGAAAAAGGACAGAGAAAATATATGTATTCTTGAGGAAAGAATAGAGGATCTACAAAGAGCCGTACGTAAAACTAGCATAGAAATAAAAAATGTTCCCCGCAAAAACTCTGAAAACAGGGAAGATTTGGTTGGAATGGTGTTGAACCTCTCGAAGACGTTGAGCCTCGATGTTTGCACACGGGATATCAAGGATATCTTCAGATTAAAAGGGAGGAATGAAAAAGAAAAATGTCCCCCTATTATCGTAGAATTTGGCTCCTCATTAACGAGAACTGATTTATTAAAAAAGACTAAGGAGTTCAACATTAAAAATAAAACGAAACTGCAAGCAAAGCATCTTGGTCTTAACTACAGTGAGGACACTCCGATATATTTATCGGAACAGCTGACTGCGAAAGGCGCTCGCCTCTTTTTCTTAGCGCGGGACTTAGCCAGAAGTAAACAGTATAAATATTGTTGGACTGCGTTTGGCCGAGTTTTTGTACGTAAGGATGACCTGACAAAAATAATTCACATTCAAAATGAGTCTCAGATTCATCATCTCTTATTAGAAACTTGACTATTTATACTCCACATATTCTTGTTATTTTATATTTTTGCATGTGTCTTATTTTTTCTTAAATTGCTAAAAGGAAATTTTGTAAATTCTAAACTTCATATTATAATTTTATTTAAAACTGTATTTACACTACAATTACACAAATACACAAACATACTTAGATACTTAACTATATGTCATACACTTACACTCACTTACAAAACACACACAAACTACTTACATTACTCACTCTCTCATAATTACACAATACACCTAAGCATAAAAAATAAAAATACACTTATTTCTAAAATATACAAAGTGGATTCTCAGTTAACTCTTACTTGTAAGATTGTCTACCTACAAACATTATATATTTACTGGATCATGTTTTTGCCCCTTTGTTATGACTTTCACTATATATCATAATATCAAATCATAGATAGTATTCACAATATACAGGTATTAGACGAATTAAAAATTGCCGAATCAACTAAATGTAACATAAATGATCTGACTCAACATTATTCGATAAGACAATGTCATGATTTAATTATTATTACGCAAAATATTAGGAGCATATACAAAAATTTTGATAACCTACAAGTAACGATCCAACAATTGAACTTTGATGTTGACATATTGATTCTGACGGAGTGTAGACTAAATCAAAGCAAACAGCTTCCACTACTAACTAACTACACCTCGTTCCGCTCAGTTAACCTGCTTAATCAAAATGACGGTGTGGTAGTTTATATAAAGAACCAACATCAAGCAAAAATAACCGAACTTAATTTAATTAATGCAACTGGACTTCAGGTTGTGATTGCCGGCTTCACCTTACTCGCTATCTATCGCTCTCCTTCTTACCGGAATGCCGAAGGTTTTATTAACTCACTTAATTCTCATCTTGAAACCACCTCACAAATGAACAATATCCTAATTATTGGAGATATTAATATAAATTTAATCGTTTTAGATAAAGAAAAACCACACGAACGCCGAAACCGACTAAACTATCTAAGTATACTATCTATACACGGTCTTCTTCCTGGTCACACTTTGCCTACTAGATATGACTCTTGTCTTGATCATGTAATTCTAAAACTGGACAAAAAATTGCAATCTGTCTCTATAGCTATTCTTAACACTACAGTTACTGACCATAACCTGGTCTTTGTTAAAGTCCCCTTTTCACATAGAAAGCGTTTGTGTGGTTATTCTAAAACTGTGATTGATCTCGAAAAGGCCTATGGAACCCTCATAGCAACTGACGTATCTTTTCTCAATATTTGCGATAACCCTGAAACTTTTGCTAACACTTTTATTAGTATTATTAAAAAAGCTATCCAGTCTAACTCAAAAACTATAACTGTGCCAAGCAGTAAAAGGATACGTAAGCCTTGGATTACACTTGATGTCCTGAAATGTATAAATCTTAGAAATAACATGCAAATGGAACTTAAAAATAATCCCCATAATTTAATCCTAAAAGTTACTTACAAACGTTATCGTAATTATTGTTTAAACCTTATTAGAAAACTTAAGCGACATTATAATAGTCAAAAAATTAAGGAATCTGTTAAAAAGTCTAAAAAGTTGTGGTCTGCTATAAATGAAATTGCACAGTATAAACCACCACAGACTAAAAGTACCGAATTAATTAATATAAGAACTGACCCACAACTATCCGTAAATTATGTAAATAATTATTTTGTCAACATCGGTTCCAATCTGGCAGCGCTTATCGCAAAGCAGGCTGGACCAAACCCAGCAAGTAAATCAACTAGCATTAATAACCTCTCATCGTTTGTCTTGTTGGAAACAGATCCCAGTGAAGTTGATGGTATTCTGATGGGCTTAGACTCTAATAGTGCTCCCGGCTGGGGTGGGATTAGTGTAGCATTCTTAAAACGTGCTAGAGTCTTTGTAGTTCCACAAATTTGCAAGCTAGCTAATCTATGTTTCAGTTCGGGAATATTTTCTATCGCTCTCAAACGCTCTATGATAACCCCTGTCTATAAGAGTGGAGATAAAGCTGACGTCAGCAATTATAGGCCAATTTCCGTTCTAAATTGTATTTCAAAGATAATAGAGAAACTTCTTAACACTAGACTTATAAATTTCCTAAATAAACATAAGATCATTTCTAAGTTCCAGTATGGTTTTCAAAGAGGTATATCCACGCAAGATACTATATCTGATTTGATTTCTATTATTACGAAAGAAGTAGATAAGGCTAATAAATGTCTTGTGATCTTTCTTGATTTAAAAAAGGCGTTTGACACGGTTTCCATCTCTATTCTTTTGGACGAGCTTGAGAGTATAGGTATAAGAGGAGTTGAGCTCTCTCTCCTTCGAAGCTATCTTGTGGAGAGAAAGCAGTCAGTAAAGATAGATGGTTTTGTCAGTGGGGGGGAACCCGTTACTTTCGGCGTGCCTCAGGGGAGTGTTCTCGGTCCGACCCTCTTTTTAATCTATATTAATAAGTTATGCAATCTGCAGGGTGTCGGGGGTAAGATATTCTCCTATGCTGACGATACGGCCATTGTCTTCGCTGGCAAAACTTGGGGGTCTGTCTACGAGGTGGCTTCTACAGGTATGCAAAGGGTGGCAAATTGGCTGCGAGATAATCTCTTAACTCTTACCGTCTTACTTATAAAAATCACGTTAAGTAATATTTAGCCACCGTTTAGTTAATCCACTCATAAGCTATAAATCAAGGATTAACTTTTGTTTACTTATAAACATTGACTAGCTGTTACTTAGTTAAGAAACGAACAAAGAACGATACATAGATGGTTGGCACAGATTATAGCCAAAATAATCGATTAGATAGAGAAATTGAATGAACGAAATTGTTAAAAATAATATTCAAGCGACATCTATTAACATTATAGAGAAAACTCTCGAAGCTCAAGTCACTACTAGTGACCTCTATTGACAGGAACTTGGATCAATATTCTAATTTCTAATCATTTTTATTTTGATGGGTAGTAGTCGGATCCTCAATTACAAAATTCAACAAAGCTTATTAAATATTAAATTAATAAATTTACTTCAGATATAACCTAATTTAAATTATGTTATTATAATTAAAATTAGGTACCTCTAAATATCTGTATTAAACAGACAGATAACGCTAATTTAGTATATATTAATTTTTATATAGAGGAAATTTCATTCTAAATCTCTTCTTACTAACAAACAAACGCAAGTAAGTAGATCAGACGTCGTCATAGAACAGCTGATTTATGTGAAATCCGCCATCTTGCCGCTCAACGAGGGTTAAACTATGTCTCGGCAGGGTTTAATTTTGACAGCGATTTACGCATTACTTAACGAATTCTTAACGCTAAATAGTGTTTATGAGTGAGGTTTTTGCTGATCAGTTGTTAAGCAATGGATTAAATATTAAGAAACGTTTATGAGTAAGACCGTTAATGTACAAAAAACTAATTATATCTGTTTCTCACCATACACATCCTCTCAACCAGATAATAGCTTACAACTAAAGATTCATACTTGCCCAAACCCAAAATGCAGCTCCTGTGATTGTCAGCGGATAAATAAGGTAAATGAAATTAAATACCTTGGCGTCATAGTTGACCAAAGGCTGAGCTGGTACTCCCAGCTTGAAGCTGTTGCAAGCAGAATTAGAAAACTAATATGGGTTTTCAAATCCTTACGGTCAGTTATGTCCAGCTCTTTGCTAAATAATATCTATATAGCCCTAGCACAATCCATTATCTCGTATTGTATCCCAATTTGGGGGGGTGCTGCAAAGTCCTACTTTTTAGATTTGGAGAGGGCACAGAGGTCACTTATAAAAGTAATGTACTTTAAACATTATCGTTTCCCCACAGACGCCTTATATAGAATTAGCAATCTGCTGTCTGTAAGAAAACTGTACATCCTTAATCTGATTATTAAATATCACAAATCTCTTCCATATAATAAATCCTTTTTAAACAAAAGAAGGAAGGATATTGTGGCTCCCACATACCTATCACGTACTGATTTTGCTAGAAGGCAATATCTATGTCAGTCCCCTTTCTTATATAATAAAATAAATAGAATTTTACAAATTTATCCTATGCAATTATACAAGTGTAAAAAATGCTTAATTGAATGGTTGGACACTCTCTCCTATAAAGAGGTAGAAAATCTGCTTATTAGAATAAATTAATTCCAATCTTAAAAAGAATAATTCCAATAATAAATAAATATATGTATAATAAGTAAATACAATATAACACAGTAAGACTTACAAGTAAAATAAAACAAAATAAGACATAACATTTAAAATAACATAACATATTATCACACCTTCAAACACCCCATTCACAAAACTCACACATCATACACACAACACATACATCACACACACTTAACACCTGGTACCTACACTAATCACTGGCTTAATTCTGTTTAAAACACATTTTTAGCTTTAGATTCTAATTTAAGATGTTTTAGAATTAGTTTAAAACCTTAGACTTAGTAAAGATTTTGTTGTACTACCTATTTCAATAATCTTAAGATAAATGTTTGGGAAGTAGCGGGCCATTCCCGACACAAGTGTCATTGATTACTTACCGGGAAGACTCGGCATTTGTAACTAACTAAGATTTTGGAAATAAACTATTATTATTATTATTACTTCTTTTATTCAACATTTTTCCCTATAATATATATTATTACTATTATTATACAGTCGATTCACCTGGTGGTAAGTAAGAACGACATCCATAGACCCCTTAACTTAGCAAAAACCTCAGTTGTTGTTTATGTTAAAAGGACAGATTCAAACTATTTCTATGAATTTTACAATTATTGCATCTAATTGCCTGTAAATTTCCACTTCGGATTTTGCAAATACACATACGAATAGTTAAATAATTCATTTAAAAACGTGTAGATTTTTCATTGTTTTTTTTTTACAAGTAATCACTACATATTATAAAACAAAGTCCTCCGTCGCGTCTGTCTGTCTGTCTGTTTGGGAAAAACGTAACTAATGCACGGATATTCATGCGGTTTATATAGATATAGTGATTCATGAGGAAGCTTTTGGTACATATAATCAATTTTTTTTTTTATTTAGCTAGCTCGAATTTTGCTTTGTAATTGTTTCTTTTTCTTGTCTTGTTTATCATTATTATATATATACATATATACGTATCTCAAATATTGACAAAATCAATCTTGTCCGGAACACGCGTAAGAACAACTTAGTGTTGCACTTGACGCGTTTTCACGCGGAGTGTAAAATAAATTGCAAGTCTGCAGCGTCTCTTAAAATTTGTAATGAGTGTGTGATTACAATATTTATGTGACGCTTGGGTTCGCGACCAGAGTTTTCTTGGAATACGCAAAAGTTTAATTATTTATGCGTTAGAAATTAGATAATTTACAATTAGAAATTATATAGAATAGTTATATATTATTATATTCCTCGGCTATGTCGTAACTATTAATATTAGTGGTCACCCAGTGGTCGAAATTCGACCTAATCTATAATTGACAGCATTATCAACATCATAAAAATATGTTCGAGCATAACATGGTGAGCGACATATTATGCAGCAGTCATTTGACCTGATCTGTGATAAAAAATTTCGATAAAAAATTCGTTGCAAGACATGTATTTAAGACCGTGTTGACAACAGACTTTGACAATAAACAAAATATGTGTATAAAATATGTACTACATTGTACATATGTGTGTGTTTCGTAGTATGTGTAGTGTTTTTTTTTTTGTAATTATTTAAATGTATTTTTTAACCATTATTATAAAAAATATTAGCATTCTGCACTTCTTATATATAAAGTTTAACTGTGCCAAATTTCACACTTCTTCGTCTGCGTAATTTTCATAAAAAGGGGTACAATTTTTTTGCTTCACGTATTAATATATACATAATTATGTAGATGCCGATATTGCTCTACTTTTTCAAAAATGACATCAAATTTATCCGCATGAGGGCGATTTTGACATCAAAATTCCCAGAGTGAAAATGCTTGAACTAACTTTATGCTACTCTTACTGATACTAGGTCCATAAACGTCACAATTTTTTTTTCACGGCTTGAGTCACATTTTTCCATTTTTGTAATAAAACTTCAATCAGTATAACCAAAGATATGTTTCTTCAATTTTATACATACAAAATACGAAAAGACTTTTTCCTCGACCTATTTTTTTGATGTTGTCTTATTCGTTTTTAATTTTTTGTTTGATCCTAATAACATTTAATGTTACAATTAACTACTACTATTATTATATTTAACATATGTGTCAGCATGTTTAAAAAAAAATAAAAAAAATTGTTCTCTTGCTGTGGTAAGTTAAGGACCAGGATACCGGTATTTGAAACTGTTCGCTAATAAGCCAATGAGTCACACAACAATAGGAACATTTAATATTGAATCTACATTCCATATTCCAGTAATCTAGTGTATAAGGACTAAATATCTACTTAATTTCGCTTTATTATTATTGTGCCATTAAACAAAACATTTAAAAATATTGTGTGTGATTCCGGGTTGCATTTTTTTAAAGTTTATTTAGTAATAATTGTTATATTTATCATATTATAAATTTAACTTATAATATTACCCAATAGGTGCATTTATATATATTATACCTAGATTTGGAGCATAAATCGAATCCGAAAGCAGGGCTACTGCCATTTGCACCAACGGACCAATCTAATTAAAATAAATTACCGAAAGCTGCGCACGTGATATTTATGTGCTGTGAGTGCTATTTAATGGAAAATTTGAGTTATTTATGCCGTTTCTTTTTAAAGGATTTTAGACTTCCAAATTGTAAAAAAATTGTTACCAAAGCTTAGATTTTTTTTTTTAAATACGCATTAGACTAAATTTTAATCTTAACAAAATACTTTATATGCTTAATTAATGTATTCTTTGTGTGTATTCATGTTTGAATTACATGTCCAACATATAGTGATATCCTACTAGAGGGCGTTGAGTATGAGGCATTAATTATTAATTGAAATATCGTGGGAGATTTTCAATATGCCTCATATAACTTATTTCTTAATAGCAAGAAAATGTTTGAAAAAATGTTTGTTAAGAAGTGGGACTAATGAAAGCAACAGTACAATTAATCACACCGTACAGACCAACGTACAGTTTAACTTAAAATTACTATTCTTAATCGCTCTCGTGAATTATAGCTGATAATAAAATTCAAATTATGGGACTATATCGCAACTAGAATATTTGGGAGCACGCCAAAATGAACCTTGTCGTAAGCAATAATTCGTTTTGTATGTTAATACATAATCATAGTGATATATAGGTCAAAATTGCGTGGATCGTTTTACAATAATAAATGTGGTAAAAAGGGCTGTATGAGACTAATTTCACTAGGTTAAAGAAAATTATACATACAGATTCGTAAGTATGTTTTTTTTTTTGTCAATATAACCATACATATTTTGTCAATGGTACCATAAGGTGTAAAATAGGGAATGAAAATTTCTTAGTTTTTTTTTTTGGCT
The DNA here is from genome assembly GCA_036937285.1 of Euphydryas editha. NCBI lineage: Eukaryota > Metazoa > Arthropoda > Insecta > Lepidoptera > Nymphalidae > Euphydryas > Euphydryas editha. Next base: position 509,599 of record JAUPFZ010000013.1, on the reverse strand, counting down.
TTTGATTGCAAATAATATAAATGTATTGGAAATATATAAATGCGTCTCCAAATGGTTTTAAAAGTCAATTCTTACTATGGTGGATGCAGTGGGAATGATGCACCAGAAAAGGAATTATAAACTAGAAAACCTGAATCTTATTTTTGAGATTCTAACTAAAAATACATACATCTTTATCGTCTTCTTTGTCCTCTCATATTACTTTATGCAACGACCATTTTTGCGCAGTCACAGCAATTCGCAGTCGCGAGTTCGATCCTCACTCATGACAAATGTTTGTATAGGTCGTACAGATTTCTGCCGTGGTCTGAGCATTATTTGTGTTTGCTTGTTTGTATATGTGTGTGTGTGTGTGTGTGTGTGTGTGTGTGTGTGTGTGTGTGTATGTGTGTGTGTTGAGTGTGTTCTAACTGCAACACAGAATTTCACACTAATGAAAGACGTTGAGTGTAATGCGTTTATATAATATTATCAAACAGTAAATAAAACTTAAGCACACATTTGTAGCATCAAAAATGTCCTTGAATCTCAAGTATCGTTTAACATCAGGTTGTCCATACAGTCGTTTTCTGATAAATACTATTATTAAATAACCCTAAACTCAAAAAAATAATCGTCATTTTATTTATATTTATCGTAAATATATATATATATATATATATATATATATATATATATATATATATATATATATATAATTCTTTATGATGGTTGTTAATAGCTGCGAGTGCCTCGCTATGTGTTATTGAGGTTAGAATAAACATAGCTAATTGAGCTCCGGAGCTCGAGGGTTTGATTAATATTGGCCAAAACTAATATTTATTGTTAATTTAAAGTCAATTTGTTTATATTTCATGCGTTACTGCTTCAGACAATAATATTTACAGCTTGAGAAGTATTATTTCACTTTTCGTAATATTTTTCTATATATTTCGATGTTTTATTTTGCTACATACGCAGATGATACTGCTATTCTAGCTCGTAGCAGATGTCCTCAGGAAGCCTCTGCAATCCTGCAGCGTAGTTTGGATCAGATCGACAAATGGCTGACTAGATGGAAAATAAAAGCCAGTGTTACGAAATCTGTCCACGTGACATTCACTTTGCGACGAGGGAACTGTCCTACTGTGTCATTACGCGACAACCAGCTTCCGCAAAATGACACTGTAAAGTATCTGGGCATGCATCTGGATAGAAGACTCACCTGGAAAAGGCATATTCAAGCCAAGAGGGATGAAATCTACCACAAATACAGAGGTTTATATTGGATGTTAGCAAGGAACTCTAGGCTATCCGTGGATAACAAGCTACTGTTGTATAAGACAGCTATAAAGCCAATATGGACATATGGAATACAGCTCTGGGGATCAGCATGCGATTCCAGCATTGAAATCATCCAAAGATCGCAAAATTATATTTTAAAACAAGTTTCCAACGCGCCATGGTTCCTACGGACGTCGGAACTTCACGAACACCTAAATGTGAACACAGTGAAGCAAGAAATTAAAAACTTCAACTGTTCTTACAAGGCAAGGCTGTCTGGTCACCCAAATGACCTAGCAGTACAATTAACAATGCCAGAAGCAATACGCCGCTTAAAGAGACGGCATATACTGGATAGTGTGGCTTCATAGGACATGTGGAGTTCTTCCTGTTGGGGAAGTTGTCTCCGAACGAAACTAATTCCCAGAACGAATCTGCTCATAGTCTGGCGACTGATCGCATGATATACACATAAAAAAAAAAAAAAAAAAAAAAAAAATATTTCGATGTTTTACATACATTTTGGGTACATTGCCAATGAAACTTTATTACTAAGACTTCATTGTTCACCTACGCGTCTGTTAGAGCGCCGTATCCTTGGAATTACATGATATTAAAAAAAAAATGAAATTTGGTCTCCCATGACCATGGCACTTGCAATGGTGCCGAAAATTCAAAATTACCAACAACAGACGTGGTAAATATCCCATTTTATGTATGAATCATAGTTTTAGTATACATATAAGTTTACAAACTAATATAAATAAAATGAAGTTAGAAATTTAAATATATTTTTGCATAAGGACCAGGTTTTTCTCTTCAAAATTCTTAATAACTATATAGATAGCTCATATTTACTGTAAAGAATTGGTTTCAAGTGTCCCAGGTTTAATAGTCGCAGCCGTGTTTTATTTGACTTGCCTTTTGCAAGGACAAAGTATGCCCAAAATCTTCTCATTTACCGTGCATGTAATAATTATAATAAGATATTTAATGATGTTGACTTATTTGATTGTCCTCTTTCAACATTGAAAAAGAACCTATATGTATAATTTATTGTAATATAATATTAATTTATGTCACTATTAATTATATCGTAATATATGTATATAGTTTTTACTTTTTATTTTTTTCTATAATTTAATTAAATTTAATTCTTTTTTTTTTTAGTTTCTGTTTAATAATCATTTTGTAAAATTTCTTAACATTTTAAATTGCTTGTGCCTAAAGTGTTAGTAAATTGTGGAAACTTGATTGGTCTATGTATAATTGAAATTTCTTTTTTTTTAATGTAAAACTAAACTGTATGTTTCCCAAATAAGTAAATAAATAAATAAATAAATATTGTTCGTAATTTTGTTTTAATACTTTATTAACGGCCGATATGTCGGAAGGCCTCTTCTCTGATAAAGATGATTAATCTGATACGATGCTCTACCGCAGATTATTGTATACACATCTGTATTCTTTTGAAACATGCATGTTTTCAAACTACATTTCAGAGAAAAAATATGCGAATGAAAATCACGTTGGTGCCACTGGGCTGTCTCGACTATGTCAATTCGACTATTTGAAATTTTCAAATCACGTGTATTAGGGGGCTGTCACGTCAGACGTATTTATACTGGTAGGCTGTGTTTACGTCGCGCGTCAGACGCGACCCGCATACACAATCACTGATTGCATATTCACCAATAACCCACATGACTATTATACATACAATTTCTAATAGAATCTGTTTCTTACAATCTAGATGAGTCTATCTAACTTGAGTTGAGTTAAAATTAACGATACGAGAGTGCTATTACAAATTGTAATTCTGATATCTGTCTTTAAGTTAAAATCTCACTAAGCTTAAGATCCGTTATACTCGTTCATATCATAATTAAAATCAAATCAAAACTTATATCGTCATCATAATCAAAACTTACTACAAGCCGCCAACGAAGATAAGTCAATAATTACCATCTGCTAAGTGCCAAATACCTTTACCTACAACATGCAGGGGTCTACAAATTAGACTGTAAATGTGGTCTCTCATATATAGGGCAAACTAAGCGGAGTATAGAGACACGCGTCGAAGAAAACATAGCTGACATTAAACACCAACGTTCGACAAAGTCTGCTGTGTATCAACATACTCAACAAGGTACCAACCACTATATCAGATTTGATAAGCCACAAATTCTCGCTAAAGAACACCGATTCCTACCAAGGATGATTCGCGAGGCTATTGAAATCAAAAAACATCCTAATTTCAATAGAGAGGATGGTTGGAACGTACCACCAGCTTGGGAGCCAGTACTGAAATTAATTGAACCCAAAGAAAATAAGAACACAGAACGACTTCCAGACCCAATAAGTTCATTCTGCATGAATAGGAATGGTTAATAGTAATAATTTAAAATTGTATAAAAAGCGGGGTAACAATTAATTCATTATTCGGACACCCACCACGTCAGTCCCCCGAGATCATGGACGTTGTAAAGGGTCCGAAACGTCGGGAAATTAAAATATTGTTAAACTGTAAATTTTGAAATAAACGCGATGAAATTCGATATAGACTTTTAATTAAATAAATAAAATTTATTTATTTAAAATTATCAATATAAATATTCACCAGTACCTTATACTTTCACGGGTCACGTTACAGCGTTCACAATTTAGCAAATATTTATTAATAGTTTTTGGGAAATTCTATATATGTATATCTCAAAAATTATTAAATCTTAAAATACTAGAAAATTAATCAACTCTTGTATTTAACAAGTTCTTTTATAAAATGTAACATACAATTAAGTTTTGGCACTATAAAAAGTCATTATGCTAAATGAATGAATAACAATTAAGTATATTTATATAAAAGACATATCTCTCAGTTTAACTCGCATCGACAATTATAGCTCCGGGTCCGTTCATCATGTCATATATATTATAACTTATGTTACTTCACTATGACATATATTTCAATGGTAAAATAATTATTAAAATTCAAGAGTCAACAGTGATTTCAATTTTTTTAAGACTATATAAAAATAAAATTTGTAAAGTAGTATAATTGAAACAAAATGTATTTTAATTTATAAATATCACGTTACGTATAAATTATTTATTGTAAACGTTTTGACATTGGAGTGACACCATACAAAACATCGCGTGACGCGATATATTTGATGTATTGACAATTTTATACGAGTACGTACATCCTACGCGCGTGTTCTCGGTGTTGTTTCTGTAACGCGTGTTTACGAGCAGCGTGACAACTCGGTACGCGAAGATATAAAACGCGCCATCAATGAGATTACATGTTTCAATCTATTTGAAAAATATTTATCTAATAATGTTTTAGCTTTAACTGAATGCCTACTGAACAAAAATAAACTGACTAAAACTGAAATAAAGTGAATCTGCATGTACATATCACACTACTGGAGAAAAGCCTCCTCCTCCCTTTTCTACATAGAAGATGCTTTAATGTTTAATCCACCACGCTGCTTCGCTTCGGTTTCGCAGATAAATTCTTTATTAAGAGATATAATTGTACCATTCATCAAGTGCTTATTATTCTAACCGGGACCAAAAGCTTTACGTGCTCTCCAAGCGTGCTGGGGAGATCCACAATAATCAATTGAATTATATAATATTTATTGACATCAGTAAATGTATATAATAATTGGGAAAATTCCTCTGTAGTTTTTTGTTTTGGTTTTTTTCCTTTTTTACACGTCTATGCTTTCTGAAACCCTCTTACCGTGTTGATTTTAGTTCAAAGTGCTTATTAAATTGGTTGACATTTATCGTCTGTTCCGTTTTTATGAGTTGTTTTTGTGAGTTACATTTATATCCCATAACATTTTGCAATAAACAGACCATATACCTCGATATTTTTTTAAATCAAAACTGTAAATACAAAGATTAAATCACAAAAAAATTACTCCAAGCTTAATATCCCATATTTTAAGAATAATATCAGCGCTTTGTGATGAATGAATTTATAAATTTTTAAATAATGTCTAGAAATTGCTACATTCAACTCGTAAGTGCCTGTGCTTTCGTTTTCGTTCCTCGTAAAGTTAACTTATTAACGAGCAGCGTGACACGCCCGTCAGCGGTAGGTAATATATGAATAATGGAAATATTATAAATCCACTTTGTATTTAGAACTTAAAATTTTAGAAAATTTATTTATAATTAAGTAATAATAATTTTGTAATAAAATTTAATTTATATTAAAATATAAAATAAAAAACAAATATTATGGGAAAAAGAAAATAATAGACTAAAAATAAAATAAAGTAAACTAAATGTATGTATAAATAATAAATTAATTAATTTAAATTAAATGACATCATGCATTTATGCATCTTTTATAAGTCCTAAGTAGGTTTTAAAAGTAATACGAAGAATATAGGACTCATATTCATGGTATTTATTTTTTCTATTATATTTTAGAATAGTATGTAACAAAATTATGTATTATTTTATTTATTCAGAAAAACTTACAGCTATACATAACAAATTAGAAGTACAATTAAGAAACAAAAAGTCAACTTTTACAATTAACAACTAAAGAGTGCTATATTATTTAACAGTTTGAGAATTGAAAGAAAAAATTTAAACTAAGGATGGTTCGAGAACTTAGCTTGATCATCAAACTGGTTAGACATTATAAGTTATCGGAAGAGAAATATTCCGTGGTCACCAACCGTCTAACAAAATAAAATTTAATTCAGAAAAACGTCAACATCATTATGCTATTATGCATTATGCTATAATGAGACATAAGATGTTTAAAAAATATATATGTTTCATTTTATTCGTATACATGTTACACATTCAGATTAATTACAATAATTAGTATTCGATGTATAATTACAAAGTAATCGGACTACAATTTGCACATATGTACGTCGATAATTAATACTTTACAAAGTGTACCATGTATTAATTACTTATGCAATAAAATATCATTTTATGCATTATTTTTGCCGTATTTATTTTATTTACGGTATTTATAATTTAAAAAAATTTAAACTTAAATGAGCAGATGCCAAGGAAACAAGCTGTAAAGCAGCAGTAACTCTCGTCCCTTTGACGTGACAGAAAGAAGTACTAAAAGCGACAGGACCGAAACAAACTTACAAACTTTACAACCACTCAAAAAATACAAAATAAATTATACTAATATTGTGTATAATCTCTTACACAATAAAAATATAAAACCATAATTCTTTTTTTATTTCAGTAAGTCGCGCCAATAACGGTATAATTCCACACCCGTGAATATTAGGAGGAAACGAGTCTGTTTACACAGAGCGTGACAGCTATTTCCCGTGACGGTGTCGTGTCGGAAGCGTCATATGCACACATTATAGCCGTCTCGCTATTAATACATCAATGACTGACAAAATGTTTACCGTCTGTTATATCGGCGGTCTTCGATAGACTGACGTATAGTGTTTGATCACGCGCGTGACGTATGGTGAGATTGTATGAGATATTTAATCTTTTATATATCTCACAAATGTGAAAGATGAGATAGTCTCGGTCGTTTTACGTCGTCGTCGTAAAACTGATGTCGTTAAAATTCTGTTTTGAGACTTTCATTGAATTAATTTGATTAAATCAGAAATTATATAGATAATTTATTACTTCTAATTGACAAATATTATGGCTGGCCCGTTGAGGCAGTTAGTGACCCTGCTTTCCGCTCCAGGGTCGTGGCTTCAATTCCCGCCTCGAGTTTTACACCTAGTAATATTTATATAATATTAAAAAATATATGAAACTAGCTGTGCCTCGCCATTTCACCCGCGCTAATTTTAAGAAAAAAAAAAACGTACTTAAATATTTTTAAACCATTATTAATCAACCAAGGAGAAGAAAATACTGGTTTTCTCCGCAACCTGATCTTGATTAGGCAACTTATAGTTTTGCTCGTGAAAAGCAATCTTGAAGTAAATCTATTCCTACGTGCTTCAATGTTTGCCCCTGTGTTTTATTCATTGTTACAGCAAACGATAACTCAAGCGACTTGCAAGAGCTCGCGGCGCGACGCACATCGTTTCATTTGATTTTAAGTTATCTCCTAAATCGGGTCTAAATTAAATGCTATAAAAGACAAAGTTTATCTTCATAAAGTTGCCTCGTTGATGTAATATTTATAATTCGTAAGGATTCATATGTCTGGCTGCAATGTACTAAAGTCACCTTTTCATTTTTTGTTATCATTATTTCGTTGTGGAGTTATTTATAACCATGATATCTTCTAAGATACTTATTGAAATCAAATGATGTTGTGGACAATTTTGTTCCAAAAGAAATACTTCTGATGAAAATATTCTATTTATTTGGATAAGGATTTATATCATGTCAATAAAACCACATTCGCAAATAACACATTATTTTAGAACACACATGATAACCATAAAAAAGGTTATAATGAGTCCTTAACCCTAAAATATAGATATATGCTGTTACGGACTTTTTAGAACTTTTATTGTCAATCAATTCCGTTGTACATGATTTTTGCGTAACTTTAACCGTTTACGCAGCATACGCAACAGAAGCTCTCAAAAATAATGTTTTTTTTACCGTTTTTCTGTTTCTTATGAATGCTTAGCTCCTATTAGTTGTAGCGTGATGATATATAAGCTTATAGCCTTCCTCGGTAAATGGACTATCCAACACAAAATTAATTTTTCAATTCTAACTAGTAGTTCCTGAGATTAGCGCGTTCAAACAAACAAACTCTTCAGCTTTATAATATTATTATAGATAATATGTATATACAAATTTATTAAAAAAATATACATATAATTATGTATAACAGTCGGCTGTTACCTAAAACTGCCGTTAAACGGCCATTAAGTTGCCTACCCTAGGAACAGACAACCGTGTGTGTTAAACATATTTATGACTTCTATTTATTTATCAAATATTTTTATATTATATAATGTACACCTAGACATGTTCTAGATCTAGATGTAGTCAATGAAATGCTAGTATTAAGTAACTAAATTTCACAGTGAGTGGGAGAGCCTAAAGTCTACATCAAATTTCTTCTACTTCTATAAAACTACATTATTATTAGCACAGCATTACAGGCATAGTTTTATTTGTTTACACATTTTATATGAGCTAATATAATCATGAATTTTATCAAAATATTATTTATTTAACTCTGACATTATTTTGTTATGCTCTGTTCAACGTTCAAGTTTCTCAACGCGGTTTGTAAAGATAAAAATACACATAACGGATTACTCACATTTAAGATGAGAATAATACATGTGACTAAATACCTCGAATATTTTGTTAAATGTATTAAAAATGTTTATATATTTTGTATAAAAGATGTAATCGTTTCATGATTTATTTAAGTAATTAGCATTATTGTAAATCTTTTCGAATTTAAAACAGTGCTATTTCAAGGAGATTATGGAGAGTATAATAATAAAGTTAACACTATTCAAACAACCGTTTTGGTATAGTGTTGCAAATATAGGCGACTATATAACGCTGGATGACGCGGGTTCAATTACCGCTCGGGGCAGACATTTGTATTTGTACAAATATTTGTTTTCTGTCTGGGTGTATATCCGTGTGGGTTTCCCTACCGTGCCTTAGAAAGCATGTAAAGCCATCGGTCCCGGTTGTCATAACGGACATCTGATAACAATTGTTACTCAAGGTAAGGAACTTATTAGTCGTCAACCCGCACTGGAGCAGCGTGGTGGAGTAAGCTCCAACCCGTCTCCTATATGGAGAAGATGACTTTGCCCAGCAGAAGCACTTTTACGTGCTGATTTAATTCAGTTCATTAATAATAAACTAAAATAAGAATAAAAGTATGTGAAGAACGATTTTCGGTAATAATTACACGTAGGTTCTAATACAAGAAGTAAGCTAACTACCTTGACTTTCCTTATTTTTGAGATTGGTTTTGGTCACTGATTACTTACTGAATTATATTTTTTTAAATTCGTATACGGAACTATTAAAACCGCCACATCAGTACGAATATACTATCTTTAGCTTTTTATACAAGTACCTACTAGCGGCCCGCTCCGGCTGCGCCCGGAATAAACATATGTATTTAAACCTTCCTCATTAATCACTCTATCTATTGGTAAAAATCACATGAAAATCCGTGCAGTAGTTTTTGAGTTTATCGCGAACAGACAGATAAACGCGGCACAGGACTTTGTTTTATAATATGTAATGATTACTGTAATGTAAAATAATAACCCCAAATAAAAATGCTCAAAATAATTATCTTAGGAATTTATTTTTAAGCTATTATAAATACGAATAAGATATATTTAAATTTCAATGAAATCTGATTAGAAGCTAAGCCGTCAAAACAAAATAAAATAATAAATATACTCTTAACACCATCGTAATTTTATTTACACAAAATCGATTAACATCGTGCAGTATATCACAACGATAAGATCGTTTCCTTCACGATTGAATTTCTTCGGCTTTATTTTGTTTAATATTTTATCTTGTTCTATTTAAGCTGGATGTATTTATGACTCCACCGAGCCTGGCGCGCTGAGTTCCGCCGAATAATACATAACTAATACATAACTAATACACGTTTTGTATTCATTCGAAGGTGTTACATTACCAACTACTAGATGTTTATAAATAAACTATTAGAAACGTCCTAATATTTTATGTGTTTTATTCGAATCTATTCTCAATCCTTGTTTTAAAATATTATTTCTTAGACCGACCTTCGTTTGGAGCGTAATTAGCGCCATTTGTTGTTTCAAGGAATAAATTGAAGTCATTTTACAGAGTAGGACATCTATCCTATTTAATTTTTTGAAAGATTAACGGCTCTCTAATTTATACTAATATTATAAAGCTGAAGAGTTTGTTTGTTTGTTTGAATGTGCTATTCTCAGGAGCTACTTGTTCGAATTGAAAGTTTGTTTTTTGTGTTGGATAGACCATTTACAGAGAAAGACTACAGGCTATACAACATCATGCTACGACCAATAGGAGCTGAGCAATAATAGGAAATGTTACAAAAACGGGAAAATTAATCTTTTTTAGAGAGCTTCCGTTGCGTCCTATATTATTTCTCTGCTCGAGGCATTTTTTAACTATAGTTCCACTTATAAAGTAAATATAACATCACTCTTTTACTAAGAATTGTCGAAAAATAAAAAACTCAATAATACGTTGAATGACCCAGGAATCAAACCTGAGACCTCTTGCTCGGCAGTAACGCTTGCGACTACTCGACCAACGAGGCGGGTTACCTACTCTTAGAGTAATTGTTTAAAAATATTTAAGTACGTTTTTTCCTCAAAATGACGGGTGAAACCGCGGGGCACAGCTAGTTTATATCTAAATCTAAAAGCCCTCTCACTTAAGATTATCTCGAAAATCTTTAGTGCGGTTTGCTATAATTATCATGTTGTTAATTATATTATTATGCCGTAGTCAAATGATTCAAATAGTCGGCAACTGAACGGCTTGCCCTGTCACAGAACAATGTAAGCTCATACGTTGTGTTTTATTTCTATAAATTTATCAAGACGGTTTTTTTTTAACTCGCGGTTGTACTCGGTTTAATATTTTCTTATAATAAGCTGTTTAATGATATTTTAAGGCCTACAGATGAATTTATTTTTACAAGCGGTATGATTAATAAAATCAGTTAGTAATGACAGAGCTTATCAATTACAAACAATCAAACAAATCTTTCCCCTTTATATTATTATATCAGTATAAACATTAAAATTTCCTTGCACTACGTCGGTAGTTACAATAAATCCCACAGTTATGTGGGTACTTATAACACATATTTATACAATTGGTCATTAAAATATAAATAAAAACTTACTTAGAATTTGCTGAAAAAATTAATTGAATTAATTAAGAACAAAATGACTTAGCATCTACATCGTCTGTTAGAGCCAAAAATAGCATGATATTCTCAAAATAATCTTAGAATAAAATAATGTTCAGGTTTAAAATCTTAGCTTTGCAAAGTAATTTTTTAAAGTTTTTAGTTATTTTAAGAATATATCTTTTATTCTAGATAAAATACACGATATTCTTAAAGTAAATCTTACAATAAACGAATGTTCTGAGTTAAAATCTAAATTTTGCAAAGTAATTTTAAAAATATTTTAATTTATTTTAAAACACACTGTTTTTCTAGATAAAATTATAAAACGATCATCGCTCTGAACTACTCACCATAATATAAAACTATAAAATAACAAAAAAAAAAAAAAAAACGGAAACCGGAACCGAACGCAAACGTTTAAGCAATGAGAAATCAATTACAACACAATTTTCACACCATTTCAACAATTTCATAACAAACACAAAAGTAAAAGGAGACTTTACCAAAAATATTGTCACATTTTCGCAATTCTATTACATGCGTCGTAATCCCGCACCGAGGGCCCGTCTTGACATATTAGTTGACAAATATGGTGGACGGTTATCCCCTCAAACATAAATAAAAGTCTATTTGTATGTTTGTTTGTAGCGCAATGTGTTACAGAGCTTATACGTAAGAAATATTTCGACTCAGCGTCTTGTGGCCATGTTAGTGTATACTTTCAGCTATTTGACTTTAGGAAATTCATCGTGGTGTGAGCGTTTGTATCTGACTGGTATGTGTTTCCGGATAAAATACCATTCTTCTAGGGACCGTTAAAAGTAAAGTGTTCTATAAAAACAAGAACACCAGGCATTCACAGCTTATTTTTTATAATACTACTACCCATCCCGACTTCGCACGGATGCATCATGTTTTTGGCTAAGATATTAAACTTCGATATACGATCGGATTTTTTTGTAAAGCTAAAAGTAATGAATATTTTTGTAATAGACTTTATTTCTTTATTTCAAACCGTTAGCCGATAGTGCACCGATTACCGATAGCGCACGCCATAATATATAATTTTTGATAACCATAATTACATTTATTGTGATTAATTATTGAATATATATATTTACTCAAATAAAAAGTAGTCTATGAATTGAGGGATAATATACCTTTGTCAGTGAAAGAATTTTCAAAATCCGATCAGTAGTATCGGAAGTTACCCGGAACATCCAAACTCACAAACTTTATCTCTTTATAGTATAATATTAGTATAGATTTGAAACTATCTAAATAATCTTAAGCTTTTTGTAGTAGGAAAGTAGCTCGAAATGATTACATAAGTCAATACAATATTGCGAAATCGATTCGACAATATTAATATGGAGATATTGAATTTTTGATATAGGACAAACATTATGTGACAAAAATAAACGTCAAAAAGTTATTTATTGGTCTCATAATAAAACAGTTACATCTTGTACAGAAAAAAACAAATTAATAAATTAAATAAGAAAGAAGGAATACAGCATTTACCGAAGTAGCGGCATGCTGCTTGTAGCTGAATGAGCCGGCACGCCCGGGAAAGTACTTCACTCTCACTTAACACTGATGTGAAATGACGGCATTGTCGTCGTGTTTCGTTCGGTTTGTGAGAGATCCGGTGGCCCATCCCTTACCTTATCTAGCCCATCCCTTCCCTTCCCTCCACAGATCCGGTGGAACATCTCTCCCCTCCCTAAAGACCGGCAACGCATCTGCTAATCATCTGATGTAGCGGGTGTCTATGGATGTCATTTTTACTTACCACTAGGTGAATCGACTGTCCATTTATCTCCTTTAATATAAAAAAAGCAATATTAGAAAATTAGAAACATAGAAAACAAATACAAGACATTAAAACAACAAACATAAAAAACAATTTGAGAACATGATATTTCAATATATTCCAAGACTCGAAACTTTTCAAACGATGTCTCTCTGTAATATAATGCGAGGTAGCAAACTTAAATTAGAACACTTGGAAAAAAATTGCTCGAATTTCGAGTGCGACCTTTATAAAAATCTACGCATTACATCCACTGAAGCGTCACAAGCTCTTGTAGCGAGACCCTTACAATAAATACACAAAAATAACCTTTAAATATTTAAACAAGAGGTTCTCGTATCTCAATAATATTTTCGACGTTTCGTTGTAAAATATTCAAAGACGCGGAATAAAATATGAAAACGATTTACCGTTGGCGCCGTCTTTCCGCTCGTTACCTTGAAATTTTTAATGTAATTATTTTTACGATTTATTGAATTACATACTTCTACTTTCGTCGTTCGTCTAACAAGCATTTTCCTTGTTTGCTTATTATTACTCGTCTGTCATCTCCTTTTTTGCGATCAGTGACTGAATTTACGATGAGTGTTGACACAAAATCTATAATTTGTACACGGTGAATCTTTTATGTTCTATTTAAAATGAAATATAAAGGAAATTGAAAAACTAAATCATCTTAAGACCAACAACTTTAAACACATATCCTCATCCAAGAATTAAGGTCCATCCTCATCTAGTAAATATCCAGACCACTATGCTGACTGTCATAAAAATTGATATGAAGATAGATTAAAAACCGGAGAAGAAAACATATTATATAAGATAAGTTAACATAAGTAGGAATGACATTTATGGGAAAAGTGAAATTCCTTGCGAACGAAGTTATCAATGGTTTATCAAAGTTACACAAATACTAGTTAAATTATGAGTAGTTCAGAACCTTAGCTATTAAAGTGTAATAAGTATTAAAGCTACATTTAAATTTCTAGATTTTACGACAATTCATTTGTAACTGTATTTCATAATTATGGTATTTATGAACTCAACTACATGCATATATTTTTCAAGAAGGACTAGTACACAGTAGAGTAAATCTCCGACAGTAAGTTTATTGAACCACATTCATAACAACGTGTATAAATTAAGAAGTACTTTGGAGAACGTTAAAAAATTCGAAAATCATTCATCTTTTAGCGCCAGTAACAAATGATTCTCATGAAAAAATATCGAGTTTCATCGTTCGGTTGAGTGGCAAAAAATTCCTCTGAAAAATCCAGATACGGGTGAAATATTCACCCTTCAGGATGTAATATATAGGGTTTAGAAGAGCTCGTCCTGGACAGATACAGTGCTGAAATATGGCGAAGGCGTGACGAAAGCAATTATACGATTTACCGTTGCTTGATGAAAGACTGACCTTTGAGTTCTGAATTAAGGTAATGTTCTTCGGATTTTTGGCATTTTCAAATATATTATTAATTGATCAAACTTACAAAGATAAGTTAAAAGGAATTGACTGCATATATCGTGATTTTCGACAAAGCCTTCTCCTCTTCTTAAAGACATCTCTTCATCATCGACTTTCTAAGTAATTTCTTTTTTTGCAGATTGACAGACGAGTCTAAGAATTTATTCGCTTACAAGTTATATAGTATTTTAAGAAGTACTTTATAGTATACTAGCGACCCATCCCGGCTCCGCACGGGTGCAATGCCGATACATAATCAGTATCTGATACAAATCGGTCGGTACCTCCACAAGCGCTATGTCGTTTCATTTTAAAACTGTAATATCTTCGATAATATATTCATTTAAATTATATATGTTGTAAAGGGCCATATTGATATTAAATGCACAGTGTATTTAAGGTATTTTATTGGATAAGGATCAATGCTATATTGTTTAAAACCGCTTCGTATTTAAGCCATTATTTCTCGTGAAAAGAAAAGGATCAAAAATTGTTATTCTGGGTTATCCCTAAGAGATAGACATATACTATCGGGGACTTTTTTGTAGATATTTTTAAGTTTTATACATATATAAGATATAAGCATACATAGGGATAGACAGAGCGGGAAGCGACTTTGTTTTATACTATGTAGTGATGTAATAAGTTTTAAGCGTATTAGAAGTTACAAACTTAATAAAGCCACATATGATATGCAACATCGGCGAAAGTCTAAAGAAAATTAGCTTTTTA
The DNA here is from genome assembly GCA_036937285.1 of Euphydryas editha. Lineage (NCBI taxonomy): Eukaryota > Metazoa > Arthropoda > Insecta > Lepidoptera > Nymphalidae > Euphydryas > Euphydryas editha. The sequence continues at coordinate 494,446 of JAUPFZ010000013.1, read as the reverse complement.
AATGATATTTGGACTCAAAAAAAAACTAGTAAGTGCAACACAAAAATTTAGTAATTCAAGTTGAATACTGGTGTACGTGCAAGTGTTAGTTTACTTCTAAATAAAAGTAAAGCAATGTCTGTTTGGTCCGTCTACGTTGTAGCACGATTTTTATTGCTAATTTATTTTTAGTAAACTGCGTGCGTTATGCATGCGCCTTTGTTACTGCTGTAAACTTTGTTGATAGCTCATATTAGCTGTACTTATGTAAAGAAGACTAAACGGGGTTATTTTAAGAGCCATAATTAACGTATTTCAAGGCACGTGCTTACGCAGATGGAAAAAGGCCATTAAATTTAAGGAATATGTTAAACGTCTATCAAATTTTAATTAAAATTTATTCCGTTAGCAACATTAAAATCGTTAACGAGTTCTTTTTATAAGCAGTTCGAAATACAGATATCTATAATTTATATTATATTGATAAACATTTCGAGATTTTCAATCACTTCAGATCAGTAAAATTTAATATTTCTTAGACTTTCGTCTATAATATTTACTTTAAACAGATTTTACCCAAAACTATATTCTTCCACAATGATCAAATATCATATTGGTTGCCCCTATTTAAACCTTATTTTCAAGCCTCAGAGACAGTTGACCTTACTAAGTGGATAGAATACAGTGACAACATAGGTTAAGGGTTAAGATAGGTCAATCTGACTGAGGCGATGTGTGTAACTGAAGACTGGGTTGCGGTTAAAGTGTACTCAGTATGCTCTTTGCGTCTGTTTGACTGTTTGACCTGGCCTGAAGTCAAATAACTGATTCTATAAATTAGTTAAATATTATTAGGATTTATTATTTGCAAATCGGATTAGATCGTTTCAAATCCGATTTGCAAATTATATTGCACCATAAATCCTGTGGTGATTTGGTGTGTTCTTAATTGCAATTGGATATTTGAGCAATTTATAAAGTAATGTGGTATATATATTGGTTGTTCATAATAATCACTACATATTATAAAACAAAGTCCTCTGTCGCGTCTGGGTCTCTGTTCGCTATAATCTCAAAAACTACTGCACGGATTTTCTGCGGTTTTTACCAATAGATATATTGATTATTATATTTAAGGTTTAGTTGGTAATTTCTTAAAGTTTAGGTACATATGTACATAGCCCGAGCGCAGCCGTGGAGAGCCGCTATTTTTATTGATCATTAAATTAGCGTATTATAAGTATAAACTCATTCTATGCACTGTGAAACCCTGCATCGAAATTTACTATAACGTTTATTTATTAACTAACACATCAAAAGAAGAATTCAATGAGATATTCAGAGTTAGTCAATCTAATGATTCATGCAAATTTATTTTTACGTTTTGTCTTTTGGAATCTAAATTCGAATATCCAATACACCATTATACGAATTCAATCAGACAGAAAACTTAATAGTCGTGTTTCATATGGGAAGCACATTTTGCTTTCTCGTGGAACATGTCGAGTTGCTTGTGTAACGCCGATGCCGGTCGCAGGGCGTGTCGTAATATTTCGATTAAATGCTATCCCGGGGGCCATTTGTCCGGGATTGTGCGGGATCCAAGGCTTAAATGGCTCCACTATTGTGGACCGATGTCCGGTAACTTTACAGAACTCGCTATTACAATATGTAACGATTTAATAACGATCTCTTTTAAACGGAACGTGTAACGCGTTTACGGCTTTTAAAAGTCTGTATGGCTACTTTAAATAGTCAAGCGTTTCGAGTGTCGATATTCAAATTATATAATTATTAACATAAAACGTTAAGTATCTATGTTTATGTTCCACTACTGGGTATAACTAAAACTTATTCTCCTGTAAATGATAACAAAGATTATGCAGAGGATTGGCCTCTATTTCCTCACATTTTCACGTGTATAATATTTCAGTAATTTCAAATTGAAATCGTCAAAGAAAAGTATATATTTTTTAATTTATGTTTCATATTATATTACATCAGTACGGCTCAATCCATCACAGTCACCAAATTGAAATAAAAATGCTTTGTTAATCACGAATACATCATCTGCTTCTCTTTCATTTTTTATTCTTTTTATTCTTAAAGTCAATTACCAAAATTTTCAGACGCATCAAACACAATAACAACCGAAAAGCCGAGTCCGTTTTCGTCACGCGAATCCATATTCCTTTCATTTTCGAGCCAACCGTCCCAATATTGTTGCTCATATTTCTTCAAATAATCACGGAATTATCAGTCTTATGGAGAGAGAAACACGTGTTCAAATCGTTCGCTTGGAATATGATAGATGCTTCAACCTACTGGTCGAACACTGCTAAAGAGGCTGAAACTAATGAGGGGACGGATCAAAGGAGTTGTAATTTTATTCCGAGTAATTTTAGAACAAATGGTCCGACTCATCGGACCGATCGTCGGATCTGTTGTGCGACCGATCCGGTTTCTCCTTTGATGTGTAATTCGGATCCGGCGGCGCTACGGCTAATTTGTAAATGTTTATTTACGTGGACATTCTTTGAATCGATATATTTGTATCTCACTTTTCTATTTGATCCCTAATTAGTAAAGTTATTATGAAAACAATAACATTTGGTAAATATATCTGAAATTATTTATACGTTTGTCGATATTAAATATTAATATTGTATTGACTTTCATATATCTATGATAATAAACTTACATACGTAATATATATTCTAATAGTTAGTGTTATTTACTTAGATAAATATCTTCTAACGGTCTGATGAATAATCGAAGTGATTCTGATGGTTTTGCTAAGCTTGTATTTGCCTAAATAAATAATTGTTAATGGTAGACCTATAGGCGAGCCAAAATGGCGATGTATAACTACTAACTACTAAGACTACCTACAACTTATATTCCTAAGATACATTTTTGAGTAGATATTATATAACATGATCAATTCTTTATGTCACGGGTGTCCATTAGCTTCTCAAGGCCAGGTCAAAATAGTGTTTTAGCGTTCAGGATTACTATTTTTAACTTAGTTAAGTTACTGACAAAAATTTTCCTGTGTGTTATTATTTAAATATAATTAAACATAAATATTGACAACCATTCTGGTGCAGTGGTGCGAGTTGCCTTAACGCTGACTACCGTGGGTTTGATGCCCGCTCGATGTAAATATTTGTATTAGTACAAATATTTGTTTCTGATCTGGTTATACGTCCTTGTGGGGACACCTTGCCTCGGAGAGCAGATAAAGCCCCAGTTGTTATCGCAAACACCTGATAACGAACTTTACTCATAGTAGGGAAATTAACCATCAATTCACAGTAGAGCAGCGTGGTGGATTAAGCTAAAACTGGGTACATGGAGAACAGGACTTTTCCCAGCTGTGGGACGTTTACGAGCTGATTCAGTACAATTCAGTAATATTAATAGTATAAATTTGATGTATATAATACTTTGTAATATTCAAGGTTTAATTACTAAACCAACAATAATGTAAATTATGAGAATCATTAACATCTAGATGAAATTAAGAAAATAAATTTACAATTCAATGAACTTATAATTTGATCTAATATTTATATTATGATGAAATATTTTATTTATGGTTAATATTATAACGATGTTACAAATAAAGAGAATTATTGTAATCCGATAAATAATTAATGTTATTTGGGTTTTACACAAATTACTATGAAATAATTAAAGTATTGTTGAGCTTAGCTTCAATTATTTGTATTTGTGATAAAATCAAAAGCTTACACACCAGAACACGCGTAACGAAAGAAATAAAATTTAATATTAAGCAAAAACAAATATTAACCTTAAAATTCGCTTTCATTTATTTAAACAATAACAATATCGTTTATAAAATTGGTCTTTTGATGACTTCAATGAGCGTTAAAACTTTTGTGAATTCCGGAACTCGAGTACCTACGATCCCGCCGAAACAGTGCTATTTCTGTAAATAGCCTATTAAGAGAAAGCATGTGATTAAACATTGATGGCTTAATTGATTAACGTTTAATTAAACAATTGTAATTAAATAAGCAATTAAGCTAATTATAATAACAATTGGTTCATAATTATGGAATTAAACCGAATTAAACTCATATAATGATCGGATTCAATTATTTCAGATAGTAAAATTATTCATAAAATATTTAAAAGTAATTTTTTTGATTATCAATTTTCTTTTTTCAATTGAATCATTTGCACCAATATAATTATATTTTTTTATTTGATGTCTGAAATATCTTCAGAACTTTGATCAGAGTTATAGGTTAGTTTAATAAGTTCAAAAATGTCTTAATTCTTGATAAAGCTAGCTAGCTTGATAAATATAAGCGATATCTCATTCGATTTGGAACGACGTCTAGAAAAATGTATCGAAAGTATGTATTAGCAAATAAAAAATCGCAATTGTTATTAACAAAAAAATTAAGATGAAAAAAAAGATAGCATTTAGTTTTTTATTAATAACTGAAAAATTATTAATAGCCTAGCCTATTATATGTATGTCATCCGAGCTGAACAACGGAACAAGATATAAGAATATTAATTTCAACATTAAAAAAAATATCATAAAAAGTTAACAATATATTTAATATATAAATACGGTCGTCTTTTCTAATGACAAGCAACTTAATGTTTGGGTTTTTGGTAATAGATAATTTATATACTCGTACTCGTATATACTACTAAATTGATTGTTTTTTATATATTGTCTTATATAAAAATTACACCTAGACTCGGCACGCGAATCGAAAATACAACCATGGAGCGGAAATCACTGCAAACTTAGACAACGGGTCAGTGAACAATCATATAAAAGTAACATTTTTTCTTATATAATATCTGACATTATATCAATAGTGCTTCAAAACATTGTCAGTATATATATTGTAAATCGCTTTCTTTGTGATCTTGAGAGATCTATTGTTATTAAAAGTTTTTCTTACTCAAACCACGTGCTAGAGTGAACCCGTGCAAATCAGAGACCGCACAATATAAATCTTACAATGTGACATTTTGTGCAGACGGAGTTGCTTGCAAAGTGTTCTGATATTTCCAGCGGCGGGCAGTGGAATTTCCATTGAATTTAAATGTTGCGAGGTCGTTTTAATACAAACTTTCTTCCTTGGTATTTGGTCTTGACATTAAACCTCTTGTGATCCGATGCAATTTTGTTTATAAGAAATGGATTGAATATTTTCGCTAATCAGGTAATTTTCGATTAGGTGACGCAGTAGTCGTAACATCTTTAGTGATATTCGCAAATGCAAATCCTGCATTGAATTATAAATTGAAAGTGAATTTCAGTTCATCTTCTATTCAGAGACAAAAAAAAAACTATAAGAATTCCTAAATTTGTGTACATACAAACCCGTAAATTAGAATTCCGGTGGGGCTATTACGTAACTTGCGTGATCGCGAGTAATCGCTGTGGTTTCGATTTTCAATACTAGCTGAGCTTCAATAAGTATCAACACCACACCACATTCGATACCACAGCGATTTCTCGCGTTCACTCAAATGACGTAATAAGCCCGTGGATATCACTCTAGTTACGTAAAAAGCCACGGATTAGGCGAATATCACAAGTTAAGGAATATCTCATGTTTATACTTTCTGGTCGGGTATTTGTCCTTGTGGGTCTCCCCACCGCGCCTCGAAGGTAATATTAAGTCTAGGTTGTTATCATAAACTTCTATTAACGACCATTATTTTTAGTATCCGCTCCACTGTCCGTGTCAACTACTAGTTGACTGACAAGAGTTTACAAACTAACCGCAATAACCGCAAGCGCCCGTGTCCTTGTAATGGTCGCTGTGGCTATATTGCTTATTTCAACTTTTTTCCGATACGGGCATTATACCCTGTACAAGTTAGCATGATCTTTTTGACAGATGTAAATTTTTCTGATCGACATAACTTTGCAATGACGAATATAATATTTCTTAATTTAAATGATTTTTAAAATTGTAAAAATATTAAAAAAATACATATAACACAAAAGTCCCTAAACAAAAATTCAAGCGTCGTCCGAAAATTTTAAGACTTTTTATTGCATCAACGTAAAATTTAAATAGGAACACTGAAAATAATAGACGCTTGTACAATGTTACATCGGTGGGACGGATTTTTGTTTCGACCGTTGTAACCGAACTTGTACAGGGTATAGTACGCGAAGTGCACCTGTTAACTACAGGTTGATTAACGTACATTACATTATTACCGATGGGAAATTACGTAAGAGGCCTTGGGCAGTTTTGTGCAGTTGGTAAACTAAAAGGTCATTGCCCGGATACTCGAGCGGGTATAGAAATTATCTGCCAACCCGTATTGAAGCAACGTGATGGATTAGCTTAAAAAAATTTCTCATATATAGGAGAGGAGGCTGTTTAGATATTAAAGCATTTTAAAAATCAAAATCAAGATCAAAAACAACTTTATTCAAATAGGCCCCACGAGCACTTTCGAATCGTCATTTTACAATATTAATATTGTAGTGATTATTGTTATTTTTTTTTTTGTAAAAGTAAAGCTACCACCGATTCGGAATGTAGATTCTGCAGAGAAGAATCAGAAAGAAACTCCGCAGTTACTCTTTTGAAAATAATATATAAACTGTGTTTTAGTACAAAATTAGTAATATCTTGCATGAAATACAGCGCCACTAAGTCCACACGTCTTTATCAGCTAAATAATCCTGCACCGAATAATACGCTTTATCTTTTTTTTTAAATGAAATCTTTTAATTTATGTTAAAACAATACAAAACGCCATCTCTGAATAATCTATCGACATTCTGACAATAATTAACAATGCTCAAAGTTAAGGTATGTAATAAAACTATACATATAATAAAATGGTAGGAAAGTGAAAACTGTACATTGAATATTTTTTTAAAAGAATACTTGGGGTATGATCTACAATCGATACCGAAGCCAAAAATATAGTTTTTTGAATTTTTGTCTGTTTGTCTGCATGTATGTCTGGGATAAATTCAAAAAGTACTGCATGGATTTACTTCAAATTTTGCACGAATATTATTAAGAAGTCATCACGCTATCACCTAGGGGGAACGAGCAGCGAGCCTTTTTTTCTTCAACGCATTCTGTAACAACGTGTAATCTAACAGCGTTCACGCGGACGACGTCGCGGGCAGCAGCTAGTATTAATTAGTATAAACTTTCTTCAAAAAAATCGAAGCCCTGTTTTGAACAGAATTTACTCTGAACACAAAGCGAACGAGGCGGTAATTACAACGATATTTATTTATGTATGATATTTACATATCATTAGGAACTAATATTAGGTTTCGAAGTTTACACCGACTGCGAAACTGAGATTAATCAATCAGGATGAGATCAGTATTAACATGATCGGAACAAATTTGCTATTAATTATTGTAATAGAGATTATCTATTACGAGTATAAAATCATTCTGGAATACTTCATTTATTTAATTTTTTAGTGTTAATCTATAAATTTTGTAAATTTACTGATTCAGCTGATTCAGTCTGTAAACAACCCATAGCTGGGCAAAATTCTCTTCTCCATATGAACGGTTTGGGCTTAATCCCCCCACGCTGCTCCACTGCGGGTTGGTGGATAATTTCCTATCATTAATAAGGTCACTCATCACTCAGGTCAATCAGTTCAACCAGGTATATATGATAACAACCGGTACCGATGACTTTAGATGCTTTCCGAGGCACGGTGGGGAGACCCCTTGTGGGTCCAATTAAATAGTGTAATTTCTCAGCCTATAAATAAAAGCTTCATACTCAACGGCACCTAGTATGAGAATCCTGTGTCTGAGTTCTAAAATCACATGCAAGACTAACACAAACACTTAGGTCACAAAAAATATCTATATTACCCATAAAGATATTTTTCATCAGTAGGGATCGAACTGGCGACGGCTAACTCAACAACCAGTGCTATGAACTACTGTCACACACCAATCCATCATTAAATAGTCTTCAAGTGCTGGATTATGATCTCATCTTCTATTAAATAGGTGACTTGCAAGTTTCCTTGCGATGTTACCCTTTACCGACGAATCCGAGATGAATTTTTAAACGAACTGAGCACTAGAACATTTATCTGTGTTCCATTGAGGTTAACATATTTTGTAACTGATTCATCTCTATATTGTCCTCTCATTGTATTGTATTTAGTATATTTTACCCTGCCACGATTGCTTATTATTAATTTATCTGTTAAGGGTTTATTTATTTTTAATTTAGTATATTTTTCTTGTTTTTTATTTAATAAAAAATCCTTGTCTTCACAAGTTATTTCCTTTATAAAATAAGTAATAAGATTGTCAGATGCGCTCCACCCTGCATGAGACTGTGAACGGATGAAAGAAAGATTCGAAGGAAAGAAAGTGGGAGAGGCGTCAAAGAAATAACTGATATGAAAGAGCTAACACAGTATCCTATCATGTCGGAGGAAAAAAAAAAAAATCTAGTTAGTAGTAAAAAAATTAGTAGACACAGCAAGATAGCAGAGCACTATCAATCAAATAGATTACGTCTAAAAAAAATTGCTTTGCTAAATTAGTCACCATTCTTATCAATTAAGACACTGCAGGTACATGCATTTGAGTTTGGTCTTGAAATAGATAATTTTTCCACTATACCTTTATAGCAGAGCACTTTTACCCAAATTATAGATTCCAGTAAATTATTCTTCTTCATGTGATGACATGTGTTATCCCATTAAAGGGCATGACCTATCGAGATGTGTTGACAGATGAGAGAGGCAGTCAGTCAGATAACTTCGCGTGTGTAGATCGAGATCGGACGAAACTAATCATTATTAATTCATTACAGACCCGGAGCGGCAATTTGTTAAATCGTCCGTGATTTATGTTTGGGTAAACGGTGAAATGGCTTCAGGACTTTGGGAGGCTGAAGCCACAATATTACAGAGGTCGACTTTTTTGCTTAGGCGTAATTTATCAGGGATTTTACGGTTGAAACTTACAGTAGGCAGCTGGTTGGCAATACGTTTATCTTTTTATACCATCATCGACTGTTACATATTCGATTTCTTCTTAAAGTTTTAAATGTATAAATTAAATTTATCTTATACATCAATAGAGTATATTTCGATATACAATTTAGTTTTATAGTATCTTAAATACTCTTGGTTATTGTTATTTAATAGTATCCTAATCATTTCATGATCATACTGTGCATTATTCATTTTTTGTATGACGCTTAATTATTTAAAAGAGTACCGAGAGTTTTTTTCCACCGGCTTTTTTTCCTCTCGGCCAACACTAGGGACATAATTAAGTTATTTATTGTAACATTTAATAAAGCCGATGCTGTAATAGTAATGTTATGTCTACCGAGACATTAATCTTGTAATAATTTGACGTATTTGTTTTAAATGAATTTTTTTGACATTCGTTAAGTGTGTAAAATCACCTTATGACGAAATAAATATTTTCATTTCATTTAATTTCATTTCATATCCATCACACCACCACCAAATTAGCTGTTGAATATCCACAACTACATTAGCTGATGAATATTCACTATCAAACGTAGCCCCAACACCATCTTTGGGGAAGGTGAGGGGAGGGGTGAGTACCAATACTCGCCACAATTGGAGGGTTGGCAAGCATAATGTGTTGAGGCTGGATATGGTGAGACTGCTACCCATCACCATCCTGGTTGGTGTACAGTTGTTCGCACCACTATCGCCTTAGTCGGCTTTTACGACACCTTGGCAAGAAATAACAATATAAAATATACTAAATTATAAAAAAAATATTGAAAAAAGACTAGAAAAATAATGGGATGATGTAAAAGTAGGAAATAATTAGACGAAATGTTTTCTAAGACTTCATAAATTCTTTATCCAAATATTAATTCTCGTCTTTCACAGTCGGGTGAAATGATTACACACTGTTATAAACACGTGTGAAACCGATCAACGATATATGTATTCATTGCCTTTAAATAAATCAGTAATCGGTGTGAACTGAAGCTGAACATGAATATAATCATCGAAGCTGAAGATGTTACTTCCATTCGAAGCGACGATTATTCAAATTGCGAGTACTTTTCGTTGCCGTTATTTACGAAATCACTTATGCTCTGTCCAGACCAGGTAATAATGTACGATTACTGTTATATATTGTAACATATGACAGAATTTGCTAATAAAGTAAATTAATATTGATAGGTTAATGGCCGTATTAAATTTATAGTAATACTAGCAGCCCGCTCCGCGAGGTATGTATTTGTAACTAAACCTTCCCCATGAATCACTCTATCAATTGGTGAAAACCGCATAACAATCGGTGCAGTAGTTTTTTTATTTTATTTTATTACGAACAGACAGACAGACGCGGCGGAGGAATTTGTTTTATATTATATATTGAATATGTATTTTATGATGGTTAAATAATTTAATTTATATATTAATTAATAACAAAAAAAAGAGAAAAGTAAGTGAGTCTGAAACCTTTTTCTAATTATTTATTTTTAAACTCAGTTAATCGAAATATATTTTAAGAATTATTTCGCCATAAGAGATATAGGGCATCACATTAGCACCAATAAAGCCACAAAATATCACAATACGACCCATGGTTTTGGAAAAATTGGCTTTTAATTCATTCCACGAAAACAATTATTTATAATTGTGTAATTAGCACGTACTTTACTTATATGGTTACATTAAAAATATAAATTAAAAACATACATAGTCCAAAACACAATACTGCATATTATACATTACTAAGACTTATTGAACTAACTGAAATGAAACAGCCTGTAAACGTCCTACTACTGGTGCAAAGGCCTCTTCTTCATGTAGTCGTAGGAGAAGGGTTGTAGCCACATTGCTCCACTTCATGTTGGCGGATAATTTCCCTATCATGAGTAGCGATCGTTATCAGGTGTCTATAATAACAACCTGGACCGATAGCTTTATGTGCTCTCCGAGACATGGTAGAGAAACCCACAAAGACATACACAGAAGACGAAAACAAACATTTGCACAAATACAAATATCTACCTCGACCGGAAATCAAACCCACAACCGCCGGCTTTGAAGCGACTACTACTACACCAGAAGGTCGTCTAATTAGGACTTAAATATTTAATATACATTATTGTACTACAATGTTAAAATAATATAATTTTATTTATTTTAAATATATTCTTAAATTTATTTAACTTTTTAATTTTTTTTAAATTAAAAAATTAATTTTACAGTACGCTAAATTAACAACGTACGGTACATATTACAGCAATTACAATAATATACCGATCTGGGCGCAGCACTACGGCTCCGGTTGATAATTATACAAGTGTAGTTAAAATTACGTAAAATTAAATTCGCCGAAATCATATATTAATAACATTTCATTACTTCTTTATGGACTTACCGATTTTATACCTGTATATTAGAGCATTTATTAGTATAAGTAAATTTTGAAAATATTATATCTAATATATATAATATAAATATATATTAATAAAAGATATAAAAATCTTTTATTTTGTTCTTTGTTTTTTTTTCTGCAATAAAGGATAGTGTTATTATATATGTATCGTATGTACATTTAAATATCACAGATATATGAAAGAGTTTGTAGCCTTGTAAACACAGACGTATAATTTATATAATTAACGATATTGTATTAGTTTCTAAGCTTATAATTTGAACGGCGTGAAATATTGACAATATGGTACAATGAGGGCAACATAAATGGGAAATAAATTATTTTTTGGTACTTTTGTTTCATCGAATTTGTAAACGTTACTTTTTATTTTATTGACGACAGTTCTGGTGTAGTGGTGCGAATAGTTGCTTAACACCGCGCGCCGGCTGTCGCGGGTTCGATTTCCGCTCGGAACAGATATTTTTATTTGTACAAATGTTTGTTTCCGGTCTGAGTGTATGTCCTTGTGGGACTCTCCACCGTACCGCGGAGAGCACGTAAAGCCGTCGGTCTTGGTTGTTATCGTAGACACCTGATAGCAATCGTTACCCATTGTAAAGAAATTAACCTCCAACCTGCAGTGGAGCAGTGTGGTAGATTAAGCCCCAACCCTTCTTCTATATGGAGAAGAGGCCTTCACTCAGCAGAGAGTGATTTACAGGCTGATACAGATACACATACTTTTTTATTGAATTAGTGAATTAATAAATCAGCATGTGAGCATCCCACAGCTGGGCAAAGGCAGTGACCGACACGTTTAGGTATTCTCGACGCACGGCGGGAGACTCATAAGAACAACCATAATAAACAAATATATTTAAACAATATTATATTATAAACAGTATTAATCGCAGTGTAAACACTAGAAGGAATAACAAAATTGTAACTCCAAGTTTCCGACTGCGCAAAGTAAACGTCTCCTTTCTAGGTTATGGTATTTTTCAGTCATTTTCAAAAAATACTTAGATATATATTAAAGCTATTTGAGATAATATTACAAGCATTCTTGTTACAGATATTTAATATTTGACATATTCGTAAAACTCAAAGTATTGCTACATTTAAAAAAAAACTTATAAAAAATAATTATCTGTTTCTAAATATTACATAATTGTAGTTATATATGTATTTATTATTTTATATAAATATATAACACAATATTAAGTAACTTAATTTAATTAACTTAACCTATTTCTTCTCAAATTCTAATCCCAAGATTGCCTGGAAGAAATCGCTATTAAGCGATAAGGTCGCTTTTTGAATTTATTTCTTGCTTTCTCTCTTTTCTTCTAATATTGCTTATTCTTGGATTAAAATAAAGAGTTATAATAATAATAATTATTATTGAAAAGAGCGTGATTTTAATAATTTCATCACCAATATAAAGCTATCTCGCTCCAAAGTACAATAGTATTTATGACATCTCCCTATGACTCACAATAGCGGAGCAATAAATGCAATTGTAAATACTGGTGCGACAGAAAAGGACATCTACTGTGTCATACAAAAATAGTCCGAACTGAGAATACAACGATCAAAGGGCTGTCGTTTAAATTCGAAACAGTTACAAACGAAAGACGTGTTTTGAGAATACGACGTTTTCAAATAAAACGTCAGGAATGCGACGGTTTTATATATAGATCGCTTTTGGATGATTTAAATATTGCTCTGGAATATAAAATGTTGGGAATTGTTTGAATATACGACTGAACTGAACTGGGCCAAATCAGACTGTTAACGTTAAACTGCTGGGTAAGGGTTTCTTCTCCATATGGGAGAAGGTTTGTAACTTAATCCACTACACTGTTTTTGTATGGGTTGGCGGATAATTTCTCTACATTGAGTATCTATGGTTATGAAGTGTCTGTGATAACTACGTGGACTAAAGGCTTTATGCTCTGAAATATGGGGGGGGGGTTACTCACAAACACAACTAGATTAAGATACAAATATTTATAGCAATGCAAACATCTGCCCCGAGCGGGAATTGAGTCCGCGAGTGCCAGCGTTGAGGCGACTTTTCGCACCACTACCAAAACTGTCGTCAAGAATCAAAATAATGAAATATGTCCATTACAAAGATTCAGGTGTTCTCAGTGCAGGTACTGTTAACTAAAGTTATAATGTATAATTTGGGTTTTCTTTATAGAAAGCGACGCTCTACTTCTCCATCAATAACAATCCATATTCAATTAAATACACAAAATTAAAAACAAACACCCAAAAATACGATACGCGTTAAAACAATTGTAACTATATTTTTCATTCAATAATATTTCCCATATTATTACAGACAAACATTCGACGAAATTAAATTTATTTTTCATTAAAAATCATATTGTAATCATTCACGAACAAACGTTGCGAAACGCGTTCACTTCGCGATCTTTCATTTAAAAACCAATAATTTTTCAATTCGTGCGCGAATGATTAACGATTGACCGAATGAAATAGGCATGTATTACTAATTAAGTCGCCTGTAAGTAATGTACAGATGTTTGGTCATTGGTTATGAAATTTTATGCATGCAAAATACAACACTGCACTAGTTCCAATAAAGATTAAAATGCCTTGAATCTTAAGTATTGAGAGTGAATTTGTAAAAATATTTATGTACAGTATATTAAATTTTATAGTACTAACTTTTCTTAGGGGCCTGTTCCACCGTTTGATAATTAAATTTATTTTGCAAAAAAGTTACTGATAGGCTTTATCATCAGGAGTTAAAGTATGTCTTTACGACCTGTGTTTCACATCAACTAATTGGAAACGCAATAATTGTTTTATTTGCATTCAATTATATAATCTATATTTTAATACATGAAGCAAAAAATTTGTACCCCTTTTCAAGAAAATTACGCGGACGGAGAAATATGAAATTTGCCACAGTTAAAGTTTATATAGAGAAGAAGTGCAGAATGCTAATATTTTTTATAATAATACTCAAAAAAAATACGTTAAATAAATTAAAAAAAAAAACACTAGACACACTACGACACACACACACTCACACATATGTACAATGTACACTATACACAAACTTTGTTTATTTTCAAAGTCTGTTATCAACACAGTCTTAAATACAGGTCTTGCAACGAATTTTTTATCGATTTTTTTTTACACAGATCAGGTCCAATGACTGTTGCATATGCTCACCATGTTATGCGCAATCATATTTTTATGATGTCGACAATGCTATCAATTAAAGATTAGGTCGTTTTTCGACCACTGGGTGACCATTAGTATTCTTTATTGCGCTTGAAAAAAAATACAGTTATTAGTATAACATGGTTGTTTACAATAATTATTTTTCGGACTAAAGAAAGCGAAACAGCTTCAAAATTTTATATCTGTTGTTACTACTTATCACACGAAACAGAAATTAATTGATGTCATAAAAAAAACAAGCGATAAATTTTCTCAATATCTTATTTTGAGGATAAATTCTGTAAATGATTTTAGATCGGTTAGTATAAGATACCATCGTTCTTGTTATGTAAATAATATAAAACAGGAATATCCACAAGAAAAAAACATCCACGAATTATAAATATATTTTTTATATACCTAAAACTAGAACTAAATATGCCCAAAACTGCTTTATCTTTAGAGCTTGTAATAAGTACAACAAATGTTTTCTCAATATTGATTTTGCTACATGTACAATACAAAGTGTAAGAAAAGAAATAAGAAATGCAATAATTTTGTAATTTGTAATTAATTATGAATAATTCGTGAATTGTAGTTGAGTTGATTTCATTTTTATTTTTTATTTTTTTTTTATATTTATTTATTTATAATTGTATTGATTCTATAGTTCGCATGATTGATTGAAGTAATGTTGTAGGTATTTAAAATTGATTTTGTTATTTAGCAAATTATTTATAGTTAATTGCTTAAGAATTTAATTGTTTTATTATTATTTTTTTTTTTACTTATTTGATTCAATTTTTTGATTAATAATTTTTTATTTGATTTTATTATTTGATCGAATGTGAAAATCCAAAATTGATTTTTTAATTTATTTATATTTGAAATTCGTATGCATGATTATTAATTTCTTAATTTTATTATAACTTGACATATTTTAATTTCTGTTTGTAATTTCTCGATAATTTTTTTTAACTTTTTTATCAATGTGTGCTGTTTTGCTCTTTTATGAATTGTTTATTATTGGAAACTTTATTGGTTTATGTATTTGTTGTATGAATTTTAATTCATTGTACTACTATACTGTTTGTTTCCTAAAAAATAAAAAAAATAAAAAAATAAAAATATAAAATAAACACCGATCATGCAATGAATTAAATATTAGATTACATAAATAATAATCCCGATTGTCAGTTTATTTTAATGAGTTGATGAAGGTTGGGTCTGGTAATTCGCCTGCTCCTCAGACTAGTAAAGATCGATTAGAAAAATATCATGCAGAAGATCTTGTTATGTAAAATTATGAAGGACAATCTAGTATTTTCTGTTTTAAGAAGAAACATCATTATATTTTGAATGAATCTCTTGTATAATCTCATTTATATGCTAAAAATGAAAATATTAAAAAAATTAAGAAGGTTGCAAATATAATCTACAAGGACATCTGTAACGAAATATTTATTAATGATCATTATCCTCCTGTGATCAAATGTTTTCCAAAAACCAATTAATACATGTAATTCCTCAATCATTAAAATTCATCATTGATTAATCATTGATTCCTGAATCATTAAAAATATTATTGAGTGAAATTATACAGAAGCATTCAAAGAAACAAAATTTTTATAATGAACTTGATAAAAAAACAACGTCAATTGCCCATGTAATTATGTTTGCTGTAAGACCACGCTCACCCACCACTTGACGACTATGAAATTTTCAATGAGTGTATAATCTGAAATCATTATATTTAGTTCCAACTGTTAGAATAGTTCTATAAAGGAAACTAGATGGCATTGCCCTATGTTTAAACATGCTAACGTTTGGGTTTGTGAATTATATATAGTTTAAGAATATTTTTAATAAAGTGCTACGCGTTTTCCGGGTATATGTTAGTATTATTTACCCTGGCTCTATCGACTGAGAAACAAAGGTCCTTACGAGTCGGAACGCTTTTTGAAAAGTATATTGGTACACATAATTTCTAAAACAAGTAAAAAATAGTTCAGTGTTAGTAGTTCATTGTGATTTGGGCAAAGCTTACAATTCAAGAAGACGGTGCAGCAGTGGCGCCACCTGGTGGAGAAATTTTGAACTAACTGGAGGAGACAAATTTACAATCTGGTGAAGTGGTAAAGTGCAACAAACTGTGAGTACGCTATAATTAAAACCTTAATAGCAGTGATAAAATAATTATATTATTGAAAGTGGACTTGTAAAATTTTAAAGTGTTAGTTAGGACTTAGAATAATTCGTGAAAAAACGACAAGACGAGGAATCTATGCCCAATTTTATTTTGACCGTGCTAAGTCCAAAACACTTAGAATAATTCGGCTTAATTTAGACTTAGAAATTTTTTACTTAAACTTGAACAAGTTGGACTTGTAAAATTTTTAATACCTACATATAAATTCAAACAAAAATGGACGCCGACTTTAGACTAATGGACGATTTTATTAACCAAATGGAAAGAGGAAGAAACAATTTTAAAAAATCACCTAAAGATAGAATAACTGAAACATACGTCAGTGCGAGATTGGAAAGCTTGGAAGGAACAATGCTTAAATTCAATCAGAAGCATGAAGAGATTGTATGTGCATACAAAAAGGAGAAATTAGACGAAAGTTATTATGTCAAAAATGATATATTTAATACTGGTTACGAAATTTATTTAACTTACAAGACCGAGCTTAAGACAGTGTTAAACTCTATAGAGAAATCGTCGTCTATACGTCGGGAACCTTCTACATCTCACGGAAATAAAGACTCTATCGTCCGATTACCGAAAATATCTATTCCAGTGTTTGGGGGTAGCTATGCAGAATGGACTTCATTCAAGGATCTCTTTACGTCGTTAGTTCATAACAATGCTGCTTTAGATGACGTTCAGAGGTTACACTACCTAAAAACTCAAGTAAAAGGAGAAGCAGAACAATTAATAAAGCACATTCCAGTCACAAGTGACAATTACCAGAAATGTTGGGAACTATTAAAAAATAGATATAGTAATAAGCGGTTTATGTCAAATTGTATTTTAAAGCGTTTGTTTGCTCAACGTACTATGTCTTTTGAATCGCCTAATGCTCTCAAGGATTTACTTGATACCACAACGGATTGTTTGCACGAATTGTCTAATTTAGGTATTCAGGTAGATTCTTGGGACGTTATTATCATTTATATTGTTAGCATGAAATTGGACGATGAAACGAGGAAGCAGTGGGAATTGTACGTTAATAGCTTATCAGTAGAGTTACCTAAATTTAATAATTTTAAGCAGTTTTTAGAAGAACGTTTCCGTGCTCTAGAATTTGTAGAGTCTTCAAAAAATAAATTTAAGCCAGTAAAACAAACTACTTATCAGCCTAAATCTTTGCACATCACTTCCAAAACAATTTGTCCTCATTGTGCTGAAAATCATAAACTATTTTCCTGTAGTAAGTTTGCCAAGCAGGATCCTAGTAGCCGTCAGGCTATAGTTAAGACATTAGGTCTTTGCTATAATTGTTTGGGAACCAATCATACAGGTAAGATGTGTCGTGTACCAATAACGTGTCGTATATGCAAAAGGAAGCATCACACGCTTCTTCACGGTAGAGCCAGTTCACTTACAGTAGCAACTTCGAAGACTGATGACTCAGAAGAGTCAAACCCGGAATCGTCTTTAAAGACGAATGAAGCCACTAACAAGACTAATATTGTTAGTCATTTTGTGACAGATCGAATACAGAGCCAAACATTATTAGCAACAGCCTTGATAAAGGCTGAGTCCAGCAACGGTTCGTCTCAGATATTGAGAGCGTTGTTAGACCAGGGATCGCAAGCGTCTTTTATTTCGGAAGCAGCTGTTCAATACTTATGTTTAAATAAAACAGCATCAAAGACTTGCATTTCAGGTTTAGGTGGCGGGCAGAGTGACTTAACCTCAAAATATGTGGTTATGGTAAACATGCAGTCCCTTCATGACCCCACGTTTAGATTACAGGTAAAGGCTCATGTATTACGGAAGGTAACTTCAGTGTTGCCCGAGAGACAATTTCATTTACCTAATTGGGAAGACATTGGTCGAATTAGGTTGGCAGATCCTGAATACAATTCACCCAATAGGATCGATATTTTATTAGGGGCCGAGGTATATTGTAAGATCCTGAAAAATGGGGTACTGAAACACCCTACTGGTTCTATGATTGCGCAGGATACTTACCTCGGATGGGTATTGTCAGGATTAGTAAATGAAGGCAACATTATTGAACCTAAATGTCATAATGTTATTGTAAATATGCATATTCAACTCGATGATCACGATCTCTTTAAACGTTTTTGGGAGGTAGAATCCGAACCTAAATTGGAATGCGGAAAAGTCTTGACTGCTGAGGAGCAAGAATGTGAAAACCATTTTGCCACTACTAAAAGTAGAGACGAAAATGGTCGCTATGTAGTGGAATTACCTTTCCGATCAAAGGTGGATTCTAAAAATAGTTATGGAGATACGAGAACAATAGCTGTAAAGAGATTGCTTAGTCTGGAAAAGAGATTGTCAAAAAATTTAGAAGTAAAGAAGGATTATGCAGAAGTATTAAAGGAATACATTACTCTAGGTCATATGGAAGAAATAACAGAAAATGTAGAAGAAACAGGGGAAACGGTATGGTTACCACATCATGCAGTTTTGAGACCGGATAAAAGTACGACCAAAACAAGAGTTGTGTTTAACGCTTCAGATCGAAGCGCTAACGGCGTGTCTTTAAATGACACTTTGATGGTCGGACCGACTTTACAACCGGAATTGCGACATATCATAATGCGATGGCGAATGCATCCTATCTGTCTTACTGCGGATATCATAAAAATGTACAGGCAGGTAAAGATAGCTAGAAAGCATGTTGACTATCAGAGAATAGTTTGGCGTGAAGAGATGGACTCAGAAATCAAAGATTACAGATTGTTGAGGGTAACCTTTGGTACATCTTGCGCACCATACTTAGCTGTAAAGTCTATGCATCAACTTAGCCTTGATGAAGGTCATAATTTTCCCTTAGTTGCGGATAGAGTTAGAACGGACTTCTACATGGATGATCTCATGACAGGTTGCCAAACTGAACTAGAAGCGATTAAAGTATATAAAGAAATGAATGAATTAATGAAGAAGGGAGGATTCTATTTACAGAAATGGTCTAGTAATAGGAAGTTGTGGCACGAAGATAACGGAAAGGATATGGAGATCAGAGAGGATAATACTATAAAAATTTTGGGTCTTACTTGGAATCGTTTTACAGATGAATTTGAATACACAGTTACGTTATCTTCTGAAATTGTACCTGAAACTAAACGAGAAATTATATCGGAAATCAGTCGTTTATATGATCCTCTTGGGTGGCTTGCGCCATGTATTGTTACCGCGAAGATATTTATCCAAAAAATGTGGTTAACGGGATATGATTGGGACGACCGATTACCGATTGCACTTGTAAATGAATGGGAACTCTACCGAAAAGAATTAAGTAAGTTAGTAAATTTTCATTTACCTAGATGGGTTCAGACGTCGAATAATGACGCTATTGTGGAGCTGCATGGCTTTAGCGACGCTTCTAGTGTAGCTTACACCGCAGTAGTGTATATCAGATGTATTAAGTTAGACGGTAGTGTTGAATCCCGCCTCGTCACAGCAAAAACTAAGGTCGCTCCTATTAAACAAATATCGATACCAAGACTTGAATTGTGTGGAGCTGTTCTTGTCACAAAGCTCCTGATTGAAGTAGCAAAAGCCTTAAACATCCATAAAGATAAATTACATGCTTGGACGGATTCGACAATTGTTTTGGCTTGGCTAAGCGATCATCCCAGTCGATGGAAAACCTTTGTTGCTAATCGGACTTCGGAAATTCTTATACATCTGGATTCGTCACAATGGTCGTATGTAGGTACCAAGGATAATCCCGCTGACTACGCATCAAGGGGTATCAAACCCGCGGCATTGTTGGATAATCAATTGTGGAAGTGTGGTCCAAGCTGGTTGATTAATGAGCTTATTAAATATGAAAAACCTGAGTCCATATACACTAGAACTGAACTTGAAGTAAGGGCTACTAAAGTACATGCAGCTGCGATGACGGACCCAAGTACAGACTTATCTACTCGATTTTCATCATTAACAAAATATATACGCGTAATCGCGTTCTGTAGAAAATTTCTTCGACTCAAATCTCCCAAAACGAGTGCAAAGAATTCGGCTTACCTGACAGCGAAAGAAATCCAGGATGCGCTTGACTGTTGCATTCGATATCATCAATCCGATGCATTCGCAGTAGAAATGGCAAGTCTTACTAGAACTAAAAATATAAGTAAAAAGAGCAGACTGTCGATGCTCAATCCATTCCTGGACAATTTTGGAATCATGAGAGTCGGGGGTCGTATGGAGAAGTCGAATTTATCAAATACCAGTAAGCATCCCATTATAATAGATGGCGCATCTCATTTGGCAAAGCTTATAGTGGCTGATGCTCATAATAAAACAATGCATGGTGGACAACAATTAACTTGTAATTATGTAAGAAGTCGCTATTGGGTGATCAAATTAAAAAATGTGGTCAAAAGTCACATTCACCATTGCATCCCATGCATTAGACATGCAGCTACTTTTCGGACTCCTTTGATGGGTCAGTTGCCCTCATGTCGAGTCACTCCTAGCAAACCGTTTTCAAATGCAGGTGTTGATTATGCCGGCCCTATAAACATACGTGTTTCCAAGGGTAGAGGCCAAAGATCTTACAAAGGCTATATTTGCCTTTTCATTTGTATGGCCACACGAGCCGTTCATATCGAGGCGGTTTCAGATTTAACTACGGAAGGCTTTTTAGCTGCATTTAAACGTTTTGTAGCACGCAGGGGTCGATGTAACCATTTATGGAGTGATAACGGAACAAATTTTGTGGGGGCTTCGCGAGAACTGAAAAAACTATTTACAAATGAAAAATCTACTCTCGTTCCTGATATTGCGTCGGCACTTGCAACTAATAACACCGAATGGCATTTCATTCCTCCACATGCTCCAAACTTTGGGGGATTATGGGAGGCAGGTATAAAAAGTATAAAGTATCATCTGCGTAGAGTAATAGGTGACTCTACTCTTACATATGAAGAACTGTCAACGGTACTGGCTCAAATTGAGGCATGTCTCAATTCGAGGCCACTGTCAAATTGTAGCTCAGACCCTGACGATTGTCTTCCTTTAACGCCTGGCCACTTTTTAGTAGGTGAACCCTTGGTATTAGCACCTGATCATAATTTAGAACATAATTTGTTAAGTAATTTGAGACGTTGGCAACTAACACAGCGCATGGTTCAGATTTTTTGGAAGCGATGGTCGCAAGAATATTTAACTCAGTTTTTTCAAAGGTATAAATGGAAGACTAAAACCCAAGAATTAAAAAAAGGTGACATGGTTTTAGTCAAGGATGAGAATTTACCTCCAGCTAAGTGGCTTTACGGCATAGTTGTAGATGTTCATCCGGGTAGCGATAACGTCACTCGTGTAGTCACACTTCGTTATAAAAATTCAATGATTCAACGTCCAACTTCTAAGCTATGTCTCTTGCCTATTGAAGTGAATGAAACCTAACCTGGTCATATTAACGTAAATTTAAATTAACGTAATTTTAATTATCGTAAATTTAATTGTTCAGTATTAAATTTAAGTATTAAGCTTGTTGATGTTATCAATAAGGATTTCTCTTTTATTTCTTATGTTATTTAAATTTGTAAAACTAGTTGAAAATATTGTTAATTATTTAGAAATTATTCGACAGTGTTTTTTATCTTATTGATTTTGTCTTATGAGGTGTATTGCATGATTTTCTTTAATTTTACCTACAGTCCACATATGCGATACATTGTAGCAATGAGTATTAATGACTAGTGTTTTATAGAAAACCATTGTTATTTTAAGTTTATTATTCTTCATAGTATAAGTATGTATAAAATAATTTAAATAAATGTGGGGTTCGAAGGACTAGTTAGTCCTTGGCGGGCGGTATGTATAATCTGAAATCATTATATTTAGTTCCAACTGTTAGAATAGTTCTATAAAGGAAACTAGATGGCATTGCCCTATGTTTAAACATGCTAACGTTTGGGTTTGTGAATTATATATAGTTTAAGAATATTTTTAATAAAGTGCTACGCGTTTTCCGGGTATATGTTAGTATTATTTACCCTGGCTCTATCGACTGAGAAACAATGAGCAAATTAATTGTAAACATTAAATTTTATTTTTAAAACAAAATAAAAATTAATAAAGTTACTTGTTTAGTATCATTTTTTTAGATTTAATAAAAATAAGAAAGCTAAAAATTTATTTTCTTATATAAATAACATACGTATTGCTCAATCAATAAAAATAATTATTTCCGCCCTTCATCTTGGTATGAAGATAGTTGCTGATCAAGAATAGCACATTGTCTATTTATCAAGCGAGTAAAGCTGCGTGCTACAGTTAGTTAATATACAAAACGTTTTGTTGTTTTCGTATTGTACTCAATATAAATTAATAACGACTATCATACGAACAGAAACATTGCGTGACAAATTCAATATAATTATGTCACGTGTCAACTGTATTTTATTATGATGATATATATATGATTATGAATTAAAGACAGCCACAAGTGAACTTAAATTTTTTTTCTATTAATAAAAGTTTTTTTTTTTTTTTTTTATAAAGTACTCATCGTTGAGGCAACTGTTCTAGTGCAGTGGTGCAAGTAGTCGCTTCAACAGCGGCGCTCGCGAGTTCGATTATTCGGGGCATCGAACCTGTATTTTTTTCTGTTATGGGTACTAGTTTGGGTTGTAAATCTCCCTACAGTGTCTCCGAGAGCACGTAAAACTATCGGTCTCGACTATTATTAAAGACAGCTGATAGCGATCGTTACTCATGGTAGGGAAAATATCCGCCAACCCACAGTGGATCGCGTGGTGGATCAAGCTCCAACCTTTTTCCAATATGGAGAAGAGGCCTTTGCCCAGTAGCGAAAGATTATTTATAGGCCGATTCAATTCAATCAGTACACATAGTTGATTACCGCTGACCAATCTGACCAATATAAAATGGTCCCTAGTCAGTTGGACCCAAAACTAAAATAGAGACGTTATATGCTTACATACTTCCAAAATCCCTTTCCATGTAATGGTCATATAGTGAAAAACAACAAATGATACACAAAGTAACGCTCCCTAGAGATAGCGCAGTCGAAGCACGAATAGAAATGACCACATTACAACACCGTACGGGCCCACGACAATTATGGGTTTCGTGGGAAAACTATGCAAGCAATATTATCTCCAATTACAATGATATAAAGGTGAGAATAGTGTAATGGATGGAACAGGGTTTGAAGGCAGCGTTAATAAAGGTATTCAACTTTATGGACGATATAGCTGAATAAAATTTATAGAGCGAAGTTACGAATCAGTAAAAACTAATATAAGAAATGTAGAAAAGAATAGAGAATATGCTTTATTTGGGTTTGTCGATAAACAATTTTTGAAAGTGTAGTGGTGAAATTTCTATTAATACTAGAGGTTTTGGATACGATTTTCACTTGGAAGAGATATTTGTAGTTGTATAAACATTTTTTTTTCAAGTTAATTGTTCTGTGTGATTATCATTGCATTTGATAGCATTTTCATTGAAAAAAGTTATTTACTAAAAAATCAAGCTTTGGCTAAAGAGTTGAGAAAGCTTAAGGTGAGTAAAGCGACACATTGGTTTATATATTATTTAAATTCTAATAGACATAGATTTAATATAGATTTTAGAGAATTTATCGAGAATATATACAAATATTTTATACGTTACGAAGATGAATTCACGCAAATCATCTACTATAAATAATAAAGTACTTTGAAAGCTTGATATTTTTAAAAGCTTGGTTCTACAAACTTAATAAGAATAAAAGCACCTGAAGACTTAAGTACTTAAAATGATATAGGTGCAAAAAATGAGAAAGCGTTTAATCTGTTCAGCAGCCATTAATCTCTCGCACTCGAGCGCGCCGCGATCATTGTGCTCGCCGTTATATTACGTACGTTGCTTATATACGAGAAGTCGATTAAAACTCTTAAATAGATGAGGATGAAGGTGATATATAAGACAGACTACGGCTTCTGTCGATTTGTCAGAGAAGACTTTATGGGATCTGTAACTACAATAAAGACTAAAAGTAAATATTTTGACTTCTCCAGAATTCATTACACTAGTTTTCTATTTTTACCCGACTGCGACAGAAGGAGGGTTATGTTTTTCGAGTGTATGTATGTATGTATGTATGTATGTATGTATGTATGTATGTATGTATGTATGTATGTATGTATGTATGTATGTATGTTCATTTCTTTGGCGCGCCCTACAGCCCGAACGGCTGGACGGTTTTTGACATATGAGGTGTCGTTGGATTTGTCTAAAGTGTAGTAGTGACATAGGCTATATAAATTTTCAAAATGGCGCCCGCAAATGGCGGAATGAGGGGAGGGAGTTGAATTTTTTTTTCTCACTGTAGCAATATGGGTATCAAATGAAAGCTAGTAAAAAGACCAGTTCAAAATATATACAGGGTGACTGGCGAGATACTATCGGTGTTTAAGGAGAGTGCTCGGTGCATGGTTCTCATTCGAATTATGTAAAAATATAACATAAATATTGATAAGCTTCTAAGTAAAGTTGCCCAACAGTTATCTAATTATTTACGCGTCGTCTGGACACCCTAGTTTCCACGCGGTAGTTAATTACGTCCAAACACCGCCAAGTGTTAAGAGGGTTGGCGGTTAATTCCCTAACATAAGTAACGATCGTTATCTTGTCTATGATAACAACAGTGATCGACGGCTGTACGTGCTCTCCGAGGCACGGTAGGGATCCACAAGGACATACACCCAGACCGGAAAAAAATATTTGTACAAATATCTGTCCCAAGCGGGAATCGAACCCGCGACCACCAGCGCGTGGCGTTGCAGTTGAGGCAACTATTCGCACCACTACACCAGAACGTCGCGTGTCGTGTTTTCATTTAATGATATTAACGAATTATTTACAACGATTTTCAATCATTAAACTACCTATTTACCTACATAACTACACTAACACACACACAGTCACTTTTAACAGTTTCGAAAGCAATGGTGATTCTGCATTTGTGTATTGATAAGCCATACCTAATTACTAATGACAGATTACACTAACACACGACAGATTAGGTATACGCGTATGATCGATCGCTAGGCGCGCAGGAGCCGGGAAGACACACGCAAAAAACACACAAACAAAAAACCCAACTGCGTAAAATACTCTTATTATAAACAAAAAAGAATAAAACAATTTACTAGCTTTCATTTGAAACCCATATTGCTACAGTAAGAAAAAAATCAACCCCCCCCCTTCATTCCGCCATTTGCGGGCGCCATTTTGAAAATTTATATAACCTATGTCACTACTACAATTTAGACAAATCCAACGACACCTCATATGTCAAAAACCGTCCAGCCGTTAGGGCTGTAGGGCGTGCCAAAGAAATGGACATACATACATACATATTACATACATACATTCGAAAAACATAACCCTCCTTCTGTCGCAGTCGGGTAAAAAACAATCAGTGTTAGCATAATGAATACGAGCAGCTCCTCAGAGTCTGATTTGGAAGCAATGGATTTTATTTTTAATATATCCCTACCCAGAAACTTAAGGCGTAGGAAAAATTACGGATGAAGAATTTCAATTGAGATATCGCTTTAATTTAATAAGAACACACAGATAAAGTGGACAATGATGTCGTTCATAAATAAGGACTTGTCATATTTTTTTAACTAAAACAGTGCTAAGCCACTTATTTATTCTCGAAAAAAATATTCTAGTAAATAAAACTAGTATTCAAGATGAATTAAAGTAATAAAATCAATTTTAGACACGATCTCTTAAACAGAGCCATCTAGCTGTAAATAAAAGTACAAGTTTGTAATGTACGACGTAAATGACAAGTAAACCAAGAAAATAAACTTGTATTTAAAATTATATTAAATTTCTAAATATGATTCTGTTAAATAGGAATTAATTATTTTATAAACATTGAACATTCTATTTCTCTGACAATAAATAAGTAAAATGTATGTTAATAACTCGTGTACGAATATAAAAACCTTATATTTTTACATAATAAATGAAACGATGATCATTTGAGAATCAACGTTGGTCGTATTATTTTATCTCTCATACGTCGCACATCTCATGGCGACCCTGTCAGGATAAGAAAACATCTCAAAGTTCCTAACTGTCAATAGAGGTCACTAGTATTGACTCACTACAATATCGAACTAGAGTTTTCTATAATGTTCATAGATGTCGCTAATTAATGTAATTTTTAACAACTTTGTTCATTCAATTTCTCTATCTAATCGATTATTTTTGGTATAATCTGTGCCAACCATCTATGTATCGTTCTTTGTTCGTTTCTTAACTAAGTAACAGCTAGTCAATGTTTATAAGTAAACAAAAGTTAATCATTGATTTGTAGATTATGAGAGGATTAACGAGATTTTTATAAGTAAGACCGTGAATAGCTCGTTACGTATTATATTTTTTTTAACTCAAACAGTGTTAGGCCACTTATTTATTCTCGAAAAAAATATTGTAGTAAATAAAAGCAAAAAGTAATAGCAAGAATAAGCCATCTAGCGACCAGTAGCCAAAACAATTGATTGATTATAATATTAGCAGACAGTGTAATGGTTTTTTCACTAGGTGTCGCTAGATAAAGATCAGATTTGATAGAATAATTTTTTTAATATGTTGAAAAATTATAAAGTTACTTTTGAAAATATTAAAAAAAAAACACAACAAAAATAAACTTTGTGAATTGTTGAACAGCCAACTGTTGTTTATTAAATAAAAGCAAGGAACTACGGTCCTTGTGGACCAGTAGTTTTGCTACTTGCCGATAGAGGCATACTAATCACCGAACTTTCTAGACAAAATAAATAATTTAATTTAAATATTACTTACGAGTTGAAAGATATGTTTATTCCATTTGATTTTGATGTGATGAGCAACAGATTTATTGACTAGGTAAATGATGTAAACTTGGAACAAAAATAAAATAATATTAACTGTTCACCTATCTCGGTATTCCCGGCGTATTTAAAAATGGAATCATACTCGTAGTCTTGGATTAGTGCTTAATATTACGCTAACAGTAGGTACTCTGCGATTGGGGAACATCTCCCGGTACAAATTGATAGTACCCGGTAAGCTATCATTACATTAACACGAACCATATTCAAGTACTCTTCATTTGTGTACTGATAAGCCATACCTAATTAAGGGTCACACTCACACACGACAGATTAGGTATACTCGGAATATCGAACGCTAGGCGCACGCGCGGGAAAACACAAAACAGACGTCCAAACCATACGTTGGCGCTAGCCTACTGACCTAGTGACCTAGTAACGTGATTCGTCGATCGAATAAGCGATTAGCCGCGGGGCGGGGGTGCGGGTACTGGCAGCATAGTACAACACCGCGTCGCACGCGCCGCCGGCATGACTGGAAAAGTGACAACGCGTCTTTTATTTGAATTGAAATTTATGAAAATTTGGTCCAAAATTAAGTTCCTATTTTTTTTACATAATTCGAATGAGGATCATGTGCCGGGTATTCTCCTTGAATATTGATGGTAATTCACCAGTCACCCTGTATATATATATATATATATATATATATCACATTATGTTTATACTGCTGTTTTATTAAACACAATTATTCATCAAGCGTGGCTTTTATCGGCCGGGCGCCCGAATTATTGTTTTCTAGCAATACGAATAATGTATCGCGTCAGGAATAGCATTGTTATGAAATTTCCATGGGCTGAACTCTGCTTGAGTGAGCGAAACGTTGTTTGCCAGAAAAGAATATACCTTAAATAAAAACATAAATTAAAAAAATCAAAAAACCCGACTGCGTAAAATACTCTTATTATAAACTAAAAAGAATAAAACAAGTCTGGTTGATCTGAACTAAAGGAAAAATACGTAGAAAGTAATTGACCTAAACTATAACAAATAGTATATTTAAATACGGGATATAGCGACTTTGACTGTCGGGACCCATATTGGATAGGAAGAAGTTTAAGTTAATTTTAATGGGTATTTTAAGTCATACTGAATAGGAAGAAGTCTAAGTTAATTTTAATGTCAATTACTTTCTACGCATTTTTCCTTCAGTTCAGATCAACCAGACTTGTTTTATTCTTTTTAGTTTATAATAAGAGTATTTTACGCAGTCGGGTTTTTTGATTTTTTTAATTTATGTTTTTATTCCAGAAAAATTCTAGATTAAGCAGTAACATCATTATAAGCAAATTGTTGGAACGAAGTTCCTTATGAGACGACGGGGTAGGTACCCTAACCGGCAAAATACGTCCGTGACAAAAATGCTCGGAGTAACATTATTTCGTCTAAAACCTCCTAAATAGAATTCTACAAAAGAAATATTCGAAACTAAAAATTAATATTCACCTCAATATTTATTCTTAACTGTATCTAATTATTAAAAAAAACAGTTAATAATTACTTAATTATAAGTAGGTAGGTATAAAAAACTATTTAATACATAAGAACACGTGTTTTTGTTTGGTAGTATGTATATGATTAACACGTGTTTTAGTTTTGTGGTTGTATATTTTATAATTTATTCACAGTTATTTTAAAAAAATCGAATCACAATCATATATATAATATTATAGTTACCATAAAGCTATAGTTTCAAGAATATTAAGATGATTATTATAATATAGTTCCCCCATTCTTCTAAAACACATCTCATCATCGTTATATCAACCTTTGGATGTCCACTGCTGAAATATAATATTAATTGAAATATTAATTTAATGTTTTTATGTCATATATCTCTCAAAAGAAAGTACAAAAACCTTGCCCGGAATCTAATTATCTGTTGAATATGATGCGTTAGATTACATATGTATCTATAGTTTGTTCTCTTATAATATACTCTACATACATAACGCAGATAAGATAACATTTACATTTAGGCAATATTACAATATGTAGCCAGTCTCTATTAATGCGGATGAATTATTCACGGCCGAAACACCAATTGTTTATGGACCTCATTGTTCTCAAGTCTGGATCTGCATATATATTAAATCATTTATTTTTTAACCGCAGTGCGTTCAATCTTGATATCTTAGTGGACACCGCGATCTGAATAAAATTTTGCAGTCTCCAGGACAGATTATAAAAAACTTGGTTGTAGTCATTTATTTATGTGAATTAAGAATATTATCTGAAGTACAATGAAATAAAGTAATAAACATTTCCATTCAACTGTAAGGAAAATCTTTATTTATTTATAAGCGTTTCTAGACGCTTTTGTCTATTTTTAGGTATCGAGAATTAATTAGGTAAAAATTGTTTTTAAATTAGATAAAAAGTTTAGTTTCTAGTAATCATTTAATCACTAATGATAATTTCAAACTGTTTATTATTACTATTAAGTTTTTCGTTCTGTACCAATTAAGCAATTGTGGAAGATCAAATAAATAAATAAGTATGCTTAATTAAAAAAACCAAAAAAAACCCGACTGCGTAAAATACTCTTATTATAAACTAAAATGAATAAAACAATTTACTAGCTTTCATTTGATACCCATATTGCTACAGTAAGAAAAAAAATTCAACTCCCCCCCTCATTCCGCCATTTGCGGGCGCCATTTTGAAAATTTATATAGCCCATGTCACTACTACAATTTAGACAAATCCAACGACACCTCATATGTCAAAAACCGTCCAGCCGTTTGGGCTGTAGGGCGTGCCAAAGAAATGGACATACATACATACATACATAAATACATACATATATACATACATACATACATACATACACTCGAAAAACATAACCCTCCTTCTGTCGCAGTCGGGTAATAAGACCTTCACACTTAATGGCCCTGGAGGTCCTGTGTCCTGTGTCGGGAAGTATAGAAACACACACAATACAAAGACCAGACAATGACAATTATCTGTATACACGTTTGTATTGAGCGGGAAACAAACCCGAGATCGTCAGTGCTCGTAGTCAGTGTTGTGACTACGATAACAAGTCGCGTCGTATCCAATAGTTCGATTGTTATTTTATTTATAAATTTATTAATATACAAAAATATATCATATTTTTCGTAATCTAATTTCGAGCCGGTGAAAAACAAAATCAGTCATTCAAACAGCCGTTGTTTCTATTGTGCGAAATCTAATTATTTTTTTTTCTGTCGGAGCTTTGAGATATTGAGAACAAAGCAGAAAAATTCCATGTAGACTTATTATATTATTACATTATTTATTATTCTACCAGTTTCTATTGATTTAGTAATTCAAGTAAATAGAAGGATTATTATAGATAAATAACTTACCCTAGGGTACCCTAGGGTAAGTTATTTATTATTCTAGTACTAATCAATTCTCTGTTTTTCTTTGCGAGGTAATAAAAGTCGAAAGTTACGTATTGATAATAAATGCTTCTTATACTTCTGTACAATAATCTTAGGAAACAAAAAATTACAACGAAATATTATATTATACTCCAAAGATAAGTATATGAACAAATTAATAGAGCGTTGTAAAAACTGTGTATGTCGATATTGGGGTGCTAGATATTCCCATGTCACCACATTTTTTTTATTTGTTACAGCCCTGAAATTTCAATCGTCTTGTGCTTATTCGTATTTAATGACCAATCAAATAGATATATTGATCAATGTCATCTATACTGAGCCTTTTGGGTTCTTTTTCACAGATTTTTAAATTCTGGATTATTAGGTGCTAATGAATATTTGTGACCTTGAAAATAACAATCACACCAATTGGTATTAAATCAATGCTGACAAATTTCCAGAATACCCTGACCCTATGTGGAGTTACCGGAATACGTTTTCCTGTTAAAAAGAGGTCATCCGTTGGAATAGAAGTGCTATGATGATACAGACGTCCTTGGAATCTTAAACTCCTTGTGATTAATTTTATACTGCTGACCAATTATTGTAAGCTTCTGACCAATCATATGTATTTCGGTAGTTTCAACGATTTTGGTTTGATAATGTAAAATACGTATTTTGAGATGCCAATCTAGAAAAAGTCAAGTAAATTTTTTTTTTTAAATTTTTATATCGAAAACGTTGACCAATAAAATAATTAAAATCAGTTGACCAATTATGACTATTTTGAGATAAATTGGAATAATTTTAGAACCAAGCTATAGGATTTATTTGGGTTGCTATATCAATGTCCTTGGAATTTTTAACCCTCTGTAATTATTGTCAAAGTACTGATCAATTACATAAAATTACTGAAAAATTATGACCATGTCGTGACCAATTTGGATTACTTTTTAAGAGGCCAAATTTCACCATTTGGGCCGCTCAATAGATCAAGCTGACTAATCTGCCTCACTGTTTCAGAATATCTTCTGGAATATTCAGGCTTTAACATGACATTTTAATTTTACGCTGAATGTGAGGAACAAAGATGACCGTGTGGATTTCAACACACTTGCGGATTTCCATTTGGAAGTTCCGATGAGTTTTAAATTTATCTCGTGGTCAGTCGTCAAAAGCAACATCGTGAAAAATAAAAACCTGTATGACTGGAAAAGTTATGACATTCGTATTCAGTAATCCATGGCATGCTGACGTTTGATTAGTAAAATAACTACCATTTGAATGAATGAAATCCTATAAAGAAGATTAGTTGGAGCTCAGTTCACTGCGGGTTGACCGATACAGAAATATTCTCACGATCACAGAAAATTTCTCATGATATGTTACTGCTTTATCAAACACAAGATAAATAAATAATTACTTTTAACTTACACGGTTGTCTGTCCGTGAGGTAGGCAACTTAATGTCTGTGTTTTAGGTAACAGCCGACTGATATATATTGTAAGCAAAAAATAAATTAGAATTTGAAGTCATCCATCGTCCGATTTTACGTAATGCTGACGTCACAAGGATGGCAAGGAGGGCAGCAAGCACACCGCAGGGGGTCAACTTTTGCTCCAGTTCGCGTAGCGTTCACTTGATAGGCAGAACTCTTGTCAGTTTGAATTATATTTAATTTAATTGTTATATTGCTTAGTTCTTGTATTATAATCAGTCTTATTTTTGTATTTTGTTTTATATTACAATGAATGTTAATTTTGTTGGTAATTAATAAATAAAATTGTTTTCGTGGGGTTATTATTATTTTTTAAAAGATAATTATAATATTCTCTAAAAATACATATTAAGAATACATATATAAATAAATATATATTACAACCAGACTCGAATCAACAACCCTGGAGCAGAAAGCAGGGTCACTGCAAACTGCGCCAACAGGCTAGTCAAAAAGATAAATCTTAAAAACATAATTTTGACTTGTAAAAGCGATGGCCGAATTTGAACATTCGATCGTCCCTTGTTGATTTGTTCTATCAACTGGACCAATACTCGTAACTTACAAAGTCGCAAAACAATTTCTAAATGGCTGGATCTAAACATTAAGCCTAGACACGTTATAAATTATTATACCTTATTTCAGGCCATATATAACGATATAATGAGTAATCTCCAAGGAGATGCCAGCGAACTTCAAATGTCAACGACCTCAAACCTAAAACTAATTTAGACTTTCGACCTTGTCCTGTCGTGACAGATAAGGCAACTCTAGCTAGTATTGTCACTATTTATTGTGGCTTGCACCTATCGCGCCGATTTATCAGACGAGCTCCAACTGAAGCCCGCATAAGCCTATGCAAAGCCTCCTCGCTTGGAAGGCTTTTAAGGGATCAAAGCGAACTTAGATGCCGGTGTCTTTGTTGGTTTGAACAAAAACTTATTTAATGCTGTGCTACTTGTTTTTGGATATTGATTTGGAAAATTAAGTTTAATAAAAAAATGTAGTAGTTTTTGTAGCTAAGGTAGTTCTTCGTACTATTTTTACTACTCACAAAAAAAAATAAGATTATAATTGTTATATATGAGCGAAAGTCCAAAATTTCGTGGAATGGAAGCGTGGTGGACTATATATACATATATAACGCTGTTCCACTGATGGTTGGCGGATAGTTTCCCTACCATGAGTAACAATCGTTATTAGGTGTCTATGACAACAACCGGGACCGGGACCCACAAGGACATAAACCCAAACCAGAAACAAATACGTTTAAATTTATTATATTTGAAAATGAGACAATCCTTCGACACTATTCCATAAACCTAAAATGAAAATAATAATTTCGCTAGTCAGATAAAACCATATTCGAGATCACTCTGATCTTATATAGATAAGAAGCTTAAAATATAATAAAATTAATGTAATCTGAGAAAGTTGCCAGATGCGAGATTCGAGTGATAAAAATGATAAAAATATTATTGTGGGGGATATCAATGTACCCTAGATCCGCGGGGACCTACAGATTATATCGCGATATTCCTTTCACAGAGTCCTTAGAGGATTCACGCCTCAACATTACCTAAAATTGTATGAAAGAATACGTTCAGAAAATATCTCTTTGAATATAGATTAAATATTTCATATCGTATTGTGATTCTCAGATATGAAATTCATAGATACGTTCTCGTAGGTAAAACTAATGAGATAATATTGAAGGTACTAGGTATAGTTGTACACGTTGTAAGATTCAGTTTTCAAAGTTGTAGGCTTATAACTTTGATATTACTCGAAATTTATTTTCTGAATAACTAAATGTAATTATTAACATTGATTTTAATATTTTTAATTGTACAGAAAACAGCTTCACTTACATCCATGTTGCTTATTTTCTCCAAAAATAAATCAGTGCAAGCGACCACTCGTGCCAGTCGTTAGGTCTTTCGTAGATAGTTTTCAACAGTAAATTTAACAATAAATCAAAAACTAATTATTGATATGTTTTAGCATATGTTTAAATAAGTTTTTTTTTTTGGTATTTTGATAAAATTCATCTCATTTATACCAGTAATAAATCCACGCTGTAAAATCTCCCTGCGCATATTGGTTCGACTGGTATGCATACATGGTTACGCGCTACGTACTCTGATACAAGTAACTTATAACAATGTTGATGATTGCATGGCTACTAATTATTTTCCTTGTTCTCATTTATAAGTTTTGAATTTCTAAATATATGTTATTTTAAAGCATTCTAAAAAAGTGGCTACAGAAGTTAAAGAAAAGATTCAGGATATACTCCAAAAGTAATTGAAAATTAGTTATATTTATATGATTCGTTCATTGATCTATAAATAGTTTTTTATAGATCAATGGATCCGTTTTATATACTACTTTTTTTTTAAATATAAATTTATGTCCACGTGCTAATTTTGCCCGTGCCTTTTTTATTCCATTTGTTTTTTTTTTATATTTATACTTGATACAATGGTAGCTTCTTACATTAGTAGTGACTTAATTAAAAACTTAATGTCTCTAACGTTGAACGTGAGTCCACCGACCAAAATGACATAACTTAGATATAGGACGGTAAAAATGTTTATTCCACGATTGGGCAGGCAGAGATGTATATATTAAATATAATACCCACTTTTCGCCAGTTATAAGTCCCTTGTAATAGGGGGCGAACTTATTGCCATACACCGGGCACCATTCATGACTCCGTGCTATAATATTTACTGAGAATTTTCGAAAAAAAAAACCAATAATACGTTGACCGACCCAGGAATTGAATCTGAAATACCTTGTTCGGCAGTAGCGCTTGGGACCACTCGACCAACGAGGCGGGCACTCTAGAGTAATTAATGGTTTAAAAATATGTAAGTACATTTTTTCCTCAAACTAATGCGGATGTAACCGCGGGACATAGTTATAATATGACTGCACTACCTACCCGATCTCTCAAATAAATACTCAATCCTATTTCAGGTTCTCGAGAAGAAATGGCTTGTATTAAACAATTTGTAATTATCTTAAATCTTTTGTTTTATTATTATCTAACTGCTTCACTCCACCCGTTCAATAATATATATAAATATACATAATATAAAACAATACTTATATAAGACATACAATTGTACAGACTTACATAGATAAGTATAAGCGGGTGGAGGATTACGCTCCGGCAGTGACGGCCGGGGGTTAGGGCTGTAGGCTGAGAAATCGGCGGATAATCATAGCCGAGTCGAGGAATACCACCTTCTGCATCCTGCTTGCGCCTGCGAGCGAACCATCTCGGATACCTAGCCGTGTATCTGAAGATAGTGCGTTTATATTTTGTGGTGTAAAATAAAGCGTAAATAAAATAAATATATGGGATGAATACTCAGTTATTAGAAAAAAAAAGATATATTTTATTAAATTAAACATCAAAGACAGATGCTCATAATTAAAATTTGAAAGAATAACATTAAACTTATCAAAAGCCATTTAATTTTGTTTGATTTAACGCGAAAATGAAATACTTTCCCTTTAGTCAATATATCAGAAAATGAAACTTAATAACCGTCCACAAGTTATGACATGAAACAACCAAATAAAACGAAATTTATGTACGGTTTTTCAACATATTTTTAAACGAACGCAAATATTTATTTTATGTTATGAAATAATTCAAATTTAAATCTCTTGAGCCGTTGCGTTCGATCCAATCAAAATTACGATATTCACGCAATCAGGCCGACTATTTACGGATCATTGACTGAACAATTGACAATACAAATTAGCGAACATTTACGATTTGATGCTAATTTGCCTAATATGTATTCGGCTTACGTGGGATTTGTTTAATCCGAAACAAAAATTTGCAAATTAACAATAGATTGTAGCGACAACTATCTCGCCACATATGAACTGACGCATCCTACATCGCGCTATCAAAGTTTTCAAAGCGATTGAATATATATACAAGAACTCGACAACAAACGTTAAGTGGCGCGTAGCCCGCCAGACTGTCTGGTCGAAGTATCCTTCCTTTTCAATGGCAGCCTCTCCACTACGCTAAAAGATTAAACCTGTAAACGTTATAGTGCTTGGCTAAGACCTCTTCTCCATACAGGCAAAGGTTTGGAGCTTAATACAACATGCTGCCCCACTGTAGGTTAGTGGATAATTTCCCTACCATGAGTAATGGTCTCTATCAGGGACTATCTCTATCTCTATCAGGATCTATGATAACGACTGGGACAGATTTTCATGCTCTCCGAAGTACAATGTTGGTGGTGGGTCTCTCCACTCACTCAGAGTAGACGCAAAGTAAAATCAAATATTTGTACAAAACTAAAAATATCTGCCGTTTTATATTATATCTGTGGCCAAAAATTTTAATTTTTGTTCACAAAACTTGGGGTCAGAAATATTTGTTACTGCGTTCCCATCAAGGAAATGTATCACTGATTTTTCAAGTTCTAATTTGTGTTTGAAATCTACCTCAAACAAGGAAAACATCTTAAAGAATTGTATGTTTCGGGAGAAAGTTTGAGACATCTATCCACCAATACGCAGTGGAGCAGCGTGACGAATTAAGCTCTCGGATATCCTTATCCTTAATAAGAGATCTTTTCTCTGCCACGGGACAATTACAGGCTGTCACGGCGATCTTACAAAAAGTATTTAATAAAAAGATTGATAGAATGATTCTAAATAGTAGCTTGGTTACACTCTGCGCCGTCAGTATTTAAATTATGTTAGGTTTAACCTTGAAAATGAGTTTTGTATTATATTTACTTATGTGTTCAATCAATTATAAATATTATTTTATCTAATTTATTTATTTATATTTTATAGTACATATGCTAAGGTTAATTATTTAATATGTTACGATGTTTGTTTACGCACTATTCTAAGCCTTGTCTTCCTAAGTACTCTTAATAATTTTTAACATGCTATAAACATGTACTTTAGGACATATAATATAGTATGTAATATTGACTAAATAAATAAAATAAATCTTCTTATCGATAGTACTGTTATTAGAAATCCCAATTATTTTTGGAATAGATCGACAGAACAAGATATTTAACCGATATGAATGCCTCGCTCACTACTAAATCATAAATATTTATGATATAATATATCAAAATCAAAAATCTTCTTACACAGGTATCATAGGGATCTAACGGTTAAGAATATCAAAGCAACATATTCAGTTGAAAATGATATGTCGTTCGTCAACACCGCACCGCATTATCCGAACTACCGCAAGATGACAGCATCCGCCACAATGCTCTTCGCGTCTGTACTGAACTTGTTATGTAAACGCAATTTGTGTTTACATCCTGCGAGATCATCTGGACACGCTGGGATGAAATTCTGGAGTTTCAAAGGTAGATTCAAATGCAATTCTCTTTGACTACATTTTCTCCAATTAGGGAGAAAAGTTTAAACTTTTAGCTCGGCATATCTGTAATATTGTTAAATTCTAAAAGACTAGCACTAGGATGTATAAAAATTGTTTTAATCTTTAATTGTTTGTAACAATTGTTCCTTGTCCATGTATGTACTGGTAAAGTGGTAGTACATATTACATGGGCTCTTGTTGTGCGTTATGTTGTTGTTGTTGCGATAAATAATAAGTTTATATTCAGTCGAGTTTTTGATACCGTAATAATTATAATAAATTCATTTACATAGAAGGATAAAAAAATAAATTTATAATTATTTAATATACTAGCGGCCCGCCCTGGCTTCGCACGGGTATTTAACTAAAATTTCAAAAATTATAAATTTATATTTTTTATCACCTACACCTGCGTCGATACTGGAAAATATTTTATAATAGATTGATAGAGTTCTCAAACTGCAAAAAGCACTGAGTATTGATATCAACTTCGAAGCAAATAACTTTCAGCCACTTTTAAGGGAATGAATTTTGATAAAATACGAAACACGTTTTCAATCAATTCTTTTAAAGAATATTTATGCAAAATTTAAAGTAGATTGGACCAAGGAATCACGTTATCCCATACAAACTTTGCCCTCCTTTTTCACCGTCTTAGGGGAAGAATTTCGTAATATTCGTTCTTAGCAGATCTCTACTCGGCAAAAGGAATATTTATATCAAATTTTAAGTCTCTAGGTCATAAAATTCTAGAGATATCGTGATGAGTGAGTGAGTGATCTTTCGCTTTTATATATTAAGATTACAACTTAAATAGCTATAACCATCCAACTTTGTACAATCAATAAACAAATAACGACCAAATATTTTAACAACAAATAAACAACCAAAACCTTAGTACACTAAGGTATTAAATGCAAAAAAAAAGCGTTTCTTTAAATATAGGCGAGGCTCATTCTTTCGGCCGAAGTTTTGGACAGCGCGATTCAAAAAATTATATTTTGTATACTGCGCCATCTATCTTGTTACGATTCGTTAGACCAGCTGTTAATAGATGGCGTCACATTAGGTACCTATTTCTATTTTCTTAAATATATATTTTTAAATTTAATTACAATGAAACAAAAACTAAATGTTACTGTGAGTTATGTATAATTTTTATGTATTAAAGTTATTTACATTGGTTTTGTACTTTTTACGTGATACGCGCACAGACAAAAAATTATAAAAGATAGCGCTGATTGAAATTAAATCGCGCTATTAAAATTAATTCATGATTATATATATTGTATTAATAAAACGGAAGGTTTTAACAGATTTATTATATGTATAGATATATAAATAAATTTATAACACGACAATATGCAGAAGGAGAAGGATAGCAAGTGATGTCTACACACTATTGATAGACTATAATAAGATGTAATATAAGTAAGCTACACGTATGACTCAAATGTTAGAATAACATATTTTTTACTGAGGTAAAACTATTTTATTATGGTGAATATATGTTTAAGTAATATCTTTTTTTACAGACAATACAAAACCTTATTAGCGTTAATAGATCAGAAATTATATCGCATAATACAAACATAAAGAAAATATAGTAAAATTAAGGACTCTTTGAAGTCAATTTATGAAACAATTTCCAATCCACCAACCCAAATTGGAGTAGCGTAGTGGACTTAGATTCAACGCTTCTACTACACACGAAAACCTTGTCCAGAAGTGACATTTACGTGTTGTTTTAATTCTGTTAAAAAACAACATGTCTTTGCGTAATTGAATTTACAATTTTAGATTTCCGAGAATTCCTCCACGATCTATCGAAGCATTCAAAGTCTCTATTGAAACTCAGTATGAAATAAAGATTTAAATTGTCCTATCGAATCCATTAGGAAAATCGTTAGAGTAGAATTTATGAGCGATTGGAATTCCCTAAAGAAGGATTTAATGCGAAAATAATGCCTTTATAACTATTGTTATACCTTTCAATGACAGTATTGATAGAATTTAAACAAGGACTGTTAGGGAGAATTATAATTCTAAATATTTTAAAACGTTTCTATTTAGTGTATTGCGGACTTACTTCAGATTTTGCGTTGATTTTTTATTGCTTATTTTCAAGTGATTTTTTGAAACTGCACATAAATTGAGGTCATTTAATAGATACAAATAATAATTGACGAAATAGTGACTTCATCACCAGATTCGCGAATTGTTAAGGATTGATTGATTGATTAATTGATTCAGCCTGCTGATGTAAATGTATTTAAACTTTTGAAGGTAGAATGGAAAAACCCACCACCACATCAGCCGTTGTCCACTGCTGAACGTCGGCTTCCCCAATCATGCCTAGGGGTGGTTTGCCAATACTCGCCACGCTTGGCAAGTGGGTTTGCGAGCGCAGCGTATTATGCCGGGTAATGGTGACGCTGCTGCCCATCACCATCATGGTTGATGTACAGCTGTTCGCACCACTATAACCTTTTTACGACACCTCAGCAAAAAAGAGATCAGGACTATTCTTCTCTACCTGTCACCGCACGGTGGAGAAGTCTTCAGAACGAGTATGTGGAAGAACATATTTTTAAAAACAATTATAAGTTTGTTTTTTAATCAAAACACTAGTTATTTTCTGTGTTAAATTCATTATAATAATTATATTCATTGCCATAATATCCATATTTGTCGTACAAGACTCTGCGTCAGTTCGACTCAACGTTTATTTAATGTACAGATGTATCTATAAAACAACGTCCGAGATTGTGTGACCGTTGGATTCGAAATCCATTACAATTTAGAGCGTTATTGTAACGCCACGGGACGACAGCAAATTGTCACGATCAGCCTTCGTTCGGATTGTTCAGCAAATTACGATTTAGCCGCTGAATTATAAACATTTTCCAACGTATAACGACCATGTTTTGTTGAAGCGCTTTAGATATTTATTAAACGGCTTGATAAAGCAATGTTCAATTATTCCGGGCAGCGGCGTCACGAATCAATAATTTAATTGTATTTGAAAATGTTACAGGTGGGAATATTTAAAACGATATTATGAAAAGTTATTCAAACTCCTAGCCTAGGAAACTGAGTCATAGTAGGTATATTAGGTTCCTATTAATGCTACAAATAAGCTCATTAATATTATTTTTAATATGTTTTTCTTTGTTAGTTGACCACGTTCATTGCGATATTCATTCGTAATATAACGCTAGTACTATTAGGAGCTAGACAAGAACAGTTAGTAGAGCTATGCTTATTTTGTCTTCAAATTATTCAGCCTTCAAACTAATACAATTTAATATCACCACTTTTGACTGGCCTGCTTGCACAGTTAGTAGTGGCCCTTATTTCCGCTCTAGATTTATTCGTTCGATTTCCACCCCGAGTCTGGGTGTAATACTTTTTTGTATATTATGTATGTATATGTATATTTATAAAAAAATAATTATACAAATATTTTAGTCGACTATTAACATAGTTAACATAGGCATTAAGGCAGTAAGCCTACCTTATGATATATATATATATATATATATATATATATATATATATATATATATATATATATATATATATATATATGTTTAAGCTATTTTGATAGCGAATAATTGAAATCGGTTTATCAGTTCATCCGTGAAAGCCAAGTCAACAAACAAAGTCCTCATACAAAGTTTCATACTGTATATTGGGTATTGATTTTTGTTAAATTAACTAGTTTATATTCTCGGTCGACCTTCAAACTATCTTCACACCAAATTTCATAAATTGCTTCAGCGGCTCCTGTGAAAGTCGAACAGAGACAGAGGTATTATTTCATTTACAATTTCAACAAAATTATATTGGAATTTTTTTACCCGACTGCGACAGAAGGAGGGTTATGTTTTTCGAGTGTATGTATGTATGTATGTATGTATGTATGTATGTAGGTATGTATGTATGTATGTATGTATGTATGTATTTCCATTTCTTTGGCACGCCCTACAGCCCAAACGGCTGGACGGTTTTTGACATATGAGGTGTCGTTGGATTTGTCTAAATTGTAGTAGTGACATAGGCTATATAAATTTTCAAAATGGCGCCCGCAAATGGCGGAATGAGGGGGGGGGAGATGAATTTTTTTTCTTACTGTAGTAATATGGGTATCAAATGAAAGCTAGTAAATTGTTTTATTCTTTTTAGTTTATAATAAGAGTATTTTACGCAGTCGGGTTTTTTGATTTTTTTTAATTAAGCATACTTGTTATTTAATTTATTCACATTGTCAACCGTTCATACGCTTACAAATTTAACATTAGTTATGCCTTATATTTAGAGATGCACACTCGCAATTCCAATTAAATGCAATCCTCATTTGCAACTGGAATCAAAAACATCGTATAATATATATATATATATATATATATATATATATATATATATATATATAAAATATTTCGAGATTGAGTGATTCGAAATTCATCTGAACATAAGCTCAATATGTGTACTCGAGAGCGAGACGAGCGCTCTCCGAGATGAGCCAAGGTCGAGATCTCTAACATATTCATAACTGACATGAACTTTCAATAGAATTCTGAAACATATTTTCTATAAGCTACACTCGCTGCTTCGGACGTGGACCTTAAAACTTCTCTCAATAAATATCGATTATCGATTTAATATTGTCACTGCGTAAAACCTTTATTTTACATTTATATCGCATAGTATTAACGCACACTTGTATTTACATGTGTTTATATACACATCTATGGGTGTGTTAGATAGTTTTATGAGGTGTATAGTTGCAAAAGTTCTATTGTATTTCTGGAAACGTACTAATATATATTTAATACTATACTTACATAAAATTTTCAAAATAATTTTATCTATTCTTCCTATATTATTAATTACTATCATGAATGTCTCATAAAGATCGTTAGTCTTGGAATGAAAAGAAAACCCAGCAAACCGCTGTAGATCAGCGTGATGGGTTAAGTTCCAACTCTTCTCTTATATGGGATTGAGGTCGTTATCCAGCAGTGGGAAGTTTACAGACCGTTTCAGTTTGGATCATAATTTATAGACAAGTAATAATTTTAAAATACAATTTTACGAACAGACAAGCTCCGTTATAATATGTTTATTATACATCAATGAATCTAAAGATAACTTCCAAGTATTTTAAGAAAGGTAAACAGCGGTTAGGCGATATCTTCACAAATCCAAAGGTCGAACATTACATAAAGCTGATATTTTCACGAGAAACCGAAGACGTTATACACTTCACTAATAAATAAAATACGAATATTATTTGAAGATCATGACAAAAGTTCGAGAGTTGGAAATCACGACAGAGAATTCCAAGTACCCATTTAGGTAATATTCCACATTTATTATTCCAATCGCAATCAAAGTATTTCTATCGAAAATAACATTATTCCCTCACTCCATTCATTTTATCGTCTAATAAATGTACAAAAACTATTGCAATGAAATCTAACGTCCACTTAATTTAGCAAAAACATCGACATGAACGAGCTACTCAGAATTTGCATTGTAATCCACAAAGTTGGGAGTTTCAATGAACTAACACATAAAGCTATCGAGACGGCCGTTGGGACTCAAATAAGACAATATTGTCTGGCGAACATTTGACCTGCGATAAATATCCCAGCTATCCGTCCTCTTTACTCATACGCACGCAACGTATTTCCATCTCCTTTCATCCTCACACCTTGTCCAATGTCTAATGGAGAGGAATGTACTGCGCTTCGGGAGTTCCTTAAATGACAAAAACAAGTGGTGACAACTGAATTCCCAGGAGTACACGAAGGTTTGTTTTTTTCGCTGCTTTTCCTCGATATGTGTCTCAGAATTGGAACTCGAGTGATTTATATCCAGCGTGTTTATCAACTAAGAATGGAGTATATAGTTGGAATACTTTTGACTCCTTTTTCGTTGGAAATCATAAATCGCTAGAATGATTTAATATTTCTTAGATGTAAGCATTTTTATCGTTGATCCTTAAATAGATTATCGTATAATCACTAATAATTTGGGTCTAATGAACGTTAAAATCAAAACGTAATTGTTAATTATAGAAAAAATTGTGAATAACTAAATGGCAGTTGAATAGAGTGACATTATAAAATTATATACATCACATGTACAGTATTATTGTTTATTTTCCTTGTCTTAAATCACGCAGCCTGAATAAATGACTCGGCAGTACCGCAACACAGTTACAACTTTTGCTTTGTAACAGAATATCTGCTGAAAAGATGACACGTCGACAAATATCTCATATTTATTACGATTCAAAATACGAGTAATAAGTCATATTATGTTAAGTATTATTTTATATTGTGACATATTCCTAACGCGTACATGAATGAAGTATATATATATTTTTTTTTATTTCTTTTGGAACACTTAAGAATGTGATATGTGTTGACAGTATACTACTTGCGAGGGCTTAGACCAGCCCCTCAATAAACTGGCTTACTCTGT
Organism: Euphydryas editha; assembly: GCA_036937285.1. Lineage (NCBI taxonomy): Eukaryota > Metazoa > Arthropoda > Insecta > Lepidoptera > Nymphalidae > Euphydryas > Euphydryas editha. The sequence goes on along the minus strand of JAUPFZ010000013.1, from coordinate 449,963 downwards.
AGAAACGGATCACCCATTTCATAGATAAGTTGTAATATTTTAATCCAAGCAATATACAAGTACGTTCTACTTAATTTATACTTGAGCAATCCTGCTTCTATTGGTGATTAACAATGATTATATAACGTTTAATCATTGGACTAGTTATATAATCTTCTAAAGTACAGTCCTTTTCATTCATTCATTATTTTGGTTTGATGGTTGTCAATAATACTAAAAGAGCACAAAAAATTTTGCCAACGTCCCGTAGGATAGATAATACACGAATGAGATCGATCGGTATAACCGAGATTTACAACCTTCATTATAATTTTAAAGTTAGAGAAAATAATTTTCGTTTAGTTAATAATCCTTAACTAACAACACAACCAATTATGTTAGAAATATATTATGTAAAATTAAGTTATACTCAGACGATCAGAAGTGTATTTACAATTTGATTTATTTAAATAAAAATATTAAATAGGACTCATTCCGTAGTTGTACAGCCTTAATATTTTTTATTTTATAATAGCGTATTATTTACAAAAGAAACTCTCATCCTAATTTTATGCTATATCACTTTCGTAAGAATACATGAATCATTGATTTCCAACTTTTTAAAAATGTTTAGCCTAACTTCAAATAAACTTTCCATTCCCCCAACATACCCTATATTTATTATTTAGGCCCAACTTTGATAATCAACGATAGCGAATTCCCTTTGAAGGGTACGGCCCTTATAAATTACCAAGTTACTTTTGTCGTTATTCAATTTGTAGAATATCCTTACTAGTTTGTAATAAGGGTTACATTTGAAGAGAAAATTTTTCATTACAAGTAAATGAGTGTTTCAGGAATGACTTATAAAGGTGCGATCCCGCGCATTGTTCCCTGTAGGATAAAACGCATCTGGCGATGAAATCTCATGATTTATATCGTTGTTAGAATTTGTTTCACCATTGGGAAATTCCTTACAACAGCCGTAATTATATGTTGTATGAATTACTTTAATAGCATATTGTAATTATCTTTGTGCATTATTAATTACTACGTGATCTTAGCGAATATTGCCATAATTATTATTATTATGCTTAATAAACATATTTCTTCAAGATAACTTCTGTGTCTAACAGAGAGTCGTCTTTCTGCTTCGATTATTCTATTTCCAGCTTGTTATGACGTATATGAAATGAAAATTACAGCATAAGTAAAATACAATTATAAAAACTAAACCTACTTCATTATATTCATATTTACTTTTAAAAAAAGATTAAAAAATTGGTTGTCTGTAATCGGTTTACGGACAATAATTTTACGTGATAACGTCATATTAGAGAACAATGATGAAAAATTGCCTACTTTTAGTAATAATAATAATAATAATAATAATCACCACCACCATAAATCACCCTAAATCGTCGGTCATGAGACTGTACATCCCACGGAAGTGTGGTGGCCGAGGCCTATTAAGCGCCAAGTCCATGCATAACCGGGAGGTGTGCAGCCTCAGGGCCTACTTTGAGACGAGGAGGGAGAGCGCTATGCATGGTGATGTTATAGTATGTGACAAAGGTCTCACCCCGTTATCCCTGGCCAAAGAGGAATGGCGAAGACCGGTTGTACTTAGCACCTCCGACCGGGAGACCGTATGGATGGAGAAGGAACTGCATGGACGGTTTTACAAGGCGCTCCACGCACCTCACGTGGATGTCAAGGCCTCCGTGCAGTGGCTGCGATTCGGGGACCTCTTTGGGGAAACCGAAGGTTTTGTCTGTGCAATACAGGATCAGGTGGTTAAGACGAACAACTACCGGAAGCACATTCTGAAGGATGGCACTCCCGACTTCTGTCGAGCTTGTCGTCATCCCGGCGAGTCACTCAGACATGTGCTTACGGGGTGTTCAGCGCTTGCCAACACTGAGTACTTGCATAGACATAACCAAGCGGCCAAGATTCTTCATCAAGAGCTTGCTCTAATGTATTGTCTCCTGGAACAGAGGATGCCGTACTACCAGTACACACCGGCGCCAGTACTCGAACGCGACGGAGTCCGGCTCTACTGGGACCTGCCTATCGCCACGGACAGGACGATACTGGCGAACAAGCCTGATATCGTGGTGATGGATAGGGCACAGTCGAGGGTGTTTCTAGTGGACATCACCATTCCGCATGACGAGAACCTCGTGAAAGCCGAAACAGAGAAAAAACGTAAATATCTGGATCTGGCGCACGAGATTGTCGACATGTGGGGTGTTGATTCCACTGAAATCATCCCTATCGTTATATCTGCCAACGGTTTGATCCCGGTTAGCCTCGCTCACCATCTGAGGCAACTGGGTATCCGTGACGGTTCGCTCGCAGCCAGGATGCAAAAGGCGGTATTACTCGACTCGGCTAGGATTGTCCGCCGATTTCTCAGCCTACAGCCCTAGCCCCCGGCCGTTTGATCTCCCTGCCGGGGCGTAATCCTCCACCCGCTTATATTTATCTAAGTAAATTTATGTAAATTTATTATATTCCTTATATATTGTATTATATTATATTTATGTATATGTATATATTGAACGGGTGGAGTGTAGCACTAAAAAATAAATAATAATAAACCTGGCAGATAGAGCTCGGTACATCCAACGAAAGGGCGTATTCAACGCCGCCGAGCTCGAACGATTACGACGTGAGGCTGCTCCTGAAGTCGAACCCGTGTCGACAGAGCATAACGCACTTGTATCGCAACAGGAAAGCGTTCGTAGCGAAGTGCCTGTGGATGCGATCGATGAAGGAGCAGTCTCCCAAAAAGTAGAGCAGATGAGAGAGATTTTGGAGGAAGCGATTTCCGAGATCCGGAGCACTCCTCTAGAACAGAGACCACGACTTTCTCGTCTTCCTCTTAATGCTGCGACGCGGGGTGCCATTGAGGCAGCTAACAGGCTACTACCTCCATATTTGGATGGCAGTCTGGGCTTGGATGATACGGGTTCTATTCTCTTTGGTGCCGCTCTAGCGGTACACCGCTTCATTGGAGCCAAAACCCAGGAGCCTGGACGCACTACTAATAATACTAGTGACGTACCAGCCTGGAAGAAGAGAATAGAACGCCGTATCAGCCTGGCCAGGGCTCTCATTGGCAGACTGCAAAGCTTCAGGTCGGGCAACACTAGGCCAAGGATTGTGCGCTCCGTCAGGATAGCTTTTAATGGATTAGGCGTCAGGCTTGACCAGCCTGACATAGCTGAAAAACTGACGGAGCGCATCGACGGCCTGAAGCAAAGAATCGCGGCATGGGGGAAGCGCATTCGTAGGTACTCTGAGAGAGTTGAGCGCTTCCGACAAAATCGCCTCTTCGTGAGTGATCAGAAGAGGTTCTACAGGAAGTTGGAGAACCCGACGCCATGCTCTACTTCCCAAAAACCGAATACGGCTGACCTCGTCGCCTTTTGGCGAAATATATGGTCACGGGAGGTAGAGCATGAGGAGGGCCCTTGGATTGCGGCGGTTCAGGAAGCATGTGCTAGAATCGAACCGATGAACCCAATCGCCATCTCTTCGGAGAACGTAGCTGATGCGGTCCGGCGGGCACCGAACTGGAAGAGTCCGGGGGCCGACGGCCTGCACCACTATTGGCTGAAAGGGTTCTCGGTATGCCATGCGACCTTGGCTCGACAATACCAAGAGGCGATAGAGCGGAAGACGCTTCCGAACCTCTTCACTACTGGGATCACTCACCTAGCTCCTAAGTCCACCAACACCGCGGATCCTACCAACTACCGCCCAATAACGTGTCTGACTTCCATCTACAAGACACTGACATCCGTTCTGAGCTGCAAGATCTCTCGTCATATTGACGAATTTAACATCTTGTCTGCAGCTCAGAACGGATGCCGTGGAGGCGGCCGCGGCACAAAGGAGCTCCTTATCATTGACTCTGTTGCGGGCCAGCTTGTCAAACGCAACCGTCGGAACTTCTCTGCTGCCTGGATCGACTACAAGAAGGCATTCGACTCGGTGCCTCATTCATGGCTTCTGAGGGTCCTCGAACTGTACAAGATCGACGGTGCAGTTCGAGACTTCCTCGAAGTATGCATGGGGCAATGGAGTACGGTCCTTTGTCTCCAGGGCGAGAGACTGACGGCGGGTGCCGATGACCGAATCCGGATACGAAGAGGTATTTTCCAGGGTGATTGTCTGAGCCCACTTTGGTTTTGCCTGTCCTTGAACCCTTTAAGCACTCTGCTGGAGCGTTCGGGGACAGGCTTTCAGTTTCGGAGAGGAGGTACTAAAGTCTCCCACCTTCTCTACATGGACGATCTCAAGCTGCTGGCACCTAATCCTGCACGCCTTATGGAGTTGCTGAAAATCACTACTGAGTTCAGCGGCTCCATCAGGATGCAGCTTGGAGTGGATAAGTGTGCGGTCGTGCATGTAGACAAGGGACAGGTGACGCAATCGGCTGAAATTAGCCTAGAGCTTTCTAACTTCAAGACCCTCTCCGAAGCTGAATCATACCGGTATCTGGGCATGTCACAATGCATAGGGGTGCAGGAGGTGGATATGAAACAGGCGGTTTGCGAGGTCTTTTTTGGACGGCTGACAAAAGTTCTTCGGAGCTACTTGTCGGGCGCCAACAAGGTCCGAGCTTATAACGGCTGGGTCATGCCCACTCTTTTGTACACATTTGGCGTGCTCAGATGGACTCAGACCGAACTCGACGCCCTGGACAGAAGAGTCCGTACGACTATGACTTACCATCGCATGCATCACCCGAAATCGTCGGTCATGAGACTGTACATCCCACGGAAGTGTGGTGGCCGAGGCCTATTAAGCGCCAAGTCCATGCATAACCGGGAGGTGTGCAGCCTCAGGGTCTACTTTGAGACGAGGAGGGAGAGCGCTATGCATGGTGATGTTATAGTATGTGACAAAGGTCTCACCCCGTTATCCCTGGCCAAAGAGGAATGGCGAAGACCGGTTGTACTTAGCACCTCTAACCGGGAGACCGTATGGATGGAGAAGGAGCTGCATGGACGGTTTTACAAGGCGCTCCACGCACCTCACGTGGATGTTAAGGCCTCCGTGCAGTGGCTGCGATTCGGGGACCTCTTTGGGGAAACCGAAGGTTTTGTCTGTGCAATACAGGATCAGGTGGTCAAGACGAACAACTACCGGAAGCACATTCTGAAGGATGGCACTCCCGACTTCTGTCGAGCTTGTCGTCATCCCGGCGAGTCACTCAGACATGTGCTTTCGGGGTGTTCAGCGCTTGCCAACACTGAGTACTTGCACAGACATAACCAAGTGGCCAAAATTCTTCATCAAGAGCTTGCTCTAATGTATTGTCTTCTGGAACAGAGGGTGCCGTACTACCAGTACACACCGGCGCCAGTACTCGAACGCAACGGAGTCCGGCTCTACTGGGACCGGCCTATCGCCACGGACAGGACGATACTGGCGAACAAGCCTGATATCGTGGTGATGGATAGGGCACAGTCGAGGGTGCTTTTAGTGGACATTACCATCCCGCATGACGAGAACCTCGTGAAAGCCGAAACAGAGAAAAAACGTAAATATCTGGATCTGGCGCACGAGATTGTCGACATGTGGGGTGTTGATTCCACTGAAATCATCCCTATCGTTATATCTGCCAACGGTTTGATCCCGGTTAGCCTCGCTCACCATCTGAGGCAGCTGGGTATCCGTGACGGTTCGCTCGCAGCCAGGATGCAGAAGGCGGTATTACTCGACTCGGCTAGGATTGTCCGCCGATTTCTCAGCCTACAGCCCTAACCCCCGGCCGTTTGATCTCCCTGCCGGGGCGTAATCCTCCACCCGCTTATATTTATCTAAGTAAGTTTATGTAAATTTATTATATTCCTTATATAAGTATTGTATTATATTTATTTATATGTGTATATGTATGTCTTGAGCGGGTGGAGTGTAGCAATTAAAATAATAATAATAATAATATATATGCCGTAATATAATAACAATAATATATATGCCGTAAATATAATAACAATAATAATATAAATGCCGTGTGGTTTCCGGCAGAGTAGAATAGGACCAACCCATCCTCAGCCTGGGGTGTCGTAAGAGGCGACTAAAGGCAACCAAAGCTGCATAACACCAACGCGGCCTCCTCGGAGAGTATGAGTGCCTCTCCGAGGGAGTAATTTAGCACTCAAAAAAAAAAAAACTTATGGATGGAAAAAGGAAAAAGAGAGCGCATAGGGCCGCTGCCTGGGGGGCGCCAGGGCACGTCTGGAGCTGGCGCTGGACGTGGCAGCATGCGGGCCGCCAGCAACCCCCGCCGACCGGCACCAGCACCTAGCCGGCCGGTGTATCCACCATCCCCACCAGTTGGCTTGGCGCCAACAGAGTCTCCAAGGGCTCAGCATTCGGCGCCCGCCGCTGGTGGAATACGTCGCATGAGATGGACACAAAGAATGAACGAGAATGTCATGCGTGCGTATTATAGGGCTGTAGGCGGGGGAACCGGTCGGACTGGCTACCGAGCAGTAATGCACCGCGAGTTCCTGCTGCTCGAGCCAAATATTACTGTCACGGAGCAAAACCTGGCAGATAGAGCTCGGTACATCCAACAAAAGGGCGTATTCAACGCCGCCGAGCTCGAACGATTACGACGTGAGGCTGCTCCTGAAGTCGAACCCGTGTCTACAGAGCATAACGCAGTTGTAACGCAACAGGAAAGCGTTCGTAGCGAAGTGCCTGTAGATGCGATCGCTGAAGAAGCAGTCTCCCAAAAAGTAGAGCAGATGAGAGGGATTTTGGAGGAGGCGATTTCCGAGATCCGGAACACTCCTCTAGAACAGAGACCACGACTCTCCCGACTTCCCCTTAATGCTGCGACGCGGGGTGCCATTGAGGCAGCTAACAGGCTGCTACCTCCATATTTGGATGGCAGTCTGGGCTTGGATGATACGGGTTCTATTCTCTTCGGTGCCGCTCTAGCGGTACACCGTTTCACTGGAGCCAAGACCCAGGAGCCTGGACGCACTACTAATAAGAGTAGTGACGTACCAGCCTGGAAGAAGAGAATAGAACGCCGTATCAGCCTGGCCAGGGCACTCATTGGCAGACTGCAAAGCTTCAGGTCGGGCAACACTAGGCCAAGGATTGTGCGCTCCGTTAGAATAGCTTTCAACGGGCTAGGTGTCAGGCTTGACCAGCCTGATATAGCTGAGAAACTGACGGAGCGCATCGACGGCCTGAAGCAGAGAATCGCGGCATGGGGGAAGCGTATTCGTAGGTACTCTGAGAGAGTTGAGCGCTTCCGACAAAATCGCCTCTTCGTGAGTGATCAGAAGAGGTTCTACAGGAAGTTGGAGAACCCGACGCCGTGCTCTACTTCCCCAAAACCGAATACGGCTGACCTCGTCGCCTTTTGGCGAAACATATGGTCACGGGAGGTAGAGCATGAGGAGGGCCCTTGGATTGCGGCGGTTCAGGAAGCATGTGCTAGAATCGAACCGATGAACCCAATCGCCATCTCTTCGGAGAACGTAGCTGATGCGGTCCGGCGGGCACCGAACTGGAAGAGTCCGGGGGCCGACGGCCTGCATCACTATTGGCTGAAAGGGTTCTCGGTATGCCATGCGACCTTGGCTCGACAATACCAAGAGGCGATAGAGCGGAAGACGCTTCCGAACCTCTTCACTACTGGGATCACTCACCTAGCTCCTAAGTCCACCAACACCGCGGATCCTACCAACTACCGCCCCATAACGTGTCTGACTTCCATCTACAAGACACTGACATCCGTTCTAAGCTGCAAGATCTCTCGTCATATTGACGAATTTAACATCTTGTCTGTAGCTCAGAACGGATGCCGTGGAGGCGGCCGCGGCACAAAGGAGCTCCTTATCATTGACTCTGTTGCGGGCCAGCTTGTCAAACGCAACCGTCGGAACTTCTCTGCTGCCTGGATCGACTACAAGAAGGCATTCGACTCGGTGCCTCATTCATGGCTTCTGAGGGTCCTCGAGCTGTACAAGATCGACGGTGCAGTTCGAGACTTCCTCGAAGTATGCATGGGGCAATGGAGTACGATCCTTTGTCTCCAGGGCGAGAGACTGACGACGGGTGCCGATGACCGAATACGGATACGAAGGGGTATTTTCCAGGGTGATTGTCTGAGCCCACTTTGGTTTTGCTTGTCCTTGAACCCTTTAAGCACTCTGCTGGAGCGTTCGGGGACAGGCTTTCAGTTTCGGAGAGGAGGTACTAAAGTCTCCCACCTTCTCTACATGGATGACCTCAAGCTGCTGGCACCTAATCCTGCACGCCTTATGGAGTTGCTGAAAATCACTACTGAGTTCAGCGGCTCCATCAGGATGCAGCTTGGAGTGGATAAGTGTGCGGTCGTGCATGTGGACAGGGGACAGGTGACGCAATCGGCTGAAATTAGCCTAGAGCTTTCTAACTTCAAGACCCTCTCCGAAGCTGAATCATACCGGTATCTGGGCATGTCACAATGCATAGGGGTGCAGGAGGTGGATATGAAACAGGCGGTTTGCGAGGTCTTTTTTGGACGGCTGACAAAAGTTCTTCGGAGCTACTTGTCGGGCGCCAACAAGGTCCGAGCTTATAACGGCTGGGTCATGCCCACTCTCTTGTACACATTTGGCGTGCTCAGATGGACTCAGACCGAACTCGACGCCCTGGACAGAAGAGTCCGCACGACTATGACTTACCATCGCATGCATCACCCGAAATCGTCGGTCATGAGACTGTACATCCCACGGAAGTGTGGTGGCCGAGGCCTATTAAGCGCCAAGTCCATGCATAACCGGGAGGTGTGCAGCCTCAGGGCCTATTTTGAAACGAGGAGGGAGAGCGCTATGCATGGTGATATTGTAGTATGTGACAAAGGTCTCACCCCCTTATCCCTGGCCAAAGAGGAATGGCGAAGACCGGTTGTACTTAGCACCTCTGACCGGGAGACCGTATGGATGGAGAAGGAGCTGCATGGACGGTTTTACAAGGCGCTCCACGCACCTCACGTGGATGTTAAGGCCTCCGTGCAGTGGCTGCGATTCGGGGACCTCTTTGGGGAAACCGAAGGTTTTGTCTGTGCAATACAGGATCAGGTGGTTAAGACGAACAACTACCGGAAGCACATTCTGAAGGATGGCACTCCCGACTTCTGTCGAGCTTGTCGTCATCCCGGCGAGTCACTCAGACATGTGCTTTCGGGGTGTTCAGCGCTTGCCAACACTGAGTACTTGCACAGACATAACCAAGTGGCCAAGATTGTTCATCAAGAGCTTGCTCTAATGTATTGTCTCCTGGAACAGAGGGTGCCGTACTACCAGTACACACCGGCGCCAGTACTCGAACGCGACAGAGTCCGGCTCTACTGGGACCTGCCTATCGCCACGGACAGGACGATACTGGCGAACAAGCCTGATATCGTGGTGATGGATAGGGCACAGTCGAGGGTGTTTTTAGTGGACATTACCATCCCTCGTGACGAGAACCTCGTGAAAGCCGAAACAGAGAAAAAGCGTAAATATCTGGATTTGGCACACGAGATTGTCGACATGTGGGGTGTTGAATCCACTGAAATCATCCCTATCGTGATATCTGCCAACGGTTTGATCCCGGTTAGCCTCGCTCACCACCTGAGGCAGCTGGGTATCCGTGACGGTTCGCTCGCAGCCAGGATGCAGAAGGCGGTATTACTCGACTCGGCTAGGATTGTCCGCCGATTTCTCAGCCTACAGCCCTAACCCCCGGCCGTTTGATCTCCCTGCCGGGGCGTAATCCTCCACCCGCTTATATTTATTTATGTAAATTTATGTAAATTTATTATATTCCTTATATAAGTTATTGTATTATATTATATTTATTTATATGTGTATATGTATATATTGAACGGGTGGAGTGTAGCAATAAAAATAATAATAAAAGTTTATTGGGTCACTCCTTTTTACATAGCAATTTTAAACATTTCCAGTATTTACACATTCGAACATAAAACAAATATAGGTGAACGTCGGCAGCCATAATAGTTATAAACTGTGATACAGCTGCCTGCGTCTTCCACTCCGATATAGCAAACAATTTTATACAAAATGGTTAAAATTTAATTCAGAAATATTACAAAAAAAAAGTCGAATCAACGATTTAGTCTTTATTTAATTGGGGAAGTAAATATGATAAGTACAAACATGCGTTCATTTTTGTTTATGCCTATGTGTGTAAGTGTGTGTGTGTGCGTGTGAATTTATGTATATATTTGTGTATGTTGTGTGCTTGTATATGTGCGTGTATGTCTGTTCGTACGCCACTGCTTGTGAAATGTGATCATTAGAAACATTAATTTATTTGAAATGTAACATATTTTCAGTCTCAACAAAATCAAGTGTAAGAAGCCAGCTGCGAATAACTTTTTTACATTGCACAGATTTAAGGGGACAAATATTATTAATTTTATTTGCCTTATTGTAGAGGTGGGCACCAATTACGTAAAACTGTTGTTTTGCCAGAGATGTATTATGTCGCTGGATTGTACATACATTACTTCTGCTGCGCTTTTCAGTGGGACTATATCTGAAACCTTTGTGTTGTCGAACTATCGAGTTCATGATGAGCATCTGCCTGACAGTGAGAACTGAACATTCGCGATATAAGAGTGCCGTGGAATATCTTCGTGGTCTTTTAGACAAAACTTTAAGAATCGCACGCTGTGTGCGCTCCAATGGTAGCAGGGTAGTAATATTGCTGCCTCCCCACGTGACGACACAGTACTGAAGCAGCGACTGAACAAGTGCATAATAAACACTCATTAGTGTGTCCCTGTCTGCAGACACTCTTAGTTTATAAAAAATAGGAATCAATTTTCTTATACGCGCTGTTAAATTCTGAATATGATGGGACCAGTTGAGGTGTTTGTCTATGATAATACCAAGATATTTTGTATAAGGTGTTGAAGTTAAGCTGGGACAATGACAACCAGAAACGTCGTCATTTCTATCACAATTGTGTGCTCTTATACAGAAATCACTTGAGGGTTGGGAATTAGCACGTAGTGAAAAAGTTAAATATGTAGTCTTGTTCAGGTTAAGTGTAAGCAAATTATCATTTAAATATTTCATTATTTGTTTCAAAGCATTTTCTGTGTGCTTTTGTACCTCTTCCCAGTCCCTTCCATGAACAATAAGCGCGGTATCATCTGCGTAGGTAATTATATCGCAATTTGCTAGTTGTAGGGTGCACAAGCTGTTAATGTACACCAAAAACAATGTCGGTCCAAGGACACTGCCCTGTGGGACTCCATATGTTAGCTTAGCATCACCACTGATACAATTTCCTATTCTGACACATTGGGTACGGTTTGAAAGATAATCACGAAAGATATCCAATGTCACCCCGCGTACTCCAATTGACTCTAACTTTGCTGAGAGTAATGGCAGAGATACTGTATCGAATGCCTTTGACAAATCTATAAAGACTCCAACAACTTTGTTTTTCAGTAGATTTACCCTTTACGAATCCAAATTGATTATCGGCGATGAAATTAGTTTTATCTAAAAATTTGATAAGCCTGGAATTAAGAAGTTTTTCCAGTATTTTAGAGACTGTGGTCAGCACCGAAATTGGTCTATAATTACCAACACTATCTCTGGGACCATTTTTATGGATGGGGTGCACCAAAGCCCTTTTTAAAATGTTTGGAAAAGTTCCCGTGGAGAAGCATTGATTAAATAGGTGAGTCAAGGGAGGAACAATAAATGTCTTGGCCATCTTAATAACCCGAGCCGAAATTCCGTCTACACCTACTGCACAGTTATTTTTAAGGTTGTCAATAATGGTCTGAACCTCACTTTGATCCACATCAAACAAAGCCATTGAATCAATCTGAGACAGTTGTGCGTCTTTTTTCACTGGGGTACAATAATAATAATTCTTTATTGTACACCAAGAATAAGCAATAGTACAAAATAAAAAGGAAATAAGTACAAAAGGCGGCCTTATCGCTAATGAGCGATCTCTTCCAGGCAACCTTAGGGTAGAAGAAATGGTATATAGATGGTATAGGTGTACAACTGTACAGTACATTAATAACAAAACTATAATATAATTTTATAAGTGCAAAATAGGAACAATTCATACTATACAATATACATGCAGTATAAATACTATAAATATACATACATAGATGCAAATATTGATGAGGAATAATGTGATCAATAGTGGCAAAAGATGACAATTAAATGATTCGATAAGGGTAAGAATTACATTTGAAGAAAATGTTGTTTTACAGATTTTTTAAAAGAAAAGGGTGATTGAGAGAGTCTGATGGATAAAGGTAAAGAGTTCCAAAGTCGAGCAGCTTGAACGGTGAAAGATTTTGTATAGAAAGTAGTGGAATGAGAAGGAATTTCGAGGAGAAGATTATCATTAGAGCGCAGTTCACGTTCGTGGGAATCATTCAGATATTTAAACCGCTCTCTTAAGTAAGAAGGAGCCATAGGATTGAATAACATGGAGTACAATAAATTAAGAATGTGAGTATTCCTGCGAAGGCGAATTGGGAGCCACTTGAGTTTATTGCGAAAATCGGAAATGTGATCATATTTTTGTAAGTCAAATATGAAACGGATACATAAATTTTGAATGCGTTCAAGTTTATTCAATTGCTCCTCGGTAACGTCAAGATAACATGAATCAGCATAATCAAGAATGGGAAGGAGAAGACTATGAGCTAACGCAATTTTGGTGGAAGTAGGTAGGAAATTTCGCAGTCTACGGAGCGATCCAACAGCAGAAAAAACTTTACGACTTAATTCACTCATCTGTGGAACCCAAGAGAGATTTTGATCAATTATAATGCCTAAGTTAGTCACTTTTTCACTGTATGGAATGACAATGCCATCAAAAACTATAGGAGGTAGTTGTGATTTATTTATACGAGATATTAATTTAGAGCTTCCTATAATAATTGATTGTGATTTAGCTGGATTAATTGTTAAGCCAAATGATTTAGTCCAGTTCGCTACTGCTGATAAGTCTACGTTAATACGAGATATAGCTTGTTGCAATTCTAAAATAGTGCAGTGAGTGTAGATCTGGAGATCGTCAGCATAAAGGTGATAGAGAGAAGATATAACTTTACTGATGGAATTGATGAAGATAGAAAATAAAAGAGGAGACAACACGCCACCTTGCGGTACGCCAGCACTAACCATGATCCAGTTAGAAAAGGAGTCATTAACTCTGACTCGCTGCCGGCGACCTTGCAAGTAATTATGAAGCCAGTCAGTTACCTCTGGAGATATGTTAAGAGTACATAAAATGTCAGATAGTAATTCCAAGTCCACGGTATTGAACGCATTACTAAAATCTAGCAGCGTCAACACCGTAACCCTTTGATTGTCCATATTAGATCGGATATCCTCCGTTATTTTGACCAATGCAGTAGTCGTACTATGACCAGGACGAAAACCGGACTGGAAAGGATTAAGGAGATTATGTTTTAGGAGGAAACGACTAAGCTGTTGGTGTACAAGACGTTCAAGAGCTTTAGAGAGAAATGGTAGAATAGAAATAGGACGGTATTCGGATATAGTAGTTGGATTACTTTTTTTGGGAGAGGAATAATATCAGCATCTTTCCATGTAGATGGAAAAGTGCTTGTGGAGATGGAAAAATTTAACATAAATGTGATAATAGGAGATAGAATATCAATAAGAGGGATAATCATCTTACGACTAATGCTGTCTGATCCAATCGAGTTAGATTTGATCGCGAGTATGTTCCTCTTGACATCACATTCGGAAAACTGACTAAAAAAGAAAGCAGGAGTATCAGGAGTTGGCAAAGTAAGAAGTAAGAAGGGGTAGTCAAGCAATTACATTTCTTAGCTAGTATTTCATCCGCAAGAGTTTTACCTATTTCTGCAAAATAATTATTGACTAAGTTAAGGGATATATGAGGGTCTTCATCGAGATTCAACAATTCTGTTGGGGCAGGTTTTGGATTCCTTATATTAACTACTCTGTTTATAGTGTCCCACATGCTTTAGGATTCGTTTTATTTCTCCTAAATTCTTCCGCTTCGTATTCGGTTTTTAGTTTTTTTAGGAGGTTGTTACAAAAGTTTCGGTATCTGGTGTAAGTTATTTTTAGTACCTCACTAGCAATTGAGCTAGTAATTGAATTGAATTATTATTATTTTGTATAATACAAAGGAGTTAATTGAAAATTACAATTTTTCGATAATTTTATTGCCGACGGAGTGGGAGAGAGATAGATGCGTCACAAGCCGTACGCTTAAGCCGATCGTGCATCTCTATAGCTTGTTCCACGCTCCCGCTCGTGGAACGTGACAAAAAGTCATGCTTTTTCATGCGTGCAGCCGGCGTTCATCGATTTACAAGACGTTACCACATCAAAAATAAAGACGAAAAATTCTACTTATTATTTTTAATAATGTCTTATTAGTGTTTGCGCTACGACTATATTTAACTTTTTGACCTTTGAGTAAAAGCGTTCTCTACTTTTCTTGTATTACCGCTATTATAAGCCCATTAAATCTACAGACTAAGTACTTAATTTAATATAAGCTTTATGTTTAAGACTTTAAAGTAGACAATGAAATGAAATGGATTTTATAACTAAATATATCGTTTTGTTCACTAGTGTCTCTTACGCTGTCGTAGTGGAAAAGGTCAGCCAATCAAATCAAACGATAACTTTCCTTGTATTAACACCTGATTTTTTTTTTTGCGTTTCTATTGTTACATAAAATGGTGTTTCTAATTTTAAAAGCTAAAAAAAAAGCTATAAAAAAAATGTAACTTGTAACCGTTTATTAAAACTTGTAAAAAGTTGACGGTCACGTTAACTAAATTTGTCGACTGTGAACAAACAGCGCGACAATCCATTTATTTTTTATGAACTGAAACCTCCACCCAGTTGTGCTCAATAATTATATAAAATCGACTATAACCTATATTTAATTATATACAATTAAAAATTCTAAACTTCGTCGGTAGTATTTTACAAATTTTGCAGACCGCTTCTTCGAACGTGGTCGCGATCAGATTGTAAATGGTCCAAAATATCAACATTTAGAACAAATTATATTTAAGCGTATTATCGATCCATAGATTTATATGCTGTTTTGAAATAATTTAATTCTAATAATCTATTAAAGTTAAAAAAATTATAAGCTGTTAAACTTAGACGTTTTATAACAAGGTTGTCAAATGTAAGATAATGAATTCTGTATTGAAATATATCTAAGATAGACGCCCACACCTATATATAAAATATTATTGTTAAGGTCATGTCTGTTTTTTTTTTTCTTCTTTTTTTATGATAATTTTTGTAGAGATTTCTAATAAAACCAAATATATACATTTCTGTCATTTTTATAATATAAATATCTGTCCGCCTGTCTGTTTTAACACGTATAACTGTTTAGCTACTAAGTTTTGGTTAAAAATCAGCATATATATCATAAAGCATACCGAATTTAGTCTTTATTTCATCTAAATCGCTTCACTCTGGGTAAGTTAATGCATTTAAGTGTGATCCGAAAAGTGGTCATGATGTTGTGTATAATAATGTTTTATAGAATTTAATTAGCAATAATGAATAATTAATAGGTCTTTATATTTAAAACTGAGTAAACGAAAAAAGACGAAGAAAAAACGCAAAATGTAAGATTGTTATTTATTACGAGAACAGTTAAAGTACGAAATTATCATAATAGATGGCGCTAATGGCACTTAACGAATCATGGATAATTATTTCCTCACTTACCATAATTAGGTATTAAAGTAAAACTTATTTGCGGGCAACGTCACGGCCACTGCTAGTACTCTATGAACTTAATATCGTAATATGAAATACGTTATTTGAAACACAGCAAGTTGAAATGTTTTCTAACTTTAAACACTCTTAGAATGCAAATTAGTTTTGTGTGCTATTATGTGAATCAAATATTACTGAAGACAAAAAAAAATTATATACATATATTGATTTTTCTGTCTGTCTATTTGTCGGTCGCGCATCACGCTAAAATTGTTGAATGAAGTTTAAATGACACTGGTCATGTTCATACTACGAGTTCGAATAATATGTACTTTTTACCCGACTGCGACAGAAGGAGGGTTATGTTTTTTGAGTGTATGTATGTATGTATGTATGTATGTATGTATGTATGTATGTATGTATGTCCATTTCTTTGGCACGCCCTACAGCCCAAACGGCTGAACGGTTTTTGACATATGAGGTGTCGTTGGATTTGTCTAAATTGTAGTAGTGACATAGGCTATATAAATTTTCAAAATGGCGCCCGCAAATGGCGGAATGATGGGAGGGATTTAATTTTTTTTTCTTACTGTAGCAATATGGGTATCAAATGAAAGCTAGTAAATTGTTTTATTCTTTTTAGTTTATAATAAGAGTATTTTACGCAGTCGGGTTTTTTTGATTTTTAAATTATTATACCAGAATTTGGCAAGCAATTCATTAACGCGTTATTTGATTCCATTTGTTTTTTTTTTTTTTTTCTCAAAAAGACTAATTTTAATGATTATCCCGCCAATATTTCAAGATCTTTGTTTTGTTAGTTCATAAATTACAGACATTATAACCCTCAGGAAGATGTCTAAATAATTTAGAATGTACAGAATCCTTTAGACCCACGACTCATCTTAAGCTGGCGTTTCTATTTTATCTTATAGGCTGAATAATAGGTATAGCTATCGCTGATGGAGTTGCGATCACATCTAGTAAATTAATATAATTATTAAATGATGTTAATAAATTTTCAAAAATTAAATTAATTAAGTAATTATTATTGATTTTATCTTGTTCTTTACTATAATATGTGAAAATCGTAACCGTACAGTGACTTTACAAAAGTGATTTTGAAGCTTACTTGAATAGGTTTTTTTTTTTTAAATATAGATTTGATTATTCTTGACACGAACAACGGTATAAGTTGTAAACAGTTTTAATACTGTACGAGTCGAACTCAATTTAACACTGAACTCAAAACTCAGCCTAGAAGTATTAAAGTTAAACAATAGTATTGTCAATCATAACTGCCGATATGCATGGTATATATATAATATGAAGTTTCGTTCGTTGACTGCGGACTAATAGTTGACCTTACTATATTATTAATTAACACTGTTTGCACCAGGCTCTTTGTTTGTAAAGGAGAAAGCAGGCAGGTTCACTGCAAGTTTCTGGTAGTATGTGACTCATTCTGTATTCTAAGGTTTACTGTTCTTCTGAACACGATTACAATTTACAATTTACAGCTTTCGTAAGAAGTATAAAAAATATTTATTAAAAGAACAATTACAAATTCCAATCACTTCTTAAATCTTTTTTTTTTTTTTATTAATCTACGAATATGTGCGGATGTTTTATAATTAATATAATTTAGATTTTTTTTTGGAAATAGTTTTATATACAGTACAGTTAGATATGTTTTTTTTTTTTCGTCAAGGTCGTCTGTTCCTAATGTAGGCAACTTAATGCCTGTGTTTTAGGTAACAGCCGACTGATATACTTTTTTTAAATTAAATATACATATAAATAAACATATATTACACCTAGACTCGGGGCGGGAATCAAACCCACAACCCTTGGAGCAGAAAACAGGGTCACTGCAAACTGCGCCTACGGGTCAGTCATATGTATAATATATATTAAATAGTAAGTTAATAATTATAAAATAGTATTAATATTTTAATTTGTCATTTTATTTTAAATTCAAACCATTAAAAATTCAGGAGGTCACTGAAAATCAGCTATGAAGTATTTAGGTACTTCAAAATAGCCGAGTGACACTATTTTTCGGGGACATTACACCACTTCTGTCTTATTTTTTCTGGTTTTTTTTTTTAATGTTTTGTTTCCGAATAAATAAATAAATAAATTAATTTTAAAGACAAATTAAGCAGATGTCGACCCGCTACTATTGCCTGCTGATACTACTCTGGTATCAATTAAGGTACTATATCCATATGCATTCATCATACATTAATCTACATCGTTGTAGAATAAAAGCATCGGTCAGAATAAGGAAAAGACAAAATCCTTTAGATGTTACAAGAATCTGTTACCATAGTTTCAAAAGAAATAGTAGTACACTTTAGATATATCTGTAGTTAGACAATCATTCTGGTGTATACTATACGGTGATTCTCGTACAAAAGTTCCATGAACGCTGGTCGTTGTGTCCGATACTCGCTTGGAGCATATTTGTTTCTCTTTGGTTTAGAGGTATGTATTTATGAGTGTCTCTAACGCGCCTCGAAGAGCAAGTTAAGTTATCGATCCCAGTTTTTATCATAAGCATGTGATACCGATCGTTACTTTTAGAAGGGAAATTATCTGCCAACTCGCAATTTTTAGTGGTTGATTCGTAGTGAATCAAATACTAACCACATTCTCCTTTATTGAAAGTATGCCTTTGCTTGCAGTGGGATGTTTATGAACTATTCCAATCTAGTTCAATTAATGTAAACATAGACAAAAGTATTATTTACAGAAGTTAATAAAAATATTGTCCCGAGAGTGTATATAATATAACTTAATAAGCCTTAAATGTTCAAAATGAAATACAATTGAAAACTTACAATAAAAACATTGAGCAATAACAAAATGAAACATAAATATATTATTTTCCTTACAGAATTCAGGGAATCAGTGTTCATTGTTTGTTTTCTTAAGTGTACCAAAGCGAATATTCTGTTACCAAAATATACATATGTAATATAATTGTGAATTTTATACGAGTAAGAGGATTTTCATAACAGTATTTTAGATCATATATTTCAACAGGCATTTGTTTATTTGTTTTTAGACATTTAACGGAATAATAACTTGGTATATTTATATTAGACTTTGTTTTATTTTTACATTTCTAACAACTACTAACACTGTGTATGAATAAATTATATTAATATAAAATGGAGAAAATAATCTCAAAGTGGTTGAATCACTGATCAGAATATACCTATATTAATGTGCAGTACGTGTTGGTTACTAAGAAGCTCCATACATTTGACCAATTGTATAAATTCCTAAGAAATATATCTCTTAGAAGTACTAGGGTTAGCATTTTTATAGATCTAGGGATATAATTTTATCTAACGGAAAACATAAAGGTCTTGACTGAAATTGGGGTGAGCTTGCTTGAAAAATTATTATCAGCTCTTTTATGAGGGTTTTAAGTGGTTGGATATACGTCTGATGGAAATATAATAGGCTCCTTGCCATGGGCAAAATGGGAACTTGGATGATATACATCCTCCTTATATTAATGAAAGAAATTTGTCGAAATTACTGTTTCATACCTGAATCGGCAGCTTTTGGCAGATTTATGTAGGTATATCAGAATTTTATACATGCATTTTTCTTTAAAACATCAGTGTTTACAGATTACTATGAGATTAATTGTCCACTGTATCACTAGAATAACCTGGTTGTGAACCCGCAAATTATAATAGTACGTGCATTTTTTCTTAGCCGAGTAGATAAAATAGAATCTGAAAATTTTAAATCATAAAAACACCTATAGAAAATACTACATAAGTATTTACGTTTACCAGATGTGTTAGATTCGTTAATAATAGGTACTAACTTTATCTGCCACGGTCATGTTTCACAATTTTATTATCATATCTGTTACAAAAATGTTTCACAATAAAAAAAAATTTTTTTTTTCAAAAATATTTGTTATATATTCATACTAAGATTTTTTTTTGTTTTGTTGTACCTAGTTGAAATTATGATTAAGGACTTTACGAGATACGTTCTTGGTTGGTGATTTTTGTGGTTGAAGGTATTTTTCTCCATTCATCTTCCATATCTATAGCATGGTCTTCATGGGATTAATTTCTTAATGTTTATCTAAATAAAAGCTACGAAGCGTAAATTTCCGATGACTCTACTATTGAACTGATTAAAAAAAATCCTCTGTATAAGGTCTTATAGACATAAATTATCCCGTCAAAATATATTTAAAATTCAGTAAAAACTGTTTTGAAATTCATTGCTCGGCTTAAAATAAATTGCACACTATTTAGAGATAGAAAACTAACTCTCTCGTCTTAGAAATAGAAAACTAAATATCTCAAATCCATCTAAAAATAACTAGATCAAATTTATAAATTTTACTTCTAAACAAAGACATACGAAATTAATTTAAGATTAAAAACTCAGAGGAAACAGATATAAGGAAATATTTCGACACTGCAAACATCCTCGGAGCTATTTTGTGATATATTGCGATATTAAAACTTCTTGCGTCACATATTTGCGTCCTCATTAAGTGCAGAATGTGAGATAAAGCCACTTTGTGGAGGCAAGACCCGTCAGCGAGCTCGTAAACTATATAATACACTGACATTTACTGTTATTAATAACTTTAATATGTTTCGTTAGTCAAATTTAACACCTTAATATGAATATAACTTAATAAAACTAAAAGTTAGAACTAAAAATAGCTGATCGATTAATAGCAAACGCACAGACTAAGCCAATTTATCTACAATTATGGAATTTTCTATCGGTATTTGTATTTAAGCATAATTAAGATGTTTTAATTTTTTTTTTGCCTGAATTCAACGGAATTATTTTCTATCGTACAAGTTATCCAACATTGATTCAAAATATGTTACCGATGATTAAAAATTTTATTCTCTAAGGCTCCTTCATTAAATTAAAACGAGGATAGATGAGACTCAAACCTTTCCCCAATTTGTAGAGGAGTCCTTTGTCCAGTAGTGTGACGTTTACAGCCTGATACAGTTCAGTTCATAGAGACATCGAGCAGTTTCTCTAAAAGTTTAAAATTCGTCTACTTTAGATAATCTACAATGGCACATAAACAATAAATAAATTTTAATTAAACTATAAAATTTATTTGATATTTTAAGTAGAGAGCTTCACAGGCTTCCTTAATTCCGAGTTGTTGCGGAGTTAAATCAACTCGCTTTAGTTGTGAAAGTAGCGATACAACATAATATTAACTCGGGCACGTGGCTTCATCAAGAAAATTCATTACCGAAGTTAGTCGGTAATACCAATAATCCGGGAACGATTTCCGCACCCGAGCGTTACTTTTTCTCAAACCCTCTCAAGCGTTCGTAATTATTATTGTACCTACTTGTATATGTATGTTGTACAATGTATTGATTTATTTAGGTTGGTGTCGAGAGTTAATCTTGCTTATATTATAGGCCCAAAAGTTTGTAAGAGTGGGTGGATGTTTGTTGTGAAACTACAAGGCATTTATTATACTCCAATTTCTTTTTAAATCTTAATTGGAATTTCGCGGAAAAAAACACAATAATGAAACTTATGACCATTATAAATATTTACCTATTCAACCTATTGATACGGCGTCATATGATCAAGCGCCAGTGCTTTTATATGAATATAATTTTGCTGTCGTGTTTTTTCCCTTTTTTTAAATCATCTTTTGTACTTACTCCTTTTCTCTTTTTTCTCTCCATAACTCTGTTTCTCGCCTTGTAGTCATGCAAGTTCACGAATTACGAAGTAAAACTTTTTTACGATTTCACAAGTAGTTTATAAAAGCAAAATCAACAAAAAAGAAACAATTTCGAAGAGCAAAGCAATAAAATAAATCACGAAAGATACGCCATTACCGGCGGCGTCAACTAAGAGGGCAATTTTCTGCGCTTGTTTACTTTATATTTAAAATTTATTAAGAATTAAATTTTTGACTAAAAACTTGTGATGAGTTTATAAGAATTATTTTAGACCTTTCTCCAATTTCTTGATAGCATTCATTATTATAAAACAGGATTAAAATAAAACAGATTTAAAATTATTAGATTTATTATTAACAACGTAATATGGAAACTCAGAAATTGATTGTTATAAATAATAATAACTTTTAGATTAATAATTAACTGGCAAAAAATTCATTAATTAGAATAGATAGATGATTTGAAATGTACACAATGATGTACGTAGTTTAAATTATATATACACACAATATAATTTAAACACAAAATAAAATAGTAAAACTTGAATAATAATTATAATTCTCGAAGGTTCTTGTCCATTCGAAAAGTTTGAGATACCTACTCCAAGAGTACTATATCGTAGAACTATATCCGAAACGTTACTGGACTAGGACCTCTTGACGGTAGTTTGAAATAATCTCTAAATTTCGGACAGGAAATCGTTACCTAAGTTCGAGTTAACGACCACTGAAAAGCGTTCAGAACATCGAGAGTTTATTTATTTTAAAAGATTATTATTTAAACTGAAAGGGATTAATCAATTCTGAAGACTGTGTCGTTTGTTTATGTGTGTGTTATTTATGTATATCTGTCTTATTTAAAAATATTTTTACAAACCGTAAGAGTAAGCTTAAATTATTTTTGCATTCAATCAGTTTATTTCAGAAGCCAAGGATTCAAGGCATATAATCAGAGGCTACGAAATGTCTTACTATATTTTTATAAGAGTTATCTCTTAGGAGTAGAGTAGAAATCTTGAATCTTAATTAATGTGACAAACTTTCAAAAACGCCGGAAGTAAACACAACTAATAATGTTATTATAAATTCAATAAATATATGTTTTATCAATCTTATGTATCTTATTTTATAACTTCATAAAAAATCTAAATTACATTTTATGCAATCGGATGCACATTACTAGTATCATTAATGAATATGATCAAAACCTTATACGGTGATTAAATTTTATTTGAATATTAATAACAAAATTAATGGTTTGTTGATTAAACCTAAAACTGAAACGGTATTTTTTGACTTTTAACTTTAATATAGATATAAAATTGTAATAATTAAAATTTAAATTGTGTAAAATATTTCGAGTGCTTTTAGAAACTTCGATCACGACATTTATATCACGTATATATATCTATATAACTGTACGTAGAATTTCTGTGCCGTGACCGGCAGAGTAGAATAGTCCTGATTTCTTTCTTGCCGTAAATAGCGAATAAGGTAATAGTGGTGCGAACAACTGTACTCCAATCAGAATGGTGATGGGTAGCAGCGTCACTATATCGTGCAAAACACTACGCTCACTAACCCACTTGCCAAGCGTGGCGAGTATTTGCAAACCCACCTAGATATTACGGGAAAGGTCTAAGTTTAATAGTGGAAATCCAACGGCTGGTGTGGTGGTGGATTTTTCTATCCTAACCTCAAATGTATAAATATATTTACATCGTAACGATAAATAAATAAATCAATCAATTTTACTTTGTACATTTGAATTTACTTTTGAATATATTCAATATTGTTGTACTGGTAGTAATATCATTGATCTTATTGTTAGTATTACGCAACTATAGGTATTTTTAAGTATAAAACTTTGATTGGCAAACCTATGGAATTCGTGAATTCAAGTTTTTTTTTTTTGGTACCTCTATTGCTGTGATTATTTAAACAATTTTAATTTTATGCCATGATCATTATTTCTATGAATCATAACGTAATGTTTTATAGCCTATATACTTTCAAAAGAAGCATTATTTCGTAGGAAATTTATTATGAAAATTGGGCCAATAGGTTTTGAGATTAGCGCTTTTGAACCAACACATTCTCTATGCTTTAGGAGTCCTGTGTAGTCCTGGTGTTTTGTAAAATAATATTAATATATTATAAATTTTCGACATACAAAAGATCTTAATAAAAAAAAAGATTATTTACACTACATAAGTTGCATTCGATACGATATCACGATACGATATCGTATCGGTCGTTATAAAAACGCTCTCAACAGTAATATAGTATGTATGACATATTGTGGTCGGAGGTACAATACTCCTAATAGCTTGTAATAACATAAACTCGTAATGAAGTGTGCGTGTGATTTATCGTTATAGTAACGTCGCCTCTAGTGTACGGGAGATTTACACCTTGTATTGTGTTGCGACCTTCGAAACCTCGCTTCGATACAAATATGAATAAAGCCGTTATAACACAACTTATTTAACTGTTAAACGAGAAGGTAACATTTTCTTGAAAGTTATGAAAGTTATTTCTTATGCGCATTTTTTTAGTCGCAAGGGAATCCATTTCCGGATGATATCCAGGACGCCCGTGTAGGCGACCCTAGATCTATGTCGGACTCGGCACTTTGGGAGTGCAATACCGTACTAAAACCCTGCAGGAGCCTTCAGCTGCTTTAATTGGAAGGTCTCGGATCTGCAGGCAACAGGATCCCTCCAGCGACAGGATGGCGTAGGTGAAAAGTCCAGACTTCTCCTCCATGGGGACTGTCCGGCTCACCTGTGAACAGTCCCGACGACGCTGTGTCTAGTAAGACCGGGTTCCCATCCCGGGCCGACTGTTTTGTGTTTTTACTCAATGGGCAATTTGTTCGTTTGCTCGATGACATCAAGCAGTATATTTTAAAATAACATCACGGGTAACTTATGAAAGCGGTGCGACAAGTTTAATTAATATTATACTTTATTCGACATGCTGGTCTTAATTTTCACAGCATTTGATCCCTTTTTTTGTATCGCAGGGGAACCCATTTACGCGTGATATCCAGGACGCCCGGGTAGACAGTCCTAGACCGTATCTCGGACTCAGCACTTGGGAGTGAAATACCGTACTAAGGCTCTGCGGGAACTTCCAGATGCTTTAATTGGAGGGTGCCAGATCTGCAGGCAACAGGATCCCTCCAGTGACTAGCATTTAATCACTGGCTTTATCTACACTCATAATATTTTTTTGTAGAAGCGATGATATTATGTGTCTTGATCTAAGTCCTAGACCTACCGGACAAATTTTTCCACTTGAAGTTTTACGAGTAGGTATTCCAATTGAACAAGTACATTAACAATCTGTCCGTAAAATTTCAACTATAAATTTTGTTTGTATTTTTCTAAATGCGATTCATTTTGTCATTTGTCCGTTGAAGTTTCACTTCTACAATGTGTCCCAGCACATATTTCATTTTTTTTTTTGTTGTTTTGGGTGTTTGTGTATGTATTTACCTACCTACTTCTTATAATAATACATTTTAATATACTAATTTTAATGCATTTTTACGTTATATTCAAGCGACTTCCTGCATTTAAAGTTACTTTTTATGCCAAGGGATGATACAGGGATTAGGCCTTTAGACAGATAGGAATTCTATTTAATATTATAAGTGTATGTATAATATATAATAAGTGAAGTGTTATTAGATATGCAAAATAGAAAAAACCTAAATATAGAAATTTACAAAAAAAAAATTACAAAAAAAAGCTGTAAATACCGTTAGATTATAATCTATCTCGCGAGATTATGAACTGTCGAAATATTGTGAACCGTAACATACAGCTTACAATTTAACGCATTATTTTTCGGTAGATTATAATCTATCAAAGTGATCACAATCTTATGAGGTTCGGTTAGTACTCATAGTAGGAAAATTATCCGCCAACCCACAGTGGAGCAGCGTGGTGGATTAATGTATAATAATAATTATTAGAAGAGGCCTTCGCTCAGCAGTGGGTTGTTTAAAGGCTGATACAGTACAATACAGTACTTAAATAATAAAATAATATTCTCATTTCTTTCTTAAACTTGTGAGAATTAAAAAAGTCCATTTACCCCATCGTTATATTATATTTAACTAATTTAGAAAAATTCAAAAGGAGGAAAAGAGGTAAGTGACCTCGCACGTAACTGTGAGCTTCGGACGTTCGTCGATAAATCTTCCTCGTAAGAGATCGGCAATTTATAGTGTTGTGCCTGCACTTGCTTAAGTTATATAGGTGTAGGACCGAAATCGGTGCAATAGTTGCAATAGATATAAAATCAAAATCAAAAACAACTTTATTCAAATAGGGCCCTAAGAGCACCTTCGAATCGTCATTTTACAAAATCAACAAAAATCAACACTTTAAGTGATTATTATTTTGCTATAGTAAAGCTACCACGGATTCTGAATGTAGATTCTGCAGAGAAGAATCGGCAAGAAACTCCGCAGTTAATCTTTTGAAAATAATATTTAAACTGTGTTTTAGTACAAAATTAATAATATCTTGCATAAAATACAGCGCATATATATATATATATATATATATATATATATATATATATATATATATATAGTAATGTGAATGTAATGTAGTAGAACGTTTAATTGCAGTAATAAAAGAAAAGTTATGAGGAGTACTAATAATATACCATATGATAATCGACTGAGTGAAGAATATTTCAGTCACTCCTTCATAGCTAATACCCCACCAAACTGTCACTGAAGTCGGATAATGCCCACGTTGTACTCTATTGACTAATGTTGAAGCTTTCTTAGAGCTATGAGCATAAATACGGCCATTTTGTTTGTTAAAATATTGCTCAGTTGTAAAACAATTCACATCCGTAAACAAAAAAATTCTGTAACTTTTGTTTTGATTTCACCACCCTATTATTTTTTAAATTATCAGTTAAGAAATGACTAGTGCTTCTCTAATAGGTTGCAAGTCCTAAGTCATCTTTTAAAATACGTGACGTGGTTCTAGGTGCCATCTTCATCTCCCGAGATAAAATCTTTTGCTTTAGGACAGGATTTCTTCGAATTCTTTAACACTACGTGGACGGTTTCATTGTACATATCATTAGCCCGGTACACAAATATTTAACTAATACCAAGCGTATGGAGAGTTTTAAAAATTGTATTTGGCTCCATACCTACTTTGTGTAATGCAATCACAGCGATTTGGTTCTATTTATCACCCCACTCCATTTTAATATCACAAAATATTTCACAATGTATTATTGCAAAAATGAGAAAACACAATGAACAGTCATATAAAAATAACAGATTACAAATTAAAATGTAATATTTTGGTTATTTTTCATTGTAACAGTATTATTATGACCAGACTATATATGTATGTATCAAATTTGTGTGTAATGTATATGTATAGTACACACAAATTAGATTATAGTATGAAATTTCGTTTGTGGTTATCATCGTCATTACTTACAGTCACCGTATTCAATTTGATATTTATAATTTCATAAGCTTATACATTACAGCCGTTCTGTTGTAGTAGTGCGAATAGGCACCCTATCGCCGGTGGTCGCGAATTCGGTCAAGGTCATATATATATAAAAGGAAATCATCATGTTTTGGGAAAAATTCCACGCCGAACCCTGGCCTTTCTGCTTTAAGCTTAGCGGATAAAGCTTTAATCCTTCTGTCAAAAAGGGACAAGCTTTTTTCCAATGTGGAAAATGTAAAGGCTGTCGCAACACATTAATAATATACCTTTCCGATTTAAAATATCACTCTTCAATCTTCTGGTCCTCAAATACATAACCAACTAAATTAAATAATGATTAATGTCATCAAAAATTTATTCTACCGGGACATGGGAAAATTATTTACCCTCCGGTAAGAACACACGCCACGGCTAGTCAATAAATAAATCAGTTCCCAGATCGAATTAAAGTGAGGCTTCGCACATTGTTCTATTAATCTACTCATTTATATCTATTATTTCTTTGGCTTCTCGTTCCGCCTCCTTCTAATACATGCGGTAAAGCAGGACAGATGACCAGCGATGGGGATTCGTGACACACATCGGTACAAAGGGCATTATTACATTCCAGAAAGGGATCTGTTTGATGAAGCCGTATAACTCCTGACGTGGTTTATTTACAGAAGATTAGTTTATGAGATTTCGTTTTATAATCTATTATTATTTAACGTTAATATCTTAATTAATTTAAATACTTGTACGGCATCGTTGAAAAGCTCGAGGTTTCTTTCGATATGAATATTTTAAAATATGATATTGAATAGATGTATCGTAAATAAGTTATAATTTTCAATTCTAATTCACTTACTTGTCCTTGAGCGTGTGTGAGGTTGGATGCTAATTAAAAGTTTGCAGGATCTAGTACAAGAATACACAATAGGTCAAGTGCGATTGGATTAACACACGATAGGTTCCGTACCATTGTGATATTAAATGGAGAAAAAATTTAAAATAAACCCATATTGGTTTTCTTTTTTATTTATAATTTCAATTATTATTCATTGTAGCAGTCATAGTAGAACGTATTCAGTAAAAATCTCGGTTATCTATCTATTTCAGTTCTAAAGATTGAAAAACAAACGAATGAACTACAGACGATTGACACTCTTTTCTTTGAACCCTAGAACGAAACGTAATACAAACTGAATAAAATCATATAATAATTTAAAACATATTCGTCTTTTATTCAAATAATTTTATTTTAAAATTGGATTTTAATTTAAAATGCATAATACGGTCTAGCGCAATGGCCCTCGAGTCTGTCGCGCTGGGGAGGGGGTGGTGAACACGCGCGGAATAAAATTACTTTTCAATAACCCACGAGAGGGATACGAGGACGAATGTGACGAATATAAAAATCTACAATCTCTGATAAAACAAAAACATACGCTAGAGCATGTCGAAGATCTTGACATCCCCTGGTCTAGCGACTTCAATGATCTTTCTTCTTTGACACCAATTTATAGCTAGATTCTAGCTATTCGTTATCTTACCAGTTTGCTACACAAAAGATCTAGCTCGCAAATAGTTAGATCTACCGTTAGACCTAGGCTATATGTGGTCAATTCTGTTAAATACAATCTCTTAAGTTTAGAGAAGTTTTGTATTTGAGTTTGACACCCCTGCACTAAACTAACTTTAAGTATAACTTCAATGTTAACATAATTAAATACAAAATTTTATTCAACGTGATGCGTTATTATTATATTAATGACCGTTCTGGTGTAGTGGTGCGAATAGTCGTCTCAACGCCGAGCGCCGACGGTCGCGGGTTCTATTCCCGCTCGGGACAGATATTTGTATTTATATAAATATTTGTTTCCGGTCTGGGTGTATGTCCCTTTGGGTCTCCCCACCGTGCCTCTGAGAGCACGTAAATCCGTTGGTCTCGGTTGTTATCATAGACACATGATAACGATCGTTACTCATGGTAGCAGCGTAGTGGATGAGAATCCAACCCTTCTTTTATATGGAGAAGAGGCCTTCGCTTAGCAGTGGGTTGTTTACAGGCTAATACAGTACAGTACAGATATGTTATATATTGCTGTGACGATTGTTTTAAATTTACAAATAAATGTTGTATCATCGAATGTAATTTATTTATCATTTATTTATTAAATTAAAAAAGGATATAAATTACAAACATCAGTAAGATATCACATAAACTCATTCGAGTTTTACCGAACATCGGTGTCGTCGATATTTATTTATTAGATCAATAACAAAATACACTCTAAAACATTGCAGTTACATATAAATAGTACAATAATAAAAACAAGGGGTATCTTAATTAAACAACACTAACAAAGTTTGGTAACAACAGTCCAAACAAGTAGAATATAGATTGTTTTACAATTCTAAAAATAATTTATATATTAATGTTCAACTCAGCAAATAATAATATTATGGGATTATAATATTATGAGTAAGTACATATTATTTAATAATATACTGCTAAAAATAAAACAAAAGAAAGATAGGAGGATAAAATAAAATTAGGTGCAATTATATCTGGTAGCGATAACATTTATTTATCATCACTCAACAATCAGTTCAACTGCCTGTAAACCGACTAACCAGTTTAAGTGGGAGCGAGAGTGATATTATTTTACTTTTGTTTATTTGTTTTATAATTATTTTATAATTATTTTATAATTAAAACTTTATTGTTTTAGTATAGTATAGTTTAAGTTAAGTTAGTTTTATTTATTAATATCATTTAAATTTATTTAATGATACCCGTAAAGCTAAAGGAAGTTCGTTTATAAAATGTGGTGTTATTTAACTTAAATTTCTTTTACCGTATAGGTTATTATATTTCGGTAGAAGTAATACAGCGTTGCTTTTTTGTCGGGTTATTTTGTTAGGGTCTACTTTATTCAATATTTTTAAAGTATTGTTAAAAATTTTCACTTAGTGAAGTATGTTTAATCTTATATGTTTAATGTATAGGCATTATTTTATATTATTCAAATAATTGGTGATAATAATTTCTGAATTTAATTTTTAATGTTAATAGGGATAATTTATTTAAGGATACGAAGTTATTTTATATTTTATCTGTGTTTTATATGTTCCGCCATAACTTGATAAACCATAGCTATCCATATATATATATATATATATATATATATCAGTAATAACTGATTCAGCCAGTGACTTGTGAAGTTTAAGTCTAATTGAGTAGGGTATTGTCTTCTTCATTAGAGAAAACTTCGCCAGGATAGCTCTTAATTTGTCACAGATGTGATATAAATCACATCTCTCCTATTAAGTCTATCATCAATAACTAGCCCTATATAAGTTTGTTTGTTCACTGCGTCTATGGATTTGTAGTGATATTTAACATTTTAATTTAATTAATATAGGTATCTATCTGTTCCTGTGAATTGATTCGCGATTGTCATTCCTTTGATTATACACACAAGATATCGACACCAGCTTAAGGTGAGCTGTACATTGAAAAGTTTCTTTTTATTCTGGTGAAACTATTATGTAACTTGCGCGATCGCGAGAAATTGCTGTGATGTCGAATTTCAATACTAATTGAGGTTTAGCTAGTATTGAAAGTCAAAACCACAGATATTTCTCGCGATCGCGCAAGTTACGTAATAACCGCACCGGTTTCAAGTAATATGAACCTATATTTAGAGGTAAACCTTAAAATATTAACGAGACGATCTTGAAATGTCTCAATCCTAACAGAAAATAACGAATAAAACTGGACGCGCTATTGAATCACAACTAATACATTTTGTTTTTCATCACCACTCCTAAGTCCGTTCTGAATTTCGGAATAAAAAAACCTAATGTCCTAGGTGGTATAGAAATCAATTTAGTAGTTCTGGCGTGACACTTGAATCAGATACAGATAGACGAAAATGAAAAAAAAAACATATTTCTTCTCTCAGTATCGATTATAGAATGCTCTCAAAATATCTTCTCAATGTAAAGAAGCGATTATGTATTTTAGTTTCAGAATTTATTTACAAATAAACCTATATTTTCTCTTCGTTGTTCCACTGCGGTTTGGTGGATAATTTCCCTACAATGAACAGCAATCGCTATAAGATACCAAGACCTACGGCTTTATGTACTCTACGAAGATCGGTGGGATCACTGACGAGACCTGAAGCAAATATTTGTATAAATACAAATATCTGCCTGATATCGTATCATATAAATATATTTATTCTCTATAGTATTAGCAAAATAATTATAAAATGTTAAATATAAAAAAATTAAAAATAAATTAGAATAAGTTCTCAATTACAAACAAACAAGCAACTTGTCTATCCTTTATAATATTTAGTATATTTTCCCGTTGATATAATGATGTACGAATGTTCAGACTCAATACACCAAAAAGCTGAAGGATTCCTCTCACGATTCCGTTTTAACGTTGAATTTCAATTAACCACTTGAGCTAAAGTCGATGTTCTTTCGAACCGACAACGACAGGTGAGGTGAAGGCGCTTATATAATTATGTTTTCACTAGACATTTCTGTGGCTTTACCCCTTGTTGTTCAGGATAAAAAGTCCTATGTCTTTATTTTGGTCTTTAATCAAGTTTATTCTGATCCTGTTTTTAATAGTATTCGTCACTTATCCAAAATTAGCTTTTTATGCCATTTACGGTCAAAAGATTTGAATCTTGGAGTAGCAGTACAAAAATTTTCTGCCTCTACTGGTGACAGAAAGACTGGTGCAGTTTTTTCCAGAGAATCGGAATGACGATTCAACGGGGAAATGCTGCTAGCATTCTTGATAATATTCCACGCGGACATGATTTATTCCAAGACTGTCTGTAAATAATTAGTTTAAATTTTGCATTGTAAAAATTTATAATATTGTAAAATTTCAAAATTAATATTTTAAATATTAAAATTTAAAAAAAATCTTATATGGTCATTTATTAATTACTCCTTACATCCCTATCCTTATTATTAAGATTCATCATGGGGTATTTATGATTTTTGTTATTAATCGTTCTGATTCGACGTGTATCTGTCACCATGGTCCTTAACAAACAGTGCTGAAATATCGGAAACTCAGAATAATTAACGACGACAATGTTAAATGTCCCGTTTTATTTCTATGCTTCTAAATTATTTTTTGTTTGGTTATTTGTTATTAGTGAATAAGACTCACCAATTACATAAACATAATTAGATTTTGTCTAAATTCATCATCATCATCATCATATCAGCCGTTGGATGTCCACTGTTGAACGTAGGCTTCCCCCATCGACCTCTAGAGAGACAAAGCAACCTCGATCTAACGGCTTCCGGCGACTTTCAAATCATATGTCCATCTCGTGGATGGCCGTCTAAATTAAATCCCAACATTTTTTGATCAATTAATTATTATTATATAGATATTTTCCATCTTATTCTAAACTATTTTTAAAACGAACTTGTAACTTCTGATAACCACATTTAAATGACCAAACAAACTCCTCTCCACATATATAATAAATCATTCATAATTTCTTGAAACTTTTTTGAATTTCTTGTTCTATTTCGTATGATAGTTTCCAAGAAATCATTATCAAAATATCTCAAAGGTTATTATGTAACATCTATGCCTCCTAATAACGACTGGTCCGTTGACGCAATTGGCAGTGATCTTGCTTTCCGCTCCACGGTATTAGTTTTTATTTTCGCCCCGAATCTGGGTGTAAAATTTATGTATGTGTATTTTTTTTTTTTTTTACTGTACGTCCAACAGTTTCGGAGTTTGTTTTACAATATTTTTTTCGACTCATTCATACTAGTTCACGCTACACACATACCAAATGTGTGTGTCTAGATGCATGATTTGTATGAATACAGTTTCTATGTGTGCGCCTCTAAAAGTACAGTCACACGTATTATTATCTATAAATATGCACTAATTCGGTACCCATCAGCTAAGGCTGTCCCATGTGATGAAATAAAAAAAAATATTTAAAGAAATTTATAGAACGGAGAATTTAGCGAGTTAAACTTCAACTTTTCTCGTATGAGGATGAGAGCAATACGCAGCGATGTAACGTTGTCAGTCTGTTGCCATATAATACAGTATTATAAAATTTTAATTAAGTTCTTGAACTTATTTACAAGTCGTTTTTCTTATCAAATTTACAGGTATTTAGTTTCTCTGACATCACTAAAATCTCATTTATAAAACCAGGTGTATGTTATATTATACACTGTACAGAATGAACTCAAAACTTAGACTAGTTTTTTTTTTTTTTTTTAATTTAAAAATATTATACTTAGAACTAACTTAGAATTAGGTTATTGGACTAAAGTTAGAGAATGCAGTTTGAACAAAACATTGACTCGTGCTGTTGACACATTCAGACGGAGTCGGTGATCTAATTTCCAATGAATTACTGGGTCTCATTAAATCAATTTACAATGTTATTCCTTCGGTTCAGCGCTCGAGCTAACGCCATTTATGTAAATCGTTTGTGGCTCAATTTGCTTACGACATAATAACATTGAATTAAACTTGGTGTATTGCAGGCGACTCTGTACAAATACGGGTCAGTGGAATCGAAAATCCATACTTTGTGTCTTAATGAGTATTGAAAATACTTAGTTGAAATATAATACAATTTAAATGAATTATTGTTTTGTACTGTACTTTATAAGCGAGTATGTCTGTAAGCGTCCCACTGCTGGCGAATCCCTCTTCATTTAGAAGGATTGAAAGAAAAAAGTCTTCCAAAACTTAGATGGTTGTACTGTATCAGCCTGTCGACAACATACTGCTGAGCGAAGATCTCTTCTCTATGTAGAAGGGTTGCTTAATCCTCTACGCTGCTCCAATGCAAGTTGGCGGATAATTTTTCTATCATAAGTAAAGATCATTACCAGATGTCCATGATAACAACCGGGACTGACGGCTTTACGTGCTCTCCGAGGCACGGTAAAGAAACTCACAAGAACATAGACCCAGACCGGAAACAAATATTAGCCCAGAGCGGGAATCGAACCCGCGACCGCTGGTGTTGGAGCGTCTACTTGCACCACTACACCAGAAGGGTCGTCCGAAACTTACATGATTATGTTGCGAATAAACTGATCATGTACCTTTACTCATTTAACAACTTTAGCATTATCCTTTATACAAAAAGAGTTCTTCAGCCAGTAGAAAATATCAGAATTAATTTTTTAAGTATCCTTGATTTCTCTGACAGTGATGAGTCAGTCGTCAATTGAGAACAGCAATAAATTGACGTTTTCAACATGGATATTATTAAAAGCACACTTAAATCCACAACTTTCCATGCACACACTGTTACACAATGTAGCTCGACGCACACATAGCTACAATAGCCAGATATATGAGTTGAAGTATTTACACCAAATACACCGGAACAAACTTCGTAAAGCGAATTCTACAAAATAATTTAAACTGTAAGTAGTTTCCCTCTCTCGAGATAAACAAGTGGTCATTTGAGTCGTTGGTGCGGCTTATATATGTATCTCTTTAGTTGGCAACTTTACCCAGGTGGCTCACACCCTCGTAATCCAGGACCGATAAGCGCGCCGACACTAATTATATGAAGTTCAAGCAAAAAGCACAGTTTGCGAAAAGTACACTCACAGAACTCTAAGATAAGGCAATTTAGTGTACACTGTAACTTATTTTTACTTTTGGTTTAGTTTGTTAAGAAAGAATTGTGTTAACAAGAATAATGAGTAATTTGAAGGTACTCGTAGTGCTACAATTGGATACCCGGACTGTCGGAATCCCAGTTCGGGTTTCGAGCACGCCGGTCGACTGTCGACGCCCTCAAACGCCTACGGGCGGTGACGGGTGAGGCGGAACATGGGAGGGAGGTGGTGGCCGCGGTGTCGTTAGACATCGCGAACGCCTTCAACAGTCTTCCGCACGTGGTGATACGGGAGGCACTAAAATACTTCGGAGTGCCCCCGTATCTAAGGAGGCTGTTGGAGGCGTACCTCTCTGATCGGAGGGTAGGCCTCGAGAACCGGTCGGGGTCCGTGGAGTGGCGGCGAGTCGGCTGCGGTGTCCCGCAGGGATCGGTTCTGGGTCCGATCCTGTGGGACATCGGGTACGACTGGGTCCTGCGAGGCCGTCTTCTCCCCGGGATGGGTGTCATCTGCTATGCGGATGACACCCTCGTTTATTCCCGGGGACGAAATTACAAGGAGGCGGCGCGGCTGGCCGAGGTCGGACTCGACCTCGTGATCAGCCGCATAGAGGGTTTAGGGCTTCGTGTCAGGATTGACAAGACCGAAGCCCTGCTCTTCCGCGGGACCTGCCGCAAGGGACCTCCACCGGGGGCTACCCTTCAGATCGGAGAGGGGAGAGTCAGGATGAGCCCGCAAATGAAATATCTCGGGCTCATCCTGGACGGAGGGTGGACCTTCGGCCCACATTTCGCGATGGTGGGACCGAAGGTCGTGAAGGCGGCGAGTGCGCTGGGCAGACTCCTCCCGAACCTCGGAGGACCCAGCGCCGCCTGCAGGCAGCTGTACTCCGGAGTCTGCCGGAGTATGGCGACGTACGGTGCCCCGGTTTGGGTGGATCGCCTCACCGCGAAAAATAAGGCGGCGCTTCGTGCTGCGCAGCAAACAATCGCGGTGAGGGTGATTCGGGCGTACCGTACGGTATCGTGGGCTGCAGCTACTGCTCTAGCCGGCGACCCCCCGTGGAAGCTCGTGGCGGAGGTTCTTGCCGAGACCTACTCATACGTCTCGGGTAGGAGGGCTCTTGGTGAGAACCCTACGTTGGACGGGATCCTGCGGGTGCGTCGGATAGGGCAGGAAGCGCTTATGCGGAGGTGGGGGGAGGACCTGGCGGGGCAGCCGTACGGCACACGCGTAACGGCTGCCATTCGCCCGGTCCTTGAGCGGTGGATGCGTCGAAAACGCAAGCCCCTCACCTTCCGTCTGACGCAGGTACTCACCGGGCACGGTTGCTTTGGTGACTACCTGTGCCGGACGGCCCAGAGGGAGCCGACGACTGAATGTCACGATTGTGGCGCGGCGGTGGACTCCGCCCAGCACACCCTCGAGGTGTGCCCGAGATGGGCGGCGCTGCGTCAAAGTCTGACGTCGGTCCTCGGAGGGGACTTGTCGCTTCCGAGCATTATCATCGCGATGCTCGGTGACGACGAGTCCTGGAAGGCGATGGTCTCCTTCTGCGAGACAGTAATGTCCCAGAAGGAGGCCGACGAGCGGGTGAGAGAGGAGGCCGCCGACGTGGCCTCCATCCGCGGGCGACGAATGGGGGTGCGTAGGAGGCGCTACTTAATGCGCCTCCAGTAACGCCCCTGTGCCCGTGTCGGGCCGGGATGGGAACCCGGTCCTGCTAGATACGGCGTCGTCGGGACTGTTCAGAGGTTAGCCGGATAGTCCCCATGGAGGAGAAGTCTGGCCTTTTCGCCGAGGCCAGCCTGTCGCTCGAGGGATCCTGTTGCCTGCAGATCCGGGACCCTCCGATTAAAGCGGCTGAAGGCTCCCGCAGGGGTTTAGTACGGTATTGCACTCCCAAAGTGCCGAGTCCGACATAGGTCTAGGACTGCCGACCCGGGCATCCTGGATATCATCCGTAAATGGATTCCCCTGCGACAAAAAAAAAAAAAAAAAAAAAAAGTGCTACAATTGGTTAAAAAGAAATTCATCTAAAATCAAAACAATTAAAAATGCTTATACATTATTGTTTGATAACTTGCGAATGTTAAGTAATCACCAAGACTGCTTATGCGTTGAATAAGTAATTTACTATTGTACAAAGATAAGAGAGAGAGATTGGGATATTTTTCGAGAAACCTTGCGACCTTGGTTGGTTTGGTGACGTGCATTTTTGAGCCTCTCCACCGTGCCTCAGGAAATACCTAAAGCTCGATCTTGATTTCATCATTAACGCCTGTAATGCAATATATATATATTCTAATATATACTGAAGGCTATCCGAATATCACATCACATCATACAATAAAAAATTCTCGAACCGAATCGAAGGAACATTGGCTGAGTAAAACACATACAAATCTAAATTAACAAATAATTACTGTACGAGTCATGAGCATGCGGAATGTTCGAGAATGTTGGTATCTTCCTTTGAATCGTGATTCTGTTCGACTGAGCAAAATTAGACAGGATTTAATTTAAATTGTTTCTAATGACTAAAAAATTTGAAAACGTTTAAACTATTTCGTCTATTGAATTCATTTTGCCAATTGTTAGCATTTAAAATTGTCTTAATATTATTATTAAAATATTTAATTCTGTAAGGCGTTGGTATGACTATTATTATTATTTGTTTTATATAAGTAAAATACCGGAAGAGTACAAAGATGGCGACACTGTCTTCCGAATTATTAATACTGATTTCTCATTGGTTGGTCGCCATCTTTGTAATCTATTTTGGCGGGATTATTGCCGTATAAAAGTGGGTTGTTCTAATGACTAGCCGCCAGTTATTGTCAATGATTATAAGTGTGAGGAGTTATCAGTATACGTTATAAGTTGTGTATAAAAGTACATAGATTAAAGTTATTAATTGTTTGATGTGATTTATCAGTGTAATTTATATTGTGAATAAAACAGTCTACTTACTTGAAGAACAAGTGTTTTATTCGAGTGTTAACATTTCAGAAGTGGGATCGGTTGTCGAAATATTTCGACTTCTTGACTCTAGCCCGCATTAGTGTCGGCCGTGTGGTGTAGTGATCATGGAAGAAAATCGTGTTTTGTGTACGCCATCACCAAGGTCTTCGCGGAACAGAGTGCGCGATATACGCGAGCGAACTGCTCGTAACTCGACGGAGAGAAGCCGGAGCCGATCGCGTAGTGTACATAGACGCTCTATACGTTGTACATCGCGACCCTACGCGACACGGGACTCTCGCGAGCGGATTCGCTTGAGGTCACGTGAACCAAGCCGTTGTAACCGTTATCACGGAGGTTGCAATCGCTGCGGTACGCGTAACCATCACTCGCGGAGCCGATCCCGCTCCAGAGAAAAGAGGCGTGATGGAAGAAATCGTGCCCCCAGTTCAAGTGAGTCCAAATCTCGTAATAATTATGATTTATATAATAATTTAGTTAATGCATTAAACTCATTAAGTAAGGATAATAAGAACGAAAATTTTTCTTACCACAATAATATACCAGAGTTTGATCCCACCCATAAAGAACAAACTATTGAGATGTGGTTGCATAAGGTTAACGAGTGCGCGGTTATATATGATTGGACGGATAGACAGACGATACATTTCGCGTTGCATAAATTAACAGGGTTAGCAAAGAAATGATACGAAGGTCTTCCTACTGTTCTTTATTCTTGGGAGCAGTGGCAAAATAAACTAAAAGTTGCTTTTCCAAGTCATCAAAATTACGGACAATTGCTTACGAATATGCTGGCTAAACGGGCTAAATTTAACGATTGCTTAGAAGAATATTATTATGAAAAGATTGTGCTCATAAACCGATGTGGTATAGAAAAAAAACGGGCCGTCGACTGTACAATTCATGGTATAGACGATCGAAGTATTCGTTTAGGAGCTGAAGCTGCCCAATTTGATTGTCCGGATCAATTGTTGCCATACTTAAAGAACATAAAAAATAGTAACAGTTTTAATAATCGTAAACGAAACATAAGTTCTGATGTCAGACCCGAACTTAGTAGAGGAATTAATAGGGACAGAATCATTAAATGTTTCAATTGCCAGTTAGAGGGACATTATAAATCTCAATGTACCAAACCAATAGTACAGTGCAGTCGGTGTTCGCGTTACGGACACACAGTAGAAAATTGTAAAGTCAATAACAATACGAGAAACGTAGACAAAACTAATAAATCTGTAATGGCAATTGATAGTGATGGGTCATCTGCAAAGTATTATAAATTAGCTTTTATTAATGGCAAACCAATAAAATGCTTTATAGATTTTGGTAGTACCGCCACAATGATTGGTAAATCTATGGCCTCAACTTACCTCCCTAATTGGAATAAAAGTGATTGTTTGCCAAATTTAAAGGGTTTCGGTGACGCTATTGTTAAGCCATTTGGTGAAGTCACAGCGGAACTAAAAATAGATTCAGCTGCGGCCATAGTTCAAATACTTATTGTACCAGATAATGTCATGCGAATACCATAACTTGTGGGGCAAAATTTCACAGAACAATCACACATATTCGTGGAAAAAGATTATATGCATTTAAATCTAACGTCTACAAACTGTGATGACAAAATTAAACTCTATTGTTGTTCAGACGTACTGATAGATAATATTACGTTAGTTACAGTTTATACTGAACCTAATTATACAGGTGAAATTTTTATTGAAAACAGCGGTAGGTACAAAATGGGTAAAGAATATTATATGTTGCAAGGATTATTTTTTATCAATAATGGCAAAGGAACAGTATTATTAAAGGGGGTTTCGAATAATCCTTTTACTATTAAAGCTGGTTCCCTGTTAAATAGATGCAAGCGTGCAATATTAGATAACCCAAAACAAGAGAACAAAATAAAACATATTAATAGAATTAATTGCTCTCGAGCGATTGAAGAAACAGATTTAATAACGGAAGATAATTTAGATAAGACTACGATTAAAAATTTGCTTGCATTGCTTAATAAATATCGCTCGTGTTTTGCATTTACCTTAGAAGAATTGGGAAAGTCGGATATAATTGAAATGGAAATCAATTTGAAAGATGAAGAACCAGTTGTGTATAGGCCATACAGACTACCAATTTCTGAGAGAGGTCAAGTACGAAAAATGATTAAGGAACTCGTAGATTGTGGTATTGTTCGACCCTCAAAATCCTCCTATGCTAGCCCTGTTGTTCTGGTTAAAAAGAAGACCGGTGATATTAGGCTCTGTGTTGATTACAGAGCACTTAATGGAAAAACGGTTAGGGAAAACTATCCTTTGCCACGAATAGATGACCAATTGGACAACCTTGCTGGCCATCAATTTTACACAACTCTTGATTTAGCGTCTGGCTATTATCAGATACCTATTAAGGAAGATGACTGCCATAAAACGGCTTTTGTTACGCCCGATGGTCAGTACGAGTTTACACGAATGCCATTTGGCTTAATGAATGCTCCTTCAACCTTTATGCGAATGATTAATTTAGTTTTGAGCAATAATAAAGTAGATGTTCCCTGTAGTGATAAAAATATTATGATTGAGGGTTCTGGTGAGATTGCCTCCGCCTATATGGATGACATCATAATACCTTCATTAACAATACCAATTGGATTACAAAAGCTAGAAACAGTTTTAAAATTATTAAAATGCGCTAATTTGACGTTGAAGTTATCAAAATGTTGTTTTTTCAAAAAAACCGTAGATTATCTCGGGTTTGAACTTAATTCAGAGGGTATTAGGCCAGGTTCACGTAAAATTGAAGCAGTTAAGAACTTTCCCAAACCAAATAATCAGCATTCGCTAAGACAATTCATAGGTTTGTGTAGTTTTTTTCGACACTTTGTTAGGGATTTTTCGATATTAGCAAAACCATTAACTTCGTTATTAAAAAAGGATTGCCCTTGGGTCTGGGGCTTAGAACAAAATCAAGCGTTCTTATCACTAAAGGAAAGATTAATAGAAAAACCTATTCTTGCCTTATATAACCCAAAAGCTCGTACTGAACTCCATACCGATGCGTGTAAAATTGGAATAGCCGGTATACTTATGCAATATGATTTAAACGACAATCTAAAACCAATAGCCTACTATAGCCGCCAAACGACTAAAGACAAACAGCATATGACCGCTTATGAACTAGAGACTCTAGCCGTGATTTCATCTTTGCAGAGATTTCGTGTTTATCTGATAGGCATAGAATTTAAACTTTTTACGGACTGTAACTCGTTAAGAGCAACTTTTTCTAAAAGGGATCTTATACCAAGGGTCGCTAGATGGTGGATTGCAATGCAAGAGTATAGTTTTTCTGTAGAATACCGTCCAGGTAAATCTATGTCTTACGTAGACGCACTTAGCAGAAATCCTCCAACTAGTGACGTAAGTTTAGTAGAAAATCAGTCCGTAATGCAAATAAATGAGGCTGATTGGCTTAGTACTGTTCAAGGAACGGATACAGAAATACAACGGAGAATTTCAATATTGCAAGATCCCCAATTAGATGACATTATTGATATCAAAGCAAATTTTATTGTTCGCAATAATAAACTATTTCGTAAAACAGATCAAGGCGAAAAGTGGGTAGTACCAAAGGGGGTTCGTTGGCAGGTTTTAAAAATTTGTCATGATGATGTCGGTCATTTTGCATTCGATAAAACATTAGCTAAAGTCAAAGAATTATATTGGTTTGCGAAAATGAGAAGATTTGTAAAAAAATACGTAGATTCTTGTCTGGAATGTGCCTACGCTAAATCAACTTCGAATAAAAAGCCACCCTTGCATCCAATAACTAAAGAAGATGTACCTTTTAGCACTCTACACATTGACCACGTTTGTGAAGAGTGCTAAAGGAAACACTCATTTACTTGTTATAATTGATACTTACACAAAGTTCATAATTTTAAAACCAGTTAAAAGCACAAAAACTTCTATCGTTATTGACAAAATGCGGGAGTACTTTAGCATTTTTGGGATTCCAAAACGAATAATATCAGATAGAGGTTCTAGTTTTACGAGCACTAAATTTAGCAACTACCTGTCTCTATTAGGTGTTAGACATATTCTTAACGCAGTTGCGACACCTCGCGCTAATGGTCAAGTAGAGAGGTACAATAGGACCTTATTAGATGCGTTAACGGCAAAATGTTCTGGGTCCAATGGGGAAAAAAACTGGGACTTACACGTTTTAGACGAACAACTAGGCTTAAACAATACTATTAACAAAGATATAGGTAAAACTCCAGCACAGGCATTGTTTGGTATTAATTTAACTGGTATTACAGAGGGTAGAATTAAAGCATACTTAGATAGTGATTTGACAAACAGCGATGAGACTATAGATGATATTAGAGAAAAGATTAATGAATATGTTATAAAATATCAAGACAAACAGAAATCTCGTTATGACAAAAGTACTTGTAACCCCAAAAATTTTAAAGTTGGTGACTTAGTAAGTGTACATAGAGAAATACAGTCAACTGGTCAGAGTAGGAAACTAGCGGCAAAATTTCAAGGCCCATATAAAATAATTGAAGTACTCGGAAATGATCGTTATAAAATTGAAGACACGCCTATTACAAAAAAAAGAAATCGTACCTATTCGACGGTAGTCGCAGTTGATAACATTGAACCGTGGCTGCATTTTGAAAGATCTAATTTAGACTCTTCTTCAAGTGATGATCATGCTGATAGCGAATAAGTAATGAGGTTAAATTGTGATCTATGTT
Source organism: Euphydryas editha (assembly GCA_036937285.1). Lineage (NCBI taxonomy): Eukaryota > Metazoa > Arthropoda > Insecta > Lepidoptera > Nymphalidae > Euphydryas > Euphydryas editha. Next base: position 407,573 of record JAUPFZ010000013.1, on the reverse strand, counting down.
TATGATAATACCTTACAGTTTCAGGGTAGACGAGATCTTTATCATATTTACTTGTGGCTTCAAGGTAGAAGCAACTTGTAACACTGTAATGAAGTTTACGGTTTCAGGGTAGATGAGACCTGTACCGTGTTTATTTGTGGTTTCAGGATAGATGAGGCCTGTACCACTGTATTTAACTTTACGGTTTCAGGGTAGATGAGACCTGTACCGTGTTTGTGGTTTCAGGATAGATGAGGCCTGTACCACTGTATTTAACTTTACGGTTTCAGGGTAGATGAGACCTGTACCGTGTTTATTTGTGGTTTCAGGATAGATGAGGCCTGTACCACTGTATTTAACTTTACGGTTTCAGGGTAGATGAGACCTGTACCGTGTTTAGTTGTGGTTTCAAGGTAGTAGAGACTTGTACCACTCTAGTGTTAATCTGTAATTCTTTTGTTTAGTACATGATTTTGTTGTTTACAAACTTGAGATAAATTTATTATTCTTATTTGTTATGTGTTTATGTAATAAATATCAAATTATTTTTAAATGATTAATGGTAGATTCATAACTATGTTTATTTTTTTTAATGTAATAAAATATCAAAATGATTTCATATGTATAATGGTAAATTTGTAATTATGTGTTTTATGTAATAAATATCAAAATGATTTCAATGTATAATGGTAAATTTATAATGATTGTATACTCGCCGTCATTCACGGGGACGTGAATTTTGTGCGGATGGCCGAATGTTAGCATTTAAAATTGTCTTAATATTATTATTAAAATATTTAATTCTGTAAGGCGTTGGTATGACTATTATTATTATTTGTTTTATATAAGTAAAATACCGGAAGAGTACAAAGATGGCGACACTGTCTTCCGAATTATTAATACTGATTTCTCATTGGTTGGTCGCCATCTTTGTAATCTATTTTGGCGGGATTATTGCCGTATAAAAGTGGGTTGTTCTAATGACTAGCCGCCAGTTATTGTCAATGATTATAAGTGTGAGGAGTTATCAGTGTACGTTATAGGTTGTGTATAAAAGTACATAGATTAAAGTTATTAATTGTTTGATGTGATTTATCAGTGTAATTTATATTGTGAATAAAACAGTCTACTTACTTGAAGAACAAGTGTTTTATTCGATTGTTAACACAATGATGTTTCTTTCTAATATATTCACTTGTTTCGAAATTCATAATGCTGGCCAATAAATTAATAAATAAGAAAAGTTTTCACACTCAATGGTGGGACGATGTTCTGTATCAAAGATTCGGAAACACCTATTTTACAGGTACCCACATTTTAATTGCCATTTAATACATATAATAAGCTGTTATAGTTTTATTGAAGTTACCTAACAGAACTTTCTAAGCCAATGCTAAAATACGTATTTATTCGCATTCAAAATGTATTAATCCACGTCAAAAAATTACAATATTCTATTAAAATATTATTTATATATATTAGTTAAATCATAAGTTATTTATGACATATAATAATCTCTGAATACTTTAACGAAAATTTTAGTCTCTATAAACTACAAATAAATTGAAATGTTTTTAATTATATTTATATGCGCTCATATTATAAGCAGGAAGAATATGTCTCTTTTTTCTTCTTCTTGTATTTGATGAGCTCTGGAACAATCAGCCATTCGATGTATGCCGCATGGGCACTGTATTGCTGGTCCTTTTGGGGGTTTGCCAATACTCACCACTATTGGCAGGCGGGTTGGCCAGCGCAGTGTGTGTGCCGCAACAGTGGCAGCGTATGGTGATGGTGCTGCCCATCGCAATCTTGCTTAGCGCACAATTATTGGCATCATTATGGCCCATCACCTTTTACAACACCTCTGCAAGAAGGAGGTCGGTACTATTCTTCTCTGCCAGTCACTGCACTGCCCAGTAAAGTTGAATTGAAAACTATGTTAAATTTTACCATATTCACCTGACAATGACACACAGCACAACATAATCCATTTTCCTAGTTAAGGAATTATTGGAGATTATTCATTTATTTAGATTTATTTGTCGGATATATACGTCATAGAATTTGTCTTTAGCCAAGAAATTTTAAAACAATGGTGATGAAATTTTACTTATAAAATCAGTAATTATATCCCAGATTTACGCCCGTGACCTTTATTTAGATCAACAGGTTCTACTAATCTCGGCTTAATGCCGAATACTTCGCATACTCTAGATATTTCACCTCAAACAACTACAGTATTCATAGCATTTGAACACGTGAAATTCAGCTAAAATCTTTTACGATCCACTGACACTTTAAGATAGCCATCTATAAGAACTGAACGGATGCAAATCACGACGCTGCCATTAAGTGGTCACCACTAAATTATGCCACCCGAACTCTTAATTAACTCTCGCTCCTCCACTTCGAAACTTCTTTTTCACGCCGTTTTAAACTAGGTTGCCGTGTGAAACTTGTCTTTGACAATCCATTATAAATATATGTCACTACTTCGAATACTCTATGATTGAGTGAATGAATGGCGTTAATTTGTTATTTTAAGTATTTAAGATTTTAACTAAAACTTCTAAGTGCTGTACTTGTATATATTTTGTGAAACGTTATATGTATAGGTAGTAGTTGATAAAAATTTAAGGATTTTACTGAACTGAAGGAATTTCCTAAACATAACAATAAATAAATAGTTTCCAAAATACGGACGTCACAGATATATTATTAATAAAAATAATTAAACCCAAAAAATAAATTATTAAATAAAATTCAGCAAATGTCCTCTACTGGACATAAATGATTTTTATTATTATAAAGCAGAATATGGAGTTTATTCCGCCACGGTGCTCCACTGCGAAATGGTGGATATATTCGTAAATGTCTCAGTACATTTCTCACCATATGCAGGTTTTCTCACGATGTTTTCATTTGCCGCCGAGCACGAGATGAATTTTAAACACTTCAGCTTTTGAAGGCTCAGAGGTGCTTGTACGGATTTTGTCGACCATTAGTTGAGGCATATTGTATCGCTTGGATTACTTTAACTTGCATGATATTAATATTTGTAATAACACCATAATTATCAAAGATATTCTACTAAAATTATCATTCTATGAACCACTTTTCCTATCATACAAATTTAATTTATTTCAAGATAACGTTACTAAAGTATATAAAATATTTACTACGTAATTTTTTCGACATTTAACATATACATTCTTACTATATTTACATCCGCCACAATTAAGTCTCGAGTGTTAATATTTTCCCAACGACCTCGTCTCGAGTCATAACTTTTAAATTTTTAATTTTTCCTCAAGATTTTTATATGAGACGCTTCGTTAGTTAAAGAATACTTCGCTACCGACCTTGATTTAATTTCGCTCGATGACTCGATGGGGAAGGGAGAGGAGGGTCTCTTCAGAGTTAATCTCATTTAGTCGCAGCGATGGTCGGTATTCTGTTAGGAAAACTGCTTTTATTGCTAAAATAGCTTCGCTGCCCTGAAATGAACTTATGATTGGATAAGTTATACTTTTTGTAGTGGGTCACCGTGTGAGAGGAATCTTACTGGATTCTTTTTGTTTGTTGGTTGACTTTATTTTTAGTGAAGGAATTATATTGCTCGTTTAAATTTATATGATCAATAATAATACCTTCGCCGCGTCTATTTGTCTGTCTGTCTGTTCGCGATAAACTCAAAAACTTCTGCATGGATTTTCATGAAGTTTTCACCAATAGATAGAGCGATTCACGAGGAAGGTTAAAGTACATATACATAAACCGGGCGCAGCCGAGGCGGGCCGCTAGTGGTCAAAAATTTATAAAAATTTGTATGTTAATTTCATTCGCTCTAAGTTGCTTCTTAAAATTTCAATTAAAAATTTCGACTATCGCACCAAATCATTATTAATATTTTTTTTTTTTTTTTTTGTTAAGAAATTCGTATTATAATAGCAGCTGCAATATGACCAAAGTGTAATTATCATTACGCTTAAAATTAAAACTTATTTGACGTCTTTTCGAAGTTCAATAAATTGATCTTATTTAAATCCAAGAAACAATCACTTACAGCGATTAATTCGTCTTTCATTAACATCTGCAAATGTACTCCTTACCTCAATGGTATTACAGGTCAAACTCGAATAGCGCCCGCTAAGCCATCTAAAGTGTGAGTTATGTTCTCGATTGATGGGCGATATCGCTCGAAGCGAGCGCGGCGAGGAACGAATAGCAGTATTTGTCAGTTGTCGTCTGATAAATATCGGATATGGAGAATATCTGAGCCTGCTGTATTCGTGAGACGTTCGCGTAATCATTCATTACGTAATCTCCTTTGATAGTAATAAATGAATATTATAATTCATTTTTAGTGTTTTTTTGAAGTATAGTTTTTGCTTTTCTTAATCTGATATGTAAAAAATAATCGCTGCAGTTAACTAAATCAAGATACAGGGAAATATTACCAGTGGAATACTTTCTGGGTCAATACCTGTGTCGTGGGTGCAATTTCTATTCCCAAATTTTTATTGTCTTAAATATTGTTCATTTTCAATCAATTTCGTCACTCAAACGGTTTTAAATTTGAAAAATACATTAGTAACATAAAAAAGATGAAATAGGAATGCTGAAATGATTAATCATAGAAATTAAAAACCCATTTTTATTATATTAATTGACAAATATTTCTTTTCCAAAGAAGGAAAAAAATAGAGCTTAATACTCATTGACGTTAGGCCTCGACCATACTACCAGGATCTGGGTAACGTGGTCCGTGACACGAAAAACTATCCTGTAACTGCAATATGTAATGTCGTCATACTATGTATGTCATGGCGTAAAGCTGTATAACATAAAGTTATGACATGATATGATGTCTCCATAGATCGTAAAATATAAATCAACTTACATACTATTGAAAAGTGATCTACTAAATTTAAAACAGTTATCATCGTCCGTTAAATGATATCGTAGCGTCTTTACATATTTGAATTAACACCAGTAACAAATCACACCAGACTGACCCTTTGGCGCAGTTGGCAGTGACCTTGCTTTCTGCTCTAGGGTTGTGGATTCGATTCCCGCTCCAAATCTGGGTGAAATATGTATTTATATATTATATAATTTATATAATTTCATTATATGTATATTTATTAAAAAAAATGTATATCAATCGGCAGTTACCTAAAACACAGGCATTAAGTTGCCTACCTTAGGAACAGACGACCGTGTGTGTATATTAAAACATATTTATTTAAAAATATTTTTATATACACCAACTAAATTGACACCACACCAGGATGACTAGACCAAACTCTTAGTCAGACCACTGGATGTAACTAATTTTCGAAGAATAAAATCAAGATAATTAAAATATTTTTTTATAGATATATAGATATTTAAACAACATATTTAGCCTTTGAGACTTACTTATTGTGGTTTAATTACAATAATCAGATACTGTTTAGATTATAATTTCAATTACTGCATCGATGCATATCAGCGAAACTAATTAAGTGGGATTCAGTTCCAATCCTTCTTGCGGTTAAATCGTTTACACGTGTTTTGAAACTCTGTTGGAATCGTGTGCCTGTTTGTGCAGCTAGCGTTTAGTATAACTATATCCAATACTATTCTAAACATATTATCAATAATGTATACACTAAAATCGTTACAGTTTATGAAAAATCCTGACATAATAATATTGTATTAAAAAAGATTAGTCGTAAATCGATGACCGTTCTGGTGTAGTGGTGCGAGTCACCTCAACATTGGAGGTTGCGGGTTCGGTCTCCACTCCGAGCAGATATTTGTATTTGTGCAAATATTTGTTTGTAGTCTGGGATCTCACCATGCTTCGGAGAGCACGTTAAGCCGTCGATCGCGGTTGTTATCATAGACATCTGATAGCGATCGTTACTCGTGGTAAGGAAATTATCTGCCAATCCGCAGTGGAGCAGCGTGGTGGATTAAGCTCCAACCCTTCTAAAATATGGAGACAAGGTTGACTTTGCCCAGCTGTGGGATGTTTACAGGCTGTTTCATTTCAGTTCAGTGCAGTCGTAAATATCTAGAAGATATTATAATATTTCGTTTTGTGACTTCGTCATTAAAAATCAATATTTTCACAAATATAACTTTAAAATATCTGTACCTGTTCTAAAGTACCTACTAAATTGTTGCTTGATGAAACCGTGATTTTACACTTCGGAATCTGTCGACAGTCGCCGAAACGTTTCGTAAGAAATTCGTTCGCATGGCTGGCTCCTTTCGTGTGCTAATACGCAGAATACTTTTAATTATGTTTAAGATACAATTTTTCCTTCCACGAGTCTTTCTTTATTAAACAAAGTAAATATGTAAATTGCGTGTTTGATATCGCAAAATGTTTAAATACATTCTTAGGAAATTCTTACTTTAATATGAAATTTATTATAAAAAAAATATATTTACACAATGTTGTCATGAAATATTTTATATTTAGAAAAAATTCCCTTTTTTACTGTTTTTTTAGCTTTAGCAAGATAGCTGTCGTAATAAATATACATATAAACTATATATATATATATATATATATATATATATATATATATATATATATATATATAATATGTACTAAACAATTATAATAGCTTCTGATTTACCTGGATTAACTGTAGAACCATGATTTTTATTAAAATGAGAAATATATTCCAAGTCTGAATTGATAATGCCAGTGGTGCTCGGTAATTCATAAACATATGTTGATAAGTATATTTGAGATTAATTAGCATAAAAGTGATAGAGAGAAGTAAGATCTATTCTGAAAGAATTTATAAAAAATTAAAATAAAAGCCGAGACATCAGGCCACCTTGTACAATGCCGGTACTTAAGAAACGCCAGTCGGAATGGATGTCGCTGACGTGATTTTTTTGCAATCATCCGCATAAGTATATATGAAACCTGTCAATCATCTCAGGGGATATTTTAGGAGCAAGAAAGCCAGCAGGATATCGAAGTCAACACTGTTAAATGCATTGCTGAAATCTAAAAATATCAATAGTGTTATCTCTGGTTATCAATCTGATATCTCAGGTTTGATATGGATAATCAGCGGTGATTTTGATCAACACATAACCAGAATGGGAACCAGTTTGAAAATTATTTAAAAGGATATTTTTACAAAGATATAGGCTCAATTGTTAGTCTCAAAAACTTTTGAAGTAACAATAGAAATGAGACTGAAGGGCTGGAAAGAATTACAATCAGAATTTTTATTTTTTTGGTTCTGTGATGAAAATTTTTATTAACATAAATTTTTTTTATTTTTAAAAACTACACCCTTTTCGCAACATATTATTTGTTATAGCTACTAATTTAATTATTTACTACACACATTCTTCTGAGCGATCCTTTTTTAAAGCAGAATACCTAATTATAATTTTTCTCAAACTTATCCGAGCGATAATCGTTTTAACCAATTATTATTTATTTTGTTTTTTATTTAATTTTTAATGCGCTGATTTGCAGTTAGAAACTTCAACTGATTTTATAACCTTCACTTTTTTAGGTATTTGTATTAATTTAAGTATTTATTCTTCAATTTATTTCTTTCATCGGTAATTTTTTATCACTTTTGTAACTGTTTTAATTATTAATTAATTTCAATAGATCTAAACTTATACGAAATCATCATTATATTATACTCCATTTGTCAGTTTTTGTGAATAATAATTCATCTGCAACATAGCACCCTAACTTGTCACATTCAATTATATATAGAATCATGTATGATTGGAAATACTGTACCAATCTCTTTTTAATATCAGTTACCCGTGTCCGTGTGTCACACATCCGCATTTTAAACAGCATCATAGCCCCTTATTAAAGGGACGTATCCCTGTAATAAATTAGACACTCAGTCAATACGTCTTCATTAGTTCGCAAACTCATTTAACAAGGGAGAAATAATTCACGTATGGACGCGGAAAAAAGAAAAGTTTACAATTAAAATGCAATCCTTTTTGTAAATAAGTTAATTCCATTTACAAATAGTTCCACGAGTAAGTTGCTTCTTTTGTGTTAATTATTTACTTAATAACGGCCCGCCCCGGCTGCGCCCGGTGTATGTATATGTACTTAAATCTTATTCATGTATTGTTCTATCTATTGGTGAAAACCACATGAAAATCCGTGCAGTAGTTTTTGTGTTTATCGCGAACAGACAGACAGACGCGGCGGTAGAGTTTGTTTTATTATAATTATCTAGTGATTAAATATTCTGTAATTCGAATAATTGTAATATAAAATTAATTGATGTTTAAACACTGGTTTAATTTTAGTACTTGTAGTATTGGTTGACGTTTACGGTTACCGCTTCGTTAGAGAGTCGTAACATGATCTTTTATAGCCTATTATAATTAACCTAAAACGCGTCTCGGTTAACCGACTATTAACGATGGAATATTATTTAACTGCTGATAGAACGAATCTGGTTATTAATTTGATTCGTTTTATAATATATTTAATATGTTTAATATACACACACAGTCGTCTGTTCCTAAGATAAGCGACTTAATGCGTGTGTTTTAGGTAGAAGCGGAATACATATCTATTAATAAATGAACATAATTATATTATACACAGAATCGAGCCCACTACCCTGGAGCAGAAATCAGGGGATCTGCTAACTGTGCCAACGAGTCAATCAAATAAAATCCAGGAACTTGAACTAAAAATCTTCCATCGTGCCTCGAAGAGCACGTAAATCTGTTGGTCCTGGTTGTTACATCTAATAGCGATCGATATTGATAGTAGGGAAATTATCGGCTAAATCGCAGTGGAGCAGTATGATGAATTAAGCACCAATACCTCTCCTCTACGGAGAAGATGTCTTTGCCCAGCCCGTTTACAGGTTGATTACCTAAATCAATTCATATATAACACTAATAAGCATATAAATGCTGGCGGCACGGGACGTGGACGACAAATGTAAATGGGAATGTAATGTGCAAGTAGTACCTACTGATGGGGGAGTCCCCAAGTGTTTATTGCTACGTCCACGTCGTCTCCCCTGGACCCTGACCTGACCCCGGTAACGCAGGTGGCAGGCAGGTGACCGAACGCGGTAAACTGTACTTGGGTGTAATAGAGTGTTTTGTCTGTGTGACTGATAAGTGGTTTTTGCGATGCTCACGCGGAGCAAAAGTGGAGCTACCAAAGGCCCTTCTCAGGGCCAACCCAACGGCCCTTCTCAGGGCCAAACCAACGGCCCTTCTCAGGGCCACCCCAACGGCCCTTCTCAGGGCCAACCCAAAGGCCCTTTTCAGGGCCACCCAAACGGCCCTTCTCAGGGCCAACCGGAAGAAGGGATAGAGGTTCTCGAGGACATAGCGATAACCTCGCTGTCCGAGTCGGACATAGGCAGGAAGCGCCTCTACTCTGGTGGTTCGGAGGGCTCCGCCACAGAGACGGAGGCGGGAGCGGCTGCGGCGGGAAAATCCCGCTCAGTAGCAAAAAGAGGAAGGGCACCAACCTTGACCAGTGCCAGGGCGGCTTTGCGGGAGCGCGTGGAGAGCGACCGAGAGGACGGCCTCGAGGCGGCCCTTTTCAGGAGGGCCTTCTCTAAACAGAAGGAGGTGGGGTCGGAGGAGACACCGGTTGAGCTGGATGATGTGGATAGGAGGGGGGCCGAAGAGCTGATGGTGGCGTCGGAGGCCAACCTCAACCTAATTCTTAGCCTGACCACAAAGTCCACAAACTTAAGGAGTGGCTACACCGCCAAAATTAGGAGGGCCGCTGGGTCCATCAGGGAGGTGCTGGAGTCCCTGGTGGCCCGCAACGAGTCGGATGAGGTCCGTCGACTGAGGGCCGACAACAATCGGCTCTCGCGGGAGCTGGAGTTGGTCCGACAGGAGGTCCGCTCCTATAGGAGGGAGTTCGAGGACAGCCGTAAAAAGGCGGCTGAATCCTCGAACACGAATGAAAATGCCGACTTTATGCGCGATCTCGCGCATATGGTCGGCAACATTGTGGATGGCCACCTGTCGAAGCTTCAGCGCTCGGCGGCCCCTCCTTGCCGCCCTCCTCTCGCCGGAGACAGCGCGCCGCTGGCGCGGGCCACAAGGGCCGCGCTGGAGGAAAAGGGCAGGGGTTCGGCGGGCCCTAGTACAGAAGTGGTGGCGCAGACGGGCCGGGAGGAGTACCCTGCTCTTCCCCAAGCATCGAGAAAAGGGAAGGGGAAGGGCAAGGGAAAGGCGAAGGAGGTGGAGTGGACCGCATTTGGCCCCTCCACCTCGAAGGAAGCGGCCCCACAACTGGCCAAATCACAAGCGGAGCCGGCGGCTAGCTGGACTGAGGTCGTCCGCCGCAAGATGGCCGCGAAGAAGAAGAAGACGACCTCAGCGCCGCCGGCGAAGACGGCGGCGCCAAATAAACTGGCTGCTCCAGTGCAGCCGGAGAAGAAGGGGGCCACAAAGCCAAAATTAGCGCTCCCCCGCTCATCGGCCGTAATAATAAAGTTACGGCCGGAGGCAGCGGCTAGGGGGGCAACCTACGGGTCGGCGCTCCTTAAGGCCGAGACGAGCGTCGACCTGAAGGAGCTGGGAATCGGCCCGCTCCGGATCCGCCAGTCGGCGACCGGGGCGCGCCTGATCGAGATTCCCGGCTCTACGAGTGGCGAAAAGGCGGACGCCCTAGCCGCTCGCCTGAGGGAGACCCTGGCGGAGGAGGTGGAGGTGCTCAGGCCTGAGAAGAAGGCCGAACTGAGAATCTCGGGCCTGAGCGACGCGGTCTCTGCGGAACGGCTGACCACCGCGGTGGCGAAGGAGGGGGGCTGTTCCGCAGAGCAGGTCCTCGTGCGGAACATCCGCACGGGGCAAAGAGGGCCAGGGTCGGCCCACATTGAGCTCCCGGCGGCGGCTGCGAAAAAGCTGCTGCAGGCCGGGAGCATAGCAGTGGGGTGGACCAAAGCAACGGTCCACCTCCTACAGGCGCGTCCCAGGCATTGCTTCCGATGCCTGGGACTAGGGCACGTCGCCGGCGCGTGCCCAGGTGGTACTGACCGCAGCACTCTGAGCTACCGCTGCGGTCAGGAAGGCCACAAAGCAGCCGGGTGTTCGGCCGCCGCTAATTGCGCGGTGTGCGCGGACGCCGGTAGGCCGGCGGGCCACGTGATGGGGGGCATGGCATGCAAGCCCCCATCAACCCGCGGGAAGTTCCCCCCGCAATCGTCCCAAGGGGGGAACCGAGTGGAGGCAGCAGATGCTGAGATGGCCGAGTGATGTCTGGGCATCTCAGCGTTCTCCAGGCGAACGTCAACCACTGCGCCGGGGCCCAGGACCTTCTCCTGCAGTCCATGGCGGAGTGGAGTATTGACGTCGCGATCGTCGCCGAGCCATACGCCGTGCCCCCTAGCCCACACTGGGCAGGAGACACCGAGGACTCGGTGGCGATCGTGGTGAGGCCTGGAGCCGCCCCCCCCCTCGTCGTCAAGGCGAGGGGCCGCGGGTACGTGGCGGCGGTTCGGGGAGAGGTGGCTTTCGTCGGAGTCTACTTCTCCCCGAACCGTGACCTGGCGGCCCTGGAACGGTTTCTCGACGTTCTGGGGCCGCTGGTGGGGCAGCTAGCCCCCCTCCAGGTGTTCGTGGCCGGCGACCTCAACGCCAAGTCCACGGCTTGGGGTAATCCGGCTACGAACCCAAAAGGGAGGGAGGTGGAGGAGTGGGCGCTAGCTGCCGGACTGTCCCTACTCAATGTGGGGGCAGTCCAGACGTGCGTGCGCTGGTCGGGAGGTTCCGTGGTGGACGTCACTTTCGCCACGCCGGCCATCGCGTGCAGAGTGGAGGGATGGAGAGTGGAGACTCTCTCGGACCATCGGTACATAAGGTTCGAGGTGTCTTCAGCTCCCGTCCGTCCGGCGTCGTCGTCAATGTTGTCCAGGGGGCGAAGCCAGTTTCCGCGTTGGGCACTGTCCAAGCTTGACCGGGAACTGGCAGAGGAGGCCGCTATCGTCGGCCGTTGGAGCCTCCCGCCACTGTCAGAGCTGGGGTTGGAGGAGGCGGCTAGCCGACTCTGCGACGCATTTACTGCTGTCTGCAGAGCGGCTATGCCACCCGCGAAGCGCCCACCCCCGCGGCGGGCACTCTACTGGTGGACGGCTGAGATAGCCGGTCTCCGGGCCGCCTGCAACGGGGCCAGGAGACAATATACACGGAGCAGGCGGAGACGCCCCCAGGACGTGGACAGGGACGACAGGCTGCGCAGGATCTACGTGGAGAAAACGAAGATCCTGCGGCAGGCCATATGCCGAGCCAAGGAGGAGGCCTGGTTGGAGTTAGTGGGGGGTCTGGAGAGAGACCCCTGGGGCCGACCGTATAATTGGGCGCGGAACAAGCTCCACGCCCAGTCGGCCCCCATCAGCGAAACGCTCCAGCCGGACCAACTGGGGAGGATCGTCGGGGAACTCTTTCCCGACGAACCCGAGGGCTTCGTGCCCCCCAGAATGGCTCGGCAGACGCCGGACGAGGAGGATGGTGTTCCGCCACCCGTCACAGAAGCTGAAATGGAGGTGGTGATTACCCGCCTCCAGGGTAAGAAGAGGGCGCCGGGTCCTGACGGGGTGCACGGGAGAGTCCTCGCGATTGCTCTCGGGCACCTCGGCGACAGCCTCCGGGAGCTGTTTGACCGCTGCCTGCGGTCTGGCCAGTTCCCGGGGGCCTGGAAGGAGGGTAGGCTCTGCCTACTACCTAAGGCAGGGCGGACCCCGGACTCGGCTTCGGCGGTGCGACCGGTGGTGCTGCTGAACGAAGCCGGGAAGGCCTTGGAGAAGATAGTGGCCTCCCGGCTCGTTCAGCACCTGGAGGAGGGCTCGGGACCCGGACTTTCAGAATCCCAGTTCGGGTTCCGAGCACGTCGGTCGACCGTCGACGCCCTCAAACGCCTGCGGGCGGTGACGGGTGAGGCGGAACACAGGAGGGAAGTGGTGGTCGCGGTGTCGTTGGACATCGCGAACGCCTTCAATAGCCTCCCACACGCGGTGATACGAGAGGCACTAAAATACTTCGGAGTGCCCCCGTATCTAGGGAGGCTGTTGGAGGCGTACCTCTCCGATCGGAGGGTAGGCCTCGAGAACCGGTCGGGGTCCGTGGAGTGGCGGCGAGTCGGCTGCGGTGTCCCGCAGGGATCCGTTCTGGGTCCGATCCTGTGGGACATCGGGTACGACTGGGTCCTGCGAGGCCGTCTTCTCCCCGGGATGGGTGTTATCTGCTACGCGGATGATACTCTCGTTTATTCCCGGGGACGAAACTACAAGGAGGCGGCGCGGCTGGCCGAGGTCGGACTCGACCTCGTGATCAGCCGCATAGAGAGTTTAGGGCTTCGTGTCAGGATTGACAAGACCGAAGCCCTGCTCTTCCGCGGGACCGGCCGCAAGGGACCTCCACCGGGGGCTACCCTTCAGATCGGAGAGGGGAGAGTCAGGATGAGCCCCCAAATGAAATATCTCGGGCTCATCCTGGACGGTGAGTGGACCTTTGGCCCACATTTCGCGATGGTGGGTCCGAAGGTCGTGAAGGCGGCAAGTGCGCTGGGCAGACTCCTCCCGAACCTCGGAGGACCCAGCGCCGCCTGCAGGCAGCTGTACTCCGGAGTCTGCCGGAGTATGGCGACGTACGGTGCCCCGGTTTGGGCGGATCGCCTCACCGCGAAAAATAAGGTGGCGCTGCGCGCTGCGCAGCGAACAATCGCGGTGAGGGTGATTCGGGGGTACCGTACGGTATCGTGGGCTGCAGCTACTGCTCTAGCCGGCGACCCCCCGTGGGAGCTCGTGGCGGAGGTTCTTGCCGAGACCTACTCATACGTCTCGGGTAGGAGGGCTCTTGGTGAGAACCCCACGTTGGACGATTTCCTACGTGTGCGTCGGATAGGGCAGGAAGCGCTAATGCGGAGGTGGGGGGAGGACCTGGCGGTGCAGCCATATGGCACACGCGTAACGGCTGCCATTCGCCCGGTCCTTGAGCGGTGGATGCGTCGAAAACGCAAGCCCCTCACCTTCCGTCTGACACAGGTTCTCACCGGGCACGGTTGCTTTGGTGACTACCTGTGTCGGACGGCCCAAAGGGAGCCGACGACTGAGTGTCACGATTGTGGCGCAGCGGTGGACTCTGCCCAGCACACCCTCGAGGTGTGCCCGAGATGGGCGGTGCTGCGTCAAGGTCTGACGTCGGTCGTCGGAGGGGACTTGTCGCTCCCGAGCGTCATCACCGCGATGCTCGGCGACGACGAGTCCTGGAAGGCGATGGTCTCCTTCTGTGAGACAGTAATGTCCCAGAAGGAGGCCGACGAGCGGATTAGAGAGGAGGCCGCCGATGTGGCCTCCATCCGTGGGCGACGAATGGGGGTGCGTAGGAGGCGCTACTTAATGCGCCTCCAGTAACGCCCTTGTGCCCGTGTTGGGCCGGGATGGGAACCCGGTCCTGCTAGACACGGCGTCGTCGGGACTGTTCAGAGGTTAGCCGGACAGTCCCCATGGAGTAGAAGTCTGGCCTTTTCGCCGAGGCCAGCCTGTCGCTGGAGGGATCCTGTTGCCTGCAGATCCGGGACCCTCCAATTAAAGCGGCTGAAGGCTCCCGCAGGGGTTTAATACGGTATTGCACTCCCAAAGTGCCGAGTCCGACATAGGTTTAGGACTGCCGACCCGGGCGTCCTGGATATCATCCGTAAATGGATTCCCCTGCGATAAAAAAAAAAAAAAAAAAAAAAAAAAAAAAAGTAGTACCTACTGATGCGGCAGTGTCTTTTGTCTCTTGTGATCTTTCGACGTGTGACGTTAAGAATATAAAGAAACATTGCCGCATCATCAGCTGATCGTTCTCAAATCGTAAATGTTTTTAATTTTACTGGATAATTATGTCGAATTTTAATCATAAACACTACTTTTTTAAAACGTGAATCGAGCACTGACTTTGAATACGACATGTGTTTTATCATTAACGTAGGTATGTAACCGCAGTGCTAGTGTACTCTGTTAGACTAAAGCGTTGAATACATAACCTGTTTGACAGTATATATAAGTTTTAAAATACGGTTTTTCATACTTACGAGGTTTAAAGTTGCTTCTAATTACATTAGAAAACAATGACTATTAAAGAAATTTAAAACAATGACTATTAAAGAAATTTAAAACAATAATTATATCACAGACACAAGTGTCTTCCATTATAATTTTTCTCATAATATATTTTACTGAATACAAAGAAATAAATAAAAAAACAACAACAAAAGAAAAAATGCAATTTAATCGCATCAGGCGAATAGGACAAATGCAATCAGAGAACGTAATCTCCTGGCGATTGAGAAACGCCCGGTAAACCCTCGATAATACAGTTTACATTACAGTCCCATTATAAGTTTGACCCTACACGCTTCTATATTACAGGATATGATAGACCAAATTAAAGTGGATACTAAATCCACTTTCCATTATATATTGAGCTTTAGCTGTGTTAATTTCATTACGAATGATGGGTCAATGTATTGTGGATAGTATTTCAAGCAATTTTTATCGTGATTTTAAAGAGTATTTTTTAAATTATCGAGATTTTCATCGAGAGATTTTTATAGATATATTAAATATTCAGTTTTAAGTTAATTTGCTTCGTTTAGAAAATGCTGACAATGAGACGGCCTCGTCAATGATAATATATTAAATTGTTGACGGCGATTTAACCGGCATACATAACCTTCATATTTAAAAAATAGGTACCCAATTAAACCACACGCTTAGTAAAAATAAATTAACCAGGGGGCGCGTTTAAAGGTTCAAGAATCCATTCCTCTAAGCCGTAGGATTAGGTTACAGGCTATAAATGATCACGATACGACTTGTAGAAACGGAGCATTCCAATAAAAAAATTATAATTGTATAATACATATATAATTTATAATATGTTCTTATACTATGTTATATCTCAGATTGTACGTTAAATCGCAGTTCCTGTAGCTATTCATAATTACCTGAACTATATTATGTGTCTATTGGAAATCCGAATGTTCTGGAATCGTACAATTCCTCACACGTGACGTAAACAACTTCAAAACAATAACGTAAAAGCCGTTTCATATGCTATTGTAGGCGATTTCTTAGAACCGACGGTCGACGATAAATAATGTCGAAGCCTTTGTTACAAGTGGTAAAAACAATGCCTACTCTAAAGAACAATATAGGTTCGAGGCACCTGCGGGACCTCTGTGCCCCTCCATGCCCCCTGTGAGCCCCGAAAAAGAATTAATTACTTGGGTCAGCTTTTAATTCGGCCGTTCGTTCGTATAAAGGAAATAATTAACCATTTTTTGTCGTAAGCATCCCTTTCTAATTATCTAGCGTGCTGTCTCACTCAAAACGTGAAATAAAATTAAAATTTGCTTGTGGATTTCGGTATTTGTTCAGGTTAATCAATGATAGAGAGTTTTACTATTCTATTCTTTGCATACAAATTTCAGTGATATATATTTCAATTTTTACATTATAATATTCGATGGTCAACATCGTAACGCCGACTGACAAAATTATTTTATTTCAAATAATAACAAGATAAACCAAGCCTGCCGTAAGGAACTTCGTTGGGTGACATGGGACACCATGTAGGAACGAAGTTCCTTCGGATAATATAAAAGCAACACAATTTGCAAAAAAAAAAAATTGCATATCTTAATATATATTTTCTTGATTTTTGACGTGATAACGCGTCTTGTAAATCGATGAATGCCGGCTACACGCACGAAGAAGTGTCACGTGTCGCGAACGAAAGCGCGGTACAAGCGACAGAGAGGTACGATTGGCCTAAGCGTTCGGCTTGTAAATGAAAAACAATAACTCAGATTGAAGAATCTTAAACACATGTATATAAGTCGTAAATAAATTTTTAATAGCACATTGTACACTTGTAATTAACCTGTATAATTTAAGTAATAAAATATTTGAATTAAAGAGTGCAAATAAATGTTAATTTATCGAAAAAAATTGTAATTAATTGAATCAACTCATTCTTTGTATTATACAAAATAATGATAACTCAGTGATAATAATTCATGAATTTCATAAAAGTATGAGTTTCATATAATTTTTTCAATGTTTTCTGATGACGTTATCACATAAAATTATCGTCCGTAAACCGACTTTACAGACAACAAATTTTTTTAAAGCATTTTTTTACCTAAAAGCACAAATTAGGGATTCTGTTGGAGCCAAGTTGTTTTCTTTGTTCTCCTGTCCTGTGTGTTGTGATTGATACCAAACTCGAGGTATCTAGCTCTTCTGGTTCCCGATGTATGGCCCGCGTGGGTGAAGCAGACCAGGGGGGATGGGTGGGGGATATTGGTCGAAGATAACTCCTGGTGTCTGGTTTCATCAATGTTTTCTTATGCCCTTATCACGTAAAATTATAATCCGTAAGCCGACTTTATTTTTTTATTTTGCTGATTGGTTTTTATTTAAGTAGGTACATAAAAGTATTAAGGAAACTTATTATTTTAGAAAATAACAAATAATGTAAAATAGCGTCGCTTAAGGCCGGTATCGGTCGCGAGCACGCGCAAGTGCTCCTTGCGCCACGCGAAGATCCAGTGTGGTGCCGCAGGCGGCGATCGCGTCCCTCGCCCCCCGCACCGCCCTCACGCTCACTTCCGTTATATATACTTACGGTTTTAGTCTCACATTTTTTTTCAGTTCGGTCGCGCAGCAATATCTCTATTTCCTGCAAGCCTGCCGTAAGGAACTTCATTCCAATATAGTAAATAATGTATAGTAAATTAATATAGTAAATTAAGAAAAATATATTAACAGATATTATAAACTTATTAAAACATTATTTTACATAATATATTGTTACAAAATAATTGTAGACAGACATAGACAACGATTTGCTTGTACAAACTTGCTTTTGTTATTGGCTCTGACAGATGTCAAAGTTAGCTTCGCCCAAGGAATTTATTTCATAACTGGAACGCTCACTTAATAAAATTGTATATTCAAATATGCACCTTAAAATAACTTGTATAAGGTTGACATTTGTTTCCAACATGTAAAGTGAAAAATCGTTCCGACCATTTCGTTAACTACTGCTATTTTGTCTCTTTGTTACGAGTTGCCTTGAATCCATGATAGAAAGAGATGCAATCTCTCTCTTCGAAACATTTTTTTGAGTGCACGTACATTTCAGTTTGTATATAAACTCCTTGGCTTGGCCGCATTCTGGTCTAGACGCTAGCGAAAGATAGTCAGGTAAGGTAGTAATTTTTTCTTTTTCTTTTAACTAATTCGGATTTCTAAGAGCATTTTTAAATGAGAATGTTATTTTCTTATTATTAGATATTTATAACCAAATATAATAAATGTGAATTGATGATTCTAGGCGAGAATTGACGTTGGTTTAATGATCTTGAGGATAGAAAATTACTCCAGAAGATTCAGTAACATTTAACTCATGAATTTTCGCTTTTTATAAATAAGAAGCTGTAAAAACGTCTTTATATTTTATAACATGTAAGCCTAAACTCGAGAGCGTTAGCATTACATTATTGTCGCTTGTAAGGAAAATTTTAAGTATTTCATTATAATGCACCGTGAAATGCAGATGAATGCAACGTGAAAAAGTTGGGGTTTTGACGTCTCCGTTCTAAAAACCGCTGGACATTTGCAAGTATGCTTTTAAATGTAGATTTATTTAAATATCCAGTATGAATTCAAGACACAAAGTTACGTGAATCGCTGTCGAAGTGTGTTGGAATCGTCACATATTTACATTTTACTGCTCTCAGCTTGAAACAAAGTTGTACTGCTGACAATAATGCTATTATAATGCTGTATCGAATTTTGTATCATAAAAAATAATATGGATACTTTAGAAATACGTATATTCTAACCACAAATATAAAAAATAAAAATAATAATAAATAAATATTAACCAACAATCACACCACGTTAACCTAGCCCCGTGCTAAGTTCGTAAGAACTTGTGTTACAGGTACTAGGAACGGAAATAAATTTAAGAAATTTATATAAATATATATATACATAAATACACATCCATGACCCGGTGCAGACATCTATATTCGTCATACAAATTATCTGCACCTGGCGGGATTCGAACCCGCGACCGCTGCGTAAAGTGTCCAGTTGCCTGACCACGCGACCAGCCGGCCGTCAAAATATACCATACATATGCCATCCACAAGTAATATTTTCTTAACTATTTTTCTAGTTGAGCAAAAACATCCAGCCATTAGCTTTTCGCCAATTTGTACGCCGACACTACACACTATTGCCCTAAAAGTCCTAAAAGTAGTTTTCTTCGAAAATGTTATTCCAGTATTATGAGATGTTTTAATGCCTTGTTAGTATGCGATTTTGACATGCGTTATCAAAGTTACTGAAGTTAACTGAAAGGAATCGGCCTGTAAATGTCTTACTGCTGGTCAAAGTCCTATTCTCCATATAGCAGATATAAGGATTACATATTTTACGAAAAACATGGATATTTTATTTTCTTACTGAGTATTATACAATGACTTTAATTACAATGACGACAGACGCGTTGACGCAGTGGTCACAGCAACTGGATGTAGGGATGTTCATCGGAAAAAATTATCGATAATTATCGAATGAACTTTTATTGATAATTATCGGACGAAAATTATCGATAGTTTGCGATAGTTATCGATAATTACCTATCAGATGATCGGTTGCGGGTTCGATCCCCGCACATAACAAACTTTGGTACCTACAGGCCATGCAGATGTTTGTCGTAGTCTGTTTGTGATTCTATTGTATGTCTTTTCAAGCTCTGACATAGGATAAAAATCAGTCTGTGACAAGAACCATGTAACATTCGGGGTTAACGCGACTATTCGCACCACTATACCAGTTTGAATTAATAAATAATTTATACATGCATTTTTTTTTTTTTTTTTTTTATGATAGTTGGATAGGCAAACTGGCAGACGTGCCACCTGATGGTAAGTGGTCGACGTCGCCCATGAACATAAACTAGTTTACCTGGAACTAGCCCAGCCAACTCATTTATGTGTTGCCTATCCTGAGACATATGATGTTAAGTCTCGGTGCCAGTAATTACACTGCCTGTCTTGCCCTTCTTTCCGAAACACAGCAAAGCTGTTTCACGGAAGAAATAAGCAAGATGGTGGTACCCATGCAGCCGGGAGCGCGGCACAGCGCATCCCTCCCACCGGTAAAATGCATTGGAATGCATTAGGAATCCGCAAAAAGACAGGCGATCTAGGAGAAGTTTAAAATTGTCATTTTGTAAAAACCTAAGTTCAGGAGTGGACGACTATCATCGGGAAACAGCCGAGACATAACAATTACGCAAAAGTTATTTTAAGGACCGGATTATATGAAACATAAAAAGCTTGTTACATGCATGCAAATATTCATCAAAATACTTGAAATATGCATGAAAATATTTAAAACATGTAAATTTAAAAAAAATTGAGACAATGCCATTGGCAACTTGGAATTTATTTGGCGGATTTTATTCATTATCTGCATAGTTTCATTCGATACCAAACCGTGAGTTTCAAACTTGTTAATACTTTAATGTAGGAAAAATATGTGCTAATCACGGATATAGGTATATATATATATATATATATATATATATATATATATATATATATATATATATATATATATATATATATATATATATATATTTTTAGGAACCAGAAGTGAGTTTTATTAAAAAAAGACAAATAACGAAAATTACAATTATGATGTATTCTATATCTCTTAAACTATTACAATAAACCTATTAAATATTCAAATCTAATTTTACATTTATACAGAATAAAATCAGTTTTACCAAGCAAAAATAACCACCAATTTATAATTAATTTGACACAAGCGAGAATGACGTTCGACGCCTGCCGAGGCGAAAGAAAAGAGGTTGCAACCAATCCGCTCGATGCTGATATAGGCAGTTCGGGTGACGTCGTTCGTGTTGCTTGCTTATACGGCCTCTCCTGACGGTGCTCCGTCCCCGGGCACCTCTGCAGCATCTTCCGCCACACTCTGACCTGGCAAAGTGGCAGCAGTCGAAGGTCTAGCCATGATATAGTCATCGCTTTCATCGTGAGCATCTGTTGAAAAGATTACACAAAAAATTGCAAAAAAGTAAAGGAAATGTATTAACGTGTCTTTCGTTCATCGTCTTTCAAGGGCCCGTCTTACTTTTCTCACTCGCTCAATCATATCTCACAGAACGGATAAAACATAAATGTCTGTCGGGCAGAGGCAGTATTACGCAATACCCACTATGTGATAAACGGACAGAGGCAGTATTACGCGATGTCCCTTGGGCAGAGGCTGTATTACGCATTACCCACCACACAACATTTACTTTACCTTACGGGCAGAGGCAGTATTACGCATTACCCATTGTACAAGAAACAGACAGAGGCAGTATTACGCTTGTCTCAAATAACAGAACAGCCATTTTGTCACGTCGTGCTGGTAGCATGCGGGCGCCATCGCACGTGTACCGCCGCAGCACGCTGCACTGTTACACGGACACGCCACACGGATGACTACGTCGACATGCGCGACCACAAGTAAAGACGTCTCGCATATCACACCACTCACGTACATTACTGTAACATAGGGCAATCGGTTAGCTCGTTAAGTTGCTCACCCTCAAAAAATGCTGCATAGCTCTCGGGGCACCATTCTCCCTTCCAGAGAACCATGAACTGTGCCGGTGCTTGAGTAGTTTTCCCACGAGCACCACTCAGCAACTTCAATTCGCAGCGATCGCTTGGCAGAACCTTAGTCACTTGATATGGGCCTCGCATTCCTGGGTCTAGCTTCCCGGTGGATTAGGAATATTTAATAACGAACACGAAGTCACCAACCGCGAAGACCCTCGCAGGCTGTCGATCTTTATTGACACGAGAATCTTGTTTTTCTTGGTTCTTCTCAAGTAGGTTGCTAGCTCTGCTCCTGCACAACTCGCGCCAAGCTTCCCGGTTAGAAGGTGAACTATCAATCGCTACGTCTCTAATCAGATTTCTTATTACAGGTGTAGTCACCTCTATACCGATTAACATATTTAAAGCAGATAATCGGGTGGTTTTTTGCTTAGTTATATTAAGTACAAGTTGTATTTTAAGTTTTGTTATTTAGTAAACTGGAAATACTTGCAGTTTTTGTTGCGTACTCGTTAATCTAGCGCCGAAACTGACGAACTTGCTTTACGTTACCTGGTACAGGGGTGTTTACCAACGCCTCGATCTTTCGTTGACTCGGCCTAACCTGACCGTGCGTAATTACTTTACCTAAATATTTGACTTAAAGGTTCACTTTCCGCTGGTTACCGTTGCTGCTCTCAGACCGAGTTTTAGCGAAACACACACTTTCTTCGTGACCAATCTTCTTACAAAATGAACACACTAATTTGGAAGTATTTTCAGACGGCCTAGTATTTTTCGGGCAACTGTTACGCATGTGTCCCGTATTGTTACAACTATAACACCTAAGATTAGAACAACTAGTATTGATATTTTTTAGGATCTGATTATTGGTTAGATCACGCATGTTGGTTCGGTTTGGCTTTACGTATATAGCTAGAAACGAAACTATGTTTTCTACCAACAAGTTTGCATTAATAGCAGCCGCCCTAATTTGAGCGTCAGTGATTCCGCGTATAATTATTTCAATCATTAACTCTTCACTTAAACCTTTGACGATACGCAAACGCAACAAGGATCGTCGGGCGTATTCCGCGTATGTTGGAAATCGGTCGGATGTTGTGGACATAACTTCAAAAAGAATATCAGCGCTGTTAATCCTTTGCGGACACAATGACTTAAAATCCTTTTTGAAATTTGACCACGATCGATCGTTTGTAGCCCACTCATTAAGCCACAACTTTGCATCTCCTCGTAGGCAGTTAGCAACACGAGAAAGGCACTCTGATTCACCCCAGTGATTCGCAGACCTAGCACGCTCAACTTCATGGCACCACGCTTCAAAATTGTGAAGGTTTGGATCGAAATTTGAAACAAAATAATCTTGCTGTTTCATACAGGTAATTTTAAAAAGAGCGTCAGCGAGGGATTGCGCCGAAGAACGCGGATCTTCACTACTTTGAAGCGTGTTGGGAATATCGTTACGCAGTGGTGTAGGTTGCACGGAACTACTACGCGGCGGCGGTGTTCGCGAAGTACTCGCAGTGTTTTCCTCGACAGCGTTTAATCTAGCCATTATTGTATTAAGAGTTTGATGTATGCCGTTGTTACGACTATTAGAACGTGAACGATGTCGATTTGAACGCCTGCGAGCTTTGCTGCGATAAGAACGCGACCGAGAACGCGACCGGGAATCGTGACGGTGCGAACGTGACCGAGAACCGCGACGGCGTTGATGGCCACTCGACTTGAGCTTCGATCTACCGCGCGGTAATTCAACGGGACTACGCGAACGTGGCATCGTAATATAAATTGGCGGTTATTTTTCCAAACACTCTTAGTGGGCACGAGAATACTATCCCACTTCTGATTTTAGGAACCAGAAGTGAGTTTTATTAAAAAAAGACAAATAACGAAAATTACAATTATGATGTATTCTATATCTCTTAAACTATTACAATAAACCTATTAAATATTCAAATCTAATTTTACATTTATACAGAATAAAATCAGTTTTACCAAGCAAAAATAACCACCAATTTATAATTAATTTGACACAAGCGAGAATGACGTTCGACGCCTGCCGAGGCGAAAGAAAAGAGGTTGCAACCAATCCGCTCGATGCTGATATAGGCAGTTCGGGTGACGTCGTTCGTGTTGCTTGCTTATAATATATATATATATATATATATATATATATATATATATATATATATATATATATAATAATAAAAGTATATATATATATATACTTTTATAGACTGAGCATTGTCAAATATATTTAACACAGTACTGCTTCAATGCACATTATCTATCGAGTTATAGATGGGTCGGGAGGGAGGGGTGAATTTTGTAATTTTTGTATCGTTAATATGAAACATAACTAGACCATAAGCAAAATATGCCATCGCTGCTAATGTTGGCTAAAATATGCAAAAATGCAAATACATATAATCCGGTCCCTAGTTGTTATCATTCGTAACTTAGGAACAGCAAGACTTAAAATGATTCCTTGTCAGAACTGACTATATTTGGTTATAATTTAATAAAATTTAACCAAGGTTAAAATAGAGAATACCGAATAAAAAAAAAAAGAAGCAAACGAGAAAAGCTCCTCCTGATGTTAAGTAGTTACTGCCCTACGGGCACCTGCAATGTACCCGCAACTACTCTACCGTTTCGAGGAGTTTCAGATGCCGGCAACGCATTAATTATATTTCATTTAATTTTTTTTTCAACAACTTCTAAATGTTTGGTAAAATAAATAAAATAATAAACTTCTCACACTCAACGGCCCCCAGTAGGATGTGAATCCTGTTTCGGGGGTCCGGAAACACACACAACACACAAGCACAAACGCCCAGACCACGACAAATATCCGTATAACCTATACAGGTATTTGTCATGTGCGGGGATCGAACCCGAGACCGCTAGCGCATACGCCAGTTGCAGTGACCACTGCGACAGCGCGTCGTCAAATTAAGTTTGATCCTTTTTATTTGAAATTTCTATTTTTGGTAGTTTAGTCGTGGTATATTACTCTGAAAAGGTCGAAACCTAATTCTAGTAGGTACTATCTGTATTCTCATGTTTTCATATTACACTGAAAATTTCTATAGTAAGTCTGTAAGCTTTGTTGTCTAAAAAGGTTGTTATTATTTTTTTGAAAGTAAAATAATAACTTTCCTGCTAACAAAAGCATTAATATTAGAATGTAACAAATTCCTTTGTATTATATTCAAATAAAAATTATATGTGAGTATTTATGTACCTTTATATTCTTCAAATTCAAAAATAATCCCTTTTCTTCATTCAAATATTAGAGATCAAGAGTTTGTTTTGACGAACATATCACAAAAAATAAAGCAATTGAAAAAATGTTAAACAATTGTTTTCATCAAGTTTACGGACTCGTAGACACAAATTAGTCAAATAAGAAAACACAAAAAAAAATAGAAATTATTTTAAGGATATAAACATTAACTAATACAACACTGAAATCATCACAAATAAACCGCGGCTTAAAACACATTGCTAAGCTGCAGCCGGATGAGGAAATCGATACAAGCCTTACAGCGGTCCGACGGAAATTTTATTTGCTTCCCGCAAAAAACGAAAGCGATTCCATTTTCTCGATTAATTAGCAGCAGACCGCAAAGGCAGGGAATGTGGGCATTGTTCTTTTAGTTTCCGTTGAGAGTAGTGGCTTCGAAAGCAGGATTCAAAACACCAGTGTTTGAAGTTACTAAGTTAAAGTAAACGGCGCGTGAAAGCGTTTTATTTTAGACTGATTAACCGACTTCAAAAAAAAGAAGGAGGTTCTCAATTCGACTGTATGATTTTTTTATGTGTGTTACCTCATAACATTTTACTGGGTGTACCGATATTGATGATTCTTTTTCAAAATTTGGTGCTCGTTATGTGGCCTCTTTTAAATTTGAGCGAGATCTGACGAGTAGTTTTTGTGTTATCCTTAATAGTGCATTTATTAATTGACTTAGACTACGTTGATGATGTTCCCTTTTTTTTCTAATCGGTTAAACACAGTGTCATCAACATTTTTATTTGAGTATGAAGTTCCGATTAAATGCTAATATTTCAAAATTTAAAATATAAGTAACTTGCACGTTGCACGTTGCTTCAACCGAACCGATGGAGAATTTCCGATGTGATTTTTAAAAAACTCACACTTTTCACAAGTGAGGGCGCTTATACTAGGTGTAAAGTGTGTTAAAATAGTTTAAAATGGTTCAGTGAATACAACACTTAAATTGACACCAGTTGGTTGTGAGTAAAAATCTGATTTGTGGATTTTTCAAGAGTTCGATTTGATTTTCAAAATTACCTCGTACTCGGCGATAAATTTTAGGATGAAACCTGTATATTTTATCCGAGAATGGATTAGCATAGTAAATTAAACTCAAGCGCTGCTCTTCTATAGAGGAAAGGTTATTGGCCCAGCAGTGTGACATATTTTGATTGCTTAAAATGTACCAAAGCTAAAGAAAAAACTTATTAGAGGAAAAGCATGTTCCATGTTCTAACCATGCCTTTTATTACTTCGCTATAGATTGGTCAAATGCACAAAACGTATTTAGCCTACTTGAAAAAAAAATTAGGCATCTATATGAATATAATATCGTTAGTTAAAAAAAAGAAAAGGAGTCTAAATTAACGTTAATTTTTTATTTTATTTCGTTTAAATAAGACGAACCTCGGTCGTTTATTATTAAAAGAAAAATATCTTTACAATCCATTTATACGCAATATATCAAACAACACCCAAAAAAAAAAGAAGAACTTTGTTTTTTTATAGTATAGGGGGCAACCGAGCAGTCGAAGCCTTTAGCACAAGAGTATGCAGATGCGTTGACCTCTTTTTCGCTTTACCCTCCAATAGGCCACCGAATACTCACAAACCGCACGAAACGCGACTGCTTAACTGTTACTTCACGCCGCTATTGTGTATATGTGAGCGAGAGGTACCACTCCGGTCGTGCCGGCCCAATACGGCTGCAAAGCAGCATAGCACTACCTCTTACAATGAAATTAATATTAATATATTTTTTAAGTTAGTGTGTATGTACGTATGTATATGTACCTAAACCTCTCTCATAAATAACTCTAACTATTGGTGAAAACCGCATAAAAATCCGTGCAGTAGTATTTGAGACTGTCGCAAACAGACAGACAGACACGCAAGGGAACTTTGTTTTATAATACGTAGTGAAGTTACAAAAGTTATTGAATGTCTATAGGGAATTCTCATTCATACTCCTCGTATTTATTCCTCGATATCGAAATTTGTATTCGATTCAATCATTTATTTTTAATTTTTTCGTCAACGTCTTTACATTTGAACGAAGTTTATTTCAGCGAATGATTTCACGCGAGTCGTAATCCCGTCGGAGGTAAGCTCCTTACGAAATAATTTCTAAAACGCCGTCATAAGTCTCTCTCGTTCGCTTCAAACGAAAAGTTTTTTATTGTTTAGAAATTACAATCACTTTTGTGTTTCAGTTCGTATTGTAATTACACTGAACATTTAATTTTTGTTGTATTCAGATTTTACCTCATAGTTGTAATTAAAATATTATGATAATTTTTGTTTCATAATTTATGATATTTAAAATAAAACCACTTTTTTTATGGAGAATAAATTCTACAATCGACAATTCACATTGACGCTTACGAAATATTATTAATCTCACTGGAAGTTCATTGAACTCGGAACTTACGACAAGTTTAAATAAACTACAAATTTCTGTTTTTTATAAGGAAATAAATAAATGCTTCAATCCTCGTAGTGGAGAAGAATAAAATATTATTATATTATTTCCAGGAAAATTAAAAAAAAAATAACTAAAAACCCAGTTCGTTACCAAAATCTCTGTAGCAAACACTAACACACAAAAAAAACACTTTACCGGTGGGAGGGATGCGCTGTGCCGCGCTCCCGGCTGCATGGGTACCACCATCTTGCTTATTTCTTCCGTGAAACAGCTTTGCTGTGTTTCGGAAAGAAGGGCAAGACAGGCAGTGTAATTACTGGCACCGAGACTTAACATCATATGTCTCAGGATAGGCAACACATAAATGAGTTGGCTGGGCTAGTTCCAGGTAAACTAGTTTATGTTCATGGGCGACGTCGACCACTTTCCATCAGGTGGAACGTCTGCCAGTTTGCCTATCCAACTACATATAAAAAAAAAAAAAAAAAAACTAACAATTATCATGAATGGAATCGAACCCGCAACCTTTAACACAACTATCTATACTTTATTAAACAAAATTAGTGACGTATCATTGAGACTCGCGTTTAGTTGAGAATATCTTAAAATACCCAGATTAAGAACAACAGTAGTAGATAAGCATAACAATAACATCGGCACTAAATATGATTTTCGGCGTTCGTTTTGTTATCTAAAGATCTATTTGATAAGTCAAAATAGCTGTTATCATTATAATTATTAAGATAGCAAGCGTTGACTAGCGAACGTTTTATTTATTATAATTTGTTTCTGGACCATCATTCAAAGACAAACAGTAACCTAACTTATTCAATGATTTTTAACCATTTATAATAATTTATTAAAATTCTATATTATAAAGTTTCACGGCTTATAATATTCATATTTGTGTTACATCTCTAAGCCCGTATAGTGGTCCCTAATCAGTGTATCATCGCTACCGGGTGACAAATGGGGGTGCGTAGGAGGCGCTACTTAATGCGCCTCCAGTAACGCCCCTGTGCCCGTGTCGGGCCGGGATGTGAACCCGGTCCTGCTAGATACGGCATCGTCGGGACTGTATAGATACATATAGTGAGGTGAGCGGACAGTCCCCATGGTGGAAAAGTTTGGCTTTTTCGCCGAGGCCATCCTGTAACTGGAGGGATCCTGTTGCCTGCAGATTCGGGACCCTCCAATTAAAGCGGCTGAAGGCTCCCGCGGGGTTTAGTATGGTAATGCACTCCCAAAGTGCAGAGTTCGACACAGGTCTAGGACTGCCTACCCGGGTGTCCTGGATAGCATCCGTAAATGGATTCCTCTGCGACACAAAAAAGTGTACATTATCGGTGCACATTCAGTGCATCTTCAGTGTATAATCAGTACATAGTCGGTCCACCCGGATTGATGATACAATTATGACAGATGCAACTCGTCGTCAAAACGCTACTAGACCGATCCACCGCGATTAA
Source organism: Euphydryas editha (assembly GCA_036937285.1). Classification (NCBI taxonomy): domain Eukaryota; kingdom Metazoa; phylum Arthropoda; class Insecta; order Lepidoptera; family Nymphalidae; genus Euphydryas; species Euphydryas editha. The sequence goes on along the minus strand of JAUPFZ010000013.1, from coordinate 378,714 downwards.
GATGATTTATTAAAACTGTTAATTGGAGGAAAGCTAAATGCATTTCTATTTATTGCAAGCAAAATCTTTGTATATTGTTATACCACATTAACGGCTAATTTTTCTTGTTAACTAAACATTATAGAAAAAATAATAATATCGGGGCACCCATTGAATACGTGAGGCATTTAGAATGGGGGACGGCGCCGGCGGTCAAGCGAAATCTCAATCAATCTCACGTGCGCGAGACGTGTCGGAGACGGTCGCGAGACGCGGTCTCAGCAAATATCATGTTTTTTTTTCTGCCATTAAAAATCTTAAATACTAGTCTTAACTAGTCTTAAATAAAAAAATATGTAAGAAAATTGTTTTTTTTTTTCTTTTTTTTTAAAAATCAATCTAATGTAATCGAGCATAGATTAACTCATTTACATTACAAATACGCATTTTAAAAAATCTCACGTGAGTTTAGGGGTTGTGCGATGTTCGATCAAAATCTTACGAGAGCTCGTAAGATTTTGATCGAACATCGCACGTACGGCGTCGAAAACTTGCTGAAATCGTGTCACGTAATTAATGGATGCCCCCTTACTCCTATATAATCAAATATCAATTAATGTTACCCAATACAAAATAATTATACAAATTAATTTGGCAATTTCTAAAATTAGCGTTCCAAAAATAGTTGTCACAATTGAATTAAATTAATAAAAAAAAGGAAAAAATTCGAACAATTTTAATCCAGATCCGAAATAATCAATAAAAACATTCCACGTAACAACAGCGATCAGCTAACACGACTGTTAAAGGCAACAAAACAGAGACAACAAAGCAAGCCGTCAGCTATTGCATCAAAGGTAGAGATTGCTGCGATACAGAAACCGATCAAACCGGTACAAAGGCGTCACTTGCCCTTTGTTCCGCCGTTACTTACTGAAGGACGAGAAATATCGACGTTTACACAAAAGTGATTTAATTAAAATAACTCCGCTATCGTATAGAAAAAAGCATTAAATTAAAATTTTAAATTTAGGTTTAATTTAATTTTTAGCTCCTGAACGTAATCTGGCACATATATTTAAATAAAATCATTATCTTCAACTATAAATATACAGTTTTTAGTCAAAGAATAACATATAATGGAATATATTAAATAATAACATATATAACAATGGGCCGGCGCGCCCGGAGAAGTACTTCGCTCTCACATAACACCGACGTGAAATGACGCCACTGTCGTTTTGTGAGAGATCCAGTGGCCCTTCCCTTCCCTTCCCTCCACAGATCCGGTGGAACATCCCTCCCCTCCTTAAAGGCCGGCAACGCACCCGCTAATTCAATAAAATGTTTTTACTTACCACCAGGTGAATCGACTGTCCATTTGCCCCCTCTAATATATACAAAAAAAAAAAATATATATATATATATATATATATATATATATATATATATATATATATATATATATATATATATATATATATATATATATTACCGGTGGGAGGGATGCGCTGTGCCGCGCTCCCGGCTGCATGGGTACCACCATCTTGCTTATTTCTTCCGTGAAACAGCTTTGCTGTGTTTCGGAAAGAAGGGCAAGACAGGCAGTGTAATTACTGGCACCGAGACTTAACATCATATGTCTCAGGATAGGCAACACATAAATGAGTCGGCTGGGCTAGTTCCAGATGAACTAGTTTATGTTCATGGGCGACGTCGACCACTTACCATCAGGTGGCACGTCTGCCAGTTTGCCTATTCAACTAACATATAAAAAAAAAAAAAAAAAAATTATATATATATAGCTCCTGATTTATTAACTGACTGGCACATTCGTTATCTCTGAACCTAAACTAATTTACCGGAAGTTAGTAACTTAATCAAAACTTGAAGTTCAACATAAAAATTGGCAAGTAATGCTCTTTTATACCGTATAAACCAAGGAATTTATACACAAATTGGAATGCGCATGTGCACTCAAAAAACGTTCCGAAGAGAGGAATTACATCTCTTTCTATAATGGATTCAAGGCAACTCGTAAGAAAGAGCCAAAATACCAGTACTCAACGAAATACTCGGAGTGATTTTTTCACTTTACATGTTGTTAACAAACGTCAACCTTATGGTACTTCAAAGTTCATATTTGAATATACATATTTATTAAGTGAGCTTTCCAGTTATGATATAAATTCCGTGGTATAAACGTAATTAATTTTTTTTTGTGTTGTAAATATGAAAATTTATTCGTAATTGCTAGTATTATTGTTTTGCGATAATAATAAAGGAATACTTGTCGCAGGCTTTTGTGATATTACAAAGTTAATAGAATAAAACAGGGTATGAAATGTGTACGGTCATTTTGTTATTTTTAATATTCTTTGATTCTTTGTGAAGATAATTACCAAAGTACAAGTTGAAAAATGTCTAACTGTTATTCTTCCACTAAATAAAGGTCCATACTAAGGCTTTATATAGAATCGAGGGAGACAATACATCCAATAATAAATATTTCTATCAATTATATGAAAATGTTAAAGTAATTTTATTCTATATAAGCAACAAAGAATCAGTAGAAAAGATAAAAAATAGACAAATAAGAAAAACAAAAATTAATAACGAACAAAAATTTATTTATTTATTTATTTATTTATTTATTTATTTAATCATAGGTTTATCACTAACATCACAGGTAACCCCAATTCGTTAGTGTACCTTATTCATTTAAATTATTTTATATTTATATAAATTCAAATACTTAAATAAATTACAATCAATTTTCAATCTTAACAAAAAAAAAAAAAAAAAAAAAAAAAAAAAAAAAAAAAAAAAAAAAAAAAAAAAAAACTAAAACCCGTAGACAAAAGAACATCAAATACTTCAATTAAATAAATATTATCCTAAAGTTCTACCTTTTCTCATATTAACGATACAACATGCGACAGGAAAATAATACAAACAATACGAACGTCACTGAAATATCGGGAATCAAAAATAATAATCGCGGTTAGTCACGTTTAAATAAAAGTAATAATAGTGACACTGAAAACCTTATAACTTAAATTTTATTATCGTGTCTCAAACTTTCCGAATAATAGCAATTCTATAGGGTTTTTCCTCATTGACACGATTTTCTTCCGCGATAACACTATAATATAATACAGAATAAATAAATATTAACCAACAATCACACCACGTTAACCTAGCCCCGTGATAAGTTCGTAAGAACTTGTGTTACAGATACTAGGAACGGAAATAAATTGAAGAAATTTATATAAATACATATATACATAAATACACATCCATGACCCGGTGCAGACATCTATATTCGTCATACAAATTATCTGCACCTGGCGGGATTCGAACCCGCGACCGCTGCGTAAAGTGTCCAATTGCCTGACCACTCGACCACTCGGCCGTCAAATGAATGAATGTTAAATTTTATTTCGCTCAATTTTTTATGGTAAATTATATAATGTATATAATATGTGAGTAATTGTATAGTATACGTCTGTTTATCCATATGATGCTTGCATGAAGACATGCTTTCCTTTATTTGCTTATAAGGTCGTATTGGGTTTGTAGTGTAAGGATGTTATAATTGTGTCTTAAATAAATAAATAATTATGTATGGTTAATTTTATAGCATATATTGTTACGTACGTACGACAAACATTCTGGTGTGGTGGTGCGAGTAGTGCGAGTGGGGCAGACATTTGTGTTTGTGCAAATATTTCTTTTCGGCCCCACGGTACCTAGGAGAGCACGTAAATCCGCCGCTCCCAGCTGTTCCCTATATAGACAGTCGATAGTGTCACTATCCGCTCCTATGTCCGGGCCCCTCAAGCCTTGTTGGCTAAAGTGTCCCGTTTTTTGACTTATTGCTCGTCTCTTATTTTGCTTATGGTACGTGACTATGAATATTTATATATATAGCAAATTTTACGAAAAAGCGAGATAAATAACACAAATCGGCCTTAGCGCGACAAAGGTGGTTATGATATAACTTTGTTCGAGAACATCCGGACCGCTTCGATCTTGTCAACTAGTAGTTGACGGGCCATTTTGAGGGGAAAATCTTGTCGACTAGTAGGCAACAGGAGCAGCCTAGCGGCTATAGACACTAGATAATGATCGTTACTCGGGTTTTAAAAAATCAGTTTTATTTCGTATTTTAGCAATATGCAGTAATTTTGCCATTTGTCGGGATCCGAAAACACGCGACACAACCGCCCGACATTACCATACAATATCATGAGCTGGAATCGAACCAGTGACCGTAAGTCTAACAGCCAGCACTGTAACTAATAATTAATAAATATCACGATGTCGAACTGTGGTATTTTATTGAAAAAAATCTTGCAATATTCAGTCACGGTAAGATATGAAGAGTCAAGTTAATTAAGCGTGCCCTCGCGAGCCCGCCGCGTGCCTCTTCTCTCGCAAGCCACATCACACGCCTTGTTTCCTTGCATTTCATATTTTATCATAATTATTTAACAGCAAACATTAAAACGCTCTTTTTCTCTTTAATTACAAATTTAAAGTGCACACGATGTCATACATTTGATATTTTATTAAATTTTAGAGCGGTTAACAAATGAATGTATATTTTCCAGTAAAGAAATCATAATAACAGAGAACATTTATTTTTATAAAAAAAGATAGGCTTTTGAAAAATTATGTGTATCACTATTTTTAACGGGATTTTTTTTTTTCATTTGCAATTTTATTATGAAAATGTTATAGAAATCTTAAATTATTTTTTAAATAGTGATGCCCGATCGATTCACTTAATATTTTATATGTACGTTTTATTTAAATAATAATGCTGACGTAATTCAAAATCAAATATGGGCGACTTCCAAACATGGCTGGCCAATTAATTTTTATGCGCGATATCGGTATGAAATGAAAGGGTTTGCCCAAGAGGTATATTAAAAATACATACGTGACAAATGTAACAAATTAAAAACTTTCTTGTCCAATATAAAAAAAGAGATTTTTTTTTCTTCCACGTAATTGTTTGCCTATTAAAAAATTATATTTCTTAAAAAAATATATCTTTAAGCGTTTTTGTTTTTCTAATCATCGGTACCCGATGAAATAACTTAATGCAATCACCAAAAATCATTAATTATGTACTGTACTGCACTGTATTAGTCTGTAAACCACCCACTGTTGAGCGAAGGCCTCTTCTTCTTATAGAAGAAGGGTTGGAGCTTAATCCACCACGCTGCTTCACTGCAGGTTAGCGGATAATTTCCCTACCATGGGTAACGTCGTTATCAGGTGTCTATGATAACAAACGGGACCGACGGCTTTACGTGCTCTTCTAGGCAATGAGAGAGGCACATTTTTTATATTTTTTTTATAATAAAATAGATTTTTTTTTTTACCTATTATTATTGATATAGTATAACTATTTTAACATATTTTAGTAAGAACATAGAAAAGTCACATAATAAAAAAATACATAAGTCTTTGAATATTGGCTTATTTTGCTTAGGCTCATAGTTGTGAAAGTAGACATTGACGTTGACGTATATAAAACGACCTGGAATGCCTAGTATTCAATATTTATAAGAAATCCTTTAATCAAAAGCATCGAATGATAATCTCATATTTCAGAGCCAAAAAAAAATTTGCACATTCTATTTTAAGGATTTTATCATTTTGAAATCGTTTAATACAAGGCGTGAGTAGTCTGAGCCGTTTATTAGATTTAATTAAGCGAGTTGTTATTTTCAGCGAGGGCTGCCGGTTCGTTGTTAATAATAATAAATTTTTCCGTAATTTACATAGAGATCTCGAACTAATAACTTCATTACATTCGAGACGAGTTCATTCATCTTTTTAGGGCTCCGCTGTCAAAACACGAGACCCTTGCAATTTCATCACGTCTATCTGTCAAATAATTATTAGATATTTAAATAGATTTACATAAATTTTAACGAAACGAAGCTTCAAAATATTAGCACTATAATGTTTAATAAAGAATCGATACAAAAATATTAATTATATTCCATTTATCAGAGTCGTAAGAATGCGATCAAATCCATACTCTTATAGAGCACACCAAAAAATACATTTACAGGAAAACACATAACCTCTTTGTAAATTGTTGAATAAATAGCTCGGCTAGATTTAAACACTTGCCAGGGTCAGAAAAATTAAGGAAAACTGTTTGTATCGAAGTTATCATAATAAGGTTTGAGGGTGAATGTTTTTTTAGACACCCCATTCCTGAGGGGTGACATCGAGATGATGTCTCTACAATATTTGAGGGGACTCATAATACGAATCACTAAAGCTATCTTTTGTGAATATTTGTAATTTTATTGTAAAAATTATTCCACAACTTCACTGCCTCGCGGATTCACTTGCCTTAAATTAAGTCATAATATTTATTATGGCTAATGACTTTTTACGCTCTTCTAAATTTTATTATCATAATTATAATATCGTAACGTACTCATATCATACTAAACGGCTGCCAGTAGAATGCAATCTAGACCAAGTCGGTAATAAATATCTATGAGGTCAATAGAGATATTTGTCATTAGCGAGGATTGATTTCGTAAAAGCTATCATAACAGCGACTTGGTGCGACCATTGCGCCAACCAGTCAGTTAAAGTATCACCTGTATTCTGTACTGTATCAGCCTGTAAACAACCCACTGCTGAGCGAAAGCCTCTTCTCCACATAGAAGAAGGGTTGGAGCTTAATCCACCACGCTGGTCCACTATGGGTTTGCGGATAATATCCCTACCATGAGTAACGATCATTACTCTTTTTCTCTTCGCGGTAAGGTGGGGAAACCTACAAGGACATACACCCAGACCGGGAACAAATATTTGCTCAAATACAAATATCTGTTCCGAACGGAATCGAATCTGCGACCGTGGGCGTTGAGGTGACTACTCGCACTATTACAACAGAACGGTCGTCAATTTCATCATTTGAATTAATGGCTTTAAACAGTATCAAAATAGAACGAATATATATAAAAATATTTCGTTAATGTCACGTAGGATAGAGAAGACACAAAGGAAATTAATCAGCGGGTCGAGATTACAACCTCGATAGAATTTTGAAGACCGTTGAAATTGTGAATTTCATATTTAACTCCTGATAAGATAATTATTAATATATGACAGCTACAAACAAATTTATGAAATATTCTGGAAGATAATGGAATGATTAGTATGCAAAATATTTCTCTGTATAAAATGTAAACAGCGTATAAACATGTACAATGTCATCAAGTTACCGAGTAGGTAATTCATATTTAATATTATAGAGATTTAGTTTCCTAAATTGAAAACACGGACGCTGAAAGTTATAACTTGAAATATAAAGATAAACGTAGCTAAAAGAACTGATACGAAAAATATATCGTTATTTGAGATATTTTTATTATAAAAACTAGCGAAGTGAGGCGATATTAATATGTTTGTGTGATTCATTGCTTAAAAAAGTATTTTTTTTCTCGTTTACTTATTTACTTAGTTCATTGTACAATTACCTACATAATATGTATGTTGAACAAAAGACGGGCGTAAAGCTTTATAAAAAAAGACAGGACAAGAGAGAGAGAAAGGAGACAAGGCTGTAAAGACAGCCTTGTTTACCAGCCAACCTTAGAAATGTAAAAAGATTCGGCTGTTACTTAAAAAGTTGCCTACTTAAAGAACAAACGAACATTTTTTTATTTAACACTTTATTATACGTACAATAACATATAATGCCATACATAACATGTGTGTATGTCAAAAAAAATGCCATACATTAGAGAAAAATAATTAATTAATACATTAAATTAAAACACACAATCATTCTCACATTCATTGTAATTATTTGACAAATTCTCAGAGCGACTAATCCTCATGAACAGGGGAATGACGTATCAACTCTCAAGCGACGACTTGTTCGCAATCACGACGCTCCCTGTCAGCCTGTAACGCGGGTGTTGCTCGAATGAACCTCGTTATACACCACCGAGTGAGGCATTGAACCCCTCGACTCAGGGGAATTACACTATTAATACACTGCTAGTTAATTACAATCATTCAATTATTGTAAAATTCTCGATTATAATGTCTTGATTACAATGCTGTTATCGTCATTAGGTATACATATTGTTGTCCAATTTTGTGAAGTAAATTATTATAATGTGTAACATTAGGCCTCACTAAGAATTTCTTTTTTATATGAATTATATTTTGAGTGTTATTTTTATAAAACGTTTTAAGATAAATACGAAATAATATAAAATGCGAATTCACGCAGTTAAATTTATTATTTTTTTCAAACTTTGTCAAAATAAAATTTCAAATAGAGAGTCAGTAACTCGGATCTTATGTTTTAAACTACGCAAAATAGTTGCTTTTTAAAAAAAATAGAATTTAAAATAAATTGCTTGATCCGAATGTAATTTTTAAAGTTACGTACATTAAAAGATTATATTTTTTTTAATTTTGTAATGTCTTAATATTATTTATATTTTATTTAGTCTTCTATTCAAACAGCAAAAACGCGTGACATAATTATATTGAATCGAAATTTATTTCATTTCCATCATACGAATATGTTTTATTAAGATCATCTATTAATATATCTTATTGCCGTCTATTTTTGTTTTATCAGAAGCTCGTTTCTTCTAGTAACAACTATCGTGAGCAAAATAATGAAACATGAGCAAAATTCTTCCCAAATTAAGTTCTTTTATTCTTTTTATACATATACCTATATAAAGAAAATTATATATAAACGACTGTCTGGTGTAGTGGTGCGAGTAGTCGCCTCAAAACCCCGCGTCGGCGGTCGCAGGTTCGATTACCGCTCGGAACAGATATTTGTATTTATACAAATATTTTTTTCCGGTCTAGGTGTATGTACTTTTGGGTCCTCCCACTGTGCCTCGGAGAGAACGTAAAGCCTTCGGTCCCGGTTGTTATCACAGACACCTGATAACGATCGTTACTTATGGTAGAGAAATTATCAGTCAACCAGCAGTGGAGCAGCGTGGTGGATTAAGCCTTAACCCTTCTACTATATGGAGAATAGGCCTTCGATCAGCTGTGGGTTGTTCACAGGCTGATACATGTATGTTATAGGTTTTCCTTTAAGTTTTTAACGAGTTTGAATATAAATCTCTTATACATTAAAAAAAATAATGATACGACCATGTTGCACAATAATATTGAAAACACTTCCTATTTAAAAGTTTCGAATTATATTCGAAGACAAATCGTCCCCTTGTAAACATAATATCATTTGTCAACGTTATGACGCTGTCCGGACTTTCCCAACAAACAGCCCGCGGCACCGAACGACGGGCGGTAACCCACTGGGAAACAAATACCCAATGGAGCCGTGGATAATATTATTACTAATAAGCTTTCACACACGGTGTCATTATAATGTTTTATGTCACTTTTGATGTGGGTTATTTTTGGCACAGGAAACATTTTAAGAGACTTAGAACATTAATGAAATATCACGTAAACGCTTCGCAAATTAATTCAAGTATTCAAAATTTAATATTATTTGTACGGATAAAATAGATGAACACATGCACACACGTACACAAATACGAATACATGTACGTAACAAGCAAGCATCTCAAAAATGTGTGTCAAAAACTAAACTCGAATTTTGGGTTCCGTTAATGTATGGTAAATAATTTAAAAAATCAAAAAGCCCGACTGCGTAAAATACTCTTATCATAAACTAAAAAAAATAAAACAATTTACTAGCTTTCATTTGATACCCATATTGCTACAGTAAGAAAAAAAATTCAACTCCCCCCCCCCCCCATACCACCATTTGCGGGCGCCATTTTGATAATTTATATAGCCTATGTCACTACTACAATTTAGACAAATCCAACGACACCTCATATGTCAAAAACCGTCCAGCCGTTTGGGCTGTAGGGCGTGTCAAAGAAATGGACATACATACGTACATACATACATACATATATACATACATACATACGTACATACCTACACTCGAAAAACATAACCCTCCTTCTGTCGCAGTCGGGTAAAAACAAAACCTTGACAACAATATTAAAAATGTAAAATACACTTCAATCAGGCCAATATTTTTGCCTTTTTTGTATTCCCTGTATGTAGATAATAAGTCCTATACATACATATATACATACATACATACATACATACCTATACTCGAAAAACACAACCCTCCTTCTGTCGCAGTCGGGTAAAAACAAAACCTTGACAACAATATTAAAAATGTAAAATACACTTCAATCAGGCCAATATTTTTGCCTTTTTTGTATTCCCTGTATGTAGATAATAAGTCCTATGCTTTAGAAAACACCTCTACATATTAATTTCGTTGACTCATATAATCAAATGAAGATTATTAAACAGTGTTTATTTTTCGCGATTTATTCATGCCAAATATTAACAGACTAACTAATTTTATTGGTTTATTAAAGCCGCTTTTTACTGTGTATCACTTTCGTAGTCGGAACTCATGATACACGCTGTCTTCATACTGGGTCGATCTACGTGTACTCATAGGAAGAAATTCTAAATCAGTTAAAGCCAGCAATCCGCAGTGAGCAGCGTGATGGATTACGCTTCATATCCTTCATCTTGAGGGAATATTCATATGCATTTCTTTGAAGAAATACTGTCAGATAATATACGGGCAAGTCGTAGTAATATTTTGTGAGTTAGCTCACGAATTTTTCTCTGTGCAAAGGTCACGGAATATGTCGTATTATATTATATATTTATTGTTTCCCAAAATAATTTTACCCACTCTCAATACAATTCTGGCATACGCAAGAACCAGCTACCAAACTAATGCTCCCATTCTTTTCTTATATTAATCATGAAATATTTCCCAGGTAATTACTATTTCAAATATTTTTTATAATATGCCAAAAATCGGAATCAGTGTTAACTTGTCTTTAGCTGTATTACAATGTTTGCTTACCTATCAATCCTTAGTATAATTATTTAACAGTTTTTAGCAGCTATGTCCCAAAAATACTATTGATATCTCATAAATAACCGATCTTATCCATACAATTATAATATACAACTACTGACTCTACATATAATTTCCAATCAAATGATCAGATGAATGGACAATTCAAAAATTAAGTTACTTTCGCATTATTATCAATTCAAGAATACATTTAACATATAACGATTAGCATCTGACCTCCACTTCCAAACTCAGGAAGTAATGTTAGAAAATGGATCACTTAAGTGGTAGCGATTATTATCTGTATGGCAACTGTTCTACCCCTTTGTCTTATCTTATTTCCAATTAATTAATAGCATTTGTTTTCTTTGCAAGTTTTATGTTAGCTTTTCGTTTCAAATTTTGTGGAACTTTTTCAGGAGACTATAATAGGAAGAAGGGAATCGAAAAACTTTTCTATTCGACTTCATATTTTTTGTATGACAGTTAACTTTGCCAATTTTGAGCCGATAATGATAATTATTTAAGTATTTATTATTTATAAATCAGGACTAATTAAATCCTTAAGTAATAATTAAAATACAACATTATGTAGCTGATCTGATGATGAATATAAAGGCTAGACCTCCCTAATAGTGAATGGCAGGTATACGCAAATTTGGGTATGTTTCTTTTGATGTTTTGTACTTTCTATTACAAATTATAATAAGGGTTATTACAAAGACTAGCCGAAAAATTGCTACACAATTCTCTGAAGAAACTTTTAAGATGACCTATTACGTAGTGTTTTTTTTTTTAGTTGCCTTGGATATTTTACGCCATCTTTGTTTTAATGTTTATATTTTTTTTTTCATAAAAACCAGTAAGAATGAATGACACTAGAAACCCAAAAACCCAGGCCTACAATCTCCGGTGGCTCTACTATTCGCGGCTACGGCAGTGGCCTGGGTAACGGTAGGGTAGGGGTTCGTATGGGGGACCGTATACCGTTTCCGGTCGAGCCTCAGAGCTAGAGGATAAGTCCCAAGTGCGGACTGGCTCCGATCAGGGCTCCGGCTCAGAGAGCCCTGATCGAATGGTGGAAGGAGGACCTGGAGTCCCCAGCGGCGGGTCTAGCGACGGTGGATGCTATACGTCCACATCTTCGTCGCTGGATCAGAAGGCGGCACGGGGTGCTGACTTCTAACTGTCGCGGGTACTTACCGGGCTTACCGGTGCTTTGGTAAGTACCTGTATCAAATTGCAAGAAGGGAAGCCACACGTGCCTGTCACGAGTGTGGCGCACCGATAGACACAGCGCGTGATACTCTCGAGGAGTGTGCCGCCTGGGGGCCCCATGCCCTGGTGGCCGTGATAGGCGGAGACCTCTCTTTGTCGAGCGTGATCCACTGCATGCTCGGCAGCGAGAGGTGTTGGTCGGCCGTGACCTTCTTTTGCGAGGAGGTCATGGCTATGAAGGAGGCTGCGGAGGGGCACCTATAATACTCCCACTCGCCACTAGGGCAATAGAGCGAAGGGCTCTATAGGCGAAGGCGGCCCGCATAGGTGGGCCAACCATCGGGGCATCACGGTTGCATGCGGGAGCGATCCCGTGGCGTTCCATTACGACGATGAGGGCACCGCTGAGTTTTAGCGGGTATTCTGATACATTTTGCGTGCCAGCGAGTCCCACGTACCCGCCGCCTCTACGCAGCGGGATGCGTAAATGCATTTCCCAGCGAAAAAAAAAGGGTGTTCGTGTGGGGAAGGCCTACGTTCAGCAGAAGACATCTAATGGCTGATATAATAATGATGATATGATGAAGGTTTTTTATGAATCAGTTTAGTTTTAAATTGAATTTATTATCGCTTCGGAATGCAACATCTATTTAGAAGATATTAGAACCACATAACTTCAAGATCACTATGTTAGAATAATTATGTTAGCTACAGTAGCTAATAAGGTACTGTGTCATTAGTCGAGCCTGTAATATAATAATATAAAAGTAAATAGATATATGCAATATACATACTATAAATATACATATAATAGATGCAAATGTTGATAAGTTAATAATGTGATTATTATTTATTTATTTTAAAGTGTAATTTATAATGTTTTAAACAATAAGAAAGTCGTAATTGCGATACTATTTGTATTTGATATCTATTACACTTACTATAATATTATAAATGTGAAAGTGGGATTCTTTTTTTTTTTTGTTTGTTCCACTTTCACACCGCAACCACTTAACCAATTGCCATGATGTTTGGCATGTACGTAGCTTAGGACCCCGAAAATAACATAGGCTATCCTCATCCTGGAAAATACGTCATTCCTTAGAGATCGCGAAAAAACGCTAAAGGTATATTACACGTTTACCAGAATATTATAAATGGTTTATTATAAGTGAAAATACTTTAAAGTGATTCATTAATATTATGAAGAGAAAAACGTGAAGTTAAATTTTATTTTAATTGCTCCGTTCCATATAATTCATATAGCGTATTTACACTTCTAGCGTATTTATATTAAAAACAAATTTAACAAAATTTATTTTTTCATGATTATGAAAATTTTTTGATTTAAGAAATAACAGATAGATAAAGATAATAGATATAGATAGAATATTCAATGTGAAAAATTCTATTAGAAGCATTTGATCTGCTTCCAACAGAAGCTATAAAATCTGTTTGGTTCATGTGACGTCATCGTTTATCAAATCTCTCATGAATTAAGCTTCGATATTTTATGCGTTATAATATATTTAAAAGCATTGACTTCGCATTTTATTTTTCTTAATATTTTCTTTGAAAATAAACATTTCACCATAATTATTGGAAATGAGACCAATTAAATTAATTGTTCATGTAATAATAATATTATGGCGTGCGGTGACCGGCAGAGAAGAATAGTTTCGACCTCTTTCATGCTGATGTATCGTAAAAGGCAAACCCAACACCCCAGAGATGATGGCCCGAGCCCTACGTTCAGCAGTGGACATACTCGTACAACAGCTGATGTGGTGGTGGTTGATCATCTTTTTGAGGCTTGGTCGTTATTTTTTTTTTAATGTTTTTTTCTTTTCTTTTTTTTATCATATTAATTTTTTATCATCGGAACAAAATATAGCCTGTAATAAAAGCTTATTGTTTATTTTACAGTACATAAAGAAACAATTTATGGATCATTACCTTATTGGAACATCACCTAAATGTGCTCATTTTGATATTTTTTTATTATTTTAGTTTTTGTTTAAATATTGAGTAGGTTTCTCAAAAAAATATATCGATACTATAATATTTACTATAATATCCATATCGTGAAACACGGAAATGTGGGAACACAAACTTAAAAAAAAACACTTCTATTTCACGGTGAAACCGCGCTATACGCTCCTCCCGTGCACTCTCCGATATATTTGTTTGACCACACCAAAGCTTGCGATGCAAATATTATTTTAATAACCCCGCGTAAACCTAAGTGATGACTTACATGTAACACTTACCGAAACGCGCAACTTCGCCTGCGTTTAGGGTTCCGTTGCCAAATGACAAAAACGGAACCATTATGGATTCGTCATGTCTGTCTGTCTGTCCGTCCGTATGTCATAGCCACTTTTTTCCGAAACTATAAGAACTATACTGTTGAAACTTGGTAAATAGATGTATTCTGTGAACCGCATTAAGATTTTCACACAAAAATAGAAAAATTCAATAAATTTTGGGGGTTCCCCATATTTAGAAATGAAACTCAAAAAAAATATTGGGATATTGGGGTATCTATGGATAGGTCTTCAAAAATGATATTAAGGTTTCTAAAATATTTTTTTTCTAAACTGAACAGTTTGCGCGAGAGACACTTCCAAAGTGGTAAAATGTCCCCCCTGTAACTTCTAAAATAAGGGAATGATAAATCTAAAAAATATATATAATGTACATTCATGAGATCACATGATGTACATGAGATCTAGTTGTAAGTAGTTTTTTTTTTCTAATTTTTTTTTTTTTGTATAATTATTTTTTATTAAAACATCGATTAAAGTTACAACGAACTACACGAACTTTCATATGACTTGCTGCTACGGAACCCTTCATGGGTGAGTCCAACTCGCACTTGTTATTGGCTTTTTCATTTGGAATCATTTCATTTGGAATACGTATGGATGTGTGCGCACTGGTTTTCCACCAAACATCAAAAATACTCCAAGACGAGCAAACACACATACTAAACATGTATAGTGCTTATGAAAATCGTTTATTCTTAAAAGTTTAATATTAAATCATGATATCGCGATTTTTTTTTATGACTAAGTACATTTGAAATAAAATTCAGAAGAATCAATTGAAACCTTTGCAGTAGTTTTGCCGTGTTGCACGCTCAACGACAGACCTCTATGGTTTTATTTATGTATATATAAATAAATATAAAATATAAATATTTACCAACAATCACACCACGTTAACCTAGCCTCGTGCTAAGTTCGTAAGAACTTGTGTTACAGATACTAGGAACGGAAATAAATTTAAGAAATTTATATAAATACATATATACATAAATACACATCCATGACCCGGTGCAGACATCTATATTCGTCATACAAATTATCTGCACCTGGCGGGATTCGAACCCGCGACCGCTGCGTAAAGTGTCCAGTTGACTGACCACTCGACCAGCCGGCCGTCGAATGTCGAGATGAATTAAGTACTAGAACATTAAACAGAATGTTGTTGCACATTCGACTGTTCTTCGGAAAATGTTTGAGGAAGCGTTAAGACATATAATGAAATATAACATCTAGTAATTGGTTTTCGTGATTTGCATATTATTTATATTAGTTAAAAATTTATACATATTTATTTAAACAAAGCTCTGATAACTCAGTTTACAGCATACAAAAATCTCATAAAATTTTACCTGTTCAAATCCAGCAATAGGCACTAAATTGCAAAGTTGTGCAATAATAAACTCATGAAGAACGAGCCAGATTAAGCTCGAATCCTTATTCGAGACTGAAATAAGGCAGACAGCAGAATATTATAGCAGATAGTAACACAATTATGCCTGTTTTATACATTTAACTTAGATTTTACTGTATTTTAGTAACGCTAAATTATGTATGCATTATGCATATACTTGAAATTAATAGTAATGGAATGAATCAATAACGAGCACCATCCTTTGAATACTTTTTTTGCCTCTATGGCATATTATAATTACCTAAATATTTTGTGCACATTATTAAAACTCAATGTTTTAATGATTTGAATTATGTATATATAAATTACATGTCACCAACCTATGACAATATCAGCAAACTTTATTTTTGATACTAATCAAATAAAAAATAAATTAAAAAAAAAAACAACTAAAATCTAACATTTAATAAAATAATATCCTATATTCGACGACACGGCTGCATATCGTTATAAATATTTTACTAACGAAAAATTTTTAGTAGAAAAAAAATCAAATCCAACTCGACCGAGACGAGCCACCGTGACGGTGCTCGCGGTGTCCGAAAAACAAATATCTCCCTGATCTGCATTTTTGACAAACGGCAATAAAAGACCTGTTAACTAGCAGACATTCAGGGCTGTGCCCGAACGAGCCATTCGAAAAGATTTTTTTTCTGTAGATTTTTTTAGGTACGGTGAAAAATATTTATTTTTTATAAGTTAATCTTACGTTGTTTATTAAATTTGAATTTTTTTTTTGATATTTATTTTTAGCGCATTAAAATTTTCTGTTAATAATATTATATGTTAAATAACTAATTGTGACTTTGATCGTACGGGTTGTTGTTCTATCGAAGAAAAAGTATAAAACAAAAGAATGAACATTAATTTATATGTGTAAATTAGGATCTCAAAAGCATGGTTATTTAAACTTCTTACATGTTGTCATTTTAGAAATCCCTATCCAAAGATTATATTATAGGAACTCTATTAAGATTTCGATTTTCATCCGTCCATTCGTCCATTCACCCATTTATCAAGGTCCTGCATCTTCGAATTAATTGATAGGTAAAACCTTGCACAGTCCATAGAGTATATAAAAGTTACTAATAAAAAAATAAATAAAAAAAAAAGAAAATAAAAAAATATATATATAAAAAAGTGTTTCTTTATATATTTATTTTTTAAGGTTCACCAACAATTGCTTACACCAGTGTAGATACTATAACATAAAAAAAAAAATTCTGGTGACAGTGTAACCACTTATAGATTAACTCTACATGCATATTAAAATATTTATTATTATCTAATAACAACATTAATAATTCAGTGAAAATAATATTAAATTTCTTCTCGACTTATTAAAATAAAATAATAGAATGAAGATATAAACAGTAAACAAAAATTTAATCTTACAATCAACAATGTAATCATAAAATGTGGAAACGGAATTATGGCTTATATAAATTCTATAACTACAATTATTAAATATTTCACATAATCTCACACAAGGAGAATATGTTCCTTAATACGGTTCTATTCCGAGGTAGACAGAATGAAGTTACGGGATGACGTGGAATTCTATTACGAACCCGAAAATCAAACAACCGCAACGTGCATGGATAATCAATTTTATTATTTATTACCTTGTACATAATTATAGCATAAATTATACTTCTTCGCTCTGCTAAGAAGGCTATATTAAAATAATGTAGACGACCTTTATGTGATTTTTGTATGAAATGTTTTATTTATACCAACGATGAAGGATAAATGCCAAGGAAAACATTTCTGTACCCAATCAAGGTGGACCACCACCACCACCACATCAGCTGTTAGATCTTCACCGCTTAACGTAGGCCTCCCCCATTATCTCTCGGTAGTCTATGGTTCACCAAAACTTACCACGCTTGGCAGGCTGATTGGTCGACGAGCGCAGTGTGTTGTGGCAGGATATGGTGACGCTGCTGCCCATTACCATTCTGGTTGGTGTATAGTTGTTCGAACCACTATAGCCTTAGTCACCTTTTACAATATCTTAGCTATAAATAGATTGGGACTATTCTTTTATACCGGTCACCGTACAGCACAAGGCGGAGTATATATCTTATATATTAATAAACCATACAAACACACCGTATGTATTCCTACGATTCGATCAATCTAAAAACCAATTTAATTAAAATTAACATATTACCCGTGAGATCGTAAAGTAGACAGAATTAGATGCTCCTTAATATAAGTACGGTTTTGTATGACGCGGTTGACATAAAGACGTCTTTATTAGTCGAATGGACTCAGTCGAAAAGTTCTCCGATCGGATTCTTGCAATCGAATATCTCGATAAGTATCAGGCAAGTATCCTCCGTACTCTTTAAGAGAAAATCTCTTTTCTGTTTCGTACTTTCGCTATGTAATTTACTTGAAAATTCAATTCGATAGACTATAACATTACTCGAATGAACTTTTTCTTTTTATAAGTGTTTTGTTTTTATATCGTATCGAGCAGTCGTGGGTCGAAATATATTTTTTATTTTAACAGGAATTTTAGAATTGGTCTTTTTAGAATATAGAGGATAATAAAAACAGGTATTTATTATATTTTATTAAAATAATTGAATGAATTGAAAATGAACTTAATGAATATACTTTTTTTCTTTAATAAATAAGTCTGGGCGATTATGTCGCTCTTTTGTTATACATACATATTTTTACAATTAGCTAATTCTTATTACCTTATTGATAAAATTTCGTTCAGCATTTTATACGATTTTTCTACTAAATTGTTGTTGCCAAAATACTAATAAATTCCCCAACATTTTTTATAAAACAATTTATTAGGAAAAAATTGACGTCTTCTAATTTCCTTCTTAACACAAACGGAAACAATTAAGATGAGGGGTCTTACGCATCAGATGGACAAATATATAGTTAACTTAATAATGTGTTATTATTCTTTTTGATATTGTAAATTTTATGTCTTACTTAACAACCTATAAACGCTAGAGCGTTATAGCGTAGTAGACTGCGAGTTGGATAATTTGCCTGGCACGAGTACCTAACGATCGCTATCAGGTGTCTATGATAAAAATCGGGACCGAAGAGTTTAAATGCTCTCTAAAGCGCGATAAAAAGACTCACAAAGACTTACAGTCAGACCAAATACAAATATTTGTATAAATACATATATCTGCCCTGAGCGGGAATCGAACCCACAGCCAGCGGCAGTAAGGCTTCACACCGCTAAACCAAAAGTGTTCTTTTCAAATCAAATTATTAATAATACTCTTACATCAAATAGCTGTTTCGAAAAAGAAATATTTTATTAGTTACAAATAAAAGGTACAATTTACACTTTTATAATTTTGGAGGTACATAGAAATGTATTTCAAACTAAAGTGCATCTGTTATCTGAACTAGTTAGATAACTGTATCTCAGAATAACAGGGTTCTTCCCTACTCTTCAAAAAAGTATTCGTTACAGAATTAAATAGCGCTTAGTACGTAATATAATAGCTTAAATATTATTGAGACAAACTATAATTGATGGTATAAATGGTTTTGTTTATATTAACAAACACACCACTTAAGCTACATTAAGTGAATAAGATAGAATAAACTAATTAAACTAATTAGTTACTTTACTGTGTCCTATACCCAAAGGTTGTCTGGAAGAGATCGCTCTATTAGCGATAAGACCGCCTTTGTACATCTTTCTATATTTGTTTTAACTTTTGTTCTGTTCATGGTGTACAATAAAGAGTATTATTATTATTTTCTTATTGCTACACTCCACCCGTTTAATATATACATATACACATATAAATAAATATAATATAATACAATACTTATATAAGGAATATAATAAATTTACTTAAATTTACATAGATAAATATAAGCGGGTGGAGGATTACGCCCCGGCAGGGAGATCAAACGGCCGGGGGTTAGGGTTGTAGGCTGAGAAATCGGCGGACAATCCTAGCCGAGTCGAGTAATACCGCCTTCTGCATCCTGGCTGCGAGCGAACCGTCACAGATACCCAGCTGCCTCAGGTGGTGAGCGAGGCTAACCGGGATCAAACCGTTGGCAGATATCACGATAGGGATGATTTCAGTGGACTCAACACCCCACATGTCGAGAATCTCGTGTGCCAAATCCAGATATTTACGCTTTTTCTCTGTTTCGGCTTTCACGAGGTTCTCGTCATGAGGGATGGTAATGTCCACTAAAAACACCCTCGACTGTGCCCTATCCATCACCACGATATCAGGCTTGTTCGCCAGTATCGTCCTGTCCGTGGCAATAGGCAGGTCCCAGTAGAGCCGGACTCCGTCGCGTTCGAGTACTGGCACCGGTGTGTACTGGTAATACGGCATCCTCTGTTCTAGGAAACAATACATAAGAGCAAGCTCTTGATGAAGAATTTTGGCCACTTGATTATGTCTGTGCAAGTACTCAGTGTTGGCAAGCGCTGAACACCCCGAAAGCACATGTCTGAGTGACTCGCCGGGATGACGACAAGCTCGACAGAAGTCGGGAGTGCCATCCTTCAGAATGTGCTTTCGGTAGTTGTTCGTCCTTACCACCTGATCCTGTATTGCACAGACAAAACCTTCGGTTTCCCCAAAGAGGTCCCCGAATCGCAGCCACTGCACGGAGGCCTTAACATCCACGTGAGGTGCGTGTGTTGTAAAACCGTCCATGCAGCTCCTTCTCCATCCATACGGTCTCCCGGTCAGAGGTGCTAAGTACAACCGGTCTTCGCCATTCCTCTTTGGCCAGGGATAAGGGGGTGAGACCTTTGTCACATACTACAACATCACCATGCATAGCGCTCTCCCTCCTCGTTTCAAAATAGGCCCTGAGGCTGCACACCTCCCGGTTATGCATGGACTTGGCGCTTAATAGGCCTCGGCCACCACACTTCCGTGGGATGTACAGTCTCATGACCGACGATTTCGGGTGATGCATGCGATGGTAAGTCATAGTCGTGCGGACTCTTCTGTCCAGGGCGTCGAGTTCGGTCTGAGTCCATCTGAGCACGCCAAATGTGTACAAGAGAGTGGGCATGACCCAGCCGTTATAAGCTCGGACCTTGTTGGCACCCGACAAGTAGCTCCGAAGAACTTTTGTCAGCCGTCCAAAAAAGACCTCGCATACCTTATTATTATTAGTTTTTATCTCACTCTCTTAAATTTTAATAATAATCGGTATGTATAAAAATAAAGAAACACTTTTGCGCGATCACGCCTGCTTCTAAAATCGAAAGAGATTGCGTTCCCTAATGCCCATTGAGCACTTCCATCCAAGCTTATTTACAAACTAGAAAAGTGTACAAAAGTCTATACAATGTAAGGTATCCATCAATTACAACAGAATCAACACTTGAATACGAACTGTATATTTTCCACATCGACCGCGTGGGAAATTAAACCTTTTCCAAGCAATCGTCCAAATATCACAAGTTGGTTCTAAGACCAGTATAGAATTAAACAATCTGTACATTTATACTTATAATAAAACTGTAACAAATTCAATTGTGTAAATTAAAGATATTTTTGAAAAAACTTTGGAAAAAATTTATAATCGTTCACTAATGAAACTGACGACCATTCTGGTGTAGTGATGCGAGTAGTCGCCTCAATGCCGCGCGCGGCGCTCGCGGGTTCTATACCCGCTCGGGACAGATATTTGTATTTGTACAAATGTTTGTTTCCGGTATGGGTGTGTGTCCTTGTTTTCCCCATCATGCCTCAGAGAGCACCTAAAGCCGTCGGTCCCGGTTGTTATCATAGACACCTGATAGCGATCGTTACTCATGGTAAGGAAATTATCCGCCAACCCAGAGTGGAGCAGCGTGGCGGATTAAGTCCCACCCCTTCTTCTATATGGAGAAGAGGCCTTCGCTCAGCAGTGGGTGGTTTTCTGGCTCATACAGTACAGTACAGTATGTATATTGACTAAAGATATGGCTAGATAGGCTAAAACGCATTACGCTATAATTGAAAATAGCAGTGTAGTTAAGAGTCTGATAATCATTGAAAAACTCTCGATCTTGTCATAGGAATAAGAGAAAATGATAGAGTTCCTGTTGGATAGAATTTGAATATTTAACTGATATTCGCAGCGTTAAATTTGTGCTGGTAATAGTTTTTTTCAATACCTATTTTGGAAAAAGAACACATCGCTAGAAAACAAACGAAAATCGGGTAAAAATTTTAAGCTATACATTTGTTTCGTATTAAATAAATTCATGACGAAGAAAACTTATTTTCTGTCTTTAACGAAAACAAAAAAAAAATCCTTTTATGTGACATTTACTTTATACTTTAATCTAACTTGTACTAGACAAGCAATCATACACTCGGTTATCAAAATAAACTGTCGATAAATTTTAAGCGTAAATCAGATTATCGTATCAAATAATTTTTAACATACTAAGGGCCAGTTTCACCACTTGCTATTAATTTCCGGATAACCTAACTGGCACTTATCTTGACAGATAACCCATACAATTACATGTCAAAAAAGTGCCATTTAGGTTAGCCGGAACTTAATAGCAAGTGGTGAAACTGGGTGTAAATGTAAAGTAAAGAGCTATTTTACTTGATAAACAGTTTTCACCTATTTTGGGTAAACATTTTATGTTGAACATTAAAGATATTCTTTGTGACACTAGATACAGTGGCGCGGGCGTTTGATTCTGTACCCTTAAAAGATGTCGAGTAACTCGAACTATATTCTTCATTATCATGTTACATATGACTGGAAAACAAATGTTCAATTATATTTTTACCACAAACGAATTAAAAGAATATCACAATATTTATAAAAGAAAAGTCATACTCAATAAAATTAAAATCCAGTCAAATTAAATATGAAAACTGCCGAACAATTTAAATGATTGTCTTGACTTAAAATTCACCTTTTTGTGAAAATAATTAACCAAAATAGAAACAATATCGTATCTATTCATAAATATTCACAGCTAAATTATTAATACTATATTCTTTATAATATCTTTCATTCTATCTTAAAAGTTATTATACAATCGATTGGAATAATAGAATGTCGGCAACGTTAGTCCCTCAACGATGCTGGCGCGGATTTCTGTGGAATTGAAAATCTTAGCTCAATTACAGCTCCCGCAGACGTAGAACGTTTTATCTAGCTTAGAAATTAATTATCACACGTAATTCTGTAATCCAACAGCCTTCAAAAGTTCTCATTATTTGCATGAGCTTTGTCTACGAAGGAAAAAAAGGTTGACGGATAAATGTATCTCAGAATTTCTTTCAAAATATTATTCGATACATTATTTTTCTTCATATCTAGAATGAGATAAATAAATAAAAAATACATTTTAAAACTTAACACTACCAGTTCGAATTCCAACTCGTGATCTTCTAGTGTTTTTCACGCACTTTATCCACTGAGCAACCTCAGCTTGTTGATACGTACGAGGACGAAAGAGGAGTTGCTTAGTTACACGCAATACATAATTTTAATAAGATTAAGTCGTCTTAAAACATATTTCGTAACAAACGGACAGCTTATTTGATATTCCTCACTAGTGCCCTTGAAGATTATTTAGTCTGTCAGAATATAAAAATATATTCCTGTTCCAAATTTTCTAACAGATGAAATTAGAAAATTCTATCTGACGTTCCACACTTAGTCCTTAACAGATGATCTCATCGTATTCCTTACGGTTTCTAGTTACAGAAACGTTTCGATAGAATATGCATACATTAAATATGAGCGTGACGACGTTGTTAGAGAACTTTATTCGGGTTATAAATTTTCTAATAGAAAATTCTGACGTAGTGAAACAGGTATTGTTGGGCTGCGTGAGTAATGTACAATGTGATACGAGAGTGTTGTCTGCGGTAACCTTTCCGATATTTTCTCTCCCTCCGCGCCGTATTGTTCACCGAGTTTGTGCTATCAATAGATAATCACGCGGCGATTTCTCCGCCTTCTTTGTTTCGATAAACCTTCGACCGCGGACCGTTTATTTTCCTAAAGCTTTTCGTTCTTATTGTTTCAACCTGGTGAAGGTTTTTGTTATTACATGTATGAGTGACTGTAACTGCAACTTTGTGTAGTATTTTAATACCATTTTATTTATAATTTTTCTAACATTTTCAGTAAATTTTTGACACTGTGAAGGTTTTCTTCAGATTAATGTTTAGATGGATAGACAAAACGTCTTCTTCGTCAGAGTCTTACTCTAAAATTAAGTGTTATGGAATATTTATTATTATTTAAAACGCTTAAAATCAGACACGTTGCTAGAGTGGTCATCGTATTGTTATTTAAGTAGTTTCTATGCATTCTTTACTAATTTTACACTATTAATTACATACATTCAAAGTTTATTAAAAAAAAAAAAATCTTGTATAAATATTTCCTTACACTGTTTTATCATAATCACAATTTATTAGAAATAAAAACATTAAGACTAAGTTTTTCCTTAAGAAAATATCGTTTTATTTATTCTACAGACGTATAACAGTATCTTTAATTTTCCGGTCAGGTAGAGAAGAATTGCGTATTCAATTACGAAAAAAATGTGTTATACGATACGATAGCTGTAAGTATCCCACTAGTGGGCAAAATCCTCAACTTCATATACATATAAGGAGCATTGGAAGGTCATGTTTTTATTATTATCTTTTTTTATCGTTATTTATCATAATAGAAAACCAATTGTTAGGTAATTATTAAAAGAGCTCATTGAGCCGATATCGGAGAATAATAAATAGTTTCCAATTGATATATTTTTAATTACATATAATATTCATTTTTTTCTTTATTATAATAATTAAATCTTTATTTTTGTTTCTTTTCACTATTTACACATTTAAAATATAATATTTAATTATATTATTTGTTATTGCGTCCATACTATTATATATGTTGTTGGTTAGCAGGAAAGAGGACAACCTGTCCTCTTTCCTGCTAACCAACAACATATATAATATTTAATGTCTTAAAGTCGTATTAGCTCATTTTATTTTATATATTTATAATCAATGTTGTTTAAAGATTTCAAGGACTTTGAACAATACGTATATAAGTTAAATTTTTTGTAAATGTTTAGTGATAATTTGATGGTGTAACTATATAAATAAATAAATCTATCGCTGTTCTTCACCGCTGAGTACGAAATAAATTTTAACCATATGTAACACTGGATAACTTTAGGATCCTAGCACAAATTTCATTATCTATAATTTGATCATGTATTGTTAGGTGATTGAGTGCTGTGCGACAGTCACTGAACACTTTGAAGGTACATGCGATTACTGAACTGAATCAGTTTATAAGCGTCCCACAGCTGGGCAAAGGCCTCTTTCATATGGGACAAGGGTTAAACAAAACGTTTCACTAAATTCTGTTTGGCCTCCATATTTGTATTTGTTATACCTACTGCTGTGCGGGCGGGCGGTAATTAGCCTTTGTATATATATACTTAACTTTGTATATATAAATAATTTTCTATACTTGGTTTTTTTTTCCCTAAAAAGTTTATCGGATCGTTTGATTTATGGTCGAGTTGTACAAAACGCAAAGAAACATATTAGTAAATTATGAATGAACGATAATGAAATTAACGAAAATTTTATACACGCGACATTCGTTTATAATTTTAACCCATTACTTACTGCTGTCCTATTTTTAGGACACTATATTCGAATTTTTTTTTACAAATTTATATATATTTTTTCTATTACTTATAATGAAATATGTATTAATACAGAATTTTTCTATTTAAATAAATTTTTTTGGAAGTCATACATATTTAATTCATTTTAATATATATTTTTTAAATTGCTCAATGTTGTTGGGTTAAGAGGAGTGATACTTTTTTATTTTATATGATATTTAAGAAAAGAAATTATTAACTTCAAAATACCTGAAATCAATTGTGAGACCTTATACAAACATGCTATAAATAAATATAAAAACAAAACATTTTCTAGAAACAAGTTACATAACTTTTAAATGAGCCGTCCTATAAATATGACACTGGGAATACGTGTATACTATTTGGCGCGAAAACATGTTCAATACTGTGTAGAGCAGCAACGAACAGGTACAAACTTTGGGCTCTATGTAGAGTTAGTGGTTATTGTTATAAATTTTCACTTTATACAGGAAAGAATACTCGTACCTCTCAAAGCGATAGCTTGGGTTCAAAAGTGGTCAAAACGTTGCTCGACGTGTGTTCGGATCCTAGCGCACATTATTATCTACTTCGAAAACTTTTTCAGTTGTATGCAACTGTTGATTGATTTGAAATCTCAAGGCTTTAGAGCTACAGGCACAGTAAGAGACAATAGGACTAAGAAATGTCCTTTCTTTTTTTTGTATCGCAGGGGAAACCATTTACGGGTGATATCCAGGACGCCCGTGTAGGCAGTCCTAGACCTATGTCTGACTCAGCACTTGGTGGTGCAATACCGTACTAAGCCCCTGCGGGAGCCTTCAGCCGCTTTAATTGGAGGGTCCCGGATCTGCAGGCAACAGGATCCCTCCAACGACAGGCTGGCCTCGGTGAAAAGGCCAGACTTCTCCTCCATGGGAACTGTTCGGCTGTACCTCTGAACAGTCCCAAAGACGCCGTATCTAGCAGGACCGGGTTCTCATCCCGGCCCGACACGGGCAGAGGGGCATTGCTGGAGGCGCATTAAGTAGCCCATCTTACGTTTCCCCATTCGTCGCCCGCGGATGGAGGCGACGTCGACGGCGACCTCTCTCACCCGCTCGAACTAAGAAATGTCCTATCATGACAAAATAGGAAATGAAAAAGAAAAAGCGAGATTATTCCGATCACCGGTTTGATAAAAATAATGAAATATTATGTGTGAAATGGCATGACAATATATTATATGGCATGATACTACATTGTAGTATGTCTTTTGACTAATTTTGATTCTGTGTAAATCAGCCAAAATTTATTCATAACTATAACCAAAATATGAAAGGATTAGACAAACATGATTGTTTGAACAGTAATCCTCAAGAGGTAAAAAATGGTACTGGCCTCTTTTTATTAGAATTTTGGATATGTCTATAGTAAATGCATTGATTGTTTACAACCAGGTGAATAAAGACGAAACCATCCCTCTGTTAGATTTTAAACGACGGATTTGTTTTTCTTGGATGAAAAAATCGGAATGCAGATCAAGTAAACCTACTCCAGGGACTTCAGAAGTTCTTTTGCAACCAGTGAGGTTTGATAATTTGCGCCACTATATTATGTTGAAAAGGGACAAACAAAGGCGTTGCTAAGGACAAGGTTGTAAAAAAACTCTTTGCAGTGATTGTTTCATACCTTATCATACGAAATAAACATATATTATTTTATTTAAAAAGGATTATAATGATAGTTTTGAAAATAAAGTTGATTTTGTAATAACTGTAAGATTTTACTATTTCTAACCATATACTCCCATTGTCATATTTATAGGACAGGCTGATACAGCGACCATAAATATTTTTTTTTAAATTTTACTTCATATTACTTTTTTTTAACGTATTATGATCTCTATTTTGTAATTTCAACAAAAGAAAGACAATTATTTCGATGCTTGGGAAGTAATGGGTTAAATCGAAAGAAATAAACGTGATTAGAATTCTGTCGTCGAAACTTAGAACTGAAAGCGAAGCGTACACCGATAAAAGGACAAGTTTCCTAGCAGAAGAGCAAATATTATGACCGAATGAAAAGTACCTAATGCACACTACAACGTAGACATGTGGAATTTAAAAACTATTTACAATATTAATACGAAATTTAAAATGCATAATATCCTTTATAATTTAAACAAAATATCATTCGGTACCATGTTAGTACATACTTTAAATAATTATGTCTCAACAATAATATATTGATATTTTTTATTATGTTTTACATTTACAATGTCATAAATAAGATACTTAATATACATAAAATAATATTGGTTTTTCTGCTGTCATAAATGTACAGGATAAAATAAACCTTTTTAGACAGAGATTGGAACACGCCACATGAATACTGCTGAAACGATTCTTATGAGCTTTAGTAAGCAGTTTTGTCAAATAATTTTCATACGCAGCAGCTCCTTGCGACATTGTACACTTGACGACATTGTATTTTAACAATCTCTAAACGACTAAACGGTTAGCCATAGTTTTCTCTCCAAAAGAAAAGAATTAGAAATTTATGTGCTACCCAGTACGAATTCGCGAAATTTCAGACAAAATAAAATTTAATTATGTTTTCTTTATGAATATTGAAGGTACATTCATAATGAATATAGAATTAATTTAAAATTTTATAATTCAGTAGTTCAAAGTTCAATCCATGATTGATTATATTCTGTTCCCTTGGCCACATCTAATTCGGATACAATGCCTTAGCAATAACGTACTGAGTAGTACATTAGCAGTCTCATAGCGTACGTACGTACTCAGGTCAAGTTACGTCACGTCACGTTACGTCACTTCACGTCACGTCATACTGCTTATGTTCTTGCTAGATGGGAACTCTTTGTTGTTTGAGAATCTTACTATATTAAAATAAGGATTTCAAAAGCTAATTATAAAAATATTTTATATTGTGATGCCTGTTAATTAAACTCTTCAAGCGATTAATAAAGGTATCTATAATATTTTGCTTAGACTTTATTTAAAAGTATGTACTAACTTTTTGAGAAAAATTTACTGTTTTGTAATATCAACAGCGTATAAGCGTCCTACTTCTGGACATAAGCCTCACGCTTCACTGCAGGTATACTTATTTACGACCTTTTTCTTCATTTCCTAGCATGACATGAGATTAAAAGAAATTTTTTGGATACTAGACTCTGGTGCCGATTCACAAGTTGTTTCGACTGTACTAGCTCGGCTCATTTACGATTTTTTTTAAAATAAAATCAATGTTTTCAAGGTTTCTATACTATATCAATACTTGATATGCTATATTATACTGGTCATTTACTTGATAATTTTGATTGTATAAATATTATTGTTTCTGATCTGGATCTGTATCATTTGGGGTCCCCATAGCGTGTCTCGGAGACCACGTAAAGCCGTCATAATCAAGTGATAGCGATCGTCCCTCATGATAAGGAAGTTATCTGTCAACCCGCAGTGGAGCAGCGATGTGGATTAAGCTCCAACGGTTCTCCTATATGGGTAAGAGGTTCGATTCCCGTTCTAAGTTTGGTTATAATATTTGTATCTTTATATATTACATATGTATATTCACTATATGTAAATTCCCAAAAAAATATATGTATGTATTTTAGTCAATTTTTACCTAAAAACAGGCATTAAGTTGCCAACCATAGCAACAGATGACCGTGTGTGTATGTAAAAAAATATTTATTGCTACCACTTCATGCAGTTCTCGAGTATTTCACGATATGGGCTATTCTACGATATGGCCACGACATATATATTATGCTCAACGAGAAAGTAAAATATTATATCTTCTTGCGTATCTTATGTTAAATTCTATGTGTGCTTTGATAGAAAAGGAGGCCATCGCGGAGTAATTTGACTTTTACCGAGTGCAGTAATTCTAGCTTCCCCAATTACATAGGCTTGACAAAATATAAGTGAAATGACTAAAAAAACCATTCTTTAACAAATAATTTTTTTTATCCCTTAAAGGGATAAGTAATAAATAAGATAATTTGAACGAAAAAAAAAATTATCAAAATTACTTGTAATTTAATTCGCATCAAAATAATTAAAGAAACATGTACTATGTAGCGGCTTAGTACGAGTTACTACTAGGGTTGCCACCTTTCAAAAACAGTAGACCCGGAGATTTTAAAAATAAAGTTAATTTCTTTAGAAAGAGTTTTTTCTTATATAAAATAAAACATTTTTAAGTGTGAATTAATTAATTAAAGTAAAAATTAATGGTAAATTATCACTGGTAATGTATTTTTTTAAATATAAAAGACCTTTTTTTTTATACGTGGGGAAAATCCATTATGGATACCACTCCGGCGCGGGGGCACCGAAATGGATATGGCCGACTCCCATGAGCTAAAAACCCCACGTGTGATCAGTCATCCGCCTGGGTGGGGTGAGATGGGGTCGCCGTAGCATTCTCCACCTTGCCCCGGCGGTAGGCCCGGACGGACGAGACAAAGGTGGGGTGGCCTTGCTAACAACAAAGGATACCCCTCAGACATGTGGGTTCGCGCTGTTAAGTTGGCCGAAGGAGACCGCCGCCTGCCACGATCTCTCACTGTCGAGCATAGCGCTTACGACGCTCGGCAGTGATAGATCTTGCCCGAAGACCGCTGAAAGTTCGCTACGCTGCGGTTCCCAAGTGGCACACACCTCAAGCGTGTGGAGCGCTGTATCCTCTGGCGCCCCACATTCGTGGCAGGCTGGAGTCGCCTCCCGTCTGGCGATTTTGTGCAGGTACTTACTGAAGCACCCATGTCCGGAAAGCACCTGCATAAGACGGAAGGTCAAAAAAAAACTAAATAAAAGACCTAACTAGTGCTAGGCTAACTTGGACCAGCTTAAAACAATATTTTTTATTTTGAAGGGGTTGTTTAAGTATCTTTTCTTGTTCAGGTTTCTTCAAAATTTTCAAAAGTTCTCGGCACTTCATATTTGTAATTTTAATCTTTACAATTAACTCTACCTTCACCATGTACACTGACAAGCAGTTTCGCTCGTCTGTCCACGCTCTCGTAACGCGCTCTACAAAAGCATTGCTTATAAGGATTAGTGTAAAAAATACGATTATTTTTGGCAGTTCGGTGAAGGAAAGTCAACTCGATTTTGAATAACTGAACTCATTTAAAATCAACAGGTGATGTTGAATCACTAGATTGTACGAACTCTCGTACTTGGTTTAAGTCTCGCCCCGCGCCGTGATGGTCGGCTATCGCTTCACTGCCACTGCCCGGTCTGACCCGGAGATTTCGATGTTAAACCCGGAGCCCGGAGATGCACCATGCAAACCCGGAGACTCCGGGTCAAACCCGGAGAGGTGGCAACCCTAGTTACTACTCTTATATAGGAATAATAAGCAAGCAAATCTGCTTTTTTATTATTAAATGTAAGTATTCCGCCATATAAAAATGCACGGTGGATATACCTATGAGGTAATGCTATTTGTTTGTATAAATAGCATAATATCATATAGGGTAACATAAAAATACCATACGAACGAAGTCATGGGAAACAGCTAGTTTTATATAATAATAAGTAATTGAAATTGTTCTTTTTGTTTAACAAATCATAAGTATGATTTATTAAACATAATATTAGCGGCAACTTTAATTAGAAATAATACAAGAAACACGACTGCTCGAACTAGACAAGTTTTTGCCCCAAGAATCCAAGATTGTGGAGGGCTTGATTTCATTTAAATGACAATCGCAGTCGTCCGCTGGTCGCGCCCCGACTTGGTCCGACTTGAGCCGACTTGTTCCGAACTGTCTTCCGCGACTTACCCTGTCCCATTCATCGCTGGCTCACTCCGCGATGGTTAATTTAAGTTTATCGTCTTAGTAATTGCGTCGTCCTTTACTCATTCATACGCTCGCGCTGACTGTTCGAGCCGATGTATTGTGTAGACGTTAACTTCGAGAATTGATAACGAACTCCATTATATAATATTAAATTAGGTCTACTTCGATTCATTAATTGTGCCTTACAAATGACGAAATTGGCTTTTGAATGTCATAATGGCGTGCGACGTCTTTGTTAGCTTTAATGTCGCCATTGTCTAGTAATGAAACGTTATTACCTCCGAAAAATAAAGATATATGTTTTTATATATGATTTAGTTTAGACATTATGTTCGTAAACTATCTAAACTGTATATATCTGAGTGATTATATCGAAAATAAATTAATATTTATAGGTATAACAATATTTGTCACATGGTTTTTTTTTTTTACTATACTTCCACAGGCTTTATTTGCCCATGCCTTTTTTTATTTACATTTTTATATTGTTATTGTTATGTTTCATGCGTACTTAATTAGACAACGAAACTTAAGCTAAGCTTAGGATCTCTATCTATCGCGAGTCCTTGCACTGACCACAAATTCGCTGATTTAATATATAAAAATAAACTTAACTTACTTAAAAAATAAACTTAACTTAATATTTTTTTTATATATATATTTTTTTTTTCTTATATCTATTTATTTAAATTTTTTTTTTGTCACATGGTTTCAAATATACTAAAAAAAGTTATAACATTTCATTTTGTATTAATGTATTCATATTAGATCCTTTGTCTGTTCATATTATGTACATATATTTTGGCATCGTTATATCAAAATGTATTTTCTTTTTTGATGATTGACCCATTGATTGGCGCAATTGCCAGTGATTCTGTTTTCTGCTCCAGCGTTATGGGTTCAATTACCGCCCCAAGTCTGGATGTAATATATATTTATTTAAATATGTATATTTATTTAAAAAGAATTAAATGTATATCAGTCAAATGTTAGGTACCTAAAACACAGGCATTGATTTTCCTACCTTAGGAACAGACAACCGTGTGGGTTATGTTAAAAAAAAATTTAAAAATGAGAAAATTCGAAACGGAAAACGAAAGAGTTGATAAAATCAGCTTAACTATATAAATTAAACCAATGAAAAAATTGCCTATATATAATGTTTAATGAAGAGAAACTCTTTTTAATAGTTCTGTAACTTTTATTATAAAAACAAATTCGATTCTTTATTTCAATTAATATTTTTTGTTTTGATAATATTAACTTTGTGTAAATTTTACTCTCGTGAAAAACTCTGAAAGAATTACTATATTTTTTAATAATAATAATTTATTTATTAAAAAGTTTCTGACAAAAATACACTAGTGATTGGAGCCTCCTTTTAATTGTGGCCTCTACAAGGAAACACCGCTCTTCCATCAGCATAATACCTAGTTAAAAAAAATTAAACAAGTGCGAGTCGGACTCGCCCATGAAGTGTTCCGTAGCAGCAAGTAACATCATATAAAAGTTCTTGTAGTTCGTTGTAACTTTGATCGATGTTTTAATAATAGTGTATTTTTTTATATAAAAAAACTACTTAGTAGATCTCGTTCAAACCAAATTTCGGTGGAAGTTTGCATGTAAATGTACATCATATATTTTTTTTAGTTTTATTATTATCTTATTTTAGAAGTTACAGGGAGAGGGACACATATTTTCCCACTTTGAAAGTGACTCTCGCGCAAACTATTCAATTTAGAAAAAAATTATATTAGAAACCTGAATATCATTTATGAAGACCTATCCGTAGATACACCACACGTATGGGTTTGATAAAAAAAAAATTGAGTTTCAGTCCTAAGTATGAGAAACCTCCAAAATTGATTGTTTTTTTTTTCTATTTTTGTATGAAAATTTTAATGCGGTTCACAGAATACATCTACTTACCGAGTTTCAACAGTATAGTTCTTATAGTTTAGGTAAAAAAAGTGGCTGTGACATACGGACGGACAGACAGACAGACAGACATGACGAATCCATAAGGGTTCCGTTTTTGCCATTTGGCTACGGAACCCTAAAAAGCAGAAACATACATTATTTTTACAAAATAATTACATTTTTTTTAAACTTTAATGTTCTTTTTATTCTTAACAAAGTGTATGTGTATCTGTAAGTAATTGCTTAATTGTTATTTTAGGTGGATGATATGAGTGCTTATATACATGTAGTGACGTGTGAAGTGTGAGTTGAGGTGGGTACATTATTATTACGTATGTATGTATGCGCGTGTAGGATGTGTGTATTATTATACGGGTATGACGGGTAGTATATGTATATTGGTACATATTATGTGTCTTTATTTTATATTACACAATCTGTATAAAAGCTTCTGTTTCCTCATAACTAAGTGGTGTCAACCATTCCTTAAATTTTTCCTTACACTCAGTATAGCATGGGATATATATACATTGAATATGACTGACGGCCGGCTGGTCGAGTGGTCAGGCAACTGGACACTTTACGCAGCGATCGCGGGTTCGAATCCCGCCAGGTACAGATAATTTGTACGATGAATATAGATGTCTGCACCGGGTCATGGATGTGTATTTATGTATATATGTATTTATATCTTAAATTTATTTCCGTTACTAGTACCTGTAACACAAGTTCTTACGAACTTAGCACGGGGCTAGGTTAACGTGGTGTGATTGTTGGTTAATATTTATTTATTTATTTAGTATATTTTAAATATTTTATTTATTTTATTATACAAAAAGCATGAACGTGTCTCATATTGAGTGCTAGCAAATAAAGTTCTAGTTCCTGGGGTAAATGCTATTATATATTTCCTTCTTTTATTTTCATAATATCTTGAAAAGTTATAAATTACTTCTCGTTTTGAATTCATATTATGTAATATTTACCGATACTACGCTTGATAAAATATTTTTTTACATAATTAAAACAGACTTAATTTGTGTATAGACATTAAAACGGTAAACGGACAGAACTGTGGGGAATAGCTATGTTTATCATAATAGTGTAAAAGGCCACCCCAGTACATAATATGCAGTGTAATGACCTACTTAATACACTTCGATATTTATAGACTTGTCGTCACGCCGTCAACCCTCCGCGTGCATCTTATCACGCTGTCAGCGTCACCGCGGATAAAAAAAAATGTGTCCTTTAACGAAACGTCAAATTAATTCAACGGTTTCTAAAAATAGATAACTTTAAAAAAGGAACATTTTTAACTTGGAAAATTATTAAATTGAAAAAAAAAATTATATTTATATACTATGTGATGCCTGTACATGTCCCACAGCTAGGCAAAGGACCCTAAATATAAGAATGGCAACATTATACATTATACCTACAATTATTTCCGACTCTTATATGAAGAAGGGATAATTGCCCAGCAGTGGGAAGTTTAAAGGCTGTGTAAGTTAACTGCAATCCAGTATAAGTATAAAAATAATGATTTAATCAAACTCATTTCATTTGTCGTATGTTGCAACTATTTGTATTTGTAAATAATATTTTCTTTTATAAATTTTTAAACCATCCTAATGTTTTCCTGTTGTTGGTAAAGAAGCTAATCACATGTTTTTCTTTTATAGAAAAAAAAAATAGCTTAGAAAATTCACACTATACACTGTGAGCAATTTGAACTCACACCATTACACAACGATTTTAAAACCGCCTCATTTACCCATTATACCTGACCACAATGTGAACCATTATAGCATGAAGATCACATAGCTAGTAAAATATATACATGTAAAGTGCTTGATGGAAGAATTTATTAAATATACAATTAAAATAAAAACCATATTCATATGACTTTGGACAAGTTATCAGAAAAACGCCAACTGAATGTGAGCGTGTTCCACCCTATCGGCTATTAGCGTTATTAATTTTCTTGAAGTACTAAAATAGAAAATTATAGTAGATAAAAAATATATGTCGGATTAGTAATTATTGGAAATAAAACATTAGTACTCTAATTGCTTAAATCTTTATTACCACCGGTTCGGAATGTAGATTCTGCCGAGAAGAACCGGCAAGAAACTCGACAGTTACTCTTTTAAATAAGAAATCGTTAGTACAATGTTGAATCATTATAAAAATATCACAAAATGGCTCACGTGTACCGGATAGTCCAAATGCGTCTGCTCCGAGCGCTGGCTGGCTGAGAAGTGTCCCGTGCATCGCTAAGTGCGTGCCTTTATAGTAGGTCCATCCGTCATAGTGATTTTACAAAATGTGGGTACATCTAATATTTTACAAAGTATGGCGATATCAAATAACAAATTATTCAGCAATTCAAAAAGCTGATTATTACATAAAAATAAATAGGAATAACAATAACATTTTAACACAAATTATTTAGCAATTCAAACAGCTGAATCATTACATAAAAATAAATAGGAATTCAACTTGATTAAATTAATTTAAATAATCATTTCCGGCCACGTGTTTTTCTTAAATATGCGGTTTCCCGCCGACACGGCCATTCTGATAGGCGGCGCGTGCTCTGCGCCTGCCTTGTTGATTCTTACAGGTTTTCGTTGGCTCTTGTGGAACTGTAAGCAAAGAAATAACTTTCTCTGAGTAGTGAGTCTGTAAGCGACTGGCGTCGCATTTTTTAGTTACATCAACACAACTGTTGTGTAATCTTAAAAATAAATTATTTCTTTGAAGCAATATCACTCACTATTATCACTCTCCAGATTATGGTGTAAACAAATAGGTTCTCGTAGATCTGTGGTGTATACATGTCTACCACGGTTCCACAAGGCGTCCCAACAGTATCTCATGGTTCTCATGTGGATACATCATGGATCCGTGGTTAGCACGAGGGTAACACGTGGTTAGCTCAGAGGTACCACTCTCCAGATTACGGTGTAGATCTGTGGTGCATACATGTCTACCACGGTTCCACAAGGCGTCCCAACGGTATCTCATGGTTCTCATGTGGATACATCATGGATCCGTGGTTAGCACGAGGGTAACACGTGGTTAGCTCAGAGGTACCACTCTCCAGATTACGGTGTGTACATGTCTAGTTACGGCACCCAACGGTATTGAAAACCCGTGGTCTTAGCACAAGGGTAACACATAACTAGCTCAGAGGTACCACTCTCCAGATTACGGTGCGTACATGTCTAGCTACGGTACCCAACGGTATTGAAAACCCGTGGTCTTAGCACAAGGGTAACACATAACTAGCTCAGAGGTACATGCAATTGCACATGCAATTGCACATGCACTTTCGTAGATATTACGAGGTAAACTGAGTGAATTTTTACTTAACTTTTAATTCGATGATGAGTGCTCGTCGTTGTGATCACTCGGACTAGCCAGTCGCCAGCTGGTCAGCCGACCAGCTCGATATGTGGATGGCCCTGGATCGGAAGCAGCTGTGACAGCACTTCGAGGAGAATCTCAGCATCTTCTCCCACCGATACGGCCATTCTGCGAGCGATGCGTGCTCTGCAGCGCTTTATTTCTCTGGTTCAAATCGGACTTAAAATCCAGACTTCTTAATTTGCGATTGCTGTCACTTGATATCTGCTCGTAGCACGATGATGGGCGACCTTGCGTGGCCGTCCGTAGAAACCGATGACTTTTTTACCATCTGTCAATCTCGAGTACTCTGTAAACTTCAAAAGGGGTCATTGAATGTAAGGTTTAGTAAAAACTGATTTCTATGGTTATTCTTAATTAACACAGTATCGTCGAAAATGAAGTATTTTTGACCGTCCTCCATCGAATCTTGCCTTATCTTTCGTAGCGGCCTCGGTCATCCGTCACTGTATTTTTTTTTTATCGCAGGGGAATCCATTTACGGATGATATCCAGGACGCCCGGGTCAGCAGTCCTAGACCTATGTCGGACTCGGCACTTTGGGAGTACAATACCGTACTAAACGCCTGCGGGAGCCTTCAGCCGCTTTAATTGGAGGGTCCTGGATCTGCAGGCAACAGGATCCTTCCAGCGACAGGCTGGCCTCGGCGAAAAGGCCATACTTCTCCTCCATGGGGACTGTCCGGCCAACCTCTGAACAGTCCCGACAACGCCGTGTCTTACAGGACCGGGTTCCCATCCCGGCCCGACATGGGCACAAGGGCGTTACTGGAGGCGCATTAAGTAGCACCTCCTACGCACCCCCATTCGTCGCTCGTGGATGGAGGCCACGTCGGCGGCCTCCTCTCTCATCCATCGGATCTCATCCATCATCCGTCGGCCTCCTTCTGGGACATTACTGTCTCGCAGAAGGAGACCATCGCCTTCCAGGACTCGTCGTCGTCGAGCATCGCAGTGATGACGCTCGGAAGCGACAAGTCCCACCCGAAGACCGACGTCAGACCTTGAAGCAGCACCGTCCATCTCGGGCACACCTCGAGGGTGTGCTGGACAGAGTCCACCGCTGCGCCACAATCGTGACACTCATGGACGAAAATGGAAAATTCGTAATGTCGATTGAGGAAAAACTAAGAACTTGGGAGAATTACCTAAGGGAATTGTTTAGCGACACTAGAAGTCCCCAACAGCTGATCAACTCAAATTTTAGAGGACCTGAAATAACGAAGGAAGAAGTAATTTATGCAATAAAATCGGCAAAATCAGGGAAAGCAGTTGGTCCTGATAAAATTTCCGGTGATATTTTGAAGCTGTTGGCGGAAGAAAATATCGGCGGAAGCAATATTTGAAGAGGCCTTGGAAAATGCCGAAGAAGGTATTCTGGTTAATGGGCACCCGATTAATAACTTGCGGTACGCAAATGACACCATATTACTAGCGTCGAATTTCAACGACTTACAGAGCTTGCTTTAACGCGTGGATAGAATTAGCACTAAATACGGTCTGAACATTAACCAAAAAAAAAGACAAAGGTCATGGTAGTCGGTAAATCGCAACCGATCATAACACCAGATTTAATCGTAAGAAACCAGACTGTACAAAGAGTCAGCGCGTATATAGTCAGGCTGCATTGTAGATGACCAAAATGATCATAGCGTGGAAATTAAGTGCCGGATAGAGCAGGCACGCAACGCATTTATGAAGTTGCACCACTTACTCTGCAACCGATCCTTAAAGATCTCTATCAGGGTGCGCTTGGCACAATGCTATGTTTTTACGGTTCTTCTGTATGGTGTCGAATCATGGAACTTAACTCAAAACACGAGTAATCGATTAGAGGCTTTTGAAATGTGAGTATACAGAAGAATGCTGAGAATATCATGGACGGATAGAGTTTCCAACGGAAGGGTTTTGCAGATGTTCAACAAAGGGGCAGAAGCTTTAAATATAATAAAACAACAAAAACTGCAATATCTTGGACATATAATGCGTGGCGACAAGTACAAATTGCTCCAACTAATAATACAGGGGAAGTAACAAGGAAGGAGACCCCCTGGAATAAGACAGACCTCTTGGCTTAAAAATCTCCGGACATGGTTTGGACTGAGTACTCGATCCTTATTCCGCGCAGTTGTGTGTAAGGTCCGAATAGCCAACATGATAGCTGACCTCCGGTAGGACATGGTACCTCAAGAAGAAGACCTCTCGAAGTACAGTGAAAACTGGTGCGGAAGTTAAATAATGAATAACCTTTTGACGCGCTTCTTCATGTACTCAATTGTCAATTGGCTGTGCAAGGGAATCACAATTCGCGCAAAGGCTGCATAAATCGTTGAAATTATCCCGCTAAACCATTAGGTTGATGGACCTGTTTAACCGTATAGGAAACGGGAGCTTTCACTAGGGCTTTAACTTTTCTGGGGCTAGGGATGAACTTGTAAGTCTTCTATTACGTTACCGAGGTACTCGATTTATTGCTTAAAGAAGAGACTGAAATGAATCAGCCTGCAAACAATTCAGTCCTGGGCAAAGGCCTCCTCTCCATGTAGGAGAAAGGCTGAAGCATAATCCACTACGCCGCTCCACTGAACCGGCGTATAATTATCCCATCATGAGTAACGAACGCTACCTGGCCTCCATGACAACAACCGGGACCGACGGCCTCACGTGATCCCACAAGCACGATAAGGAAACCCACAAGGACATACACCCAGAGCGGAAACAAACACCTGCACAAATACAAGTATCTGCCCCGGGCAGGAATCGAACCTACGACCACCAGCTTTGAGGTGACCAATCGTGCCGACCGACACGGCCATTCTGACAGGTGGCGCGTGCTCTGCGCCCGCGTACTCCAACATTACCATCGGGGTAATAGGAGGGCAGGAATAGGTCGATTGTCTTCACTTTGTTCCATGGTTGTCATAGCAGTCGCTCACTCATGCTCTGCATCATAGTTACTATGTTCGCAACGAACTCGGGCGGGAGGGCGGTACAGCGCCTGCTTTCAATGACTGCGAAGGAACCGCAGCATAGGTCGATACAAGAGTACTCGGACCGAGGGCATCGGCACGTAGTAATACGAGGTCCTCGTCTGTGAAGTCAGGATCTGAAACATACTGAGCGGCAGAAAGGGATCGCTGGAGCGATCCCACTTCTGATGTCGGATTAGAAATTATTGGAAATAAAACATTAGTACTCTAATTGCTTAAATCTTTATTACCACCGGTTCGGAATGTAGATTCTGCCGAGAAGAACCGGCAAGAAACTCGACAGTTACTCTTTTAAATAAGAAATCGTTAGTACAATGTTGAATCATTATAAAAATATCACAAAATGGCTCACGTGTACCGGATAGTCCAAATGCGTCTGCTCCGAGCGCTGGCTGGCTGAGAAGTGTCCCGTGCATCGCTAAGTGCGTGCCTTTATAGTAGGTCCATCCGTCATAGTGATTTTACAAAATGTGGGTACATCTAATATTTTACAAAGTATGGCGATATTAAATAACAAATTATTCAGCAATTCAAAAAGCTGATTATTACATAAAAATAAATAGGAATAACAATAACATTTTAACACAAATTATTTAGCAATTCAAACAGCTGAATCATTACATAAAAATAAATAGGAATTCAACTTGATTAAATTAATTTAAATAATCATTTCCGGCCACGTGTTTTTCTTAAATATGCGGTTTCCCGCCGACATATACAATGTGTACGTTTTTAATTAAATAACGTATTTAAAAATAAAATTTTATAACAAAGATAAATTTAAACATATTAAGCAACAAGTCAAATTAATTTAAATAAATAAAAAACACGACTGCGTTTCTGTGTAATTTGGAAATAAAATTAATTTTGGCGCCAAATATCCGCAATTTTTTTTTTTACATATACCCGGTGTCACTCTCACAGTAAATGCGAATCTAATTACACCTCTCAAGTTAAAATCTATCGAGCCGTTCAGGCCGCAGAGCGTGCCAAACAATTATACATACATACATACTCTTGAAAAACATAACCCTCCTTCTGGCACAGTCGGGTAAAAACACATATTTTTTATGTTTTTGTTTTGGATGAGTAATTTAGAATGACAACATGAATAAAGTTGACTCAAATTAATATTTATTTTTCTTATATAAGAAAGCTAGCCGAGCCTAGCCGAGTCGAGCAATACCGCCTTCTGCATCCTGGCTGTGAACGAACCGCCACGGATACCTAGCTGCTTCAGATAGTGTTATAATTTTTTTTATTGTTAAAAGCATTTTTATAGCTTACCAGTACACGCATAAATAGAAAATTATTACGATGTGTCTAATGTGTGTGTAGCTGTGTATGTAGGTAGATGACATAGCAAACTTTTTGTACAGTGGGTGAAAGAGCTGGAAAGCAATCGATCCCTTTATATAATCCTCACTGCCTTCCTACTCCCTTCAGCTATGTAAGTAAGCAGGTTATTTGTGATTCCCGTGAAGCTGTAAGTGATTTATTAGCATCAAATGAACTGACTACTTGTTTCATAAACATTTCCTTATAAAAAGCCAATTTATAGAAAAAAGAGTAATTAGACAAAATAATATTGATAATTATATTTTAGTGACTAGAGTTTCTTAAAAAAAGAAATATTATTGTTTTGCATTAAATATGTATTGTAAACAAGAACAAGTTAAGTTCGAACGAGAGGCGTCAAGTTCTGCGGCTTGTTCCGCAAGTTATGCTCGAGATCTCTTCGACGAATTCAGATGGTATTTCTTCGAGTTCACCCCAACATGCTCTAAATTTCCGCTCACTACTGCGAATGTGCGATGTAATATTAATTAATTGATATATGTTTATTAATATTATAACGACGTTCACACGTTCTGGTGTAGTGGTGCGAAAATTCCTTTAACAACGAGGGTCATTGATTCGAAAAAAAAAAAAAAAACAATCTGGTGTGTTTAGAAATTTATATACAGAAATATAAAATAATTTAATATATATAATAAAAAAATAGGAAAACATATTTTTTAGTTACATACTTTTTATATGTCGATATTTTGAACCACTTGGACCGCGGTCGCGATGAAACCGCTGCGCAGCGATGTGTCAATTGTCAGCTGTCATGAGCACCTCTACCCTACGTGTAGTTATTTTTAAGTTCATCTTTCTATTTTATATCGACACTGATTCCCAGAAAACGAAAAAAAAAGCCATACAACAAAAAATTGAGTTATTTGACATTAATAAATTGATTAATGGTTTCAAAAGATAATGTGTACCTGTCTAGCTAGTTAACTTGCAATATAATGTAAGTAATTAATTTCAGAATAAATATTTAGATTATTTGGTTAATATGGACGTAGACATTAATAATACTAATTAAACCGAGTGAAAATGAAAAATTAAACCCTTTCAAATGTAATCCATACAAATACTTAGAGCGTATGTGACAACCATTCTGGTGTAATGTTGTAAGCAATCGCCTTAACGCCAGCGGTCGTGGCTTCGATTTACGTTTGAGGCAGATATATTTTGTACTTTGTACTGATATTTATTTCTTATCTGGGCTTTTGTCCTATGTATGTCCTTGTGGGTCTCTCCACCGCGCTTCGGAGAACACATAAAGCCGTCAATCCTTGTTGTTAAAATATATACCTGAAAGTAATCATTAGTTTTGGTAAGGAAATTATTTGCTAACCTGCAGTCAGATCAGGGTAGTGAATTAAGCTATAACCAGCAGTGGTATCCCAGCTGTGGTATGTTTTCAGCTTGA
Organism: Euphydryas editha; assembly: GCA_036937285.1. NCBI lineage: Eukaryota > Metazoa > Arthropoda > Insecta > Lepidoptera > Nymphalidae > Euphydryas > Euphydryas editha. Next base: position 336,219 of record JAUPFZ010000013.1, on the reverse strand, counting down.
TTCCGTTCAGTGTCAGAGAAAAGAGTATTCAGTCTCCTTTGTTTATTAATTTAAAGACCTTTTTTATTTTAATTACAGAGCATATTGACTACCACCTTTTTTAAGAGAAAAATATATTCAATAAGATTGAATAATTTTTAATTTCAATAATAACGGTATATTTCTTACTTTGCTATATACGTGTTGTTTCGGAGAAATTACAAAACATCAAAAGTGTGTATTTTGTGATTAGTCTGAAGCATTTGATTATATATTACATGAAATAATAAAGTATTTATGTAAATTAAAATACGACGATATTAGAAATAAAGCTTTTTACCCGACTGCGACAGAAGGAGAGTTATGTTTTTCTAGTGTATGTATGTATGTATGTATGTATGTATGTATATATGTATGTATGTCCATTTCTTTGGCACGCCCTACAGCCCAAACGGCTGGACGGTTTTTTACATATGAGGTGTCGTTGGATTTGTCTAAATTGTAGTAGTGACATAGGCTATATAAATTTTCAAAATGGCGCCCGCAAATGGCGGAATGAGGGGAGGGGAGTTGAATTTTTTTTTCTTACTGTAGCAATATGGGTATCAAATGAAAGCTAGTAAATTTTTTTATTCTTTTTAGTTTATAATAAGAGTATTTTACACAGTCGGGTTTTTTGATTTTTTTTATTAAGCATACTTGTTATATTAAGTCTTAATATTCAAACAGAATGCAGCATGTAGAAACATCCTTACTAATATTATAAATGGGAAAGTGAGTTTGTATGTTTGTTCCGCTTTCACGCCGTAACTACTGAACCGATTGCTTTGAAATTTTGCAGACGTAAAGTTAGAAGTCCGGATTAAATAATAGGGTACTTTTTATCCCGAAAAAGTTTGATTTTCCCGAGGGAAAACAAAAATATTGTTAGTTCGGAGATGATGGCGATAGATGGCGCTGTGTGTAGTTTAAAACAAAGTTATGTTTTGCATACGAATATACACAATGTAAACTTAGAAGGTAAATGATATGATAATTAATCCCCGAAAATGAGGAATTTGGTTTATCTTCTAAACTGGTTTTTTACATCTACTAATCCTGTGTACTTAGTAATTTTCTTTGCAAAAACTTCTGTTATTATTTACCTACCCTTTATCCTGGTATAATACTGTTCCAGAGGGTTTACAAAAGTGAAGAAATTTCAAAAAAGTAGGTTATTACGTGCAAATATAACAAATATACTGAAATAAGTATAAAGTATTAGCAGTTACGCTATTTAGTTCTTAAGGTATGCGATAGATGGCGCTTGGATACAAAGGGGGACTCCAGCAGATGAAATAAAAGCTTGCCTAAAATCGTCTAAGTTATGGGACCATGTCATAAAATTCCAATTGACAACAAACATGCGAGTAAGATTATTTAACGACTTTCACTCAGGTCATTACGCGGAAACATTGTTAAAAATCGGTGATGGGAGAATGACAGTAGATGCAGAGGGAATGATAACTTTAACGGAAGATTTTTGTGATGTTGTGGGCAGCGAATCAGAGTTGGTAGCCAAAGTTTATACTGACTTACACAATAATATACATGATGACCAATGGCTCTGCGAACGCGCAATATTAGCACCAAAAAACGAAACGGTCACTAAAATAAATGAAAATATTTTGGATGAAGTTATGGGAGAAACTACTGAATATTTACTGTTCTCTTATATTTACGCGAATTTTACTCATTTGATTAAAAGTCTATACCGGATTTTATCGCGTTTATTTAAAACTTTATATTTTTACAATATTTTAAATTATTTCCCGACGTTTCGGACCTTTTACAGCGTCCATGATCTCGGGGGACTGAGGTGGTGGGTGTCCGAATAATGAATTAATTGTTACATACCCCGCTTTTTATACAATTTTAAATTATTACTATTAACCGTTCCTATTCATGCAGAATGAGCTTATTGTGTCTGGAAGTCGTGCTGTGTTCTTATTTTCCTTGGGTTCAATTAATTTTAGTACTGGCTCCCAAGCTGGTGGTACGTTCCAACCATCCTCTCTATTGAAATTAGGATGTTTTTTGATTTCAATAGCCTCGCGAATCATCCTTGGTAGGAATCGGTGTTCTTTAGCGAGAATTTGTGGCTTATCAAATCTGATATAGTGGTTGGTACCTTGTTGAGTATGTTGATACACAGCAGACTTTGTCGACCGTTGGTGTTTCATGTCAGCTATGTGTTCTTTGACGCGTGTCTCTATACTCCGCTTAGTTTGCCCTATATATGAGAGACCACATTCACAGTCTAATTTGTAGACCCCTGCATCTTGTAAAGGTATTTGGCACTTGACAGATGGTAATAATTGACTTATCTTCGTTGGCGGCTTGTAGTAAGTTTTGATTGAAGCTCGCTTCAAGATGTAGCCAATCTTGTCAGTGACTCCTTTGACATATGGTAGTACGGCAGGCTGGCGCTCAACTGTGGCTGTCTTCTTTCTCCGGGATCTGTGACGCTGACGCGGTGCTCGGAGGTTGTTGTCTCGCAGTACCTGCTTGACGTGCTGTAGCTCTGCGTCCAGGTGTTTCTCGTCACATACCCCGCGAGCTCTCTGAAACAGAGACAAACCAACGGCAGAGAGTTGTCTAGGATGGTGGTGAGAAGCACCGTTTAAATACCTGTTTGTGTGGGTAGATTTTCTATACACAGAATGGCTTAAACTATGATCAGGATTTCTGATTATAAGTACATCTAGGAAAGCTAGTGTGTTATTCGCCTCTAACTCCATGGTAAATTGAATATTGTTATTTATGGAGTTAAGGTGTTCTAGGAATATGCAAGTACTGTCTGTTGGTAATATGGTGAAAGTGTCATCTACATACCTCTTGTAAAATCTAGGAGAGATAGGTGCTGTCTTTAGACTTTGTCTGTCAAGTGCCAAATACCTTTACAAGATGCAGGGGTCTACAAATTAGACTGTGAATGTGGTCTCTCATATATAGGGCAAACTAAGCGGAGTATAGAGACACGCGTCAAAGAACACATAGCTGACATGAAACACCAACGGTCGACAAAGTCTGCTGTGTATCAACATACTCAACAAGGTACCAACCACTATATCAGATTTGATAAGCCACAAATTCTCGCTAAAGAACACCGATTCCTACCAAGGATGATTCGCGAGGCTATTGAAATCAAAAAACATCCTAATTTCAATAGAGAGGATGGTTGGAACGTACCACCAGCTTGGGAGCCAGTACTAAAATTAATTGAACCCAAGGAAAATAAGAACACAGCATGACTTCCAGACACAATAAGCTCATTCTGCATGAATAGGAACGGTTAATAGTAATAATTTAAAATTGTATAAAAAGCGGGGTATGTAACAATTAATTCATTATTCGGACACCCACCACCTCAGTCCCCAAGATCATGGACGCTGTAAAGGGTCCGAAACGTCGGGAAATAATTTAAAATATTGTAAAAATATAAAGTTTTAAATAAACGCGATAAAATCCGGTATAGACTTTTAATCAAATACTGAAAATTTATCTGTAGACACGGTGATAGACTCAGAAAATAGTACCTCATATCCTGTAGAGTTCTTAAATTCTTTGGAATTATCTGGGGTGCCATCACATAAATTAAAATTAAAAGTAGGGGTTCCGGTGATGCTCATGCGTAATCTCGATGCCCCTAGACTGTGCAATGGTACCAGGCTGCGTGTCACTCACCTTGGGCGGAATATTATTACCGCCACTATTTTAACTGGCGCTGCAAAGGGTGAAAGTGTACTCTTTCCTCGGATTCCGATTATTCCAACAGACCTCCCATTTCAGTTTAAAAGACTTCAATTTCCTATAAGGGTTTCATTTGCTATGACCATTAATAAAGCACAAGGTCAAACTCTAAGGGTTGCTGGAGTACACTTAGAAAAGCATTGTTTTTCGCATGGCCAACTCTATGTAGCGTGTTCCCGGGTATCCAGTGCCCAAAATTTGCATGTTTTTGCTCCCCAACGTAAAACATATAATATAGTTTACCACGCAGTTTTGGTTTAAAAACTCTAAACTCTATATATACGGGAAAACTAAGAAGCGCGATTTAACCGAATTCATAACCGAATTCCACGCGGGCGAAGCCGCGGGTAAAAACTAGTGCTTCTATAAAAGGAATAATGTCTTAGTCCTGTACTAAAAATAAGGCATTCGATACGGGTGCACCTTAGATCATTCACTATACTATTTAAGAAGGAAGTATAAATTTATAAATAAGACTTTGCATTATTAATGTTTTATTATTAAAACTTAATTATATACCCAGTTATCTCTTCTATTGGCGTAACGAGAAGAGTATCACGTGCACGCATGTTAACTACTGTAGACATTGAGAAATAATAAGAGAAAAGGGGTAGACAAAATTTTGTCGTGCGAGCATGATATGCCGGCAGGTATACCTTTATGTACTAAAATAAAGCATCGTGGGCATTGTCAATAAATGAATTAAAGCTCATACGAAACTTTCGTGTAAAACATCAGACTAAAATTATAATTCTGAGAACTTAATATTGATGAATTTATTAGAGTGGCTTTTGAGTTTCTTGACATCTCTTCTTAGCAGCATACACATTCTGAGGCGTTGCTCACTTGCTACGAGTACTCGTATATACTAAATCTAAATACTAATGTAAATGAAAATTGAAAAATGTCATCAGTCACGTTTAGATTATGATGTAATAAATTTTGTCAGCTTCATTTCGACAAAAAAAATATATTTAACTATATTACAACACCATCACTACAAATAATAAATTAATAAATAAATATGTTTAACACACACACACGGCCGTCTGTTCCTAATGTAGACAACTTAATGCCTGTGTTTTAGGTAACAGCCGACTGATATAGGGGTGGGAATCGAACCCGCAAACCTTGGAGCAGAAAACAGGGTCACTGTAAACTGCGCCAACGGGTCAGTCAATCACTAAGGTCTTAAGTTCGAATTCGGGCCGGTCACCACAGCAATTTTGAATACTAAATATAAAAATAAAATAATTTCATGCTCAGCGTTAAATGCAACCGTTGTGAGGAAACTTGCATAAATCGAGGCTTTTTCTGTTGAAACAATAGTAATATTTATAAGAAACATAAGTAAAAAAATCAGAAAAATAAATATGTTAAGAATACATCGAAGCGCTACAAATACCTACGGGCCTAATTATTTTATCATTACGTAACTTAAAACGCTTCTCCACTTCAACTACGCACGAAACAAAAACAGTTCAAAAGTTTTCCTGGAATTTAATCTAAACTTGGGAATAATAAATTTTGTATTTCAAAGCAATTTACTATTAAATTACAAATATTAATTACTTTGTTTGGCAATCATTAGCAAAATCGGAAGAAGGAAGTTGAAACCGCACGATTGAAACTTAGATTGCATGAAAAGTATTGTTTTTATTTCGGAAGACATTCAGCGGCCGTCGCAAGTCGAGTTTGAAATTAACTGTCACAATAACAGCGTTTAATAGAACAAAGAGAATCACAAAATATTCTACTAACAAATTGACCAATAAAAGAAAAACTTTAGAAAGCGTGATTTCCTCGGAGCTCAAACTCGTGCGAAGTTACAATTGTTGTCGGATTGTTTTTTAAAGTATTCTCCTCGAAAAGGGATGTGAGGGAATGGAGGAGACGGGACGGCGAGCTGGGGAGAGCTGGGGAGGAAGTGGTTCACGTCAACCAGAGATGTCTGGGGTCTTAAGTGGTGCAAATGAAGCGGTTTTATTTGTTAAGCCGCGGCAATCCCGCCGATGCGATTAATCCCTCTTGATAGATTATTATTTATTTCATTCTGTTGTGCTTCGGTTGAAGTTATTGAATTAAAATCAAATAACAAGTATAAAGAAATTATCAATAACAACTGTCGTTGTACTGGCGCTCAAGATATTGAATTATCTCTTCGCTTTAACGAAATTACGACGGAACGTGACAATTAGCGTAAATAAAGGCGTCGATTTATTAAATGCGCCCGACCTCGCCCCAACCCTACGAAAACTTGTTAAGACTGCGAATACTTGTGAGAGCATTAATTGCAAACTAGATTACCCTTCTCGGCCCTTCGACTTCCCGGTAATGGCAAGGACAGAACACATACCGACGCACGGGACGAGTCGGCCCCATCTTGTATAAACACGCTCTAAATTTCAGATTCAAGATTTAGACAAGAAATTGCGTATCAGCACAGCCTTACATAAATGGAATCCCAAATCCTTACAATATCCAATAGCGTAAAAGAAATGTGCGAAATTAAATTCCGAAGCGTAGCGATTTGTAAGGGTAACCAGTAGCGAACCGCGGAGTGAGATTAGGAGGTCTGTTTTCATCGCTCCACTGTTGCGCGTTCTATGCTACACATCGAGTCGCTTTTAGGTATTATGTTAGCATTTTAGAGGGCTTACTTATGTGTTGCAATGTATTTCCGAAATGTAATATAACATCCGTTCAGGTACATTTTATTTTGACAAATTTAAATCGAGGTGAACAAATTTCATAAAATATCGTCGATTCGGACCGGCATTTGACCGGATTGCTTTTCGATTTCGTCAATTTCGTAGACGAAATCTGCGATTTCCGTGGGCCCCGCGGTTACGTACGGAAGCGGAACGATTCCGGAACTCGGAGCGATCTGGAGCTCAGGTCACACCGGAAAATTGAATTTCAATGTCACAACAGTGCAGATGTAAAAATGATCGCAGGCTCGGGGACGATCGTTCGGGTGCGCGCGTCGCGGGGCGGAGTGCGCGCGCCGCGGGGAGCAGCGGTGGCGGCAGTGTCCCGGGCCGCCCGAGCCGAGCGCACGTGAGGCTCGCTGCACTCGCGCGTGTCGTGCTGTGTCGCAGTGAGTGTTCTATGTGGACGGCGGAAAGCGCGCGCGGCGAGACGCCCGCGCACCTCTGCGCTCGCTGAGCGGACGATCGGTTCGGCGAGCGTTTCGTTCCTCTGTGACGTAAAGACACGGGATAAACTGCTGATAGTGAGGCGATGTCGCCGACCCTCTGAAGTTTGCGTTCGTATACCTAAGTAAGTTTCAACTTATTTTTGTGATTACGTAAGGACTGTGTACAAGTTGTAAGTGTGAGTGAGGGTAGTTTATCTTGTAATCCTGAAGTCGGACAGTCGGCCACGAGTTATCTTATCTCTCGAGCCGCCGGAGCGGTCGTCAAAGTCTCTGCAACAATAAAGATAGCATCGGACCCATAAACTTTCACAGAACGATCTCACTTAGTTGACAGAGCGGAGGTAGGTTTCTTGTATACACTTCAATTCATCACAACTAATAGCACTATCTCATCGTCCGTAATTAACTTAAAAGAAAACAGAACTCGACTCGAAACTAATTGAAACATTTGTTAAACGTAAAATTTGCATTTACAAGTCGCCGACGGAATTTAAAGTGGACTTTGATGGTTGCATTAATTTCGCGTAAGTCAGGTGCGCCGGTGAGGAGACACGCGAACTCCCGCGTAAAACTTTACGGTCGGTTTAAAATGGACATTAGACGAGTGCGCTCCGACAACAACCTGAATAAAACATTCAATCCTCTAGAAACATACTCTATTTGATTAAGATCGTAATAGTTAGCGGAGCTTCTCGCAAATAAAAAGATCAGTTTCGAGACTGTAGGACATTAGTAGATGAAGCTCGCCACGGCTTCAAGAAAATTGTAAAATTTATTTGCCATTGATGGACATTGCCTTTCTTTCTTTCTTTCTTTATTTCTTTTAAGATAGAACTGTGGCACCGCGATTCATTTAATTGTTTATTGATTATAAGTATTTTTATTACCCTCTTATAAATAATTTTAGAAAATTCCAGTGTTTTATTCGTCAAAATTATCAGTAACACCTATTAAAATACTACATTTTATTTATTATTTTATGACTTTAATGAATAATAGTACTCTACACTCATCATAATGGAGCTTTATAAGTTGCTATTGAGATCAATTTCATATTGCTTAAAGAACACGGATAACTAATCTTATGAGAATATCTAACTTAAAAGAGGCAGTTATTTGTATGAGAATTGTGTTGATTAAGTATATGTGGAATTTCTTCCTAAGAAATCTAAATTTTAATAAAAAAAACTTTGTATAATGGCAAGTTGGTAAAATCAAATATTTAATGAAGAGTGACATTAACAATTTTTATAATTTGATAATTTGTAATAGTATTATAGTTGAAAGTTTATTTTAAGACCGGAAATACTTTATGTTTTAGTCAAATATTAAATTTTAATACAATGAAACGGAAAAAAATCGACAAGTATGAAAAACATTTGAATGAAATGAATTAAAAAGTTGAACAAATGATAGGTAAATTTCAAATTTACCAAATTCTATTTTATGAATTTTTTCAAATCGTAGATTTTACTTACGATTATTACAATAAAATAGAACAAAAAAAATCGTACTTATTTTAATTTAGATATGAACTCTACTTTTTATATGATTCATAAAAATTTAAGTTCATTGACTAAAATTATTTTTTTTATATCTCTTTGTTAAAAGTAAGTATATATGTGTTTACTTTTGGTGGATCAAAAACAATTAGGTACAACAACTACAAACAGAAAGATCTGAGATATTATCGTTGATGAATTTGTTTTTGAAACGAAATTAAAAACATAACATATAAAAAAGTGTTGTTTGGTTTAGATTTCAATTCAGGTTCGGATATTTTTGTCTATTTAATTATCTTGAAGCTAAAATTTTACTACTCTTTAATAGTATTTAATAAACTTATTTTACTTCAGACAACTAGAAGATCTTCTCTTATTGGTAGCTCATTAAAAATTAAATGAAACGACCGTTCAATATCCAATAGATCATTTATCCAACTTCCTTATAAAATGTTTTTTAATGAACAATCGTTTCCTTATTATTTGTCAAATACGCATTATACTTTATTAGTTGAAAATTAACACTAAAATTGACACTAAAGCTAAAATGCCGTCATTCGCTAAAATACTCGTCGACTTATTAAAGTTGAAGTAGTACGATAGAGCAGTTGAGGCGACGACGGAATTGCTTTACCGTCGCTCGAATGGTATTAGCCCTTTCGAGGGACGCGATAAACTAATATGCGGAGTGGAATGGGTTTCGAATAACCCTATTTAGCGCGCGGTCGAAGGCTTTCTTCGGGACATGTACTCGTTCCACTACTCTCCCATTACCCGGGCATTTCGCATTCAGTCCCTCTCCGCTGGTGATTTAGAAAGACCCAAAGTATCGGCTTTGGAAGCAAAGATTGAAATAAAACCATTTCTGCGGATTTTGCTTTCTTTGTTGCGAAGTCGAGAATGCCTAAAGTTAGCGGTCGAGCGTCTACTGAATTTTTAACGATGCCGATCTCGGGTTATTCAAAATATCCTTAAAAAGGGAGTGAAGTTATCGCTAGATGGCTTTTTTTAGATTGAAACTCTTTAATGCAGTGCTGGTGTTAAAAAGCTATCACTTTTCATTAAGTTTTCGACTATCTTTTTCAATAAAATAAAGCAGACGTTTTCTATAGTGTACCGGAAATATAAAGTGATTTTAACACGATGCTCTAAAAATTTCGTCTCTGGTGGCGTGTCGAAGGTTCGAAGGTTCTATTATAGCTGTCGCCATAACATATTCATGCGGACGATCGCCGATCGTTCCCCGGGGCCCAGATAAGCGCTATACTGTCCCGACCTGCTTTATAGTGCGATTTAGAACCCCGCGATAAACTTATGTTTGCGCTGAACTTAATACGATATCATATTTTCACGTCAACTGCGTTAGTGGGATATATTGATATTAAACAGTTTATTGAGGACAATTTTCGGCGTTAAGATTTACGAACTATTAAATTTATGAGATGCAATATTAACATTTTGTTGTGGCAAAATTTGTACAAGTTATGTCAATAAAAGCCAAAATAACTTGGGTACAAGCGATGTCTATTATAAATACAAAGCAACTAGGAGATTTATACACTTATGGCTGTGATAATATTAATAAATGTTTTAAGTATTTATTATTTATGTGTAATTAAGACTAATGATTTTTTTACTAATTCCGCATGAGTAGAAATGTTTACACCTTTTTACACGCCAAGAGTTTTTCTGCTATTAAGTTCCTAGTGCGATTTAGACTTTTTAGGCTAGAATCGTTGTATCGACCTTCGTAACATAGGAAATTTTTTTTTTTATTATTATTTTATTTTATTTTACTAAACATTGTTTTCATATTAAGAACCAACTCTAGCATTCTCTCGTTTTATTATATTTATATTTATATATTTTATAAAATCTCTTCTATTTTAAAGCGTCAAAGAAAGATTATAATAAATAATAGGTAATAATTCATTTTATATATAAATATTATGATTCTAAATTACTTATTTTACTTTAACCGTCGTTGGAGAATTCTTTTATAAATGGAATACGTCTTTCATCTTATAATTTGAGAATCACCATGATCAGTCATTTCACGGGAAACATCGCTCTCCAGTTTCATTCGCAGAGATCTCGTCGTAAGTAAATCAATCCGACCCCTTTTTGCGAACACTAATGAAATTCACGATGACATCTCGGAATCATAGAAATTCGATGATTCTTCGCGAGATAATAGTCGCTTTGATAAGTTCTGTCGTGGTTCGGAGGATGTACGAGTCATTGTTTTCGTCCTTAACGTCTATTTAATTCGGGCTTGATGATTCGTGAACAACTGATATCTTATTCACTACATACGAGATATGGAATTATAATCTTATGAATGAAATGAATTATCTCTTAAGCCTCATTTGTTTTTTATTTTTATTTTTAATATGTATATATAAAGTCGTCTTACTAGTAATGATGTTCTTGTAAGTTACTTTGTTAATATTATTAAACATCTTTTCATATTTAAGTTTCAAACATAGAAATTTGTAGAATGAATAGCTTTCATTCATAAGATGATTAAGATCCGTGACATTGTCAGTCTAAATTACTGTTGGTGTTGGTTGTGTATTCTAATTGGACTATAATTATTTTTTATACTATATTTAATTGACTTGAATTCGGAACTGAAAGCAGCTGTTACTAGAACCTAAATATTAAAACAGAAATAAAAAAAAAACAAAACAATTAAAGCCTATGTTAGAATATTTTGCTCTGAATATGGAGTAGTCGAAAATTAGCAACATCGTCCACGCACCGCCGGTAAATCGGCAGCTAAACATAACGCTGAGTGTAATGCCATAACGATAGCGAGTGCCCACTTATTTCGAGCCGCCCTTGTGAACCTTTGAATTATTCAGAGAGTGATACAAATTTAGTTTCATCGTCAACACTAATTTGTCCGTTTAAATAGTCACCAATTCTGTGTTGGTTTAATAAATTGGGTCAGAAAATTAAATTGTCGTAGACAAACTGAGCGTCGGCGAACATTCGGGGAGTTACTCCTGATATAATTATAATTTAATATAAAAACGAATGATTATTATTTTAGATTCGTAAGTGCTATTATCATTTCAATATTTGCTGTATAATTTTGTTTGTTTTTATCGTTCGATATTTTTGTTATGAACGACTTTATTGTATATTAAAAGGAAAGGTTTATTTTTATGATGAGATTTTACTAATTAAGCCGAACGTCGATTACACTAACTTGTCGATACCTACTATAATTTATAATTTGTTTTAAATTAAAATTGTAGCTATTTATGTGTATTTTCATTTATTTTTTATGATTAATAATGTTTAAACACAAAGCAAACAAAAAATACATATTTATTGAAGGTTTGTTCAAAGTACGATGTCAGTAAACAGTACGGTCGATTTAGAGCTTTAGAGGTCGTAAGATATAAGTGAATTTTTTAACTACATGTATTAAAAACATTTTAATAGTTTATTGCTCTTGCAGTAGCCTGTATTTTTTTTAATAAATCAATAAGCCCTAAGTAATAATTTATAAAAAAAAAACTCATCAATCAAACGCAATTTTTTTAACATACAGCCTTCACTTTAATTGTATTAAATGAGTCGATACGGCAGAATCGATAGAACACGTGAATCGATAGAGAACGGCCACAGGTTCAAATCTTACTAGCATCGATAAACTTCAAGCGCTAAATTTATAATTTAGATTCATCCCGTGCTCGGTAAACTAAGGAATTAATCCATTTTTGAAAAGGAATTCCGAAACATGTATATCCACCACTGTGGAACAGGGTGGTGGATTAAGCTCCAACCCTTCTCATTCAGAACAGAGCCTTTTATCTAGTTTTGGGTCGCTTACAGCCCGTTACAATACAATTATAACATTAATATGAAAATTTAATAGTATTATTTTAGCGATATCAGTATTATGAAACTCGTATTTCGCATCACTCACATAATGCTTTCACGCGTATGTACAAAATATATATTTTTAAATTTTAATTTAAAATAACCAAGACTGAAAATTCCAATCAATAATTTTAAAATTTAATATAAACTTTTTGTTTATTCAGTGTTTGATTACGGTATTTATATCTAATATTTACAAATAAAAAACCTAATTTTGTTTATTGAAATGTATTTACTCAGAAAAGGCCCATTCATACACTTAAAATAGTTCTTACAGCCCTACCACCACTGAAATAATATTTAAAAGTACAGAAGTCGGCGTTAGTCAACACACTCGACTATTTTGATTATTACAATGTTGTGGGTTGAAGCTATTTTGAGAATTCCATAAAGGTTGCCAACGTGACCCTATTACTATTACTGAATATTTTGTCCTGCCGTCCGTTTGTCTATCACAGGGCTGTATATACTGTGAGACTGGATTTCCCGCTCAGGACAGATAATTGTAAATGTTTCTGGTCTGCGTTTTAATCCCGTGTTAGTCCTTGTGGGTCTCCCCAGTGTGCGTTGGAGAGCACGTAAGATCATCGATCCTGGTTATTATTACATTTGAAAGCAATCATTGTCCGTGGTAGGGAAATGGTAGCCAACCCGCATTGAACAGAGGCTTTTCCCAGCAGTGGGATGTAGTCAGGGCTGAATCAGTTCACCTAATATATCACTATGTTCGCTAATATTATTAAATATTATTTATAATAAAATAATGTTAAAACTAAAGGAGCTGTATAATTCTGCTGTACAATTTTGTAGGTTTTTATCGTTCGATATTTTTGGTATCAACAACTTTATTATATATTAAAAGGAAAGTTTTGTTTTTGTGAAGCTTTTACTAAACCGTACGTCGATTAAACTTGTCGATACTACAATTTATATTATATTTATAAAATAATATTCATATTTATAAACCTGCTTTTCGACATTAACAACGAACTTTATAAAACAAATTTTTGTTTTTTTTTTATATCGAAATTATTTTACGATTCAAAAGATTTTTGAAAATGATGATAGATTGATTCGTTGTGTGCTCTACAGAATATTGTGATACTTAAAATATTCATTGATTAATATTTAACATCATGATTTAAGTTTTAATAATTTATTTAATTTTATTTTGACTGGCCCATTGGCGGAGTTGGCAGTTACCCTGTTTTCTGGGTTTCTTTTTTGTGGGTTCGATTCTCGCCATGAGTCTGTGTGTAATATATACATATATACCTATATATACTTATTTATATGTTTTATTTATATGTGTATTTATTCAAAATAAATATCAGTCGGCTGTTATCTTAAACAAAAAGGCATCAAGTAGCTTATCTTAGAGACAGACGACCAGACACAGATGTGAGTGTGTTGAATATATTTATTTATTTATATAATGTTAATAATTATTAAATTAGGTACCACATTGTTTTTAATAATAAGGAACTATTTATAATAATAATTATAAACTTGTAAGCCGATAATATTGTAGCTGTATAATATTTATGGATCTTATAATAGAACAACTCGTAAATATCATGTTCTTGTAAATAAATTATTAATTGATTGATTAATTAGCTGAAACTTACAAACATATACTTATTAATTATTATATGGAGGTAGAGAATGTTTCATATGCGAGCTCAATTCAAACTTTACTGTTAATATTGAGTTACTATTTATTGTGGTACGGGTAGTGTAGAAGTTGTAAACTCGGTTTCAATTACATATTTTGCATTTGTATCCCATCCCGAGGCAACTGTATTGAATTTCGGGATAAGAAATAATATAAATATATATATAAATAATAATAAACGTCTCACACTCAACGGCTCCCAGTAGGGTGTGAATCCTGTGTTGGGGGTCTGGAAATACACACAATACTCAAGCACAAACGCCCAGACCACGAGAAATATCTGTATTGCCTATACAGATATTTGTCATGTGCGGGGATCGAACCCGCGACCGCTAGCGCATCAGCCAGTTGCTGTGACTACTGCGCCAACGCGTCATCAATATATTTTTTAAAATATGTTTAAGATAGAGGCACGGTCGTCTCTATCTAAGGTGGACCCAGGAGCAGAAAGCAGGGTTACTGCCAAGTGCGCCAATGAATCATTTTACGAATCAAATGAATCAAATTGAATCAAAATCAAAATGAAATCATTATGAATCAAATTAATTTCGACGTGACGCGTGTATAAGATACAGATAGACAAAGAAAGAAAAAACCAAGAAAAAAAAACTTAAAAGTTAGTTCATCTAGTGTCGTGGTCGGTCGCGGGTTCGATTCTCGCTCGGGACAGATATTTGTATTTGTACAAGTAATTGTTTCTGGTCTCTGTGTATGTCCTTGTAGGTGGCACGTAAAGCCGTCGGTCCCGGTTGTTATCATAAATAAATAAATAAATAATAAATAATAATAAATTAAATATCATAGACACCTAATAATGATCATTACTCATGGAAGGAAAATTATCCACCAACTCGCAGTGGAATAGCGTGGTGGATTAAGATCCAACCCTTCTATATGGAGATGAGGCCTTCGCTCAGCAGTGGGTTGTTTACAGGCTGATAAAGTACAGTACAGTCCTACTTCATACGATCCCGTTACAGTAGTATTATAAGTATATATTCAAACGTTCACTTTATTTAAATAAATCTAATACTTAATATAAAGTACGTTGATCCTTATTACCTGCTTATACATATAAATCGCATTTGAAATCGTTTTTAAATCCAATCCTTGCTTTCTTATTGAATGTGTTCGTGTAATGTGTTTGGAATATTTTTAAATTCGAACACAAAGGATAATGAGATTTAAATGTGTAGAATTTAAAGAGAAAAATTTTATACTTATCACGACGTGGTACTGTGGTCACGGCTACTGACTGTTGCGATAGCGGTTGCGGGTTCGATCTTCACGTATGAAAAATGTTTGTATAGGTTAGAAGTTTTTTTTTTATTTTTTTTTGTTGCTTTTTTTTATTAATGATATTTGTGGTAAATGTTTTATTACTTTATTTTAATTTATTTTTTATTACTCTTTTTTATATTTTATATAAATAGTTTAGTCATTAAGTGTCTGCAATGTTTGTGATGTCCAAAATAAATGTATTCTTACTTTACTTACTTTACTTTACTTTTAAGTTTGCTGAGATCTGTGCGTTTGTGTTGTGCGTGTTATCTGATCCGGTGCACAGGGTTTCATCGTACTGAAGGGGGTTGATGACCGTTCTGGTGTAGTGGTGCGTCTAGTCTGCTCAACGCCGGCCGTCGCGGGTTCGATTCCCGCTCGGGGCAGATATTTGTATTTATGCAAATATTTCTTTCCGATCTGGGTGTATATCCTTACAGGCTTTCCCATCGTGCCTCGTACAGCACGTAAAACCGTCGATATGGCGCACGATAATCGTCGAGCAGCGTGGTGAATTAAGCTCCAACACTTATTCTAGATGGAGAAGAGGCATTTGAAGAGCAGTGGGACGTTTGTAGTTTGATCAGAAGGGGGTTAAGTGTGAGGCGTTTATTTATAGAGCGATAATTAGCAGTTCACGCGAGTTGCGTCAGACTCGTTCTCAAATTTACGCCGAGTAGTCCCATAATTATCGAACGAAACCCAATATACAGGAATAGATAGACCACAATTATAAACCGGATATTTCGTCTAGAAACATACGTAAAGCAAATTCCGTCGTAGTCAAATCTTATTTTAAGTGGGATTACTTTTTAGCAATTTCGGTATTGGACCGTAAAATCTCAAAGAAAACAAGCTCCGGAAAACCTGAAATCGTATGAAAAACGTTACGAAAGCTTTGAGCGCGGTATTATCCGACGTTTCCCGAGGATTTCGCCGGTTTAGGATTCGAATATGGGACGGCGGAAAAACAGATCAAAGTACCTACTTTGATAACATTATTGTATACGTTCGTGTGAAAGATCTTTTGAAATCCTCGACGGGATCTCTGTGTTATATTTATCTAGACACCGCAGGGTTTCAGAATATTTTAAAGGCCTAAATAATACGACTGTATTAGCCTGTAAACATCACACTATTGGGTAAAGGCCTCTTCTCCATAAAGAAGAAGAATTGGAGCTTAATTTACCATGCTGCTTCAGTGCGGGATGGCGAATCATTCCCTATCACGAGTAACGATCGTTATCAGGTGTCTATGATAACAACCACGGTAGATGGCTTAACGTGCTCTTCGAGGCACGGTGGGAAGACCCACAAGGACATACACCAAGACTGGAAACAACGGAACGGTTACACCAGAACGGTCGTCATTATACAACAATAATAAGAATATTTTTGTAACTTATTGTGTTTTAATAATATCTATATTACAGCCAGACTCAGGGCGGGAATCGAACCCACAATCCTGGAGCAGAGAGCAGCACTGCCAACTGCGCCAATCGGCCAGTCAGCATAATGCTAGCTAATGCAATTTTATTGTGTAATAACTATAAGAGCTATTGAAGCTATAAAAAATTAATTATATCAAGTATATATTATTTTTATCTGTATTTAAAATTATATAAAGGTAATAATCAAGAAATAATACAGTACCCGAGTCGCCTTTATCCCGTAGTCGATTCAAAGCTAAGAACCAAATTAAACATTTACAAGCCACAAGATGAAAGAACTTCGAAAATTAATGGCATACCTGTTAATATCGGTGTATATACCTGTTAATATCGGTTGTATAATATTTAACAAAGATTAACAAATCAACTGAGGGTCAAAGTAAATACCTGAGTGTTTATATAACGTGAACTAACACATCGGTAACAGACGAACATGACAAATATACGAGTACATGATAATACTTACGAGACTCGCTTCATTAACGTTAAAACCATCGGTTGTATCGATAAAAACAGTTGCACATTATAAAACCGGAACGACGCTCCCTTCGCTGGATGCAAAATATCTGTTTTTTTTTTATTTTTACATAGAAAACAAGAAGAAAAAAAAGTCAAGTCTAATAGACACATTGGAAATACGAGTATGTGTTTTGAAAAACTGAATTTAATATTAGATAATGTTAGTTATTTGAAATTATTGTTAATTAAAGAAGATTACGACAGCCGCGGTCGAGATGGACAGACGACTTGAGGAAAGTCGCCGGAAGCCGTTGGATGGTAGCAGTTTTGAACCCTTTTGATGAGGAGATGACAATAATAGATACTCTATTTAATAAAATAATAATTTATAAGACAGCGGTAAAGTTACAAAAAACTTGGAAACAAGAAATATAACATTTTTATGTTATATTAAAAACATTTTAATTAAAAATAATTCAAGATTAATACTTTATTTATAAAAGTTATCTATTACAAAACTCAGCTATGATTATAAAACGTTTTTATGTTGCAGTTGTTTAAATTAAGTTGTAACCGGACTTTAACCATTCCAACCAATCAACTTAATCAGAATGGCAACAAGTATCAAAATATAAATCCGAATTTGTACATTACTCTGCCACGTTAAAATTAAAACTATTAATACTGTCGAGGGAAAATTACGGAACACTTTGTTATGCTTTTGATCAATTTCACTTATCACCGTAATGGCCGCTCGTTAGGGCGACATTGTTCAAGTTCCGGCGCAAAATATCTTTCGCTTCGTTTCAACTTTGATTGTTTCTTTGCTGTTTGTTACTTTATTTATTGTATTTATTAAAATTATAACAAAAAATTATTTGTTTTGTGATTATTAATTATATTTAAACTCTAAATTAAATTTGAAGTTATTACATTGTATTAAACTGAACCGAAAGAAACAGTAAGAAAAGAACGGCCACACTTTATATAAGAGAAGGTTTTGAGCGAACTGCCTCGCTAATCTTCTGCGAGTTAGCGGATAACTTATATACGAAGAGTAACGATCGTTATCGATAGTTATATATTACGGTGTATATCCTAACACGCGGGATTGACGGGTTAACGTGCTCTGCGGGACATACTGAGGAGACTCACAAGGATAAAAACCTAGACCAGAAACAAATATTTGTATAAATAAAAATATCTATTTTATGCGAGAATTAAATTCTCGAACATCAGCATTAATTAAAATGTTTTCATCACCACACCAGAACGATTTTCATTACACTGTATTCAAGTAATAAAAAAGACTGAAATAATTTTATTTGGTTTTCCGATGGAAAACAGTAAATGTAATTGATAGACAGAAATGTAGACTTTTTTTTAAAGAAATGATGTCTATCTAGTTTCTAACTGTATCTGGCAGACTCTTCTAGATGGAAGCTACATCTCGAGTGAAGTCTAAAACTTCAATTATACTGTAAATTGACGAAACAAATGTTCTAAACAGACCCCGGTTTTAAAATATAATTTCAGTTTGAATTTAAATTCCACAAAGAACTGAAAAAGGCATAGCATATGCTTCAAATTACTTTTATCACATTTAAAAATCTATTGCCTTTTTAATCTCATCATCATCATAATATCAGCCATTGGACGTCCATTGCTGAACGTAAGTCTCCAGGATGACCGGTTCAAGGCAGCTACATATATGGTGGGGGGGTGGGGTGCCAATACTCGCCACTGTTGGCAGAAATATTGGCGAGCGCAGTGTGTTTATAATCTCATATCAAAATCAAAATCAAAAACAACTTTATTCGAATAGGCCCCACGAGCACCTTCGAATCGTCATTTTAATTTTTTTTTTTTTTAAATTTGGAAACAATCAGTTCTATAATGCCTTAATTTTAACACAACTTTAACTTTTACATAAACCAAACAAGTTTCCACATTTTGAAATAATAAATAAATTTTACAAATTAAAACTTTAAAGTTATTATTATTTTTTGTAAAAGTAAAGCTACCAACGATTCAAAATGTTGATTATGGAGAAAAGAATCAGCAAGAAACTCCGCGGTTACTCTTTTGAAAATAGTATATAAACTTCACAAACATCTTAAAACAAATTTTTGATAATATGCGACTTTGTTTGATGTGATTGTCAAAACATTCTAAGAGTAGACACATGCTGGATGCGTTTAATGGAAATCATGACTTTCGGTATGTTTGACAACAAGTTTAAAAGCGCATGACGAGTGTTTAATAACAAAATCTCAGCTGAAGTACGTTAACGTCACTCTGGTAAGGAAAAAAGATAAGTTCCAGGAAGTTAGACAAATTTCTTTGATATTTGTTTTGAAGTTGTTACTTATTGTGAAGTTTGAATTACAAATTTGTTCGTTCGAAGGGCTTTCAATGTACAGTTCGTATAAGGGATGTGCATCCAACAAAACACAACAAAACCAAAACACAGCAAATACACATGAGAATTGTGCATCTAAGAATAGCCGGTATTACGTACTCAGCATTTCTGGTTCAGTGGTGCAAATAGTAACCTCAACACCGGCTGTCGCGGGCTTGATTCCCGCTCTGGGTTGATATTTGCATTTTGTACCAATATTTGTTTCTTGGTCTAGGTTCTTGTGAGTCTTCCTCCCGTACATTGGAGAACACGTAAAGCCTCGCTCCTGGTTTGTTATTACATACATACGAAAGTAGCTATCAGCTACTTGTGGTAAAGAAAAATACCCGGCAACCCGCAGTAGATCAACATGGCGGATTAGGCTCCATTCCTTGTCCAATATGGAGAGCAGGCCTTTGCCCAGTAATGAACGTTTACAGGCTGATTCAGCTTAGTTCAGTACGTAATCAACTCGTAGTCTTATCAATTCATTATATTATTCATTTCACTTTGAGAATATTTCTCGTGTCTAGATGTTTATATAAAATCTAGCGCATTCGTGCAGCTCTACAAACACAGATGTGAGTTTGGGGATTTTTGAGTATGGAGATTAATTTGGGAAGTTCAGAGGAATATTTTTTCATAGCGCCGCTATCGCAGTTAACTTTTATTCAAATGTTTTTCGGAAATGAAATAGTACATGGGACGAAAATATTACAATATTTCCTTATATATATTATATGCTTTATTAAAAAGTTTTTCGTTTTTAAAGTGCAAAATTAGAGAATATACTGAATAAAAAAAAATGGATTCAGTTTTAATAATTGATCGAAGTCAGAGCAAGTAGCTAGTATATATTATGTATGTCGTATGTAGGAATGTGTAATGTGTAGGAATGAGGTAAGAAATTCGTTTATATAAAAGCAAAGTATGTGGGATCTTTATCTGTGTCAATTGGATGCATTTTCTTCATCCCGGCCGCATCGCTACCGGATGCATCTCTGACACTGAGCCGACATTACATTTAATGTGTTTCCTGGATTCGACCGATATTATAATGCTATTCAGTATATCTTGAGTAATTTCTAAAAGGAGGTTATTTATTACATAACATTTTATATAGAGTATCATAAGTGGTTAAGATGATTATTATTACTTATTCAAGATTTATTATTTATTTATTATTATTCTTAGTCTTACCACTAACATCACAGGAAGGCCAATGCGTTAGAGTATATAATGAAACAAATTAAATTTTCCAATTACATCATTAAACCACTATACACAATGCATAATGAAAGTCATAAAATGTAAACAAATCTAATCATTAATCCAATCGAATAAACATTATTAATACTATTTAGTCATGTATAAAATTAAATAAGAAATTAAAGGAAATATGAATCGAATTAAAAACATAGTCGAATTAGGCACAGTCAGAGCAACAGCCAGAAACTAAAAGTATAATTATATAATATTTTACAAATAGATAATCTAATAAATTAAACCCATTAATGTCAAAATAAATTATAACCTAACCTAGACTTAATCTGGATCGTAGGAGACGACCGTAGAAACGACCTTTGTGAACTCGTTCAGCGTGTAGCTGAACAAATCAATCTAATTAATATCCATAATAATTATTATTGATATTAAGATCATGTTTAATATCGATTTTATTAATTAAAATATCGTTCGCAACTTTTGTAAGTATTAATTATGGATATAAAGTTTCGAAGTGACCAGTAACTAAACTAATATCGATGTTAATGACCATTTCGTTTGGTAACGCAATTTTTATTTTTAAGACAGCATCTAGTAATAAAATGCGTAATTTATAAAACGATTCTTAAAAGATATGATTTTTTTATATTTGTCTGTTAAGAGAAACGAGAGAGTGAACTTATTTTTTTTTATATACTTTGTAAAATAATGATTCAAAAGTGTTTTTGAACCCTACTTGAATAAAGAAATAAAAGACTGATTGATTTTTACATTACATACATATATTTTATTTGAAATATTTAGTCAGGTCGTTTCACCCTCGATAAAACACCTTCATACTTTTTATTTTTTAATTTAGTTCTTTGATTTTTAATTCTTAAGTCCTTTTTACGATAATTGCGTTCCAGATATTTTTTAAGTTGTAAAATTATTATCAAATGATTACTCGCACGCGATTATTTATTGTTTAACAACGATAAGTCTTGAACAACTTCATTTGTTTCGTGAAATAATTACGAGTAACTTTTTATGATCACCTTTGAAATTATTTTTAAGAACAATCATAATAAAACTTTACACTTTTTATATTTATATAAAAAACATACTTGAGAAGCTTAAGTGTTGACTACGTGATAAGAAATTTCTATTAGAAAATTCGAAGGTAAAATTGAAGGCACTTTCTCTCTACATTTTATATAAGACTCTGCACCGATTAACAGATGGACATAGACGACAATCATCAACGTCTTATTTAATAGTTTTACAGAATGAAGACATATATTTTCCCTTCCACCAAACTTTTTGATAATCAATTGTATTCTTATTAAAAATAATATATAAATATGTTTAACATAACACTCACAGTCAACTGTCCCTAACGTAGGCAACTTAATGTCTGTGGGTAACAACCGACTGATATACATTATTTTTAAATAAATATACATAATTATAAAGAATACGTATAGAAATAAATATATATATATATATATATATATATATATGGAGCAGAAAGCAGGGTAATTACCAACTGCGCCAACAGGGCAGACAAACTACATATAACAAATAAGTTATAAAGAGCAACGTTTCCTTAATTAAATTGATTTATCTTAGTACCTACTTATTACAATAAAAACGCCTCTAAGATTATCAGTCGCAATCATTTATACATCATAATTTATAATCAAAAATGATGCGTGCAATTGAAGCGATCTTCAAGTGCGTTTACATCATCAAATAATATTTAAAAAAAAATATATAAAGATAATAGTAGTTTGTCAATACTGAAAATTGTAAGTAAAGTCATCGATGTGGACATGAAAATCAATGATGATAGTGAAATTTCACAAATTACTATTAAATTGCGTTTTTTTTATTGATAATCGCAATTGATAGTCTCATAATAGGTTACACTATATGGAGTTGTATAGAAATCCTATTAGGTATTAAAAAAAAATCTATTGCAAGATTATTCCTATATACTGTCTTCACTTGAAAATGAAATGGATACATGCAAAGCATTTTTCATTTAAATGAAAAAAAAAGCTTCAATACAAATTCAATGTAAATCCTCCTTTAATATAAACCTTCTTTTCTATTATAATAATAAACTATATTGAAAATAATCAAAAATATTGAGTGTAGTTTGAAAATATCATAAAATCAAACTCTTCTCGATTACTATTTATCTTACTCTCAATTTGACATTTTTGAATTTTGATGATGTTGCTTATAAAATGAGTAAAGCCGATTTTCAGTTATCTAGTATGCATTTTGTTTTGCTTAAAAATCGCTACGTACTCTAATGCTGATGAAAAAAATTAAAAATTTTTGCTTAGCGAAATTTTATGCCTGTATCATATTTTGACCGTTATATATATTTTTTATAATATTATCATTCATTTATATTTCCATGTTTTTGTTAAAAAAGAAAATACTATATTACTGTATGTAATCCAGAGATTAGAAGGAGCAGCTCGACATACGTTTTATTACTTACTGTCATAAATACTGGGCCTAATCCCCATACAAAGAAAATTGTCCTTTCACATAATATGCGGTGAGGCTTGCCCGTATTTGTTGTACAAGACAATGTCTACTCTTCCATCCACGAATTTGTCTGGGTTTCTTCATGCAGTAATGGTGTAAATATTGAATGATCAATATTATAGGGAATGATTTTTTTTTTTTCTATTATAAGCCATAATGAGTTCCATAAAGAATTTCTTACTTTCAATAACCAAGTATCGATATTTCAATGAAGAACTGGTGTAAATATTTAGATATATTATTTAATAATAATTAAGACAATCGTTCTGGTGAAGCAGTATAAATAGTCACCTCAACACCGGCAGTTGGGGGTTCGACTTCCACTCGGGGCTGATATTTCTATTTTTACAAATATTTGTTTCTGGTCTACGTTCTTGTGGGTCTCCCCACCGTACCGGAGAACAGGTAAATTCGTCCGTCTCGGTTGTTATCTGCAGTGGAGCAGCATGGTAGTTTAGCCCCAACTCTCCTCCAATGTGGAGACCTCTGCCCAGTAGTGGGACGTTTTTGACTGACAGACTGATTCTGTTCAGTAGATATTAATAAATAGTATTAATTTACTTCAAAATTAAATAAAGTTAAATTTATTACAAAAGAAATAGGTATAAAACAGAGCGCAGTAGAAATAAAATATATATTATATTCCTTATGAATTACTATGAATACTTAATTATCATTGAAAGCTAAATTTTTCTAAATTCAGAAGTAAATGTAATTTTAACGAAGTTCGAAGCGGAGAAGAATTAATTAAAAACGATGAAAAGTTAAAAACAGCCTTAGATATTTAATGTTCTGGAGATTAGTTACGAAACAATTTCCACTTTCAATTGTTTTAAGTTAAATTAACGCACACCGCCATCACAGGAATAACAATTGTATTTCATAATTATAATGCTCAGTTTCAAATATTATTTTCTTAAATTTTTTATTAAATTATACACTATACTGTTTATACAATTTCATAATCTAAAGAGCATTTTCTTTAGTATCCTTAGCTTACGAGTTTATTTAAGAGTTATTTTTCTCATATTATATTACTTTTTTATTTCCCTCGTTTTTAATGGTAGTAAGTTTCTTTTTCGTTTTCAATAGTATTCAGATTGGTTTAGCGCATCTATTCTACGCGTCATATCGTGATATTATATTGCCTAGAACCTTGTTCAAACACTAAAACCAGTTAGTAATAATAATTTATATATTAGAAGAAAAAAAACTGATTTGTTTTAATTATAAAGTAGAGAAAATAAGAATATTTTAGGATACAATTACGTAAAAATTTTTGGAAATTTCGAAAATAATCTTACTTGG
The DNA here is from genome assembly GCA_036937285.1 of Euphydryas editha. NCBI lineage: Eukaryota > Metazoa > Arthropoda > Insecta > Lepidoptera > Nymphalidae > Euphydryas > Euphydryas editha. The sequence goes on along the minus strand of JAUPFZ010000013.1, from coordinate 311,543 downwards.
TCTATATTGAATAAATAACTTCTAATTAATTGTTTCTGAAATTAGCGTTAAATATAAATATATGTTTAAATTGACTAATTTCGCGAATTAAGATCACCTCTTAATACATTTGCATTTTGTAAACCTCGAATATACCACAAGCTCTTACCCGATAGTTATTCATAAAGGGCTGTTACTGTCAATTTAGTGCGAATGAATAAATAATGAAGACACGTATCTTTAGACGTATATAAGTGGCCGATTTTAATGAGAGCCATTCACGCTATCACCGTTACACGACCGTGCACGGAATAATAGATAAATTATAATAAATTAAGATGATATTTTATTTATTTAATTAATTTCGTAATTATATAACATAAAAATTAAGATTATTAAAAATATTTTGCAATATTGAATTAAAAATATTTACATAGGTGTTGTACCTTTTTATGTATGCTTTTTTTAATGATTAAATAAGTATTTTTTGTTATCATTTCTGTTAATTAATTTTCAGTAAACAGAGAATTCCCTTTTATTTTTTTATCTTATTTAACGCTTATATGGCAAAACTGACTTAGATTGTCACCATCGTTACCTTAACCTTACTCTTTGGCATTAAACATTATATTATGGGATCCATTTTGTGATGATTTCTATCCATCTAACTAAGCTTTTACAATATTTTTCAAATATTAAAACTACCAAGAAATACTGAAATCCTCATCATTACTATCTTAATTTTTGACTGACCCGTTGACGCAGTTTGCAGTGACCCTGTTTTCTGCTCCAAGGTTTGTGGGTTCGATTCCCGTCCCGAGTCTGGGTGTAATATATGTTTATTTATATATGTATTATTTATATGTATATTTATTTAAAAAAATGTATATCAGTCGCCTGTTATCTATAACACAGGCATTAAGTTGCCTGCCTTAGGAGCAGACGACCGTGTGTGTGTGTTGAAGATATTTATTTATATTTATTTATTTAATATTTTTCAACTGATGAATCTTTTTTTATTAAATGAAAGTTATTTCATTTAAATATATAAGAGCATATTGTTTTAACATTATTTCAACACTTTTAATGACGACTGTTAAAAAAGTTAACCTTTTAAAGACAAACTTGAAAATATTTTCCCAACTTATGTTTTTTCCACGCTTTATAACATAATATCTTTAATTATTTATGGAGAAGTTCCTTTGGTTAAAACTCACTAGTTTAAGTTGTGGTCACTCAAACTTTTTATTTAGTAAAGCGTGTGATTTTCTATACAACTGTGCGACTGTCGCGACATGAATGGTCTCTTTAAGGGATTAAATGACATGTCACGCTGAGGAGACCGCGTCTCGTTGAATTACGTTACTCTTAATGAGATGTGGGTAGTTGAGGGAAACTGGAGTTTTCTGCGCTTGAAACACTTGTGTTCGTGTACACGTACTGTGAATAGCTTTAACTTTGTGTGTTGTTAGCGAGATTGTTGTGTTGTACAACTTGTACGTCCGCATACAGACGCATAGATAAATTCGTTCATTATCTTATTTATTTAACATACCTAACTTAGGTTTTGGTGTACATAGAGTACTTTTGTATTTGAACTGAATCAGCCTGTATACAACCCACTGCTGAGCTTCTCCATAGCGAGTTGGCGGATAATTTCCATAATATGAGTACCGGTCGCTATCAGATGTCTATGATAACAACCGGGACCGACGGCCTTACGTGCTCTCCGAGACACGGTGGTTAGAGCCACAAGGACCAGAAACAAATATTGTACAAATACAATTATTTGCTCCGAGCGAAAATCAAATCCGCGACCGCTGACGTAAAGGCGCATATATATATATATAACACGCATCACTACACCAGAATAGTTATTTTGATTATCTAGGCGACATTCTTTTACAAAACAACAACCGGGACCGACGGCCTTACGTGCTCTCCGAGACACGGTGGTTAGAGCCACAAGGACCAGAAACAAATATTGTACAAATACAATTATTTGCTCCGAGCGAAAATCAAATCCGCGACCGCTGACGTAAAGGCGCATATATATATATATATAACACGCATCACTACACCAGAATAGTTATTTTGATTATCTAGGCGACATTCTTTTACAAAAACCCCGATGGCATAATCTAATTATATTATGAGGAGCACTCAAATGTATCCTGTGTCTACTAGAATGTTCAGTAATAGAGCTTAATGGAGATTTGCATGTTTATTAGGTATGTTCAATCTGCATAATTTAATTAATCTTCATAATATACCCCAGGGGGTATAACACGTAGAATCTAATGAAAAGGTCACGAGTTTTAATTCAGGTTAGCAAAAATAAATTTTCATGTAAATTTTTTTCTAATGTTCTGCGATAAAAAACAAAATCATCGTAAAGGAACCCGCATATAGAAACTCACATAAAATACCAAGATATTTACATCCACCAATCCTCAATGAAACACTGTGATGAATTAACCTACTATTCTTTTATTTAATAGGAAAAGAAACATTTTCCCAGTTGTCTCTTAGCTCTCCCAGTACATGTCTATTGACTACAAGGTAGTTTAAAATCTATTTTGTTATAATCTGCTTACTTAGCTCCCAATTAGTATGTAAAAGCACACATCAATACGGCTTCGTAATTCCTGATACATAAGTTTGATAAGCGATAGGATTGCCAATAAATAAGCTATTGACCTGCAAGTAAATAGATTATTCAATATGATTTACTTCCAAGCGTATCCAAAACATAATCCTTGTACTCGGATTGTCTATAAGACCACGTATAGCCGTCAATCTTGGTTGTTGTCATGGATACCTGATAGTGATCATTACTTATGACAAATTATCGGTTAACCCACAGTGGAGCAGCATACTAGATTAAGCTCCAATCTTTCTCATATATGCAGAAGAAGCTTTTGCCCAGCAGTGGGATGTTTACAGGCTGATTCAGTTCACTACAGTTCATAAAACTCATGTGTCAAATTATGTTAATGTTGTTGGAGGATAAATAACTAAGTTAATAATCCTTAAAATTGTATGATGAATTATTTAAAACGGGATATTTACCATGTTTTTTTTTTTTTTTTATCTGGTGGAGCTCGATATTTCGACATTATCTACGAATGTCTTGTTCACGAGACTGAAGTTTTCGGGTAGATGTTGACGGCATTAGAAGTGTTCAAACCGGACTAACTCCTTTCTCGTACGTTTGCTGCGTAATCACTGGTTACCATTACTATCATCTTCTTTTTTTTTGTAAATATCCCGTTTTAAATAATTTAAATAATAAAAATAACCATGTTCATTTAAAATCTTGTATGATGAATGTCTCGTAGCAAATGCTCAGCTGAATCTTAATTTTAAGGCTACGACAGCTTCTCATTAACCGTCGAATATATGTATAACTCAAGCAGTAGGAAAGTAAATTAAAAAGTAATGAAAAAAAAATGCAGAGATTCAAAACGTTACATTTCTATAGGTAGATAATTAAAAAATTTGAAATTAAAATACGATTCTAATTTTTCAGGCAGAAATTTGACCGTAACTCAAACATACACCAAAGGTATATGGGTCGAAACGAGCCAGATTTACAGACACATTAATAAGGATGGGTGGTACATTTAGCGAGCTGCTACAAATTACGGGCGCGTTAGTGTGTGATTGATGTCTGCACTGCGCTGTTATACATTGTATCTCATTCCTATTTCATTCACTCGTCATTGAATGGATACGGTTATGTAATACGCGATCATTAATCAAGGGTTTCTTTAGTTTTTTCTTCCCTTATGCTGAAAAAATATGAATCTTGATGTTCTAAGTTAATTTCTAAGCGAGGTATGGTCCTTATTTTACGACGGTCACCTAAATCTAAATATACAAACAGGTTCGTCATTTTAAAACTACTATTGTAGCGGATACTGGTGTAAGATGATCCAAATTACAGAAATTATTTTCAAATTCTAGCTGTCGCCACTGAACTCTTCAAGTATTTGATCTGTATTTAAATTGACCGCTAACCACGAGACGGATTTTATGACTTTAGCACTTAAAAATTTAGCGGGATCAGGCCAGCTGCAATTACATGATAATGTTTCACGTGTTCCATTCAATGTGCCTGCGACTGACACTCGTTAACAATAATCATTTTAATATTCGAAAACGAAACTAGCACGCCATTACGATATTGCACTTTACAAAGCCAAGTGATGAAAATTTTACAATCCATATTCCATTGTAATAAAAGAGCAGTTCGCGTTTAATGGTCCGCTCTTACAACGGATTTTATGTTTCTGTTGTTATATTTTTATATATGTATAGAGCAATATATATTAATGAAAATTTTACAGATGACCTAGGAGCCGACGATAACCGAGCTCTCTCTCTTTAAGTCTGACCTCTCAAATTCAATGGCCCTTCCTTCTTAGTAAAAACTAACAGAAATAGATTTCATGTTATTTTTATGTTTTCATATTTTATCTACTATTTTCTTACTCTTTTACCGTTTGTTATTTGACTCTTGTAATTTTAACTCCTTATTGTAAAAGTCAATTTTTCGCCAGAAACAACAATACCGCTTTTAAAGTAAATTTTGTACTTTGTAAACATTCTGTTCAAGAGTCAAAGTTGATCCATAAAAGCGAAAGATAAACAAGGGTTTAATTTTTTAATCATGCAACCCCTAAAATAAACTCCCACATGAGAGAATCCACACAGCTAAAGTTAACAATCCATATTTGTCAAGATTAACTAAAAGACGAATAAGGCGCTGTATTTTTTCTGGTATCAAATAAATTAAAGCAGTTTTAAAATTCTGACGACCTACATATTCAAGGTGATACTCCTATTCCACGAGACCTCATTATCTTATTTCTCATCGTATATTTTCCTTAACATGTTTAAAATGTGTAACGCAGGTTGTTCGAATAATTTTATCGGCGTTTCCGAGTCACGTACTGACACTTCATCGCGTAGGTGGTGGGTAGGGGGTCAGGAGAACATTGGGAGGGGAAGGGGACGAGTGGCGCCATGAGAGTCATACTTAACAATTTTGACAGCGTAAGTCTCGTCCGAAATTAACGCCAGGTGTTGTCTTTTGTAAATAATAAGTGACCTCTTAATTGCCTGTGTGGGTGTCTTTGTTGTGTAAAATGACAGTCCGTATCGAAATAAAGAATCTATACAAGATGCGATAATATTTAATCGCTTAGGAAATTGATATTATGTTATTATTTCGTCTCGTATCTGAGCTTAGGTTTAACTTTGGGTGTCGAATCAAGATACTTATGTATATGACTGGAAGATTATCCTTATTGGATATCTGCGATATTGTGAATAAAACGTGTGACATTTAACAACTTTTTTATTATTATTGACATTTTAATACTAACATAATTATTTTATTTGAGGTGAGTTATAAGGCATTTAACATTTTTTATTATGTAATTGTGACAAACGGATTTTAACTATATTTTTCATTTGTAATGAAAATGACATTGAATAATACTTTGTATAATACTTAATTACGTACTTAATTACGTAATAATACTTTTGTGTCATTTTGTACATAATTTTATTAATTTTGAAATCTAGGCTTTTAATTAGTGAAAATAGTTAACCTATTCTTATTAAGAAAGTAAATAAATAAAATAAATATGTAAATAAATAAGTTAATCGTAGTTTATTTGAATGTGATTTATCAGAAAAACTATGAACAATACATACCTGAAAATGATTCTATTATTGTTCTACTATTGCTCGTTTACACTTCATGAACAAGTTCTATTGCCAGTTTTGGTTTCGCGAAATACGAATTTTTTATAGGAATAAACAAGTGAACGTTTTTTTTTTTTATTTCAATATAGCTTTTTATTTCCTGAAAAAAGAATGCATCGTTCTAATTCCATCCTGTGCACAATATGAAAGACATAGTAATAGCAGCCAGGAGGATCTTAAAAATGAAATCTTATAAAAGATTGTCTTCGTCATTTTTGTACTAATAAAGACCCGCCAAACAAAACCTTAGAGAGTAGAAGAGACACTTAAAACTAATATGATATGAAATAATGAAAAAGATAGATATATTAATAGAAAAACACAACAGAAACAATAAAATTGATGTGTTACAAAACGGAGTTATCAAATAAATAAAGTGAATTCAACAAAACTATCCGACAAAAGTCTAACAAAGTTATTATAAAATTGAAAACATCGAGGAACAGATGAGGGAGTTTCTCGCAAAGTATTTCTCGATACAGCAAGAAATATAATAAAATACTCGGCTGGCAGTACAACGAGTAAATACGAAATACAGAGAAGTACGAAGCGGGAAATAGGACTGAATATTTTCAGAATTTTAAATAGGCTTCAATTCAAAATTCCAGGCGAGTTTTCAATTGTCTCCGGCGACGTCTGAAAGTTGTAGTTGCTGGGGTATAATTCAAACACGGGGTTGTTAATGCACGCTTTAGCGTACAAAGAAACGTCGACGTTTCCTTTGTCGGCTGCCAAGACTGTACCAGTGCCAAAATTCAAATATCTAAATCCCCCGGAACCGTGTGTATCGTTACTTTTATGATTATTAGTTCCTATTCGATATGTATTTACATGATGACGAAACGTTCGCGACTCAGTTAACGGAGGCATGAAGACGGCCTATCATCTGAAATCTTTTTATTTTCCTTGGCAATATTTTTTTATTTTATCCACGCAATAAACAATTGCTATAATACTTTCTATGTGATTCTGCTTAATTCAATATTAATCTTATATTATAATACCTTCAATAAAATATTTTTAATTATATTTCAATATCATATAATAAAACTCTAACAGGTCCAATTCTTTACATTGAAGGTAATTTACAGATTTAGAAGTGTTCTGTAATCAATAAAAGACGACCGTTCTGATGTAATGGTGCAAGTATTCGCCTCAACGCCTGCGGTCGCAAGTTTGATTCCCGCTCGGGGCAGATATTTGTATTTCTATAAATATTTTCTTCCGGTCTGGGTGTATGTCCTTATGGGTCTCCCCAGCGTGCCTCGGAGAGCGCGTGAAGACGTCGGTCCCGGTTGTTATCATAGATACCTGATAGCGATCGTTACTCATGGTAGAGAAACTACGCGCCAACCCGCAGTGAAGCAGCATGGCTGATTATGCTCTAACCTTTCTCCTATATGGAGAAGAAGACTTTGCCCAGTAGTGGGATGTTTACAGGCTGATTCAGTTCAGTTTTGTTATCAATATTGAAGCTAAAAAATTTATTAAATTTATTAAGTTATAAACTGGGCACTATTTCAGTACATGCTACGAACTTGGACATTTGATACTTTTTATTCCGATTCAACACGGTTGTCTTGGGAGATGAGTTTAAAATAAATGTACATACCTAGTTGTAATTCATTAAAACTTAAGCAGATTTTGTTAATTCTTTTGTTGGTTAGACAGCAAATATTTTTAAAGAATGACTTCCATGCATCTGAAGTTCTTTGGTTTGTTACTTCATACATTACAGACATCACTACCCTCAGTATTAAATGTAAACAACTTGAAAATTGTATGAAAAATGGTTTTATATGCCATACATGGGAGGAGGCCTTTACCCAACCTGGGGATCTTGCTAATATTTATACATAGTGTTATAGATATAAAAAAATAGTATTTTAAATAAATAGTATTAAATAAGTAATTTGTATTATAAAAAAAATTAATAAATTAGTAAATTAAGAAGAAATGTAGCACGATCAAATAAAAGGCTGTTTATTTTATTTATTTTATTATGCCATACATATTCTTCGTATTCCATTCCTCAGAATCCTACTACCTACATTTAGCGTACATTAAAAAAAATACTTAATTAAATTAGTAGATATCTAATAATTTAATTTAAAGTCATCCGTCTTATCGTTACAATGAAAGACTTTCGAAACGTTCATTAACACCTGAAGGGAATTCAGCGATTTGTACCGGATTACGTCTTCCCCAACTTAGTTATGAGATTTATCTCTAATCCGAGATCATGAGTTACAATCGTGAGAGTTGTTATCGGGATCGTTTATCTCTATTATCCGCCCGTGACTTTCGTTAAGTAAATAATAAGACGGTTTATCATTTTCTTCTTGGGATTTTTTTTTTGCTAATATGCATAAAAATCCGTTTATATGGTAAAATATTTTCCTTTGTTTAAAGGTAAAATAACACAACAAACAGCTGATGATGAAGTATCATAATATGTATATGACGTATATACCCTTCTTTGATGATTCAATCATGAAAGTATAATACACTATATTATTTATTTATTAGTAAATTTCTTATTAAAAATCGAATATTTTAATAAATGTTGTTATTTAAACGGAAGTTTCAACTTTGTGATGTGATACTGTTCTAAACATATTTTAGAAATTTTTGTATTTGTCCACCATGAATGGGTATGAACTATATTGTTTTTGGGGAAGGAATTGACAAGATTACTAAATAATCGTTTTGAAATAAATTACATATTTATGTCACGGCTGTATTAATGACAATTCGTGAACCCTTGTTGTATTAATGAAGATCCCGATGGTGTAAGGTACGGCGGGTGGATATAGTTGATTTGAAATGTGTTAAATGAAAACATCGGAGCATCCCCAGCGGTTAGCGCTGGGGGATGACAATGACGACACGTGGGGACGAAAGGTATCACCCTTCTACAACAGGCGTGTCGTGTCGTCCCCGTTCCTTTCACATCACGTCCCTTTGATTGTTTGATCCTGAACAACTTTCCGAGCTATAATTTATGCAATGAGGCCGTTTACAATCCAAAGTTTTAATGTGCGTTGTTTTCGAGCTTTCGGAATAATTTTACTTTGTGTTTTCTTGGAACAGTTTCGTTTCCAAATTAAGTGAACACGAGTGTTTGAGCTCGTTGTTAGTATTTGTGTTGTGGATAATCCTCAGTGGAAGGTGTTTAAGTTGCTTTTACTTCAGATTAAGATCGTAAATATTTCTATGCTCCAAGTTGACTCTTTGAAGACTTGGTAATAATTATCAGTCTGTTTAACAATTTTGTAAGATCAAGTTTTGATGTAGAATTTATTATTTAGTGAAAAAGATGATGTTTTAATGTAAAGTGACCGTAGATAAAGTAATATTATTGAAGTTTTTTTTATTAATTTTTCTCATTTTTATTTAGACAATTTATTTATTTAAATTTTTTATAGATATACTATAATTACAATAGTTGATCTTATAGTTATTCCCTGATCGAAATTTTAAATTAAATACAAAACCAAAGGATTACAATTATCTGCATAATATTTAATGAAAGTCATCTATCTAAAATCAGAATAAAATCGATAATTTATTTCCAATAAAAACTAGAATAGCAGCTATTGTACAATAATTTACGAGTTCATAAATCGCACAATCGTAACATTGCCATTATATAAATCATAGACCGCCGCAGCTCCGTCCCCCGGCGCGCGAACCGACCTCCTAAAGCCCTTTACTAACTGTGCATACAGCGTATTTCAGTTTACGTGTAGCAGCGATTTTGAATACGCGTGCTTATAAGATGTACTAAACAAGCACGCTTGCTGCTAGTAAGGACAACGCATTCTAATTTATTAGCCGTATGGTAACCAGCAGAGAAGAATAGTCGCGACTTTTGTACTGTCGAAGTGTCATAAAAGGCGACTAAGGACATAGTGGTGCAAATCACTGTACACCAACCAAGATTGTGTGAAGCAGCAGCATTACCATATCCTGCCACAATGCACTGCGCTCACCAACCTGCCTGCCAAGCATGTTAAGTATAGGCAAACCCCCTCATAGATGATGGGGGAGAACTATGTTAAGCAGTAGACATCGAAATAAATTAATAACAAAATATAGTGAAAAAATACGTGAAATAAATAAAATAAATAGTTCAAATGTATCAAAATATTTCTACAAGAAAAAAAAAAGAAAAAACACATATACACATAATACAATACTCTACTTAATTAAAATTCTAATTAAAAACGCACCGCTTACTTTCAGTGTCTTGGTGATACGTCACTTTCACATAAAAGTATAAGAAAGCAACGGATCGGGACAAGTGATAATAAACTAATCTAATATATATAAATCTCGTGTCACAATGTTTGTCCTCAATGGACTCCTAAACCACTTAACCGATTATAATAAAATTCGCACACCATGTGCAGTTCGATCCAACTTGAGAGATAGGATAGTTTAAATCTCAAATTATAGTCGCAATTTTAATTTATTGCTAATTATTTGTCTGTTATTATTTGACAGTCACAATTATCTGTTAACTCCAAATGATTCTAACAGATGTCGATACCTTTCGACTGGGTTGAGTAAGTAATCAATAGATGGCGCTGCTATGGTAAATCTACGAACGTGTCATATAAGCTACATTTTAACAGCATAATTACCACGTGTTGTTGAGGCTAAAGTATAAATTAAATTTATTTTTATATAATTTTTAAAATTTTAGTTAAATACCCGTGCGAAGCCGGGGCGGGCCGCTAGTATTAACATAATTTATCTTTAAAAATTTGAATGAACATAATGTACAAGATACTACGCACTAAATATGTCCACAATTATTTGTACTGCATACATAAAAAAAAAAAAAAAAAAAAAACTAGACGTGTAAGAAAAGCCCATTCCGATATACGCGCACCCGATTACGTCTACTCAAGTCCGTAAAAGGCCTAATATATCATCGCGATCCGCTGACGCTCCGTTCCCTGGGCGAGACCCGACTACTCTTTCGTCCCCAAATCCCCATGTAAACTGTGTACGGTGTAAAGAGGATTTTTGTACCTCGTTTATTATTTATGATTCATGAATCTTTACATCGGCCGTTTTTGAATTTATGACAGTTGCCGTTATTATTCCGACGTACTGTTTGTTAATAATGTTTATTTTATTTATTGTGACTAGTTTTTTTTTTATTTTTTTTTTATTTGTTTTTTCAATTCCTCCGTCAATCATATTAACTGAACTGAATCAACTTGTAAACGTCCCACAACTGGGCAAAGCTTTCTTTTCCATATCGGAGAAGGGGTTAATAATTTCCCAAGTATTAATAAGCGTATCAGGTGCTTATAATGCCACCCGGGACTAATGGTCTTACGTGCTTTCCGAGTCACGGTGGGGCAATCCACATGGATAAGTTGTAAATTGTGGAAATAATTTTATTTGCACAATTAAATTCTGTCAACATTAATAGTTTATCTTGCTTGTATAACCTGCCTTTTGAATGTATTAGACCTAAGTTAAAGATGTAAATAGTTAAGTTAATTTAGATTATAAGGAAAAATTGTTACCGAATAAATAGATATACACTGTCTCCCCCCCTCACCATCCCCACCCCTGTTTTTGTTTTACTTAGTATAAGTACACGTAGGCCTTCTGCCCATGACCGAAAGACGATGAATGTGAGATGACAATGGGATGCTGAATGAATGACGATCAGAGCACAAGATTGATATAGTATGAAAGAGTTTTGATCAAAAATGAAACAAATATAAACAAAAGTAGCATGTAAACACAGTCTCCTATTAATTCAGGGAGGTCTAGAAAGAGTAAAAAAAAAAAAAAAACCACATGGATATACACCCAGAACGGAAACAAATATTTATACAAATACAATATACAAGCAAAAATCGAAGCCACGACTGCCGGTGTTGAGGCGACTAATCGCACCACTACATCAGAACTGTTGTAATTTTAGATCTCTATTCTAAAACTCTCCACTAAATCTAAAGTTACAATCGAAAGTCTTAGTAATCAAAAACGTCTAATTTATAAATGGAAACATCGAAGCTATTTCTGATTATACCATTTTAAGTAAAAACATCTACACATATTCTTTTGTATATACAAATGATCAATTTCTTGTTAATATTAACCTCATACTCTTTAGCTTTTAATATAAATCTTTTCATACAATGTCGTAACTTAGCCACAAAGGTATCTATTCACTACACCACTCCAGAGGTCAGTCCTCGAGGGTGACCTGACAATGCGTACGTGTAAGCTTCTATTACTCCGTTCATAAAAAGGTATGGGCAGACTGTAGTGTTGTGACTGGACACGCAGATATGAGTCCCTAAAATAGAATTTAGCTATTTATTAATCTTAAAAATGACGATTTATTTTTTTACTGATCAATTACAAACACGAATAGATACAAGATATTGGAGAAATAACTCATGTTATCTGTCAAAGTAGACAGACAACAAAAAATAAATAGACAAAGAAGAGGGAAACCAGATTATCTAAAAAGTATATATTTATTCAAACAAATACAACCAGTAAGACAAGTAAATGACAAGTACAAGCCATTTCAAGAGAATCGTAATAAAATTCTTAGGAGACAAATAAAAACAAATTTCATTTTACAGCATCTACGTTGGGTAGCTAAAATTATTTTTAGGGGACCGTTTTAAGCTCGGGAAGTTTTATATTTTTATACACGGAGGGAATTTACTATAAAGTTCTCCACCCTTCTTATACTTTTGGCAAATGTATGTTGGATCGCTTGAATCCCGTTTTCCTCTTCCGATTTACTCTGGATTTAATGTTGGTTCCAAAACAAAAATAATTCCGCGAACTAGATAAAATTATCGAGTTTGTTATTAACTTATACTAAAAAAATTATCTGTGATGAATTTTTTTTTTTTTTTTTAATATGCTCACGCTTTCTCATTTGAATTAGGTAAGTTAAATAAGAGGTTTAAAGCTATAATAAACAAATTATTATGTTACCATTAAATAGTAAATCTGATTTAACTTCTAAAAAAACATAAAAATTATAAGTGATATCACTATCACCGGTTGTGGTAGCAAAGTACTGAGAGTTAATCGTGAAAATTAAAACCTTCGTCAGAGCTCAAGATGGTTGTTTGTTCCAAAGACACCTATATCAATTCGTAGTGAGAACGTGCCTTGGCTTAGAGCTTCGTTAGGATGGAAAAGGAAGAAATTTGGAGAATAATGTCTAAATTCGTCTTTCATGTTTGAACAGTGTGTATCGTATACACAAGAGTTGTGATGAGTATTTTGGTTATCGGAGGGTTAGGGTGATGGTGGGCTCTTACAGATCTCAAAAAAGGTCTGTTGCTTTTATGCCGAAGTGTTGGGGTACTCCCCCAACCACTTCACACGTATCATTTACATTATAATACTACCTACCTTCGTTTATATCGATATTGTACTAAGTAGATCTCGCAAACTGCTCTTTAAGACTATAAGCCAAAAGAAAATATAGATAATTATCTGTTAGTATGCTTCGTGAAATTAATTTATTTTAGATAAATATTTAAATATACTCAAACTTTTACAGATAACATGATTAAGAAAACAATAACGATTGCTTGACACATTGTATAAATTAAATCTGCAAGCTAGTGACACAGTGATCGGTTTCATGCTCCGTCGAGCACCGTTTATCACGTAATGAGGCGTTTGATGTACACGCTCGTGTTGTATACGAGTGAGTTACAGGGATGTGGAGAACTCTACGATCTTATTCAAATCAAAATTGACATTATATTTATAGGAATAGGATTTTTAAATAATTTTGAACCATTTTTGTTCAATTAGACGTATTATGCTTTGATTCAGAATATAGATCATGCTGAGAAGGACCCCGCTATGTGGCGACCGTCAGAAAACAATAGTCCCAAACTCTTTCTTGCAGAGGTGTCATTAAAGGCCACTAAGGCCATAGTGATGCGAACGAAGATGGTGATGGGCAGCAGCATCACCATATTCTACCACAACACACTGCGCTCGCCAGCCCGCCTGCAAAGCCTGGCGAGTATTGGCAAACCTCCCCAGATATGATAAAAGAGGGGCACGTTCAAAAGTGGACATCCAACGGCTGATGTGTGTGTGTGTGTGTGTGTGAGAGAGAGATAGAGAGAGAGAGAGAGAGAGATCAATTTATTATTTACTTCGAATTCACGATTTCAAATTGTATTTTATTTATTTTAATATTAAGTGATTCTTCTTCTTATAGTGCCTCTCCAACTAGTGAAGGTTGGCTATCAGCTTTTTACTGTCTTCTTTATTTATAGCTCTGCGAAATAACTCAGCGGCGCTGGCTATTCCGGTCCACTCTCGGATGTTTCGTAACCACAACTTCTTTCTTCTGCCAACCCTCCTCTTTCCAGCGACCTTTCCCATCATGACGAGCTGCAACAAACTGTATCGCTTATGTCGAAAGTATTAAGTGATTGAACTAATCAAAATAGTTATTTACAATCACTGTAACCTAATGACTATACTCGACTATACCGGCTCTGTCGTAAATAGTGGATAAGCCGTTAACCGGGGGTAGCCCTGATGTCGAGCTTCAAGAAAATCTACTTTTTATGTCAGGATTACCAACACTGTGAAAATTATGAATATTATTATGTTACTTTTTGTCAAGACTTAATCGTTGATTGTGAAAAAAATATTTACTGCATTAGAACTGCCCAGTATTGAAAAAAATGCTTAATTTGTGTAGTTTCTAAAAAGGTATAACAATTAGTGCTTGACAAGCAAAATTACTTTATAGGAGTGAAAGAACTTATAACTTTAATGTTAGGGTAAAGAAAAAAAGAAAGGTTTTTATAATAAAAATGCATTTATTACATTTAAAAAAATGTTCAAAATGTCCTTGATTGGTAGTAATGCAGGCTCGGCATCGCCTTATAAATGATCTTTTGATACGGCGAACATAGTCTGGTACTTCAATTTCATAGTTTTGGCAACCCTGACATTAAAAGTACATTCTCCTGAAGCTCGAAATCAGGGCTCAGGGCTACCCCCTGTTAACAGATTATTCACTATTTACGAGACTATATAAATGCCTCACACTCAATAGATCCTAGTAGGACGAGAATCCAGTCGGGGATCCGAAAACACGCCCAACTCAAACCCATACGACCAGACCACGAAAAACACTATATAGCCATATATCATGAGCGGAGATCGAACTTACGACCGTTAACACAACAATTAGTTTCTGTGACCACTGTTCAACACATCGTCAAGTTTAAATACAAACAAACAAATTCTACCTCTACACAAAAGAAACACATTATGACATTGTTTTAATACAATATAATCAAATATTGAAGCTTTAGGAGCAGTTCCTCCAAAGTAAATGATAAATTGAATATAATATTAAATCGGAATCAACCTCGGTACGCCTCTATAAACTACACTCCTATAATATATTATACAATGCCGGTACGTCCAATATATTATATATGCTAATTTATTTCCACGTTGCATCCACGCATACATATCATTATACCCGGCTTGCTCCGGAGATTAAAGCGCTGTTTGCTCTTTGTAGAGCAGTTACCGTATTATAGACGTATTGATGACTTATTAATTGGAAACCGTTCAAAAGATTTTCTCTTCGAATAAAATCTCTTTTGTTCGTCGTACAAAGCCTGTTTAACACTGTACTAGTTAATTATCGCTGTTTCGCTCGAATGAGTTTCAATATATCATCTTTTTTATCATACAAATATATGGTTAGATATTTATATATATCGCTTCGCTTCAGCCTATCGCATATATGTATATATATATATATATATATATATATATATATATATATATATCAAAAACAGTATTGTAATAAATGGCAATGAATAATTTAATAATAGTAAATTTAGTATTATGTCCTGTACGCACACACACACACATAAACAGCTGGTGATCCAGAATAACACGTAGACAATATTTACATCGAAATTTCTAGGTGACAAGTAGTTACGCGAGGTGGAAGTTTACTAGTGGTATATATAGGCTACGACTGATAAGCATTATATGTTATTCCGGAAATATTACTCGGATTCTACTTTTAGAATAAATTTTTAATACTACGAACCTCAATTTTATTTATTTTTACAAATGAAGTTTCCTTCTCAAGTCTCTTCCGAAGCTTCCGATAAGCCGTGGCTATCTTATTACAGATGTACAGTTACTTTTCCGTTGATAATAATCTTATTTCGTGTAATCGCAGGTACGGTACAGATAAGAAGCTAAGCTTCTTAACTGCTTAGCGTATTTACAACTCGCCACATTCAGCTCTAGAGAAGGTAGCTATGTAACTACTATTCAGAGAAAACATTTTGTTTAACTATATATTTATATATGGTTGAACGAAAATATAGACAAGTGTTATGGTTTAGTGGTGATTAGTTGTCTTAAGTTCATCGATCGTGGGTTCGATTTCCTCTCGGGGCAGATATTTGTATTTTTAGAAATATTAATATCTTCTGTTGGTGTGTGCTAATAGGTTTCCCCAACATGCCCCGGAGAGTACTTCAACCTTATACCAATCGTTACTCATGAAAGATAAATTATCCGCCAATCCACATCGAAGCAGCGTGGTAGATTAAGCTCCGACCCTTCTTCTATATGACAGAGATGCCAAACAGTGAGATCTTTACAGGTTGATTCAATTCATATAGTTACATTGTCTTATTAATTTTAAATACACTATACCAAGTGTCAGTGATCATAATATTCTCCGCAATTGGTTGCCGGTAAAGATCGCTATTTAGCGATAAGGCCGCCAAATGTACACTGTTAAGATTAATTTTAATGTATGTAATAGTGCACAATCAAGTAAATTTGCTTAAATCTAAATAAGAAACCGAAATTACTTAAAACTAAACCTATTTAACAAAAGGATGCATTTGATTTTCTTTCTCAAAAGCGATCAATTTTGATAAACTATAAACGAGCGATACAAATTGGTATAAAACTAAACAATCATTTTAAACCGAGAGAAATGTATTTAAATTTTAACTAAAAATATTATAAAACTGTTATACTTTCGGTCGTGCGATTAAATTCGCAGTAAAACGGAACAATGGCGACATTGTATGCACGGACACGTTCTCTATTCAGTTCGATTCGACTGGAAAATTCTCGGTCACTGGAAATGGTGCATACAAACAAATAGTTACATTACGGCTGGGTATTGTTGATAAAATTTCAATCGTACTTATCAATTAGGGTTTTTTTAACCTAAAAGGTCGGAAGTGTCACTCGTTTGACGTCCACGTCTTTATTTCTGCTGCTTTCTGCAAAGGAGTCTTGTTATTAAGGCTCTGCGTTCCCTGTTTCACAGCTCTGTATATTTTGAACTACAATAGACATGGACTTGCATTTAATATAATATTACTATCACCACTTTAAAATAGTTACATTAACTTAGTTTCCAATAAACATGTCCATAAACATGTCCAGTCTCTAGGGTTTAAATTTTACAATATTATACATATTTACAATTCAAAACTTAAAATAATTATTTACAAACAGTTTTGGTATAAATCATGTCCGCGTGGTATGGTGATATATGAATACTGGCACCATTACCCCGTTGAATCGCAGTTCCGATTCTTTGAGCAATAAATGCACCAGCCCTCCTGTCACCAGTGGAGGCTACGAGACGTGGGGTTAATTCTAACGTTTTATATTCATTTCACAATATCCTTAAAACTGAAAAAACTGACACTTAACTATTTTTTTGTTAAAAATCTTTGCGTGTGAGTGTTTTAATAATTTCTTTCGTATTTTTATCTGTGTGTTACGTGATGTCTTCAACAACTGTGAGCAAATTTAGATTTAGTAGAAACATTAAAATGAGAAAAAAGACGTGACTTTTTGATGATGTGTGACGATGTGAAATGAGATGAATAGAGTAAGGAAAAGTCTTAAACAGTAAAGGTATTTTTACTGAAGAAACTGAAACAGCGTATTCTTGTCCCAGTGCTCGGTAAAAGCATATTCACCCACAAGGACAGAAACCCAGATCAGAAACAAATATTTATACAAATATAAACATCTGCCCCGAGCCGGATTCGAATACGCGACCGCTGTTACCGTGTTATATAATAAAATTGCAACGAGCCAATGTCTGTTCATAAGATATTAAAGAAAAACTTGTTACAGGTATATTTCTTTCAATGCTTTCTAAGAGCAATAGAAGCCAAATAAAATATTTTTAAAATTTATATACGTCTGTATATTTATTCGACCATCGAGCAAAATCTGCTGCACAAAATTAGATGCGGTTCACACATATTAAATATTTGTTGTGAAGATTTAACAGTGCGTAAAGTGTATCCTTAACGCTATATAAGTATAAAAGGAGGAAGAATATCCTTTATAGAGGAATGGTTGAACATTAGATAATCCTTCTCATTAATTAAAGAGACAATAATTATCCACTGTTTATGATAACAGCCGGGACTGATTGCTTTACATGCTCTCCACAGATCACAAAAATATATATTCTAAGACAATTCGCTCTAACCGGGAACCGAGTCCGCTACCATTGATATCAATCGACCTTTAGTTATCATAGCTATCAGTATACATATCAGTTGTCAAGCTACTTTTGTCTTATTTTTATTGTTTTTATAAAATCAGTGTACTTATACACAATAGCCTAATTACAAATAACATTCTTCAGCTGCTCTCTACCAGCTGGCTGAATTGAATCAGCCTGTAAACGTCCCACTGCTGGACTCTTCTTCATGTAGTTGAAGACTTGAAGCTTAATCCAAAAAAGACTACTCCACTGCGGATTGGCGGATAATATCTTTACCATGAGTAACGATTATTACCAGCTGTCTATGATAACAGCCGGGACTGATGGCTTAACGTGCTCTCCGAAGCATGATGGGGAAACCCACGAGGACATACACCCCGAGCGGAAACATATATTTTCACAAATACAAATATCCCCGGCTATATTCTTGTTATTTTAACTTTTCAAATTGCGAATAATACCTATTTTCTTAATTACTAACTTTTCCTTTACTTAATTATTGGCTTATTAGTTATATTGATCTGTGTGATATAAATCTGGAGGCACGGCAGTGCCTCCGCCAAGTCGAGCAAAAAAAAAAGTGGCACGGCCGGACTATCCTTTTCTCGAAGCAACTCAGGCCATTTTCGACCCCCTATAACTTCGTTGTGGATAAAACTAGAAGTCTGAATTTTCAATACCCAAGCAGGCATTGTATAAAAACGGTATATTTCAAATTTCATTCAATTTGAACCAGTAGTTTAAGAATTATAATTAGTCAAAGTTTCGAATTTTGTCACTCACTGACTGACCGATCATCAAAACTCTAAGGCACTTCTAGCAGACATAGAAGCTTCAAATTTAGAATACCATTAGTGTTTAGTATATAAACCAAGGAAAAATTCAAATATTTTGCAATTTCGGTCCAGTTTTCTAGATACACCAACTGCATAAATAACTTTGTAATCCCATATAAATATATAGGATTACAAAGTTACATTTGCAGTGAATGAATCAATGTACCCGTATAAGTATAATATAGTGGAATGGTAGGTGTAGATAGGTACCTAGATATAATTATCTTCAAAGGTAAACCTGTAAAATGGTCAACGGAATGAAAAAGCAAGAATGAGACGTGTGTTATGTAGCTGTACCAAAATCACGCAAAGTATTAAAGAACACAAATAAATCATAACAGCGACTGGCTGGCTAGAAGATAGCCAAAGGAAGGATTTTGGGCCCGTTTGAGTCCTCTAGTCTGTTGATGAAGTTGGAATGTGGTCATAGGAACTCAGTAATGAAACGACGCAACCCCATCGAGTTTTGGCTCGTTTGGTTCGTCTTAACGAATACTTTGTTTTGAAATGATTACCAGGGTCTGATCTGATAATGGAGCTGGAAGGTGGCTATAGGAACTTCGCAATGAAACGACACAAACTCATCGAGTTCGGGCTCGTTTGGATCGTCTTGATGAGTAGTTTGTCTTTCAATGGTAACCAGGGTTTGGTGATGGAGCTGGAATGTGGTCATAGGAACTCCCTAATGAAAACTACGCAACCCCATCGAGTTTTAGCTCGTTTTATTCGCCTTGACGAGTACTTTGTTTTTAGATGGTTACCAGGGTTTGATCGGATGATGGAGCTGTAAGGTGGCCATAGGAACTTCGCAATGAAACTAAACGACCTCAGTAGTTTATATTTCAATGGTAACCAGGGTCTGATGATGTAGCTAAAAGGTGGTCAAAGGAAGTCAGTAATGAAACGATGCAACCCCATCGAGTTTCAGCTCGTTTAATTCGGCTTGACAAGTATTTTGTTTCAAGACGGTTACCAGGGTCTGATCTGATGATGGAGCTGAGAGGTGGCAATAGGAACTTTGCAATAAAACGACACAACCTCATCGAGTTCGGGCTCGTTTGAATCGTCTTGACGAGTGATTTATCTTCCAATGCTAACCAGGGTCTGATGATGGAGCTGGAAGGTGGTCATATGAACTCTGTAATGAAACGACGCAACCCCAACGAATTTAGGCTCGTTGATTCGTCTTGATAAGTACTTAATTTTTAGATGGCTACCAGGGTCTGATCTGTTGATGGAGCTAGAAGGCAGGCAAAGGAACTTCGCAATGAAACGACAAAACATCATCGAGTTCGGGCTCGTTTGGATCATCTTGACGAGTAGTTTGTCTTTCATGGTAACCAGGGTCTGGTGACGGAGCTGAAAGGTGGTCATAGGAACTCTGTAACGAAACGACGCAACCCCATCGAGTTCGGGCTCGATTGAATTGTTTTGACGAGTAGTTTGTCTTTCAAAGGTAACCAGGTTCTGATGATGGAGCTGGAAGGTGATCATAGGAACTCTGTAATGAAACGTCGCAACCCCATCGAGTTTTGGCTCGTTTGGTTCGTCTTAACGAATACTTTGTTTTGAAATGGTTACCAGGGTCTGATCTGATAATAGAGCTGGCTATAGGAACTTCGCAATGAAACGACACAAACTCATCGAGTTCGGGCTCGTTTGGATCGTCTTGATGAGTAGTTTGTCTTTCAATGGTAACCAGGGTCTGGTGATGGAGCTGGAATGTGGTAATAGGAACACCCTAATGAAAACTACGCAACCCCATTGAGTTTCAGCTCGTTTAATTCGGCTTGACAAGTATTTTGTTTCAAGACGGTTACCAGGGTCTGATCTGATGATGGAGCTGAGAGGTGGCAATAGGAACTTTGCAATAAAACGACACAACCTCATTGAGTTCGGGCTCGTTTGAATCGTCTTGACGAGTAATTTATCTTCCAATGCTAACCAGGTTCTGATGATGGAGCTGGAAGGTGGTCATAGGAACTCTATAATGAAACGACGCAACCCCATCGAGTTCGGGCTCGATTGAATTGTCTTGACGAGTAGTTTGTCTTTCAAAGGTAAACAGGGTCTGATGATGGAGCTGGAAGGTGATCATAGGAACTCTGTAATAAAACGTCGCAACCCCATCGAATTTTGGCTCGTTTGATTTGTCTTGACGTGTACTTTGTTTTTAGATAGTTACCAGGGTCTAATCTGATAATGGAGTTGGAACGCAGTCATAAGAACTTCGCAATGAAACGACACAGCCTCATCGAGTTCGGGCTCGTTTGAATCCTCTAGACGAGTAGTTTGTCTTTCAATGGTAACCAGGGTTTGATGATGTAGCTAGAAGGTAGTCATAGGAACTCGGTAATAAAACGACGCACCCCAATCGAGTTTCGGCTCCTTTGATTCGTCTTGACGAGTACTTTGTTTTAGTGGGTTTTCAGGGTCTGTTTACAGATGGCGCGCACCAAACATTAACTCGGCGCATCGTCTTATTATAAGTATAACTTTTTACGTACGTACATAAAGTATACATTCACTTTTTTAAATATTTTTTAAAAGTTTAATTTTATGGAAGTTTAGGTGTAAAAAATCGACAGCAATCTGACAACACTGTTTCCGGCTAAACATACTTCATTCATCTCTCTTGTCAAGTACTTCAAGTTGTCAACTCGAGATCACAATATGTATGACATGACAATCAAATTATATATCTGTATCGTATCGGAAAAGAAAAAGAGGAAGAATATCTACAAAAATAAGAAAAGCTCATTAGACCTAGCGAAGGCTTTAAGAAAATACGTTGTTGATATTAAAGAAGTAGAAGACACCGGAAAGGAAAATAAGTAGGACTGTCTACAAAAAGAAATGAGATGCCATCAAAAACATAACTTGTAAAAAGAAACCAAGTCTCGCAACTCACTTCTTCTTCCGTAAAAAGTTGTGAGATCCATGTAATACCAAGTCGGCTAATTTATTCAAACCCTACTTAAGGGTTCTTCTGTTTTAAGTTATTACGTTAGTAGCTAACCTAACAACATCGTATAGTGATCATATCAATATTAAAAACCTTTGATGTTTTAAATAAATAGATTGACTTGGCAATCGCATGAAAACAATGTATCTAAGAAGTAACACATAGGAATATTATATTAAATTAGATTGTTTAGTGGGACTCGAACCCGCGACCGCCGGCGTTGAGGCGACTACTCGCACCACTACACCAGAACGGTCATATAAATATTATATTTACACATACATGTATATGTTGTTTATTATTTATTATTATATGACAAACAGATCTGGGACATGGTCTCAAACTATGGGCCTTTTAAAAAAGCTCCAATTCGCATAGCGTGCAGTGGAGAGGGCTATGCTTGGTATTTCTCTGTAAGATCGTATCAGAAATGATGAGATCCGCAGACGAACGAAGGTTTGCAACGGCTTTGCTAGGTGAAGTTGCATTGGGCACATAGCTCGTGGAACTGACGGCCGATGGAGCAGAAAGAGCTACTACTGTTGAGGCTGTTTCGAACCGGTCGCTCTCGAGATCGATGTGGGAGGCCTACGTTTAGCAGTGGACATCCAATGGCTGGTATGATGATGATGATGATATTGTTACCTCAAGTGTCGCCTAGTCAATTATATTTCTAAATAAATATACAAATCGCGAACGCTTTACACTTACACTCAGATTGGGTTCTCATCGTATTGACGACCGTAGAGTTTGGTGTGTAGTCTAGAAACACGCACATAACAAAAAGAGATGCCCTAAACACGAAAAATATGTTTGGCTTATACAAAACTAGCATCCCGCCCCGGCTGCGCCCGGGGTATGTATATGTACCTAAACCTTGATAATGGATCACTCTATCTATTGGTGAAAATCGCATAATAATAAATAAATAATAATAAATATTAACCAACAATCACACCACGTTAACCTAGCCCCGTGGTAAGTTCGTAAGAACTTGTGTTACAGGCACTAGGAACGGAAATAAATTTAAGATATAAATACATATATACATAAATACACATCCATGACCCGGTGCAGACATCTACATTCGTCATACAGATTATCTGCACCTGGCGGGATTCGAACCCGCGACCGCTGCGTAAAGTGTCCAGTTGCCTGACCACTCGACCAGCCGGCCAAATAAAAATCCGTACAGTAGTTTTTGAGTTTTTGAGGACTTTGTTTTATATTATATAGTGATTTATCCTCAAGCGGGAAAAAGCCAGTACAACAAAACCCAACAGCCAGTTGCTCTAACCATTGCGCCAACTCGTAGTCATTTCTACATATAAATATCTACTTACAAATGCTTATTAAGGAGCTCTTAATCATGTTCGTCCATTTGTTTAAGTCTCAGCACTATCTATAACAATAAATCTTCAATAGTTCGACACTTCAGTTAAGTCAACATCCTGGAAAGCAAATTATAACGGAAACTATCAAAATTAACTGCCTAAATTATCTGACGTTATTCACTGTAACGGCGAAACGGCCATTGTAACTCCGTAACTGACGTTATTTATGTGCACTTGTTGTTACCGGATCGATCATTCGCAGCTTCTTGATCCGAGCATCGTGTTAGCTATCGTAGCCACTAGTCGGTAGCTTGACACTAGAATAATTTATTATATCTGTTATATATAATGCAATAATTTTTTTATGTCTTGTTTAAGATTATTGATATATTTGTATTTTTTATATATGTAATGATATCACCAAAGTGACTGTTTCATCACCGCTGAGCGTGAGGCTTCGAAAGCTCAGTCTCGTGAATTTCCACCAGTAGGTATGGTCTACGTTTTAACATAAGAACATGTTGTATCCTTAAGAAGTATTTTTCAAGTGTCTTACACTTAACGGTCCCCTGTGTTATAATGAAATCAAAATCTAAAATTCATTCAAGTAAGCCTTAAAAACAATATTGAATGCTTACTGAATAAAATATTTTATTTATTTAAGACACATTTATAACATCCTAACAGTATAAATCCAATACGATGTTATAAGTATATAAAGAAAAGCATGTTGCAATTTTACACAAATTATATACATTATATAATGTAAAATAAAAAAAAAATAAAAATAAAAATCTATACAAATAATAAATCTGTTAAAAACTCCGTTTCATTAATACACTATATATCATCAAGAATAAATTTTAATAGCGCGTTTTTTTTTTGTATCAGCGCCATCTCTTATCGTGTTTTTCTGTGTTCACGTATCACATAAAAAGTACAAAACCAATGTAAATAACTTTAATACATAAAAATTAGAAATAACTCACAGTATAATTTAGTTTTTGTTTCATTGTAATTAAATTTAAAAATAAATATTTAAGAAAATAGAAATAGATACCTACGCCGCCAACGCCATCTGGTCTAAGGAATCTTAAAAACTCACAAAACTTATTTTTGAGTTATTATTTTGTTAAACTTAAAAGTTTACTAAATATGTCGGATAGGAATAGAAATCGTTTTAATATTTTAGATAAACATCATTTTCAATTAATATACTATTAAGTTAAATATTAATTATGTTAAATGTCACTAAATATAAAAACGATATTCTACAATTATACGATAGATGGCGCAGATAATTTTCTGAATCGCGCTGACCAAAACTTCGGCCAAAAGAATGACACTCGCCCGTATTTAGAAAACTGTTTTTCTTTTTTGCATTTAATTAAATACTTTAGGGTACAACGGTCTTGATTGTTTGTTCGTTGTTAAAATTTAAAATATTTGGTCGTTATTTGTTTGTTGATTGTACAAAGTTGAATGGTTATAGCTATTTAAGTTGTAATCTATATATATATATATATATATATATAAAGCTCGAGAACGAGTGGAACGATTTTTATGATTTTTGTGTTTTTGGATTTGTCTTCATCGGGAATAATACTTATTAAAATATGGTACCTATTCATCAATGAGAAAACAGTTCAAATGTTTCATCCGTACTATCTATATATATATATAGATATAATAAACCTGTTACTCAATCCGTCAAAGGTCAAGTTGATTAAAAATATAAATGTATAATTTTTAAAATTTTAGTTAAATACCCGTGCGAAGCCGGGGCGGGCCGCTAGTATTAAAATAAAATCAGCTAAATAAAGTTTGACATTCACTAATTTATACCTCCTTCTCAAGAACCCCCTGGACTAATTCCATTAGTTTCGGCAGGTTATGGGCAAAGATGTCTATATCGTTATCTGATAGTTTATTCAGCAATCGAATAGCGCGTAGCATTGGAGATGCATTTAGCAGCTTTGTTTTTGAAGATCTTGTTCTAGAACGAAAACGTTTACCTTGAGAAGTCGGAACAATTTTATCATTCCGTCTTATGTTTATACCAAGTTCGTTACTCTATTTATTTGTTTTACCAATATCATACGTAATGTCGTTGTAAATTATATCAACACATATTAGATTATTGGCTTTCCTTTCGGATTATTTCTTTTTCTAAAAAAAAAAATATCCTCACACATTGGACGTGCTTTCCGTCTCACATACTACTCTTATGTAATAATATTTTCAAAATTATTAAATAAATATTCAACTTGGTTAATATAAGCTTTATATGTATACCAGTAACAGTTCCTCATATAATATTATACTATATATTATATAATATTGTTATAATACAAGTAATACGAGTACATTGTGTTATGTAACCGCACTCCCGGTGCCATTAACTAACACAATATTATATCATGGTATTACAATAATTACATTATTAATGAGTACATCACGCATACCCGTAACATAACCACTTGTTATATATACTACTACTGAAATTACAAATCTAAACAATAACTGAAGTAAACTGAAATGTTTTTCCCACAGCTGGACAAAGGCCTACTGGAAGGCCTAAAGGACAAGGCTACTTTATCAGCCTGTAAACAACCCACTGCTAAGCGAAATGAAATGAAATGAAAATATTTATTTCGTCATAAGGTGAACACACTTAACGAATGTAAAAAAAAATCATTTAAAATAAATACGTCAAATTATTACAAGTTAAGGTCTCGGTAGATATCATATTACAATTATATCATCGGCTTTATTAAATATTACAATAAATCCTCTTTTCATCTTAGACAGGCCACTTCCCCGTATGGAAGAAGGACAAAGGAAGATGGGTCGTCATATTTACCATGTTCAATGTTAATTATTTTGAGTTTCCGATATTTTGGGCACTATTACAAAAAAAAAACTTTTTAACTACGTTAAAAACTCCGTTTCATTAATACACTATATATCATCAAGAATAAATTTTAATAGCGCGTTTTTTTTTTTGTATCAGCGC
This sequence comes from Euphydryas editha, assembly GCA_036937285.1. Lineage (NCBI taxonomy): Eukaryota > Metazoa > Arthropoda > Insecta > Lepidoptera > Nymphalidae > Euphydryas > Euphydryas editha. The sequence continues at coordinate 285,058 of JAUPFZ010000013.1, read as the reverse complement.
CATCTCTTATCGTGTTTTTCTGTGTTCACGTATCACATAAAAAGTACAAAACCAATGTAAATAACTTTAATACATAAAAATTAGAAATAACTCACAGTATAATTTAGTTTTTGTTTCATTGTAATTAAATTTAAAAATAAATATTTAAGAAAATAGAAATAGATACCTACGCCGCCAACGCCATCTGGTCTAAGGAATCTTAAAAACTCACAAAACTTATTTTTGAGTTATTATTTTGTTAAACTTAAAAGTTTACTAAATATGTCGGATAGGAATAGAAATCGTTTTAATATTTTAGATAAACATCATTTTCAATTAATATACTATTAAGTTAAATATTAATTATGTTAAATGTCACTAAATATAAAAACGATATTCTACAATTATACGATAGATGGCGCAGATAATTTTCTGAATCGCGCTGACCAAAACTTCGGCCAAAAGAATGACACTCGCCCGTATTTAGAAAACTGTTTTTCTTTTTTGCATTTAATTAAATACTTTAGGGTACAACGGTCTTGATTGTTTGTTCGTTGTTAAAATTTAAAATATTTGGTCGTTATTTGTTTGTTGATTGTACAAAGTTGAATGGTTATAGCTATTTAAGTTGTAATCTATATATATATATATATATATATATATATATATATATATATATATATATAAAGCTCGAGAACGAGTGGAACGATTTTTATGATTTTTGTGTTTTTGGATTTGTCTTCGTCGGGAATAATACTTATTAAAATATGGTATTCATCAATGAGAAAACAGTTCAAATGTTTCATCCGTACTATCTATATATATATAGATATAATAAATCTGTTACTCAATCCGTCAAAGGTCAAGTTGATTAAAAATATAAATGTATAATTTTTTAAATTTTAGTTAAATACCCGTGCGAAGCCGGGGCGGGCCGCTAGTATTAAAATAAAATCAGCTAAATAAAATTTGACATTCACTAATTTATACCTCCTTCTCAAGAACCCCCTGGACTAATTCCATTAGTTTCGGCAGGTTATGGGCAAAGATGTCTATATCGTTATCTGATAGTTTATTCAGCAATCGAATAGCGCGTAGCATTGGAGATGCATTTAGCAGCTTTGTTTTTGAAGACGGAAGGCTGAGCATAGCGGGACGCCGGCGGAGGCCCACGTAATTATCGGGGACCCGCAGCTGCAGTGCCTCCAGAACCTCCGGGTGGTGCAGTTCTCCGTGCAGCACGCGACACACGTATTTGACCAGCGCCATATCTCTCCTGACCGACAGTTGGCATTACCCTACCATACCTAGCACGACTGGCTTGGGTACACGCGTGGATAGCCCGGGTACACTCCGTACTCTTTTAAATAGAGATAACGCGTCAATTTGTTTTGTATTTTTATATATTATTAAAGAGTTAGATTCATACTTTATATTCTGCTGAGAAACACTGGTAATATCCTAAGCCGTATTTTTTTTAATTGTCGATTTATAATTTTGCAATAACTGTACTGTACTATATTAGAGTGTAAATATAATTTTTAATTATAAATTTAGTCATGTCCTGCATGAAACGGTTACTAAATCTATGTCATAAAAAATACAGATAGCCTTATGCCGAGTAAATAAAAAATTAATAACTAAATAAAAAACTGCGACATTAAACGCGAGAGTTTCAAACTTGAAGCTCTTGAAATTAAAACTTTAAATATATTTATTGGCAATTGTTAAATCTTTAATAGACTAATTACACGAAAATCTTGTTCTAGAACGAAAACGTTTACCTTGAGAAGTCGGAACAATTTTATCATTCCGTCTTATGTTTATACCAAGTTCGTTACTCTATTTATTTGTTTTACCAATATCATACGTAATGTCGTTGTAAATTATATCAACACATATTAGATTATTGGCTTTCCTTTCGGATTATTTCTTTTTCTAAAAAAAAAATATCCTCACACATTGGACGTGCTTTCCGTCTCACATACTACTCTTATGTAATAATATTTTCAAAATTATTAAATAAATATTCAACTTGGTTAATATAAGCTTTATATGTATACCAGTAACAGTTCCTCATATAATATTATGTTATAATACAAGTAATACGAGTACATTGTGTTATGTAACCGCACTCCCGGTGCCATTAACTAACACAATATTATATCATGGTATTACAATAATTACATTATTAATGAGTACATCACGCATACCCGTAACATAACCATTTGTTATATATACTACTACTGAAATTACAAATCTAAACAATAACTGAAGTAAACTGAAATGTTTTTCCCACAGCTGGACAAAGGCCTACTGGAAGGCCTAAAGGACAAGGCTACTTTATCAGCCTGTAAACAACCCACTGCTAAGCGAAATGAAATGAAATGAAAATATTTATTTCGTCATAAGGTGAACACACCTAACGAATGTCAAAAAAAATCATTTAAAATAAATACGTCAAATTATTACAAGTTAAGGTCTCGGTAGATATCATATTACAATTATATCATCGGCTTTATTAAATATTACAATAAATCCTCTTTTCATCTTAGACAGGCCACTTCCCCATATAGAAGAAGGGCAAAGGAAGAAGGGTCGTCATATTTACCATGTTCAATGTTAATTATTTTGAGTTTCCGATATTTTGGGCACTATTACAAACGCTATAGTCACGGGGACTCTGAGAGTGAATCCTGTTATACGTCATAATATATTACTATTAGTAATATATACACTTATTAAAAAATTTCTTTGTCTTAAATTGTAAGTGTATATCCATATATTGTTACAATCTAAATTAATTAGGGAAGGTTTTCCTGCCGCGACAAAGTTGGATAAAAACAACGCTCGGAGCTCACCGAATCGCAGTGAGCTCCAGGAATCAGCTTACACTACCATAGTGTTGTTCAAAGCGGCGTCATTACAAGTGTACACGTGAGTCGTCTCGTCCTCAATGTCAGCCTTAATCCGAATATAACAGTACAAGCCTCGGCACCGGTCGATACTTACATCGCTAATACGGAACTTAGACTAGAATTAACTTATGTAATGTGTGTTTGTTAAAGACGTGGAATATACTACACGACAAGATATTAAGAATTATATAGCGACAAGCTGTGCCCCGCGGTTTCGTTCGCGTTCATTTTTGAGAAAAATAAATGTACTTAAATATTTTTAAACCATTACTCTTCGCCTCGTTGGTCGAGTGGTCGCAAGCGCTGCTGCCGAGCAAGGGGTCTCAGGTTCGTTTCCAGGGTCGGTCAAAGAGTTATTGTTTTTTTTTTTCATTTTAATTTCTCTAAATTATCAGTAAATAGCAGGGAGTCTGGAATGGTGCCCGGTGTATGGAAATAGGCTCGCCCCCTATTACGTGGTACTCATAACTGGCGAAAAGTGGGTATTAAATTTAATATGTGCATCTCTGCCTACCCCTTACCCCCGCAAAAAATGTCTCGGGAAGTGGAATAATAAAGGACACAATGGAAGCTCTCAAAAATATTATTTTTGCCCGTTTTTGTAACGTTTCTTATTATTACTCACTTCGGTCAGCTCCGTCATCTCAATATAAAGTCATAACGTGATATTATATAGCCTATAGCCTTCCTTGGTAAATGGAACGTCCAACAAAAAAAGAATTATTCAATTCGAACAAGTAGTTCCTGAGATTGGTGCGTTCAAACAAATAAAAACTTAAGCTTTATTAAGTATAGTACTATACTTGATTAATAAAAAATATAATATAAATTAATATTATTATATCCAAAAGAATAGAAATTTAACTAAAAACACAAAACAATGTCTGCTACGTGATGTACTCTAAAAGCTTTACCATTCAGCTAAAAAAATTGAATTAAAACCCAAAACTGATTTCCTGAGGTACCCTCTCTGTGACCATGACAAAGTGATGTATGGCACGTCGTAGTCAGAATCTGACTGAAATATAGCTGGAGCTGATGACGGGTTTACGAGTTTTGTACGTTTGTCCACACAATGGTATTATTGTTAAAAGTCAAATAATACTACCCTAACATGATAAAACTATGTCGAATTTACTACGATTGGTGATAGTTTGACGGCGAGTTAGTGATGATAGCAAGTGGCGGCTGAGCTAGTAGTCGCTGGTTCGATTCTTGCTCACGACAAATGTTTGCGTAGACCATAATTATATATCTTTAGTTTGTTCTTAACATTTGTATTTATTTTGTGTTTGTTTCTATCCACGTGGATTTCATCTTACTGTGGGTTATTGAGTCTAGAGCTTTTATTTAGTTTCCCCAGTCGCAGGTCGATCAGGTCGAGCGGAGTCGGTCAGTGTCCGTTTGCCGTCCGAGAAATCGGCGCAACGAATAAATTACAATTCAAATTGAACCTTATTAACCGGATCGTAATAAATAAAACAGAAAAGTTAATTAACGTAACGGCCGTGATGGGACGCCGCCTCGAACGAGCGCCAGTCGGAATAAAATTTACATTCATAAATGTAATAGAGCCTTTTCCGCTGCCTTATTGTTCTTGTTTTATTTGAAAATATGGTCTAATTTACGGCAGTACTCGTGTGTAATTTGTATACGAGCATATATAGGAGGTAGGTAGGTTTCTTACGGTGCGCGGTGACGTACGGACGGTTAATTACACCGTGATTATCCTATTATATATTATTCATATGAAGTAAATTAGGTCGACGGATGGAGTGGAACAACGTGTAATATAACAATGTTTTTGTTGTTAAACATATTTATTAAATTAAGTGGTTTATCTTTTATGATCCTCCCTTAATTATAGAATTACAAAAGTAATCTGTTGTTCCTATCGCTTTTATCCGTAGATATAATTAATAATTTTTACCTCTGTCATGTGCTTGTAATTTAGAATATTCTCTGCTCTGATAAAAAGGAAATTAAATTATCCGAAATATGTTTCAGAACATCTGTTTCACGAATTCTATAAAGATTTTGACAATTTTACATTTTTTTTTTACATTCTTACAGTAAAAATAACAAATTCAGAGATCGTTGCAATTTTACGTATATATTTATTGCAACGGTTCTCAGAGACTTAATGAATAATAAATATTTATATTCCTGTTTGAAAGTTTACTTTGTTTTTCAATTGCTCTGGAGTTGCGGAGTTCGCGACAAGTTGGTTTTCATGTAACTCATTACGAAACATTCATACAAAAGTGGGACAAACTTTTTACCCCTTAATTAATTCGTCATATTTTTTGCAATTAATTTATTAAATATTTTATAGTCTGTTAAAAAACTATATAATTACCATTTTTAGATCAAATGAAAATATATTCTGAGACATTTATCTAAGCATATCTTATCAACCATTGTGAAGTAATGTGGCGGATTAAGGTCTATTTTGATTTAAATAGACGAAAAGAAATTAAAGTGTAGCTTTATTCAATAGGCTATAACAAAATAAATTCAATATATATACACATACTTATTTATATACATACATATACGAGTATATAGTGTAGAATGTATGTGGATACATATTAAAAATGTAACAAAAATTGTTATCACATAAGGTTAAAGTTAGCTCAAATAGGAGCAAATTTTAAATAAATTAACATAGAAAAGGCATTATATTATGCGCACACCTTGCCGGAGCCGCTAAAATATAACTGTTAAAATGTTGGGAAAATGTTTACTAATTTTTCCCACACAGTAAAAAGCCACGGAAGTAGTCTCATATTACATGTTAGTTATATTTGCTGAAAACTTGTTAACATTCGTATTTTAAATGATAAATAAATCTGTTCATATATTTTGTATGTTGTCGGGTTTGAATACCAGACTACTATAATTTTAAAATCATCTTTGTTTCAGTTTGTTAATATTGCTTTCTTTTGGTTCTGGTAGTTTGGTTTTGATGTCATTTAGCTAAGTCATATATTTCAGGAAATAAAAAAGTATTCGCATCTTCCTCATCCACAGAAACTTAACTATAGCAATAGTGTGACTAATTTTTTCAATTTGTTCAAAATAATGCACAACATCCTTTTTCATACCAAACACCTCCGTCCGCCCGTCCAAAACCGTCCAAACCGTCATCAAACTTTTCTTCTGACTTTTTTTCAACAAATGAACCTACATAACTGTCAGAGAGGGAAATATTTTCTATCTCAGTATCATTACTACTCATTTGCCTTTTCTTCCCTCTTTTTTGTGTTAATTCTAGTGGAAGATTAGGAATCTTTATCTTATCGATATTTTAAAAGGTCCCTACCTTTTTTCCTGCATTCTGAATATTGGACATGCACAAACCACCCTTAAAAACAAGTGACCATTGCTCCCTCTGAATAATAATTCAACTTAATATTCCCGTTATTTTTTTTTTTTTTTTGTTAGATGTCTTGAGCATGAGTTACAGACTAATGTATACGTTAGCAAATATACAATGGAAAAAACATAAAAAACACATACCTTTTGCTGGTTCTTTTTTTGTTTACTTCGAAACCACGGCAAAATATTGAAATTGACCGGCGTTAAACTTAAAAATATATATACCACGACTAGTTAAACGTAGCGTGGGACGAACTCCTGCTAGATGGCGTGACGATCTGCGCAAGATGTCGGGGAGCCAGCGGATGGGAATAGCTGAAGATCGGGCTCAGTGGCGTGCCTTGGGAAAGGCCTATGTCCAGCAGTGGACTGATGTGGGCTGAAGAAGAAAAATTCTAAAAATGCATCTGTCTTTGATAACTGAACGAAATGACAGATAGTCTACGGATAAACAGTGGTGCCAGCAGGTAAACTAAAGTACTAGAATAGAAAAATAATAGATCCTATATTCATATCGGAATGGGGGTGCCCATGTCTCCCAACTGTCCAAACCCTCACCTACCACATCTACCAATTGCTTTAAATTGTTTTAAACTAACGCGATCACTATTCATATTAAAATTTTATTTGTTCGGGTGCTTACCGCGCTTATAATTTTATTGAGGTCCCGATATTTCGGAAATTTTTCAATCGCCATGATCACGGGAAGACTGAGTCACCCGAACAAATATAAATTTTAATATGAATTGCTTTAAAAATATATTTAATGTTGGTAACTTAATTTTCAATTAAAATGTGGCACATTCTAGGATTTACTTATAAGCAAACCCTTTATGATATAAGACAAAGCTGCGGTAAGTGTGATGAATATGTCAAAACGCATCGATGAGATGATTAAAATATGATTGTGTTAATGTTTGTAGAATTTATTTCGAAATTTAATAAAATTGAAAATCTTAAAAGATATTTTTTTTTTAAAGAACAATACTTATACAAAAAATTGTTTTAAATATAATTTACTACTATTTTCTAATGGTAAGCCTTTTTCGAGGTATCCTATATCAATAGCCTGCAATTTGTTGTAAAATTTATAAATTATGTTTTTTCCTTTTATTTTAACAATAAATAATTATTATTTATTGAACTATCTGTTTATAAAATCTTAAATAACGAACAATGGTACATGATATTTATTCACGCCGTGATCGTTTTGTCATACCGATTTATTGTTACATAAAAACAACATGTGTTTTCATATTAGCTTCTATTACACATCTAGAATTCAATGAGATATAATCTTAATATACTGTACTGTACTGTATCAGCCTGTAAAGCACTCTCTGCTGAGCGAAGGCCTCGCAAGGCTCGAAGGTACTACGCAACTCACTGTGGGTTGGTGAATAATTTCTCTACCACGAGAATCGATCGTTATGGTATATATGTATATATTATTGGTTTTTTTTTTGTTCAGAAATATAACATCCTCTTTTTTTTTTAATTATTTAAAAATAAAATTAAAAGAACTATTAGCGTACTCTCGTACAACATAGCATCATCGTAGCATACAGATTTTGAGAATAGTTTAAAGGAACAACTTATTTTCACTATGAGAACAGCAATAAAATCAATTATGATATTAATACGAAAATATACTCGTTAAATATTGTTTAAATTAAGTTTTACATATCAAAGCAACTCCAATAAACACACTTTGATCACTTATTTACATAAAGTAACATAGATATCAATTACATGATTCAAAATTACTTAGTTTAATATAATATTTAGTATGATAACATTAAGGATAATTTAGCAATCACTCTGATTACCCAGCAGGAGCACGCGTGAGTCAAGCTTTACGGTGTAATAATTTATGATTATATAATGGTGTGACATTCAAATCAGTCAAAGGTAATTTTATTTACAGTAAACTAAATACATACAACGACACACACTAAAATATATTCGAATATTACTTTACAATATTCTGAAGCTGGTTTTGATAATTCAGCTCGATTTTTAACGATTATTTGAATTTTCTCATTTCATTTTATTATTCTTATTTAGCAAAGAATTAGAGAAAATAATGAAATAACCGTCTACAGTCGGCATATTACCCGTATAAAACAATGGAAGCCCTTTAGCCGTGATTCAGACCATTTATATCCATAAACATTGGGACAGTGTGTCTGCTCGCTCGTTGTTTTCTTGACGTGTGAATAATTATCCGGAGCTGATTAATGGAGGGAACCGTTGCGCCGACTGCGGACACACCGAGCCACCGCCGCTACGGGCGAGGCCTTGTCGCACGTAACTATGTTCAGCTAAACTATTTTAAAACGATTCGAATTCTTTATCCACATCTAAATTAAATATACTTAATTTAATACAAATTTGTTTAACTTTCATATTAGAACGATATTTGTTAATATAAGATGAGCGTAGAACAGTTATAGCTGAGAAAATGAAAGTTAAACAAGTATGCTTAATTAAAAAAATCAAAAAACCCGACTGCGTAAAATACTCTTATTATAAACTAAAAAGAATAAAACAATTTACTAGCTTTCATTTGATACCCATATTGCTACAGTAAGAAAAAAAAATTCAACTCCCTCCCCTCATTCCGCCATTTGCGGGCGCCATTTTGAAAATTTATATAGCCTATGTCACTACTACAATTTAGACAAATCCAACGACACCTCATATGTCAAAAACCGTCTAGCCGTTTGGGCTGTAGGGCGTGCCAAAGAAATGGACATACATACATACATACATACATACATACATACATACATACATACATACACTCGAAAAACATGACCCTCCTTCTGTCGCAGTCGGGTAAATAGTTGTATTATAAAAAATAAAAATAATTTTATACCTTCTGTTACATTTGAAGTTTTAATTGTAGTTAATTATCTATTTAAGACAAAATAAGGAGGTGTCTTAAACCTTGGAATCTCGTGAGTTTTTATTAAAAAAAAATCTGAGACTTATCTCCCAAAATATTTACGATAGCTCGGGAGATGGAAATTATTTTCTAAATAAATAACAATGAATATGCTTAACATACGCAAAGTTTCGTCTGTTCCTAATGTAGGCAACTTAATGCCTGTGTTTTAGGTAACAGCCGACTGATATATGTACTTTTTTTTTGTAATATATATAGATACAAATAATATATATACAAATAAATATATAATTCACCCAGACTCTGGGCAGTAATCGAACCCAAAAAGCCTGGAACAGAAAGCAAGGCCGGTCAAAAAAAGTTTTTGTCACAATGACTAACTGCGACTGATTTCATATTCGTAATTTATTTAAAATCTTATACAAAACGATATAATTAATTATTTATATATTTAATCGAACGAATAAACGAAATTTATTTCAACCAATCACTCAACTATAAAGTCCAAAAAGGGCTTACAATTTATGAATTGTAAAGCTATTCTTGTTGCAAACGTCATTAGTTCGAATGCTAGTATTGTATCAGTTGTTAAAGTATTTTGAGCAGCCTTTGTCCGTACACTTTGTCAATTAAGATGTCGACATGAACGAATAACGGAATCAAAGATTTGATTTGTCTTATTTAATATACGTATAATACAAATAGGGATATTATAATATGATGAAACATTAAATATATGTAAGGTGTAGTCGTAGTGCTCGGGAAAGAAATTTGTATTTTTACAAACATTTTTTCCAGTATGGCCGTATTTTGGTGTCTTTGTGGGTCTTACTACCCTGCCTCGGGGAGTATGTAAAGCCACCGGTCCCTGTAGTTATCATGGATACCTGATAACGATCGTTACTCGTGGTAGGGAAATTATCCGTCAAAGCGTAGTGGATTAAGCTCCAACCCTTCTTCTATATGGAGAAGAGGCCTTCGCTCAGCAGTGGGTTGTTTATTGGCTGATACAGTACAGTACTCGTATAACTATTGTTATAGAAATAAAATTTTCGAAACCTTTCATAATATATTGTAGGAAATGAACGCATAAATATACCACAAATTTTTGTTTGTCGAGCGACGTTATTTTAAATTCAATTTTACAATAAAAATAACGACATACACGATACGAATACGTAAAATATTAATGAACTTTTGAACAAAATTTCAACCTCGAAATAACAAAAAATATTTATAAATTGTATTGATTATTCTGTCAAAATAAACATATTAACAAAAAAATTTGGTCTTATGAATACGTAACTCGGTTTTTCGTGTTTTTAACTTTCCGAAACGACATTTTAACAAGTCATAATATATTTAAAAAAATGTCCAATTCGTATGATTTATTAATTTAATACTTCATTGCACACATTATACACTCGCAATATTTTAAAATACATATAACCAGTGTGTAATGGCGGCCTTATCACTAAAAGCTATTTCTTACAGCAACCACGGTCAGAGGAATTATGTCAAAACACAAATCTCTTGGTGGATAATACTTTTGTAACAGAATAATTTATAAGATGAGAGATTATTATTTCATATTAAATGTTAATATTAATAAAGATTTAATTTAGTTAAGAAAGATCATATTCAGGACCAGGTATTCGCATTTATAATATAGTCCCACAAACTGTTTTGTATTACTCATTTTCTAAAACATAAGCGCCAAAAATAATTAATAAATATTGCTTATCAGGCTGTACAGATTACTTTTATGATATAAAGTTCTAATACTAATGTTTGTTGCTTTCTGTCAGGATTTTGCATAAAAATATTTAATATATTATGTATAATAGTCAAAACTGATTTTGAATGATTTTGAAAGAGCGACTATTGAGTTTTTTTCCAGTGAAAAGAACCGATTTTAAACTATTTCGTTAATAAAGATTTAAAATACTAAAATTAGCTGACTTAAAAATATATGTTTTCAATTAAAATATTAATTTCATTTATCTAATACTAATAATCTAAATCTCGGAATCGATCTAGCTAAAATTCATTTTTAGAAAATGTCGTTTTATCCGTATATTCAGGCAATGGAAAACTACTATAATATCATTAAAATACGAAGGTAAATTTTGCTACCATTAGGTGGGAAATCGGGCGGTCCCAAAACCAGAAGACCCCGCTTCGAGTATATAATAATATGTCTACAGTCCGATTGTTTTTTTTTTCCTTCTTTTTCAAGTTCCTTCTTTTGAAATATGAATAGTAGTATCATAAGTATCAAATTAAATTTATTTCTTTGTTTTGTTTTTATTTTTATGGCATTATTTACAATAAATGCTATGAGATACTGTTGTTATATTTATTAGTTTATTATATTATATTATTCTAATGTATATACGTACTGCTTGTAAGTATTAATGTATAGATATTTGTATGAAAGCTTATTATAATAGGTGCAGTTAGCACCACTTACCCGATCAAATAAATCAATACTCCTATTTCGGATTGTCTGGAAGAAATGGCTAATTAGCCATAAGACCGCCTCTTGTACTACACAATTTGTAATTATCTTAAGTTGTCTGTATTATTATTATTTTGTATTGTACAATAAAGAGTATATAAAAAAAAATTTTTTTCGATCTTACCGACATATTAATAAAAAAATATATAAATTGGTTATTTAAATAATAAATCACGATTGCAATTAGTTTATTTCATTAGTATGTAATTCGTATCTAAATATAAGTTACAAAAAAGAAGATTTACCAAAAAAAGACCGAAGACTGTCATCTATGTACCTACTATAATTAAAATCGACGTCCTTTTCAAAACAGACATAATTTTGTTCGTTCATTGAATGACTGATTGATCAAATATTTAAATCAGTGAATGTAGTATAAAAATAAATGTTTTTCCTTGACATGAATAATTAAAAAGGACTTAACAAAACATTTTATATTTTTATGCCATTTATTACGTAGGTGTAAAAAATATCGATCTTCCTAAATTAGGTTAATCTCTTACTGTCGACAACCTCTTGTCCATCATAAACTGCCTTTTAATTTACTTCATATTTTCTTACGTTAAGGTATTGTTACATTAAACTAGTACTCTCATTATATCCTTGAAAGTAAATCTTTGTACCTTTTCCGTGCAGCTAGATAATATTCTACGTTGTATTTGACCTTTTAATTTCATCATATGAGTTTTTCTTCTATTTCGACGACCGGCTGGTCGAGTGGTCAGGCAACTGGACACTTTACGCAGCGGTCGCGTGTTCGAATCTCGCCAGGTGCAGATAATTTGTATGACGAATATAGATGTCTGCACCGGGTCATGGATGTGTATTTATTTATATATGTATTTATATAAATTTCTTAAGATTTATTACCGTTCCTAGTACCTGTAACACAAGTTCTTACGAACTTAGCACGGGACTAGGTTAACGTGGTGTGATTGTTGGTTAATATTTAATATTTAAATATTTATTCGACTACTTGTTGGTGCAGTAGTCACAGCGGTCAGCTTTGATCCCCGCTTCGATCCTGACAAGTGCTTGTACAAGCCATATAGTTGTTCCTGGTCTAGGCGCTTTTCTTTGTACTATGTGTATTTTGGAATCCAACACAGTATTTTTACTCCACTGAGGTACTTGAGCGGTAACGAGCGGTGGTTTAACTTACTTTATATGATTACTAGCTGCTGCCCGCGACGTCGTCTGCGTGAATGCTATTAGATTACACGTTGTTACAGAATGCGTTAAAGAAATATAGGTTCACTGCTCGTTCCCCGTAGGTGATAGCGTGATAATATGTAGCCTATATGTTGACCCGACTTCTTAATAATATTCGAGCCAAAAAAGTAAATCCATGTAGTATTTTTTGAGTTTATCCCGGACATACATACAGAAAAACAGACAAACACAAAACAAAAATTCTAAAAACAATATTTTTGGCTTCGGTATCGATTGTAGATCACACCCCAAGTATTATTTAAAAAAAAATATTCAATGTACAGTTTTGACTTTTCTACCATTTTATTATATGTATAGATTATACCTGGAATCTAGTAATATTTGAAATAAATATTCACCTTATTACAGTGAATGAGTGAGTCATTACCAAAATCCCCTATTAGTCACGTCCCTGGTGAATTTTCCGTCGCAGCGCTGTCATCGTTTTTACCAATATTACAATCACGAGCGCTGCCGGAACATAACTCATAGGTCAAATGGAAAAACCGTTTCTCGGCACCAAGAGACTAAAATTTAAAGATCGTATTACTTGCTTTTATAAAAGTCATAACAATCATTTAATTCAGACATAATATGTTCATACTAAACAATAACAACTCTTTATTATGCATGAAAAATAATAAATATTACAAAAAAGGAAACAAGCACAAAAGGCAGCCTTATCGCTAAAGAGCGATCTCTTCTAGGGAACCTTAGGGCAAAGGAAATGGTACGAGTAAATTGGTTGTATACGAGTACGCGTACAATATCATTTTATACACATACGATATAATATATATGGAGTAAAGAAGACAATAATTAATACGGTAAAATTACTATCATAAAAAGTAATTATGTAATAACATGATTCGTTAATTTTAACTAATTCGGTGAATTCAAGCTCATATATAAAACGAAACTATCGCGAGAATGTAAGAATTTCTGGGGAAAAGATTCAATCGTCTCCCGGGAAATGTAGAAGGTGTACTCTTGCATACCCTCATCCTCATTTGTGTCGTCAGCACGTACATATCTTTTCTATTGTCTGACATATTTTCGTTGGGTTCAAGACTCGTTCCGAATCTTTTGTTAGATATTCATATTGGTGAGCTAAAGGCGATTTTTTTCAATACTGACCGAGTTTTTAATGATTTCATATTTCTGAAGGGTTAATAATGATTTATTTTTGATATTGTCCAAACATTTTAAAGGATGTAAGTATACGATAAGAAATGTGGGTGAGTTTTTTCATCTTCTTACCGTCTTTTAAATTTTGAGTATTAATATTTTTACAACTTTAGTGATATTAATTGAACTGAATTGTAAATTTTCCACTGCGGGCAAAGGTCTCTACTTCATATAGAAGAAGTGTTGGAGCTTAATCCACCATGCTTCACCACTGCGGGTTGACGGATTATTTGCCTACCAAGACCATCGATCGCTTTCGATATCGATACCTATCTATGATAACAACCGGGAGCGACGGCTTTACGCCACGGTGGGGAGACAAGACCCTAGCGGAAATAAAACCCGCGACCACCGTTAAAGCGACTACTTGCACCACTACATCAGAACGGTTGTCAACCGTTGGTAACATGACTGCAATTAAATTCAGTTACTAGTTAAAGTCCCATACCAACGGGTCACTCTTAGTAAAACTGTCTCTACACCAGTCACAAGTTTTTTGTAACGGCGTCATTAGCTTTAATTTTAAAAATATGAAATGTTCTATATTATATTGGATTTGGAATTTATTTTATATAATAATTAGAGAAGGAACGAGATCAAAACGTCCGAATATATTGAATATTGAAATATTAAATCAAATTGCCACGAACGTCGAAATATGAATTTTTTAGCATCACATTACTTTTCGTGAAATTATTAGATTTTTTTCTTTTATTTCCTACCTTTGACCTTTATCGAGACGCTGACACGCACTTCTCTGAAACTTTGAAACTGTCTTCGGTAAACAATTTTTTCTTAGTCCAAAGTGCCTTTCCTATTTCGTATCAATTATTATTACCAAGAAATTTTCCACCGTTTCGTGCCACAACTGTGTTATGTTAAAACGTGTTGCAATGTTTAATGAATGGTTTTTATGATTACTACCTCAATTTGATGTTTTATAGCCTATCTCTATCTGGCTGCCTCGTACCATCAGAAAGCTGTGACACTGTAATGGTTTTTAGGTCGTTGGCACTATGTGCCACACCCATCGACGCTTCAGATTCACAAGACGTTCAGGCATGTCGGATACTTCAACTGATACCCATTTTCATTTACTGCCTCGGCTGCCTTTACAAAAAAAGTAGATAATGTTTTTGTATATTATTTCAGTGGCAGTGACCCTGGTTTTTGCTCCAGAGTTGTGTTTGATTCCTGTCCTGAGTCTGGATTTAATATTCATACATTTATTATACTGTTGTTGTATGATATGTTGGCGCAGTGGCGTAAAGTCTATATAAATATCTGTATAGGCTTTACATGTGTTTGTCGTGATCTAGGCTTCTGTGCTTGTGTTGTGTGTGTCCGGACTCCCGACACAGGATTTTCATCTTAGTGGGGACCGTTGAGTATGACGTGTTCATATGTAAATATAATTATGTCAGTTGGCTATCACCTAAAACACAGGCATTAAGGTTACCTGCCTTAGGAACTGACGATCGTGTTTATATGCTAAACATATTTATTTATTTAAGATAAATTTCCGATCGACAAATTGACAAGTGTGTCACAGAAGTGTACCTTCAAGAAGTGTCATAAAAATGTCTCTTTCAGAATTATATATTATTAGTAGAAATTAGGATTAAATACTCGTAGGTAAATTTCTTTTATACCCACAAGACAAACTCATCGGTCGCGCCGTAATTTAACGTGATTTCGAATAAATAGCAGACTCACTAACCTTAAAATACATCATAATTTGGTACCAAAATCGATTAATAGAAAGAAATGGCTCGTTACTTATCTAGGCCTCGATTAACTATTGATTTTTAAATCACCGTTAGACTACATTAGCGTATCTACAACTAAAATCTAAAATTTTACCTTACAGTGATTCGTATTTATGTTGATATTTTATCACGACATAAATTAACTAACTTATATTGTATTTGATAAATTTAAAACCTACTTAATATTATAAATGTGAATTTTTATAATGTGTTGGTTACTCTTTGACGCAAAAATTTGAACCCATTATTATGTAACTTGGTACGTACGTAATATCCACAGGAACTAAAGATAAGGCTGTAAATAACCCACTGCTGAGCGAATGCCTCTACTCCATATAGAAGAGGTTTGGAGCTTAATCCACCACGCTGCTCCACAGACAGGTTGGCGGATAATTTCCCTATCATGAGTAACGATTGTTATCAGGTCTATGATAACAAACGAGACCGACGGCTTTACGTGCTTTTCGAAGCACGGTGAGTAGACCCACAAGGATATACAACCAGATCGGAAACAAATATTTGTACAAATACAAATATCTGTCCCGAGCGGAATCGAATCCGCGACGGCCGGCGCGCGGTTGAGGTGACTACTCGCACCACTACATCAGAACGGTCGTATGGTATTTGTGTTGTGGTACCATGAAATGTGGATATTTTATTTTCTTTCATCCTATTAAACTCCTCGAATTGCCAATATACAGATAGAGCTCCCGACGATCTTGAGCGTCATTTATTGTAAAACGTAAAAGAAAACATTCAAGGTCCAAGACTATGAGCTATAATGTAATAAGCGTTCATACCGAGGGTTGCGTGTTTAAGATATAATGGCACGCTACACATATCCGCAGCGCGTAGTCGGTCTCGGACACGCCACGACCTGTGAAACAAAATATGTTTACTGTAAACAGATGATGATTTGTAACGGACATTATACACAGGAACCGAATGGTCGTTAATCTTGACTGGAATTAGTGCAGGACGTTGATGGAGTTAAATGACGTGAACTATATTATAATTCAATCAACTAATCTATTATATGTATGACAATCTTTATGGTGTAGTGGTGCGAAAAGTAAAGGTATTTTTATTCTTACGAATATTTGTATCTGGTATGGGTGTATATCTTGTGTGTCTCGGAGAGCACGCGAAGCCTATGGTCCCGGTTTTTTATCACAGATACGTCCTAATAACGATTGTTACTCATGCTAGGGAAGTTATCCACCAACCCGCAGTAGAACAGCGTGGTGGAATAGTGTCAAAGCCATCTCCTATAAGAGTATGAAGAAGAGGCTTTTGCTCAACAGTTGGATGTTTACAGGCTGATCAGTTTAGTTCATCTTTTATATATTTTCAAATTACGTTATATCATATCTTTTGAATTGGAATAAAATTTAGCAGATGATTTTTTTTATATTTTTTATTTCATTGTAATTGAAATTAACAAACAATATTTCCAACGATATTCCTACCGATAGTATTTTTCGCTTGTATTTTTTGCTAATAACATTGAAAAGACCACTGGGTAAATGCAACACAGGTAGACCTCACCTGTTCCGGGAAGATGATATAAATAATATGGTACCTTATGTATGGTCATAGCTTTTGACCGAGGTGATTTCAATAGTGAAAAAATCTGTAATATTTTAAC
Source organism: Euphydryas editha (assembly GCA_036937285.1). Taxonomy (NCBI): domain Eukaryota; kingdom Metazoa; phylum Arthropoda; class Insecta; order Lepidoptera; family Nymphalidae; genus Euphydryas; species Euphydryas editha. The sequence continues at coordinate 267,531 of JAUPFZ010000013.1, read as the reverse complement.
TTTAAACTTAATAAAAAAGTAAATGACGAAATAAAAGGCTTTACTTTTATTCATACATATTTCATGAAATTAAAAAAAAACCTTGAAATACGTCGAATCAGTTATAATCCCTCCATACATTCGTCATGTAATAAATATACTACGAGTATGTCTGAAGGAATGAGAAGAGTCGACCCGACCTCTTTCTTACCGTGATGTCATAAAAGGCGACGAAGGTAATGGCTCAAACTATACACTAACCAAAATGGCAGGCAGGCAGCGGCGTTACAATATCCTGCCACAATACACAGCGCTCGCCAATCCGCCTACCTAGGCATAGCGACTATTGCCAAACCCCTCCAAAGATGAGTTAGGAGGCTTAAGTTCAACATTAGATATCTAACGGCTGATGCGGTGGTAGTGGTCTCAAAATTTCGCTAATAATTAACCTCTTAGCTATTATGAAAATTAATTATTTTTAACAGTCCACTGAAATCGTTCTCGATGTCCAAAAAAAAAAAAAACAAATTAACCAACAGAAGCGTAACGAGCGCGTAAACAAGTTGCGCTTAAATTTACGAAGAGATGCTTTATTTGATACTTTACGAGCGAGCCAACTCCGCGCCGACTCCGCGCCCTACATTACGATACAGAGGCGATATTTTAAGTGCACAATAAGATGGCTCATATATTAAATTTCAGATTACAATGTTATACACATCGTGAGTTATTATTTTAAATAATAAATGTTATTTATAAACGATTTATTATTAGTTCGAAATAATCTGATTTGACTTTAGAAGACAAAATTATTATAACCGAGAAGAACTTTTTATACTGTAAACTTGATTTTTTCTCAACATAGATACTTTTCTGAAATAAATTATAAACTTTAACTTTGAACTTTTTTCAAATAAATAAATATTAGAAACTAATTAGTTTTGCTTAAAATGAACAAAATAAATAACAGTTTTTTTCAGCTCGCGATGTATTGAGAATATTATAAATATAATATATTGTAAACGTAAAATCATGTAGTAAATAAATTATATATTTTGTGTAACATGAACGTGAAGTTTTAGTTCTAATATTGTAAAGTTTGAACTGAACAAGAACTGCGAGTTGAACTCTACACTAGGGATTCCATACAACTTTATATATTTATTGTTTATATATATATATATATATATATATATATATATATATATATATATATATTATATATTTATTGTTTTCATTTAAAACACACATGTTTTAACACTGAATTAAAATAAAATTTTAAATTAACATGACAATTTTTATTACTACAATTATTTAAAGCGGGATATTTACCATGTTTTTTATTTTTATTTGGTTGAGCTCGATATTTCGACATTATCATGTCTTATTCATGAGAATGAAGAAAGTCTCGTAAGAATAAGAATATCCCACTTTAAATAATTGAGTTAAAATGTCAAAAAATATGTTAATTGTATTAAAAAACTTTTTTAATTTTTAAGTTTTTTTTTTCTTTCTTTTTAACATTATAGTGGACAGTTATAGTTATACATTATATAAACATTCAAGGGGTCTATCCATTACGATTCAAATATATTATCCGATAAAACACAAACACTATCTCACAAATGGGGTCTCAACAGAGAACCGTTAGAAAGAATGAGAGCATCAGAGAGCTGCGTGGTGAATTAACCTGTGACACTTCTTTTATATGTAAAGGCCCTTGCCCAGTGGTAGGACGTTTACAGACTGTTTAGTTACATTAACAACCTTTGGGTACAGAACCCTGAGCACGTGTAAAACCAAGGGCAATGTTTAGTTATGTAATACAGTCAAAGTAGCTGACTGAGTATCTTAAACACAGTCGGTGAGCCGCGACGTTAAAGGCGCTGTAGTAAGCCGGAGATTTTACGAGGTCTTTTTACAACCCTGACCGCTCACTTCTTTTATTATTTCATCCCTTAATTAAAATTAATACTAGTGTACGCCGCGTGTCGCTTACTACTTTATGCTTTACTTTCATAAAAGATTATTATATCTCTGAACTTTAACATGATATTTTACTGCGGTCTCGTCACTTGACTTGTCGACATTATTTCAAATGGGTTATATATTATAGTTATTATTCAAATAATTTAAAACAAGTAAATAATTGATTTAGGAATTTATTTGCCGGAAAATTGTATAACGAAAATGTCGCAAGTTGTGAAGACAACGACAAACATTATAAAACAATTGTTTGTAACTTATAAAAACATCTTGAACTTGCGCGCTTAGGTTTCCGTAAGACTGGCGAATAGATTTTATTGGTGGTTTACGAAAAACTACTCATAAAAATTATTCGTTTTCGTCAAATAGCAAATATTAATTAACATTTTTTTTTTTTTTGCTTTTAATGCTAAGTTAATTTTTTTTACACTATCATTTTTAAGCTTACAATGTCCGGAAATAAAATGGAGTTGAGGTAAACGTTTTTGTACATTTGTATGTATGCAACCCTCGTTTCAAGCCTCGGATTCCAAAATGTAAAAATTCTTCCCAAGTTGTTTTTTTTTTATTATTATAATTTTTTTTTTATTATTTAGATGTTATCGATGTCGTAAGAGACGGTTCTAAATTTAGGTGTTTTTTTTCATTTGTCTTGTCCTTATTCTTCAAATTTATCACACAATATTATAAACTAAGCGATAACGTTAGAAGTAAATATTTATCATATAACTTTGGTTATCATCGTCAGCCCTTATTTAATTACATTACATTATTAACATCGTCTTCCAAAAATAAACCATAGTTCCAGTCTTGGTTTCAGTTTCCTCTTGGTCACTTTACATAAATCACTAACTAATCAAAAAAAAAACCTTTATTATATTATTATACCTCTAGATTAGCAATTTATTATTTTATTGATGCCAAACAATATTAATAATAATTATTACTCAGTAGATATAGGTCAATAAGTAGGTTGAGTTCAAACGTCCTTCGATATTAATTAGCTACGAAAAATTCAACCACTCACCTTAAGACTCTGCTTATTAAAAATATAATTACTTAAAAGAATCGGCTTTTTTTTTCGGCTAAGAGGAAACACAATTAATTTGCTTTCATTAAAAAAAATCTAGCGAAATATTATTTTACAAAGTGTATTTTGTAATTTCGTTTAATATAATGCTACTAGCTGCGTCTCGCAGTTTTACCCGTGTTTTTTTATCCCGTAGGATTATCGGGATAAAAATTAGCCTGTGTGCTATTCTGAATCTCAGTTATCTACGTATAACGTTTTATTGTAACCATTTTTATGGTAAACTTCATCCGAACTTTCGCTTTTATAATATAACTAGCAGCTCGCCTCGGCTGCGCCCGGGGTATGTATATGTACTTAAACTTTCCTCATGAATCACTCTATTGATGAAAATCACATGGAAATCCGTGCAGTAGTTTTTGAGTTTATCGCGAACAAACAGACAGACACACTATCTCGGCAGAGGACTTTATTTTATAATGTGTAGTGAAGTATGATATATAAGATAGTAGAGAATATAGTTTCACTAGCATAATTTATAAAAACTCCAGTGATTCGTGTTTAGAGAGTATAGTTAGGAATATGATTCGAGAATACCGTGATCAAGTCTATCACTACACCGAATTATTTAAGCGACGGCTATTAGACTATTTTCAAACAAAACATAAGATATTTCCATTTCATCTTAATATCCGACCAACATGACATTCGACGTTTTGTATAAAAACTTTTCTCTTCGAAGCACATTTCCATATCAGATTAGTAGTTCGAAACTCGTACGAACTTTGCCTATTTATAAAATGGCTCAGTTCGTATCCGATACTTGCCAGTTGGCCGTTCCGATGTTATTAGCTTGTAGGTTAAAAGAGATAAGATAGCCGTTTTTATGTGAAAATTATATTAAATTTTAACTTTGTACACTTGAAACTTTTGCGTGTTTTGTTTTTATATTTACAAATATAACAAAATACAATTAAAGAAAATTTACAAAACTATCTATGTAAATACAATTATACTAATATAACGTTCCTAAATTAACGAGTATTACATTTTAAAGAAGTGTAAATAGTTAGTAAAACAAACGTATTAAAAACTTAATAATATTAGTAAATTAATTATTTATCTGCTCGGCATTCCGGCCGTTGTAGCCAGGATGAGTCAGCTCGTTAAAAATATCCATCAGATTTCTAGTAAATTGTAGTTTAATTACAATTGTAGCGGAATGACATTTTATTCTAACCAGTCAGTAAAATTCTTGTTGACTTTGTCGTATTTAAAGTGATTAATTTCTTGAGAACGATTTAATAATCTGTCTTCATTAATTGATTATTCGAGTTAATTATTCAATGTTTCGAGACCTTTAATTAAAATTTCTTTATTAATTCAAAGTTCACTGGTATACGTTATTGATGACACCTAAATAATTGATGAATCAAGTACACATTTGTTACGTATAACGTTGTTTTAAACTTTGAACGATTAATAAATAATGAAACGTTAAACTTGCCAATTTCGTAACACACATTGTAAATAAAAAACTACTATTTTGAGACTACATATTTAATGTGCAACATAACAATTATTTGGTAATTCTGTTACGAAATTTACACATTACACACGAAAAGATTATAAGCGAACTTCGTAAGACGATGAAAAGCCTAATATTTGCTCGTCATTATTAGCCATTTACGAGTATCTCTCAGAAACAAGTCGTTAAACGTAGTCCACTGACTAAACAGCATTAAACGCTCACTATAAATCACTTGAGCCTGATAGCCGTCGTGTGACGTTCCATCGCATCTAGACGCGATACCGACCAAGACTTGGCACGATAAACGTGACATATCAACGCTCGTACGCCGCTGATAACAGACTCACAAATATACCCTGTTTGTACTCTACTATTAGTAGACCAGGCTACAGGATTCTGTCTGTAACTTAGCTGGCTTTATTTTCTACTTGAACTAGAAGTATGTGTTTGTATATGTTGGTACTCTACTTTACAATGATCTATATAGATTCCACTTCTGGGCAAAAGTGTATATATTCACATTAATGAGTTATGTATGTTTAAGAAGGATATTTAAATTATTTTAATTATAATCGGTTAGAACAAGTAACGCAGCTACTGGCTATTGCGTTAGCGGTCGTGGAATCGATCTACTACACCCCCCACCACTTTCCCACTGCTGAACGAAGGTCTCCCTCCTCTTTTCTGGGAGGTTTGCCAATACTCGTCACGCTTGACATGTTTGGCGAGCGCAATATGTTGTTGCGGGAGATATTGACGTTGTCCATCACTATCCTGGTTGGTGTACAGTTGTTCGCACCGATATGACCTTAGTTGCCTTTTACGATATCTCGGCAAGAAAGAGGTCGGAACTATTCTTCTCTGCCGGTCACTGCACGGCAATCGATCTACACTTATTATAAATGTTAGTATTGGTCATACAGTTGTTTGTTGTGGTCATGAAGCTCGTGTTTTTGTTGTGTGTTGTTCTAGATCCCGAACGTATTTTAGCGTGATGACGTTTATCATAATTCTATCGACTAGCATTAATTTACGTTAGCTAGGGAAGGTCGTGAACCGTAGACCCCTAGACGTACGTACGACTCCAGTACACTCAAAATATTATACACCTATCAATTATTATATTTTTCAAAATATTTAATTTAATGAAACTAATATTTTACCGAGCAGGTATATCAGTTACTTCTCAATAATAGTAATTAACGCGAAAAACGAGTTATATATATATTATATTTTTTGATTGTTTCCCACGTACATGAGATCTTATAACGCACGAGACAATAAAATATCAAAAAGAACATTTCGTCACAGAAATACGCCTAAGAAATCTTTATTTTCAATACAGATGTTGTATAGTCGATTGAGATAAGTAATACAACTGCTATTTAGGGAAACCCTGTGAGGGCTGATGGATTCGAGTCACGGTATGGCCTTGGATTCTTTCATAAAAATACACCACAGTTCCTTCCTGTTTATGTATGTATGGAATTTTGTTTTTTTTTTGTTAAAACGTTACGACTATTTTAATTGGTTAGTAGTTTTTGTGTGCATTTCATTTTAAATACTGACTTATAATAAAAATACAACTTTACATATCCTGCTACTAAGTTTGGTTGTAATTTTAAACTCAGTTAAGTTTTTCTGTAGAATAGTAACGATCCATCAAAATTACATAACTTACGTTATATATTTGATGAATATATAAATTTTAGTCACATTTTGGTTTTTAAACCCTTAGTATTAACTTTGATTTATGGTACTACAAAGCTATAATTAGATACCTTAAAGCAAACAAATGATATTCCATACGCAGTTGTAGTGGTATTCTATGTACTGTAAGTGTGAGACGACAAGAATGAAATAAGTCTATTTTTATTAGTATCCAATTCATTTCACCTCATTTTCAAAGGAAGCATAGTTGCAATCTTATTCAATAGACAGAATTAAATTTATTTCTTCATGTTTTAGTTGAAATCGATCGAGCGTAAAGCACTGTTAAAAATATTTTTAATATATAACGTAATACGGACTTACCGGATTTGCATTTACCGCTTTATACCGAATATCAATTAATAACATCTTGACCGAAATTCGACCAACAGTTTCGAGTGACGTGTAGTGCCAGTTGCGGAAGGTAGTGTCGGTCATGTAAGGGTTCGTTCATTAGTACCAATATCCGACGCTAATAAACCCTCGATAACTCCCACCCTCACCGCCTCTAGACCCTAATTTAGGTACAACTATACTGTGACGGTCGAGAAACTTTGATAGATTAACATTTATTAACTAAAACTAAAATATATTTGTTGTGGAACGTTTTACGTAATTGCTAAACATATATAAAAATATTATGTAAGTTATATTTGTAAAAGTATATACAAAAAGTGTCTGTTTTCTCCGATTTTTTTTTAACAAAAATTTTTGTAGTGGTCTAACAACACTCATATTCAAATACATTTACATATCATATTTACAAATATCTGTCAGTCAGTTTGTTCGAACACAAATCACAAGTAAAATACTAAGTGTAAGTCAAAAAATAAGTTTTAAAATTATAAACCTATCCTGAGGTAACATTTAGTCTTTATTTTATCCATTGCTTCGCTCTATCAATAGTTATTGTAATTCGAATGTTGTATTTTGAATGACGTCGTTATAGAAGAAAATTCAAATCTCAGTCAATTAAACGAGAAAAGGCGAAAGAAAAAAGTTATAATGTCGGATTGCGATTTATCTTTACGTAAAGCACAACGGTTTGAAGTACGACACTATCATAATAGATGGCGCTGTTGGCACTTTCTGAATCGTGGTTAGTTAATACTCTAATGACTTACACAAATACATACTAATGTCAAATATATGGGCGGGCAACGTCGCGGACATAGCTAGTATATAATTGTATTTAAAAATCTGCGATATTTTCTTAATACGAAATATTACAACTCTAAAAGAACAATATATGACGGAATATTTGGGCTTCTGTCCCTGTAGAAAAATACATACATATCACAGAAAAATCTACCTCGAGTATACTTGGTAATTCTTTGTAATATTCTATATTATTTACTATAGAAATTATAATATGAAGAAATTTTCGCCTACGTTACAGCATATTTATGCTTAAAATAAATATTCTTTAAATTTATATGACTAACAAAAGGTAAATTTTATGATGGCATTACATTCATATTGATTACCTACTTTATAATAAAATCACAATTCCAAGGTTCATATTGAAATTGTTATTTCTGAAAAGGGTAATATTCATAAATTACGTCACACGTTGAGGGTGAAGTAAGGAGTATCAGGAGGAAAATCAGGGAAACCTACAGTAATAAAACTTCGACTCTAAATATCTAACCTATGCCTAACCTATTATCTATAATATATATTATTTCTTAAAAATACGCTGGTTTAAAATAATAAAAGAGAACTAAAACTTGTGTGAGGTTATTATGTAACAAAAAAAGGAGACAATTTTTCTAAATTATGACAAATAATTATTAAACAATAATTATAATGATTAATAATAAAATTTAAGCTATTATCATGGCTGTTAAATCAAAATATATTTAATATAAAATCATAGGCATTCATAGGCATTTGATAGTTTAGAGCATAAAAATTCTAAATTTCCACGAAAACCATATGTTTATATTATAAAAACAATGCGCTACAACTATATATGTGTTCCAGGTGGTGCGTGCACTATGAAAGCGTGCAAGTGGCGGAGGCACGCTTTTACCACCGTGCTCGTGCTGATCGCGCAACTAATCAAAGGTTAGTCTTCACACAAATATTATGTTAATAATTGTTGACATTTAGAATAATGATTAAATTTTTTTATATTTTTTAAATATAATAACAGTTTATATGTCAGAAAAAGGGTTTAAATATTACTGAAAAAAAAGAAACACAAAAACATCAACGGCCAAATATGATAAATATGGTACTCTTTTAAGACGAATTAATATATGCTTAAATTATATTAATTATTAAAAGGTTTTGAAACAAAGTCTCTGTAAACTATACGGTGGAAGTCCCGAAGTACGAAACTTAGTAGGTAATGGTTATAGTAATTTAAACATCAACACCGGCGAATATATTTAAATATAACATGTCTGATTATAATAAATCCACTCAACTTAATGATATTTACGGTAGCTTGTAGCGTCGTAGCGCCGTAGCCGTCGTAGCTCCGTAGCGTCAGCACTACGAAGCAAGTGAGTTAAAATTACGTAACTGGGTGCTTTGGAGAATTTATAATGTTACTTTTAAAAACTTAGTTAACATTATTTTTTTAAGAAAATAAGCTGCTTTGCTGAAACGGTGACACTTTTAGAGAGTTTTTTGCTCGATGCGAATGTCTCACTTTGGGAAGGTTAAAGGAAATAACATTTAAAGTAAACTAATTTAAAGTAACTCTCTTATTTAACTCATGGAATAACTTTTCGAAAGAATAGAAGAAGTTACCAGCAACTATTCTACCTGTTATAGCGTAATTTTTTCTGAATCAGATAGATTGAATTAGACATAACAGAATTAGACATGCATAAAAGAGTCTTGTAACTGAAAATAAATTATTTAAAATTATTAAAACTGTCACTCGAGATGACGCTAGCGTTCGGTTACAGAACTTATCATTTTGATGTGACAGTTCACACTTAGCTCTATCGCTTAAATATTCCTGACACCTGACTTTCACACTAATAATTTACAAACTCGTCTTGGTTGGATCAGTTAAAGAGACTAAGCGCTTTATCTGAAACATCAATCCTACTTATGATATTAATTTATTATTTACTTACCCATGCAAAGGTTTCATCAAAAGTTATTAACGTGTCTACGCTGTAACAAAAATTAGAATCTTGAGATAGACAATTTATAAGAATAACAAATCTTTATGTGTAGATCGTTATATAATATGTATAACCAAAATTTCATTAGAATCTGTTTACACTATCTTAACCAATACAATCTCATCTAAAATGTTCGTTATGTTGTACATTAATTCAAATAATTACATTGTGTGATAACACAGAGCTTACGGAGATCAAAAAGGATTCGAACTTCATTCGCTAATAATATTTAAAAAATATATGAAAAGTGAAGTTGATTTTATAGCTAGGGAGCTGGTGGCAATTTAGAAGTGTCCAACAAATAAAACAAGGGACAGTAGTAGGGTTGAAAGTGACAATGGTAGTGGTAACCAGTGTTTGCGCAGCAAACGTACGAGAAAGGAGGCAGTCCGGTATGGACACTTCTACTGCCGTCAACATCTACCCGCAAACTTCAGTCTCGTGAACAAGACATTCGTAGATAATGTCGAAATATCGAGCTCAACCAATAGAAAATAAAAAACGTGGTAAATATCCCGTTTTTAAATAATAGTTATAAAAATAACCATGATAATTTAAAATCTTATAGTGACATATGTATATTTTATTTCCATTTGTTTTATTTTTTAAATTATTATTTAAAAAATATATTGTCATTTAATATCATTATTATTTATACTTTTATTAATATAGACAGATAATATTAGTGAGTGTGTATTTGTACTCCTTTGCAGCTGTCCTCAGATAGTAAAATACTTCTACTTTCGAAAAGATAGTATCTATTTTTTTCATTTTTATGCTTCTCCTAACTAATAGAAATATTAAACTTGGCAGGAACTATGTTATAATTTTTGTTTTAGTTTTTTTTAAACAGTTTTTTCAATTATACAGATTATTAATGCAACATCATCATAGTGGCAGAAATATATATTTTTTATCTCTTATAGTAATTATAAGTAATTTATTTTTTTATATATCATAATAGTTAGAAAAAAAAGATAATTACCCTAAAACACAGCAGTAAAAACTTCTTCCACTAACATTAATATATATATATATATATATATATATATATATATATATTATATTAAATACAATTTATTAAGACTATCAACAGAAGCGATAATATCGTTTAACACTTAGTTTTATAAAAAAAAATTGCAAGCTCCTATTTGATATCGCAGAGGATGAAATCATATAAAAATTAGTAAATTACTGCCACCAGCTCCTTAGCTAAATTCTTAAAATACATAAGTAAATGAGATTTGTTTATGTAAAAAAAAAAATGTATTTCCATACATAAAGTTAATTTGACAGAAAAATATATTTAAAAAATTTAATATAAAAATAGTAACATTACAACGTAACCGAGGAATTTTCTCAACGATTTAACACATTAAAAATATATTGTTTTTTAATAATATTTTATAAAGTCTCTGCTATTGTCATCTGAGGAACCATCCATTTTTCTAAGAGCGCGTGTCGCTGGCAGGCACTGGTCCCTCGTCAGTCCTCCATTATTGGCTGTTATGTATTCGCAGCACGATTCCGAAGGGCCGCTAGTGATGTATTGACGTTTGTGTAAATACGTTTATCGATGGACTTAACTTGACAAATTTCAGGCGTTTGATTAACCTAACGTTCGAATTTTTCTTCCTTCGAAATACGTTTTATACATTTATCAGATAAACTTTCATTTACATTCTCTTTGTTAAGTATTCTTTATAGTTTACACTATAAACTATGATCACAAATCGACTCATATGTTTTCATGAATGACACATTGTTCGGATAGCATTATGTAACTTCTGTCGAGCATTTTTCTTTTGTTTTAAAGCTTATTTGTTATGGGAAAATAGTTACACATTTTTGTTACAATATTATCATACAATAATTAACTTAATATATATGTAATCTCAGGACCCTGATAGTGAAAATGTTATCATACAAATTATCACATTAAAGACAAACATCTTTGATTTCTATAAATGCTATTCGTTAAGAATCTATTACACTGGCACGCGACACAAAAACGAAACGAATCGTAAATGTTAACCAGCCGTCGACATTTTTGAATTTGTTCGAAGCCGTGACGAGTTTGATGAATAAAGTTTTAGCGGTGAAAATGTTCGGTTTTGTAAAGTTCGCTTATGTTTAAGCACAGGGCACGCGTGCGTAACCAAATTGGATAAACTCAAACTCAAATACACTTAATTTAAGTGCTAATACAAGTACTTTTGATTTGTAATTTTATGACTGTTATAACCATACTGCTGTATGTGTATACTATGTGAACCTATCCCAAGTTCGAAATATACAATCTACTGATAAGTGCGACAAGAAATATAACAATCACTTAGTCATCGTTAAATCTATAGTGAAAATACTGTTCTCTTATATTTACGCGAATTTTACTTATTTAATTAAAAGTCTAAATCGGATTTTATCGCGTTTATTTGTTTTAAAACTTTACAGTTTAACGATTTTTAATTAAATTAAAAATTAAAAAGACGCTGTAAAGGGTCCGAAACGTCGGGAAATAATTTAATTAATAATAATTTAATTATTTAATCTAACAGAGTAATTTTTTTTATCAAAGTTTTTTATCTAAATTTCTAATTTGTAAAGAAATTAATCTACTAAGATGCTTTTAAAATAAATAAAATCGATTGATCGAGAAGAATTAAAATAACTTAATTATTTATTTATTTATTTATTTATATACTTTATTGCACACTTAAGTAATACATAAAAAAGTAACAAAGAGAAATATACAAAATAGAGTGCAAAGGCGGTCTTATCACTGATAGTGATTTCTTCCAGACAACCCTTGTCTATATAGGACATCCCGGTAATAAGAAAGGCAGACGGTGCAATTAGTTTGTTTTTAAATCAAACATTTAAAATATTATAACATAAGTTATATCTAAAAAAACAATTAAAACTTTGTCTTTAGTATAAGATACAAATATATGTACAGCATACAATACACTTAAAGCTATACATAAACAATTACACGTACATAAACACATATACACATATATACATAAGCATTAACATACATATACATAAACAAACACATAACTACATACATTTACATAAAAAATATTTACATATATATTATATCATATAATACATAAATAAGTACCTATTTACCTAAAACAGTATATAAATATCATACAAATTACTAACGATATGTAGATAAATAATGTTTTTTGACAGATCGCCTAAAAATACGTATCGACTGCGCTTGGCGTATATCTCGCGGGAGGGCATTCCACAATTTCACAGCTTTAACAGTGAAAGATTCACTGTAGCATTGACTATGAGAAAACGGATGTTTTAATTTATTGTCGACTTGGGAACGAAGGTTTAGCGTACTAGGAACGTCCGAGCCAAGAAAAGTAAAGCGTTCCTTTAGATATGGAGGAGTACTAGGATGGAAGAGGATAGAGTAGAGAGAAGATAGGAGATGTAAGTTACGGCGTTCTCTTATTTTAAGCAAGTTAAGTCGTGCTCGATAATCTGAGATATGATCGTACTTTCTCAAACCAAATATGAACCTGATGATCATGTTTTGAAGGCGTTCAAGTTTATTAAGGAGAGTTTCAGATAGGTCAGAATAACAGACATCAGCGTAGTCAAGAATAGGAAAAAGAAGTTTAATTATCTACCTTTTTTATGACGAACTCTGAGAAACTTAGTTATCACATAAAAACAAATACGTAAAACACTGTAACTTCAGTAACTTTGTTAATTCCATTTTAAAACTCATAATCAACCTTTATTTATTAACAATTAATCTGCATCTGCATTCTTGTTTTCTATATTTTAAGGTACGTTATTTGTGATAAGCAATTTTTATACATCTAATAATGTATTGTTTGCCTCATCAAAACTCTTATTTTATCTGACTTTAATATACTAAAAATAAGTAAGAACCCAAAATTGGGCCCTGTAGAACACTCATTTGAAGTAATAATACAAAAATTTTGCTTCTTTAACTATTATTGTTAGACATTTGTGAAATAATTTCGCAAATATATGGATCTGTTAATTTAAGATCTCCGTCGTTTTCATAATAAATAACGATGATGTTTATTTAAACGTGTGATGTACGATACGAATCAAATGCTCAAAATAGATTAAAGTTACTTCTACTCGTATGATAATCAAAAGATGTTAGCGAAGGGAAGTATACCGGAACAGAACTATAATATTTTATTAAACTTTTCCAAACCTTAATATAATTTTTTCAACCGTTTAATATTAAACCGTTTAAAATTAGTAGAGAGAATTAACTAATAACATTTTAGTATTACAATATTAAAATTCCTATTTTAATAGTGTACTCATTTGACAGTAACACGTGAAGTGGTTTATTTTAAATGAAAATACTATCGGTATCAAAAATGAAAGGTTTAAATAAAGACCTAAATTCAATAAAACTCATAATATTTAATATACATATTTACTCAATGAATTCAAATAATATGAATATTTTTATTTTATATTATATTTACCTTTACAATTCCACTAGGTATAATTTTGCTCTACTTTGAATACTTACTTGTATTTGCTTTGAATTTTATTGACGAGCTTTCGAGAACAGAAAGTTGTTTGTAGTAAATAAATATTAAAGTAAACAACGAACATTTATGCTGTTCTATAATGTGAGTTACTCTTTGTTATATTTTATTAATTAATGTTATTAATGGTATTTTTTAGTTCATATATTAATCGATTTGCAATAATTAACATTCAATGCAGAAGAATATAATAGTAAGTTTCAGAATAGAAAGAAGTAGTTAAAGAATCCTTCAATGTTCTCGGGTTTCTTAATTTCATAATTTTCTCTACAAAAGGCCTGCACTGTGGATGCACCATATAAATTTTAATGAACAAATTATCTAAAAACAACAATTATTTGAATAATTTTCCTTAGTTTTATTTATTTACAAACACAATACAAAACACGTATACAACTATATATCAAATATTACAGAAGAAAGATTATATTTTATTTTTAAGTATTGTAACTTATATAGTAGTAAAAGCACAACTTCATGTCGTTAATACTACTATATTAAGAGAAATAATTAATTATTAATATAACTATAAGACTAAAACAATCAAAATAAATATAAAAACTCAAGAAATTAACGAGACTAATCTAAACGACATTTTATATATATATATTTTTTTTTAATGTTGCGAATCTGTTTACATTCGTTTCATTAATGATATACAATTTTATTTTTTATTATAAAAAAATTCAATTTATATTATACATACATCAGTGTTAATATATCAAACTATCGTTTAAGAGACAAAATTACACCGTTAAAGTGATTTAGAAGCAATAATAAAAGGTTATCGTGGAATACGAAAAAAAAATTGAGCATTTATAAGTGCTATAATAGACTCAGAACGAAAATGCATTTAAAGCGACTTCTTTTACGAAAACGCAAGTCATCAAAGCATTTTTCACGCTTAGCCGAATCAAATAATTGCCTTGAAATAAAAAGCGTATATTATTGACATTCTAACTTTGAAAGTTCGTCGCATAACGACCGCTCTCAGTGAAATCGGGACTAATCGCTGTTTTAGTTTCAATCATACTTGTCGATTTGTTATATTTATGTGTATTTTAGTATACAATTGTATATAGTTTAGAAACGTACATATAATACGTAACTAGTGCGGCATGAGGTATGGTGTATTTGTATTTGTCGGTGTAGGTGTATTTGTCGGTCTCAGTATCAGCTGTCTTCGTGCTCTGAACTAATTATTTCATTATATTTATATCATGTTTTATGTGTATTTTTATATTTCTTTGGCATTTTGACATTAATTATAAGGTTTTATAATCAAGATATTATTAAATTTAATTTTATATAATTGCTGTGATAAGGAAGGTTCTAGAATTCCTTTTTTTATTAAAATATTTTATAATCGTCATAAATAAATCAATGGACTAGTTGTCCTTTGTGTTTTTAACTGCCTTGACATTAATATTATGTTTTTGTAGCCGAAGTTATGGTAATAATTACGCTTAGGTTCATTTAAATCAGTAAAACAGACAAAAGGACTAGAACTGTTACAAACACTTTTATTTCAGCTGCAGTAGCTAAAGTAACATATATAATTATTATTATTAGATAAAAATATTCGTTATGTAGACTTTGCTTCGATATAATTATATTTTACGTACTTCAGTTAAACTTCATAAGTGATTTCTTAATAATATTTTACGTATACAATAGAATATCAGAATCAGTTAAGAAATGAACAAATTGAAAAAATCTTCTCTTGTCCTATCTGATCCGATCGCTGAGATAACGCTGGTGGAATACATTTTGAAGCACGTTCACAAAACACTTTTATAATGATTTCAATGTATTCGATATCTTTGAAGCATGAAATATTTGCTGATTCGTTCCGACACTACGACCGATTGGAGATTTATTTAAATGAAAGAACGTTGTCTTTAATAAAATGAAAGATTCTTTTATTTTCACGTTTATGATATTTTATGTAATTACTACTCAAAGATTCAGTCGGCAGAAAGTCTCGTACCTTGAGTATTTAGGACAGCTATTCAAATTGTGGTTTACAACTACTAGTACCTACCTAAAGAGGCTCCAAGGCTGTATTAGGTGGGCTTACAGAGAAATGCTTCTTATTTAGACAACGGTAAGATTCGAATTCCCACAGTTTATACTGACATTAGAGTTTAACAAGACTGTCACTAGTGACTAGAAAAGGTCACGATGAAATGGTTCTTATTTAAATAGCACTTAGGACTATTATCTTTTGCAGTCTAGTCGGCTTAAGACTTTCAATTTGCAACGATCGCTCTCTGAGTCTAGAACATGTCAAAATGTTCCTTACGAGCCGAGGCCAGTGTACCGCACACTTCTGGTAATGGGAGAATGGGTCTTACGTCGCGTGGGCTAAGAGTCGGTGTTGGTAATACGGTTTGTGACGTCTAGTTTGCAAGGCTGCACTTTAAGGTGGTGTGACGCAAATACGACTTGAGCGGTTCCGGCGGACGCCACGAGCGCGCGAGGCACGCTACGGCAGATCCGTGCGCCTTCCGATCGTCTGTAATTAATAACTGTTTACCGACGATGTAGTTGATTTACGACGAACGTTTCATTTGAGATTAATTTGATTCAGTGGTCGATGAGTCCGGCAGGTAAACGTTTGTAGAATCAAAACCTGCTTATTATATTATATTTAGACGTGGGGAAAGGAAGTCTGTCAAATTTTGAGTGCACCTATATAGATACTCTGTCTCTCTTCACATCCTATACCGATACATCTCTTTTTATATGTATGCATATACATTGAATTTTCAGCATATTTATAAATAAAAATAATCTTCATTAGCATTACTGGATATTGGAAATATAATTCTTTTAACTTGCAGAAAAATTTAAATTTAATTAAACATTTGACGTTAATCGAAATATTAACGGGTTTCAATACTTCCAAAATACAGATGAGAAATTGAAATATAAACAAACAAGTCTTAACACTTGAAAATTACACAAACAAAGAATACAATTTTCAAACAAAAATAACTTAAAATTAAGTCTCTAAACAACGAAAATAAAAACCGCTTAGGAGTAAAAGAAATATCGAATAGACTGAATTTCCAATCTCTCGTATTTCTCAATTCGACCTCGACTCTCGGCAGACGTCGAACTAATATTGTAGAAACTTGGTCAAGGGTCAGATGGTGCGCGTTGTACGCGGTGACGCTCGATCAGGGCTGCTTAAGTCTTAAGAGAATCACTACTATTAAATCTAATCTAAAGTTTTGTCGTTTGATATAAATATATATATATATATATATATATATATATATATATATATATATATATATATATATATATATATATATAAATTACATATTTTTAATGAATCTGAAACTTACATTTAAATAGAACATTACTTCCTAGTGATATTATAAGGCTAAATGCTGTAAGGATAAATGCATGGAATACTGGAACGAATTGCGATGAATCTTAATATATACATAGATAGCCGGAGATCCATAGTAACATAGGCTAGAGTTTTTATCGCGAAATTCTAGGATCAAATATTACTCTTAAGTTACACCAATTACTTAAGCGAGTGCAGTTATTCTGTATTGAACTTCACGCTGGTGAAAATTTCAAGCTTTCCTTATTAAGGCGAACATGATATAACTTTGTGACAGTTGGTCGGATGAAATGCGGAGTCCGAGCAAAGCTTTTTTTAAGCTTTCACAATGCATATTATTCATAATAACATGGTTTGTGTTTTATCGCTTTAACTTATTGTATCAAAGCTTCGACAGAGTTGTGTCCGTTGTTATCACGACCTAGTGTCGCGAAGAAAACATCAAAATCAATTTTTTTATTGAACTTTTTTTTCATTATTGCAGTAGTAATTACTTTCTTTCGAAAGAATCTTGGGGTCATGAAACTAATTCAGTCTTTGGTTCCGTGTTGGAAATATGATCCTCAAGATTAATCCGTACTTTTGTATTTACTACTGCTATATTGACCCTATTAGCAGTGGGTGGTACTGGTGATGCAAATACTACATTAGGAGTATGAGATCTAATGTATTTATGCAGTTAATATATTAGCCAAACTAAGCAAGCTATATATGTCTAAGCATAACAATAAATGATTTATCAGTACACTTTAAGGTTTGGGCATTCATAGAAAGAGACGAAAGTTGTAAAAGCACTGTTCAAACATATTGATGATATGATGATATATTGTATATGATGATTATGATAAAATATATCAAAACTATTGAGCTTTCAATTAAATACATCACCACATAAAAATTATGGTATTGAAATAATATGCAATAATTGATGTATTTATTTATCTAATCATTGGTTTGTAACTAACATTACAGGTAACTCCAATTCGTTGGTGTACCTTATTTATTTAAATTATATATAAATTCAATACTTAAGTCAATTTCAAATTTCAATCTTAAGTTAATTTAAACATTCAAAAATATTCAATAATAAAAGGTAATAATAATAACAATAATAAGCATTAATTAGATTAATACAATTAATGGAATCAAAATAAAGTAATATAACCAATATAATAAAGTATAATATACCTTATGGTATAGTAATGTCATACAAATATAGTCAATTTTTTTACAATTCATGTCATAATAATGTCCAAAAGAAAAATAAAATAAAAAATATTATAGTTTCGATTTTGTTATGTCGTCTTTATTTCTATATTAAGCTAATGTAATATTAAATACATTTACATAACTCGAATAAGAAATAAAAATACACAATTAATAATTAATTCAAATATTTACACAACCATTTCCACATAGTTCTTACGACCAATGTTCCACATTACTTACACATTATATATATATAGATAAAATACATGAACTGTAGCAACTCCGTAGCGGCAACAATTCACCCGTTAAACACGGACTCGGTTGAGAGTTAGCAGAAACAAGTCCGTTCTAGTTTATCTTGAGCAATATTTTTGTTCCCACACGAGCCTATGTCGAAATATTTTACGACGCTCGCCAGCCCTGCGCCGAGCGGGAACTAGGCCGTTTTGGGTTTGTTGGCCTTTTAAACAGAATCAGATAACTTTTTTCTTTTCTCTACGAAACTGGGATGTTTTAATATCAACACGTTCAAGTGTTATGACCTCCTTCTGTTCACTTATTCAGTTACAAGGTATTCCTTGTGAACATTTGTCGCTGAATACATAAAGATTTGTTATGATATCATCATCATATTATTCAGTACAAAGTTGTATAAGTTACAAAGGTGTGTGTGTTTGTGTGTGCGTGTTTAGTGATGCTGAATATATGAGTATTCATAAAAACGAAATGATATATTATATCTGTATACTACTACTCGACTCTACATTCCAAATTAGATGGTCAGACGAATCAGATGACTTTGCATTAATTAGATAAAAATATTGAACAATAATGATTCAAAAGATAACCTGAAAAATGCAAAGTTTTATTTTTGATTTTGATTAGAAATGTGCCACTTTTATTTAATTATTACGCGTGAACTCTCTCAAACTTAATTAAACTTATACATACTCATTGAACAAATTAAAAAATAAATATTTGGACAATTTTCTAAATCATTCAATGAATTTTTAAGCTTGAATATTTGTTTTTTTACTTGTTAGAGTTTTTTTTTTATTCTGTTAATACACTTATCATTTAAAAAAAAAATAACAAGCAATCTTTTTTTTTTAACTTTTTTATTTCTATCTTAAAAATATGTTTTGTTAAATATTGTACGATGTAATATGATATTTCTTATAAATCAAATTAATTCTGTTAAATGTTACCTTGATTTATAACTTACATATCGCTATACTGTAGTATACTTTAACAGTTTACAGAAGTTCTGTTTTTGGAAAAAAGGCATATTCTCTTTTGAAAGAGAAAATACTTTAATACTTTTACTAAACCCGTCCCCTCCCGTCCCATCCCATCCCATCCCGTCCCATCCCGTCCCGTTTCTTTCCGTCCCGTCCCATCCTATCCCATGACCGAGGCGTCTGCAACGTGATCAAAACATATGAAATCTCAAAACAATGACCACCGTAAGTCCCGTTTGAATGAAAGTATTAATAGTGACGGTGGAAGCTTAAAAACTTATAGCAAATACTTTAGTGAGACGGAAAATGTTGAATGAATGAATGTGTGAAGATGGAAAATGAAATGAAAACACAAATAGGTCTTCGTACTAACATAATAATATATACACTCATAAAATAATCAGCATTAAACTGACATCTGACGCCGACACCGCTACCGCATCGACCACTATATCGGACATTTAATAATTTCAGAGAGATTTTACAACTTGGCTAATCCATTAATATGGAAGCGATATAAAGGCGAGACCGTATCTCATCAGAGCGCTATGATTACACCGTAAATAATTATCAGTTATTAACCGCAAATCGGCAATATCGAAATTGCCAGCGCTCTGATAGCTCTAATAGCCGCCGTAATTATTTCAAGGTGTTTAATTATGTAAATGTAGCCCTTGTAATGATTGGCTAGGATTCGCGTGATAACGAGCATGGCGTATGTTACAATATTTTGTAGTTAAGATTTAAATATATGCTTTGTTATGTGTGTTAAGTGGACGACTCTCTATCTCTATAATGTCTTATTTCTTGCATATAATTTCTTAGGCCAAGTTGTCACTTGGTTTGTGTTATACGTCGATATCCAGTGAAGCTGCATTGCAGATTAAATTAAAATATTTCTCAGATACAAGAAGGTTCTTACCCAGTAGAGGGACATCTTGACAGTTCAGTTTAATGTATCTGTGTGTATATCACAAACCATTGATTAGAAACCATCAAATTGTGAACGCCTTGTGGTTATTGATTAAATATCACATATCCCCGAGAAAATTATAAGTGATATTTTGTAATAAAATTGATATAATAATTTAACCTACTGGTGTAAATATATTTAAACTTTTGAAGGTAGAATGGAAAAATCCATGACCACATCAGCCGTTTGATGTCCACTTTTGAACGTAGGCCTCTCCCATCATCTCTTGGGGTGTTTGCCAACATTCGCTATACTTGGTAAGCGGGTTAGCGAGCGTCGTGTGTTGTGGCACGCTATGGCGACGCTGCTTACCATTACCATTACCATCCTGGTTGATGTACAATTGCTCGCAACACTATGGTCTTAGTCGCCTTTTGCGACACTTCAGTATGAAAGAGGTCGGAACTACTCTCCTCTGCCGGTTACCTCACGGCAGAAAAGTAGTAACATTAATTTATCCATATTTTTGTTTATAATTTTATCGAATCGACATTATTTTTGGATTTGTTGACTAAAAATGTTATTGCAATAACTACATTGTAGTCTTGCCTAGCCTTAAACCACTGTATTCAATTGTAATCTTTTTAAGCGTATTCACAGAACCTAGTTACTTTAATACACATTATTACTGCCGTAGTTATTGCATATTCGCAGCAATAAAGCTCTACATTTATTGCTATAACAAACTTGAATAAAGTAATCACTTATGCCCGTAATAAGTTACGCAGTAATCCGTTTGAAAGCCCACAGACATTATTTTGCTATGCGTTAATACGTGGGCGGGTCTAATTCGATGGGAATTGTGTTAAATCGCTGTAAATATCTACCCACGGCGTTCTAAGTGAACTATCACACGCCAACGTTTCTTTATGCGAATACTGACGCCGTTTCACCTGTGAGTTCGTACAATCGTAACGATAATGTGAGGGCTATATCACATATGTGTTTATTTTTTATACTGTATCTAAATTTATTTATAGTGTTTTTTTCATATGAAGGTAACATTAGATTATACGTAATTTATAACCCAATTCATAAGCAATTAGGAAACATGATGCACTGCAAAGTGAATATATCTGTGGAAAGTGTATATAAGTTTTCTTACTATTACTTATTTTACCGAGGAGCGCGGCAGTTATTTTATATATGTCGTGTTAAAACTTTGACAACCGCCTTAACGTCAGCGATCGCGGGTTCGATTTCCGCTTGGTACAGATATTTATATTTGTAAAAATATTTGTTTCTGATCCGGGTGTATGTACTGAAACTAAGCTAGGAGTGATCTTGATCCAGTCATCTTTAAAAAATAATCTTTGTCGAAATTGGTTTCATTTTAGTTTCGCAGCGATTATTAAGATTTATCCCTTACTAGGTTGGTATTGATAAGATTACAAGTGCTTACTTTATAAATAATGGACTAAATCTACACGTCTATAATAATCTTTAGAAAAATCAATTGTTCACGTGTTGTTCATGCCGTTCCTGTCGTTTATTATAGCTTGCAAAACCAAGATGGCTTATATTAGTCAGTGAGCGCCTCACAGCTGGTGAAAGCCCTGTCCTTCATATAGGAGAAAGATTGGAGCTTAATCTATCGCGTTGCACTACTGCAAGTCAGCGGATAACTTACGTACCATGAGTAATGATCGTTATCAGTTGTCTGTGATAACAACCGGGACCGACGGATTACGTGTCCTACGAGGTACGATGGGGAGACTCACAAGAACACACACCCAGACTAAAAACAAATATATGAACTGTACTGAACTGAATCATCCTGTAAACATCCCACTGCTGGGCAAACGCCTCTTCTCAATGTAAGGAAGGATTTGCCATCTCCATGATCTATCAAATGATGATCTCGGAAATTGAACCCGCAACCGCCAGCGTTAAGGCGGCTTCTCGCACCAGCTTATTACTGAACATTTATTTATTTATTCATATTTCGGTTTTATTAACACAACAGGTATCCCTAATGCTTTAGTGGAATAAAATATTGTGACATATTTTTGACAATCGAGATGATACAAGTTTGTGTCAGCGATAACATTCTGCATTTCGCCTGGTGAGCTTCACGAGCGCATTGCGTCAATTGATCGTGACTCTCATTTAATGACTTCGACACGGTCAACACAAAGGACCACTGCGGAGCCCTTTATGAGGATGGTGGTTTTATACGCAGCTGCGTAATTGAGATGACGCTGCTCTTGGAGTTCCGTTGCTAGATATATTTTACCGTGAAATTCAAGTTTAAAATTAATACATTATAATAACTCGATAATAACAAAAACTACAAAAATTGTAATGATATAAACAAATACAAAAATTTAAAAAAAAATACTCACAAAAAGAGAAATAATAATTAAATTGTATATTTATAAAAAAAAAATTTAAAAAGTGTAAATTTACTATAATTATATACAATTGTAGCCCTTTTATTATTTTGTAACTTAAATTCCGAACACCTGCGTAATACGTATCTATACTAATACTAGCAAACCCGGCGAACTCCGTTTCGCCACCAGATGGCTTCGTTTTTTTGTAACATTTCGTTTGGGGATTAAAAGATGAAGTAGTACATGCTATGTATCAGAGATGGCGCTGTATGTGAAAAATGATTTTCTCTGTTTTCCTGCTTTTCTGTTGAAAGTTTTCCTAAATTTTGTTTGCTATAAAGCTCACGGAGCCCGAGACCTTTCCAACGAATGCAAAACCGTGGAAATCGGTTCGTGCGTTCTGGAATTATAGCGTCAGGAAGGAAAACCCGACTTATTTTTATATTATAGAATAATATTACAAAATTTATAATTTTTAAATCATTTGAGGAGAGTCAATGATGACCCTTCTTCTATATGGAGAAGAGGCCTTTGCCAAGCAATGTGTTGTTTAGAAGTTGATTCAATGCACTTCAGTTCATTATGAGATTATAACATTATATTATTATGATTTTCCCTGTTTTCCTGCTTTTCTGTTGAAAATTTTCCTGAATTTAGTTTGCTATAAAGCTCACGGAGCCCGAGACCTTTCCAACGAATGCAAAATATAAAATAATAAAGAAATCGGTTCGTGCGTTCTGGAATTATAGCGTCAGGAAGGAAAAACCCGACTTATTTTTATATTATAGATAATATTACAAAATTTATAATTTTTAAATCATTTGATGAGAATCAATGATGACCCTTTTTCTATATGGAGAAGAGGCCTTTGCCAAGCAATGTGTTGTTTAGAAGTTGATTCAATGCACTTCAGTTCATTATGAGAGTATAAGATTATATTATTTATTTATTTATTTATTTTTTTATTATTATTATTTTCCCTGTTTTCCTGCTTTTCTGTTGAAAATGTTCCTGAATTTAGTTTGCTATAAAGCTCACGGAGCCCGAGACCTTTCCAACGAATGCAAAACCGTGGAAATCGGTTCGTGCGTTCTGGAGTTATAGCGTCAGGAAGGAAAACCCGACTTATTTTTATATCATAGATTACACAATTTATAATTTTTAAATCATTTGATGAGAGTCAATGATGACCCTTCTTCTATATGGAGAAGAGGCCTTTGCCAAGCAATGTGTTGTTTAGAAGTTGATTCAATGCACTTCAGTTCATTATGAGAGTATAAGATTATATTATTATGATTTTCCCTGTTTTCCTGCTTTTCTGTTGAAAATTTTCCTGAATTTAGTTTGCTATAAAGCTCACGGAGCCCGAGACCTTTCCAACGAATGCAAAACCGTGGAAATCGGTTCGTGCGTTCTGGAGTTATAGCGTCAGGAAGGAAAACCCGACTTATTTTTATATTATAGATTATAAAGCTGAAGAGTTTATTTGTTTGTTTGTTTGAACGCGCTAATCTCAGGAACTACTGTTTCGAATTGAAAAATTATTTTTGTGATGCATAGCCCATTTACCGAGGAAGGCTATAGGCTATATAACATCACGCTACGATCCATGGCGGCTGAGCAATAATAATATATGTTACAAAAACGGAAAAAATAATATTTTTTTAGAACTTCCGTTGTGTCCTTTATTATTTCTCTTCTCGAGACATTTTTTAACTATAGTTCCACTTTTAAAGTTAATATAACATCATTCTTTTACTGAGAATTTTCGAAAATTAAAAAAAAAATCTCAATAATACGTTGAACGACCCAGGAATCAAACCTGAGACCCCTTGGTCAGCAATAACACTTGCGACCACTAGACCAACGAGGCGGGTACCTACTCTTAGAGTAATTGTTTAAAAATATTTACGTTTTTCTGTTAATTTAACGCGGGTGAAACTGCGGGGCACAGCTAGTAAGTATTAAAAAAAATCAGTACTCCACCGTATTTTTCGTATAATAAGACGCAATTCAAATTTATAAAAATATTCAAAAATGTATATATTTTAATGTTACTTTCGGCATTATATTTGTTTATTGTTAACATAAGTCGTACTTGTAATACTCAATTCATATCACTGGTACTATCGTCATATCTATCACGTTAACGTTACCGTTCGTATTATTTTCGTCTGAACTAATATTCGTTTATATCGCATGTAACCTTACTTAGGGCGTTTGTGCACTACAAGGAATTTTACTGACTGGCAGTCGGACTTTTTACAATCCAATGTGGCATGAATAAAAAACGAATGAAAATGAAATAAAAATGAATGGGGAAAAGTAAAATGTCAGACGGTAAAATTAAGTATATTGCACAAACTAGTATATACATTTATAAGTACGTATTCCTTGTAGTGCACATACGCCCTTAATATTGTCTTCGGACCACAAGGCACACCCAAAATTTGAGTACATTTATCTACGTGAGAAGGTACGTCTTATATTCCGAAAATATTATACCTTTTCCCCAGTTAATTAAAATAGATGCCAATAAAAATAAAAATAAAACTGCAAATAAATAAATAAGCGCCCCACACTCAACGGCTCTTAAGCAGGATTTTCTCCAGCGTTGAGTTCTGGATTTAAACAAAATACAAAGACAGACTTACGCTACAGCTTAGACTTTGACAAACATCTAAATGGCTTACTAATATTTGTCATCGAACCCGCGACCGCCAGCGCAATGACCAGTTTTGTAACCGCTTCGAAATCGCGTCGTCTCTCTTCGCTTTATGGACGCTAAATTTTGTGTGAGTATTGTGTGAAATGACAGCATCCATATTTAAGTTAAAGCAAGGAGCTTTTGCAGCCGTTAGACAGTTCTGTGAATCCTATATCCTTTGATTCCTGAATCCTTGATGTCTCAGTCGCCAGCGGCCACAAATTTCATTTCTGAAACATTTATTGCTCTTCATTTAATTTATTACGAAATAAGTCATTATTCATATTAAATTATGTTTTAGTTATTGACTTTGTTTGAAATTCCAAGAGGGAGGTAAGACGAAATTTTAACATCACAATTAACGCAGAAAATATCTAATATAAATCTGGAATAAAATATACAAAAATATACCTATACTATTATTTATTTCGTATCGTATAAAACATTTTATGATAAATACTGATGTTATAATTGGTATTTCATTTTTATAATTTTTCACCAATATATAGCAAAACACTGAATGTCAAGACACATGTGGCGTGAACGGTGTTAACATCTAAGCAAGGAGTAGTGTTACGAGTTATTATATAAGGGTTGTACTGTATCAGCATGTAAACAACCCACTGATGAGCGAAGGCCTCTTCTCCATATAGAATAAGGGTTGGTGTTTAATCCACTACGCTTCTACACTGCGGGTTGGCGGATAATTTCCCTACCATGAGTAACGATCGTTATCAGGTGCCTGTGATATTAACCGGGACCGACGGATTTACGTGCTCACCGAGGCACGGTCGGGAGATATACACACAAACCGGAAACAAATATTTATACAAATACAAATATCTGTCCCGAGCGGGAATCCCGCGCCCGCCGGCGCGCGGTTTGATGCGACTACTCACCACTACACCAGAACGGTCGTCATATAAGAGTCACCCGCCCATATTATATTATATAGCATTTTTTCATAGTAAATTGGGTATTTAGCATTTTTTATAATAATAACTAAATCGTCCGTCACTACGATTAGTCTCAATCCATTCTTTATCCGCTAAACGGGTGTCTCATTTAATCCAAATTTGTTTTCTATTTCAGTTTCAATTTTATTCAGCGACTAATAATAGAACGCGCACATTTATAGCACGAGTATAAATATCAATAATAATCCATGACAACAACGGAATTGCGAACAAACGTTACGAATTTGTTTTCAATTTTAACAATATTCAAACGTAATTTAAATTTTAGCTTAGCTTTTACGCGAAAAGCAAATATTTTTAATTGAATCACACGTCGCTGTGGACGAACGAAAAATATCGTATAAAATATTTTTTACTCAAATAACTAGTTTTGAGAGAAGAGCGTCTAAGCGAGTTAGTGCGCTGCTGGCGGGCGGCGAGCGGCGGCGAGCGCGGGCGGCGTCAGAGATCGAATTACGTCGAAACATGTCCAAACATCGCTTTATTTATGCATGCACTGTCATTTTATTTCGTTATATTTTCATATGCGACGGCTGAAATATTAAAATGTTTATTTTTTTTCAACAAATCTGACCTAACCCGTAGTCAAAAGACTGACCAGATTAGTTCCGAAAAAATATTCGAAATTTTCAACATGCATATCACTTATTTAAAAAAAAAAAAAAAAACTTTGTTATTTTAAAATATTTGTTAAATGGTATCTGATACTATTATTACTAGCAAAAAGTAACATACCTAATAAATAATAATTTTGCTATTTTGCGAGTAAAATAACTTGACAAAATTACTATTGAGATGATAAATTATTTTTGCTGTATGTTCCCATCGACTCGTTCACGTGTAAAAGGATTAAACAAAAACCAATAATATATAAAAAGAATGAGGACGTCGTCCACTCCGTCACTAGGAAGAGGACTTGATGTCCTACCGTCCTACCAATCTATGTACAACATGTAAAAATTGTTCCTTTTCTCAGAAAGGATTTTATAGATATATTTCTTTTATGTTTGTCCTTAAAAAACTAAGATTTTTTTTTTAAATATCTAATTACTATATTTATATGGAAGTTTTACCGATGACAAGACGCTTTAAAGTGTAAATTAAGTGATTTCCAATATAGTTAGATCACAGTTATAGAACACACACGCAGACATACAATGTGTCTATACAACGTCTTCGTCTAACGCGCCCCCTCTCTCAAGTGCCACTTGATTATACAATATGCAAAGAAGACTGAATTTAAAATTAAGTTTTTGATTTAGATTAATTCATCGCTGAATACTCGAAATCGAAATATAAGAAAGAATTAATAATTGTATATAATATTCTCAGTTATGTAATTTAGTTACATAAAAAAAAAAAACAATTTGCTGAACATGATTTAAAGTAATACAACTAAGTCATAATTCATAGTAATCATATACATAGGTTATAGACGTTGAACATTATATTTGATGTAAAATGTAACTAAATATTATTAAAAACATTTCTCTCTTTTTTTTTTAGATGAATCCGATTTTGATCCACTTCGAATTAAATCGACAAAAATTATTTATCGATAATCATCTCATAAAATAATTTATGTTATATATTTTAATATTGCTTTCTTTATTTCATGGAATCATTTGAAGAGATATCCTTTAGTAGCTTTAATTCTTAATCGGAGATAATTCTTTTGAAGCAGCCCTAAGATATTCAAATTTATCCTTCAAAGAAGAAGGAGCCTTTGGATTAAATAGCCCACAGTACAGCAGAGAAAGAATATGCAAGTTCCGACGAGAGTGTGTAGGAAGCCAGTTGAGCTTATAGGGAAATCCAGAAATATGGTTAAATTTGCGAAGGCAGAATATGAATCGGATAGTAAGATTTTGGAGTCGCTCAAGCTTATTAAGTTGAGTTGATCTTCGGGTAAATTAGGATAGCTTGCATCTGCGTATTCTATAACAGATAGGAGATTTGCAAAGGTAACATCGAGTACAAGTGATTAAAGACTATTTGACTTATTACAAAATGAGTTTCAATTGTTCTTCCAGTTGATTTGTATAAAAAACTATTCACTATATTAAAAAACACTCAATGAACAACTCAATCAAATGTATAATACATGAAACAAGTCTACTGTGTCACGTAAAAGACTCATAACTCAAGATAGAACCAAGTACAAATTACACAAATACTATTACTACAAACTATCAAATTAACAACAGTCTTCTTGTTCAATAAATAATTTAGTTCTTTAAGATTATACTGCTACTATTATAAAGATTTATTTCAGAGAACACTCAATATGACATAGTTATACAATCAGACATACTCGTAATAATGGAGCACTTCTGTCGGTCGTTGGAGACACTAAATTTTCATCATCTAGATAAAACCCGCCCCGGTTATAACAGATTAAACTCAACTAGCGTGTAATGTAATAAAACCAACGAATAAGCTAACAAAATGTCGGAATTTCAAAATTAACTCATTCAATTTAAACAGAGCACATACTGATGGGATGCGAATTGAAATAACCAAACGCTGTCTGTTAGGCTAGCTTCCGACCGCAGGCACAATAAGAATTAACTAATTAGTTTTACATATTACCGTGTGCTACGAGTAATTGTGTTTTGTCGCTGTGTGAGTGGAAGTGTTTCAATGCTGTACTGTTGTTTACTACACGCGCGTATTTTATGCTATATAATAAGTATCAGTAGGATATTGGTATTTGATCAGTACTATCTAGATACGAAACCCTTCTTTAGGTACTAAATAAAGGAAGAATAAATTAAATCATACAGCTCAATGTAATGCTAAGTGCGGTAAAAGTGAAAATTTAGTTGATGAATATTTAATCGGTTAACATAATTAATAATCAGTCTTCCTCTATTATCGTAATTTTCCTAATTAATATTATTATTTTCGTATATCAGCCGTTGGATGTCCACTACTGATTGTAGGCCTCCCACATTATGTCTAGGAGAGTTTACCAATACTCGACACGATTGGCAGGCGGGTTGGCAAGCGCAGTGTATTGTGGCGGGATATGGTGACACTTGCATCACCATTCTAGTTGGTGTACATTGTTCGCAGCACTATGGCCTTAGTCGCCTTTACGACACCTCGGCAAGAAAGAGGTCGGCACTTTTCTTCTCTGGTGGTCACTGTAAGGCACAATTTATTCTTAACACATTATAAGTTATTTTTTAATATGTTTCTTAGTTATAAGGTGCCCTAGTCGAGCTTGAGGATAACCAAAAGTTAGTAGATCAAAACCTGCGCTGTCTAAATTTTCATCTGTACGATTCGGCGATAAAGATAACGTGTGTATAATACTAATACATATCTCGGAAGAAATTGTAGAACAGCAAAGCGGATTAATCTTCAATCTAAATCAAGTTACGCTTCATTATACAAAGAATAGCTTTATATAAAAATGCAGTTTCGTTTGTGTTTGCAAACGAACAAAGAATATTAATGTCGTCTACAAGAGTGTGGGTAGTGAAGATGTGACGGCTGACAGCAACAGACGAGGAACTGCGCGAAAGACGAGTTTTTAATTTCATTGTTCGCAGTTTGTGGTAAAATAGTTATGAAATTTATTTAAAGTTTATATGAAATATACATTTTAGAAAAACAGATACGTCAGTAATACATTATATATACAAATACATATTACGTGTACAATACAAATATAGTCAGAACATTGTATCATAAAAACGACCAAACACGAAAACACACGAAATGTTCTGAATCGCTGTAAAATATTAAAATATTGTTACATGTGTTTTAAGACAAGGCAAAAGTGCCAATAATAAAACCTTTTTTGTGAAATGAAATGAAATGAATTGAAATTATTTGAAATGAAACGAAATAAAAATATTTATTTCGTTATAAGGTGATTAACACACTTAACAAATGTCAAAAAAAATCATTTAAAAGAAATATGTCAAATTATTACAAGTTAATGTCTCAGTAGACATAATATTACTATTATATCATCGGCTTTATTAAATATTACAGTAAATAACTTAATCTAATGTCCCTAGTGTTGGCCGAGAGAGAAAAAAACCGGTGGAAAAAATCTCTCGGTACTCTTTAAAAAAAATTAAACGTCATTATACAAAATATAAGAATAATGCACAGTGCACATGCACAGACCATGAAATAATCAGGACAAACACAAGACAGCCAATTGTATATGCCGAAATCACCACATGCCACCTGCTCACAATAAGTGTGTGGAGTAATTTGTAGCTCAGACAATTTATTAACTATTTCAAGGTTCTGAGAATACGTCTAGGATCGGCGGTTAGATGGACATACGGACGATGAATTATTATTAGTTGGGTTCCACCTTGCACCCTATCGTACGAAGTAATGCAGATAATAAGAGAGAAGATAGGGTAAGATATTATGACTTGTTACAATATACACTGAATTCCATACCATTTTGGCGGTGAGCTGTAACTAAACGACAATTTGACATGTACGACACAGGTGAGACCGAGTGTGACGCCTAGTAGTTTAAAATCTACGTCACAAAAGAAAATATACCACTCTAGAATAATTATTTCATTTCTTTCATTGCGATCCGTATTGACTATAAAATATTCAGCGAAACGTCCAAAGTGGGATTAATATAGGCGTAAAAGTATATTTCCACTTCAAACGTAATATTTATCTTTCTCTTAAAGCTCTAAATTAGACTTTACCTTAGAAAATTGTGTAAAATTTAAGCTTTGTGAATAACTTTCAAACGCTTGACTTAATCTTCAACATTATTAAAGGAGTTTACTTTCATTTACTACGTCTATTTAAATTTTAAACTAGAACGTTAAAATAACTCTATAGTAAGTTAATTTATAATGTAATAATACTATAACTCTTGTAAGTGATGTATCGTAAGCGACTTTTAATTTTTGATTATTTTATTAATTTGACATTGAATTGAATTGTTATTATTATTATTTTTATTTGACTATATTGAATTATTTAAATTATTTGTACTATAATTGCTAAATGGACTGGAATTATTGTTATCTTTTTTTAGGCCCAAAAATATAGTGGGATTATTATACATAATAATGTTTATATGTGTACATAATTATGTTTGTAATCAGCGTCTAACGCATTGGGTTTACCTGTAATGTTGGATGTGAGTTTATGGCTAAATAAATAAATAAATAAATAAATAAATAAATAAATTATTAATTATATTCATATTTAGCACTCTAGTATCAGAGACTACTCGGGTAATGACGTGTGAATGTCGTCATCAACTATTCAAATAAACAAGATGGAGGAACGAACGCTGCCTGAATATCTAGACTCCTTGATGAACACTGATCCAGACATCAGTGTACAATTCGAATTAACTAAAACCTTGAGAAGTTCCTCCAGCAGTTCCTACAGAGAAACCGTCATTTACTTCAATTGAGAAATATTCAATAAGCCATGGCATTCTAAAATGTGAAATAGATCTGTAATTTTGAAATAGATCAAATAAAGAAACACTTCAGTCTGTCTTGAATTAAAGAAACCAAAAAAGAATGAACGATGAGTGGGAGATGTGCTGCTTTGGTACTACAGTATATCGACTCAATGACCATTTATTTCGAAATAAAGAAATACTTTTCTTGAATTCAATAAATAGTGAATCAATTGTATCTATTTAATAATAGTAAGATGGTCTGCGCTGGATGCTGATAGGAATTAAAATTAAATTTACTCCTCAACAACAGTACAAGCAGTACAGCAGTACTCCTGTACAAGCAGCTGTGGTCCGACACAATAAAATGAGTTTCACCCAAAATCCTCTATAAATTGAATTTGTCGACACAATGTGATTTATTTTTATATTATTTTATTCTTTCTATCGTAAAGTAAACTACCTTTAAATGCTCCACTCTTGGTCGAAGACCTTATCTTATTTAAAAAAAAAAATTGTAGAACGTTAATTCGTTACGCTTCTCTGCTGCTGATGGACGGATACTTTTCGTCCTTACTGGTTGCGTAATTTTTGGAGTCATTATTGTAATTAAAACGTGTTTATTTAGGCAAGTGTTAGAATGTACAACGTAACCCTCTGACACGTTACGAGAGATGGAGCACTAAAGGAAAAAATATACGAATTTGACTGTAGGAGTATATTATAGGATTATAGTATTAAAATAGTATAAATATATTCCACATTTATGCTATTTTACTTAAAATAAAAGTGAAGTATTCCTTGAAAAACTTTTCCACTAAGGGTTATTAAATAATAGTATCGCGTCACCAACACAAGTAATTCTTACTGTAATAGTTGTAGAAACTTCGAGAACAATTCCATGAGACACAATTTAGCGGAACAACAAACACATATTTTCGAAATGTGCAAAGTTTTAATTTTTAAAAACAAAAGCGACACACGGGGGCAAAATTTTAATCGAGCACGAAAAAAAAATATGAAGCAAAAGTTATGGTTTTAATTTTTAATAATGTCTGGTTATTATCACAAGACCTCGTTACGGGCTTACGGCTTGTCATTAAAATCCAAGCAATTACTTCTATTTACCGTCTGAGAGCCGCACTCGCACTACAAGCGGACCGGCCGACTGCAGGCTTTTACGTTGACATGACATCTGTAAACTTTTCAAAGGAATTTTTACATATTATTTTAGAAAATCACACATTTTGACGAGCCTTTCGTTTAAAAGTCCAGTGACCAAGAACGTGTGATAAATGATATTCTACATGTTTTGGATTTTTGTAAGCAGTTTCTTTTCGTTGTTCTAGTTTTATTAGTATCAAATTCAGGTTTGATGGAATACGTCAATATTTACCCATGTAGTCTTCATATTTCACTGTTTCGACATTTGTTTTTCAATTAATTACGTTAGCTACAGACAGCCAAAAAAAAAACTAATTTTAAGCCTTTTTATTTTAATAAAAAAATATAATTGAGACTTATTATTTTAATAGTTATCAAGTATGACCTACTCGATGTATAAATATAGGTCTGTAACAGTTATAATGATGAGACGATTATAATAAGGAATACAATTTAAAACTGCAACTCTACATTTTCGTTGATTACCAATATTCGCCACGCTTAGCAGGTAGGTTAACGAGCACAGTGTTTTGTGGCAGGATATGGTGACACTGCTGCTCGTCACCATTCTGGTTGGAGTACAATTGTTCGCACCACTATGGTCTTACTCGCCTTTTACGACACCTCGGCAACAAAAATGTCGGGATTATTCTTCTCTGCGGGTCACCACACGGCTATAAAAAAAAAGTTTATCTATCGGCAGTCTTCGAAATGCTAATAATTGTAATAAATTCCTTTGTGGAAAAATTCCTTAAAAATATCACACGTACTTCTGTGTAAAAGTGGAGCAGAATAAAGAATTATTCAGGTAAAATAGTGTTTCACCTTTGGCCACACGCAGATAGTTCTGCACGTTGAAATGGACGCTGAGTTTTGACAATTTCATTGCAATATCAAAAGTAAGCCGTAATCCAAACTTTTATCCCTATTTCTATGACGTAGTTGGAAATATCGCTGTCTTCTCGTAGTATTGTTATTTTTATACATAAGTTATTCAAGATAAACTGACTTAAAAGTTATGGATATTTTTATATAGTTCTTTTAATGTTTTATTTTTATTTGGATGAAGAAGTAGTAGAAGAAAAAACGTATCTTGTTTAGATTCCTTACTAGTTTTTCTAAAACAAGTATGCTTAATTAAAAAAATCAAAAACCCGACTGCGTAAAATACTCTTATTATAAACTAAAAAGAATAAAACAATTTACTAGCTTTCATTTGATACCCATATTGCTACAGTAAGAAACAAAATTCAACTCCCCCCCCCTCATTCCGCCATTTGCGGGCGCCATTTTGAAAATTTATATAGCCTATGTCACTACTACAATTTAGACAAATCCAACGACACCTCATATGTCAAAAACCGTCCAGCCGTTTGGGCTGTAGGGCGTGCCAAAGAAATGGACATACATACATACATACATACATACATACATACATACATACACTCGAAAAACATAACCCTTCTTCTGTCGCAGTCGGGTAAAAAGGGGTAAAAAGTTTTTACTTCACGTATTAATATATAGATAACACGACAAATAAATTGCCTACGATCGAGAATCGAATGAGTTCAAAATAGAATAGCAATATGAAAGCGATCGCAACACGTGGCGGTCTCGTGTCACAAAACAATACCGTCAAGTGGTTATTTTTATAATGGATATCAACAAAATAACCGAAATAATTTCACGAACTATATTTAAGCACTTAACCGCAATTAATTCAAATGTTTTATTATAAATTTATTTGGCGGATTAATGACTTTTACGTTTGATGGCTTAATTATTAAAATTACTTTTAACTTTTTTAGTTCAAATCGTTTAAAGCATCATAATATTAGAAGAAGGGTTGGAGCTTAATCCACCACGCTGCTCCAATGCGGGTGTGCGGATAATTTCTCTAGCACGAGTAACGATCGTTATCAGGTGTCTATGATAACAACCGAGAACGACGGCTTTACGTGCTCTACGAGGCACGGTGGGGAGACCCACAAGAACATACACCCAGACCGGAAACAAAAATTTCTACAAATACAAATATCTGTCCCGATCGGGAACCGAACCCACGACCGCCAACGCGCGGTTTGAGCGACTACTCGCACCACTACACCAGAACGGTCGTCGAGCACATATGTATACATGTCTTGAAGTCACCCAGTAAATGCTTATTTACAAAAAGACAAAGGTTCGTTTGCTGCTCAGATATTTGTATAAATATTTGTTCATCTGGTCTAAATGGTTGTTCTTATGTCTATATACAAACCGTCTGTTGATTGTCACAAGCTCTTAACCCTCTGCGACTGACGTGGTAGTCCAACAGACACCGCGAAACAAGAAATTCGGTTTATTACCATTAATTTTCAAGTAGGGACGCCGCCGCTCTTGGTACCTTACTGTAGTGTACTCGCGCGTCGATCAGTGTGCGGAGAGTGGTCGCAGCGAGCGTACGTGGGCGTAGCAGGAGGAAGGTGTCCATGAGACTACCACATCAGTGTTAAAGTACGTGTCTGCTATACTACCACCACAGTAAAATGGTTAAATTTCCATAGTGTCTCCTAAACTACCACATCAGTAAATATGTTTTTTTTATCTTTGTTTTTCATGTAAATGTGTTTTTTAGATGTCTGATTCAAATAACAACCCGAGGCCAGGTATTTCTACTCGTAAGAGAACGTCGGCGGGAACTTTTGTAGGTAACGAAGATCAAATACAGCAGTGGCTGGAAGAGGTAATTGAACATGAATTGAGCGATATTGATGATGAAGTTGAAGATCCTACTTTCGAGCCAGAAACACAATACGTTGAAGAAGATGTCATTTCATGTGAAGAAGACCCAGAATCAAACTTAGAATCACAACAAGAAACTATGGTTGAACGCCAGCGATCTTCGCACGTGTCAGAAGACTACAAAGGTAAAAACGGTTTTTAACGGTAAAAACTCGTTTTGTTTGGAGTAAGCAAGAGCGTCCTAGGATATCACGAATTGCAGCTCATAATATAATTCATTTACCATGTCATACTACAAAAACTAATTTTGAAGGATACTCTTAACTTTGGTCTAAGCTGATTGACCCCACAATGTTAAAATCTCTAGTGCGATTTACTAATCAAAAACTCAGTTTCTACCGTATTAAGTTCAAAAATAATACTAAGCCCGAACTTCAGGACACAAATGTAAGCGAGATAAAAGCGTTCATTGCTTTAATGTACTATTCATCAGTATTCAAATGTAACGACGCAGATCTTCGCACAATATTTATCACCGATGGCACAGGCCGTGAAATATTTCGTTGCGTTATGTCGAAATGGCGTTTCTCGTATTTGATGAACTGCCTCAGGTTTGATGACTCGACTACCAGAGTGGAACATCTAAAAGATGATAAACCGAGTGTACAATGAATGATTGCCAAGGGAGCTGCGGATGAATATCACTAGAGTTTTAGGTCAAGATATGCCCACTCCACCACCAGTAGTTCGGTCTGTTCCACCAAGTGGCAAAAAGATATGTTCTATTTGTCCAACAAAAACAAAAAGACAAACTAAATATTTTTGCTGTGATTGTTCGAAGCCAATTTGCCTTCAGTGCTCCAAGTCACTGTGTGATAATTGTCAAAAAAAGCTGTAACTTTGAAACTCTCTAAAATTTAAGTCAACCAACGAATTTATCTCATTTATCCTAGACTGATTAGTGTAATTATTAATTTTTAAAATGTTTAATGTTAAGTTTGAAAAAAGTTGATTTTGTAATTTTTTCTATGATGTGATTTGTGTTAAGGTAATAAAAACTGTTTAATTTTGAAAATACAAATGTTTTTTATTATTTAAAGTTTATTTCAGATAAATAAAAGATTAAAGATCAAATAACTATAAATAAAATATCTGCATAATTTGTGCACGTAAAAATATTTTATTTTGAAATGGTGTCTGGTGTACTACCACGTCAGTACAATTGTAAAAATCAAGTCACGTCAGTCGCAGAGGGTTAATAACAACAATTACTTTTAGTGTATGTTGCAGAACTTTCCTATATGGAAAAAGAACATTTTCCCAGCAGTAGGACGTTCACTTCACTTTTTACATTCAGTTTAGTTAAGATCTGTTGTTAGTGCTATTTAAACAAATTATTATTTTATTCCACACTTCAAGAATCGTTGATAATTCGATTTCTTCTAAATTTAATTTTCTAAATTTGACTTGCTATCATTATACATTTATATAATTTTGTTCATTCTGAAATATTTTGATAGGAAAATTTCATTGAACAGATTTATAATGAAACAAAAAGAAATGTCAATTTTAACAAAGCTAGAGCAAGTTAGATCGGTTCTAATCACAAAATTTTCTAACTATACACTGTCAAAATATCTCAGTTTTCAGATTAAGGTTTTTCAGATATTCAAAAATATGTACGATTTATCAAATCGAGAAGCAAACAGTACTATCACAAATTTTAATGGCGTCACCGTTTCTATAATCAAAGTTGTCCATACACCATCAATAGAACAAATAAACCAAATACAAAATTTCATAAATGGTAATCGCTGCATTTACGTGCTTCAATCGGTTGCACGCAATCGTCATTAGCCTCCCATTGAGTTCGTTCGAAACAAACTCACGTGAACAATAAAACGTGAGCAATAAAACTATGATCTCCTTTCACAACAGAGACATCCTCTCTTATTGTCTGAACGAATTAAATTCCTCGAATAGCTAATGTTGCATCTGTCTCAGTAATTTAAAATATTATAAAGTATGTCATTTTGCTTGAACTCAATTGCAGCAGCTTCAAAGGTAGCGGAGTTGTCTTAACTACTTAATGCTCCGGGCTTAGCTCGCTTCTAATAGTCTTTTGACAGCTAGTTTTTCCCAACTTTCACGGAATAATAGACTTTTACGAGACGAACTTTGCTAGTTAGCTGCGCTACTCGCACGCTCCCGCGTCCTCGCGACGTATTCCGAAACTTAATTATTTCGAAGTCTCCAAGAAAGCTAATTACAGCTTATTCCTTTTCCTTGAATATATTTTATATATAAATACAATGTCGATCTCGCCGTGTTCTTTGTAACTTTGTGCTGTATTTAATGTATGAGACAAACTGTACTGAACTGTAACTGCCATAGAATTTCCTGCTTTAAGCAAAGGTTTCTTTTCCTTTATGTAATATTATATAAAAAAAATTGTGTGTGTCAGCTCCGACGCACGACTGTATTTTACTCCTTAAGTACGATTGTCTAAACATACGCAAAAAGAGTTTATCCAACTGAAAATAAGATTAATACCATACGAAAGGGTAAATTAACAAATTAATGAAAATAATATACATATATAAATATATATTTATTCATTTTATATACATTTATTATAACTAATCGGCGAAATATTTTAAATTAAACTTTTCACAATAGTCAATTTCAGATGTGCACAAATATTTCATTAGGAATGTTGATAAATTATGTAATTATTATTATCTGACAATTATCATTTATTTTTTAAATATTATTTTTCAATATTAATTAGAGCAACATTACTTTCGCACCGCACCGTAGGTGCGCGCTCACCGAAAAAGTAACGAGGTCATTCAATAGTAGATTTTACCTCTCATATTTTTCTCATACCGGGCGCCTTATATAGGAAAATCGATTCTTAAGGAGTAAACTCCAAAAAGGTTGGAGCCCCATCACGCTACTCCACTGCGAATAGTATCCAATATTATTTGTTTATTTATTTAAGGTTCACCAACAACTGTTTACGTCAATACATATAATATACAATATACATTAATACAATTATAGTGACAGTGTAACAACTACTTATAGGTAAACTCCACATGCATCATCGCGATGTTTTCCTAAGAATTGATCTGACATTAGATCATATAAGATTTTGTTTAAGATGTGCGTGTTTACGACTGGACTATGCCTGATAGTGTCTTCGATAATTGTTTAGAGGTGACAACACACTCGTAGGCATTAGACAGTGAGACAACAATAGATTATTTGAAACAGTAAGAATTTGATAATATTACTGCTATTGGAGAGATTTACGAGACCACCTTCTTCTTGAAGTGCCATCTGCTACCGGAGGTCAGCTATCATGTTGACTATTCGGATCTTATACACAACTGCGCGGAATAAGAATCGAGTACTCAGTCTAAACCATGTGCGGGGATTCTTAAGCTAAGAGGTTCGTCTTCTTCCAGGGGGTCTCCTTCCTTGTATCTTCCCCTGTATTATTAGTTGGAGCAATTTATATTTGTCGCCATGCATTATAATATGTCCCAGATATTGCAGTTTTCGTTGCTTTATTATTTTTACAACTTCTGCCCCTTTGTTGAACATCTGCTAAATCCTTCGATGGAAACTCTATCCGTCCATGATATCCTCAGAATTCTTCTGTACACCCACATTTCAAATGCCTCTAATTGATTGCTCGTGTTTTGAGTTACGGTCCATGATTCGACACCATACAGAAGAACCGAAAAAACATAGCATCATACCAAACGCACCCTGGTAGAGATGTTTAAGGATCGGTTGCAGAGTAAGTGGCGCAACTTCATAAATGCGTTGCGTGTCTGCTCTCAGGCACTTAATTTCTACGCTATGATCATTTTAGTCATTTACAATGCAGCCTCAGTACTTGTACACGCTGACTCTTTGTATAATCACAGACCACCACAAAAGGTGAACAATTTGTTCGTGACATGAGTTAAATAAAACTCTTGTAAACAAAGGGAAACGGCAAGCGATTCGAAAACAATTGAAACAAATTTATAACATGTGACAACCATTCTAGCGTAGTGATGCGCCTTGATATCGGCGGTTGCTGGTTTGATTCCTGTTGGGGCAGATATTTGTATTCATACAAATATTTGTTTCTGGTCTGGTTCTTGTCTGTCTTCCTGCTGTGCTTCGGAGAGCACGTAAAGCCATTGGTCTCGGTTATTATCAACGACACATGATACCAATCGTTAGTCATGATAGGGAAAATATCCAACAACCCGCAATGGAGCAGCGTGGTGGATTAATCTCCAACCCTTCTCCTGTATTGAGAAGAGGCCTTTGCCCAGTAGTGGAACGTTTACAGGCTGATTTTATTATATTCATAATAGTATTAAATACAAAGAAAATACTATGTTTTAATGATAAATTTGGAAAGAATATCCTTTATTTCATAAAGCTCTTTCAAAGGTTCGTTTAGTACCTAGACGCTCTTGAATTCCATGCACCATCTGATATGATGATAAATCACGAG
Organism: Euphydryas editha; assembly: GCA_036937285.1. Taxonomy (NCBI): domain Eukaryota; kingdom Metazoa; phylum Arthropoda; class Insecta; order Lepidoptera; family Nymphalidae; genus Euphydryas; species Euphydryas editha. The sequence continues at coordinate 226,942 of JAUPFZ010000013.1, read as the reverse complement.
CATGTTAAGTTGAGCTCCATATGGTGAACGTTTTCATTCGTACACTTTACAACAATGTTGAAGGCGAGCGAACGCGATGCATCGGACGGCCGCATTTAATATCGCGCGTCGAGGCAGAACGATTTACCGTCTGGACCGAGGCCAACGCGCGATTAACTCACGAGAAAAATTGAATAGCCACGATACTGCGATACGACGGAGCGGCGATACTACCGCTGTATCCGATAGCGTGCTGCGCTGCATTGTGCTTTAAAGCTCTAAATCACAATTCGTGTTTGTCATGAAATATGCGCCGCTCGTTATTACATATTCCAAAATTTATGTTAATGTAACACTCCACTTCTTCAGCATATTAAGCAAACTCTCACTTGATCATCGCATATTAAACGCGTTTAATAGTCGTTCAAGTTATTTAAGTTGTTTACAAAAGAAACTCCGTTATATGTCAGTCCTTGATTCATTAAAATATTTTCTTTTTAACATATTTATTTATCATTTTTCGCTTTGATATTTTAGTAACTTAATTTGATAAACATAATAATATTTATTCAAAAGATAAGTTTTATTTATTTTTTGTATAAGATTTTTCGTTATTCTCACTCAAGTCAGGAAGTTAGTGATGACGATACATTTTTAATCCTACGGTTTTTGACGGTATTATAGACACTAAAATTATCTCAAAAATATGGATATAATATATACCTAAAGCTAAATATAAATCTTATTTACTTAATACTGTAAATATCGAGAAATATGAAAAATACAGGATGTATTACAGCAGATTTTTTTAGAATAAACAACGAAATACTATTCATAAGTTTGTTCTCGAAGAAGACGTGTCAAGATAAGTTTAACTATTTCAAATAACTCACTATTGGAAAAGCAGTTTAAAAAACGCCTCTTACAACACTGTAACCTCAATTAATTTACCAAATATTTTTCATATCTTACCCATTGGATAAAGCCGTAAACAATTTAAACACGTTAAACAAAATTTTTACTTCATTACTCCAGATTTCTCAATCTTGGATGATTTTTCTTAAATAAAATTTAGTCAAAGTGATCCTAAGAATCCTTTAATCAAAGTGTTAAATATCAAATTCAAATACTTCAAATATTCTAAAATACTCTTCACCTGGAGTGATGCACACCAGTACACCTTCATTTCTACTATATAAATTGATATTTTTCTTTTATCACCTCTTAATGTATGCTAAAATTCTTTCTATCTGTAAAGATATTAAAGTTCTTGGCTCCTCAATGTTTGATGTTGTATTTATGTCACATCCTATTCTTTATTTTCCTTCTGTGTTTTTGAGACGAACGACTAAAGTTGATTTAAAACTAGATTTATTCTCTTTTCATAGTATTACGTTTGTCCAAATTGATGGCGATTTTCGATTTGCATATATCTTTATATAAATCCTTGATAAGCAGTTAAGTATTTTATTCTTTTATTCACCAAATGTACTCGTAAAATATATGTACTTAGAGTAGATTTGCTGCACAATCCTTTAAGGGAAAAGGATAAATCAGGAAAGTTACAACCCCACTGAGAACGTTCTTACAGGCTCCCAACACGGATTAATGAGGTGACCTTGTGATAAATAAGAAAACAGCGATAGAAGGTGTTACACCTTTATCGATTGCCACCATATCGTCATGGGGCGAGCATCGTTACTACCGCTCAGGGTGAGGGTTATTAATTGAGAGCGATATTCATTCGCTTTAACCAATAGACGTTAATGAAATAATTTCTTTGTTCCTTACCTCCAAAAACTTTCAAAAATATGCTTTAAGTCTCGCAGTCTAAAAATACTAACTTTTACGATAAAATATCATATTTTCGATGTTGTAAAAGTTCAATTTCCATCGATTCTTTGAAGAATAACTAAAAGTTTACAGATTGCAAGTGGTCTTTCTCTGTTCCAACTCATATTAAATATTATTTTTTTTTCTGAAGCATTGCTTGCGGTACTTCTACTGAACCTGTTATCATAGACACCTAATAATGATCGTAACTCATGGTAGGCAAACTATCCGCCAACCCGCAGTGGAGCAGTATGGTTGATTAAACTGCAATCCTTCTTCTATATGGAGAAGAGGCCTTCGCTCAGCAGCGTAACCCGCTTTACTGGCTGATACAGTACAGTACAGTTCAGTACTAAACCTTAATGTTTTTTTTTTTTTTTTGTTTTTTTCGAAATGAATTTATCAATATAAAAGCATTTTTATAATATTCTATTTAATATGCTGTGTGTTATAGTGAGAGGACACACGTCATAAATGTGAAACGTTCGCAATAAACACCACGTTTCGCCATGTTTTATCGGCTTTATACTTGTTTTTACACGACGGCCCTCGCATTGCAGCGTTTCAAAATTTCTGATTCACAAAAAGGTACATATAAAACTGTTAACACAAACGCCGTGATAACTTTCGACTTATAAAAATATTTTCCATTCGAAAAGTTTACGAATACACTCGTATTTCTAATATCTAATAATAATTGATATTTGAAACCAGCGTTGCCAGACGTCCTGATTTTGGCGGGACGTCCCGATTTTTTAATCAAAATTAAAAGTCCCGCGCGGGACATGTCCAGTCCCGCTTTTCGGTGATAACTCGAGGAAGAGTGGGCGGGTGCAACGGACAAGTGTGGACTGGCCGCCAGCCCTTTTATTTCAGAAGACGAATAAGACAACTATTTAACGATAGAGTAAATCTGATTTCAAATATTATATTTTTTATAAAATACATTTCCTATCGTTATTTTTGCTATCTATTGTCACGTAAACGTAATTTGAATTCAAATAAAAAAGATAAATATTTATAAACTTCTGATTATACACGTTTTTTTACTATGTCCCGCTTTCGACGAAAGAATCCCGCTATTTCACTCAAAAAGTTCCAAAGTCCCGACTTGGCAAAAAAAAAATCTGGCAACGCTGTTTGAAACTGACCTCTGATAATAATCTGGTGCTTCATTCTGTTTTTATTTCGTAACTAACTAAATTTATTATAAGACTTTATTAGTTACTAAAATAAATGTATTAATAAAAGTCAAAATTTGATTTCCATACAAAAATATTACGCGTTAAATATGTTTTTTTTTGTTTGTTAACATACACATACGGTCTTCTGTTCCTAAGCTGGGCGACTAAATGCCTGTGTTTTAGGTAACAACTGGCTGATATAGATATTTCCTTTTTTTTTATAATACATGTATAAATATGATACCCAAACGCGGGTCGGAAATAATGCTCACATCGCTAATACGGAAGTCAAGCTTACTAAGAACTGCGCCAATGCGCCAGTCAAAACTGTGAACTCGTTGTTGTTAATATTTATAGTTAGAGACACCTAACGCAGTCAGAATAATGTTGATATATTCTTTGTAACTGAACTAAACTACATAACTAAATCAGCCTGCGAACGTCCCACTGTTTCCACTCACCGAGGAACAATGGGGAGACCCACAAGGATATAACATCCAGATCGGAAACAATTTGTACAAATACAAATATCTGCCTCGAGCGGGAATCAAACATGGATATAACTACAAATTTTGTTTAAAATGTATTGAATAAACCTACGTTACAATATACAGTGCCTAGTTTGAATAAACCATAATTTCAGATATTGCTTGATAATACTTTCGTTCTTTAAAAAAAAAAAATCGACACACTGAACTTTTGTACAAATACACGTGCTATTTTACATTCTTCTACATTGAACTTATTCCCTTACGAAGTAGTAAATCACCACTTCTTGGCAGAATGTTCTAAACATAAACGTACCAGGAAAGCATTTACTACATCCTTAAATTTAATTAGATCATATTATATTGAAGTATTTCAAAATGTATTAATAAAAACGAATTCAGAAGAAGCTTACGGTTTATTTAGATTACTTTTTATATAAGTCATCGCCGTACGGTGAAGTCAGAGAAGTTTAGTAACGACCTCTTTCTTGCCGGGGTGTCGTAAAAGGCGACCTAGGCAATAGTGGTGAACAACTGTACACCAACCAGAATGTTAACGGGCAGCAAGGCAAGACAGGAGTGCTAAACTCCGGAGGAGATTCGAATACCACCCAAAACGACACCTGGTCCTGGCAATAAATAGCATTTGCACTCTGAGTTCTGACGAAAAGATTGTTGAGCTGGAAGAAGAAATGAACAGGTTAAAATGGAATATGTTGGCTAATTAAGTTTTTGTTAGTAATAACTCTAAAATCCGGTAACCTGCAAGTACATACATATTTTAATTTAGATTTAACTTTTTCTAAATTGTCATTTACAGTAATACTAGGGCTGACATACACATTTAAGTGCAAAAGTACCTAGAAAAATAAAAATAAAAAGTTGTAAATGCACTGTAGTGATCTTCATTATATAAGTCTATAGGTCTAACAGACAAGTTTCCTACATGAAAAGTGTCATGAATATGGTAATAAAAGGAATGTCTCCGCAGCGCAATATGGACATCTAGAGATCGTAATCTTGCATCTAAACTGGCCTTCAATAAAATATCAAGTCGATGGTTACGTCTACGAAATATTAGAAGGATTTCTCGTCTGAGTCGGATTTCATTGTAACTACATTCACAGGACCTATTTTATGTAAAAGTGGATATTCTCGCAAAATTTTCATGAATAATTGTGTGTATCTTGCGTATAACAAACACAAATTTATATTACATATGTATACGCTAAGCTAGCTCAACTTGAGCTAACATGATAATGTTTGATATACATCCGAAAGTAATCCCTGGGAATGAAAGCATTTTGAAGATATTTTTTGTTACCGTTGAAGAAAGGAGGTGATTTTCAATTCAACGAATATATTTTTAGGATTGGACACTCAGAGTGTGCCATTGGAAACTTATCAGAGACTGGTATTGTACAGTATGGTAATACTGGACTGAGCGGAGGCTTAAATTTTCCCAGAATATGATGTGGCCGCTACCGGGAACCTGTATTAGCAGTGTTATTTTGTAAGGTTTTAAATAACTCGTTGAATGGGGTTCGGGTTACAGGGTTTTTATCTTAATATAATTTATGTACAAATGTTGAAAGATTCCATCTTTAGTAATAATTTAAGTTTGTATTTTATTGTACCACATAAATATTTTCTTATTTTTATTTTTATTCATAACTTTTACATTGTACTCGTAGTAGTTATTTTGATGATTCTTATAATTTTATTGTATACTTCATGAAATAAAAATGAAATGAAAACCGCAAACTGACGACACTTTTGATGTTTTGTCCAAGATAAACTTTCCAAGTTATACCTAAGTGTAAATGCGTCGCAATTTCGCAAAAAATTAAAAAGTTTCTATTAATGTGCCATGAAAAGAGAAATGGAAAAAATGTTTATTACCCAATTGTTCAGAAAAAAAAAATTATAAAAATAGTTGAAGTTTTACGAATGGTTTTCAAGAAAGTTGTTACGAAGACGATGACACTCGCTGATTGTTCACTAAAACTTGGTGAGTCTCAGAGCGTCGCTCGCAGCGAATGAGATAAGAAATAAAAGTTTATATTGTGTTTGTTTATACATTTAGCATTAACTTCTTTCATGAGTTCTTGCTACTCTATCATCGTTTCGACCATTCGATAACCGTTTTCGTGTAGTGGTGAGAGTAGTCACCTCAAACCACGCGCCGGCCGCGGCGGTCGCGGGTTCAATTGCCGCTCGGGACAAATATTTTTCATTGTACAAATATTTGTTTCCAGTGTATGTCCTTGTGGGTCTCCCCACCGTGCCTCGGAGAGCACGTAAAGCCGTCGGTCCCGGTTTTTATGATAGACACCTGATAATGATTGTTAGTCATGGTAGGGAAATTATCCGCGAACCCACAGTAGCAGCGTGGTGGGTTAAGCTCCAACCCCTTCTCCTATATGGAGATGAGACCATCGCTCAGCTGTAGGTTGTTTACAGGCTAATTCAGTACAGTAAAGTACTCTATGTACAGTGTAATTTGACGACATGATGGCGAAGTGGTCACAGCAACTTGTCTTTGCGAGTTCGACCCCGCTCGTGACAAATGTTTTTATAGGTCGAAATGATGTTCGATACAGCATTTTATTCTGCTTGTTAAGTGTCAGATGTTTATTTATTAATTTCGTTGGAATTTTAAGATAAAAATTATATTATAACTCTATATGTTGAACCGGATTTTTATCAATGTGTAAAGGTTTGTCTGTAATGTATCATTAGATTTACTGCTAAAGAATAGCAAATATCCACAAACCCATCCATTTATCCATCTATCTTCAGATATTTTCAAATTTTAAAATATAGGTTTTAGGTAGAGCTCGTCGACGTTCGGCAACAGTAACGCATATTTGCATTATTTATATTTCATTAAAGCAGCCAATTAGGTAATGAAATCTGTTCCCTTGTTAAAGCCCTTTGTTAGCTCCTGCCTCGGGCTGGGATCCTTTAATACTTTAAAAAGGATCCCTTGAATTTTTCATCTGCCTTAATTTTGAATATGTTTATAAAAGACCTTTTGTATTAGGGAATACGTTTTCATTTCGTTGTATAAGCTGGTTAGTAAAGCTTTAAATCTAGATAATTTATGTATGAAACTTATTATTATTTTACTCGAAGCTCCATTGAATATGAGAAAAGAATTAAGTAGCAAGTTTAAAAATTAAAACAACATCGTTGCGAAAATGAAGCAATTTCAAACGAACAGCAACAATCGAGGAGAGCGACTGTGAAAGTAAACACAAAAATCGTTCGTTTATTAGAACCCCTTGTCCGTACGTATGCGGCTCATTATTTCGCGATTAATGTTCGTAAGCTAAACGTTCGACCGCGACTCCGTTCCGAGTTATTTCGACAACTGCTGCGTTATAATAATCAATTACCGTCGTTACCGCTCACCGATCGCTTTCATTTAAGCCCATCCGATCCTCAATAGCTACCAATTACTTAGGATTATTAATATATTTAATGGCTCCGGTTTTATAAAACTAGTATTTTGTATGAGCGCATTCCTTTCCATTTGAATCTGAATATTCGCAATATGACCTTATTTTTCTTTTTCCATTAAACTATTATGGTTTATGATATTTAATTGAACTTGGTTGGTTATGATATTGGCACCACACACACTTGGTTGGTTATGATATTGGCACATGATGTTTTATGATATTGGCACCTTCGCGAGCGCTGCCGGTTCTACGCCCCCCACCACCGCCGCTGCCGGCTCCGGCGCAACCGCTGCTTCTGTTCCCGCCGCCATAATCAGTGCCGCAAAAATTACCATCCCTCTATCTACCATCCTCAACGCAGACAAAACCAAATTCCTTAATTTTTATAAAACAGCTGCATCCCGGCCCCCGGAATACCTTAACCAACTTAAAGTTCATAGAATATCGTGTGAGACTCAAGGGAATTTGCAAATTTCGGACTGCACATGTGGTCGTATATACAATGCCCATTCACTTAGATATCTAGGCGTCATATTAGACGAAAATCTTAACTTCAAAAATCACATTTCTATGACAGCAGGCAGGGTTCGTTAACTTATATACACGATGAAGCTGCTAAGGGAGGCAGCCGACGCTCAGCTACTTAAAATGGTGTACTTGGCACTTTGTCAGTCTATATTGAGTTATTGTATACTTGCATGGGGTGGTTCTGCTAAATCTAACTTAATACTTTTAGAAAGGGCGCAAAGAGCGGTTTTGAAAGTGTCCTTGCGAAGGTGTCGACGGTACCCTACTTCTGAACTCTTCCGGGAGGCTCAAGTCCTGAGTGTACGGAGGCTTTTCCTAATGCGTGCTACCACATGTGTCCATATGCAGAGTTTGAGATCTCTGGAGCACGATGACATGACTCGCGAGCGAATTTATAAAATGCCTAAACCTCGTGTTAATACGGCCTTTGCAAGGCGGTTTCCTAGGTTTCTTCTCCCGTACATATACAACAGATTATCAGGATTCTGTGATTTGAGGTTCTGCTCTATTAATGAGGCTAAGACTCGGGTTCATAGGCTCTTGTTATCTTGGGATTATGACAGGTCGGAGGAAATACTTCGTGTATAGGTAATTGTAGTGGACTGTAATTTGTTTGCTATCTGACCCCAAGAGACTGACCACTCGTAGGGCTACTAATTCACTAATTATTTTTAACTATTCTTCTCGAGCTTACTTTAGTTGTATATAAACACACACACACACACACACACACACACACACACACACACACACACACACACAACACACACACACAACACACACATACACAACACACATACACAACACACACACACACATAAATGCACATGTTTTAAGATATATCGTAAATACTGATACCATTCGGTTTAAATTCAAGCAAATAATCTGTCAGAAACTTTAAAGTAAATATTCATTGATTTGACTGTTAATTTCATTGCTATCAATGTAGTTCTGTTCAGGCTCACTATAGCTATGTTTTGACCAAATCACATGCAAGTTAAATGTATTGTACAGTAATTCAATTTATTAATAGTTATGTGTTTATTAATTTATTATATTCTTATTGTCTTCATAAGCCGCACTATGTCTGGTAATCATTCTGCCGTCCCAACGAAGAGTGCAATAAGTCGAGTTTTTGGGCAAATTGACTTAAGACCATATCCGTAATCAGGAAAATGAGCTCTATATTTTCGCCTTAGACGTCTTTTTTGTATCTTCAGTAGTTTCGGTTCTGTTGGTTATCATAACTGCAATATCTAATATTACGATTTGTTAGCACCTAATCATAACCGAAATATCTTGAGTTATGACTTGGATAGCTTTGATTTTTTGTAATATTTACATAAAATAACCGCAATAAGTCCAGTTATTGCACTTATGACTAGTACATTTTATAATTTTTTGGCATATATTTACTAGTCATAAGCGCAACAAGTAAGAGTTATTGCAGTTATCATAAGGAAACTTATTACTTAAAATGTCTAGCTTCCTAACTGACGAGGATTGCATTTATTATTCTGTAGATTTACAGAAATCTATAATGCTTCTAATAATGGATCAGTTCAAGTCTATCATATTTTACCCACGCCTTATTGCTTTCAATGAGTTCTGTCTCCCTTAGAAGAAGTTCTGACACAAATGTGCCTTTTGCTCTATTGTGGAACGAAACTGTCTCCAGACGGAATCAAGAAGACATCATTTCTACTTATCAGTAATTTTTGTATAAAATCGTAATGTCACTTTGTTTTATGGGTTGATAATTGTGCGGCTCAGAATAAAAATTGGTCGTTTATGTTTTTCTTAGTAATCATAGTTAATAGTCATCTGATTGCAGCAGAATCTATTACGATAAAATATTTCGAACCCGGACACACATTCATGTCAGCTGACCATTTTCACCACCAGGTTGAAAAGTCATTAAAAAATAAACAAAAAGTCAATGATTTTGACGATTTTGTAGATACTTTAAAATTGACAAAAACATGGTAAAAGTGATGACTATATCAGATTTTTACTTTTATCAAGATCTAATTATCGTCTCAGCACAAAATTAGAAACACAAAACTAAGGATATAGGTACCTACTTAAAGAATATTTTGGCAGTCAAGGCTGAAAGGCGACAATTTTTATTGAAAATCAAACAAAAACATGCAGCTGATTGGAGATAATTAGATTTTCTACAAATGAAAATTATCAAAAATAAAAAATTTCTAGATATTAAAAATAAAACTGTATCCAGAGGTTATATAACAAAAGATCGAAAAGAAAGAATAATATCAGAATTGTTGCCTCTGATGCCAGAGACGAGAATGAGTTTTTGGTTAAACTTACCAGTATCTTCGCAAGTGTTAAACATAGATTAAATTAAGATTACAAACTGCTTTTTAAGTTGCGATATAGGTTACTTTAATTGAATTAAGACTAATTTAAAGAATGATCTCATAATGTACCTTATTACATAAAGTGTTAATGTTTTGGTATAAGCAAAGGGAAAAGTATTCTAAAAGATTGTTTAGTTTGTCATTACTATTAATATGTGTAAATACAAAGATTCTAAGTTGTGACTTAATTAAGTAACTGTTGAAATTATTAGGAAAGTAAACACTTTATTTTTAATTTTATTTTCAAGAGGTAATTTTTTAGTTCTTAATATTTTCTGATATAAGTAAATAACTTATTAATAAATATTTTCTTACGCAATAATGTTGCTTTAGATTAAGTAAGTACGTAAGTATTTTAATTGAATTAAGACTGATTTAAAGATTGGTTTCATAATGTGTCTTTTTAGATAAATATATATAGACTTTACTGCTCTTAATATAATAAGAGATAAAAATTTTGTAAAAGAGAAGATGTAGAAGAGAAGTTTGTTGATTTTTAAAAGTACTTTTTCTATTAATATGTGAAACTACAGAGTTTTTAAGTTGTGATTTTATTAATTATTGAAAGTAGTATGTAAATTTAAAAAAAAAAAACGCTTAAAGTGATTTCATTGATAACATTTGTTTAGATTTTTAATTTCATATAATTGAACTTAAAAAATAAATATATATATTTTCATATCAAGTAACTTTGTTATGATATATTTTCATATATACTTATTATATTCGTGCAATCAACCATTTCTGCCTTATATCTAATTAAAATATTTCACTAAGGAAAACCCTAATAACTAGGACAGTTATTGCACATAATATGTACTATATTATAGTTGGAAGAAACTATAGGGCATCATATAATTTGTGCTACACAAAAGAGCAATACGCCCATGACTATTAAAAATGTCGGATATGAAAAAAAAAAAATAACTTTACAGGAGAGCAAATGCAAAGTGTAAATTGCATGCGTCTTTTTACATATTTTTTTTTAAATACCGACATTTATAAATTAAGTGATTAAAGAACTATACATAAAATAATATTTTTCTTTTCAGCTGATGTTAGACTTAGTTATTTAGGAACGTTTTATGAAATTAATCAAAAAAAATCGATTTTGCAGTTCCGACGATGTTAATAGTCAAGGGCGAATATGTCGGTTTACTAACAAAAACTGCAATAAGTAGTATAGTTATTGCAGTTATGATTAGGAATGCTATATCAAAACCATTCAAAAGTCCTAATGATAAATACATTATTGCGTTTTTAGTGTATATAAACTTATGTACAAATTTAATATACTACATAAAATTAAGCATTATTTTATATTCTGTCGTTTAGTAAAAGTTTCAAACCAATAGCTTTTATAGTTAAAAAAATACACGCGAAACAAAAATGAAATCTTTAACCGCAAATATCTCTAAAGTAGTCAAAACCTAGTTATTGCACTCTTCGTTAGGACGGCAGCATTTGTGTTATTGAATCCGAATACGACACAGGCATTGCCTAGTGTGGGATCACTGTTCCTTCTGTGTAATGTGTATTTCTTATAGTTAAATAAACTTTATTACTTTATTTTACTTTACTTTACTTTAGTTTACTATTACTTAACTGAATCAGCCTGTAAACGACCCACAGCTGGGCATAGGCCTCTTCTCAATATAGAAGGGTTGGAGCATAATCCACCACGCTTCTCCACTGCGGGTTGGTAACTTTCCCTATCATGAGTAACTATCGCTATCAGATGTTTAGGACAACCATCAGAACCGATGGCTTTTTTGACGTGCGGAGACTCACAAAGATATACCCAGACCGGAAACAAATATTTGTACAAATTTATCAGCCTCGAGCGGGAATCGAACACACGACCGCCGGCGTTGAGGCGACTACTCGCGCCACTACACCAAAACGGTCGTTACGGTTTATAACATTACTATTGTTTTATACTGCACTGTAATATGATACTGAATAAAATGTATTACCATTATAGCAAAATAACACTACGATAAATTTTAATTAATTAAAAAATTTTAAAAATAAATTAAAAATAAATAAATAAAATAAATAATACATCTCTTATTAAGATTTTCTTTAAAATAAAGGGACTACATTATTACGTACATATTTATATATAAAATATATTGAGTATTCCTCTCGAACAATATTATGATGTATTTGAAGGAAGAAGCTTAATATTTATCTAATGACAGGAAAAGGAATAAAAGAATTCATTTCCATTTACTGTTTTTATATTTCTAAGACTTTGTCCTCACGTCGGCCTTCGTTACATTATTTATTAAAAGAAGATACGGTATCGATTTATAATAAATTATTTTTTGCTTTTAGATCGATTTTGATTATAAAAATTGTTGCGAGTTGGAATGGAAAACTAAAAGAAAATTATATACTGAGCCAAGAAATTCCTCGTATTATCTATTAAACCAACTCGCTCGAAGAGAACAATTATCTGTCAGCTTAACATTTAAATATTTTCCGACTGTCCCAACGGTATTAAGCTCAAGTTTACCGAGCCGCTGTCGTCTCACATCACTTCGTTGCGTTTAAGTTATTTATTATTTGTACGATGGTCTCCTGGAACCGAGATTTCCGAACAAGACTAACTTCTCGTACACGTAATCCCCAGTTAACTGTAGTAGCTGTAATGTAGTTATAGTTACACAATCGTGAACGTGGCGGCCGCAGCGCCCGCCCGTAGTTCCTGCGGTACTAAAGACAGTAATTAGATTGATCTCCACTACCTTAGTGTTGGTGTACGTGGCGTGTGTTGTGCGTCAGCCACTACAGTGGATATTTATTTTATGGCTCGTCAATCAAAAACAAAACTCAAAATGTCATAACTTCCTAACCACTGCGATTATTCTCTTTTTTTCATTAAATTGTAAATGATGAATATATTTCACTCGAATTTCATAAAATTCGTGGATTTATACGAGGATCTTGTTTCCGGGCCGTACTTCACGAATAAAATAAAAAATATATATGAACATTTATTATACCAAGTTTAATTATTTTTATGCTAAACGTACGTCTGTTTTCTCGTTACTTAAATTCGTGACAGAGCTCTCACTTCGAGTGGGATTAAAAACGCTCGCAGCGAGCGGCACGCCGGCGCTCGCAGATACCCTCCGCTGTTTTATCACGTTGATTATAACAAGGCATGAGATTAAATTATAAAAAGGTCACCGAAATGAATCTGCGCGAGTACGTGTTTCGAATTTCAAACAATACCCGATACAAAAACTGCGCTGTGTCCTCCCGTCCCGTCTATCCTTCCCGCGCGCATTTTTTTACATTTTGCTTCTAAAGCCTAGCTCCTTCTGGGCAAGGGGCTTACTAATCAGACTACGTAGTTTTGTTAAAATATATTTTAAGCTCAACATTATTTAAGGATTTCTTTTTAGTCGGGCAAATAGTAATAGAAACATAATTAAACTCGTATTAAGAAGCAATTTCATTTTTAAAAAGTCTTATAAAGTATTTTTCAATGATAATGATATACAAATTGCTTGTGAATATTTAAATTATGGAATTGTTGGAAAGAGTATTAATACAGATAATGAATAACATATTATATTAAGAAACTGTTTGGAACTCAGTTGACTATCTATATTTGCTGAACGAAGTTATAGTTTTAAGTCTAAACTACAGGGTAGACGAATTTCTCTCTCTTAAGTCGGAGGTCGGAATGTCGAATCAAAGATTTAGTTCGCTTCAAATTCCAATCTGCTAGTTATTACATTCGGAGCAGGAGCGATCGTTCGTAATCAGTCGCTTTGATGTCGGAATCTAGTTTAGGGCCCGTGACGTCGGCGCGGACCTAACGAGCCCGGCGCTGCAAGACACCGTCCCGTCGGAAAAGCAATTTGGCTCGCGACAGAGTCGTAAACCAAAATTATGTAACACATCAATTTTCTTCATCCCCATTATGCGTCGCCTGTTTAATGCTTCATCATTGCGCTAAAACTCGGAGTCTATCGCGACCTCATCATAAAGATGCGCAGAAGTGTCTATTTAAAGCTTTCTGCGGCTCGTCACGCGTCGTAAAACCGCCTCGTGTGGGTGACTTGGTAATTATTTTTTCCACTTTACACTTTTATTACTTATATTTTTCATTTCACACTTAAGGAAAAGGCTCGTAAAGAACTAAAGTTTTGCTATAAGCGACATACATTCTCTAGCAGTTTTTATCTGTCTTAGTTTTACCGCATGAAAATAATACTAAAAATGATTTTTGCTGACACAACAATTATTGAAGTGAAACTTCTTTATCGGGGTTGGAAAAAAATTTAGTGTAACATTTTTTCGTTACGCGTCACATTTTTCCGTTACGCGCCATCTTCATACAATTTTTACTCCTGAACAATCGTCGTTCGTCATTCTGCGCCCAAACGCGCTCGTGGAAGCACGGGTGTATCACTTCATCGCAAGTAATAATTACGTAAAAAAGGGAGTGCCTTGTGTATACTGTGCTTGAACGAAATTGATACTTTTTCGGACCGAAATAAAATAATTGTCTTTGCGATGCATTTGGTTTATATTAAAAAATAAAATAAAAGGAACAACATAACAATCTTCGCAATCTGTTGTCTTTACACTGCATTTTTTTTTATATTTTATAATATAAAATAAAAAAAGACAAATAACGTCATAAAGAAATTTCACTTCTTACGAGTGTACGCTAGTACACGCACACATTTTTATTCATATACACATTTTATTCAACATTTTTACATTGACTCAATTATTAACAGCATTAATCATAACTTATACGGTGATAAAAACAATCAAATCACAGAGATATGACATTCCGATTACCATAGAATGTTGCACCTGAACGATCACTAAAGAATAATAAAATAAAATGTAGAATGCAATAAAGACGGATTTATTGTAGGCGTAGTTAGCGCGCAATCGAGGAGTCGACGCGTTTATTATTCGTGTAATTTATAGCGCTGTATACAGGTGAATAAAATCCGTGAGAAATAAAAGTGTAATGCGGGAACGAATTGCGATGCGTAATATCGGTCAGCTATCGAAAGCAATGTAATGGTGGCTTTTACGAGTGACATAAAGCGGTAACGCGACGCGACGGGGAAACGCGGTAACACGGCGTAACATGCGGTAACGCGACGTAACGCGCGGATTCTGACGACGCAGTGTTTCGCGCGCTGACATTTTAGATTTGAATCCGGTAAATTACGCACATTTTACACACATCGAATTTATAGGAACGCTGTCGACGATATGGATAATTTTTGCGGCCCCGGGTGACCGATACGTGTGTGTGGGATAGATTTTAGTTCAGACACACAAGTATGTAGATAAATAGAAATGTTATATATATAAATTAACTATAGATAATCATTTCATTATTATAATAGTAAAAATTACATTATATACATTAAAACTATTCAGACATATGGTATGAAAATTCATAATAAATAATATCGATACGTACTAACCACTACACATTCTAAAATAAAAGTAGTCTAAGTTACTCTTTAAAACATCTGTGATTTAATGTTCTCAGTCAATATCTTTTGCATTTGAGTCAAAACTTTTATTTTGGCTTTACAAACAGAAACTACGGCTTATTTCTACATAGATTGTTTGTCGGTGCTTCAAGGCATTCAATTGACTACAACAATTCATGAATAAGTAATAACTTAAAACGTAGATCAAGACTACAAGACGCCCCACGTAGTTTCTCTCGCGCCCAGTTGAGTAATTTTCAGAACAAGACTAATTATTATATTATTTAATTATTATATTTTGTTTCTTTGAATCGAAAGCAAGACACTTATTAGCTTATAAGACAAGTTATCTAAAAATCATCAAAACGATAACATTTAAGCACTAAATACTGTATTGTACTCAAACTGAAGACCGGTCTTCTTAAAGATGGATTAATTATAATTATTACGCCAGCCATCATAAACATGATTACGTTTATAGACAAATGAATTACTTCTTCTTCTTCTTATACTGTGTTACCTTTACGGCTTACAGATGATAAGAAACATATAAACCGCTTGTAGAACTATCCATTACTATAAGAAGCAGACGCTTATAATAAAGATTACGGAGAAGTTTGAATGAAAATGTTTTCAATGAATTTCACAGAGTAAGTAACAAAGCGTATTACTTTATAATATATTCTCAGTTCAAGACTACATACAATACAGTTGATGGGAAAATAATAGCAAATGCAACTGATCGTTCCAAACCACGTCCGTATAATGAGTTCAGACTCCCCCGCGGCAGTGCTGAGACACGCTGTAAGCACTAGACTGCAGATGTAGGGATTGTTATCCACATCATATGCAATAAATATCGTATGGTATAGCATTGAATGTTCGATTATAGATATTTATTTTTCCTGTCTCAGTGTGACTGAAGTACAGATAATTTGGTACATCATTAATATTAGAATGAAATCGTCATTGCTGTTGAAGCTTGGACGACTGTGTCTATTTTACTTGAAAGTATTATTTTAAATGTTTTTTGAATAATAAATCTCATTCTATATTCCACTTAATGATTTAAGAAGATGCAAAAAAAAACAATCACCAAAAGATACAAATTTCGAAAATAGAATAGAAAATATAATATTTTGTTATATCACGCGAGTCGCACTACGTCCGGTGGTCGACCGGCTGCTGGTGGCGGTAGAACGGAAGCAATAAGCATACGATCTGAATTAAGACATCTGGCGGTTTCATATCGAGAACATATTACGCTCCACGACCTCCCGGGCTGACCGGAGAGATCGGAGATAGAACGGACGACACTTGCTCAATATAATGAATATGCTTGATGTACAAGCTGTACTATCGAAATAGTTCACGATTACATATGTCGACTTTCATCCTCTCTCCCCCTACCCCTCCCGAGGGAACCATACTTTTACCATGAATTTCGAAATAAAAAGTATGCAGACTCCCAGTACACCTAGTGGACTTAAATGATGCCAAATTTTATTTAAATCCATTTAGCAGTTTCGGCGTGGTACACGGCCAAGATACAGATGACAGAAAAAAAAGAATTACAATTTTGACTACCGTATCAAATATATAATAACCTCTAGAATCAATTTCAATTTTTAAAATATTATCAATGTACAGAATTGGTCCTTTTACTGTATATTGTATATTTATAATATATATAGTATAGATTATACTTCCTTACACATGACTTCGCCATTTTATATGAAAAAGCAAAACGAAACAATATTTGAAATTACATATCAATGAAAGTACTATTGCTGCCTACGCACTTCGACGTTTTATATGTAATTTTATGGTTCCTTGACTCCTTTGCTGAAAAAATTGAGGGATAGTAAAAAAATCTGACGACCGTTCTGGTGTGTAGTCGCCTCGAAGCCGCGCGCCGACGACGGTCGCGGGTTCGATTCCCGCTCGAGACAGATGTTTGTGTTATATCAACTTGCCTCAGAGAAAATAAAAAACCCCAGGTAATCATAGATACCTGATAACGAGTATATTACACAAATATTTATGTACACGACTGGGAGTTTTTATTTGTGATTAGTGTGTTTTGTGTGACACAGGATTTTTTTTTACTGGTGAGTTAAGTGAAAGACGTCTTTTTATTAATCTGACTGCTTGTATTGAAACGGATTAATTTTGGAAATGATATATATTGGTGATAAAGTTGTCGATTTTCATGTGTTTTCTTAAATAGCTTCAAAACTATTAAAACATGTATTTAATAACCTCTCCTAAATAATAAATTTTATTTTATGTATGATTACCCAAAGTAATATTAATTTTACCGTGGTCCACTTGTTAGTGAATGAGTCATACACACAATTTGTTTGATTCTCAAAGAAAAAGATTATAACAATAGATTTTGAGATAAACGCGTTAAAAGAAACAAAAACTCACATTTTATTATTATATATTTTTTTAATTTTCTAATTTATACACCAAAAATAACATCCATGATGATGAATATACAAAATCGTATACAAAAAATCACATATTTACATTTTTAACGTAATAAATATAATATATTAAGAACGACTGTGACAAAATATATTTCATGCAAGATATTACTAATTTTGTACTAAAACACAGCTTATGTATGTATTATTTTCAAAAGAGTAACTGCGGAGTTTCTTGCCGATTCTTCTCTGCAGAATCTACATTCCAAATCGGAAGTAGCTTTACTATTACAAAATAATAATCACTTTAAAGTGTTCATTTGTAAAATGACGATTCAAAGGTGCTCGTGGGGCCTATTTGAATAAAGTTGTTTTTGAGACTCGAGAGATATTTTTTGAAGGTTTATCTTTTTATTCGTATGAACAAAACCTTCAAGTGTGGGGGAGAAATTGTATTTAATTTATAATTACCGCCTTCTCAAAGGTTGTCTGGAGGAGGCGATCTCCTGTCAGAGATAACACCGTCTTTGAGCACCTCTCTTTGTTGTTTAATTACTGTATTTATATTGGATTTTATTTTTATTTTTTTTTGTCTGAACAAAATTTATTGTTATTTATTTTCAAATTTCATGTCGGCTTTATAGTTCGCTTTATAGTCTGTATAATTTTTAGCTAGAATTTTCAGGAGAACGTGTTTTAACTATATTTTTAAATTTGTTTTTAAACATACATTTTTATATTATTTATTAAATTACATAGTGCTTTAACCTCTTTCTATACTGTAACTGTAAGCAATCCACTGCTGAGCGAAGGCCTCTTCTCTAAATAGAAGAAGAATTAGAGCTTAATCCACCACGCTGCTCCACTGCGGGTTGGCGGATAATTTCCTAACATGAGTTATTGTGACAATATAACTAATTAAAAATATATATATAAATAAATAAATAAGTAAATATATACATAAATTAACAACATTAAGTGTAGTAAGATACTCTGTGAGAAAAAATACGTTTTAATCAAAGATTTTTAAGGACAAAATTTAGTGAAATGTTCGTGTATTGAAGTCTCGAAAAGTTCGTGTAATGACGGCACACGGTGCACGGCGCGTGGCGCGCGGCGCACGGCGCCCGGCGCGCGGCGCATGGTGCGCGGCTCGCGGCTCGCGGCTCGCGGTGCACGGTGCGCGGTGCTTGGGGCCGAATGTCAATTTCGTCGTTTCGCATATATAGGGTGAGTGGTCGCGGCGAGGTCGTGTTGAGCGACACCGTGATGCGCACCGCTCACACACGTGGGATGGATTTGATGTCGATGACACGTGTCAGAGCGATGGCGCCGTCGCTAGGGCGCGTCTTCTGACGTCTGTTCTACCACGTGTGGAAATGATACTGTAGTGGTGCGGTTTGACGGGGCGACTCGAAGACTGCTAACTGTGGTTGATCCCCTAATAATATTGATACATGGCAATATTGAAATATAATAAGAGATGCTACAAGCATCTACCTTTGAAATATACATATTTATATATATTGACGGTAGGTATGCTGGGGCCGTCTAAATAAATATTGATATCGACATTGAGTCGTATCATAATGATGGTGATGCATGGCAATATTTAAATATAATAGGAGACGCTACGAGCGTCTACCTTTGAAATATACATATTTATATGTATCGACGGTATGTTGGGGCCGTCTAAATAAATATTAATATCGACATTGAGCCGTATCAAAATGATGGTGATGCATGGCAATATTAAAATATAATAGGAGATGCTACGAGCGTCTACCTTTGAAATATACATATTTATATGTATCGACGGTATGTTGGGGCCGTCTAAATAAATATTAATATCGACATTGAGTCGTATCAAATGATGGTGATGCATGGCAATATTAAAATATAATAGGAGATGCTACGAGCGTCTACCTTTGAAATATACATATTTATATGTATCGACGGTATGTTGGGGCCGTCTAAATAAATATTAATATCGACATTGAGTCGTATCAAAATGATGGTGATGCATGGCAATATTAAAATATAATAGGAGATGCTACGAGCGTCTACCTTTGAAATATACATATTTATATGTATTGACGGTATGAGGGGCCGTCTAAATAAATATTAATATCGACATTGAGTCGTATCAAATGATGGTGATGCATGGCAATATTAAAATATAATAGGAGATGCTACGAGCGTCTACCTTTGAAATATACATTATATATGTATTTGACGGTATGTGGGGCCGTCTAAATAATTATTGATATCGACATTGATTCGTATCATAAATAAGTATCATAAATAGGTCCCACCATAGCGAAATGTGGGCCGAAGGTCCACCCTCCGTCCAGGATGAGCCCGAGATATTTCATTTGGGGGCTCATCCTGACTCTCCCCTCTCCGGGGGCTACCCTTCAGACCGGAGAGGGGAGAGTCAGGATGAGCCCCCAAATGAAATATCTCGGGCTCATCCTGGACGGAGGGTGGACCTTCGGCCCACATTTCGCTATGGTGGGACCGAAGGTCGTGAAGGCGGCGAGTGCGCTGGGCAGACTTCTCCCGAACCTCGGAGGACCCAGCGCCGCCTGCAGGCAGCTGTACTCCGGAGTCTGCCGGAGTATGGCGACGTACGGTGCCCCGGTTTGGGCGGATCGCCTCACCGCGAAAAATAAGGCGGCGCTGCGCGCTGCGCAGCGAACAATCGCGGTGAGGGTGATTCGGGGGTACCGTACGATATCGTGGGCTGCAGCTACTGCTCTAGCCGGCGACCCCCCGTGGGAGCTCGTGGCGGAGGTTCTTGCCGAGACCTACTCATATGTCTCGGGTAGGAGGGCTCTTGGTGAGAACCCCACGTTGGACGGGATCCTACGTGTGCGTCGGATAGGGCAGGAAGCGCTAATGCGAAGGTGGGGGGAGGACCTGGTGGAGCAGCCGTATGGCACACGCGTAACGGCTGCCATTCGCCCGGTCCTTGAGCGGTGGATGCGTCGAAAACGCAAGCCCCTCACCTTCCGTCTGACGCAGGTTCTCACCGGGCACGGTTGCTTTGGTGACTACCTGTGCCGGACGGCCCAGAGGGAGCCGACGACTGAATGTCACGATTGTGGCGCGGCGGTGGACACTGCCCAGCACACCCTCGAGGTGTGCCCGAGATGGGCGGCGCTGCGTCAAGGTCTGACGTCGGTCCTCGGAGGGGACTTGTCGCTCCCGAGCATCATCACCGCGATGCTCGGCGACGACGAGTCCTGGAAGGCGATGGTCTCCTTCTGCGAGACAGTAATGTCCCAGAAGGAGGCCGACGAGCGGAGGAGAGAGGAGGCCGCCGACGTGGCCTCCATCCGCGGGCGACGAATGGGGGTGCGTAGGAGGCGCTACTTAATGCGCCTCCAGTAACGCCCTTGTGCCCGTGTCGGGCCGGGATGGGAACCCGGTCCTGCTAGACACGACGTCGTCGGGACTGTTCAGAGGTGAGCCGGACAGTCCCCATGTAGGAGAAGTCTGGTCTTTTCGCCGAGGCCAGCCTGTCGCTGGAGGGATCCTGTTGCCTGCAGATCCGGGACCCTCCAATTAAAGCGGCTGAAGGCTCCCGCAGGGGTTTAGTACGGTATTGCACTCCCAAAGTGCCGAGTCCGACATAGGTCTAGGACTGCCGACCCGGGCGTCCTGGATATCATCCGTAAATGGATTCCCCTGCGATAAAAAAAAAAAAAAAAAAAAAAAAAAAAAAAAAAAAAAAAAAAAAAAAAAAAAAAAAAAAAAAAAAAAAAAAAAAAAAAAAAAAAAAAAAATCATAAATAGTGATGGCAGCAGCCGTCTTATTAAATAAAAATATAAATGTGCGTGATGGGGCGACACGTACAGTGAGATGATTAAGAGTCATCCCGACAAAGAAATGTATTGTAAGATACATTAAAGGGGCGATACACTTAGATCGAAGATCTATTATACCTTGTATATTGTAGACCTGTCTCGTAAATTTATTTGGGAGCTGGAATACAATATATACAACTTGTAAAACTGTGCCGACCGCCGGACTTGCGCTAAATCGTTACGTCTAGCCATCGGGTTTCTGAAGTTCGATTAGTCTTTCGTGTACGTTCGTAGGGTGTTTCATACATCACTGTTGGCATCCTCAACTGCGAACGACGAACGATATGGAAGAATCTCGTATTGGCTTGGTACGTAAAGTGATTCCGCTAGTCCGTTAAAGTCGCTCTGTCGACTCATCGGTCGTTCGAAAAACTCTGAAACGTTATCGAAACGTATCTATATATTATGTCATCAAAAACAAAACATAAAACGACGATCTGGTACGATCACCTTGCCTCCGAGCGACGATTAATATGTTGACGATAAATTTGTAAGAAATGAGCATTGTGCAATAAAGAATCTCGATTCCAATTTTTATTTTCGATCGAGTGCTCGTAATGTTATTTGGTGAATTACCACTAAATAGTGTGAGCACTGCGCTGAATATACTCTAGCATTTTCTTGATGATTTGATACTGGAATGCAAGACGCTGTGGTTGATTACGGTCACCGCAGATTATTGAGCCCTTTGTCAATGTCGTCTTGAAATTGTATAGGTGACGCAAAAGTGAGGCGCGATGCCCTACGTTGCGATATAATTCGTGATACGTAGAGTGTCCCTCATACTGTGACATCGAGGTAGAGGCTATTGTATACAACTTCGGTTGGAACACTGTGTGTCCCTCGCTCTGTCTAGCCTAGAGTAGTGTATGCGCCATGTGGTACTGCTGTGCTATTTTTAATCGACGTTACGATGTCTCGGATGATGTCTTTCGTTGATTAACTATACCGGAACCACGACCGAATTTTGCTCAGCGTTGCTGACGCCATTACGATGGTGGAAGTGATACGTTGCAGCAGTGTTGGACCCTCACTGTGGATTTCATCCATAGTGTTTAGACGTATAGAGACGTGTAGGGACGTTATTTCGTTTGAGATTAGTTAACACCTTCCTGATGGTATCGGTATTAGTGCACTCACAACTTGAACACTGAGTTCTATACCTTGACGAGAGTCACAGTTACATTAGAGAAATATACTTGACTACGCCCTGAACTAATCTGATCCGAATTTAAATTACTATTAAAACGTAAACCTAGAAATATAAGTTTTAGATAATAAGGTATAGGAGGTATCAACAAAATATTAAAGAAAATGTACCTTGCTACATGTTTCAAAATAAATTAGATATATAAGTTTTAGATAATAAGGTATAGGAGGTATCAACAAAATATTAAAGAAAATGTACTTTGCTACATGTTTCAAATAAACTAGAGGTATACATTTTAGATAATTAAGGAATAGAAGGTATCGATGAAACAAACCATAAATATATAATAAGTAACACAACACATTTATAGGACACGGTTGTAGTTATAATACAAAAGAACATATACTTATATGTGTGTCTAGGGAACATATTCATTTAGTTGTAAGTGTAATATTACGGTTAAACGTAGAATATGAATATATTCACGCCGTTTGTATTTAAGTTTTAAATTCGAGTTTATCACAATATTATAGGAGGTTATTAAAAAGGTTCAATAAGGAAAAGTCATTCAATTATATTCGAATCGGCTGGAGAACATATGATAAATGGTTTTTTAATCAATATGGATCTACAGTTACGAATTTAACATAACAACCTTGATTGTCAAGACGAGTGTTGAAAAGGACTTTAACTTCACAACTATATTAAATTTAAATATAAGGTAGGAGTAGGAGCACAATAAGTGTTCGATCTCTTTGAGGAAGGTTCATAAAATGTAGGACGGAAACTACTGTAAGCGGCGGGCGCGGGGCCGTTTACCTCCTCTCCTCCTCTTAATTTTTTTTAAGTAATTTAATTATTATTATTTTTTTTTCTATTTTAATAAAGTAAGGATGGAGAGGAGCTACTTCTATTAGCAACTATATTAACGAGGTGTTAATAGAAAATGAGATCGGGTCTTGATCTTTTAATATTTTTTTTATCAACTTATAAACATACTTACTCATTACGAAGTTTTATTTAATTTCTTATAATCATTTGAACTTGCGATCACTAATACTCTAAAAGAACTTGGTTAATATAAAAACAACGTAAAACGGGTCCTAACTAACTAGACGATATAACGAGCCATACTACTCATAATTTAATTTTTTTTAATTTTTTTTTTATCTCTTTCGATGGTGGGAGTAGAGAAATAGTTACATTATCAACGATCGTTATCAAGTGTCTATGATGACAACCAGGACCGACGGCTTTACGTGCTCTATGAGGCACGGCGGGGAGACAAACAAAGACATACATCCAGACCGGAAACAAATATTTGTGCAAACACAACTATCTGTACCGAGCGGGAATCGAACCCGCGACCGCCCGGCACGCAGCGTTGATGCGACTACTCACACCACTACACCAGAACAGTAACCTCCTTCGGTATAGTAGTAATACTCGGAATAAACTAACGTTATATATCTGTCTAAGATAAATAATAAACACAAGAAAGGTAAAACGAAACATTCTCACGGAGGCTCCTCCGCCGCCGGCGACGCTCCGCGACGGCCCGCCGCTCCTAACTAGCTCCCTCGTATTTTACTTACAGCGATATTGTTCTTTCTATCTTTATCTTTTTAATTTCGTACGCGATCCTCTCAAACTTGACATTTTCTTTCAAGTTTTAAAGATCAAAGAATGAAAGTATCCATTTAACCGTACAAGCTGCGAAAACATCACTTTTACAGCGTTGTTACAGGTTCGTTGGAGAAAAGTTAGAACCACTTTAAAAATTAAAAGCGTAGGATGTGTGAGATAATGTAATTCTATAACATTTTTTTTAGAAATGTATACCCATAAACAAGTTCAAGTTTCATCCATCCATTTTTTTTTTACTTGTTAGTGCAGCTAAAATTGTATGTATTAAATTCTAAAAAAAAAAAAAAATTACAATTCTTTTTAAAAACGATCAATTGTTGAACAAATCGCTGCACTTGCATGAAAACGTCAAGCAACGTAAACACTGAAATGGAATTTCGATCGAATCGCGATAAACTTAATAAGTAATTTACAAAAATGGTAGTGTAACAGCGCGACATACGGCCGCGCGTACACACGGGTGTCGGTTATATAACTCCGTGTCGACAATCCAATCCCACCGCAGCCGTATCGGTAGATTAAACTGCCTCGCTCGATACAATACGGCCGCGCCGCGAGACTTCTCTTAGATTCAATTTATTTTCACTGAAAACATTTACGTCTTTGCCATTCAGCGTTTCAAATATTAACTGACGATCTTAAGGACTGTTTTGTTAATTCGTTCGTTTGATTTTATAATACGGATACAAATTGTGGTTTCTCATATGTTGAGTGTTGATTCCAGATTGGTCGGTGTATGAATACTGCTCCGCTTCGGAGACACAACGTGACGTTTTATAGCCAGTAATCTTCCACAACAACAGTCAGTTTAGGACACCAAATACCAGATATCAGACAAGGAATTTCCAAAGTCAACGTAACAATTGATTGAAATATTAAATTATTTAACAACCTGAATAATTCCCAATTTTATTTACTATTTAATTAAAAGTCTATACCTTAATATACCTTACTATATATATATATATATATATATACTTTTATCGCGCTTATTTAAAACTTTACGGTTTTTAAATTATTTCCCGAAGTTTCGGATCCTTTACAGCGTCCATCATCTCAGGGGTCTGAAGTGGTGGGTGGTTTACTATGTTTCATGTTGGTATAAGCACCTAGCTGAAACCGAACTCGATTCCGAATTTTCGTTGAAGCTCATCCCATAATAAGTCTGTAGCGAGATAAGCGATTAGAGTATCCTATATATATCATTGTTTATTTATCCTGTATTGTATTTATTGTATCCTGTATATGATTTGTTTTTATGTACAATCTTATACAAGCTTCAGTATCAATGATTATGTGTCTGTCGAGCCTCATGAAACAAGCACATATACAGCTATATGACCTACTAATAATTAGTACAAATGTGAAAGTTTGTAAGGATAAACATAAAATAAAAAATAACCTCATTAAATTAATAGCCTCCAGTAAGATTGGAATAATGTGGCGGGGTTTTGGAAATATGTAAAGCACACGACGCACACGACCCAGAGCATTAGAAACATACATAATTATTTTTTTTATGAGCGAGTATTGAACACCCGATCATATTGGAAAATCCTGTCGCTGTAACTATGACACAAACCCATAGTCTGGATGATGGATGTTTAATACGTTTTCACTTGAAGTTACTGAACTGATTACAATAAGGTAAAAGGCATACTTTTGATTAAAAAGGTTCCCACAAGATCGGTTTTTAGACGGGTAAAACGAGATAAAGCTAATAGTTATATGTATATTTCTATTAGAAACGAAGAAAGAACTTAGAAACGAAAAATTCAATGTCACAATTAAAGACATCAATGAATTGCAAACAAAATTGTCACAAACGTGAATTCCGCCAGCCAGCGGACGATACGCCTGCGACGTGATTGTTGATATTTCTATTTCTTCCCGCTCCGAGCTTCGAGCTCCGGCGAGTAATTCCCCATCGTCGTGCCATTCGCTCGTTCACGTAAACGGCGACATCCCTGCAATTGAAGACAGCTCTGGCTCTGGATATCGTTATTGAACGTGTAAAA
Source organism: Euphydryas editha (assembly GCA_036937285.1). Classification (NCBI taxonomy): domain Eukaryota; kingdom Metazoa; phylum Arthropoda; class Insecta; order Lepidoptera; family Nymphalidae; genus Euphydryas; species Euphydryas editha. The sequence goes on along the minus strand of JAUPFZ010000013.1, from coordinate 200,473 downwards.
GAATATACAAGGGCGTTCTCTTCTCAAAACGGATGCAACTGACTTTTATTTCTTTGTAGCGAGTTTTTCTTTTCTTTTACTTTATTATAAAATGTCTACGATATCCTGTGCTATAATATTTGTAACATATTTTATTTCTATATGTATTTACAAAACTTAATAAATTAAAGGTAAAGCTTATAGATAAACTAACCTGCGCGATTTCATTTATAAATTTTAAATGAAGTGAAATTTTTAAACTATTATGTTCTTAAAAATTAGTTTTAAAAAGTGTAAATTAGAAACTTTATTATAAAAAAGTCTTATATTTATTAAAACAAATTCCAGAAAGGCCGTCAGTTCGCTCGGTTCGATAATATCCCAATAACATTTCGCCACATCCAGAGGTCGCTCGAGATGAGCTCGGCGCGGAGCGTGAAAGAAGGCAATTTCCTGGTGAGGATCGCGCTCTATTTTCTTTGTCCCTCGTAATTGTCATTAGACACGAGAGCCGTAACTAATGCGCTAAGCAAACAATTCGTCTGTCCGTCTCGAGTGTAATTGTGCGACGGAGCCGCCGCACGTCGAGAGCGAGCGAGATACGATCTCTATGTAGAGCGAGCGAGAGGTCCGAACGCGTTTATTACACCTACACTAGCTATTGCTAATGTTTACTTAGTTTTATAATTCTCGAGCTTTTTCTGCAACAAAACATTTAGCGCATTTACCATTTAGCGAACAAATAGGACAATAAATTGTTTAACATTACTTTACATCTTTTAAAGAGAAAAATACGTGCTTTGACATTTAATATTATTTTGGATAAATTTTAATATTTTGAGTAGATTTCTGTCAATATTTACATTTTCTTACAATGGAAAGCTTCTATTTATTTATTTTTCAACAAATATTCTTTTTTTAATAGTTACTAATTTTCTAAGACGACAGTTCCAATTATACAGTCTAATCTTAAGTCATAGGTTGGTAAGGTATCCGGACTGATGATAAAAATGGCTAGTCAGCCGACATTAAACTGTCAGCCTGCCATAACATAGGCCTTTTGTATGACTATACATTATTTGTATACTATACATATGTTAATCGAGGGATCTGAGACACCAAATACCTTAAAATACCACAAATTGTAATTGCGCCATATCCTGGTTAAAAACCATCATAAGGTATATGCAACATGGCGCTGCGGATTATTGTCGAATATCATTCAAAACCGCTCATATTTGACTTGTTCTACATAATATGTAAAATGTTTATGATACAAACTAAATAGGCTGTTTGAATTATATAACAGGTACGTATTATGTTATTATATAACAAATAAAAACATGGCTTTATTACATTATTGCGCTATATAATTGCTATTGACAATTTTGTTAAACAATTGTAATGACTAATGAACTCGCGTATGGACATCAGTTACATGCAATATTAAAAAGGGCTAAGTGCTTATTTCGTGCTAGATATCAAATTAAATCAACAGTAGGGCAACCTGTCAAACCGTAGTGAAGCAGCTTGACAGTTTGAGCTCTAAACATTTTCCTATCGAGGACAATAAGCGTCGACCTATGTAACGTTATACGTACATAATTTAACGTTACACCTAAAAGTAAAACACTTACAAGCGGTGTGTCAGTTCGGTAACTTAATTTGAAATAGTTTTATATTTTTTTACACAATCGAAAATGTATGTTATAATATACTGTAGCGTATAATATTATAAAATAAACATAGATATGTCTTAAAATAACTATACATTACATGAGTGAAATATTAATCAATTTTTTCATTCAGTTCCATTCGAGCATCTCCTCTTACAACTTTATAATACATTATTATAGCCACTAAAATATTAGTGAAATTCTCATAGACCAGTCCGGGTAGAAACCGAACTCACACATGACATTTACATTACAAAACAGTATTAAAATAAAGGTGGGACAATGAGAATTATATTCGATTGTACACAATGGTGGTATTTCGAATAACCGAAAATCAAACATTATTATAATTCAATTCAAAAGACTGGATATTATTTTAGTCGCGATGATATTAATATCGGCGAGCGGTAAAAACAAATTCTTTGTGTTCGTGATATTGGGTGTAGACGTGATGTAGACACTTTAAAACAAATCGGCGTGCAGAGATGTGTGTGTTAAGTTGTTGCATTTTTATTATTTAATTGGATTTTAGTTTTATTGACTAGGTTTTAAATTTATTTTATTATTTATGTAATTTGATTATTTATTGTAAGCTATTGCACTTTTGTTTGATTTAATTTATTCTCGTTCTTATAAAACCGATTTTTTGCTAATAATTTAGTTTGTTTTGTTAAATGACTCAATGGAATTGAATGTGATGCCAATGATTGTACTTTTATATTTGATATGACACGTATCTAACACGACAGCGGCACTAACGCATAGAATAACTATCCTGTAATGTTAGGTGTAAGATGATGGAATAAATAAATAAATAAATGATGAGATACAATGAATATATGTGGGTGACAATTATATAAAATTAAAATAAACACAATATTTATGTGACAAAATGCCAAGATTTTCTGATAGACTTTAATCGCCTAACTAAGTGATAAGAACACTCGTTGCTCGGACGAAGACTGCCGCGTGAATGTCACACAGTTCAATGATAGATGTATTGATATATCTGTAGACATATAATTGCTTTAACAAATGTCAACACCTGACGCCTCTCTATGAGCTCAATGTCACCCTGTGATAGTCAGATTAACCTTTAAATTTTAACGCTTCAAAATAAACAATAGTTGCTATCGAAATCTATTTGCATAAAGATATTCAAACACAAAGCAAATAATAAGCTTTTTATTTCAATTTCAAGTACATAATTCCGAAGCACGATGGGGAGACTCACAAAGACATACACCCGAACGGGAATCCAACCTACCGTCGGTTATAAGGCGAAAATTCTACACCAGTATGGCTGTCTTTTGTAATCGAATTGGTAATGATAATGTGAAATATTCACAATTAATATTGGTCTGTTGTTTTCAATGTTTTAACACTTCGCAGTAAAAACCACCCATAAGGATGTAAATCCCATGTCGAGGGTCCTGAATCACTGACAAAAAACACACACACAAACGTCCAGACCACGATAAACATCCATATGTGGTTTATATAAACATTTGAAAAAAATTCAGTCAGTGCAACAGCTTGTGCTGTGACCACTGGGCCAACCTGTCGTCTAATACTTATTTCGACTCTTATATATTACGTAATTGTCACAATGTCTTAACGAATAATATTAGTACAAACCATTCCTGTCTGTTTATTTATAAATACAAAAGTATTGACTGTTAATGTAATCAACAGTTAGTGTATGTTTGCACGTCAGCGCGTTCTCTTAATATTTCTACTCCGCCGCGAAGCGCCTAGTGTTTTGAAAGTAATTTTCCGGCGGAGCTTTATTGATACTGCCTTCAATCAAAGAGAGCTCGGAGGGTCGCGGAGGGACGCAGAATTAATATAACCGTAACGTTTCTCCTCACGAAATGAAATATCTGCCTTTTCATGTTTCTCCTTATTACTCTTATATTTGCTTGTTGTTTTTTGTATTTTATTAGGAACGTACAAAACATATCATGTTGTAAATGGCGTTCTTCTGAACTCGGTGTCTTTAAAAATTCAAATTGGTACTCGTGATATTATTGATTCAAGTTGATCAAGTCTTATTGTTTCATTTCTCGCTCCTGTTTAGGCTGGCCACCGGTCAGACGGGCTCCTTGAAGCAGCTAGTATCGATTGCTCCAAACTTCGACCACATAGCAAATTACACTCTTCTATTTAAAAACAAACACGAAACCGCTCAAGCAGTTGCAGCTGCTTAGGGCGGTTGTCAGTGCAGTCGCTAGGCATACACTGACTGTTCGAGCTGTTACCTCCGCCAGCGCTCTTCATTCCACATCACGCGCGCCTGCCTTTACTGCTGCATTTGATATCAACTGCTCCAGTAGTTATTAATGGCAGCTTCAGCTTTTGACTATGACTGCAATAAGGGAACAGTTTTTCACTAACTGCTCGAGCAATGCGTGTTAGGCCGCCCTAAACTTTCTCTCAATTTGAACATAATTGTTATAGCCAATACTGAACTGAAATGAATCAGCCTGTAAACGTCACACTACGGGACAAAGCCCTCTTCTTTGTATCGGAGGATCCATGTATGCAACAGTGGCTAGTTAATCTACCGTCTGTATAAATCTCGAAATGTCAACAAATTTATAAAATATTAACAAAAAATTGTTCCTTGAAATGTGGTCCTAAATCAAACCTTTCCTTTGTGACAAAAACTCATAGGTTTTTATTAGAATTCATTTCAGGCTTGATACTCGGATACCCGAAGGGCGATATTACACGATTTCTACAATTTATTGCAATTCACACTTTCTATATTTCCGAATCTAACAAAATGTTACTCTTAAATCATTAAAGCTTCACCAGGTTGAAGTTGATATATGATATGATTCAGATCAGGTATCTGACCCGCGTACGTAAGCACTACACCTAATTAACTAATGCGCCAGTGCGTTGTCGATTCGTCATTCGACATAACCAATAATACTGTTGTAATAATCATCGATAGACACTACGATGTGAGAACACACGTTATAGTCAGCTGTGCGTTAAATTAAATGCAAATACGAGTATAACTACGAGCCCTCAGCGGCGCGCGCAGCTCGCGATGTATCCTACAAATCACGGAATACACCATCGCTTACTTCGGCGACGGTGCGAGACGCATCACCGCTGCCGTTCGAGCGCGTCGAATATTTCACTTAACCTCCAACGACGAAATAAATTAGGAGCGACGCTGTTCAATCGCTCGGCGAACGTTCATAGCTCCGAGTAATCTATAACCAATGTTGTTTACTACGTGTCGTCCAATCGATGCTTTGATTTTCCGCGTGAACTGAAATTGCCAATGCGTGGCTTTGTTTACGACTCATCTGCACTGTGCGCCGGAGACCCGCGCATAAGCTGCGGCATCACCGTTGTTATTCGTGACAAATGTAAGCGATGTCCGACATGACGACGCTATTAAGAATACTTATACCGGGCTTTATATGCGGTTCATACGGAAGTGATCTGCTCCGAAAAATATTACAGTTGCCGTCTCTTTGTTCAGTCGTATCATATTGTGTAGCGGGGATTATCGTAATTATTTGGTACATTTGTTATGTCCTGGAAACTTATTTCGTTCTTAGACATTGGGAGCATTAAATTATTTAATATATATTTTTCAAGTTTCCACAAATGAAATCTTGTTTATTTTCTGCAATCCTTGCTTGGGAAGCTTGTTCATTGAGGAACCTTAACGGGTATTAAATATTTTGCTCTGACTAAATGGTTGGGACAAACAAATCGAGTTGTTCGATAATTAAGATGATGACAACAATAATAAATACCAATGCTTATTTATCTAATATTAATTTTCAGAAAGAATACATCTCAGTAGAATATTACGAGAATGTTACGATCCATGTGCAGCTCACAGCGGTGTAAAGATCATAGACAATCATATCGATAGACAATGACACGCCGTCGCATCACGCTTCGTCAATATTATCCCGCAGTGAGCAGAAGAGGTTGTTCGTCTCTTTGTTCGACTGTTCGGGATCAGGACTTGCATACATTTTTAAGTGGGTGTTTTTCAAGAAATATAATCATATTCATCAAGTAATAAAAGTTGTTAAATGAAACGAAATAAAAAATTCATTAAAGTATTTGTCCATCCATAAACGAACTCGACGGTAAACAAAACCTCTAGGAACAGCACATCCGGAATTAAGAGACCAAGTCACCTTAAATCTGAAACCATTGATCTTCCGAAATAGCTTTTCGAAGGGATTTAAGAAGGGACGAGGGAAATGGGCGAATACAAAGATCCGAAAGGGTCACAGTAAAATAGCAATATGAGCATAATATATCGAAAAATAAATCGTTGTGTTTCCTTTTACTTTAAACGTTTAGAAAATTTATTTTTATTTTACATATATATGTGAAAATTGATACAAATCTGTATTAATGTTACATAAAAGAAATATATCTATGCATTTGATAATGATTCGGAAACTGTAGAATTGTTTTAGATAATACTGCTCAAAGTTGATTACATTATCCACAAGTGACTTCGCTCCAAACATAACGTTTTAGCTAATACTTGCAGAGCAGTCTCAGCTACACTTAAACTTGATTAAGTGGTTTCATAAACTTCATATAGCGAGTTTAATAAAACAATCAGATTATTTTCCGCCGCACTCGAGCAAACCCACAGCACGACATAAAGCAATTAGCGTCACGATCGCAGCTGTTATTGAAATCAGGAATGCAAACGACTTAGTTGACGACTTGTCGCAATTCGCTCGTGTTAGTCCGTTGTAAGCGGAACAAGTGTTTTGAGTTAAATTATAATGAAACGTTTAAAAATCCACATGCTTTTGTTCTTTGTTCGACGTTATTATTTGTGTAATGTGAGCAATGAGCTCTTCCGGTCCCGACAATTTGTCCTTCAAAGTGTTGTCGGAAATGTCGTGAGTTGTAACTTTTCGTTTTAAAAGGCCGAATATTTAAAATGGTAATTTTAATTGTTATCACCAAGATCAAAACGATCTTATCACTTGCATATTATTATACGTATTAGAAAATAAATGGTAACGCATAATATGTCTGAATAGAATTAAGATCCTAAGTTATCACTGAGGATTTTTTTTTCTGGACTGTAGAAAATAAATAAACGATATGTAAAATATAGTATTTTATTTATATAAAAGAATTTCAATTGCTTGAATATTGCTGAAGAAAATTATATTAAAATTTCATTTTATGTAACTGATTGGTGAGTATATTTTCACGCAGGTCTTAATGTATGTTTGAAGATGAAGTTATTACGAAAAAAAAAACAAAGTTTTAAAATAACGTCTCATCGTAGAACTCCTGCGGAGATTTTCTAGAACATTCAATTTTATCGAAAACAATTCCGTCGCGCGCTTACGACGCTGCAGCGGGACAATGCCTTCTTGTATATTATTATTTATACAAATGCATTTTACATGTCATTATATATTAGTTTCTTACTCGTATGTTACAAAAATATCCTGACTTTGTTTACGTAAATTTCAATAGCTATACATATAATAAAGTCAAAAGTTTGTTAGGATTGACAGACGGGTGGAAATTCGTTATCATATTTTTTTATTATGTTAGTTGGATAGGCAAACTGGCAGACGTGCCACCTGATGGTAAGTGGTCGACGTCGCCCATGAACATAAACTAGTTTACCTGGAACTAGCCCAGCCAACTCATTTATGTGTTGCCTATCCTGAGACATATGATGTTAAGTCTCGGTGCCAGTAATTACACTGCCTGTCTTGCCCTTCTTTCCGAAACACAGCAAAGCTGTTTCACGGAAGAAACAAGCAAGATGGTGGTACCCATGCAGCCGGGAGCGCGGCACAGCGCATCTCTCCCACCGGTCATTTTGACGTTTTATATTAAAACAACTCGGTGAGTTTTTCAATCTCGTAATTTCTGCGGAATCTGGATTTATAAGGATATAGGTAATAATAGGGATAAGAAATTATTATATTAGCTTGTAATGAAATGAAATTAAATGAAAATATTTATTTCGTCATAAGGGGTCATTTCGTCACTTAACGAAGTTAATGTCTCGGTAGACATCATATTACTATAAATTATATCATCAGCTTTATTAAATATTACAATAAATAACTTAATCTAATTTCCCTAGTGTGTTTCCCTAGTGTTTCCCTAGTGTTGGTCGAGAGGGAAAAAACTCTCGGTACTCTTTTTAAAAAATTGAACATCATTATATAAAATATATAAATCCATTATTTAATGCACAGTACAACGTAGAAACATTAACAGCATTTAATTAGTTCATGTACTTTGAGGTCCCACAAAATTAAGAGAGTGCCTCAGAGAGCACGTAAAGCCATCGGTCCCGGTTGTTATCAGAGACACCTGATAACGATCGTTACCCATGATAGGGAAATTATCCACCACCCGCAGTGGGGCAGCGTGGTGGATTAAGCTCCAAGCCCTCTTCTATATGGAGAAGAGGCCTTCAGTCAGCAGTGAATGGTTTACAGGCTGATACAGAAACCCTAAAGGAAATTAAAACGAAATCTGTAGTAACAGGTGTAAGAAGCCCTCAACGATAGTTATTATTTATTTATTTATCAAGTAGTAGCGTCTCACTCTACCACAATGACTTTAATTACGTCTACAACTATTCGAGAAAATGGAGAAATACTGATGAAAAACACAAACCCAATTAGATACGACCGCAGTCGGATACACATAGTAGTGTAACACGTTTCTAGTTATATTACTATATCGTTAATGTCTATTCTATTAGTGTAACAGCATTCTATTTTATACTAAAACTTACATACTTTAAACATTCACTACTAATTTAGTCAAAAAGTAACTCCGTAAACGTCCTAATGCTTTGAATATATATATTGTGGCCATATCTCAGAATTACCCACATCATCAAATGGTCGAGAATTTCATATAGTGGTCACATTTTACGATGTGGCCAGCTTAATTTTAGCAGATCATTAAATCTTAAACGTTTCACGATTTTATCATCCACGATTGGCCATATAATAAAAATAGGGTATTCATTAAATACATTATAAAAATTCAGAATATGTTAAGTTAGGTTTTTTTTTCTTGAATATAAAAAATAAATCATCCGCAGTTTCCATAATGTCATATTTGGATAGCCAGTAATAGTCCATAGACTTTTTTCGCATGGTCACCCTACTATCCTTTATTTGTTTTATAAGCGATATAATCAAATTGATGATCTTGACCGATTTAAAAAGTAGCGCGCCTTAGTTGACCATATCGACAAACGATTTCTTATCATTGATCTGTCCAAGGTACATCATGATGTGGTCAAAAGGACAGTGAAACATTTAATTAAATGCGACTATTTCATAAATCTTTCGAGCATTTCATGATGTGGGAAATTTTACGATATAGTCACGAAATATATACAGATATAGTTAGTATATAGAAATAGTTTAGACTGAAAATTCAGAACAATATCATGTGATGAAAAATTTATCAAATATGAAAACGAGAATTACAAACAAAGATCACATGACGTGTCAACATTCAGTGGCTGTCCCGTCGTGACCACGATCCATGCAACTGGGTCGAAATATTGACACAAAATCACTGTGTTATATCGTGGTATGTACCCCTTTTTAAACATAATAATATGTCTTCAAACCACGAAATAAGTCTTAAATCATTAACTCAGTGGCATATTTCAATTACGCGTTTTTACAAATTTGTGTAATATTTTAAACGGAGTTAATTGGCGTGTGGCGAGAACTGAATAAATAAACAGTGTAGCGCTACGACCGGGTGACGCCGAGCGTCTAATTTCTGTATAATTGTCTTCGGTTACTCCGTGTACCGGAATCAGTAATTATTGTAAAGAGTACATCGCTATATTACGCTTAAAAGGAAATCGCACATCTCACACAACAAAGAGGTAACTCTAAAATTGCAATTTTTTTACAAATCTGCAAAGAAAATTCTAATTAATTTAAGTCACCTTTTCATTTTTCTGCTGATATTTGACCTGGTAGGGGATTTATCGACATTGCACTTTTGACCAACGGTTCATTGATCTCTGTACATCGCTCGTTGCCACATTAGGCTCGCGAAACGTTGAACTATTTCGTTACTCCGGTTCGTCTACGGATATTCTCGTAGTCGATTCGATCCTGCAGAGATATGATGAACATAGCTTTTTTCATCACTCTCATCTTGCGACCGTATTCAGTATCATATCTCAAAAAGAACCACGTTACCTCATTTATAAATAATAATTCTTTTAAAAATTACAAAACAATAACCTTAAATAAAACAAGAAAAAAATGTATAGCTACGGAACGACGTTGTAATAAATTACTCCGAACTCAGAAAAGGTTCTTTATATTAACTTCTAAAAATAAACATAGCCATTACCATTTGTGCCCAAAATAAAATCCTAATTGTTGAGAAGAAAACGCTCCAGCTTCCTCAATTTCAGAACTACTTTCCTTTATTAATTAATACACAACAACACGAAATATTATCAATTATTATAAGGTTGACTAGTCTAGATTTTCCAGACACTGACCATTAGAATATACATACATTATGCAAATGATTTTCCCAACAATCCGTCGATACAATGTATTTACCATCTGTATAGTGTGAAGTGAGGCGTGCGATTTGAGCCACTAATTTGCCGATACATTATGACCGCCGTTTAGTTCTCACACCGTGAATTAATTTCTAATATCCACCGCAGTGTTGTTACGTTGCCCCCCGAGGTCGCTTCGCTATTACCAGATATCAGAGTGTTCCTCCCATTTCAAGCTTATGTTGTACACTGAGATATATTTGAAAGAGAAAGAAGTACATATAACAGCGTGTGGGAGCGAGATGCAGCATCCATTGAGTTGTGACGCAATACCAATGAGGCGGATTAGATGCAATGAAATTGACCTGCACTTCGAAGTGCAGTTAATTTTATCGCTCGTGTCAAATTATAATAGTAAATTAGATAGCGGTGTTACGATTCTATTGGTTAAACTTTGAAACATCTTCAAATTTAGGCGTTGTACCATTTTCATAGTATAGGAAAAAAATATTGAGACTGAATACTTTTCAATTAATTTGAATTAAGAATAAGTGTGATTTACAAAAAGGTTTATTTTATTGTAGAGAAGCGTAATTAGCGGTCGTCTGTTCCTAAGGTAAGTAACTTAATAACTGTGTTTTAAATTTGTATATATAACGCCGAGAATAGGGGCGGGAATTGGATCCACAACCCTGGAGCAGAAAACAGGGTCAATGCAAACTGCACCAACGCAACGGGTCAAAAAAAATTAATTTAATTAGTGGATTAAACTCAGAATCCTTACAATACTAAAAAGGTCACAACTCAGTTGAGCCAGTAAACTGTCCTCGACCAACACACCGTAGGCACAAAGGATTTCATTACAATCAGATAGGGCAGCAATAATGCAGCCGGACTTATCGCGCTGCGCCCGTCACGCCCGTCAGACCCGTTACGCTGCGACGCGAAACGCATTCTAATGCGACGAGTGAGTGCCTCTTGTTGCGTGACGACACACAGCGGCGTTGTTAGAAATTAAAGATATTTAAAAACGCCGTTAATTGTAGTCATAAATAATAAAAAATAGTTTATTATTATTTGATGATAAATTAATCACTAAATTTTTCACAAATTTTATTTAAATAAAGACCACGCGTTAATGACTTTACAACAAACACGGGCTCTTTGTATCAATAGGAAATATAAAAATTAATTACAAATAACTGTAGCAAATAACTGTTGCAAGTAACTGAGTAGAAGTAAATTTTTTTTGTGCATTTTTCGACGCATTAATTTAATTTACCAGTTATTGTTAAGAGTACCATATCTATATCTAAGACCAGATTTAGGCGGAGTTTTGATAAATCATAATTTTTGAAACAGAGTTTGTAAATCATCGTGCCTTGAAGCTCTAAAACATTTTAAAATTACAAATGTGTCACTTCATGTGCGCTCAGATTCAAACCAAAATTCAGATACAAACCAAGTAATTCTATCGTATAATATCATGCACTAAATATATGTGTGTGTTTAGTGTGTATTCATTAGACGCAGTAATCTGACTCACGGCGTTCATTACGGGAAGCGATCGCGGTCGCGTGACGGATGCAACACGGGGCGACTGCGATAACTCGCGACTACTCGTGTGTGCACGCGATTGTGTGTGTCGTGTATATCATTGCTCACGTTGATAACATTGAGTGTTACGTGATTTAATAATGAATTTGATATAATGCAACGAAATTGTAACTTATTAAATCATATTACAACCTCTACGCTTAGATTGTTAACTAGTATAATTTATTATTAGAGTTTATTTAAACATATGACTGAATAGTTTCTGTATCTTTTTTTTAATATTTCTTAAGGAAAGTTATAGAAATACCCGCGCTCTTCGCCTTCAGAGCGCGTTAAATATTCATCACCCGAAGATGAATACGAACCGGAGATCTCGCGGCGTCATAATTGTGATTCATTTATAATTGCCGCTCTCGCGGTGAGCGCCGATTAATTATCATACTATTATTCATTACGATCTTGTTAACGAGTAATTTCTCATTTAGAACTCAAAAACCCCCTTCTTCAAACAATGGCAACGATCGTTCGCTGCAGCTGTTACACTTTTATATTAAAAATATAATTCGAAGTGATCCCGCGTGACGACGGACAAATTGCTCAAGACATTTTTTTGAGCGAATTTATTCAGTTCGTGTTTTACGAAAATAATATAAACATGGCGTTTTAGAGTGGAATTAATTAAAGGGAACATCAAAGCGTGTTGCGCGGTAGTGAGTCGAAGGGAGCGGGGAGCGGGGAAGGACGTGGAGCGCGAGGTCTGGTCGCGTGATGGCGAGCGTGAAGCTTGCGGCCGGGGGTGACGGAGCGAGCGACAGCATTGCCTTTGTTCTTACACGCGTGTCGGATCGACACTAAAATAATATACTTCATGTTTTCACTAACCGAAACCTTTCCTTATATAATACCTATATGTTGACAGGAAGCATCGTGTACCGTATATGAAGAGTCCTATTCAGGAGCCATACAAGAGGCGGTGGTCGTTAGAACTGTTATTTGTATAGAGAGTAGTTTGTTATATTTCGAAAATTATTTTTCTTAAGCATATAGACGATTAAAACGCGATAACAATTGTCATAATTAAAGTGCGAGTCATTATGTAAATTCCGATTCAGACGTGACAAAGTCACGGGAAAGTTCTAGTTAAAGATAAATGCATATTCATTTTTATTCTGCGCCATTAAAAAATCAAACGACAGACGGGAACAAAAAACTGTACACTAACAAGGTCGTAGCCCGCAGCGGTGCTACGTCGTAGCCCCTATCTCGGCTACGACGCTCGTAGCGCGTAGTACCTAACAATAACGGTCAAGATTCCCTTGTTCTGTCTTAGATATAAATCCATCGCAACTCCGCTGCAATTTATTTAACAAAGTTAATAACTTGCAGCACGTCCGCGTCGGGACGCTACGAGAAAATAACGATTCGGGTTTCTCGATGAAATTTATTTAAAATGACTGTTCAATCTTTCCCATTTACAGATTCATAAATGTATTAAATATAAATGTCGGAAATTAATATAAAATTCAACTTCAAAGACTCGTTGTTCAGCTAATGTGTATGATAAAACTCGATAACAAAGAGAAAGATATTAAAACGTTTCGCTCGAGTCGGCGGCAGGTGTGCGGTGTACTCCTATATCGCTTCGATCAGATCGCTAGATACATCGCTACATAATATTTTATTCTTATTGTATTGAATTCACGTCTTTTATGTGAAAATGTTTGTGAGATTAAAATACGTATCTCAAGCTCGTATGTCTTTTATTTGGCAATAAAACTATAATATCCAGGAGATTCTTCGTTCTACCACATCTTACATCGTTTATAAAAATTCAAATTTTCATCTATAAAGATTTAATTCATAATGAACACAATTCTTTTAGATATTCCTTCAAATTATATTATTTTAAATTAACTACACAACGTTATAGGTTCCAAGGTTTAGGTGGGCAAGGGTTAGGTGTTCCAAGTCCGTTACATATTAACGCGTGTGGTGTCAGAGTTGTTACAACCCCAATCAGCGCCGCGCGCTGCAGAAATGATCACTAGAATCACTTTGCTTCCCTTGGACGAGGTTACCGGCTCCACTATTTGATAGCTGCAAACAGATCTCGCACGCGACTCGTACGGATAGTACAGCACGAGTGCTGGTGCCTTTGTGAGTGACGATGCAATTAAAAGTGAATTAATCAGAACCTTCATCACTTGAGCAGAGTGATTTTTGTGTCAGTATATACATTTGTACGTAAATACTATAGACGTAGTTTTTTTCTTTACAATCGACATAGCTGTGTTCTGGTTTTATAATTTTGTTGCAGAAATACACTCATAGGTACACTCTTTGCCTCAAACTCGACTTTGAATGTCGATGAGAGCGCCGTACCGCCAACCATCCCGCGGTGTGGACACTCCATGCCGGAAATAAACTTCTCACAAAGAGATGTCCGGCGGGAGCTGCTTTCTCTCGATGTTCATAAGTCGAGTGGGCCCGACGGCATTCCAGCGATAGTGCTGAAACAGTGTGCTCCAGAGTTGTGCCCTGTATTAACGCGACTTTTCGCACTTTCCTACCACACTAGGCAAGTACCGTCTTCATGGAAGACCGCCCATGTGCACCCGGTACCCAAAAAGGGCGATAGATCAGATCCATCGAATTACAGGCCTATCGCTATTACCTCCCTTCTCTCCAAGGTTATGGAGCGTGTTATTAACACCAAGCTCCTCAGGTACCTAGAGGAACACGATTTGATCAGCGACCGGCAATACGGCTTTCGCCACGGTCGCTCGACTGGTGACCTTCTAGTGTATCTGACACACCGATGGGCTTCAGCCATCGAGAGTCAAGGTGAGGCATTGGCAGTTAGCCTAGATATGGCGAAGGCGTTCGATCGGGTCTGGCACCGAGGTCTTCTCTCGAAGTTGCCATCGTACGGACTACCCGAGGGTTTGTGCAAATGGGTTGCCAGTTTTTTGTCTGGTCGATGCATACGCGCCGTTGTAGATGGCTGCTGCTCCGCAAAACTAGACTTAAATGCTGGCGTCCCGCAAGGTTCTGTGCTGTCTCCAACGCTGTTTCTCCTGCATATCAATGACTTACTGTCTATTGATGGCATTCATTGCTATGCGGACGATAGCACTGGAGACGCTTTCTACACAGGCCGTGCAAACATCCCTCGTTCCGCTGTGGTAGAAAGTCGCGAACAACTTGTGTCTCAAATCGAGAGTAGTCTTTCCAAAGTCTCCGATTGGGGTCGAGACAATTTAGTCCAATTCAACCCCTCCAAGACACAAGTTTGTGCGTTCACCGCTAAGAAAACCCCATTCACTGTGGCCCCTCAATTCCAGGACACAACCCTTACCATCTCTAACAGTATTGGTATCCTTGGTATCGACATATCCAGCGACGTCCAGTTCCGATGTCACCTGGAAGACAAGGTCAAGATGGCATCCAAAAAATTCGGTGTGCTTAACAGAGCGAAGCGGTACTTCACGCCGGGGCAAAGACTGCTTCTATACAAATCGCAAGTCCGCCCCCATATGGAGTACTGCTCTCATCTCTGGGCGGGAGCACCGGCATACCAGCTTGGCCCTCTTGACTCGGTTCAAAGGAGAGCTGTGAGAATTGTCGACGATCCAATACTGACGAGCGATATCGAGCCCTTAAGTCTAAGAAGAGATCTTGCATCCCTATGCGTGCTCTATCGCTTGTATAATGGGTTGTGTTCCGAAGAATTGTTCGAAATGATGCCAACGGCCACTTTTTATCATCGCACCGCTCGCCATCGACAGGGAATTCATGCTCACACATTGCAGCCCAAATGGTCCCGTACAGTTCGGTATCAGAGGAACTTTCTCCCACGGACCATTCGGCTGTGGAATGAACTCCCTGCCGAGGTTTTCCCACAGGATTACAGTATGGGGTCCTTCAAGAGGGGAGTAAATAGGTTTTTGAAGGGTCGGCAACGCGCATGTGATGCCCCTGGTGTTGCAGGCGTCCATAGGCTACGGTAACCGCTTACCATCAGGCGGGCCGTATGCTTGATTGCCACCGTCGTGGTATAAAAAAAAAAAAAAAAAAAAAAAAAAAGAAATAAAAATATCTTTGTCAGGTATGATAGATGTGATTTTTTAATTCAATCATAAATTATACTGTACTGTATTACTGTGCTGTATCGTTAAGTTTTAACTTAATGATCAGTAATTTAAATATGTTTAACATACACACACGGTCATCTGTTTCGACTGATATACATTTTTTAAATAAATATACATATAAATAATACATATATAAATAAATACATATTACACACAGATTCGGGGCGGGAATCGAACCCACAACCCTGGAGCAGAAAACAGGGCTACTGCCAACTGCGCCACGGGCCAGTCAATAATAACTTAATGATCAATAAAAGTTTTAACTTAATGATATATCCTGTTATCTCTTCTATTGACGTAACGAGAAGAGTATCACGTGCACGCATGTTAACTACTGTAGACATAGAGAGATAATACGAGAAAAGGGGTAGACAAAATTTTGTCGTGCGAGCATGCTAGGCCGGCAGGTTACGTATTTTACCGTCACAGAGGTAGATGTATAAATACACAACAGTGGTTTTAGTTTGACTAAGTAATTCAATAATTTTATTGTGTTGTAATGACTTTATTATAGTATAATATTGATTTCAGTGGCGTTTCTAGAATTGAAATAAAAATATTATAGAAAAAAAACTGAAAAGTTTAATTTGTTGATCATAGACGCAGCTGGAAGCATGGGTAAAATGAGAGTATAATGAAATGGACAAGACACAGTACAGTAGTCGGGTACAGTCAGCTTTTAGTATAATATTATCAAATTCGCTTTGTTCCTTTCAAATTGAATCAGTGTTTTAACATATATTTGAAGAAATAAAAGATTCCATAAAATATGTGGTTTTCCTATTTTCTAGCTGATTCAGTATGTGGATAAGTCTGTCTGACAGAGTATGTGAAGTGTGAACTACTATGAACAGCGCGCCTAAGCTAACTTTGACATCCGTCAGAGTCAATGACGAGAGCAAGTTTTTATAAGTAAAGCGTTTTCTATGTATTCGA
Organism: Euphydryas editha; assembly: GCA_036937285.1. Lineage (NCBI taxonomy): Eukaryota > Metazoa > Arthropoda > Insecta > Lepidoptera > Nymphalidae > Euphydryas > Euphydryas editha. The sequence continues at coordinate 183,620 of JAUPFZ010000013.1, read as the reverse complement.
TTATTTTGTAACAATATATTAACAAGTAACTTTCTCAATATAAAAATATTTAAATAATAAAAAGTTATATCCATGTGGGTAGTCACAGCGACGTAAAATGACGTCATTTTTGTAAACGTAAACGTTACAGTAAGTGGTCGAACAGTTCCGCGGGTAGTTGACAAAACGCAGTAAGCAGTGAGCGTCTGCTTAACTATTCCATTACAGTTCCAGCGATGCTCTCCTCTGTCGTGAAGTCGAGGCACGCAGCGCCGGAGCGAGGTGACAATTAAATTAATGATACACTTGCGGTGCACTGCTGCTAATGAACGATACATTCACAATTAAATAATTAAATAATCAAGTTTATTTAACATTTAAAAATAAAGACGTGATGAGGAAATCAGCGTGCATTAAAAGTAATTTTCAGTCATGCAGTCCCCAACCCATAGTTATACAATATCGCGGAATGAATTTACAATGATTACGAATAACGTAATAAAATTTATAGTTAGTTTTCTTGGGATAAATAATACGATATACGATATAATTATAAAATGAAGTATTACTAAATGAACTACATATTTGTACATACTTGTTCATTCTATCTAATTGTCATTTCTATCTAATTCATCCCATAACAACTCTATGGGGTTTAAATCTGGAGATTGTGCAGGTCAAATCATATTTTTAAGTTCACCTTGCTTTTCTTTATTGGTTAGGTAATTTCTACACAGTGCAGATGAGTGCTTAGGATCATTATCCTGTTGTAGAATAAAACCTCTATTAACTCCTATATTAACATCTATAAACCCTTAATAAATATTCCCTCGATACGAACAAGATCTCCAGTTTTATTACCACCAAAACAACCCCACACCATGCCCGATCCACCACCATGCTCTACTGTTGTATTCACTGATTTTCCATGCGCTCCCCAACCAAACGTCGAACGTACTACCTACGTTTTAAACCTAATAATTCGAATTTTGATTCACCTATAAATAAGACTTTCCAACCTTGATCAAATGTCCAATCTTTGTGTTTTTTAGCCCATTGTAGCCTCTTAAGTTTATTTTGTTTACGCAAAAGTGTCTTTTTCGCTGCTATGTGTCCTTTAAAGCCTATGTTGACGCAATCGGCGTTGCACCGTTGATACTGATACGGGCTTTTGTCGACTAGCATTCAGTTCTTGGCATAATTATCTCTGGCGCCGTGCGTGTTCGCTGCCGTTTGCTTTGTATACAGATGAATTTGTCTTCACTATTAGATGTGACTCTAGGTCTCCCAGATCGTTAGCGACTATTGCAGGATCCGGTCTCTCGCTCTCTCTGCAGAGTATATACTACCAGAGACTGAGATACCTTCAATTTAGATGCTATTATTCTCGTACTATAGCCATCTTTGTATAAAGCTATTATAACAGCACGTTTTTCTCCATGTAATTCCTTTTTTCGATCCATTTTTAAAAAGTTTATGTAAGACAACTGAGCTAAATATTATTTTTCTGATAAAATATAAAATAATAATGTTTCTTATGTTTAATCAACGTATAGTACTAATTCGTGAGTGTATACGTGTTAAGCTTTCTTATCTGTATAAGAAATAAAATATTCAAAAATGTAATTTGGGAATTTTCATATACAGAGAAACTCGAACAAAACTGTGATGGTTACGTTTTAAACTGACACTAACGCGCTTGGCGATTCCTTGCTTAACTGAGGCGGCAAACTACAAAGAATGCATGTTTATTGAACATATTCGCTATTGATGCGTTCAGTATTAATAAATAATGCTAATTTTGTGCACGATTTTCATTGAATTTTGTACATATTACTATTTTGAGAATGTGATCGAAAAATTTTGACCGATATTATTTATTTTTTAAAAATGTATATCAGCCAGCTGTTACAAATCACAGGTATAAAGTTACCTACCTTATAAACAGACGAACGTGTTTGTATGTTTAACATATTTATTTATTTATTTATTGTCTTTTTTTTTTAAATCGAGGCACTGTTTTTCGAAATGCCTTTCTTAAATAAACTATTTGACTTTCCAAGTAGTTAATATGAATGATCTATTACTGGATAATTTACCCACAGGCACAATCAATTATTTGTTTGAATTTGATGACTCATTTACGTTATTATTCACGAAGTAATGTAGTTCAAACATTTTCACCAACAAGTTAATCATTCTTTACAAAAAACACAAAGTGCGGTTCCACGAATCTGCCCCTTAACAAGTAACATTGCAGTTCAATTTCCGTCGACCGGAGTCGTCCACGAAGCTTAAAATGAAAATTAAAATCGAATAATCATTAAACGAATAAAAATTCACAGCGGTCGTCTTTTAGGAATATTGGAATAGAAAATTTTGTCTTTTAAATATAAAGGAACCGGATCCCAGCGGAACAGAAGTGAATAAGAGATCTCGGAATAATTAAGGTGAGTAATTTCCTCTTTGTAAAGAAATTTGGACGATAAATAAACAACGCTGACCGACGAAGAAAAAGGCTTTTAAAATTTTAATAATGTATATTTACTTTTCTTGTTGATTGCAAAAGTTAAATTTGAAGATCGTTCTTTGAATACGACTCGATGAGCTGCTCCGTGCACTTGTATAACATACAAATTTTTTTTCATTGAATCAGTATTTTAACACATTTTTGTCATATTTATATTATTAGTTTGAATAACAGTATTTTTAATGTTTTAATAAACTGTGTAAGTCGGTTTTGAGTTAACCTGAGACAGTTTTGCATCAGACTTCGTCCAAGCGACACGATTCTGACCTATTGAACTGATTCAGCCTCTAAACGTCCCTCTGCTGAGAAAAAGCTATTTCTTCATTATATTCAGTTAGATTCTGGAAGCCGTCGTGAATAGTACTTTACTACAGTACTCGCTAATATTTGGGAAGTCCACAATTAGTCTTTTGTGATCTTTTCTAATAAAAGTAGTTAGTGGTAATAAGTAGTTTAAAAAAAAAAAGGACAAACAGGGTCAACCGTGTCACAGCACGTTACAGAGGGCACCCTTGTCGCTTCAAAATGATCTCTTCCAAGAAACTTTAGTGCTATAATTGCTTCTATTTAACTTTAGGATTTTTCTTACATATAATCACTACATACATATAATTTTTGGGTTAATCTTCTTCATTTTTTTTTGTCCGTTTTATGTCTTATTTGTTATAATATTATTTTCTATTGATGATTTTTTTAATTACAATATTTTTTTAAAGATTTGTTAAGTTGTTAAGCGTAATTGTTTCAGTTTTTTTATTGTTTATTGCTTTTATTGGAACTTGCATGTTAAGTTAGCCTATAATTGTGATATACTTTGTAACATTTATATTGATAATAGTATTAAGTTAAGAATTGTATACTTAGTGTATTACGTTGGCTTCCTAAATAAATAAATAAAAAAAATACATATTATAAAACGAAATCTTATGCCGCGTCTCTCTGTCTGTCGGTCTGTCTATCTGTTCGAGATAAGCTGAAAAACGAGAAATGTTTGGGTACATATATATAACTACCCCGAACGCAGCTGAGTGGGCCGCTATTGACTTATTAAATTTCTGATTAAGCGATAACACTAACTTAAACATGTTTATTTATGGGGTTAAATAGTAGCACTATGCTCGTTCTGTGCAATACTCGATCATTGAACGGGATATTTACCATGTTTTTTTATTTCTATTTGGTGGAGCTCGATATTTCGACATTATCTACGAATATCTTGTTCACGAGACTGAAGTTTGCAGGTAGATGTTGACGGCATTAGAAATTTCCATAGCGAACTACCTCCTTTCTCGTCATAATAACTACGTAAATAAAAATAAAAAAAACACGATAAATATCCCGTTTTAAATAATTTTAGTAATCAAAATAACCATGATAATTTCTTCAAATATAGCTTAAAAAAACTAACATATTTAATAAGTTGGTAACACTCTCCTATAAATATTTTTTCTCCAAAGCAAAACTCGTCAAATAATTCTAATATTCACTCCAATATCAATTGTATCAATTCATTGATGTGTCGGTTCGATACAATACTACCACTACAATATACATTATGTTACATAACATTAGTAGGTGCATTGTATATATCTGTGTCTCTGTGTGTGTATCACTGTGTAACTACAACGACAGGATCACGGCTGTGTGCACTCGTGTGGATGTTGTAAAGGCATTGCAATGCGTTCGAGGATTAACCGAAATTGTTATTATAACTGAATTGCCTTTGAAATAGATTCTGTGATAATAATTAATTTAATTGTTGACAATAAAATAAATAGCGGATCTGAACTGAACTGAATCAGTCTGTAAACGTCCCACTGCTGGACAAAGGCCTCTTCTCCATATAGGAGATGGGTTGGAGTTTAATCCACCACACTGCTCCACTGCGGGTAAGCAGATAATTTTCTCTATCATGAGTAACGATATGACGAGATGTTTATGATAAAAATCGAGACCGATGGCTTTACGTGCTCTCCAAGGTACGATTGGGAAACCCACAAGGACATAAACCCATAACGGAAACAAATATTTGTACAAATACAAATATGCCCCGAGTGGGAATCGAACCCATAAATAAATAGCAATATCATTCATCAATATCACGTAGCAATAATATTTCTCAGGTACAACGCTTCGATCTTTTATACATCGCTTAACGGACATTTCGACTACTCTAAGGAAATCAAAAATTGATTTTTTTACAATTAAATTTCGATGGTTAAATATTTCAACATGGAAATAATACTAGAAACAGAAATAATAAATATAATTATCAATTTATTACAATAATGAACTAACAGGAGTAGAAGGAGGCGTAGGATGAGAAAGAGCAGGAAGATTTCTTACTAATTCTCTTAAAAATTTTTACATCTCCTTAACGAGATTAAGAAAAAAAAAGTATATTACTTTTCACCTTACCATAACACATGTCAAAAATAGTTTGATATTCACTACAGTGGCGTAATAGTATAAGGTGGGTTTGACTGATCCTATCCGGCCTACAAATTATACAATACCATTGATAAAACAAGAAATATTTCAGAGAAATTAAAGAATATTTTATAAATGAAATACTCGCAAAGAAGGCCTTTCGATACTCAGTCGTTGAAGGATCGACAATAAAAGCTCAACGTTTTCTTGGTATTACGAGTATGTGTAACATATCCGTTTCGCTTTGATCTTACTTAAATATAACTTGACTGACCCGACTCGTTATTTATATACCGTTATTGTGATTCGAAAATTATTTTTATCAGTAAGTGTATTGTTGTTTTTCAATTTCATTTTATATTTTAATCTTCTAATAGATTGAAATAATATTATAATTATATGATTTTAATGATATAAAAAGTTTATTCTTTATACCCGCTATTGTCTATTCAACTTCATATACAAATTAGAAAAAATTTTAGTATTCATTTTATTAAATATATATAAATATATATTATATATTCTGCGACATCAGAGAAATTGCGAGTATGTTGCCAGCGTAAAAAAATGTAAATAAACATAAATAAACAATGTGTATATTTAAATTTAACAATTAATAAGCTTCTTACACTTCACGGCCCTAAGTTGAATAAAATCTTGTGTCGGTTTGTAAACACAGACACAGTACGAACAAATACTCAGACCAAACAAACGTTAATATGGATCGAACTCGCGACCGGTAGCTCAACAGCAGATTGTTGTGACCACTGCGCTAACTCGTCAATATTTAAATACTATAATATTTTCGAATCTGCACGTAATATATTAATGAAAATAATAAAACGTTCTTTAATATTAAATTATTTTGTTTTAAAAGGTTCCCAATTAACAATGATATTCCAATGTAACGAATAATTTCGTGCTATTTTAATAACAAATTGTATACAGAACTCAACTCGTCTCAAATTCTATCCTCCAAGGTAGCTTTGGACTAATCTCGAACGACTACGAAACGACGAACCTGCAGCGAGAGGCTCATTACGAAGAGAACACTCACTCACTCAAATACACTCGATTGCATTACTCGACGAATTGAATTGAATTCGAGTGAGCGAATTTCTGGCTTATTCGGTTAAAATTTATTTAATTTAGTTGCAGTGTCCGAGCGCCGCGGGCTTCTGCGCTAAATATATATGAAACAGAGCGGTCTGCGGATATATTATGATGCGGGAATAATTCGAAGTAACGTCCATCAGTATTAGATCTTTAATGATTACAGAACTTCGTACGAAACATTTAAACTTTTTATTTACTGCTGACTTGACAAATATCGGTAAAGACTCCGTGACACCGTGACAGATATATCTCGAAGCTTTGGTGTTTCTGTCGTATTTTTTTCGAAATCGAGCTTAAAAATACAATCTCGTAGGAGTGTTTGTAAATAATTAGTTATATTTCAGTCCAACTTTTTTTTTAAATTATTATTTATAAATCTACTCCTACTTTAATTTGAAATTCTACTATTTAATTAATATGTAAATATATTTTCTATTCATTTATTTTATATTTTATCGCACACGAGGCTAATTAAAGTAATGTAATATATTAACATAAAAATTATATATTTTATAAAAAAATAATATTGACTTGCAATTTACGAGATCAAACAGCGGTTATAACATCCGCATCAATCCAATTACCTTCTTTCCACGGTAATGGTTTGCATATATACTTCTAATAAATATTTACCTTTATTCTGTGGTTCTGTTCCGGACGCGAAGCCGCCGGGAATTCGCCCTCGCCGGCGGCGCGCGCCTCATTCCGAGGAGGATCTGCTGCATCACTCTGACCCTTACGTCGAACACCACAAGGTCTTCCTTACCACAAACATGCGCACTGCAGTCTCCGCTTACGTAACGTGTCATCTAAAAGCTTGAATTGACACAAATTCTAAACGTGCGATTGTGGACTTTTTCCTAATATTTTACATTTACTGGATGTTCATTTTGTATTATATATTTTTATTCTATATATAAATGCTATATGTTTTGCATATTTTCATTACTTATAAGCAGTGCCGGATTAACCAATAGGCAGAGTAGGCAATTGCCTAGGGGCCCCGCTTCCACTAGGGGCCCCATGCAAGCGACAAGAAGAAAAAAAAAGTTACTGGCACCGAGACTTTAACACCTTATGTCTCTGGATAGGCAACACATAAATGAGTTGCCTGGGCTAGTTCCAGATAAACTAGTTTATGTTCATGGGCGACGATAACTACTTACCATCAGGTGGAACGTCTGCCAGTTTACCTATTCACTTAACATTTAAAAAAAAAAGTAAAAAAAAAGGGGCCCCGAGTATAGCATTGCCTAGTGTCCCTGACAGGGTTAATCCGGCTCTGCTTATAAGTAAAGACACATATTTTATTGGTGTGATCCAGAATCGACACATTGTTAACCAACAGAAACACATATCGAATATAGACCTGTGGGACTATTACGTAATTAGCGCGATCGCGAGAAATCACTGTGGTGTCGAATTTTAATACTAGCTGAGTCTCAATTTGTATTGAAATTCGACACCACAGCGATTTCTTGCGATCGTGCAAGTTACGTAATAGCCGCACCGTTTTAAACAAATCAACAATGGGACATTAGAATTTAGTAATTTATATAAATTTTGTAAAAAAAAAAACTAGTAAACAAACAGATACAATGATAATAATAACAAAAAAAAAAACTATATGATATAATAGCTAATAATTTTGTCATTACCTGAGGGTTTGGCGAGGCACTGTATGCCGTAATACAGGTCTTATATATATATTAACCAACAATCACACCACGTTAACCTAGCCCCGTGCTAAGTTCGTAAGAACTTGTGTTACGGGTACTAGGAACGGAAATAAATTTAAGATATAGATACATATATACAAAAATACACATCCATGACCCGGTGCAGACATCTATATTCGTCATACAAATTATCTGCACCTGGCGGGATTCGAACACGCGACCGCTGCGTAAAGTGTCCAGTTGCCTGACCACTCGACCAGCCGGCCGTCAATCAATCAATCAAATCAAGGTCTTCTAATAGGGCAACAGAGGTATCCTTATTATAATAAATGTGTAACAGCTATGTAACTACAAGAGTAAGCAGATAAGTTATCTATTGTTTTACCACAACTGTAAATATTTTTGAAAAAAAAAAAATTAGTTTATGTATTAACTTTCACGCGACCTGAAGTATTCGTGTCGAACAAATGATATCCCGCGGCAGCGCCTGTTATATGTTCCTCTAGCGAGCGGTCGACTGAATGCGGACGGTTCTCATACTTTTGATGAATGCTTATATATATGTCACACATTCTTCTGATTGCTGGAGGGTATTATTCAAACTGTTACAAATTTGTCTGTAGGATATTTATTTAGAAATACAAATTGAATCAATTTCGAATAGTACTACTTCAAAATAAAAAGACTAGCGAGTACTTTATGAAATACTTTTTACAATTTATTTCCACATGATCGCATCATAGATGATAAATTTTCGTACCTTTGTCTTTTCGAAATCGTTACTTATATTACTTGCAATCTAAGCTAAAGTATTTAACGAGCCATTATTTTTTTAGTGAACATAACGTTATACTTTAACAATTCGGCCAATCGAAATGTTTAACATATGCCTCCAAAACACGATCAGAAGTCTAGACGCCGATCGGCGCCAGCGATTGATCGCGCTTAATTTATATTTAATTACGATGAATCGACATTTTATACGCCCTCGTAAAGTATCCGCCATCGCCGGCCTTGTCCCACTTCGAGCTCGAGCCGCAGCCGCGCCGAGTGATCCTCGACAGCTCGAATGGCTAGAACAATCGCTTCTTGTCACCGAGTTTAACGACCCATTGCCACATACACAACGGACGAATGTACAATTCGTTCTGTAAATGTTCTCTTTCAATTTATGCGAAAAAGGTTTTTTTTTAAATGTAGACTTAATTGAAACAAAATTGGATATATTAAGAAGATTAAAAAAATCTCTAATTTACAATTGTCTCTACTTTCAAAACTTAATAAAATGATAAATAACTTAGCCTTAACTAAGCAAATTAAATTTTACGCGTAAGTTTGTTTTACAATTTATACACCCAATACGAAAATCCTTCATTTTTAAACATTCTACCTCTAGAGGGTGAAATAAGCTATGAAAGCCAGTCCAAAAGTCCGTCAGTGTTGAAATTAGAAGTACCGGTCTATATTTATGTGTCTAGATAAATATTTGTAGAGATACTTAAGCCATATACGTTATCACAATAACCAGTTCTTGCGACAACTGCTCGAAATGGTCGTCAAATAGTAATAGAACATCAGTTCGGTATAAATGCGTCGAGTGTGCGGCATTCGGTCGACAGCGACGCGCGAGCGATTACCGCGCGGCGTCTCCCGAGACAGTACTCATGAATACAATACAAGAAATATGAAACATTTTATGATCGTTTTACGATTTGTTCACTGGCTTCATTGATGTTTTATTTTTATTTATTCGTACCTTAATAAGTTATGTGAACACAAATTGTCGAATCGTGATACAATAATTGTACCGGCGCAAAAAATATTAAGAATATCAAGAGTTTTTTTGAATCGTGAAGCTACGAACTTCACGTGTGATGAAATAAATAACTTTTGTAAAAAATTACCAAAGGGAATCGATCGACATATCCATACTTCATTTCAAAATGCCATGTTTAATTTCAAGACTGGATATTAAGTAATTGTTTACAAAGAAAAAATCACAAGAATTACAGAAGTAATGTAATGGAAGAACTGAACAGTTATTAGAAAATCACTAAAAGTAATTAGTTTGTTGTTATTACCCTTTTCTTACACACCACAGAAGATGTATTTTGAAATAAACAATGAAATATGGGTCTTTTTTATTTTTATTGAAAAGTCTTTTTGCTAAATTTCAAATCAATAGGTGAAAATGTTTTTATGTTTTTGTCCCCCATGTCGTTTTTGCTACCTTCATTTCACACAAACCCCTTGTAATGAGCTTGTACGTCACACAAATTATTTGTATTAAAAGTTATTAACTCGAATAGTTCGCCTGTATACGACGAACCGGTCGAGTAGCTCTTGACGTACAAACATAGATGACCCGTACACACAACGGTTCGAACGCCGACGTACTCGTATTCTCCGCAGTTCGAGCACAAAGGGTTATTTTATATGCGTGCGTCTCATTTCCCGCACGCTCAGGGCTATCCGGTCCCGGGTTCGTTTCCATTTAATGCTTCCGCTCTTTTTATGGTTTTATGCGGATTATGAAGCCTGGACTATGAAAATTTAATAAGGTGACCCTTGTTATTATTATTGAAGAAATATTTCTATTAAAGCTCACAGAGTGTAACAAAATATTTTAACACTCATTAAACGACGTAATTATACAGTATAAATTATAAAAAAAATAGCCTTTGCCTCTTTACAAAGTTAAGGATTTATTGTGACTTTGACGTTATTATAAAATTTTAGATCACTGAATCGATACCGACCACTTCAACACACGGCATATGCGTGTGTGCGTAACTCGTATAAGTCGTAGCTTCGTTCTTTTAATTTTGTCAAGTTCTGTAAAAACATCACAATTGATATAAGCATTAATTTTTCCGAACAATCAAAAAGGGTAATGATTTTTGAATGTATTTTTGTATTCATACTAATTTTTTCACATTTCGTAGGCTTGAATATATTTTTTTGTTTTGATATTTTTTATTTTTTAATGAGCGAATGACATATGCCACTCGATTATCGAATTGTTTTATTATTTTTTTATATATTAAATGTTTATTCTTCATCTGCTACTATATACAAATACTATATAATATAATGTTTCATAGCTGCTCATGTATTTATAAAATATTTAAATTATTACTGACGAAAGCGTCGCTTATATTCATTACCCTAATGAACTGAGAATATGTTCTTGTCCCCATACTTATACACATCGCACATATAAACATTTTCCATATAAATGTACAACAATGAAAAGAAGCGAGGCGGCGCGCGTTTTCAATTAGAAGTTCGAAATGAAAAGAGTCCATCGGTGCATATTTGATAGTAATCGCTCTTCCGATTACGTTTAAACGTCGGCAGCGATCTGATTTTAATTTAACGCGAGCTTTGTTCGTTTTCGGTAACGAGCGTCATTTGGGAAGGGATGACGCAGCGTCAGCGGACTGATGATCGACCGATGAGCGGCTGATGGGTGTTCGATGGGCGGCGGAGTGAAACTGTTTGCACGACGATCGTAATAATGTTAACACTAATAAACCTAATCCACAAAAAGGCTAATCTGTATTCGTTGAACCGTAACAACCGCTCTAACACACCGAAATGTTACTGAACACTTTCCGATCAATTCGTAAGTATATTGAGAGTAGCGTCCTTTGTCGCTCCAACCAAACATAGGCCACTCTAAGTCCTGCTTCTCTAATGCCTGTACATGAAAGACATTTGAGAAAAAGGATACGGATTTTTATAGGAGCAATGGAAGCAAGAACAATTATTCAAAGAATCTTTATTTAAATTTTATCTGTCTATCTATCTGTATGTCAGTTCCGACATCACGCGAAATCTGCTGCACAAAATTGTATGCGATCTGACTTAAAATCTCCACTTGAGTTATTGCTCTTTAAACAATTGTAGTTGTAACATAATGTTATGATATAGCTAACTATATACATATGAGCTAGTTAACAATATACATCAAAAGTTCAATCATTGCGGTTTATTTTATTAACTGAACTGAATTGAATCAGTCTGTAAACACCCCACAGCTGGCCTCTCCTCTATATAGGAGAAGCGTTCGAGCTTAATCCACCACGCTCCTCCACTGCGGGTCGGCGGATAATTTCTCTACCATAATTAACGATTGTTATCACATATCTATGGTAACAACCGGGACCGCCGGCTTTTCCCAGCTTTTCTGCTTCCGGCGGGAATCAAACCCGAGAGCGCTGGTGTTGAGGACTACTCGCACCACTACACCAGAACGGTCGTCGTTTTATTAACATATTTTCTTGAACTAGTATTTATTTTCTTGTTACAGGAGGTCTTAATTGATTGTGAAGTATTTCTATAAAGTCGCGCTCAGCGAGCGATGGACATAGAATAACTCGACGGTCCGATTTGTTCTGCTGCGGCGAAGTTTTGAGGAAAACTAAACTAAGATAAAACTCTTTGTGTTGTAACACAGTTTGTGTTCTATATAAACTTCAATTTCTCACTCGCGGTTGCTTTCTCGTCTTTATTGTTAACCTCCTGTAAAAAAAGGTATTGTGAGTTCGTCTTGCGTATTTATGTATGTTTGTATCCTCCAAACGAATCGACCGACTTAGAACTGATTTCTGCTCGGTAAATATAATTAAAGAGAAACTCAAGAGAAGTTTTCCCTTTTTGAATCAGTATAAGTACTTTCATGCTAGATTATCCAATGTCTAACGGTCCCCTCGACGCGACGGTGCTTATATGAAAACATTACATTTAATGTGAGAGTATATATATATATATATATATATATATATATATATATATATATGTTTTTACAAGTTTGTACATTCAGAGAGCCCACAGACACACGGTCCGACTTCGACACGACTTCAACATAGTACGTCTATGAACACACAAATATACAGGGTTAATTCTAAAACACCAGCAACCTCGCAGGACAAGATAGCTAACATTATGTACAACAACATTTGTTCTACGACTTTTGACATAACTCAATACATTAATTAAAAATGATTTTTTAAGCTTTTATTGTACTGCTCTGAAATTTAGAGTCTATGTTTCATTCATTATCGAAAGGATGACGCGACGCTCGGGCGCGCTTGCATAATAATAGTAATAACACTTTCTCTGCCCGATAATTCTAGTTAATAAAATTAATATAAATTGCTTGGTGGGTTTGTGGGCAGTATCATAGTATGTATATCGCAGTGACTTAAGTGAATAATCAAATTTCTGTTTTGTCATGTCCCTGCAATACGTAAACTGAGTCCACAATCCCTTCATACTTTACCAGGCTTAGAACTGGCTATATTAAACGATAAAAAACAAATAAATCGTATGTATAGGAGGGCAACACATCTGCATAACCTCCAGAGGTTACAGCACAACCAGTTGTGCGGTAGACATCCGGTACCTAGTCATCAAAAGGCTTCGACTGTCCGTATGCCCGCCAATACTATAAAAATGTAGGTATGTAGATTAGGTATCTGAATTCTGAACATAAAAAAATATGTGAAAATTATTAACGTAGGTAATTATTCTTTAACGTTTACTAAAGTCTAATTAAACCAATTTAATATCAAATATTGGTAGCTAGGTATTATTCACTTTTTATTGTTAAATACAGGCGGGCATAAGTATTTCAAAAGTGAAATCAGCGTATTTACAATAATTAAAAAATTAAAAATAATTGACAATAAAATAATATTTACAAACGAAATATTACCTCTAAGGTTAAAGTAACGCGCATGTCGGTGCGTATCGCGCAGATAGCGTTCAAAATAGTCACCATCACAACCAACACACATACAACACCTAAAAATCAGCTGTTCACTAACACGTGCTAACACTTCCGAATTAGTTTTAATTTGATTGAACGCACAAATTATTTTAGTTAACCGAACCAGTTACAAAAATTTACTCGTGCTAGTTTGTCACATTCGGTGAGTTGACATTGTCTCACGGCTCGGTGTAGGTAAGTTCGAATATCTAGCTGCATATTGCCGACAGGCTTCCGACACATTGTCATCACACTTAGCCAGTATCCTCACCATTTCCGTGTATTCGACATTAGAATAGCGGCGGTACCATGGTTATAAAATAACTTTAGTACAGGTACAATACATCGATCGATACGAATAAAATAAATACGAGTAGCACACAAAATCATATGACGCGCGCGCATCAAAGTCGCCCGCCGCCGACTGCCGCGGCTGGCTAAATAGGTCAAGTTCAAAGGCGCTAGCGCCGCCCGTTCCTACCTTTCCCCTCACATTAGTACGTGGTCGTTATTTACCTAATCTTTGGGACGCGCGTAGAGTTTATTGCATTCGCGTAAAATTAAATTAATATTTATTTTTGTATGAAAATAAAATCTAACAAATTAACAAAAGTGGTAGAACAAATGTTGTTGTACATAATGTTAGCTATCTTGTCCTGCGAGGTTGCTGGTGTTTTAGAATTAACCCTGTATAATAATTCTGTATCTTGTAGTTTTTCGAAGACAGCTTATTGAAACATCTTTTTTCTATTTTGATTTTAAGATAGAACGATTCATATATTTATATCACGAGAACAATTTATTTTCAAAATGAAGTGTTTGTAAAATTGACACTGACACTGCGATAACATAAAAGTATTAGCACACATCCACCTCGAGCAGAAATCGAACCCGCGACTGTCAGCGATAAAGAAACATTTGTTACCACTTTGTAAATACTTTAATACAATATCTGTATATAATAGTAAAATCTTCAAACTTTAAAACTGATTTAAGTAATGAACTACACTCTATTATTTAAATATTAAGGTGCCTTCTACAATATAAAACGAGTTTCATATAAGAGAACCGAGGCAGCTAATGAGCCGGGACCGCGCCGCGCTCCGCCAGTACATTGTACGTATTAAAATCGCCTCAGCGGACATAAGCGCGCATTAAACTCTGCTGAGCGCAGCGTTTTCTGCCGAATTTGAATGCGATAACCTACAATAAATTGTTAATATTGCGAAAACACTGCTAAACTATATAGAAACTTTTTGATAGAAGAACATCGAGGTCATTCTTATATACATTGTAATCTGTCACGATGATCACAGACAATGACTCTTTACAGAGATTTAATATATCCTCGACACTTTAGAAGTAACTTATATAAATAAAAAGTTGTAGCTACTGTTTTAGATTTGCAACATTCCTTTTTGAAACTCGGAAATGTTTTCAAAGTTTTTAACATAAAATAAATGTGAGTGTTCCTCTGTAGAATACTCGGAACCTCTATTTTAAAATTCAATTCGCTCATCGTTGCGAATTTCTTCCTTTTATGTGCCTTTAGTATTACAATCGCGCGAACGCGACGCGTCGTACATTCCGCCGCTCGGAGCTGCGCTATGCTGTCGCCGTGGAACTGCTCGACGCTGCGCCTGCACGAACTCCGACAATTGAAATTCACAAGTTATGCCTTGTTCGATACGACACGTACGGTCGTGACACGTATCCTTTATACTACAAAATTGTAAAGTACATATGCCTGCACTGATATTGATAATTTTTAAGATGGACTTTTCTTTCCGTCATGGGTTAAATTCTAGCTCAGAGGAGATATTATACAATCGTCCAAACAAACACAGAGATTTGTTTGTCCTTGTAAGTCTGAGCAGTCCGCTTTGGAGAGCACGTAAAGCATAAAGCTTCTATTTTATATCATAAAAACGAGGGATGGAACTAAATTTTTTTTTCCACATGTGAGGTCTTTCTCGATTCTATTCAGACTGTTTTTACTTAGTTTAATTCAATTACAAATCAAGAAACGATCTCTCTCCTTCAAAACCGACAGCGCAAACACAACTTTCCATATGTTGTAATAGTCCACGGAAGACGGTAACCACTTACCACAATTTGACTGGCCATTGTTTGCGTCATGAGCAGTGACCCTGCTTTTCGCTCCAGGGTCGAGAGTTTGATTCCCGCATCTAGGTGTGATATTTGTATATTATGTATGTATGTGTAAACTTACCTTTACCATAACAACAAACAATCGTGTGTGTGCTAAAATATAATGTATATTGATATTTTTATTTATATTTTTCTTGGCACCATTCCACGCGGACATGATTTATATCAAAACTGTCTGTAAATAATTACTTTAAGTTTTGCCTTATAAAATTGTATAATATTCTACAACTTTCTCTTAATAGTCAATAGTTAAAATTTTACTAGATAAATCTAGTAAAATTATTATTTACATCAATATCATCGATTTGCCACTTTTTATTAAAAAAAATGTTATTATTTGCATAATTATATATATATATATATATATATATATATATATATATATATATATATATATATATATATATATATATATATCTTCACATCTCATTTATATATATATCTCTTGCGCTTCCTCGGGCACCCCACGGATATAGAGGGATAAGACTATATAGCTTAAAACTAAATTTATTTTGATTAGTTGTGCAATAAAGTACGAAATAAAAAAGATTTATATAGTAGGGGACTATAATAGTTTTTACGTGATAATATTCGTGAAATATCTCCCGAGATTTGTCGTAAAAACTTCTAGTCTGTCAGGTCCCCACAGTTCGTCGATGTTTAAAACAACTTGAACGACATAATCCTATAAAATGTAAACCATTTGTTAACAAAGTGCAATATTAAAATGTAATTTATTCTTAAGTCAAACATTTTCAAGACGTGAATGGTAAACTCAATAATCAGAGTGACTCGCATCGCGCCTGATTGCTCTCTGGAGAGCTTCGGGACATAGACATGCAATCAGCGTCTTTAGCCTCACTAATTAAGATATAACAGATTCATTTAGATGCAGATTCAAGTAAAATTTTATGCACAAGCTTTATTCTGTATATACCAGCTCATGTCTTCTACTGAACTCACGTGGATTTAAATATTTGAAGAGTTTGGAACTACTTTAAAAACGAGTTACAAGATGGGAAAATAGACATTGGAAGACTTTGTTCTTGCCATGGTTGCAACAATATATTTCATGATTATATTTCTATAACGGTTTTTTTATGTGTATAAAAGTGTCGAAATAGACTGTCTCCCGTCTACATGTATGGGTGAAAACATATTTTATAAAATATAATCTAATATTCGTCTCTCCTCTCGTAAATATAAATATTCATTGCTGTTTTAAAATTCTCTCACAAATTAAAAGGTTCGCGTACAAAAACCGAACAGACAGTATCACGTATTGTGACATCTCGCGAGGAATTAAGATCTTTCACCTACGCGTTAGACTCCGATGTTAGGCAGCTAAACATTTTTTTTTTTTTTTGTTAATTTAATTGTCATGACAGTTTCTGTAACTGTGTTTATGTCGGAATCTTGCTTCACTTGCAAACGATGAATATATGTAAAAAAATAAACATTATTGTAATCAAATCGGTTGAGTCATAGTTTGTCGACTAATTAGCTTAATTAATTAATTAAGAATAATTATTATTCTTGATACAATATAGTTCATGCAGAACTGAAATGTTCCGCAAATTTTTGATGACCTTTTTAAATTGCTAAAAACAAAACGAAAACTAAACTGATGATTTTTGGCAAACGATGGAAGCACAGCTTTTCGTATAATCGCACCTTTAAGTTGACGTCAGTCCAAGATCTCCGTCCGCCTGCGAGGCGACGATAATAAAAACACGTCTCATTATGAAATACGACATATTCATCCCTCGGATCCTTCGTGGTAATAAACCAGCGCCGCGTGAGTAACAAACGGATGCTTGGGTATCGCGCTGACGTTTTGTAGACCTTATTTTCGTCTTCACATTTCATTTTAGTTTGTTACCGAAAAGAATTTATATATTTCACAGTAAAATCAAACCGTCGAGTACCCTACTGAAGTTATTCAATGATTTTAATGGAAAATTGTGAGGGGATTGAGGGTATACATGGGCAACATTACATGGCAAATTTAGAAAAATCTACAAATTATAAAGAAGTACCAACTCGTGTATCAGTCAACGTGCAAAAGAATAGTTTCACGAATTAGGCTTCGAAATTTACCCTAAAGGCCTATTTCATCGGTTGTTGATAAAGTTTATCTGATAAATTCGTTACTGATAGGCTTTATCAGATAGAGTAAGAGTAGAGTAGTAATTAACTACAACTTCACAGGTTGCAAATAGAAATATCTGTCAGATAAACTGGTGTTTGATGGTAAAAGAGAAAAATATGTCTTGAACTTTAATCTTTTGAATACTGCTATATGTCAGGTAGTTCTATCATCAATCGGTGAAACATGTCCTACAACTAGTGAAAATCTATACTAAACACAATACAAAATTAGCCTCACTGTTACGTCTCCAACTGCCTTCCATTTTTAAGATTTGATTTGGATAATCTGCTCAGTAACTTCACAATCTTATTGCCAATTCACCCGTCTAGCATTCTTACATCTTACTTGGTTGACGTCTAATCATTGCAAATGCGAGATGCATTCGAACCGCTGCGAAACGCTTTACCAGAATCCTTGTTCTCTACCACTTACAACCTTCAGAAGAAGAATGAATAAGCATTTTGTAGACAAGCGTACTCCAATCTAGATCTTATATTATATACCTTATAACCAGCCAGGATTGATGTGAAGCACATGTCTATTTTACATTAAAAATAACGTAATACGACATTGCTCGACGTTTATGGTAATTTGTACGAACGGAGCTGTTCGCGTGGAGCACGACGTTTTATTATTTGCTAATATCATAATTACGTAAAAGGATTATGCGAAAAAATACTTGTTAAATCAGACCGGTGATTCATGCGTTACCTGGTGTATTTTTATTATGAGCAATAAATCAACTCTTTGGAAAATGTATCATTGAAAATGATGTACGAAAACCCGTTTACAGTTCCCCTTCTCGTTTTTAGCGGTTAAATAAAAACCGGTGAGCTCCGGTGAAGTGACGCGTCTCGTCGGGAGGAAATTGCTAAAGTTGCACCTCTCCTCTCTCCTCGAGCGCGGCGACACGGGGTTATTATCTCAGAGTGTGTATCGGGAATTATGGATGTCATAATACACGCGGTGTCGCCGTGTGCTCTGTTGCAATGTATCGTGTATCTGAAAATGTATACTTTGCTTGAAAGCTGTCGACGGTTAGTCTCGGATACGACGGTCGGTGGACGACCGCCGTTCTGGTGTAGTGGTGCAAGTAGTCGTCTCAGCGTTGGCGGTCGTGGGTTTCGATTCCGCTCGGGGCAGATATTTGTCCAAATATTTGTTTCCGGTCTGGGTGTATGTTCTTGTGGGTTTCCCCACCGTGCCTCGGAAAGTACATAAAGTCCCAGTTGTTATCATAGATACCTGATAACGATAATTATTAATGGTAGGGAAATTATCTGCTAATCTGTAACGGTGCAGTGTGGTGGACTAAGCTCCAACCCCTATATCCCTTATATCCTATATGGAGAAGAGGCTTTTGCCCAGCAGTGGGTTGTTTATATGCTTATTCAATTAAGTTCAGTTCATTCTTGGATTAGCAGAATCAAGTATGTGTTATATTATAAATATTTAATTTTACTTTGTCGTTTTTTCAATAATAGCAATATAAATAAAAATTATTGCATCGTAATTTGTTCGAGTGATAATTTTTAATAAAACTGAAATACTTAACAGCTACTGAACATGCGAACAATCAATTATACTTTTCGTTTATTTTCTTTACAAAAACTAGATTAAATATAACTTAAAAGTAGAAAGTAGTGCTTGTAATGAAGTTTTATTTATTAATAACGAGGCCGGCGAGGCGGCGCGGCGCCTCACCCGCGAGCCGAGCGCTCGCAAACAAGGCGTATTGTTTCTGCGGCCGCCTCGCGCAAACCTTGTAATTGTGCTGATTCTTCTTGAGAAAATTTAAAATTGCACAATTTAATAACATTTTCGAGATGAGTGTTTTTACTGCAAAACCTCTCGGAAATATAAAATACGGTATTTTTTTCCATTTTCTTTCACACCATTGTCGCTTTTGTTTTTTAAATCTTTGATTTACTTTACTTATTAATAAAATTAAGCAGTATTATTATCAGCCTATAAAATAACAGAAATTGGTTCATATTTAAAGTAAAATTTCTACTAGAAAGCGGTGAGTGTCCGATAATAAATGAAAAACTAATTTTAGATAAAAAAATTAGCGTAAAAAACTGTTATTTTAGAGTCAAAACGCTGCGAAAATTGTACTCACGAACAATGTACACACGCTGCTATTTAGTCTAAATTGTAATCATTAATCATTGAAACTTGACAGTAGAAAGATGACCAAAGAGTTTCCAGTAATACTCCGAAGAACATAAATATTCGAACGCTAATTTGACGCCAGCAGCAATGTATTTCGCTCCATCCGCCACTTTTATTCCCGTGATCTCAGAATGTATTACGAGCTCCCGTCGAGCTTCACGCTCGGCCGGAGTCACACATCGCCGATGCACCGAACAATTGGAACACAAGAGACGCGGCTGCAACTTTTCATCCTTATGCACATGAATTTAAGGACGATATTGGACTACACGGGTATAGGAGGCTGCGAGAGATTGGCCCGAAAGCAATAGATAGGTCATGTACTAAGATATCTCACGTAAATCATTTAACTTGGCTTCTTTCCTATCTGTGCTGTGCACTTTCAAAATAAAAATTCACTATTAAATAAGCGAGTTTCGAATTGGCAATGTGATCGGCTTTCATGAGTTTCGCCATCGAACTTTGGAACTAAAATGATTTTACTGTCCAACATTAGACTCGTAATAATTAATTAATATAACATTCGTGAGTAGAGAACAGTGGATGCGTAATTAGAATAAATTAGCGCTCGTATAATTACTGCGCGCCGTGGAAAATATTCCCGATAACTCTTCGAGGCAACGGGCGATGGGCCGCGGCCGCGGCCGCGCCCTCTCCCCGCGCCGGTGATGAATCTCTTAACTATGCAAATTCACTCCCACTTCTGTTTCGTCCTCTGTTTAGCATTTCAATGCCACAATTTCTCCTCAATTATGTTAATTAATTACTTTTGATTACCGTTAATTGGATAAATTGGATCCGGTTAAATTTACGGCAAATATTTGCGTTACTGCGTCGAGCCTTTATATCGTTCGGTTTAATTATAAATTATGAATCGTAACCGGTAATTGTCGAAACGAATATTTTACGATTTGTTTGTTAAAGCGTTTGCTAGAATTCCAATTAAAACATTATAAGTCCATAGATTACTGCGAAGTCGGTAAACCAATATTTTAATTTTAAAGCCTAAACGTCGATCGACTTGAAGCCCTCGAGCCGTTTTAATCACCGCCAACTGAGACCCGGCGAGCGGATCGAGATCACGGCGCACTTGCAGCGGTCACACGTTAGTTACGGGGATGTGGTAATCCTTAGACACAGCTGCGCCGAAGACGCTACAATTGCTCCTCGCTCGTAATCACCGAGGACGTTGCAGAAATTAATTGCAAGCGAAAATGGGCGTTATCGCCGCGTCGCAGATGTCGAAATGAAACGCAGCCGGCATTGTAGCATGTGTTAATCGGTGCCATGTTCGCATATTGCCTCGAAATTGCTCGCCTCGCCCGACCGCTACAGATATGTCGTGAGCCGACAGCTCGGATGCGCTATTAACCGCTTATGAGATAGACGCCGTGACGAAGATTAAGACATCGCCCGAGAGCGGCCCCGAGTGCGGTGTGCTCCTTGACCTTTCCCTCTTATTGTTTCTGGTAACAATACACCGCGCAAGGTCAACTAACGAGACCACTTGGACTCTTTCGCTGATTTTCGAAAACTTTAATGCTATTTTTAAATTTCATAGAGTGGCACCTTTTTATTAACTTTGTTTCGTTATGTATTGAACAAAGTGCACTTTTAACAGACAATGACTTACTTTGTACATAACAATTGACATAAAGGTTTTATTTCACCGACAAACTATATTAATTCACAGATAAAATTGTTAAATTCTCTTTAGAGTTTAGTATACTTATACGTCGGGAAAGTCTCATTTCACTGTTATTTGTGACAATTACACAAATGTTTAACAAGTTAGTTATAAACAAAGTATTTATATAATTCATTTATAACTTTGAAATGTAATTCGATTTCTCGGTAACATGTTCTCGTGTATCCGAAGCGTAGCAGTCATTAGCATGCGTAGATTAGAGTCGCAGCTTAATAAAATACAACACGTAAGCAATACGCACGCCTCCGGTGATCGGGTGCGACGTGACGCGGAACGTGACGCGGCGCGTGACGGGAATGCGTTAGGATATAGAAATTATATTCGACTGAGTTGTCACGTCGGTTTCAACGGTGGCTTGTCATGTTTCTCTATAATAACAGATTTTTTGTGCTTCAGTACTTTATTTTTGTCGCAATAGAAATATTATCCGTGATTCGATACGAGTCAAGTACGTAAGGAAGGTTAATATGCACGATCACTCCATCGCAGAGCGATCTACATCGAAAAAGATTGAAGTTTATTATTGAGGTATTCACAAATAAACGGCTGGTCAACAGTTTGATGCAACCCTACAAGTTGATGAGTTAGATCACAGACGTGGCTATCACCGGAGCTCACTCAGTGTGACTCAATCGACACTGAATGATTTACGACAATCAATAATTTTTTTTTCTGGTACAAAGTTTTGAATGTTCAATTTATTCATCAAGCTTAATATAAAATTTTGGTTACTGGAAAATATCCTTATATAAAGTAAAAACACGACATAATACCCATCGTGAAGATGCAACAACTATAACGCGTAATATACGATCAAAACTGAACTAAACTAAATTGAATCGGCTCGTAAACGACCCACTGCTGGGCAAAGGCCTCTTCTTCATGTAGGAGCTCCTCCAGGTAACTCCAACACTTGAGTTTAATTTACCACGCTGCTCCACTGCGAAATGCTACCATAATTAATAATAGTTACCGGTGTCTATGATAACAACCGGGACCGACGGCTTTACGTGCTCTCCGAGACACGTTGGGGAAACCCACAAGGACTGTCTGGGTGTATGTACACCCTGACCTGAAACAAATACATATTTGTATAAATACAAATATCTAACCCGGAATAGTATCTGCGACCGCCAGCTTTGAGGCAACTACTCGCAACACAACACCTCAACGGTGGTCACAAATCAATCATAACACACCATGTGTATTCATATCACCTTGTTTGACGGCAATTATAACTGTCGTAACATGTGCCGTATGATATTCATATTTTCAACAATTTCTTCACCTTACACATCTCTGTTAGTGTTAAGTCCTAACACACCACTACCTCCTCTCGCCTGTGACAGGTCTATCAGAGCCGTCGCTCACGGCCCTCGCATTTTAACTTACACGGAAAAATAATGTATATTTTCTTATTGAACAATATCAATTCGTATTTTTATTATTAAAAAAAATTACATTCTGGTTGGTTTTAATAAATCCTGGACTATTAATATACATTTTCAACATTTCTTATAAAACTTTTTAAAAACGTAAATGATATTATACAACGAAACCACAGTTCGAAATTTAAATATATTGAAAATCGTGTAATGCTATTCGTATCTAGTCCTTGTTATGTAACGTCACGGCCACACTCGCGCGCGTCGACAGCTACGTGCCGCGAGTGCGAACGCGCCTCAATCGTTTTAGAAAACTGCTCTAATGAATAACTTTCAATCGGAATGAAATTCTCTCTTTTATTTGTTCCAGGTGAGTCCGCAGCGGAGCGGTCGGTGGCTGCGCTCTAAATCAACCGTGAGCTCGATTAATTTGATTTAATGGTTGTTACATTGTTCGACGAGGACAGAAGACCAAATCTTTTATAGACTGCTTATCTACACACTTTAATACTTTTATTATATTTGTCGAAACGAAAATATCACTATGACAAAACTATGTCCTCTAACAAGTCTTCGCCTCAAAGATGCTTTCATCTATAAATTCCATTTTAAGCTTCCTCCTTTGATACGTACATTAGATTATGACGTGATATTTTAACGTCTTTCAGCGTGAAATAGATATCATCTTCTCAAAGCGCGCTGTAATCTCGTTGAAGAATATATCTATCGGAGCAGAGCTGCCTCCGTACGCTCAACTATTTTGGGACGCGAATATTCTAGGACTGGAATCTTCTTATAAAAAGTCAGAGATCAAGATCACTTTCAAGCTTACTAATATTATGAGAAACATTTATTTTTATATGTAAAGTGACCTCGATACTTACATGAGTATATTTCAGATATTAATTAGCGAATTGTGTGTGCTTCAAATGAGAGCTAGCCTTTTTAAATCAGGTTTTACCAATTTGAATCTTTTGAATTATTTAAACGTACCTGTTCACTTAAATTGCATCTGTTTCTCCAAACTGATTTACTATTATAAAAAAAAAATAGAAATTAATTCAAGTTTAGGGAAAAACGATACACATATCGAGTTAGTACGATGTATAACCACGATAAATTGTAACTCACGTAAAACTTATTAAGAGTGAAACAATACTGACATAAATAAAAATGTCGACATACTCCAGCGTAGAAAATTCTAAGCAGCACGGTGTTCATTTAAAATAGCTTCAAATAATACAAAGGCCACAGAGGCGCGCCAGATACTTGCACTGGTACACTCGTTGAGAGGTCGTTATGAGTGAGGAGTGACCGCGCGGTGCTCCGGTGCCCTGGAGTGTTTGCCGGACGCCGGCCGTGACGTGTGACGGGTGCCGGGCGACGGGTGCCGGGCGACACGCGGATGAAAGTTGACGGGTGAAGGGTGACGGGTCTATTCGACGAGCGCAAATATTTACACTCTTCCGCGCCCGCTTATGCTTGTTTAAATTTAAACGCGACGCGAATAAATCTACATAGTTAACGATGTGATGAAGCCATCTAATTAGGTCCTCAAACGCTTAATGCTTTACATCTGATGTCTTTATTAATTTCCGCCGCGGGGCCGGCGCGGGCTCCCGGCCGGGGCTGCCCCCTTGAAATGATATTCAAATATTTACACTGCTGACCAAAGGCCTCAACTCGTCTTAAAAAAAAAGATTTAAACATAATCAATAATACCGCTGCGTCTTAAGAAATGTTGTTTTCCTTCACGGATGAATAAAAAGTACCTGGATGACCGAGCTTTGCTCGGTTAAATTATATTTAGATACATTACATACTGATGAAACATAAATAATATTTTCGATCTTACCGACATAATAGTAAAATAATAGGAATTGGTTACTTAAATAAAAAATAAAAAGTAAAAAGAGCTCTTGATTCAAAAGAATAAAAAAAGAAAGAAAAAATTGGTCTGTAGACACCTGGATTCGAACCCAGGTTTTCTGATTTCGAATCCGCCCGATTCCCATCCGAGCTATTAGAAGCTTGTCAATGACAGCGAAATTTACCTTCGTATTCTAATGATATTTTTTAATTGCGTAAAAAAAGGGATAAAACGACATTTTCTAAAAATAAATTCTAGCTAGATCGATTTATCGCCCCCGAAACTCCCCGCATACTCAATTTCATGAAAATCGTTGGAGCCGTTTTCGAGATTCCGATTATATATATATATACAAGAATTGCTCGTTTAAAGATATAAGATATAAGATAAGATGAATGTCAATTAAAAATTTTACCAGAATCAAATTTGCTACCCTTTCGTTTAAAATCCACTAATTGTATTCGCCGATACCTATGTATGTTCGTCTGTTCACTTCGCTCAAGGTATACTTGTAGTTATTTACAGCGTGACGTAATTAATGACGTCTCTCCTCCACTGCGGACGACATGTTTCAAATGAAACCTAAGTTTCTCGCTACAAAAGGATTTTAATGAATAACCACGTGTTCATTATTTTCACAGCTTCGCGTTACCGCGACGAGCAGATGTGTGGGTGTGTGGGTACATATGTGTGGGTGTGTGGGTACGTGAGGTCTGAGGAGCTCGATCCTATATTACGTCTTTTGATAAGATCTGAGAAAAAACAGTTGAATGATAAAAATAGACTTACGTTATTAAATTAATATATACGAGTGAGACTTATTAATACTAGTTTCATATTTAAGCTTCGATGAACGTGATCATTTACGGCTTATATAAATGCTGTTTGAAGATTTTTAATGATGAAACATGTTTTCAAAAAGAAAATTTTTCTTTCATATAATATTAGTACAGATACCACTCATCATATATATGTGATGGCTTAAAATACATTGTCCTTACATTCGTGTAATTGAAGTTGGTTTGAATAAAGGGAGACAAGAGTTTATTGTTCTCGCAATAATATGTCAATTGTAGATCGGGCCCGCACACGAAGGGTTCCGTACTACCGTATAATATTTAACACTAGCTGTGTCTCGTGGTTTTACTCGCGTAATTTCCTAACCTTTGAAAATTTAGGATAAAAATTAATCTGTGTTATTTTGGATCTCCAGCTAGCAAGCTTCAGTTCAGCCTTTTTTTTTTGTCGCAGGGGAATCCATTTACGGATGATATCCAGGATGCCCGGGTCGGCAGTCCTAGACCTATGTCGGACTCGGCACTTTGGGAGTGCAATACCGTACTAAACCCCTGCGGGAGCCTTCAGCCGCTTTAATTGGAGGGTCCCGGATCTGCAGGCAACAGGATCCCTTCAGCGACAGGCTGGCCTCGGCGAAAAGGCCAGACTTCTCCTCCATGGGGACTGTCCGACTCACCTCTGAACAGTCCCGACGACGCCGTATCTAGCAGGACCGGGTTCCCATCCCGGCCCGATACGGGCACAGGGGCGTTACTGGAGGCGCATTAAGTAGCGCCTCCTACGCACCCCCATTCGTCGCCCGCGGATGGAGGCCACGTCGGCGGCCTCCTCTCTCACCCGCTCGTCGGCCTCCTTCTGGGACATTACTGTCTCGCAGCTTCAGTTCAGCCATTCTGGCGTTATTCAGTAACGAACATACAACAAAACTTTCGCATTATAATATTAAATTATAATCAAGCTAACAACACGGAATTAACGTGTGTCTTGTATGGAGACTCGTTGTAATTAGAACTTTATCTGTATAGCACTTGGCGTGCTGTGGCGCCTGGCGGTCGACTTTTGAACTAGTTGTGAGCTACTTGAAGGGTTGATTAAATAAAACCACTACAGTATTCTGATCTGCGTATCGACCACCGACACCGACCGATCGACCTTTTATTTAAATCATTAACCTTACATACAATACCGTGTACATGAAGTTTTAGCGCGATCTATTTTGATCCGCACGCCATCTGTCGAGCTTTGGACAACCTTTACATACAACGATATTGATTGATATACAATATTGGTTAGCGTTTTGAACATTAAAGACGGACGTACAGACGGAGAGCGAAGTCGTACTGATATAGTCTCGTTATGAACCCCTTGGGTACGGTACCCTAAACTGAGCTGCATCCGAGCGGGATCGCACCTGAAAAGAGCTCTCGTGATAATAAGAAGGGTACTCACGCGGTGGGATGTTGGTTCGAATCCCTCGGGATCGATCAGCGTCGTCTCGAGTGTTGTATAATACGCGCTAGTGTATCACCCACCCTCGCTAACAACAGAATGGTATCTACACTGATTCGTTTCGGATGATTAATAGTTGTGAAATATTACATAGTTCAAACGAGCTTTTTACTGGGATTTTCTGTTTGATTGTAATTTCGCACTCGTGAAGTACGACAAAGTGAGTAAGAAGGAGAAAGTTGTATGTTTCTGGAAACACAAATACATGTATGATATACTGCAATGAAATATCTATATATTAATACGTGAAGCAAAAACTTTGTACCCCTTTTTACAAAAATTACGCGGACGGAGAAGTATGAAATTTGGCACAGTTAAAGTTTGTACGGAGAATAAGTATAGAATGCTAATAACATTTGGAACATATTGTTGCAACAAAGATATGATAGGAGGTTATACCGACAAGTAACGTATGAGACTTTGGTGATAATACCGACATCAAAGTATTATACTGACAAACGAATAACAGCTTAACTGGCTGAACTAAAACAACTTATAAATATCCCACAGCTGGGCAAAGACTTTCTCTCTTTTCTAAGAGAAGAATTGAAGCTTAATCAACCCCGCCATTTGCGGATTGGCCTTATAATTTTCCTACTTGAAATAACGATCATTATTAGGTTTTTATGATAACAACCGGGACCACGGACTTTGCGTGTCGCAGGCACAGTGGAGAGATCTACAAGAACACACACACACAAAATAAACATTTATATAAACACAAATATGTGTGTTACATAAAGCTTGTGCTTCACCCAATCATACAATGACAAGTTTAAGTATAATATTATTGCATAAAATGTTAGAAAAATTGACCTTTTTATGTTCTGTATGAAGAAGAGGGCTTTGCCTAGCAGTGGGACGCCTTCAGGCTCATTCAGTTCATTTAAAAATGGTAAAATGGCGGTCCTATTTCCCTCCGATTTCTAGATTGTAGTAGACATACATACATACACTTAGAAATATTTATTTCAATATGAAACTAAACAGTCTAAACAGAACTGTTTGACTATATTTAATAAGCCCACAGATATTTATAAAGATAAATAAAATATTTTTATTAAAATGAGAACATAAACCTTTTTGTACGTTGTTTATGCTGTAATTACGTTTAAATGGGTTACCTACCCTGGTGACCCCACTTTCACATAACGACCCCACATTCCATCCCCCTATTCTAATCATTGTAAAGTTATTATCGTACTTAGTTAATTTATTCACATACTGGCGAGCCGCTCGGCTTCGCATGCAAACTACATTAGGCATGTTGCGGAGATACGCCTGCCAATCTATTCATTAATTATTAGTTTTTTTGGTAGTAAATTATTTTTAAGTTATATCTTCTAAATTATTTATTAAAGTTAATTAGTTAAAGTTAGTTAATTACATTAATTAGTTAATGCTATCAGTTACATGTTTATCTAGATAAATATTGAGCCTTGGAGAAAATTGATTCGCAAATAACTGAATATTTGAAAGATGACGTAGGTATTTGTATATTATTGACGTGGGTATCTCTAAAAGTTTAAGCAGCGTTAGACTTGTAAGGTTCGGAAAATACATTTTTTTTAATACTTGATTACAAGATGTGGAATTTTCCACACTTTTTACATAAAGCCTTCTGTTATATTTTTACTTCCTTGAGTATAACGTATTATCGATTTTCAATTATAGACGAGGAATAAATGTTGGCGGCATCTGTAGTTGTTGAGAAACAAAGCTACAAAGGATTAATTTTTAACATTTTAGTACGGTAGCATAAAAAAAATAACATATTTCTATTTTTGAATGATTTTATTAAAACTCACAACGGTAGTTACGTTCCATTTAATCATCGAGTATGTCTTTATAAGTATTCTGTCGTTGGAAATAAAAGGTCTTCAGGGCATTATTACGGTAATAGTGCATTACCATCGTCCACGCGAACACATACCGTGGACACAACGTCTTTATAAGTGTATTTATAGTATTACCATTGCACCTCCCAACTGATACTACCTTTTATATCAGTCTGTGTGTCATATATAATTTCTCAATGCATCACTAGCTCATAATACACCTGACGAAAATCTCGCGTTAAAAAAAAATGTACAGTACAAATTGTTCAGAACACTCGTCGTAATGAAACACACGGTGCAGCGCGCGGAGGTGCGAGCTCCGGAGAGCTTAATGAAGGCTTCTGTCCGCTTTGTTCGTCGGCTGCAGCTCCGTGTAGCTTGTTTGAGAAATTGTTTAAACATCCCTCCGACCTTTCATTATCTAATTAGGTTTTTTATTTAATGTTGTGCATTTAAAAGTCAGCTAGAGTGATGTGCGATATAAGCGACAATCGGTGTGGCCTCCCACGAGATAATGCCTCAAATATTCTTGATTAGTTGTCTAAGTCGAATGAAAATATTCAAAAGTGTTAACAAAAACTATCAACAAACGACTATATCTTGAAAACCTCCGACTGACCAGAGAAGTACGACTCGCAATGAAAATACTTTCATTATCATTAAAAAATATATTTCTCTAATTACATTGTAATTAAAGCGGTTGATACTAAAGACAATATTATTATGATCGTCTCTGAAACCTCTTCTTTTATCTTCTCTGATATCCTCGATGATCTCTCGCGAACCTTTGACGAATGACTTTCGTAATATAATTACCGATTGAAGATGATCGATAACATCTCGACTGATCTTGGTAAGTTAGTGTTTACCTTTGTGTGTAAGGTAGTGTTTACCTTTCAACATTAAATATTATTAATTACATTTTCTTAATGTTTGACGAATTTGACGAAAGTTTGGCGCAATAGTCATAGCAACTGGCTATTGTACTAACGGTCGTAGGTTTGGTGTTGTCGTGTTCCAGACTCCCGATAATTCTCATCATACCGAGCCGTTGAGCGTGAAGCGTTTATCTTGTTAGGTGATTAATTATTTTCTATAATTGTAATCACAAAAAACGTACTAATGTTAAAGAACAGAGTACTACGCTGGTTATAATTATGTAGACATATTACTTGTACTCGAAAATATTCTAGACTCAAAGAATTTTGCCAGAAAATTATATCTTAAGCTTATGATTTTCTATTCCGCTTATAAGTTCAATAAAGAAACTCGCTCTCACAAACACTCAACAGCTGTTCACTGGGAACATTATATTACACACTAGACAGTGTTTTTGATTATGCTTATAAGGGGTTTGTACCCAGAGAGTGCTCACCGTGCCCGTGCATCCATCTGCTTGTGACTGCGCTAAATCTTCGAAGTCACGGTAAGTAACAGATAGACATTTGAAACTTTCATATAATATATATTACTGTATCTGCTATAACAAAAATAATAAAAACAATCGTAAAGCGTATTGAAGGTCCTCAAACAAGATTATGTACATTATTAAACATTGTAATTAATATGAATTAGATTGTTTGAGAGCCCGTTTTGCACTTGGTCATTTGTTTTAATTAATAAACTTACGTTCTCATGTGATTGATATTTTTTTTATTCATAAGGATTATACTGATCCGTTTCCACCACGCGGGGGAGTACGATTACAGAATTATATTCATTTATACTTAATTTCGGGACAAATAGTACACATTGGGGCATATAAACAATTATATTCAAACAACTACTTTATTTAAAAGAGCAAAATATATGAACACGTCTTTTTACATTAACACGAAGTAAAAAACACAAAATAAATTATGAATTCATGTGACCTGACACATAATATTGTGCTACTGAGTTAACTCTCAGTTGAAAAGGTATGTCACTTATATTTATACATGTAAGACAATTGTAAGTTTCACGTGCCTGTTTTTTTTTTCGTTATATTTAAAAACAATTTTTATAGGGGTCTAAAATTACTAATTATACCATTTTTATCTTTTTTTTTTTTGTTTTGTTGAAATGTATCCTATCGTTCAGTCTGTTTTAACACACACCACACCTAAAGTACTAAGTATAGGTTACAAAATCAGCTTGTAAATTATAAAACATATCTTGCTTTTTATCAAAAGCTATTATCACTTTAATTTCGTATTTTGAATGATAGTACGTAAGTTAATGCATTTAAATGTGATCTGAAAAATATATCTTACAGCATGTCAATAATAATAATCAATATTTAATATTTATATTAAAAACTCAGTAAACAAAAAAGACGAAACAGAAAACGTCAAAATACGGATTATGATTTATTTTTATAAGTTTTAAATACGACACTGTCACAATAGATGGCGCTGGGGTACTTTCCGAACCGTGATTAGTTAGAACAGTTAATACCTTCAATCACTTGCAACTACAACTATACTTACAACTACCGACTTAACTTAAACTTGTGTGCGGGCGACGCCGCGGGCAAAGCTAGTATGCTATTAGTAAATTCGCTCTTTTAGATAAACAGACAGACCCACGTGTTATTCTATGACTATGATTTCATATGGTCAAATAATATTTGCAGAAAGAAAACTAAAATAGTTAATAAACTCTCACAAATGTAGATAGCATTACCTGAATTAATTACTTATTGATGAAGGTGAACTGATAACGATCAAGTTACTTGAATACACTAAAGTCTTGGATTTGAATACAGCTCATGAAATTCTTGTTTAAAATATAAATATTATTTCAATTAAAAAAATACATTCTTTTCTCATAATGCACCCTGACAAACAGAGCACAAGAGCAGTCGTATGAGGGCTAACATTGCTGACCAACGTTACGGATAGAAAGGAAAACATTTTATTTATTCGACGTACTTATTCATCTTTGTAAATCGCTTTTATTCCGTTAAATGAAATACACTTTTAATACATCTGACATTTAGAAATGTATGTTATAAAGCTCTCGCAACCGAGGCCGTGTCAGAGTAATTATTTACTTATTTTTATTGAAAAGTTCTCCGCAGACGAAAAGGAGTTTTCTTATTTATTCTACTGTGTAGTTATATTTAGGCGTTCATTCATTATGTGAACTGAAAAGACTTTTTACATTTGCCCGCACGCGCCTCGCTCGTACTGGCTCGTACTGGCTCGCTCTGGCGCTTTCTTGGTTTCTAATTTAATAAAATAATTGTGTCGTATTTTTCTTCGTGAAATTTATAAAACAATTGATAAAATAGATTAATCATATTAAGTTATGGAGTTTTAAATCACAATGGATTGAATAAAATCCGTCGGCGCTATTATTGTAATATAATTTTAGTTTATGTAAATTACTTGTTACATTGATTAATTTAACACAAAATAAACTCTAAATTCATAAAAGTAATAACAAAAATTCTAACTGTTTTAATCAAGTATTTCATTTCTTATTTTTATACAATTTATAGTCAGAAGTATTTATTCACAAAAAGAGAATTATTTATACAAGAGACAACCCTTATAATAGTTGTACAGATTCATTTAAAGCTAGTTGATTTTGCGTCAATTAGATAACATGTAATTAGCGAATAGATCAGCGCGCTCGGTACAGGAGGCGGTGATTGCAAGACGTATTCCAGTCCGCTCCGACCTAGATACAATGTGCAGCTGTCTCAATAACACTTACTTACTACTGAACTTTAAATTTCTACGAGAGTTTCTACGAACATGAACAACTCGTGCAGTAGTCCTCGAAGGTGCGGCACGGAGCTCCAGACCGTTTTATAGGATGCAAAGTCACGCTAATGAATTCGCTTCACAAGCAACACAACCTACGGTCTTACTCTTCTATTACATTTGTGTTACAGGTATGTAATTTGCTTTGTAATAGTCTTTTTATGTGTTGGAATACTTATCAGTTAAGTCTCTTTACACTAGCATTTAGGACCTTCTATTCTTAAAGAGAGTCTTGAGAGTGAGTCTTTAACTTCAGGTTAAAAACTCACTCACTTTGTGATATAATACTTATAAAATTTTATATGTAACTTTTAAACTTTCACGGTCACTTGTTACAAATATATAATATACCAGTGTGGCCGTGACTGTGGCGCTTACAACACTAACGAAATATCGCAAACTCAGAATGATTAATGACAAACATGGTAAAATCACGTAATAAATTTTGTATATTTGTTGGGAAACCCTTAATACCTTAACATATGGAATTATATATTGCAGCAGTTCATACTAAATACATACATATTACTTTGATAACTTTTTTAACGTTTTGAAATCGATTAAAGAGCAATGAGACTCTAGAAAACGGTTCAATAAAAACGGATATCGAAGAGTCCAGACTAATGGTTTAAATATAGTTAATAATAAAACGTAGAAATTGGATACGACAGGCTTCAGAACGGCGGTTGATCGATCGCGGGCTGGACACGCGCCAGCTGTCGCCTCGGACATCAGCGACACAACGCGGACTTAAAGGTGCTTCAACTGATGTAGTTGGAATAGTAATAGCATCATACTGTACGTCCTCAGTAGGATGATGACATGGTCCAGAATCAACAATACATACACCCACCGAGACTCCGACGAACCTACACATTGCCTGTCCAAACATTTGTCATGAGCGGGGATCGTTGGGTGGTTGGTAACCGTTACTGCAACAGCCACATGCTATTAAGATTAGTCTAAATTGAGCGAAAATTTTTAGACTTTTTACATTTGTGACTTTGAAGGTAGTGACATAATCCCGTTCCTGTTCTAAAAAAAACTTGTTAAGACTGTTAAATTCTATAATATAAATCTACTTAGGTATATATATAATTATGAATAAAAAGTACACTAAGTTTAAAAAAATGTAAACCTATAATTTAACAATTTTAATTAAAGTCTCAAAAGTGGTCATTTGACCGCTCTGATAGGTTTAATGTTAACACTTCCCTACCAAGCTCTCTCAATTGTTGATTTGTGGTCAAAGATTTGTGGTCTGGCGTTATCATGATGAAAGATAACTACTTTTTTGTTGAATGATGCTAGCTGTTTTTTCTCCATATCTTGCTTGAGACTGATTAATTGTTGGCAGTAGAGATCCGAATCGACGGTTTCGCCGGCAGTTAAAGCTCCAATCCCACCATACACACATCATCACCTTATAGCATGTTAGTTCGGGTTTCTCTACAGTATGTGGAGCTGGACTACCTTTTGACCATGATCTTTTTCGCATGTTCTTGTGGTAGGTCATCCACTTTTCATCGCCAGTGGTCAATTTTTTTTTCAAAAATGGTTCAGTTTCTTTACGTTTCAACAGAGAATCGCAAATGAGTACACGATTCATTAGGTTTCTATCACTGAGCTCTTGTGGCACCCGAATATTGAGCTTTTTGTATTACCAGACTTTTTCAAATGGATCAAAACTATTTTATGGTCAATTCCCAGTTCCTCGGCTATGTCGTAGCTACTAATATGCCGATCTAGCTCCACTTTTTTTAAAAATGGCATCATCTTTATCCGTATGAGGGCGACCAGAGCGAGCTGCATTTTTGACATCAAAATTCCCAGACTGAAAATGCTTGAACCAACTTTGTGCTACTCTTACTGACACGGTATTAGGTCCATAAACGTCACAAATGTTTTTCGTAGCTTGAGTCACATTTGTCCCTTTTTTGTAATAAAATTTTAGAATGTATCGAATTTCTTCGTTAGATTCACTCATTTTGACGGAAATAAAAACAATTGAAAATTACTTTATTTTTTACTTTTTTTATTTTTTTTTTATATCCATATATTTATTGATGTTGTAACCAGCCAGATACAAACAGTACAACCAAAGAGATTTTTGTTCAATATTATACATACAAAATATGAAAAGACATTTTTTTTTCGACCTATTATAGGCATACAATTATAAGCTCGCTTACACACACGCACACTAACCAGAGAAAGAGACGCATATACATGTACAGATATAATATTCGATAACATTACCAATCTTCGGCAGTCGATAGAACGGTTATGACTGCGAAACTTCGAGCAAAAAGCGAGCAACTTTTATATTTAAAACATTTTTGATTAAACTTTTAAACCAATATTTGATTAATTCTTAATTACCGTAATATGTAATCAAACACTTCAAGACGTAGCGCAGACGGTAATTAATATTTGGGTTTGAAATAATATTGAACTACGTGTTTTGTTTTCTTTTTTTTTTTAATATCTGGCTTGCGGTGCTCAGTGTCGTGCCAGATACGTTTTTAGCTATTAGGAACAAATTATCAATCAATTATTTTTGTAGAGATCAATTGTACTTTGCAATTATCTAAAGAAAAGAACTTCTATAAGTGACAAGTAAGTTAGTCACAACAAATAAAACAGCATGAAAGATTGTAAACACTGAAAACAAAAAGTATTGCACTGTTCTGTAATATCGTGTTCTGTTCTTAAGCTGCCCCAGTGCTGGACAAAGCTTTCGTCTCCTTTGAACGAGACCTTTAAAGTTTTATCTCCTACGGTGATATACTGCGGGTCATCGGACATACATGTTTCAGAATATTTTCACACGATGTTTTTAGGAGAGCTCAAGATGAATTTTATAAACAGATTTAGAAATTGAAGGACTTAGTGGCGCTAGGACGAGTACGAACTCACGCGTTCTGCCCACTTGGCCATTTCGACTTATACAAAGTGATGTATAGTGTGTAGCACAGAAAGGCATTTATTCCCCGCGTCGAGTCGCAGCGCGCGAACAGTTTCTTTTCTGACAACTTATTTTACGTTCATTTGTATTCGCTTTCCTGCTTATACAAGCACATTAAGTTTGTTTAGTACCTCGATGTATTATTTTATCGACGCCGGTCGCTGTATCAAGGGCAGGTCGGAGCGCGGCCGCTCGAATCCGAATAAATTTGTTTTTTATCGCGTCCGGTACGACCCCCACCCCTACCTTTTCCCGCGCCTCCCGCACCCCCGAGCTCCCCGACCCGCTCTCCGCGCCCGCTGCGGCATCCCACCGGATGTCCGTGATGGATGGAAGGAACCTCCACAGCTCCCTCGTAT
Source organism: Euphydryas editha (assembly GCA_036937285.1). Taxonomy (NCBI): domain Eukaryota; kingdom Metazoa; phylum Arthropoda; class Insecta; order Lepidoptera; family Nymphalidae; genus Euphydryas; species Euphydryas editha. The sequence goes on along the minus strand of JAUPFZ010000013.1, from coordinate 147,421 downwards.
AGCTCCTCAATTTTTATGTTTCCCGTGTCAATCAAATGTAAATAGCGGACTTTATTGATGATGAAATTCGAGATTAAATTGTAGTATGTAAATCTATATGAGAACGAAAGTCACGAAGACAATTTTTTGAGGTTGTCAAAATTAATGGTCTCTCAACTTCGAGTGAAAACTTTATAACGTTCAAAGAATTCATTTTTCCAGTGTCACCATAGTAGAATGGTTAAATTTAAACGTAAAATATTTTCGCAGCGTTATTGTAAAGTTAAAAATTGGTCCGAAGTGTAAGTAAATGAATGTGTACAGTGTACGGACCGTGTAGGGTAAGTAGAAGGAGCTCGACGTTGGCTCGCGGCCAGCCCGTCGGAGCTGCAGCGGGCCGCGGGCGTTGCGCGCCATTAAAGCTCTACCACTCTTTGGATAAAGTACATAATGGCGTGACAACAGCGCTCTTATGTGGGCTAGTGAGTAAACGGAACAGCGGTGAATCGCAGCTGCAGCCTCGGAGTACAAGAAACTGAGCCACCGAGATAAGTCTGCCCCTGTTATCCGCTGTTTACTATCGGGACTGTAGCTTCCGCCGTGTTGCGGGAATCCTGACTTTGCTATTATTAAAATAAACTTTAAATATTAACGCTTGATAAAATACTAGTATATCTAGATAGCATTTATTGTTTTATACTTTTAACTAACACACTAACCTATTATTGAATCTTAATTACTGGATCATTCCGATTTTTAGAGGAGAAAATAGATATATCGTTCGCTTTGTTTAGAAAGCTACGAGTGTGCGTTCAAGACATTCTAGAAAAAGTCCGACTGATAGGGAAGGCCTATACTGGAGTTCATAAGTGTGCAAAACTTATCTTTTACTAAAATTTATCATTTATGAGATAATTTTAAACAAAACTTATCATAATACGTCGCTCGCCGTACTGAGCCGCGGTGGCGAGCGACAGCTGTCGTGACGCGGAGCTGCTCGTGACAACAAAGGAAGCTGTAACGAGGATCATATAATTCTACTCGAGAAACGTTAATTAGTCGTTATTATTTAAAGTTCATTTGTAAACTTAAAACTCTCTACTAAACTATAAATGCTACGTATTTAATGTTAAGCCCGCAAAATTGCAGACTGTCTATCTTACAAGCTTAATTGAGTTCTTAATCAATATGCTAATGGACGTCTAATTAAACAGTCGGCCAACTGTCGGTAATCGTATCGCTCTTCAACACGCACTTTTATTAGTATTTTCTTGTCTAAATATGGATATTGCGTTGTGTTTATATTCTGCTACATGTGTTAACGCTTCAATACGTAATAGGTTTACTTAAAATTGTATAGGGTTGGTCTTGGTGTCCTGAAACACAGACTTCGAGTCTAGAGTCACAATATATATATTTAGGATCCAGGAGTGGAAAATATTTAAAACAACAAAAACTTAAACATTTATTCATTTAAAATTAAACTAAAGATAGTTAACAAAAATACCCTCACTTAAAGACTGATTTTATTAACAAAATAAATCACCAGTTTGTTATTAAAAATTTTACTTACAGAGAATACACCGAATTAAATCTAATTACCAGTATTACATTTATAAAACACTACACAAGTCGCGTCGAACACCACCGGAGCTGAGTAGAAAAAAAGAGCCCGTTCCCAGAACAGCTATCGCTTTATATAGAGTTTTGGTGGTGGGGAGTCGGTAACACCTAACTCGGCCTCTCCTGACTATACGTCGTCCTCGACGCGCCGTTTTCGTCCCAGGTGGTCCGGAACTGTAGATGAACCTGCTGAGTTGTCGTCGCTCGGCACCGGCAGACCTTCCACGCACCATCAGCGTCAGCCTCTTCGACACTGGGTGGAACCCTCTCAGAAACCAGTGAAGGTTCCCTATCTTTTTCGGAAATGTCTTCATCCTCACCTGAGAACAGTACACATTAATTTAAGTTGCCCTTACTTAAGCAACACGAGTTTGCGTTCGTTGTCCAAGCAAAAATTAAAATTAAGTACTTTGAGAGCTATCATAAAATACCAATACGTTACCACCAGCGTTTTCGTTTTCGCTCAAAGATCGATATATTCGTATCAACCAAATCTCACCTGTGAACAAACTAAGTAGACGGAAGGCGTCCCTGCCGTCTATTATGATTTTATAATTGACAGAAGTGTCTCACAGTAGGCATGTCCGAATAACATAAATACATGGACAGAGGCGTCTCACAGTAGGCATGTCCGAATAACATAAATACATGGACAGAGGCGTCTCACAGTAGGCATGTCCGAATAACATAAATACATGGACAGAGGCGTCTCACAGTAGGCATGTCCGAATAACATAAATACATGGACAGAGGCGTCTCACAGTAGGCATGTCCGAATAACATAAATACATGGACAGAGGCGTCTCACAGTAGGCATGTCCGAATAACATAAATACATGGACAGAGGCGTCTCACAGTAGGCATGTCCGAATAACATAAATACATGGACAGAGGCGTCTCACAGTAGGCATGTCCGAATAACATAAATACATGGACAGAGGCGTCTCACAGTAGGCATGTCCCAATAACAAATATATGGACAGAGGCGTCTCACAGTAGGCATGTCCGAATAACACAAATACATGGACAGAGGCGTCACACAGTAGGCATGTCCAGTCAGTACCAGAAAACAGAGGCGTCACACAGTAGGCATGTTCTAGAAACTGCAATCTATCAGGACAGAGGCGTCTCACAGTAGGCGTATCCCGTAGATTCTACTAGCTAGCATAAAACTCACCCTCAAATAATGCGGCGCACGTGAATATTAAAACAACACAGCACACGCCATAGGTAGCTCCCATAAGGCAAGCGCACGTGGTTAACAACAGAGCACACGCCATAGGTAGCTGTCGCGCCGCACACGCACCACCCGCAGCAGCTCGTCCCGCAGGCCGCAGTGTGCCAGCCACACCACGAGGCGGCGCGAGTGGCCCGGCACCGGCACGGCGCCCACGCGCTCCACGAACACCACGCCGCGCGACTCTAGCGCTACGTTGCACCGAAGCTAGCTGGTAGCCTTTGCACGCCCTTGAGGCGCGCCCGCATGCCCGGCCACCGCCGCGGGCCCGGCATTGACGGCGCTACAGGCGCCGCAGACCCGGCTTACATCGCCGCAGGAGCACAGCCGCTTGGCCCTCCCTGCCGAGACGAAGCCAGACGGCGCCGTCTCCCCAGCGACGCCAATCCGGACAGTGAACGGCGACGTTCACGAGCGCCACGACAGCGATGGAACAAGCCATCGTCCGAGGGCTCGCGACAAGGACCTCGGCGCGATCCGCGATGCAAATCACGTCACGGGCCTCACAAGCCGGGAGTTTGCCAGTCGAATGCGCCTGTTTAATCACAAAAACAAAAGAGTTAGTTTTAAACGCTTGCGGGATTTTTCGGTCAGCGTTCACGGTCGTATCTTGTCGACTTTGATTGACTCATAGTCGTTCGGAAGCTTGATGACAATGAATTTCCCTTCATGCCTCGTTTTTTTTGTTTTTTTTTTGGATGCGCATTCTCTGGTGTGATGAGATGCATGTCAATGCCTAACACTGTTACAAGTTTAGTAAATTCAGAGCTTTGAAACATTCGACCACGATCTGCTACAATTAGCTTAGGAGTTTAAATAAAGAGACATTTTAAAATTGTCGTTTTAATTCGTTAGCGTCTTGATTAGACATGGGGTACAACAGACTTTGAAAAAGCATTTATGACAATTAACACATACTTATAACCATTTGATTGGGGCAATTCTAAGAGCGAAATTGGGTATGTATTACCGAAAACAACTTGCTAAGCCCAACAATTAAAGGGTTTGCTTAACTTTCTTATGGATAGATATTTCAATTAAAGCTTTAACTTTCTGTTCGCTCGGTCGTACCTAACCTTGTCTTACAGTGACCGTGACTTATAGTGCGTCCCAAATACTCTATCTTGGTTGTCAAGAAAAAACATTTCTTTAAATTGATAGAAAGCTCAGCACGGTCTACTTCCTCACAGCAAATCTCTATATCATTGACATTCGGATTAATATTGGAGATATAATAAGATTGGTTAGATCTCACCGGTATATTTATGGATTGTAACGCATCGACGATACGATTAGTGGCCCTGAAGTAGTCCACCGTAGCACTCGCAAACCGGTCCGGTGAGGACGGGGCCACTGAAGCCGGTAGCCTTACACGCCCTTGAGGCGCGCTCACAGGCTCGGTCACCACCGCGTGCTCTGCGCCAACGACCACCACAGGCGCTGCAGACTCAGCTAACGTCACCGTAGGAGCACCGCCGCTAGGCTCTCTTTGTTGAGACGAAGCCGTGTGGTGTTGTTCCTCAAGTGACACAAATCTATTAAAACAAATTGTTGCATTGTTTCGATTAGAGCATTGTTAGATGGGCTACGTCGTCTGTGACGCGAATCACATTGGCTAGAATGTGAACTGCGATTACTGCGGCTACCGATTTTTCACTTTTTATTAGGAATATTTTCTATTAGATAATTTAAAATAGGCGTATTTCAAAACAAAGTATCAAAGAGTTACGCAAAATAGCTGCTTTGAAAATAAACCTTCTATTCACTTTTTTTTTTTAAAGAAAAACTGGAACATACTCACCAAAACCGTTGTTGTACTACAAGATTTTTCTTTTTTTTTGCGAGAATTTTTGAACTGGCGTATTGTAAATCGGATTCCCTACTAAGCTGTTTATCTAATAAATCCTCAATGATCTTGAGGACTTTTAATTTTTCTTTGTTGGACAAACGTTAAGAGTGATGGGCTACAGGGACATAACTTGTTAAGTTGATGTGCATTTTACCCGTTTTTTTCAGTGAATATGGAAGTTCCAGATATAAGAAAATCTGGAGAAGGCGTTTATTACTGATGATAATGAAGCAAAATCTTCACCTTTAATAGGTGTGGTCTTGTTATGTAATTTATTAATAACAACGAAGGAGACTTGAAATAAAATTGGGGGTATGCGTAAAAAACTATTGATGTTTTGTACGAAAAAAAGTTACCTTGTTCCTATTAAGAACATCTGTTTCGATTATAAACGGTGTATTCGTACAAATTGCCGGTACAATGATACAGTCTACATTTTTATTTCTTTTAATTCTCTAGCACGCTTAAAATCATGCACACTTGGATCAAAAGGAGAAATATAATAATTTTGAGACCTTACTTATGTGTTATCACACCTGTAATGCTCTAACAATCGTGTCTGTCGCGTTCTGTCACTCTCACCCAGCGGATTGCATGACGCAGTTCCGACGGCTTTCCGACGATCGGTATGTGCGCTTGCGTTACCCTCTTCGACGGTACCCGGTGCACAGAGCGATCGCGACGCCTGAGTGGTGACGATGACTCATGCAGCCGACTTCTAAATCGAGAATTCGAGCGGTCATGACGACGTCGGCGAGAATTACCGCGCCTTTTATCTCTAGATCGACGTCCCGTTATTAAAAAAAAACACGTAGTCGATAAAAACGCACTCCAGGCTCGCCCGACCTGTCTGTTGTACGCGAACGAGAGCGAGCTGTGGGTCTATCTGACCTACTTTTGGTTTTGTGTCGACGCGACTTGTCACATGATTTCGCTCCGATATCAGACATATCGAAAACGAAGATAAAATCGCAAACAAGAAACAATACCAAGAAATAAATTCGTAAGATAGAAATGAACTGGTGTTTTATTTGTATTAGTGTGGGTACTTTTATCTTGTTGTTGGAAAAAAATACACCTCAAAATTTACGGTATGATGTGGGCAATATAACGGTATCAATCCCACTTCTGAATTTAGGATCCAGGAGTGGAAAATATTTAAAACAACAAAAACTTAAACATTTATTCATTTAAAATTAAACTAAAGATAGTTAACAAAAATACCCTCACTTAAAGACTGATTTTATTAACAAAATAAATCACCAGTTTGTTATTAAAAATTTTACTTACAGAGAATACACCGAATTAAATCTAATTACCAGTATTACATTTATAAAACACTACACAAGTCGCGTCGAACACCACCGGAGCTGAGTAGAAAAAAAGAGCCCGTTCCCAGAACAGCTATCGCTTTATATAGAGTTTTGGTGGTGGGGAGTCGGTAACACCTAACTATATAATTATATACCTGTATTATTTACATACGATAAAGTAAAATTAAGTGAATTTCCATATATTGTGGTGAGAAAAGAAACCGATTATTATTATTATTATTTATTAATTCTAGCTTAGTAAATCAACCGGAGCAAATTTCTTGTAATTCTATAAGGTTTCTAACAGGAGACGCTTGGAACTGACTCGGTACCACACGTCACCTCGGTTAGCTGCCGACAAATTGAACGCTCCTCGCAGATAGTGCGGTTTATGAACGTTTGATACACGACACTTGCAACTTTGTTGAACAGCGTCGAGCGTCTCCCGCAGACGACGAACGCCAGAGCGTGTCATCCACGTGCACAAGCTCCTTGTGATACGCGATATGCATTTAAAGATTTTCCAAGCCTGAAAATTCTACTTCTCGCATTTACGGAAATGATTTTTTTTTAATATTTTGTGTTTTTATAAATTAAATAAGATTCTCCGGTAGATATCAATTGTACAAATGTAATATTTATATTATGTAGAAGCAAAAACAAATATTTTCAATGCTCGGTTGACAATAATTTTGAAACCGATAACGACAGATGCTGTATTAAAATATAGCAGATATAATAACCTCTCGAATGATATCGTAATGATCGAAAACGATCTGTCACGTCGACGAGTGTCTGCACTGAAACAGATACGAGATTGTAACGAAAAAGAACACAATTCCGAAGTGATTATTGCTCGAGTGAAATGGTTTGGATACATTACACCATCTGGCTCAGATCGGGGCCACTGGCGGCCGGCCAGCGCGGCAACGCTCGCGATGCTCCGTGAAAGAGGGTCGAATGAAAACTACGACCACACTGTAATGCTACAGAGGATTTCCTGCGACCGCGATATGGAAATGTTTTGTCATAGCGTGAATTATACTGACACGATCGTGGCTCCACTGCGCTGTGGACCTAATGTAGTGTAATCGGTTTAATATTGTAGAAACGCAGTTGTTTTGATCCATCGTTATAATATTTATCAAGTTTATGACATCTGAATAGTATATAATTATGTATTTATATAGCGAAAAAACTTGTATTTTTCTATTAAAATATTTGATCGAAGGTCATGCTATTGAAATGCCGTCGAGTTTTAGGCATAAAAGCGTTTATAAAATTTTCTTTCATTGCATTCTATATGGATTCTGGAAATCGTATTCACCGACTAATACATTCAGTAGCTAACACAGGAACAATATTTATTCGACTGAAAGAACTGAAGTTGGTATTGAGTTCAGATGAGAACTGAATCACAAACGTTACAAGAGCTACCATAGGAAGCATACGACTGCAATAAAACAAATACGCGAATTTAATTTTAGTACAAACTCTATATTTCGTAACTGAAACCGAGTAAAAACATTAATTACCCGCACTGTGAGGAGTTTATTTTGTTTATATAAACGTAACTATACGTGCAGTGGTCGGTGGTTCCGTAGTGAAGAGCTCATTACTCCTAATAACGTGTAATGGCGCCGCGCCGAGCCGCTGCGCCGCGCTGCGGTCGTTTCCTGTAGCAGTGGCCTGTAGCGGCTGAATATTTCAACTAGCCATTAATCCGACCCTTGCAGCGCTCGCTTGAATTATAAATTACAAATATAAAAGCGATTCCAAGCCGCGGACGTTTATAACCTCATGTTTGTACAGTAAACAGTAAAAGATGTGCACGGAACCGCTGGAACACGTGCGCCTAACGACACGCACTAGATAATAATTTTCGACTATTGCTATAACGGAACGGATTACATAATTTATTGTTTCGAATTAATCTACACATAGAAATTTAATAATTGAATACACTAGCTAAAGCAGCATTATGATTTATTTAAATGTATAAAAATATATACAACTTTTGTAGAGGTCTAAAAGCACAAATCAAGTAGACTCTCATGTAGAGGTGACGCCGCGGAAACAACTAGTGCATCTAGTTGAAAATAAACTTTGATAAAACTTTTAAATCGAATATATCAATAAACATAAGCTGTTTCATTAAAACAAATTATGTTACGATGGCAACAAATAAATTCCCATTGGTATTTCACATCGTCCGCTCACAAACGGTGTAGTCGTGAAACGTGTGCCAATCAATGTGCAGTGGGTGCCAATCACCGGACGCGGCTGCTTTACTGCACTACGTGTCAACGAATGAGTTCGAGAATCAAACTATTAATTGCATTCTCTTCTGAATGACAACATTGGCGAGTTGCGTCTTGTCCTCTCTCGTCGGTGTAATTAAACAAATTTTAAAAACTTGCTAAGTACAAGTTAAACTTGCTTAAGACTTCGGCGCTATCATACCATACTTCGATAACGTTTCTAGTGTATTAATAACAAAATTTCTATTAATGCCGATGGTCGTAGGTTCGATTCTCGCTCGGAATGGATCTCTGTTTTTGTGCAAATATAAGTTTCAGGTCTGAGGTTTGTCCTTGTGTGTATCCATACGATGCTTCAGAGATAAAGTACGTAATGATATCGGCCACGAAGTTTATCCAATAATTTATTTATAGATACGAAATATTTTTTAAACATGTAGTTCCTGCGGAAGAAGATGCCAATCGCTCTGTGTGGAATTTAGTTTATTTTGTAAATCGAAATTTAATACTACGGCTATTTAATTTACGGCTTGTCCAGATAAGCTCTTGTGAGTTTTCGCGGCAGGCTTTTAAACTAATTTTATGTATGTGTTTCTTTATATTTTGAACAAATAAAAAAAAAATTTAAAACGTTTCTAAAAACAAATATAATGATTGTAGATATCCTTACTTACTATACTAGTACTAGTACTAGTAATATTATAAATGGGAAAGTGAGTTTGTATGTTTGTTCCGCTTTCACGCCGTAACTACTGAACCGATTGCTTTGAAATTTTGCAGACGTAAAGTTAGAAGTCCGGATTAAATAATAGGGTACTTTTATCCCGAAAAAGTTTGATTTTCCCGAGGGAAAACAAAAATATTGTTAGTTCGGAGATGATGGCGATAGATGGCGCTGTGTGTAGTTTAATATAAATATTTTAATAATAATAACAAAGTTATGTTTTGCATACGAATATACACAATGTAAACTTAGAAGGTAAATGATATGATAATTAATCCCCGAAAATGAGGAATTTGGTTTATCTTCTAAACTGGTTTTTTACATCTACTAATCCTGTGTACTTAGTAATTTTCTTTGCAAAAACTTCTGTTATTATTTACCTACCCTTTATCCTGGTATAATACTGTTCCAGAGGGTTTACAAAAGTGAAGAAATTTCAAAAAAGTAGGTTATTACGTGCAAATATGACAAATATACTGAAATAAGTATAAAGTATTAGCAGTTACGCTATTTAGTTCTTAAGGTATGCGATAGATGGCGCTTGGATACAAAGGGGGACTCCAGCAGATGAAATAAAAGCTTGCCTAAAATCGTCTAAGTTATGGGACCATGTCATAAAATTCCAATTGACAACAAACATACGAGTAAGATTATTTAACGACTTTCACTCAGGTCATTACGCGGAAACATTGTTAAAAATCGGTGATGGGAGAATGACAGTAGATGCAGAGGGAATGATAACTTTAACGGAAGATTTTTGTAATGTTGTGGGCAGCGAATCAGAGTTGGTAGCCAAAGTTTATACTGACTTACACAATAATATACATGATGACCAATGGCTCTGTGAACGCGCAATATTAGCACCAAAAAACGAAACGGTCACTAAAATAAATGAAAATATTTTGGATGAAGTTATGGGAGAAACTACTGAATATTTATCTGTAGACACGGTGATAGACTCAGAAAATAGTACCTCATATCCTGTAGAGTTCTTAAATTCTTTGGAATTATCTGGGGTGCCATCACATAAATTAAAATTAAAAGTAGGGGTTCCGGTGATGCTCATGCGTAATCTCGATGCCCCTAGACTGTGCAATGGTACCAGGCTGCGTGCCACTCACCTTGGGCGGAATATTATTACCGCCACTATTTTAACTGGCGCTGCAAAGGGTGAAAGTGTACTCATTCCTCGGATTCCGATTATTCCAACAGACCTCCCATTTCAGTTTAAAAGACTTCAATTTCCTATAAGGGTGTCATTTGCTATGACCATTAATAAAGCACAAGGTCAAACTCTAAGGGTTGCTGGAGTACACTTAGAAAAGCATTGTTTTTCGCATGGCCAGCTCTATGTAGCGTGTTCCCGGGTATCCAGTGCCCAAAATTTGCATGTTTTTGCTCCCCAACGTAAAACATATAATATAGTTTACCACGCAGTTTTGGTTTAAAAACTCTAAACTCTATATATACGGGAAAACTAAGAAGCGCGATTTAACCGAATTCATAACCGAATTCCACGCGGGCGAAGCCGCGGGTAAAAGCTAGTAAAAGATAAAAACAAAGACTAACAATCACTGTCGGACACGGCGATAAGACGAGAAGGTAAAAAGTTTATTTTAGTAATTAAACTCGTTATATTTTAAGAAAAAGAAAACCTCCAACACCGTCCCCCGGCACCGAAAAATATTATGAGATTAGATCTTCTTTGAAAAAGTTTTCAACGCTGCTTTCTTACAAAACCTAATGCTTTAAAACCTAATGACAGAATCGTATTCCCTCATTCAAAAACTCGTATAATTTTCTTCTTAATCTCATGATTACATTAACTTTTAGGTAATATTTGATGTTCCGATAACAGTTCAGTTTAACGAGCTCGGCGAGTACACAGCGCTCCGGAGCCCGGAATAAAGCGGAAGTTATATTTGTTATAAAACTTTATTATTCTGCATATTAAAAAAATATTACGAAGCTCTATTCAGCACGAAATTGAATTAGCGGTCAAGCGGCGAGCTTTAGAGTAGTTAAACTCGCTTCGAAAGCTTCTCTGCATTTCAACCTGCTGCCCGTCGCTGCGGCAACTGCGGCCGCGCGGATGACTTCTTAACAACTGTAGAAATACTTAAACTCAGAGCTGTGTTCACACGGATAGTAATATTTAAAGCTCCTTTGTCATTTTATGCTTCACTTGAAAATAAGGAAAATGATGACCTTTCAATTTCACTTCTACATATTATTAAACGCGAGAATTTGGATGGTGGTTATTTATAATTCAAGCGCGCCAAAACGGCTGGACAGATCTGGATGAAATTTGCCAAAGAGGGAGGTTATCTTGGCTAGCCAAGGCTACGTGGGATAGATTTGTTTTTTTTTTCACAAAGGAAGTAATCATGATGGGGACATGATATTTGCATAATGATAATTTATGGGTCAAAGAATGACATAGACTACTTTTTGTCTCGGAAAAATGAACGGTTCCTATGGGATAGCTTAACAATTGTATGACAAAATTTGTTGCAATTGAAGCGAATGAAGTCGAGGCAACAGCTATTCACCAATAAAAAGTTGATTCATAAATCGACGGTCCGTACGTACATAAAGACATGTCAAAAACCGAGCTTTACAGGAGAGCGTTATTTATGTTCAAACCGCTCTAGAAATAATTCTATGTACAATTATAAATATATATTTTTTCTATAATGTTTTATTAGCTTTAGGAACTTCATAATGTTATTTATACATATTTTATTATTTTATGTTTTCTTATAAAAAAACTGATAGATGACTGTTTCTACGCTGAAATTTAAGTCAGACATGTCTATCATACCTTTTTATACGCAGGAAATAAGAAAACAGTTTATAAAATAAAATTTAAATAAAATGTTTTATGAAAACGTAGAATTGTAATTGTAGAATTATAACTAAAAACACGCCACTAAATCTAAAAACATGAATATTTCACGACGCGAACAAGCATCGACTCATCAGACAAGACCGCGTCCGCACCGTGTGGCGCGCATTTTAAAACATCGTACAAAACGATAAGTATAGATGTTCGTTTGACCAAATTTTACTTAGAAAAAGGAAACTCGTGATAAACTTAAGCTAACATTTATGTCATTTGAACAAAATGCTGTCTGCCGGGTATTATGAAAGGAATTCAGAGCATTCGCAATCGAAAACGGTTAAAACAAAACTAGGCTTCGAAAAGATGTGTTGTGTTTTCAGTCTTAATGTACGAAATCCTACACACATGACGAAAACCGCAACCCAAAACGGTTGGAGCAGATTCTCACTTAAAAGCATTAAAGACATAAAATGTAGCGGCAGTAAAGAACCACAGCGGCGGCGGGCGCCGGCTCGTCGCGGCTTCGGAGTAATTAATTAAAGCGTTCGCTACCCGCGGCCGCCCGCCGCTCTCCGCGTTCACCGCTCTCCGCCTCTGGCCGCCGCTCGTCGCCTCTCGCCACCTCTTTCCTTGCTCGCGCACATAAATCTCTCAATTATTGGCCGGCTCCCAAGAAATCTGAAATGGAAATGAAGACTCATCGCGGTCGGGGATGATAGTTTTTAGTTAAAGATACATCACGAAACTCGTCGAGGGCCCCTAACTGTAGTACATCGAGCGCCTCGTGTTTCACTTCGATTACCGACGGCAAGAGCTTATACTTTATGCATACGAGTGATATTAAAAGTTAGGGAAGGAATATTATGTCGCGGCGCGGAGATAATCCGCCGTGCTCTATGCGAGAACATTTTCATAAACTTCGCGCCGCCTCCACGTGCTCTCTACTTGCGAATATTTAACACTCGCGCGTCATCTGCCGTCACAAACTGTGTCCGAAGTGCAACTACATAGCTGTTACAACTTGTTGGTTTTGAAATGGAAAGTTAACTTCCTCGCTTCCATTATTAACATGACGTGCAATATGCATGTACTTACTGCAGAGTGTATGTTTCTTATTTAAAATTTCATAACTATTTTTCGCTCTATTTAAACCAAACTAAGCGTGTATCTTTGGCGTTTTAGACGTTCTTTACTTTTAATTCTTATATTTATTTTTTATATTTGTTCATAAAAAAACTTAAATCGGTTTTAAAAATGCCGTTTTTATAAAAAAAAAAACATTGTTCTAACGTAGTGAAAACAAAAGTACCTTATATCAAACGTCAATTTTTGATGTTTCTTTTAGAATATCTTTTTGCATATACCTTTTCAATGAATGAACCAAGTCGATCGTGCTATGAATGTAGTAATTTTTATATAGTAGTAAAATTTATCTTCTGCTAAACCATCAACCTGTCACTATTCTTCAATCGAGCTCGTTGTAACACGTAACGCGTCGTCCGCAGTGCTGTCGTGCGGCGAGACGGGCGGCGACGACGGGGTGCGCGCGCGCCGCTACGTGGGCCTCTACACGGGGCCCTACTTCGACCCCTCCGCGCCCAACAACATCACGGCGCAGCTCGGCACGCACGCCTACCTACCCTGCAAGGTAATCTTTACTGTTTGGATTTTTCTATTTCTAATGGAATAAATAACGTCATGCATATTGTCTTTCGAAAAAAAAATTGACAATAAAATGTTATCTTTAAAGCGTATTACATATTTACATATGTACCTTTTTACAAGTTACTAACTATTTTTTTGTCACTTTTTCTTTTATATTTTTCTCGTATTTGCTTTAATCTGACTTAATATTCTGACACAAATAAAATTCACATCATTTTCGTATCAGTTCATACAACGTTTTAGGACGATTAAACGTTGGGTTTGAATTATGTTTAACTCGAACTAAAACTCCACACTTGTCGTTGAACCGCGCCACACTCGCCAGGTGCGGCAGCTGAGTAACAAGTCAGTATCGTGGATCCGGCGTCGCGACGCGCACATCCTAACCGTCGACCGCTTCACCTTCATCGCGGACGAGCGCTTCCAGGCCTTTCTCGTCGAAGCCACCGACACCTGGACGCTGCAGGTAACGACTCGTGTGCAGTGAGCGAATAGAAACTAACAATAAGCGTTGAAAGATCTTAAGAAATCAGTCACTACTGTAAAACATTATTTTAATGGTCTATTTGAAATAAATTATTTTATCAATATCTACTTAATGAATAGCCACAAGTTTTCTTAAGGAGACTAAATATGTTAACAATGATCCAATATGTTGTAACTTACAACAAATTTAATCGTAACGTATGATTTGTATTAACTCGACGACATAATTATGATACACTAGCAGCTACTCGCAGCTTCGCTCGCGTGGGTAAAGATCATTAGCATACGAGTACACATTTGTATAATAGGACCGTTGTAATTGCTGTCTAGTATAAAATATCGAAAAAAAAGTATTTAAAAATAATGTTAGATATCGAATAGGAATATTTTATGACGTTTTTCAGACACTAGAAACACTTTAAAAAAAGGGAAATGAAACTTTGTATAGGTGTCAAAGCGATAGATTTTAAAGCAGTATTTTTTTAAGACAATTTAAGTTTGAAGAGTATAAAAGGTTAGATATTATTTAGGTCTTTAATTAGAAAATAAAAAGTACGCGGTTCTACGATTTTTAAAATTGCACCTTTAGGGGTTATAATAAGGCAAGGGCAAGGAAAGGCAAGGAAATATATTCCTACTTAAACAGTAGAGCTACTTACAAAGTAATTGACGTAATTATATAGGTATGAGGGTATTATTTAGAACTCAGGACCAACCATTTTAACTGTTTTGGAAATTATACCTTCAAAGGTATTAATTAAAATGAGATTAGTAGGTATGTACCTACTTTTCATTTTTTCAGAAGTAGTATTTAAGCATTTAGAATTTTAATCAAAATTTAAAGCAAAAACCCTTTGGTTAAAACCGTTTGATTAGATCAGTAAAGATATTATATAAGATAACTAGTATATTTTTCGTAGTAGTGATAATTTGATAAAAAAAAGAAAGTATTTTATTAGTTACAAATAAAAAGTGCAATTTACACTATACAATTTTGGAGGTACATAGAAATGTATTTCATACTGAAGTGCACCTGTTATCTGAACTAGTTAGATAATTGTATCTCAGAATAACAGGGTTCTCCCCTCTAGGAATCTTATTTTATTACAAACTAGCGGCCCGCCCCGGCTTCGCACGGGTATTTAACTAAAATTTTAAAAATTATAAATTTATATTTTTATCACCTACATGCGCCATCTATCGTATAATAGTAGAATATCGTTTTTATATTTAGTGACATTTAACATAATAGTACCTATATTAATTGAAAATGATGTTTATCTAAAATATTAAAACGATTTCTATTCCTATCCGACATATTTAGTAAACTTTTAAGTTTAACAAAATAATAACTCAAATATAAGTTTTGTGAGTTTTTAAGATTCCTTAGACCAGATGGCGTTGGCGGCGTAGGTACCTATTTCTATTTTCTTTAATATTTATTTTTAAATTTAATTACAATGAAACAAAAACTAAATTATACTGTGAGTTATGTTTAATTTTTATGTATTAAAGTTATTTACATTGGTTTTGTACTTTTTACGTGATACGTGAACACAGAAAAACACGATAAGAGATGGCGCTGATACAAAAAAAAACGCGCTATTGAAATTTATTCTTGATGATATATAGTGTATTAATAAAACGGAGGTTTTAACAGATTTATTATTTGTATAGATATAGATTAGACGTGAAGTGTAATACAAAATAAAAATTAATAACAAATAATATAAGCTTGTGTGTGTGCATGTGTGTGTGTGTGTGAGTGTCGGAGTGTGTATTTTTATAGTTATTTAAGTGAACGAGTATATGTGTACGTATGTCCATCCGTAATAGTGATATAATATTAGTTTATATCTGCCTTAAACAACATTTCCGTTTCATAATAAGACTTTGTTGCCTTGTTGAAGCCAGCAAAAAACTTTATTTTTACATTGCCGTTTGGTAAGCGAATATATTTTTAATGATCTATTAATTGAATTATAAATTATTGACCCATTTACATAAAAGTGCTTTCGCGCCAGCTTAGTTCTATGCTTCTCGACAGCACATACCAGATCAGTTCTCCTTTTTGTAATGCTCATATAACAATATTAAGTAAAGTCAATAAGCTTTAGTTTTACTCGAATCATCTCTCAAACAGAAACCTTATATTAAAAACTCTGGATACAACAACTTTCCTTTACAAACGAATTAATTTACACGATTATAACCTAAGTACTCGAAAATCGATTTACCTCCGATTCAATTTACCAAAAATATGAAAAATTATGATTTTTGAGAATAATACTTATAACCTACTGTTAGCAAAAGAATTTTCAAAATGAGATACATTCTGAGAGAAGTAAATTTGAATATTATACAAACTTACACTTTAAGCTCTTTATACTAAGTACTAGTACAGATTGTCTCACTAAAATAATTAAGTAATGAAGTTATTGATATTCTTGTTTAACATGAGAATGTATAAAATAAAATAGTGAGGTATTATGTGCTCATAATTACAGGTGAAATACGTTCAAGCGCGCGACGCCGGCGTGTACGAGTGCCAGGTCGGCACGGAACCCAAGATGAGCCACTTCGTGCAGCTTAACGTTGTCGGTGAGCGGAGCCTTCTTAGGTTCTCTTAGAGACTAAGAAACCTCTCTATCGTTTAAGAATATTCATTACAAAATTTTATAATAATTCTTTCGAGACCTAATATTTTTTTCCAATTAGATAAGTTTTAAACTATTAGTCGGAGATTTAACACAGAATGTAGATCGGGTACAGAAAAAAGGAGAAGTAGCCTAAACCTATATCATAATATTTATAGGATTTATTTTCGGAGAATGTCGTAAAGAAGTAATACATTAACATTTTGAAATATACAGGTTATGAAAATAATTATGAGTTTGTAACGTTCCAGTGCCAAAGATCGAGATCGTCGGCGAGTCGGACCTGTACGTGAAGGCGGGCAGCACGGTGAGCCTTAAGTGCGTGATCACGCAGGCGCTGGAGGAGCCCGCGTACATCTTCTGGTACCACAACGACGAGCGCGTGCTCAACTATGACCGCAGCCTCGTCGAGATCCGCATGGAGCGCCTCGCGCCCGACACCACGGTGAGTCACAAAACACGAGCGCCGCCGCTAGCGACCAGAATACCGTCCGAGCGCGAACTTTTTTATAAACAAAGCGATTGATTAATTTGACGCTTGTTTTAAGCCCAATAAAAATACTTTTTTTTTTGTTTTTTATGTTGTGTTATATATTTTATATAACCTTAAGAAAACTCTTTATTTCATACACTTGTACTGGATGTTCATAAAAGTAATTGATGGTTAAGTGGATAGGCTTAGAATGATATCGGTAGCTTAAAAGGTGAAGACTGGTCCATATCACGCAGAATTGTGTATGGAAAATTAGAACACAATCGGTTGAGGATATCTGTTTCAAAATTTAACTAGCTGTACGTGCGATTTTGTTCTTCGTCTACATTTTTAAATTTTCATTCCTTCTAGCAAAAGAACAGTACTAAATTATGAGATAAAAAATATTTTGTGTCCAGATCG
Source organism: Euphydryas editha (assembly GCA_036937285.1). NCBI lineage: Eukaryota > Metazoa > Arthropoda > Insecta > Lepidoptera > Nymphalidae > Euphydryas > Euphydryas editha. The sequence goes on along the minus strand of JAUPFZ010000013.1, from coordinate 129,887 downwards.
TAGTACGATCTCTGATAAGGCCAAGATTGATTCAAAATTATTCAATAGTTTCAGAGTGATGCGCAGGCAAGATAAAAACAGACAGATAGACAAAAATTTTAAAAAATACATTTTTGGCTTCAGTGTATATATCCCCTTTTTTCAAAATATCTTCAATGTGCAGAATTGAACCTGTTACAGTGTTTATTTATTAATTTTATTAATTTCAATTTTTATAAATATAGATGGACCTAAAGTTTAATCTAAACGATAATATAAGATGATACTAAGGACTGAAAAACAGTCAAATATAAACAAATGTTTGTAACAGTAATGAACAGTCAAGTATTTATTGACATAAACACGACATGAACATTTATCTCTAGAATGGAGATAATAGTTGTGAGTATGATTACTAAAATATCCGATATTTACATTGTAGATTGGAAACCTGATAATCTACAACCCGCGACGAGAGGACTCCGGCAACTACTCGTGCTCGCCCTCCAACCTCGACTCCGCGTCCGTCGTGCTGCACGTGCTCAGCGGTTAGTAATCGAGAATTTATCATCGCTAAAACTCACTCAAAAGTCTTCGACCAATGTGTTACCAGCGTAACATACGGATCTGAGACGTGGACTCTGACTATGGGCCTTTTAAACAAGCTCCAAGTCACACAGCGTGCAATGAAGAGGGCTATGCTTGGTATTTTTCTGCGAGATCAAATCAGAAATGATGACATACGCAGACGAACGAAGGTTGCCAACATAACCCAACGAGTTTGCAAGCTGAAGTGGCAGTGGGCAGGCACATAGCTCGCAGAACTGACGGCCGATGGAGCAGAAAGGTTCTCGAGCGGAGACCACGTACCGACACACGCAGCGTCGGACGGCCGTCCGCGAGATGGACAAACGACTTGAAAATCATCGCCGAAAGCCGTTGGTTGGAGGCGGCTTCAAACCGCTCGCTCTGAAGGTCGATGGGGCAGACCTACGTTTAGCAGTGGGCCTCCAATGGCTTATATGATGATGATGATGATGAAAACTCACTTCACTCATTCATTCAATTCAATGAACGGTCTTTAATAGCAAGGCAAATTATTTTATAAATTATGAAATATATGTTGGTTAATGATGTTGGCTGCCATGAATACTAAGTTCATAAGTGACATAGAGAGTGAGTATAGTAACTATTTTATTGACGTATCAACAATTTTTAAAGAGGAACTGTTGAGTTTCTTGGCGATTTTTTTCTTGGCATCAGATTCTTAATACCGATTCCGATGATAGCTTTACATTAACTACAATATTTTGTTGAACAATACAGATTCAACTTCTTGAACAATATAGATGCACTTTCCTGATCTCTTCAGGTATTCTACAGTCGTACGGCAGTGACGGCGAAAGAGCTAGACATGATTCCTATTTGTATAATGAGAAGTCTAACAGCTTATTGCGACCGTTCCTCCAGGCGAGCAGCCGGCGGCCATGCAGCACGGCAACGGCGCGGCGGCGCACCGCGCGCGCGCTCCTGCGCTGCTGGGCGCGCTCGCCGCGCTCGCCGCGTGCGCCGCGCCGCGCGCCGCGCGCCTGCCGGCTCTGCTCGCGCTCGCGCTGCTACTGCCGTCAGTATGACTCACATTTATCCTGTATTATCACCCGACAAGCCTATATTATTAATACAGTAGAATCCCGATTATCCGAACCTCGATTATCCGAACATCCGATTATCCGGACTCATTGACATTGGAACAGTTTTTAATTGACAGAGCCGAGATTACTCTGTCAATTTAGAAATATTTTGACAGCGCAACGAGACATGTTACGACAATACTGTTTTCTTATATTTACGCGAATTTTATTCATTTTAATTAAAAGACTAAAACAGATTTTATCGCGTTTATTGATTCGGACACCCACCACCTCAGTCCCCCGAGAACATAGACGCTGTAAAGGGTCCGAAACGTCGGAAATAAAATAAAAAAATCGTTAAACTGTAAAGTTTTCAATAACGCGATAAAATCCGACACGACAATCGGTTACGACAAGTTTATTCCCGCCTCCGACCGTGTACTCCCGCTGTTTGCGAGATAGTGTTAGTTATTGTTTCATTTTCTTTGATAGCGTTCAACTGAAAGGTTATGCATGCACCCCAGCCCTCCGTCTTAAATTACTATGTGACTGTTCCGCTGACATGACGTAGCATTGCCACCGGGTGGCGGGCAGTTCATAGAATTAAGTGCAAAGACAAAACATTGATATTAATATTAATTCTTGGATTGGTTTAAAGAAAATATGAATGTACACGTTTTATTTACTTTTAGACAAAAAAATATAACAGACTGCAAATCGCCTACTTCCATCAATTATTTTCAACCAAAATTTTAATTACATAGATATTATATATCGTATTATCTAAACGAAGCATGTAAAACCCATTACATAATAAAAACATATTAAAATTTAAATATTGGTGGATTTGCTTTGAAATCGATTATCCGGATTTTCAATTATACGAAATAACCCTGGTTTTATTTGCTTACACAATCATATAATATAACATCACGCCTGTTGAAGTCGGTTTTTATTTATTTATTTTTTTTTTTTTTTTGTATTGAATATTGTATGTTCGATTTGGCAATTCTGAATAGAGCGCTTTTAAATCTGACAGTCACATTTATGGCCGTTGTTACAGATTGCAGTGCCACGACGAGGACTCGCCAAAATAGCGTCCGCCGTGTGTCGCCTCGGCCGCCTCGCGGACCCTGTAACGTACCGTGTCCTCCGACCGTGTCCGCGGGCCCTCCGGCGCGTCGGGCGTTGCCGCCGATGCACGGGGCCCGGAGACGACGCGTCCATACTTAATATTTTATCGATAATCTCCCGTGAATCTAACGCGGGAACCTCTGTAAAGTTTGTACATATTATTATAAATATTAAAATATATTTAAAAAAAATGAATAACGTCGAACCCGCCTCGCGTACCCCTCCGGGACGCGTCGCGCGTTTCCGACCGACGGGGACTCGTTCCGGGGAAGCGTGATTCGAATTCGATGCCGTCGTTCATTATATCGAAGCGTTACGCTAGTGATAGTAATTTTTTTAATAACAAATACTAGAGATAAGTATGATTCCCGCGCCCGGTCCGGAGCGGTCCCGTGCCGGTTGCCCGCGGCCGCGTGCTCTCTCCACATCGAAGTCCTTAGTTCCGGTCCCGGGCCCGCGCGCTCTCCGTTGCCAAGCGACGAGAGTGGTCCTTCGGATGATTATTTACTTCCGGCGAGTCGCGGCGCGCGCCTGCCGCCGTCGATCATGACGTCACACGATAGCGCTACACGGCGGTCGTGACGTCACGCGGTGGCTCCACACGGTGGTCGTGACGTCACGTGGTGGCGCCACACGCGCGGCGGCGTCGCGCGCCGACGACGGCCGGCGTCTGTTGAGTTGTACGACGAGCAGTGAGACGGAATAAAATAAGTTTGATTCGTTGACACTGTTACTGCCTCACTTGTAAATATATAAATGTAAGTAATATAAATAAAGATGAGATCGTTGAAACATTCACTGGTGTATCACTTATAAGTGTAATTAGATAAGTATCATTGAATTTTTTGAGTTTAAAAAGTGATTGAAAATAAATAATATTCAAATTTATGGCGTTAACGAGTTATTGAGTAAACCCGAAGCATGAGAGATGATATTTCAAGACTCGATATAGTAGCAGACACACCCTCCTGCTGTGTCCTCCTCTCCTGTGTCCTCTCCCGCCTGCAACAATAATGTATCAGCCCCAGTACGTCGCGAAAACAATAAGTTTTCTAAAGAAATTTAGCTACCATTGACTGACCATAATATTTATGATTTAACTGCATATTTATACAAAATCTAATTATAATTATATTCTTTATTGCACTTTAAAAAAAATATCACAATACAAAGTTACAATGGAAGTTAGCAAGGGCGAACTTATCTCTAAAAGAGATTTCTACCAGTCTACCCATGGTGGTGAGAGATGATGTTAACGCGGGGCACAGTAGTGCAAAAGAAAAGAAAAGAGGCAAACAACAGCCAAAATATATTGTATAGTATATATTCAACATACATATATGTGATAAAATATAAATATACACTCATACATATATACATAAATACATACATACATACATACATACATACATACATACATACATACATACATACATACATACAAACATACATACACATAGACATACATACCAACAAACATATACATACATATATCACAAATTCAAATTGTACGTTTTAAAGATTAGGAGTAACTTTGGTAAGAAGATGATTCTTCAACCTGTCCTTGAAAGTGCACAATGACGTGCTTTGTTGAATGACTTTTGGGAGCTCATTCCAAAGGGTTGCAGCACGCACAGTAAAAGAATTATGTAAAAAGTTGGTGTTATACTTGGGGACTTCAAGCATTGTTGTAATGCAAGACCGCCTAGAGCGAGTTGGGAAAGGAAGTAGTTTAAAACGGGACCTGAGGTAAGGGGGTGAGTTTTGATCATGGAGTATGTTGTATAAAAAAGAAAGGATGTGCATGTCACGGCGAAGGCGGATTGGGAGCCACTTAAGTTGAGTACGAAAATAGGAGATGCGATCATATTTACGTAAGCCAAAGATAAAGCGTATTGCTAGATTTTGTAGTCGCTCTAATTTATTAAGTAGCTCTTGCGTCACATCCAAATAGCACACATCTGCATAGTCAAGGATGGGTAATAGAAGGTATTGCGCAAGCAAAATTTTGGTTTTGAATGGTAGAAAAAATTGAAGACGCTTAAGAGAGTGGAAGGTGTAGTGCATTTTTCTGCTGACCTCGCCGATATGAGCTATCCAAGATAAGTTATTGTCTATAAGCAAGCCCAAATTCCTAACTTTGTCGCAATAAGGAATTGGTGTGCCACAGTATAGAAGATGTGCCACGGTATAGAAGGTACTACATTCCAATCAATTCGGCCTCTCAAGCGGCTGCTACCGATTATTATAGCTTGAGATTTTATTGGGTTTATAAGAAGTCCGAATGATTTAGCCCATAGATGTATAGCAGTAAGGTCTTTATTGAGAAGTTCAATAGTTTCATGAAACTCGGTCAGCCGAAAATGACGGTATATTTGTAGGTCGTCTGCGTACAGGTGGTAGGGAGAAGTAATAGCATGTGAGATGTTGTTAATAAAAATAGAAAATAGTAAAGGAGAAAGTACGCCACCTTGTGGGACACCAGCAGTAAGATTCAACCAATCCGACAAGTTGTCATTGGACGTTACTGACTGCTGGCGACCAGAAAGATATGAATGAAACCAGTCAATGGCAGCAGATGAAATATTAACTGCACGAAGAGTGCCAAGAAGTATGTCATAGTCCACAGAGTTAAAGGCACTACTGAAATCTAACAAAATCATTGCAGTGAGCTTGGTATTATCCATAGCCCACCGAATATCCTCCGTTACATTCAGCAGCGCTCCAACAGTGCTGTGGGAAGGGCGGAAACCGGATTGAAATGGACATAAGAGGGAGTTAGAAATAAGGTAGGAATAAAGTTGTTTGTGAACAACAGATTCCAGGACTTTGGACAGTATGGGGAGGATAGAAATGGGGCGATATTGAGCAAGAGAGGAGGGATTGGAGGTTTTAGGTAGCGGTATGACAATTGCTTTCTTCCATAGTGATGGAAATACATTGCATGACAGTGAGAAATTTACAATGTGTGTGATCACAGGAGCAATAATTTCCAGCACAGGAAGAATCATCTCAAGACTGAGATTGTCACTACCAATGGCTTTGGTAGAAATGGACCGGACACACCTCTTAACATCTTCTATAGAGACTGATTGGAAGGAGAATTGAGACAGGTCGGGTGGGACCTGATTATTTAAGATAGATAGAGTGGAAGTTTTAACATGGGAGTCCAATGTTATAGGTGGAGTGATGAAATGAAGGTTTAAAGCATTAAGATCCACTGAGCTTTGACAAGCTTCAGCGGGTTTGCCCACCCCTAGTGACCGTAAGAATCTCCAAACCTGCGCTTGGGTAAGATTCTGAACTGAATTATGAATGTAGTGACGTTTAGCATCCCTACACAACCTGTTGCAGAGGTTTCGCAGAATTTTGTATTTGCCCAAATTTTCTGGTGTTGGAGATTTTTTATTCACATGTTTAGCTTTGTCTCGCCTAGCCATGGTTTCCCTGATTTCTGGAGTTAACCACGGGGCTGGAGCACGTTTCATTCGTACAGGTCTTATCGGAGCATGTTTGTCATAGATTTTGATCAATTCAATAGTTAAAGATTCAACCATATTATTTATGTCGTTTGTAGTGAATACAGATGACCAGTCTATGTTCTTCACATCCTCTCTTAAGCGTTGTAGATCCATTTGCTTAAAATTGCGCTGAAGAAAGACTTTGCCTCTAATTTTGGGAGGGCGTACTTTGTACGATACAAAGATAAGGTCGTGATAAGAAAAAGGAGATGTCATTTGTCCATGAGATGAAACAAAATAGGGATTTGAGACAAAGACTAAGTCGATAAGTGATGGCCTACAATTAGGGAAGTAGTGGGTAGGATCATTCGTAGTAATAATGTGCAGATTGACGGACGAGGTAAGCGTATGTAGGGTTTGTGCTCTGTTGTCATTTTTTAAAAGGCAGGTGTTAAGATCGCCCATACAGATTACATGTTCGTAATTAGGAACCAAGCCCTCAAGCACATCTTCCAACTCCTTAAAATAGTTTAATTTGTCATTTGGACTGTAAAGAACACCAATGAGAATTTTTCGGTGGTTTAAGATAATTTCTAAAAAAAGATATTCTAAAGTACCTAATAAAGAAGATGAGCTACAAATAACAGTAGCAGGGATGCAGCTGCGGAGAAAAATACCTACACCACCGCCACCTCGTTCCGTACGATCATTGCGAAATAACTGGTAGCCTGGGAGAGAACAACTAGTAGATGGGATGGATGGCTTAAGCCAGGTTTCAGATATGAGGATGCAATCAACTGAGCCAGTGCTAAAAGATGTGAGAAGTTCAGAATAGTGAGCAAGAATGCTCTGCGCGTTGACATGCACCAAGGATAGGAAATTCTTTTGATTCAAAAAAGCTTGAGATAATTTCTCAGCAAGTGTTTCAGAGTCAGATACTGAGGTACTGGAACTGTGTCCAGCACTCTCAAACTCATCTGAAGAACAAGTGAAATAATCATCATCTATCATTTTCTTTCATAGAATATATAAATATAAACTATAATGATAAGTATAATATAGTACTAATAAATATGAAATAGTAATAAAATATAATATTATATTTAATTTAAAAAAAAAAAAAAAATTGTATACGCCAAAAAAAAATACAACATCCTCGCCCATGAGTTGACTACAACTATAATGTAAAAATATACAGATAATAAGAAAAAAAAAAGTCTATGAAAACATTAACCAATATAAATATTCCATATAGGGTATCCGAACGTATCGTATTTGTGACATTAACATTAGTGATAAATGACATGTATATTGTACCTATATATTCTATATAATGTTATTATAAGGTTAAAATGAAAATATAAATAACAAGTTACAAATTTAAATATTAAAGTCAGAAACAAATGAGAAAGAAAAAAAAAATGGATACCCATATAGGACATATGAATATTAAATAAGTAAGATAAAAAAAAAACAAATATTAACAAACCAGATTGAGAGTAAACAAATACTAATTGTCCTTTGATTGCGTTATGGAGCTTTTTGGATATTGGGATGTTAATTCTTTAAGTTCTGAGGACGTTGTTATCTTTGCTCTTGTCTTGTTGGGAAGAAGAACTACAATAACACCATCCGCCGACCAACACCTCTTCAGCCCGAAGTGGCTGCGAGCCGCTGCAAAGACATTCTGACGAGCCTTGGTGAGAAATTCTGTCAGTGTGATTTTCGTGCCCTTCAACGTCGTCTTCGCTCTCCAGGCTCTGGCACGAAGCTGAGCGGAAGAAAAGCGCACAAGAATAGGCCGTGCAGTGTCCTTCTTAGCGCCCAACCTATGGCACGTCTCAAGTGAATCTGAGCTCACATCCACCAATTTCATTTTTTCGGATAGAACAGAGAGTGTTTTCCTCAGCACATCCTCATTGTTGTCTTCTTTGACACCATGTAGCAGAAGAACCTTTCTTCGTGAATGTGTTTCCTGTCTATCCAAACCGAGAACCACAAGCTCTACCTGTGATTTTAGCAGGCTTAAGGATTTCCATACAAAGTTTTTAAAAGTATGAAACTCCGCAGCCAAGGTCTTTATAGTAGGGTTGGATGACGTGGTCCCAGCTGAAGGTAAGCTCTTCTCGAACTCATCCATCCTACTACTGAGCATAGCAGAGAGCTCCTCCATGCCCTTCAGCAACTTCTCAACCGGTTTGTCCATTTTGATTACACAGGTCGGTGTTATAATATGTGAGAGTGTGAAGTAATAGTCAACAGGCAAGGTGAACTGATTATAGCATGTATAAACTTAAAAATTACTATTAAAATATAATTAAAATTGAGGAGGAGTAAAAAACGCGTCTTGACAGTTTCAAGTCTACCCGCCGAAAAAAAAAAAAAAAAAAAAATCTATGCATATATTAAAATTGTAAATTTCACATAATATCTGTTATCTTCAGAATTTTCGATAATAATTTTTGTAGGTGTCTAAAAACACTAATTATATACAATTCTCTAATTCTATGCCATGTCTGTATATCTGTCTATCTTTTCTCATTCTCTGTCTGCCTGTCTGTACGTTTGTTTGAATATACATTACAACTAAAGCTGTCAGTGCAGGTATATCAAACAAATCAGCTTGAAAATCATAAAACACATCCCGATGTAACAATTAGTCTTTATATGAACAAAATCACTTCACAATATAGAATAGCGATTTACTTGGGTTGATACCTGACGTAAGAAGATTCTCGTATAGCAGGTTATCAACGCTCCACTCCATGAAGTGGTCTTATATCTATTTAACGAATTACATGGTTTGAGAAAGTAAATAAAAGTAATAAGTTCATAAACAAGATTAATAACTGCGCACCAATGAAGTAGTATTCACAATCGACATACTCCGTTCACAGTTTTAAGCGCAATAAAAACTAAAGGAGTTATTTTTATCTAATTTGTATGTCTGTATGTTTGTTCCCGCATTACGCAAAATCTGATACACAAAATTGGATGCGGTTTTCACAATTATGGTCCTGGAGGTCTGACTTAAGATGTGGTGTAGATCTCATGAGCTGTGTGGCTTCGGCAATCAAGAATCTAGCCACCCCCTCTCTTCCCGTGGGTGTCGTAAGAGGCGACTTAGCTGTGTGGCTTCAGCAATCAAGAATCTAGCCACCCCCTCTCTTCCCGTGGGTGTCGTAAGAGGCGACTAAGGGATACCACAGTTCCACCACCATCTTGGAACTGTTGAAGCCGATAGATGGCGGGATAACCATCCTAATGCTGGCTTTTCAAATACACAGGCCGAGGATGGGCAGCAGCGTCTTCGGTGCGATAGAGCCGGCCCTGCGGTCACCAACCCGCATGCCCAGCGTGGTGACTATGGGCAATCACCCCCAATGAGTGCGCGTAGAAGGATACGGCCCTCAGTTCCCGGCGGCCCCACTATTCCCGGCCACGGCAGCGGCTGCGGTAACGGTGGGGCAGAGGGTGCCAAGAATCTCCGGGGTACGGGAGGCTGCTTTGTGACAAACCTGGCAACGTATAATGGTCGCAGTCTACGGCTGGACCATCACCTCACCGAACTCGAAGTAGAACTAAGCCATATAAAATGGAGTATTCTGGGGTTGTCTGAGGTCCGAAGACAGGGTGAGGACACGATGATCCTGGACTCCGGACACTTATTCTACTTCCGTGAAGGTGATGGTCCTTCCCAAGGTGGCGTCGGTTTTCTGGTCCACAAGACTCTCAATAACAACGTTGTAGAGGTCAGCAGTGTGTCGACCCGGGTAGCGTACCTTGTACTTAAACTCACTGACAGGTACTCCCTGAAAGTGATACAGGTATATGCGCCGACCTCGACACACTCTGACGATGAGGTCGAAGCCTTGTATGAGGATATATCGAAAGCTCTGCATGGCACGACCTCGGCTTTCTACAACGTTGTTATGGGAGACTTTAACGCTAAAGTGGGAGTACAAGACCGCGACGAATCGGTAATCGGACCACACGGATTGGGGCGCAGAAATCGCAGGGGGCAGATGCTTGTCGACTTCCTCGAATCGGAGGGGCTCTTCTTGATGAACTCGTTCTTTCAGAAGAAGCCCCAAAGGCGGTGGACATGGCAGAGCCCGGATACTGTGACGAGGAACGAGATAGATTTCATCATAGCGGACAAAAGGCATATATTCAGAGATGTCTCAGTGGTTAATAGGTTCAACACCGGTAGCGACCACCGGCTCCTGCGGGGCTCTCTGAATATAAGTCTACGCAAAGAGCGAGTCCGCTTGATGAAATCTATTATCCGACCCACGCTGCCCCAAATACTATGTGGTTCCGAGCAGTTCCAACTGGAACTCCAAAACCGATTCGATTCGCTGGAAACCACTGGCGACGTGGATCAGATGACCGACAACGTGGTGAAGACGGTGTATTCACTGGGTCGGAGACATTTTGCGCCGACGAGACCAGTTAAGCAGTCCAAAATTTCTCCCGAAACCTTGGATCTGATGAGGCGGAGGCGCGAGATGCCCGCGGCTCAAGCAGCTTCGCCAGAGCAGAAGGCTCTTTCCAAGCGGGTGAGGAAACTCATACGCAGAGACCTCCGCTGCTCAAATACAAGAGACATTACGACTCTAATTGAGCAGAATAGGGGGTCAAAGGTTTTCCGAAAACCATTGGGAAGAAGTCTTCTTGCGAAGCTAAAAACAGCTGATGGCAGAACCGTTTGCTCCCGCCCTCAGATCCGAGAAGAGGTTGAGAAATTTTATGGGCAGCTGTACTCGTCGAGCGTACAGAAGTCTGAGACCCAGGGCGCCGAAGATCCACGTGCACCACTGCTGCGCCATTATTCGGAAGACGTCCCGGATTTCGAAGTCGGCGAGATTAGTGCGGCGCTCGGGCAGCTTAAAAACGGGAGGGCCCCGGGGGATGACGGCGTTACGACTGAGCTTCTTAAGGCCGCAGGGCGACCTGTCCTGGAGGCCTTAGCTAGACTCTTTAATGCCGTCATCCAACGAGGTACCACACCGGAGGCGTGGTCCAGGAGTGTGGTGGTACTGTTCTACAAAAGAGGCGATAAGTCTCTTTTGAAGAACTACAGACCTATCTCACTTCTGAGCCACGTCTATAAGCTCTTCTCGAGGGTCGTTACGAATCGTCTCGCCACAAGGCTCGACGACTTCCAACCACCAGAGCAGGCTGGGTTTCGAAAAGGCTACAGCACCGTAGACCACATACATACTGTTCGGCAGATTATACAAAAGACCGAAGAGTATAATCAGCCGCTGTGTATGGCTTTTGTGGACTACGAGAAGGCCTTCGACTCCATCGAGACCTGGGCTGTTCTGGACTCTCTGCAGAGATGTCATATCGACTGGCGATATATCGAGGTGTTGAGGTGTATGTACGACGCGGCGAAGATGACCGTTCATATCCAGGACCAGCAGACAAGACCGATTTTCCTTCGGCGCGGGGTAAGACAGGGCGATGTCATATCACCGAAACTGTTTACCACTGCGCTGGAGGACGTCTTTAAAACCCTGGACTGGGGGGGACGAGGCATCAACGTCAACGGCGACTACATCTCTCACCTTCGTTTCGCTGACGATATCGTCATCTTTGCGGAGACGTTGGAGGAGCTAGGCCAAATGTTGAGCAGCCTAAATGAGTCTTCCCGACGAGTCGGTCTTGGTATGAATCTTGATAAAACGAAAGTTATGTTTAACAAGCATGTCATACCGAGACCGGTATCGGTTGATGGTATCCTCCTCGAAGTTGTTCAGGATTATATCTACCTAGGCCATACCATCCAACTGGGCCGAAAGAACTTCGAGAAGGAAGCCGAGAGGAGGATTCAGTTGGGCTGGGCGGCATTTGGCGGGCTTCGTCGGGTCTTCACTTCGAAGATTCCGCAAAGCTTGAAGACGAAAGTCTTCGAGCAATGCGTCCTACCTGTGTTGACATACGGTGCTGAAACGTGGACACTGACGAAGGGACTGGTCCACCGATTTAAAGTCGCTCAACGTGCCATGGAACGGGCTATGCTCGGCGTTTCTCTCAAAGATAGGATCAGAAATGAGACTATCCGCGAGAGAACCAAAGTGACCGACGTAGCCCAGAGGATTAGCACGCTGAAGTGGCAGTGGGCTGGTCACCTGTGTCGTAGGACCGATGGCCGTTGGAGCAGACGTGTCCTGGAGTGGAGACCACGTATCGGCAAACGCAGTGTGGGACGCCCTCCGACCCGCTGGACCGACGATCTTCGCAGGATTGCCGGTGTTGGCTGGATGAGGATTGCGGAAAGCCGGGATGTCTGGCGCGAGCTTGGGGAGGCCTACGTCCAGCAGTGGACTGCTATAGGCTGATGAGATGAGAGATGAGAGAGTAGATCTCATATTGATAAACCGGCACCGTCTAGAACAGTGTTTCCCAACGTGGGGCCCACGCCCCACTGGGGGGCAATTTGATAGTTAAGGGGGGCAATTTAAAAATGGACTCGACACGACTTTAAGCCTTTCGCTTTGGGTTATTTAAATGCAATGCTATACCCTGTCCAACCGTTTATTATCTTTTTGACAGCTTACGTCTATAAATTTCAGTTTTTTTTTTCTATATATGTTTTGAAATTATACTTACGATGTTTTGATAACAATTTCATAGTGATTTCTTCCTAAAACTTATCATTTATATTTCTTAAGGGAACAAAACAATTTTAAAGGTTAAAAATTATGCATGGGGACATAAAAAATTTAGAAATGTTAAGGTGGGGCATGGCCTAAAAAAGGTTGGGAAACACTGGTCTAGAAGAACAGTTATTAATCTATAAACAATTGTAATGAAACTGTAAGGAAGTCTGTTTTTTTTTTAATTCGTCTGCTGGTGTTTTTACTCTTTAAGGTTAGTTAAAAACTAGTTGTAAATAAAACTCCATTATGTTTGTCGACATAGATGTTTATTGAATTGATCACAATAACTCGTGTAAATAACTCTGTAAATGTACCTTAAAACTAGCAATTATGTCATGACTTTCATTTAACAAATGTTTTACATAACACATATATGCTTCGTTGGTCAGTGCCTCGAATACAAAATGTTGTTAAAAATTCTGAAAAAAACATAACAAAAATATCACGCCTTAGTTTAAGTTATTTTTTATAAATATTTTTCTTTTTTTTAAAGTTTTTTTTTTTTTAATATAATATGAGCTACAAATAAATTTTATAAAAACTTTTCCAAAAATTCAAACCGTGCACAGAATGTATAAGAGGACGTAGTTAATAGCAACGACAACGAGTATCAAAACATGAACGTTACATTACGATAAAATCACAACTCTGGTCGACCACAACACTGGAGGTTAATTAGTTGTCAAGCTCTTTTAAATAATGTGTAGATAATTTATTTTTAATAAGCACAAAACAATGATGTTAATAATGTACATATTTAAAAAAAAACCATTAAGCCATCACTGCAACGCGTATGACGTATGCTTCACAAGCGTCTCCCGCGCACTCCCGCGCACTACCGCCGCCAGCCGCAGAAGGCGCGCAGCTGGTCGCGCACGCCGTAGTTGGGCTCCACCAGCGCGCTCGCCAGCCGCCGCCCCGACAGCGGCGACTGGACTTCCTCTGGAAATATACGAATACTTACAATTCCTAACTAACTAAACTTCTAACTAATCTAACTAAATCGTCCCACAATTATTTGGTTTTTACGTTCTTTTTCTTTAAAAGTGTGTATTACCAAGGTAGTATCACAGAAATTTGGTGATGATATGATGATGAACTTTGAAAATATTCAACATGGCTCTGAGCTTGTAAACAACCTACTTCTGAGTGAAGGCTTCTTCTCCATATAGAAGAAGGGTTGGAGCTTAATCCACCACGCTGCTCCACTGCATTAGTTTACAAACTATCTAGGAGAAGGATACTCCAAAATCAAATCCGGAATGGTATTTTGTTAAGCAAAAGTAAGTTTTAACCTGAATTAAGAGGCGCTACTACTAAATTCCCAAGTCAAGGGGTTGGTGGATAATTTCTCTACCATAAGTAACGATCTTTGTTGGTCGTTTACTCTCCGAGGCACGGAGACCCACAAGGACATACACACAGACCGGAAACAAATATTTGTGCAAATACAAATACCTGTCCCGAGCGGGAATCGAACTTGCGACCGTCGGCACATGGCGTTGAGGCGGCTACTCGCAACACTACACCAGAACGGTCGTCATTAGACGTAAAATGTTGCAATTTTAAATAATATAAGCTTCCAATAGTGTACCAGTATCGGCGGCCAGTATCCAGTCGAGGATGTTCTGCCGCTCGTAGGTGAACCCGTCGGCGGCGCGCGCCGGCTCGCGCAGCGCCGCGTGCGTCAGCGGGCAGCGCAGCGCGTGCGGCGCTGAGTCCTCCTGTTACATTGCACGAAATGCATACAATACAAACGAGATAATAAAAGATGGCCGTGCGGTGACTGGCAAAGAAGCATATTCAGGACCTCTTTCTTGCCGAGGTGTCGTAAAAGGCGATTAAGGCCATAGTGGTGCGAACAGTTGTGCACTGACCAGAGTTGTGATGAGCAATAGCATCATCATATCCTGACACAACACACTACACTCGCCAACCCACCTGCCAAGCGTGGCGAGTATTGAAAACCTTATAATGATCAGTCCCCTTAAAATGATCAAAAATCAAATTAGCTCAGCCTCTCGGTTCCCGGTGGCCCTACTATTCTCTGCTATGGCAGCGGCCCGGGTAACGATAATAATAATAGTGAATAATCTCCGGGTGAGATTCCGCTGCCACCCATGACGACACCTGGCCCTTGTCACGCACAACAAGTCGATCGATGGAGGCTGCTTCGCACCGGTCAGCTTGGAGGTTTATGGAGAGGCCTACGTTCAGCAGTGTCCACCCTATAGCTAATGTGATGATGATGATGAATAAAAGAGAAATAAAGTGTTATAGGCAATAGGCACTGTATTTGAAAGGCATAATATATGAAGTTATTGTAGGCATTGTATCGACAAGGTGAAACAGGCATTATATTACTACGTTTAACTATAAGTGACTTTGCGTTACATGTCAATTACAATAGACTGAAACTTGTTCATGTATTCAATGTAAAAATCGTTGGTGATAAATAAAGATGTACAAAATCGATGGCTTGTAGGTAATCCTAAAATATAGAATAATTAAGAGAAGAATATCTGTTACTTACTACTACTACTACTCTACGACGTAGAGTACGTACCAAATCATAGGGAAGCGGGTCTCGACGCAGCCATAGTATTTCATCCAGTAGTCGCTCACGAACCTCCTCTGGCTCATCGGAATCTTCGCCGAGCTCTCCTCCTTTAACAACGTGTATATCTAATTTAGAGTCCAAATAGTTCTATATTATAAACTCTTTTGCAAAAAAAACGGGCACTTAAGCAAAGAACTATTTAATAGTTACTATTAGTTTGTTTGACAATTTTAGGTATTGTTATCCTCAGAATTTTATAAATTAATTAGGAAGGAATAGTTTTCATCAGTTTTATCATAACATTTTAATTAAATTATTAAGAAATAATGTTTAAGCTCAAAACACTATGATTGTACCTGCTCGCTAAATAAAAATGAAACGCGTTAATTTCTTTGTTTTTCTTGAATACATTAAAAGCAGATAAAAGTTTAGTATTGAGTGTGACCCCCTCTTGCTGAAATCACAGCTTGCATTCGTCTGGGCATGCTAGTGAGTATATCTTTTATGGTTTCTTGGGGAATACGTTCCCACTCCGCGGTAATCACATTCTTTAGCTCTCTGATGGTCTGCGGAGCCGGCTGCACTGATCTCACTCGTCGCTTCCGAACGTCCCAGACATGCTCTATGGGATTGAGGTCCGGACTTCTAGCTGACCAGTCCAAACGACGAATTCCGACTTCTAGCATATACGCATCCACACCGCCAGACCGGTGGGCACGAGCGTTGTCGTCCATAAAAATTGAGTTTTCGCCAAGAGCGGTTAAAGCGGGTTGTGCATAAGGAATTAGAGATTCGGTTATGTATCGGTGTCCAGTCAGTGTACCGTTTTCGATGAAGACTAACTCCGTACGATCCATAGAATTTATTCCTGCCCAAAACATAACAGAGCCCCCTCCATAAGGTGTGATTTCTTCAAAACATGCCTCTGCAAAGCGTTCTCCTCGTCTACGTAGCACTCGCCGACGTCGGTCTTCACCATGCAGAGATATCCTGGCTTCATCGGAGAACAATACCCTATCCCAGTCTTCATGAGTCCATGACACACAATTTCGAGCGAAGCTAAGCCTGGCAACTCGATGTCCACGGAGTAATTTAGGGCCGCGTGCCGGGCGATGACTGTGTATATTAGCAGCGAGAAGCCTCCTCCTGACCGTCCATAGACTAATTTGCACATTTCTTACTTCTTCGAGGGTGTTCTTGAGGTCCACATAAGAAGATTTGCGATTTCTCAACGCTTGACTAACTAGAAAACGATCATCCGGTGGTTCGGTAAATGTCTTTCTGCCAGAACCAGGCCTTCTCTTGACGGAACCGGTCTCGTGATAGCGCTGCCAGGTCCTTTGAACTGTCGACCGACTCACATTTAGCCTCTGGGCCACGAAGCATTGACTGCAACCTTCTTCAAGCAGCGCAATAATTTTGCTCACTTTTATCACTTTATCTACCATTTTCGAGATTGCTAAACAGCAATAACAATACTTTTAAATGTCAAGGACACCAGATAATTTTATAAAAATTGACAAAAAGTTAATTAGAGTCGATATTAACTATAGGGAATTCGCGCCACAAAATGTAGTTAAAAGTTATTTTCTTTGAAAACCAGGCTCAGTCAAAAATTTGAATTTGGAATGTACTCTTATAAACATTATGGCACTTTTATAACTGGCCAGTAACATGTTCAAATGATTAAAACCTTTTTGGTATTTTATTTTTTTCAGCCAGGAAGAAAATCGAAACCGCCCGTTTTTTTTGCAAATGAGTGTATATCTTCCGTCATTCATATGTCACTTAAAATCATACCATATCCGAAACAGTTCAGTAACTCTGCCAGCGGAGCATCCAGCAACTTGGCTCCGGTGAGTGCAGCTTCACTGGCCGTGTCAAGCAATCGGGTCTCCTGCTCCTCTGACACTGATGATCCTACAATATGATAATTAATATAAGAAATATTAAAATAATTAGTGACATCTATAAACAGCATTTACAGAGAAAATGTTGATTTATTAAATATCGTAATATGACTAATACGGAAGTGGTTTTATTTAACCGTATTATCTAATATTATTAGGAGGAATCTTTGATAGCTATCGGCGTGCCTGAGATCTTTTAAGAGCACTTGTCTGCACTGTCTGCACTGTCAATAAATGTATTTATCAAAAGCATTAAAATGATTTTATCATGTAAAGTTAATTACAATAGCATTAGAGATAAAGTTTATATTTATATAAATATATCTAACAAACATATTCTAAATGTCATTGTACTTGCACATTTTTTCAAAGTTACGTTTTTCGTAAAGTTACGTGTAATGGTCATTTCAGTGCGAGGTATTCACAACTACACCTGTATTATATATATGTAAATAATGAAAACATTTAAAAAATAATTTTGAATGGCTTTCTATAGTCGATATTAAAACCTAAATAATATTAAACCCTTGAGAGAGTGGATAAAAGTTAAAATGTGAAAGAATGTTGTTAAATAAGTAATAAAAGAGTGTTCAGAAAAATCCACTTGTTGGAAATTTATTAAAATTTTAATTTGAGACTTTTGAAGGTTTTAATAAAAGAAAAAATATGTACTCTGTGATCAAAAAGTAAGGTGAATTTGTTTATAAAATGTAAATTCTTTATTTATTCTTCCAAATTAATTTCATTCCCTTCAAATTAATCCCCGTCCGATAAAACGCACGTTTAACAACGCTTTTTCCAGTCCTCAAAACACTCTGAATAGTCTTTTTTCCGGTATATTCAAGACCTTTTTCGATTCGGTTTTTATCTCCTCAATAGTGTCAAAACGGTATCCCCGCATTGGCCTTTTGATTTTGCTGCATAGCCAGAAGTCACGTAGAGTCAAATCAGGCTGATAGCGAAACGATATGACTCGAGTTTTTGGCAATAAAGTCACGCAGAACCAATGCAGTATGACATGTTGCATTATCGTGATGAAGGAACCAAGAGTTCTTCGCCCATAATTTCAGACGAATAGTTTCACACAAACGACACATAACGCTCAAATAATATTATTTGTTGACAGTTTTGCCCGGTAGAAGAAATTCATAGTGCACCACACCACGATAATCAAAGAAAACTGTCAACATCACCTTGATCGACTTTACCGTGGTCTTTTCGGTCTTGCTTCACCTTTTGCGCGATATTCGCTGGATTGGTCGGTGGTTTCAGGGTCATATGTGTAAATCCAAGTCTCGTCTCTAGTGATGATGCATTTCAAGTGATCCTGATAGTCAGACAGCAAAGTTTCACAACATCAACACGACGTTTTTTTTTTCAAAAAAATTGAGTTATTTTGACACTAATCGAGACTTGATGCGTTTGAGACACAAACATTCTTCAAAATGGTTTGGACTGAGCCAAATGATATTCCAACACTAATCTTCCTAATTCTCAATCGACGATTTTCAAGCACCAAATCTAAAATTTTTTGGACGTGGCCCTCGTCAGTAGACGTTGATGGTTGTCCAGAGCGCGGTTCGTTTTCAACGCGTTCTCGGCCCGCTTTATACTCATTGTACCACTCAAACACGTTTTTTTGTGCCATAGTTTGATTACCAAAGGCCTTCCGCAACATTTTCAACTTGTCCAACTGTCAAATTGTCCGATAAGAATATCCGTTCCGCAAACAAAATTTGATGCAAGTTCGTTGCTCAATAAAATCACCCATTGCAAAAGCCGAAAAATTCACTTTTGGTTGTTTACAAAAACACGTGTAGCTCGGAGATAGTTAAACCTTTCCACAAACAGACGCTTGGCAAATATCATAGACAGTCCCAAAGATTTAAATCGACGATTTAAATATTTGGACAGTCCTACCAATGTAAGAAAAAAACCTGTCTTACTAATGCCCGGGAGTTTCAAATGACAATTTAACCTTACTTTTTGATCGCAGAGTATGTATTTTTCGAGGACTACTACCGGGTGGTCCCGTTACATATTCTCGCAACCAGCGCTTCACCCCCGCCGTGCTCCAGAAGCGCGGCTCCGCCCCCTCCGCGTCCCGCAGCGCCTCGTCGAGCACGTCGGGCACACGCCACACGGCCAGCTCGCCGGACAGCGAGCCCACGGCCAGGCGCGCGCGCCGGCCGCCGCCCAGCAGGCGCACGGCCGGCGCGCCGCCCGCCGCGCCCGACGGCACGGCCGCCGCCGCCTGCGCGCGCACGCGCCCGCCGCGCGCCGACACGCGCCACACGCGCGCCCAGCGGTCCGCGCCGCCCGTGGCCAGCGTCAGCTCGCCCTCACCGCCCCCGCGCGGCCGCCCCCACCGCACGCACTGCACCGCGCCGCCGTGCGCCGGCAGACTGCACGCCAGTTCCACTGAGCCCGCTTCCACACGCGCGTCGTCCATGTTTACCGTCACCCACCACAGTTTTACTAGAGCGTCGCGACCTCCGGTCGCCAATAGTAACGCAGAACTCTCATCTTCAGATTCGAAGTTTTTAAAATTTTCTGCGAAGTCACAGCTCAAAACACCTGCAACGAGCATTATAAAGTCAACATGTTAGCTAACTATTTATTATTACCTTTTTTAGATAACGGAGACGCAAGCTGTATTGATCTGAGATACTTTCAAATAAACAAGAAACTGCTGTTATTTAAATACTGTTGATCTTTGTGTAATAAATTATAGTGTATTTTATGAAACACCTGTATTATTTTATCTACTATTGTAATCGAACATCAATAATTAATCAATCAAACGTTTAAAAAAAATTATAACGACTGGATCGAAAGTTCACTTTTCAATTTTAATTTTAGGGACGAAAGTGCCACATTGCTTCCCGGCCACATGATGATAATTCATCATTCGTCAAAGTTATGACAAATCGCATAGCTTAATCTCACAACTTCCTTGTAATAATTCATATGTGACAAAGAATAAAACTAATCTCCTGTTTTACAGTTTATATTTATTAGTTTTTTTTTTTTTCACTTCATGAAATAATTTCATATGCTTATAGGTACTGGTGTTTTAACAAATAAATAAACATTATATTTTATTTTTATTTGGAAAACAAACATTATTTATAAAACAGATAACATATTCAATAACTAGTAAAGTTTTTACAAATTAACGAAACATTCTTGAGCAGGTACATAATATACATGCAATTTTTTATTAGTAATAAAATCACAGAATTATAAACAAAATTATTAAATTCGTAAACAATTAAGTATATTGTTTAGTTACGCGTTGATAGGATACACGTCATCATCGAGAATATCAAATGTATGAGTAAATTAATTAGAAAAGCTAATAATTACTATTTTATCTATTTTAATTACAACCGAACTTTCAATCCTAGCGTTATAAAAAATTGTATACGTTACATGGGAGGAAATTGAGACATCGCAACCTCGGATTTTTGTTTGGATTGATTTTTAACAAAGATTCGGGTTGCAATGTATCACTTCCCTCCCTAGTAACGTAATATACTATTGTAACATTTTCGCCATTCGGGCGTTAACACACACGTACCGATTTTTAGATTTTCTCTAAAATGAATCGTTCGGCAGAGAACGAGTAATTAACATAATTAATATGTATATTATCTATATATTACCAAGGTCATGAGCATATAGCTGCTGACAAAGTAGGGTCGGCTGAGGCGGCGGAGCCAACAAGTGCAGCTCCCCCGCCTCTCCGCCAGTGACCAGCACTCGTCCGTCCTCAGACCACGCGCAACACAAGGCAGCTTCCGCCAGACCCAAATAGACGCTGCAATTTATATTAAATAAATAGAAGGAATAATTCATTAAATCAGACAAAAAAAAACCATATACTTATGTAGATTTTAGATATATTCTAAAACTGTAGAATCGACATTTAATCTAAAATTCTAAATGAACCGTCCCATATGATTTATGTATCGGAATGAATTCGAAATAGCTAACGAATCATAGATTACCTGTTATTATCAGATGAATAATAAAAGCGCGGTTCATTTTAATATAATTTAACAACAGGGTTACAGCAGTAATGACTATCGGCACGCTTGCGGGACATTTAACGTCGCAAACGAAAAGTTCCGAGGGCTACTTAATCACTGTATCTGATTATCTACATTTAATAATATATAAAACGACACGTCCGGACTGATTTATTGACTGACTTATCCATTGACGTCGTCGTTACAAAACATCAAAGCCGGGAAAATCAAATGTAAAATGTGATTCTTAACAATGTGTACTTAGGATGGCTTTTTGGTAAATTTATTTGTAAAATAGTGAAATAGGGTATGAAAGTTTATATTATGGAGTCCATCACTTTTGAAGTTTAAAATATAAAAACAATTTTCTTGGATTATTGAATAAAATTAAATATGTGTTTTACCGTTTTTTGAAAAAATGAGGATAGAGTCTGATAGAGTCAAAAGCAGATCAGTCAGTCAGTTTCAGCTTTTTACGCGACTGCGATAGAAGGAGGGTTATGTTTTTCGAGTGTATGTATGTATCGACTTATCCGTAGAACAGAGTCCGATGTGATCATGAGGCAAAAATGAGTTAAATAGCTAGACGAGATAAGCAATTTCAACTCTACAAACGTACGTTTTTAGAATTTTCGTATTTTATTTAGTTTCGAAAATATGGAATCGAATAACGTTCAATCTGACATTTTGCTCCGCATAAAAACGCACGATGTGATCAAGCGACGGCGCGAGGGTAGCTGAAGCGGCGCAGGCGCCACGTCCGTTCCTCACTCCGGCCGCTGTTTGTTGGAGAACGGGTGTTTTTGTAGCATGCGCTTAGATTTATTTCGCTTTGATATAAAATTGTAATTTATCAGTGTTTTGCATGAAAAAACATATTTTTAGAGATGTCACGATCTCGGAAAATGTTGGATATGCTCAAAGATGATGCAGAAGAGCTTGATCTTGTTCAACATTTATATAATATGATGTTGTTTACACGAAGAAGAGCACAAATACTAGTAAGTTGACGATTTTTTATTGCATTATTTCGTGATATAACATTTAGATCTTAAATTAATAAATATTACTTTTATATATATTTTTTATCGCAATTACTAGTTGTGGGCGTTCGATTTTTATATACGACGTTTTTTGACGGAGATGTAGTGGAATAGCATTTTGAGTACGGAAATACGTTTGTCGTAACACATATTCACTTGAGAGCCATTATTTATGTAATAATAAACAATAAAAAGTAGAAGTCCTATGTAATATTAGGCCAATTTTATACGAATAAAATTGAAATTTGAAGCGTTATATGTGACTATCAGACGTTTTTCTACGGAATCTGTGATACGATTTATCGGTTCGATATTAAGATAGGACGTTGTTGCAGGAAAAATTGAATCAGTTAGGACGTTGTTTGTTTTTAAATATTGTTATTTATAAATATTTTTAATTTGAAATTTGTTTCATTAGTTGCTATGTACACTGTCTTGATATATACATATAATATTAATAGTAATTTTATGAATACCTACAATAAATACAGTGTTTTTATTTTATTTTAGTTGTGTATGATAACGAAACCGCCATGACACATCAAAGGTCACCATTGCCTCCTGGTGCGAAAGAAATTGGTCAGGAAGTAGCTGATGTGTGGGAAGAAATTCTAATGAAGATGATGGAATCAAAAAAACTACCTGTGACAGCTCAATGCCGAATAGTACATCTGATCCGTCTACCGAGAGAGTCTACAGCAATCAACCTAGTACATTTTCTTTGCAAGCACCTTCTAGTTTCGAAAATTCACCAATAATAGAGCTTGAAGACTTAGAAGTTTCTGACGATAGATCTACTCTGATAAATTTGGAACTATCAGTGCCAACTCCCATTCCGTCTCCTACTAATGTCCATAAGTTCTGCGATGACATATTCTGCGCTATTCAAGTAGACTCTGTGATTTCTTCACCCTCACTTAGCACTATGAATACGCCTGCTCTTTCGCACTCAAGCGATTTTATCCCACCTACTAAAACTTAGGTAAAAATACTTAACAAAAAAGGGTAAAGCCGTAGATGAAAAAACAATGGGGCTATCATGTAAACACCGTTACAAATGATCTGATTTCTAATAAAATATCTCACCAACAGCGGCTGGAATGCTTTACAAAATTTTGGCAATTGGGTGATCAAGCTTTGCAGTGGTATTTCATCATCAAATATTCTAATAAAATAAAAAATAAAATTGCCTAAACAAAGACACTCCTAATAATAGGAAACATACTTTTAAGTATTATCTCCAGCTGATTACAGGTTCTCACTGAGAAAAAATCGAAGTATGTCAAATTATGTTTCTTCATACTCTTGCAGTTTCAACTCGTATCTTAAAAACTGTCTGAAAGAAGTACGATGGAAGTGCGAATATAAGAAGAGGATACACACAGGCTTGCCACGAAAAGCATAACATTATTATAAATGATGCAACGAAAGAAGGTGTCTGTGACCATATTCGAGCATTTGTACCCATTGAATCGCATTATATCCGTAAAAACAACCAAAAACTTTACCTACAAGGGGACTTAAGTATTACGAAAATTTTAAAATTATATGTTTAATGAATCGACTCAGAGAAATACACATCTAAAGCTATAAAAGAACGCCAGTATCGTGTCATTGTCAACAAACTTCAATCTATCTTTCCATATTCCCATTTCCAGTCCATATATATGGACTTAATGGATATGTGCATGTTATTCTCTTAGAGTATCATCTATAGGTACTTTAACTCTTTGCCACATCACATTACTGTTGATGTTTCTGAAGAATCGTATGATGACCTATCGGAATAAGATATATTTTATAATTTTTTTTATCTTTTTTTATACTTATTTTTAGACCTAATTTCTTTTTACTAAATCAATGCTAATTATAATAATGTATTTTTTGTCTACCAGCACCAAAAATACCTACGACTATACCTTTTAAAATAACATTCATTTACCCGTTTCTTCTTTACATTTTATATATACAGAAAGTGCAGTAACAGAGGGAAACTGTCTTATGCGTCGTTAGATTACACATTGTTACAGAATGCGTTAAAGAAATAAAGGTTCACTGCTCGTTCCCCGTAGGTGATAGCGTGATAATATGTAGCCTATATGTTGACCCGACTTCTTAGTAATATTCGTGCCAAATTTGAAGTAAATCAATGCGGTACTTTTTGAGTTTATCCCGGACATACATACAGACAAACACAAAAATTCTAAAAACTATATTTTTGGCTTCGGTATCGATTGTAGTAAGTATTCTTTAAAAAAATATTTATTGTACAGTTTTGACTTTCCTACCATTTTATTATTGTTCTCTTATATTTACGCGAATTTTATTCATTTAATTAAAAGTCTAAAAACGGATTTTATCGCGCATTTTATTATTATTAAGTGATTTATTTTGAATTCAGTCACTAGTGAAATATTTAAAAATACGTTTTATCCATTGTTATGATAAATATTAAAGTACGTACCTTTATAAGTTTAAGACTGCTATTTAATTAAAAGTCTAGATCGGATTTTATCGCGTTTATTTGTTTAAAAACTTTACAGTTTAACGATTTTTCAATTGACATGATGACATCTCATGGATTTGTTACCTATTTTGAGATTTTTTTCAATTAAAAAACAATTAAAATGATATTTTCGCTTTTTATTTAGTTACATCGGAGAGTAGTTATAATTAGGCTAAAATTATGTTTTATATTTCAAGGTAATTATTCACAAAGGACTCTTAAAGGTATGGGTAATTCCAACAAAAAGCGAACCATTTTAATATGGAACGTCACTTTTTTTAGACGTTTCCGTAAAACAATGTATAATATACACTACGGACTTAAGTTATTCCGCAATAAAACGTCATATGGTAACATGGAACTCACTATCTCGTGTAATAAAAGATTAAAAAATATACGCTACAAAGCATTTTACTAGACAGGGGCGATGTAACAACATACCAAAAAATCAAAATGTCAAGTCTCACCGTTTAAGAGTTACAAAAGTCAACGACTTCTTTTGCCTCTACTGAAAACAATCAAATCTGCAGATCGGACTTTATTCTACGGATGAGTCGGTATGTACACGTATGTATGTCCATTTCTTTGTCACGCCCTACAGCCCAAACGGCTGGACGGTTTTTGACATATGAGGTGTCGTTGGATTTGTCTAAATTGTAGTAGTGACATAGGCTATATAAATTTTCAAAATGGCGCCCGCAAATGGCAAAATGAGGGGGGGGGGTTGAATTTTTTTTTCTTACTGTAGCAATATGGGTATCAAATGAAAGTTAGTAAATTGTTTTATTCTTTTTAGTTTAAAATAAGAGTATTTTACGCAGTCGGGTTTTTGATTTTTTTTTAATTAAGCATACTTGTTCAAAAATGGGCAGCACTGAAAGGGTGAAACGATGCATGAAAGCTTGTATCTGAGCTCTGTCATTTTTCAAGTTAACTGAGATATATTGTTTTTATTTTACTTCTTAGGGGTGTAATAAAATAAGGGATATTTTTATAGCATTGGTTATATTATGTAATATAATAATATAAAGGAGTTGCATAATTGATCGTTAATTGTTCAAATGAAACTTGTATTAAGTTTATAGGGATATAAGCTGACTTGGAAGCGAATTTTTGAGATTCGCCTTTCAAGAGGATCCTTCATTCCATATTATACAGGAAACGAAGAGTCGTTATCGACTACCTTAAAATTTCACCACATATTTTAAAAATATATATAAACACCTATTTCAACGTCAATGCGACTACACCGTGCGGGATGTAACCGTACGGTAACGTAAACACAGAACGATTTTCAAACATTATAATAATAATAATAATGAACTGTATCGGGTCCGGGCAAGGCGGGTCGATGCTCCACAGCGCGGCGAGGCCGTCGTCGCTGGCCAGCAGCAGCAGCGGCGGGCGGTGCGGCGACACGCGCGCGTCGCGCACGCCGCCGCCGCCCTCGCCGCCGCGCGCCGCCGGCAGCGCCGCCAGCTCGCAACCCGACTGTTGACGTCGCACCACGATCACCGTTTGTGTGTATTGCTCTAGATATCTATTGTTTATGATTGACTCAATTTAGATCAGCGCTCAAAAGGCGTCATTCGCGAGTGTTTAAAATATAACCGAATATATTATATTATTTACATACATTACCTGTAATATTAACATTAATTCATAACAAAGTGAGACTATAATTAAAGTGAAACTAGAAATAGACGTTATATACATCACTATACTTATGTATATATACTACACTATACTAGGTATACTTAAGCTATGATTTGTATTGTGACGTGATTCTGTATACCTGTATATTTATATATTCTGTAACCTTCTGAGAAATAAATAAATTTATTTTATTTTTATTTTTATTTACGTAACTTATATATTAAACAAAATTGATATCGTAAATGTGTAGTTATTTATAAACCTGAACATCCCAAAGGCGAGCGCACCCGTCCAGTCCACCGCTGAGCAGCAACGCTCCGTTCGCTCCGAAGTCGACCGCCAGCACCGGATACGAGTTCACGAACAACTCCAACTCTAGCTGTAGAGTTTCATCTTTCTCGTGATAGCTAAATACGCGCACGTTTCCGTCACTGAAACACCAATGTTAACATTTTAAGATCTCGATTGAAAGATTAAGCGCAGTAAATTTAGATTTACCTGCAGGCAGTTGCTATCATTTGATTGGAGACAGCAATGGAATTGATGGCGGCGGCGTGCGGTTCGCGGACCACGCAGCGAGCCACTGAACTCACACACGCTAAGTTATTTTCAACTTCCTCAATATTAGTCGTTATATCGTCATCTACTGGACCAATGCCCTAAAACGTTATTTTTTTATAATTCTCAAAAAAAACTTACAAATTGACGACGCTTTGGCGCAGTGGTCACAAAAAGTGACTGATGTGCTAGCCGTCGTGGGTTCAATCCCTGCACATAAAAAACATTTGTACAGGCCATATAGCTGTTTGTCGTGGTCTGAGCACTTGTGCGTGTGTGTTGTGTGTGTTTCCCGACCCCGACACAGAATAAATATCCTACTAGGGACCGTTGATTGAGAGGCGTTTATTATTGTTATTGATAATTATATTGACTTGACTGAGGACTGAACGAATGCTTTGGTTTATTTCAATAAATAAAATTCAAAAAAGGAAGTGAAAAAAATTGTGAATAACGAGACTGTTTCAGGCGTCAGTTTTTTCTTATTGTAAAAACGTAAGAACTTCTAATTTCCAAAAAATATAGTTTGATGTCACTCGAAAAGAACATAATTATGAAACATAAATATTCGCTAAATTTTAAGTCATTAGCGAAAATCCATACATTCCTATATACAGATGATAGTGAGAGAGAGTCTATTCATACTACATACAGATGTTAGTACAGACACATAGACTGCAAAATTGGAATACTTCTACGAAATCGGCTTAAAAATGGATAAATATGTACCTCAAGATCTCCGAGAGCAAAGTGAACGAGTGGATTACAGGCTGGATCCAAGTCGTCCTGGAGTGAAAAGTTCCCCAGTGACCATGTACATACTGACTTGTCATTAGAACCTGAAATAAAACTGTTACAGACTGTCAATGGTCCACTGCTAAGCAACGACCATTCCGTTACGGACACGCTGCTTTAAGCTAGATGGGAAGATATATATATATATATATATATATATATATATATATATATATATATACTAGCGGCCCGCCCCGGCTTCGCACGGGTATTTAACTAAAATTTCAAAAATTATAAATTTATATTTTTTATCACCTACACCTCCGTCGATACGCGAAAATATTTTATAACAGACGGATTGAGTTGTCAAACATGTCAAAATAAAATGTAATTTAAATCAAAAACACTAAGTACTATTTATATCAAAATAATTTTCTTCCCCCTTTTAACCCCGTTAGGGGATGAATTTCGATAAAACACGAAACACGTCTTCAATCAATTCTTTTAAAGAATATTTATATTCACGTTGTCCCATACAAACTTTGCTTCCCTTTTTCAATCCCCTTAGAGGTAGAATTTCATAAAATCCGTTCTTAGCTGACCTCTACTCGGCAAAAAGACTATTCCTACCAAATTTCAAGTCTCTAGGTCCTATAGTTTCAGAGATATCGTGATGAGTGACTATATCTATAGAAAGTCTATATATAGATATATTATCAAGACGCTGCTCCACTACGGGTGGTCTGATAATTTCCCTATCCTAACGATCGTTATCGGGTATCTGTGACAACTATCGGGCCCAACAGTTATACTTGCTCTCAGAGGCAAGTGAGAAATTTGTTGGAAAATAAGAAGTGTTTTGGAAAATATACTTACCAGTAATCATAAACCGAATATCAGTCGCTAATGCGATGCAAGTCAAGTAACGGGAATGTGCTTGCAAAACACGGATACAAACAGCTGCCTTCGCATCCCATAAACGAGCGGTACGATCCAGTGAAGCGGAAGCGAGCAAGTCTCGGACCCAGTGCAACGCGGTCACCGCGGCCGTGTGCCCTGTCAACGTCGCGTCCGCCGTCACGCGCCGCTCTCGGCCGGCTCCGACGACGCGCCACAAGCGCACGCGCCCGTCGTGTCCTCCCGTCGCCGCATATCGGAGGTGTTGTGTAGCGCATAGCACACCCAAATCATGTGCCCCGTCTTCCCATAGTAAAGGCGCTGGTCCCGTGCTACCCTCTGTGCCATGTCTAACTATATCTATAAATACGGAAACAATCACATATTTTATGTAACTTCTGTCGATCACACTTTTAATCATAAGTTAAAAATGCACTACCTTCAAAATCAAAAACTTTTAGCACCCCTTCTGTACAGGCACTTAGCAAAAGTGCGACATTATCTAATGTAGCGAGAGCGTACACTGCACCCTCGTGTGCCCGCACATATGCCAGTAATGTTCCCAGTCGTACCATCCACACACGAATACCTCCGTCATCATGACCGACGACGAGTTTGTCACTCGTTACCCACAGAATCGAGCGAGCCGCCGCCGCATCGGGAGCTGCCAACGTGTTTCTCGCCACGAGGGCTTCTCGTGCGCACCAAATACGAGCCGTACCGTCTATACCTATCGATGCCAGTAAGATCCCGGATGGAGCAAAACGAGTGCCCGTGACACCATATCTGTGCGCTCTATTCGAAACGGTGTTCTCTATCCAGCCAAGATCGCGTGACCACCGCCACAGTCGTAGCGTCCCATCACCGCTCCCGCCCACCAGCCGGACGCCAGCGATGTCCACACAAGTCACCTCACCACGCCGCAAGCGCAGCGTATTTACTAACACGAGTTCACCTAATTTCTCCATGTAGTTTATTTTATATATGTATTTATTTGTTTTAATTTACGTTTATAACTATAAACGGGAACAAAAGACACAAAAATTAAAACAATTAATAGTTAATCACGAACGATCTACATTTCTTGTACCATTTCCTTACAACAGTGCGTTCCTTACCGAACTATCGACAGCACTACTAGGTACTACTGATGTGAACATAAAGAAATAAGTATTTCTGGGTGTGTAATTTAATATTTAAAACATCCATTAGATATAAGTAATCAGTCACGTATGATGTCGAATACAAGTCACCGCGGAGTGGTGGTGTGGCGACCGGTGACGTGTTACTATCGATTACAGGCGCGACCTCGAATACGAACATACTACAGGTATTGTGTTTTCAGTTGGACAAATAACATTAATATAAAAAAAATCACTGAACATAATGCGTTTGATTGAAGACTTCTTTAGTCATTAACTTACATAGAAACATCAATAATCAACTCAAACACAAACATAGAACATAATATAAATGAACAGTGCCAATGTTGTTTAAATAAATAAGCTTAGATAGACCATCGAATCGTATACGTCAGCCAAAATAAAGCACTATAAGTTTATCACAATAATTCTTTTCGATCACGGAAAGTCTAGATGTACATTTGTTGTGAACCGACTTCAAATAAGGAGGTTCAATGTTGGGCTATATGAATGTCTTTGCTTTCGTCGATGTCTTCGACTATTGTTAACTAAAAATATTTTAATCACAGATGACTAGATTGAAATAGGTCTAGTAAGATTTCGTTTTTTTAAGAAAATGCTATAAGGTAGCTATAATTTAATAAAACTGGGAGAGAACCCACTTTAAGATAATTGTTAATTAAATTGAAATGCTCCAAAGATCACTTGTCCATTTTTTTTTAAACGAAGTTCCTTATCGGACTGTACGGATTTGTGCGGATGGGGGCTAGGCGAAAAAAGTGTAAAGGGACTGTTACACTTGCTCATAATTGTGTGTCAAAACATTGCTAATTTCGAGCATGCTCAAAAATCGACGGTCAGGCAATTTTTGGGCATGTTATCTGTAGCGTGGGTGGAAGGGGGCGTGCTTTTAGAATAGAATAGAATAGAATAGAATTTATTAAGAAATTTATATGGACTGTTACACATAAAATTAAGTAATGTAATACACACATAGGTACACGGCACATAAAAACTATAGTTAGGTACAAAAAGAAATACTTAAAATAAAAATGCTTAAATGTAGTTACAAAAATATAATTGACAATATAAGCAGATATAAATATATACGCCTGAAAATGCAGAACAGTGTAGTAAAATTCCTCAAAGGGTAATCACTCAGTTATGTGATTATGGTATCCGGAGAAGGCAAAATCAAGGCAAAAATTTCAACACAGAGTTAATAAAAAGTATCTTAATGTATGTATTTAGCGCGTGTGAACGGGTTTGTTAATTTAAATTTATTAAAAAACTAGCGGCCCGCCCCGGCTTCGCATGGGTATTCAACAAAAATTTCAAAAATTATAAATTTATATTTTTATCACATACACCTGCGCCGATACTTGAAAATATTTTATAACAGACAGATTGAGCTGTCAAAAATGTCAAAATAAAATGTAATTTAAATCAAAAGCACTAAGGAGTATTAATATCAACTTCGAAGCAAATAACTTTCAATCCCCTTTTAACCCCGTTAGAGGATGAATTTCGATAAAATACGAAACACGTCTTCAATCAATTCTGTTAAAGAAAATTTGAAGTAGGTTGGACCAAGTAATCATGTTGTCCCATACAAACTTTCCCCCCCCCCCTTTCATCCCCTTAGAGGTAGACTTTCGTAAAATCCGTTTTTAGAGCTCAACTAACTACTAGGCGCAAAAATTTTTTTACAAAATTTCAAGTCTCTTGGTCTCATAGTTCCAGAGATATCGTGATGAATGACTATATCTAAAGAAAATCTCCTATATACATATATCGCTCATTTGGAGCGACAGTGACACAAATGCAAATTAGTTAACTTTACACCAGATCAGAATAAAGATTATTTCATAGTTCAAAAGAAGATTCTGAAGCATTATTACGACTAATAATTATTATTATTTTAAAATTGTTTTACTATAGCTGGGTATTGTGGTATTTTCACTGCTAACACAGATGTTTATGCATAGTATTTTGGCATTAATAAGTCATTTTCGCGTATTTTTGCAAATGTGTCACTGTCGCTCCAAATGAGCGATATAGAAGATAATAATAATAAAAAGTACGCTAAACGAGAGCAAATGTGTTACAAAGAAGAGCACGCTTCTTTTAAGTATGCTAATAAGCATGACATTTTATGAGCATGTGTAACAGTACCTTAAGAATATTCTGTCACGACGTATGCTATTGGCTGTGCCCAGTCATAGGTGCACACCTATTATTAGCAGCTTATTGGTTCAAGACCGTTCAGATTTCTTCTCACACCTCCAACGGAAGCCGAACTCTATACCCGATATATTTTAGTATCTATAACTTTCGTTTCTCTTACACATGAGAAAAAAAGTGAGACAAAAAACCTCCGCCATTTTTAAGATATTTGACATAGGGTTTTAAACTTTGTATTAAATTGTTACTAAAAACTTTGATTCATCACCAACACATAATACTCTTGGAGATTAAAATAAAATTAATTTTCTAGATTAATAACAGGTACGTATTTTGTTACTAACAATATTATTTACTAGCGGCCCGCCCCGGTTTCGCCCGTGCGTATTTAACTAAAATTTTAAAAATTATAAATTTATATTTTTTATCACCTACATGCGCTATCTATCGTATAATGGTAGAATATCGTTTTTATATTTAGTGACATTTTTTAACATAATAGTACCTATATTAATTGAAAATGATGTTTATCTAAAATATTGAAACGATTTCTATTCCTATCCGACATATTTAGTAAGCTTTTAAGTTTTACAAAATAATAACTCAAAAAAAATAAGTTTTGTGAGTTTTTAAGATTCCTTAGACCAGATGGCTTTGGCGGCGTAGGTACCTATTTCTATTTTCTAAAATATTTATTTTCAAATTTAATTACAATGAAACAAAAACTAAATTATAC
Organism: Euphydryas editha; assembly: GCA_036937285.1. NCBI lineage: Eukaryota > Metazoa > Arthropoda > Insecta > Lepidoptera > Nymphalidae > Euphydryas > Euphydryas editha. The sequence continues at coordinate 97,050 of JAUPFZ010000013.1, read as the reverse complement.
TATGAGTTATGTATAATTTTAATGTATTAAAGTTATTTACATTGGTTTTGTACTTTTTACGTGATACGTGCACACATAAAAAACCGATAAGAGATGGCGCTGATTGAAAAAAAAAACGCGCTATTAAAATTTATTCTTGATGATATATAGTGTATTTATAAAACGAAATATCATTTTACTATGTAACTGATATCATTATAAAACTTTTTTTTACATTTTGAGATTATAGGTATTTGTTTAAATCATTTTTTTTCATATTTTAGAATAAAATTATATATATATATATATATATATATATATATATATATACAGGGTTAATTCTAAAACACCAGCAACCTCGCAGGACAAGATAGCTAACATTATGTACAACAACATTTGTTCTACCACTTTTGTTAATTTGTTAGATTTTATTTTCATACAAAAATAAATATTAATTTAATTTTACGCGTGAATGCAATAAACTCTACGCGCGTCCCAAAGATTAGGTAAATAACGACCACGTACTAATGTGAGGGGAAAGGTAGGAACGGGGCGGCGCTAGCGCCTTTGAACTTGACCTATTTAGCCAGCCGCGGCAGTCGGCGGCTGGCGACTTTGATGCGCGCGCGTCATATGATTTTGTGTGCTACTCGTATTTATTTTATTCGTATCGATCGATGTATTGTACCTGTACTAAAGTTATTTTATAACCATGGTACCGCCGCTATTCTAATGTCGAATACACGGAAATGGTGAGGATACTGGCTAAGTGTGATGACAATGTGTCGGAAGCCTGTCGGCAATATGCAGCTAGATATTCGAACTTACCTACACCGAGCCGTGAGACAATGCCAACTCACCGAATCTGACAAACTAGCACGAGTAAATTTTTGTAACTGGTTCGGTTAACTAAAATAATTTGTGCGTTCAATCAAATTAAAACTAATTCGGAAGTGTTAGCACGTGTTAGTGAACAGCTGATTTTTATGTGTTGTCTGTGTGTTGGTTGTGATGGTGACTATTTTGAACGCTATCTGCGCGATACGCACCGACATGCGCGTTACTTTAACCTTAGAGGTAATATTTCGTTTGTAAATATTATTTTATTGTCAATTATTTTTAATTTTTTAATTATTGTAAATACGCTGATTTCACTTTTGAAATACTTATGCCCGCCTGTATTTAACAATAAAAAGTGAATAATACCTAGCTACCAATATTTGATATTAAATTGGTTTAATTAGACTTTAGTAAACGTTGAAGAATAATTACCTACGTTAATAATTTTCACATATTTTTTTATGTTCAGAATTCAGATACCTAATCTACATACCTACATTTTTATAGTATTGGCGGGCACACGGACAGTCGAAGCCTTTTGATGACTAGGTACCGGATGTCTACCGCACAACTGGTTGTGCTGTAACCTCTGGAGGTTATGCAGATGTGTTGCCCTCCTATACATACGATTTATTTGTTTTTTATCGTTTAATATAGCCAGTTCTAAGCCTGGTAAAGTATGAAGGGATTGTGGACTCAGTTTACGTATTGCAGAGACATGACAAAACCGAAATTTGATTATTCACTTAAGTCACTGCGATATACATACTATGATACTGCCCACAAACCCACCAAGCAATTTATATTAATTTTATTAACTAGAATTATCGGGCAGAAAAAGTGTTATTACTATTATTATGCAAGCGCGCCCGAGCGTCGCGTCATCCTTTCGATAATGAATGAAACATAGACTCTAAATTTCAGAGCAGTACACAATAAAAGCTTAAAAAATCATTTTTAATTAATGTATTGAGTTATGTCAAAAGTCGTAGAACAAATGTTGTTGTACATAATGTTAGCTATCTTGTCTTGCGAGGTTGCTGGTGTTTTAGAATTAACCCTGTATATATATACATGCATATGTACATTATATTATCGTAATAATTTGTTTATAGACAAAAATAAATAAAAAATAAAAATCATTTATTTCGACCTTAAAGATCATATTTTTGTTAGTAATATACATTAGAAAACCCTAGTCTAATGTTAGTAACTTAAAACTATCTTAATCTATGTCTTATATCTAAGACAGCCCTGATTTGTCAGTACGTGCACCATACGGCAGTGGTTCAGGTACTGACAATCCAGCCTGTCAGCAAATGCCCTCAGGACGCCACTGGGACCATCCCTAACCCTGCGCACGAGGGATGTGCACCGCTTACGCACGATCGAGTGAAAACAATCAACATGCGCATCGGCGAACATACCCGACGCACTGCAGCATCGAGGCAGTCCCATCTGCATCCTGAAAGCATTATTATACTGTACGCGCAAGGCATTGTACTGTTTCTGCGTAAAATCGATCCACAGGCTGCTTGTGTAAAAAGAAGTACAGTAAGCTCTAAAGAGCGTTACTTTCCGGGGCGGAACAACGAACGAACCTGCGAGCTATCATATTCGCCCTAACGGACAATGCCCTGCGCTCTCTCTCTATATCAGCATCGTCTTTCAGGTCAAAGGTTACCACATGCCCTAGATATTTAAATTGCGATACCCTCTTTAACGGAGTACCATATAATTAAGTACCATATAATTTAATTGGTGGTACAATTGATGGCAATGCTTTTCCTTTGGCCTGAAAGACCATACATTCGCTTTTTTTCACGTTATACATTAAGCCGTGACTGTGAGCATAGTTTTCACATATGCTCAACAGTTTCGCTAAGCCACAGACAGAAGCACTCAACAACACCATGTCGTCAGCGTAACTGATATTGTTAAGACATACTCCGTCAATGTGACAACCGACATGTGTGCCACTGAGCGCCTCTATGAGGGCATTAACATATAGGTTGAAGAGTTTAGGTGAGGTTAGGCCTCCCTGTCTAACTCCGCACTCCAACCTATATGGTTGCGAATAGGATTCGGACCATCGCACAACATTAACCTGGTTACGGTACCAATATTTGAAGATTCTGGTTACTTCTTCAGGCAGTCCAGTATTTTTCAATTTCTGCCATAGGATATCGTAGCTTACCAGGTCAAAAGCCTTACTAAGGTCGAGAAAACTGGCATATACAGGCGTACGTCTAACCGAATAGTACTTAACAGTTTGCTTCAGACATAATATAGCCGACTCGGTTGATAAACCTGGCCTGAAACCAAACTGATTATTATGTAGGTTTATATATTTATCAAGGTGGATGCTAAGAAAACTGTCAAGAACCTTCGCAATAACCGTGGCTAGTGAGATAGGCCTGTAATTGGACTTATCAGATACATCCCCAGCTTTATTCTTCACAATTGGCACCACCACAGTTTTCATCAACGCTGAAGGCAAGTACGAGTGTGCCACGCATAAGTTATAAAACATGGCAAGCACTCTAGGCAAATGAGGACCCGCATACCTCAGGTGTTCAATACTCAGACCGTCATGGCCAGGAGACTTGCCACGAGACATAGAGGCTATAGCATTATTGACATCCATTGCTGTAAATCGGATTCCAATCTCCTGACCACTCGTACATTCATCTCTTCCAAACTGTGATGGTCCCAACGGTGATGTCACCGTAAAATGGTCCCTGAACATGTCCGCTATGAGGCCATGATCATTAATACCCTCAACGCTCACTGGAAAGCCAGGTCTACTATTTAATTTATTTGTAGATTTCCAAAAGTTCTTAAAGTCATTGTTCGAATGCTGTGTAGCCGCAATATCCATTTTAATTTGCTCGCTATGGTTTTAACACCAGCGTAAGCGTGATTTAAATAAATTGCGACTACGCCGCATATCCTCATAGACTTCTCCACTTTCCGGTTTACCCCCCCAAACCCACATTAAAAATTTAGACCTGGCCTCCCCGTGAGCATCGCGCACATATCTGTTCCATCCAACCACCGGCCGCCCCCTGCCACGCATTTTTACAGTGTTGGATTCCGTTGCTGCTACCGTCAAAATATCTATCATTTCGCCATATAATTTATCGATAAGTAAAGTGTGATCGGTAAACTCGCATGTAAAATCACTACAAGAACGAAGTTCTTCGGGGAAATCGATTGCTCTCAATTTCTTATGACATAATTTCGTAAATAATAAAATCTCCTCCGGTTTTCTATTTCCCCATAGAATCTCGTTTACAACCTTACATGTACTCGTATACTTCGGTTTAACAATATTTAAATCACATTCAATTATTAAAGGGTAATGGTCAGACCACAACACTTCGTACTTTACATAAACATTCAAAACTGACGATACCGCAGATTTCGTGGTTATACAGTGATCTAGCCACCTATTCGAACCGTGGGCTTTACTAACAAATGTGTATGTGCCCGGGCTTACTCCCAAAAACTGTACATCTATACATGACCAGTTTTGTTCGTCACAGAAACACGTTAACTCTTCATAAAAGCGTTCGTTTGGATGCGCGTTGAAGTCGCCGAGGATATAGACACATTCTATATTAATATTATCAATAATAGCACTCACCGCGCTCAGGCAGTCCGTAAACTCCGTAAGATTTACCATTGTATCCGTCGGCATATACACACTAAACACTAGGATAGACCCATCACCCAGCACTATTTTAATCGCACATATACACGGATTATCACAGTTTATTACTGACACATTTTGAAACACACTTTTATTCCACAATAACGCTACACCTCCGTAAGGTCGGCCGCAGACCATGCCCGCCGCCGTATCTATCGCAGAGGTGCCCGTGCTGCCGAAACGGTCATCAATCTCGCTAAGAAACTGAATGTCGTGTGGAAATAACCACGTTTCTTGAAGCGCAATAACATTCGATGACTGACACAACTGCCTCACATGGTCAGCTGATCGTTTTACACTTTTACAATTGAAGCTGACAAAACTACATGTGCGACTATTATCCATTAACATTTGAGGGTGGGCCGTTCACGGTATTCACTGTACCGTTCGTTTCAGAGCTATGGTTGCGCTTGAAGTTGACGAAGCGCCTAAAAATCACACCCTGGGGCCAAAGCGTTTTATCTAAAAATATTTCTATTATCCTCTCTGATACAAAAATATTTGTAAGCGTTGTAGTCCTTGTTTTCTCTACTAAAGGAAATCTTTTCGAGTGTTATCTTTTGTTGCGTTTTATTATAAACGTATTCCATAATATCGTTTTCCGTCGTGTCCCGATGAACCATCGTTATAAACATGGGCACCTTTCGATCTGCCGCTTTAAAATTACTTCCGTCGTTGGAGACACCCGCGGCTCCCATATAACGGTATTTTGGTGCTTTCCAGCCTCGTCGTACAACTCTCCACTCCCCCTCCGCGCTCGCCACCTCGGCGAACGACCGCGCAGTTGCACCCGCTGCCTGTTTGGGCGCTATCCCCGAGCTGGCTAGCGAGCTGGCTGGTGGGCTGGCTCGCGGCTCGGTCGGCGCGAACGTTGGCGATAATGCAATACTCGGCCGGCCCGCACCCGCCACCGCGCCGATAACCTGTTCCGCGGCACGCGCTCCTTCACCACATAATACATCGCTGCCGACCGTTCTTTGAGATTTATAATTACCCTCCATAAAATTTATACATCTGTAATTTAAATTATAATCTTTAACAATAAGATGTTGACTGTGATTCATAATAATTGTATCATCGAGTTGCGACAATCCAATGGGCCCACTGCCCCGATATGCTCCTCTTTGCATGTTCACCTTTACCGCCAAGAACGGCGGCGACGTATGCTTAAAATGTTGGCACTCCCTTTTGACCTCTTCCAGCTGGTCGACGGTTACGTATGAAGACTTGATGTTTTTAATGTCAGCCTGCACAACAGTCAGATCCTTCAGTAGTTTAGATACGTCGAGGTGATCAAAAGTAATCGGAGGTAATTTATCTAAATCTCTCGCCACGAAAATTGGTAAAACATCAGTGTCGGTGACCTTAAAAAGGCCGATAATATCGTTCAAAGAGCGATTTTCTTTGCCTTTTTCCTTTCTCGTAATTTTGCGCTGATCCGCCGGTAGGGAATTCACGAGCAAGTTTTTTGCTTCCTCAATTTGTTCCGATGAGAACGTTGAAGCACATATTCTAACAATGCTGTCCTCATCTGCTACAGACAGCTTGTTTTGCACGTATGCTAATAACTCGTTAATAACTATATTACAACTATTACACTTGAACGTCATTTTCGAAAACACTGCAATCACATGTGACACGACCGGCTCGAGACGTAGCGCGCGCGCAACTGAAAAGAATACATTTTTTTTTTAAAGAATACATAATTATTTTTTTTTTACTTTTTAGTGCATTTTTACTATACAATTTTTTTTTGTTTTGAAGTCGGTTTTATTTTGACGTGATAACGTCTAGTAAATTGATGAAAGGGTGCCCGTTCGAAGAAGATGACGTCATCATTGTCACAATTAGTGAGCGAGAGCGCGGAACAAGCGGTAGAGAGGTACGATCGGCTCGGCCTAAGCGTTCGGCTCACGATCGGCGGTCGACCTAACTTACGACGCGTCCGAGTAGAAATGACAGCGGCAAATGGCGGGAAACCGTTTTGTCAATATTGAAGTAATGTCAAATAGTGAAAAGTTTATAATATAATGTAATGTAATAATATAAGTTAATAATATATAAGTAAATAAATGTAAGTTAATAATATAAAAGTTAGTAAAATCATAAAATGGTTACCATAGTTTATTACAACAACAATTGCAGCAAAAAGGTAATTAATTCTTGCATTTTAAGAATCCGATTAGTGATATCTATACAAATAATAAATCTGTTAAAACCTCCGTTTTATCAATACACTATATATCATCGAGAAAAAATTTTAATAGCGCGTTTATTTTTGTATCAGCGCCATCTCTTATCATTTTTTTGTGTGCACGTATCACGTAAAAAGTACAAAACCAATGTAAATAACTTTAATACATAAAAATTTAACATAATTCACAGTATAATTTAGTTTTTATTTCATTGTAATTAAATTTAAAAATAAATATTTAAGAAAATAGAAATAGGTACCTACGCCGCCAACGCCATCTGGTCTAAGGTAAGGTACTATTATGTTAAATGTCACTGAATATAAAAACGATATTCTACTATTATACGATAGATGGCGCATGTAGGTGATAAAAAATATAAATTTATAATTTTTAAAATTTTAGTTAAATACCCGTGCGAAGCCGGGGCAGGCCGCTAGTAATCTCATATATTTGTTCTTTGATTATAAAATAAGTAGCATCGGTGGGCGAGTGCAGTAATATTAGGTTATATTACAATTTTGACTAAAAAATTATTAGGACTCATATAATTACGATCGTATAAAAAGTAAACTGTTTTTATTTAGTACTAGCGGCCCACCCCGACTTCGCACGGGTATTTAACTAAAATTTTAAAAATTATAAATTTATATTTTTTATCACTTACATGCGCCATCTATCGTATAATGGTAGAATATCGTTTTTATATTTAATGACATTTAACATAATAGTACCTATATTAATTGAAAATGATGTTTATCTAAAATATTAAAACGATTTCTATTCCTATCCGACATATTTAGTAAACTTTTACGTTCCGTTTTACTTTAACGTTCCGACGGAACATAAAGCAGTTCCTTGTTGATGAGCAACAGAATCATTAATATATAGTATACTCTTGTATCTGATCCAAGTGTTCATGCCCCTACGAGTATGTAAAAATAATACGTATTTGTGTGTGTGGTGGTTGTATAACTGTGTATGTATTTACGGTGGTGGTTGTGTAGTTTCTGAATTGTTATGTTACGTTTGTTTTTTATTTATTTATTCTTTCTTTAGATATAATGGTTTATCGATTGTGGGCAACTGACATCTATGACGCACTCGTCCTATGGTTTGGTTTAAAACCGGTGTCAGATACCATTTTACTATGGTAATCTGACATATACCGAACTGAACCATTTGGCGCATTCTTGAGGCACACGATGGTTTAAGAACTGTGACAGTATTATGTGCATGTTAGTTTTTATTGTCGATTTAAACTTTTTGCTGTTGTCTCTTGTGTGTTCCAATAAATGCTTTTTCTTTCTTTCTTTTTTTCTTTTAAGTTTAACAAAATAATAACTCAAAAATAAGTTTTGTGAGTTTTTAAAATTCCTTAGACCAGATGGCGTTGGCGGCGTAGGTACCTATTTCTATTTTCTTAAATATTTATTTTTAAATTTAATTACAATGAAACAAAAACTAAATTATACTGTGAGTTATGTTTAATTTTTATGTATTAAAGTTATTTACATTGGTTTTGTACTTTTTACGTGATACGTGCACACAAAAAAAAAACGATAAGAGATGGCGCTGATACAAAAAAAAAACGCGCTATTAAAATTTATTCTTGATGATATATAGTGTATTAATAAAACGGAGGTTTTAACAGATTTATTATTTGTATATATATTTTTACAATTTTCATAAGTGGTTAATGATAATCTAATTTGTTTTGCTAACTTTAAGTTATTAAAGTTAGCTTCTTTATTAAACTTGATTATTTCTTGTATTACATATCAAAGTATTTAACTTTATTTCGCTTTTATATTAAATACAATTAATTACCTGTAGCTTATATATACAGGGTTACTTCTAAAACACCAGCAACCTCGCAGGACAAGATAGCTAACATTATGTACAACAACATTTGTTTTACCACTTTTGTTAATTTGTTAGATTTTATTTTCATACAAAAATAAATATTAATTTAATTTTTCGTTTGAATGTAATAAACTCTACGCGCGTCCCAAAGATTAGGTAAATAACGACCACGTACTAATGTGAGGGGAAAGGTAGGAACGGGGCGGCGCTAGCGCCTTTGAACTTGACCTATTTAGCCAGCCGCGGCAGTCGGCGGCGGGCGACTTTGATGCGCGCGCGTCATATGATTTTGTGTGCTACTCGTATTTATTTTATTCGTATCGATCGATGTATTGTACCTGTACTAAAGTTATTTTATAACCATGGTACCGCCGCTATTCTAATGTCGAATACACGGAAATGGTGAGGATACTGGCTAAGTGTGATGACAATGTGTCGGAAGCCTGTCGGCAATATGCAGCTAGATATTCGAACTTACCTACACCGAGCCGTGAGACAATGCCAACTCACCGAATCTGACAAACTAGCACGAGTAAATTTTTGTAACTGGTTCGGTTAACTAAAATAATTTGTGCGTTCAATCAAATTAAAACTAATTCGGAAGTGTTAGCACGTGTTAGTGAACAGCTGATTTTTATGTGTTGTCTGTGTGTTGGTTGTGATGGTGACTATTTTGAACGCTATCTGCGCGATACGCACCGACATGCGCGAGACTTTAACTTTAGAGGTAATATTTCGTTTGTAAATATTATTTTATTGTCAATTATTTTTAATTTTTTAATTATAAATAAATAATAAATAAATAAATATAAATATTAACCAACAATCACACCACGTTAACCTAGCCCCGTGGTAAGTTCGTAAGAACTTGTGTTACAGGTACTAGGAACGGAAATAAATTTAAGATATAAATACATATATACAAATACACATCCATGACCCGGTGCAGACATCTATATTCGTCATACAGATTATCTGCACCTGGCGGGATTCGAACCCGCGACCGCTGCGTAGAGTGTCCAGTTGCCTGACCACTCGACCAGCCGGCCGTCATCAATTATTGTAAATACGCTGATTTCACTTTTGAAATACGCCTGTATTTAACAATAAAAAGTGAATAATACCTAGCTACCAATATTTGATATTAAATTGGTTTAATTAGACTTTAGTAAACGTTAAAGAATAATTACCTACGTTAATAATTTTCACATATTTTTTTATGTTCAGAATTCAGATACCTAATCTACATACCTTCATTTTTATAGTATAGGCGGGCATACGGACAGTCGAATCCTTTTGATGACTAGGTACCGGATGTTTAGTAGACATCTCCAGAGGTTACCGCACAACCAGTTGTGCGGTAACCTCTGGAGGTTATGCAGATGTGTTGCCCTCCTATACATAGAAAGAAAGAAAGAAAGAAAAAACATTTATTGGAACACACAAGAGACAACAGCAAAAAGTTTAAATCGACAATAAAAACTAACATGCACATAATACTGTCACAGTTCTTAAACCATCGTGTGCCTCAAGAATGCGCCAAATGGTTCAGTTCGGTATATATCAGATTACCATAGTAAAATGGTATCTGACACCGGTTTTCAACCAAACCATAGGACCAGTGCGTCATAGATGTCAGTTGCCCACGAACGATAAACCATTATATCTAAAGAAAGAATAAATAAATAAAAAACAAACGTAACATAACTATTCAGAAACTACACAACCACCACCGTAAATACATACACAGTTATACCACCACCACACACATAAATACGTATTATTTCTACATACTCGTAGGGGCATGAACACTTGGATCAGATACAAGAGTATACTATATATTAATGATTCTGTTGCTCGTCAACAAGGAACTGCTTTATGCTCCGTCGGAACGCACTTATAGTATTGAGAGCCCTTATTGGCGGTGGCAAGTTATTCCAGATCTCGCTGCTGAGTAGCGAAATGTTCCTCTAAACGCTGCAGTTTTGTGTGGGTGCGGTGAAAGTTGCTGCGAGCACTGTATGCGCGCGGTGAGCCAACTCAACTTCTCATACAGATATGGTGGGACCTTATATTTGATGACTCCATACAGAAGACACGCAAGGTGGTATTTGCGCCTCGCCCTCATTTTAAGAACGGACCTATTGTTTAAAAAAGGCGTGACATGGGTTCTGCATGGAATGGAGTAGCAAAACCGAGCGCATGCGTTTTGGACTCTCTGGATCAATTTTTCTGTTCGATTCATACGATTATTTAACATACGATTTATTTGTTTTTTTTTTTTTTTTTTTTTTTTTTTTTTTTTTTATTGTTTAATATAGCTAGTCCTAAGCCTGGTAAAGTATGAAGGGATTGTGAACTCAGTGTACGTATTGCAGGGATATGACAAAACAGAAATTTGATTATTCACTTAAGTCACTGCGATATACATACAATGATACTGCCCACAAACCCACCAAGCAATTTATATTAATTTTACTAACTAGAATTATCGGGCAGAGAAAGTGTTATTTATTACTATTATTATGCAAGCGCGCCCGAGCGTCGCGTCATCCTTTCGATAATGAATGAAACATAGACTTTAAATTTCAGAGCAGTACAATAAAAGCTTAAAAAGTCATTTTTTTTTTTTTTTTTTTTTTTTTTTTTTTTTTTTTTTTTTTTTTTTTTTTTTTTTAAATTAATGTATTGAGTTATGTCAAAAGTCGTAGAACAAATGTTGTTGTACATAATCTTAGCTATCTTGTCCTGCGAGGTTGCTGGTGTTTTAGAAGTAACCCTGTATACAGGGTTAATTCTAAAACACCAGCAACCTCGCAGGACAAGATAGCTAACATTATGTACAACAACATTTGTTCTACGACTTTTGACATAACTCAATACATTAATTAAAAATGATTTTTTAAGCTTTTATTGTACTGCTCTGAAATTTAGAGTCTATGTTTCATTCATTATCGAAAGGATGACGCGACGCTCGGGCGCGCTTGCATAATAATAGTAATAACACTTTCTCTGCCCGATAATTCTAGTTAATAAAATTAATATAAATTGCTTGGTGGGTTTGTGGGCAGTATCATAGTATGTATATCGCAGTGACTTAAGTGAATAATCAAATTTCTGTTTTGTCATGTCCCTGCAATACGTAAACTGAGTCCACAATCCCTTCATACTTTACCAGGCTTAGAACTGGCTATATTAAACGATAAAAAACAAATAAATCGTATGTATAGGAGGGCAACACATCTGCATAACCTCCAGAGGTTACAGCACAACCAGTTGTGCGGTAGACATCCGGTACCTAGTCATCAAAAGGCTTCGACTGTCCGTGTGCCCGCCAATACTATAAAAATGTAGGTATGTAGATTAGGTATCTGAATTCTGAACATAAAAAAATATGTGAAATTTATTAACGTAGGTAATTATTCTTTAACGTTTACTAAAGTCTAATTAAACCAATTTAATATCAAATATTGGTAGCTAGGTATTATTCACTTTTTATTGTTAAATACAGGCGGGCATAAGTATTTCAAAAGTGAAATCAGCGTATTTACAATAATTAAAAAATTAAAAATAATTGACAATAAAATAATATTTACAAACGAAATATTACCTCTAAGGTTAAAGTAACGCGCATGTCGGTGCGTATCGCGCAGATAGCGTTCAAAATAGTCACCATCACAACCAACACACATACAACACCTAAAAATCAGCTATTCACTAACACGTGCTAACACTTCCGAATTAGTTTTAATTTGATTGAACGCACAAATTATTTTAGTTAACCGAACCAGTTACAAAAATTTACTCGTGCTAGTTTGTCAGATTCGGTGAGTTGACATTGTCTCACGGCTCGGTGTAGGTAAGTTCGAATATCTAGCTGCATATTGCCGACAGGCTTTCGACACATTGTCATCACACTTAGCCAGTATCCTCACCATTTCCGTGTATTCGACATTAGAATAGCGGCGGTACCATGGTTATAAAATAACTTTAGTACAGGTACAATACATCGATCGATACGAATAAAATAAATACGAGTAGCACACAAAATCATATGACGCGCGCGCATCAAAGTCGCCCGCCGCCGACTGCCGCGGCTGGCTAAATAGGTCAAGTTCAAAGGCGCTAGCGCCGCCCCGTTCCTACCTTTCCCCTCACATTAGTACGTGGTCGTTATTTACCTAATCTTTGGGACGCGCGTAGAGTTTATTGCATTCGCGTAAAATTAAATTAATATTTATTTTTGTATGAAAATAAAATCTAACAAATTAACAAAAGTGGTAGAACAAATGTTGTTGTACATAATGTTAGCTATCTTGTCCTGCGAGGTTGCTGGTGTTTTAAAATTAACCCTGTATATAAGCTACAGGTAATTAATTGTATTTAATATAAAAGCGAAATAAAGTTAAATACTTTGATATGTAATACAAGAAATAATCAAGTTTAATAAAGAAGCTAACTTTAATAACTTATGTTACTGGTGTTTTAGAAGTAACCCTGTTTATTATACAAAATAATGATAATTCAGTGATAATAATTCACTTCCATTCATGTTTTCTTAGGTAGGTAGGTAGGTAGGTAGGTAGGTAGGTAGGTAGGTAGGTAGGTAGGTAGGTAGGTAGGTAGGTAGGTAGGTAGGTAGGTAGGTAGGTAGGTAGGTAGGTAGGTAGGTAGGTAGGTAGGTAGGTAGGTAGGTAGGTAGGTAGGTAGGTAGGTAGGTAGGTAGGTAGGTAGGTAGGTAGGTAGGTAGGTAGGTAGGTAGGTAGGTAGGTAGGTAGGTAGGTAGGTAGGTAGGTAGGTAGGTAGGTAGGTAGGTAGGTAGGTAGGTAGGTAGGTAGGTAGGTAGGTAGGTAGGTAGGTAGGTAGGTAGGTAGGTAGGTAGGTAGGTAGGTAGGTAGGTAGGTAGGTAGGTAGGTAGGTAGGTAGGTAGGTAGGTAGGTAGGTAGGTTTTTTTTTTTTTTTTTTTTTATTTAAATGATTTGAGTCGCATTAGTTTATTATACAGTTTTAGAGAATCGCACATTTGATAACGAGTGCCCCGGCCAGAGGCTGGTATTCTATGAGTGTGTGGGGTGGGAGAGGGATTTCTTGCGATTTGATACAATTTATTCCTTCCCCCTGGCCCCAGAATAATTAATGTGGTGAAAGATGATGGTATCGACACAGGATCAGGGGGCCGGCGGACAAATGAATTCTTGAGAATATTTGTTATGACCGGGCCCCTGGTTCTTAATGTGGCGATAGGGATGAAAGGATGAAATGGTAAGTGTGTATAAATGTATAAAATGAAAGAAAAAAAAAAGAATTTACAAAAATAAAAGAAACAGACATAGATTAGGTTACCTGTACACAAAATCATTAATTAATAACAGCAGAGAATTTGTGAAAGTTGAAAGGAAGCAGTTTTGTTCTATAGAGTAACTTATGCTATTATGAGACTTAATTTATCATTTATTTATTTTTATTTATTTATTTATTTATTTTTTTTTTTTTTTTTTTTTTTTTAATTTTTTTTTTTTTTATATTTTTTTTTTATTAAACGATAATTATATATATATATATATATTTTTTACAATATAGATTTGTTATAAGAGTTTTTTTTTTTTTTTTTTTTTTTTTGTTCTGTCTCATTTTACACATTTTTCATTTAATAGTGGAGTTCAAAACTAAATATTATATATTTCTGTGTACATTACAATTAGAATAATCATTACTCATCGCTTATTATATAAACAATTAGGGTATATTATTATATTATTTGAAACTTAAGGTACTGGGTATAGTTGTGTTAATTCATTGATCAATGAAGGTATAATAATTATACTAAGCGTGTAACCATTGTTACAGCGATCATGTTTGTTTTAGTATTTTGAGAACATCAGTTTTAATGTTGTATCAAATCATAATAGGTATGATTGGTTGAGGTATAATTATTATACAGACAGAGTGTAACTGGTATTACAGTAAACATATTTTTTTTAATGTTAAGAACATCAGTACTGATTTGTATTGTGTTGTAACAAAGTATATACAATTTTTAACTTGTATTCATCAAGGTACATTACTTTTCAACATATAAATTATCTTATTTTACTAATAAGAAGTACCTAAAAGGAATCATAATGATGTTAATACGTTAATTTATCAATCAATTAAGGTATCTATATATATAAAACAAAGTCGGGTTTGTTACAACACTTATAACTCGAGATCTGCTGGACCAATTTTCATGGTTTTTGATTCGTTAGATTTGTCTCCGCCCCGAATAGCAGAATACATCTTAAAAACAATGAAAACTCGACGAATTTATAATTATGAAAGATGAATCATTTTCCCTAAATGTTCCTTTATTTCGTACCTGTCAAACATTTGTCGTCCATCCTGTCAAATATGACATGACATGCATGCGTTCAGAATTGTGTGTGTTGTTGTGTATTTTGTGTAAACTATTTAAAAAGGTCGAATAAACTATTTTCTGTATTTTTTTAAATCAATTAAAAAGATTGAAAAGTGCATTAAGCAGATACATAAAAGTTCCTCAAATATTTATGCGTGCGGTCAGAAATAATGACAAATGATTAACATTTACGCGTGCGTTCAGAAATTTATTTTGTGTAAATTAAAGTTTCTATTTCCGAAAACAATTTCTAAGATTTATTCTATAGGTTAACGAAAGCGTAAATGTCTTTTTATGTTATCTATGATTTTTTAAAGATAAATAATTATTTATACAAAGTTTAAAAAGTGCAATATCCAAAGTAGTAAGCGCGCTCTACACTCAAAGTTTCTATTTCCGAAAACAATTTCTAAGATTTATTCTATAGGTTATGTAACGAAAGCGTAAATGTCTTTTTATGTTATCTATGATTTCTTAAAGATAAATAATTATTTATACAAAGTTTAAAAAGTGCAATATCCAAAGTAGTAAGCGCGCTCTACACTCCGGCCGAAACGTTTTGGCCAAATGTTTTGCCGAGACATGACGACTGACGAGACCGAGAGTGGCCCTCCACATTCTCGCACACGCATTTAGTGATGCGACTCGAGCCCAATTTTACCACTCGAGTCATTCGAGTCATTTTGCAATTTCGCTCGAGTACCACTCGAGTGGTCGAGTCACTCGAGTGGTTTTTATAATAATAAATATAATTATTTATAAATAAAAAAAAACATTTCACAAGTCACAATGCTTGATAAAAACATGCATTAATGAAGCGTAATAAAACTAAAAGTTTAATTAATTAAAGAAAGCAAACAATCTATACAAATAATAAATCTGTTAAAACCTTCGTTTTATTAATACACTATATATCATCAAGAATAAATTTTAATAGCGCGTTTTTTTTTTCAATCAGCGCCATCTCTTATCGGTTTTTTATGTGTGCACGTATCACTTAAAAAGTACAAAACCAATGTAAATAAGTTTAATACATAAAAATTAAACATAGATCATAGTATAATTTAGTTTTTGTTTCATTGTAATTAAATTTAAAAATAAATATTTAAGAAAATAGAAATAGGTACCTACGCCGCCAACGCCATCTGGTCTAAGGAATCTTAAAAACTCACAAAACTTATTTTTGAGTTATTATTTTGTTAAACTTAAAAGTTTACTAAATATGTCGGATAGGAATAGAAATCGTTTCAATATTTTAGATAAACATCATTTTCAATTAATATAGGTACTATTATGTTAAATGTCACTAAATATAAAAACGATATTCTACCATTATACGATAGATGGCGCATGTCGGTGATAAAAAATATAAAATTATAATTTTTAAAATTTTAGTTAAATACCCGTGCGAAGCCGGGGCGGGCCGCTAGTGATAATTATAACATTTCAAAAGTGTAACCATTATTACAATTAGGGGGACCGTAATTTTAATTTTGTGTCAATCATAATGATTAGTTAAGGTATAATTATCATACTGACAGTGTGACCAGTGTTACATTAAACATATTTTTAATTGTTAAGAGCGACAGTATTGATTTGGTATTGAGTCACTATGAAGTATGTACAATTTTCGAATTTTGTATTGACTCAAAGTAAAGCATATTTTAACATGTAAATTATCTTTTTTTTTTTTTTTTTTTTGCTGAAGAGAGTTAATCTTCTCTCTACATCCTAATAAAGTAATCATAATAAAGTATAATTAAATAAGATGTAATTACTATACAAACAAAAAGTGTGTTCGCTGTTACAATTTGTAGGATACAAACCTTATAATACCGGTCATACAATCAAAAGTAATAATAACCCATTACAATGTTAAGGAATTCAATGTGTATCCATAGAGAAAGCATGTACATAATATAATATTTACATATATTTAATAGTGGTCTGTGCATTACAAATCCGGTTTACAGAAAGATTTATAAAGTGTTCGACGATCGATATAATACTTGTTATTAGTTTTAGGGTACATTTCACATGCGTGCTATATATGTCATAAGTTACGAGTTGTACTCTTTAAGTGCTCCTATGATGGAGCTAGATAGGGCGACAAAAGAGGAGACGCAGGGCTTGTGCTCCAGCAGATCGGATAGGGTGAAGGGGTCGACGTCGAAGTATTTACAGGTCTCTGTATGATCGTGCCGGGTTTTCGCGAATCTGGGACATAGGCGGAGGAGGTGATCGAGTGTCTGGGGTGTATTGGTGTCGCAAGGGCAGGTGTAGGTGTCGGTGATTTTGAATCTGTGTAAGTATGTTCTGTTGTATGCGTGTCCGGTGAGTATCTGTGTGAGTGAGAATGAAATGTGTGTAGTCTGGAAAAGAGTGTGTATGTGGTCTATGGTAGGGAGTAGGTTGCGTGTGTGCTGCCCCTGTGGTGCATCCTCGTACCTCTTCCGCCAAATTGTAAGGTTTTGATGTTTGATTTTATGTTTAACGAAGCTAATGGGAAATGAGGAGTAGTCGGGTGCCCTGTGGAGGAGGGCGGCTGCCTTTGCCGCCGTGTCTGCAGCTTCGTTACCGGCTATGCCTGAATGGCTCTTGACCCACGCGAAATCGATGTAGCTGGTGAGGGTGTGGGTGTGTATGGTGTGGTGTATAAGTGTGACTAGTGGGTGTGTGTTGCTACGGTTCTGGCAGGCTTGTAAGGCCGATCTCGAGTCCGTGAGTATGAGTGTGTGTGTGTGTCTCTGACGGGAGACCCATCTGGTCGCTTCAAGAATAGCGAGTAGCTCCGCTTGGAATACGGAGCAACATCGGTGTAATTTAAATTTTCTGATGATCGGGGAGGCGTGTGCGCTGTAAGCGACGAAGGCAGCGCCTACCGAATCGTCCTCCAGTTTACTGCCGTCGGTGTATATGCAGGTGGATGTGGGATGTGTAGTGAGGTATTCGGTGATGTCTGTGTCATTATGAAAGTATTGAGGTGTGAGTGTGATGCGGTCTGAGGGGTGTAATAGTTTGTCTGGTGATATGTGTCTTTCTAGGGTGACGTCGTCGGCGAGAAATGAGCAGGTTCCGTTGAGCTTAGTGATTTCGACTTCCCGCACTTCCAGGACTTTTAGGTCTAGCGGTGTGAACCTGGCTAGTGCTATCGCTGCAACAGTGGAGATCGTGCGGAAGCCTTTGATGGTTCTTAGGGCGAAGCCGCGCTGCACGCTTAACAGCTTTTTGACTGCGCCCTTTTTGAGGACGACGTGACCCCAGATGCCGGCTGCGTACGTTATAATGGGTTGTATTACTTGTTTGTAAATAGTGCTGATATTATCTGGGTGAGCTCCCCAGGTGGGTCTGCAGTAGAGCACGAGTTTATTGAAGATTTTGGTGGCTTTGTGTATAACGTAGGTGAGGTGTTTTTGGAAAAGTAGCTTTGAGTCGATGATGACTCCCAATAATTTAATGCTGTCCTGGAAGTGTAGTGTGTGTGAGTGTATGTGTATGCTTGCGTGTTTGGCTCTCTCGCTGAAGGCGATGGCTTGTGTTTTGGAGGGACTGAAGGTCAGCTTGACTCCTTCCCCCCATGTTGCTATGGTGTGTAGTGCCTGGTTGGTGTGAGCCTGTAAGCTAGCCAGATCCTTGGCAGACGCGATAAGGAGGACATCGTCTGCGAAGGCCTGTAGTCGGCATCCCGAAGGTAAGTCGAGTTCCAGTAGTTCATCTAGGATGACGTTCCAGAGAATAGGACCGCAGGCAGATCCCTGGATACAACCCTTGGTCATGACCTTGGAGACCCGCGAGCCAGCGTGATCAAGGGTGACAATGCGATCGGTTATGTAATTGCATATTAGTCCGTAGATGTTGGACGGGCAGTCAATGAGTCTGAGTCTGTGTAGAAGGGCTGGCCACCAGGCGTTGTTAAACGCGGCCTTGATGTCCAGGGAGACGGCGATGGTGAGGAGTCTGTTAGTCTTGTTGGTCTGTATGTTGTCGATAGCTGCCTTCAAAGCTGCAGTAGTACTGGTCAGTGGCCTGAACCCGAATTGCCATTCGCTGAGTTTGTCCGTTTTTGTCGCCGCGAAGGTGACTCGACGGATGAACAGCTTCTCAAGGGTCTTTCCGGGAACAGGCAACAGTCCTATGGGTCTATATGCGTTTAGGTCAGTATGGTCAGCTTTGTTGGGTTTAGGAATGATCTTTACATAGGCTGATTTCCAGGCCTTGGGGAAGTATTCTAAGGAGAGGCAACGATTCATGATGTCTGTGATGAGTGTGGGGTAGGATCGGGCGAATTGGAGCCAAATGTCAGAAGTCAGGTGGTCGAGTCCAGGGGCCTTTTTGGGGCTGATATCGCTTAGAGCTTCCAACACTTCCTGTTCTGTGAAGGGTTTGTCGGGAGTAGTGTGAGGGGGGTCTAAGATTGATGTTCTGAGGTGATGATGTCTGGGTTGGGAATCTGGGGAGTCGTCAGGGTAGAAGTTGTCAAGTAGAGCTCTGGCGGTGCTCTGCCCGTCCGTGGTGTGTGTGTTGTTAATCTGTAGTGTAGTGGGGGGACGTCGTGGGCACGATTCCTTTAGGAGCCTATTAGTGAGAGACCAGACGTTTTCTTTAGTTTGGAGCTGGCAGAAATTTCGAAAGCTGGTGGTGGATTCGTTCCTAAGTTCTTGTGCGTACAGTTCCTTTGTATTTCGCAGCTGTTCGGCAAGAGGGTCGGTAGGCTCTCCGTCTCTCTTGGCTGCGTGTAGTGCTCTGTGGAGGCCGATCACCTCTCTCTTGCGAGTCTCCAAGGCTTCAGACCACCAAGGTGGCCTCACCTTCGAGCCCCGTGTCCTAGTGGGCATGGATTCCTTGCAGGCTATGTGTATAATGTTTGTGATGTCGTTGATGAGGAGGTCGAGTTCTTGTGGGTTGAGCGTGTCTATGGTGGTGTCGAGGATGTGTGAGTTGGTAAGAGACGTCGAGATCGAGCTTTTGAAGGTCTGCCAGTTAGCTTTGTCGGATCTGTAAGGTAGGTAGGTAGGTAGGTAGGTAGGTAGGTAGGTAGGTAGGTAGGTAGGTAGGTAGGTAGGTAGGTAGGTAGGTAGGTAGGTTAGGTTAGGTTAGGTTAGGTTAGGTTAGGTTAGGTTAGGTTAGGTTAGGTTGGGGTGCTACAGTCGGTGACCTCCGCGTGGTGCACCCTGGAAACGTAGGCAGCAGCAGCTGCACAGTTGCGATTGCGGAACTGCTGCTGCCTACGGCTAACGACCGACTCGGGGGAACGCCGCTTATGCGATCCAGCGCTCCGGGGACTCCTCTGTTACGCAGAGCTGCCCCGTTGAGCGGCCGCATGGCGTGTAGGGGACTGTCGTCTCCTCGGGGGCTCCGGTGCCACTGTGCTCGCGCGCGGTGAAGCAACGGAGGAAGGACGGGTCTGATGTGCACTCGCACTGCCGTCAGACAGAACGGCTAGGCTTCTCCTAGTCGTTCACCGTCCTCTCGTAATCCTGCTACGTGGTGTCGTGGTCATGTCTCGCGGCTACGTGCGGGACCGAGGGTCTTGCCTTAACCGGCCGGACCGCGAGGAAGAAAACCTCTATAAAAAAATTACCCCGAATCCCAAGCGGCGACGCAGCGCGAGGGGATGCATGGCTGACGGGTGGATCAGTCTCGACTGCGATCCTCGTCCGGGTACCGGCCGACACCCGCGACGAGTTACGCTAGGCTTACCCAGGTACAGGGGGCACTGCCTGGGTGGACCGTCTTTCCCCCATACTCGTGGGAACAACTATGGCATTCAGTTTAAAATTTTATAAAACGAAGAAAGACGTAGAGGGGGAGTCAACTGCCATCGACTCAGACGATGACAGTTCGGCTGCGACGGCTGGAGAGTCCAGCAAGAGTACGAAGCGGCCTCATGGGAGTCCGCGGTCATCCAGGGAGGGGGGCCTGACCCTCGCTGGATGCAAGAGGAGAATAATTAGGCAAGAGGAGCCCTGCTCCGATTACGAAAAGGCCTTCGAAGTGCAGGCGAAAGCGGCTGAGGAGGGGCGAAAAGCTTTGGGCATCGACACCGGTGACCCACGGACGGCTGACGCACTGGCAAGGCAGGCGGCCACAGATGTAGATATCATCTGCACTGTGGCAACGAGGTCGTCCAACCTCAAGGGCACGTTCCAACGCGCCCTGCAGGATGCGGCGGCCTCCTTAAAGGCTGTTGTTGCGGCGTTTAAAGACAGGACGGCCACAGACGAGGTCCGCAAATTGCAAATGGAGAATGCCCGTCTGAGGTCGGAAATGGACGAGCTCAGGCAGCACGTAGCCGAGCTCCGACATGACCGCCGAAGAAGCTCTCCCATCCTGCCCATACCGGCCGGCAGAGTGGAGACGCCAGAGGAGATGAAGGCCTCCATCACAGGATCGCTGGGCCGTATGATTGAGGCCCGGTTCGCCGCCCTGGAGGACCGTCTTCTGCCAGAGAAGACGCTGCGTCCACCGCTGGCGGCGGACAAGAAAAAGGCAAAGACGACGCAGAAGGCGAGCGCTCCGGCCCCGTCTTCTGGCACCGCCCGCGCTCCAGCGCGGAAGAAGAAAGCGTCCGGGAACGAGGCGCCAACACCCGCGGGTGCGGACGGCGACGGTGAGTGGAGCACCGTCGTTAAACGCAAGAAAAAAAAAGAAGGCGCCCAAAACTTACGCCGCCGCCGCCGCTGCAGCAACTCCAAATAGACCGCAGCAGCAGCCACCTGCGCGGCGAAAGTTAAAGAAGAGGAAGCTGGCGGCCCCCCGCTCTCCGGCAGTGCTCATCACACTAGACGAGTACGCCGTGAGTAAGGGGGTCACGTACTGCCACTTGTTGGAGCGAGCGGCGGACCAGGTGGACTTGAAAAGTCTAGGCATACAGGATGGCCTAACGATCCGGCGTGCCGCTACCGGGGCACGACTCTTAGAGCTGCCGAAAGGGCAGACCCCGGAGGTGGCCAAGCGTCTGGCGGAAGAGCTGCAGACGGCGTTCGGCAGCTTGGCGAGGGTGGTCCAACCCACGAAGCTCGCGAGTCTGCGAGTCTCTGGGCTGGACGACTCCGTCACCAGCGAGGCGGTGGCTACGGCTGTAGCCAAGATGGGAAAGTGTGACGCCGGCGACGTCAAAGTCGGCGCAATCGCAGTCGGACCGGGCGGGTTGGGCGGCACTGTCGTGCGATGCCCGATCCCAGCCGCCAAGGCTCTGGCCGAGGGTGGCAGGTTGCTGGTCGGGTGGAGCTCGGCCAGGGTTCAAGTCTTGGAGCAGCGCCCTATGCGCTGCTTCAAATGCATGGGTATCGGGCATACTCGCCCGACTTGTCCGGCTGCGGTTGACCGCAGAGGCGCGTGCTACCGGTGCGGAGTGGAGGGCCACATTGCCCGTAACTGCACCGGAGCACTGCGCTGCGCCGTTTGCGCGGACGCCGGCAAACCGGCGTCGCATATAATGGGGGGACGGGAGTGCCGCCCCCCAAAATCGAGGGTTAGAGCGGCGGCTAAGGCCCCGACCGCTCCCCAAAGTACACCGCACCAGGTTACGGAGGAGACTGCGGCTATGTCATCATGACCTGCCGCAGTTTTCCATCCGTTCGCCGGTACCTGGTTGCAGCGGAGATAGAGCGCTCACGGTGCCCGCGAGCGCTCTATGACCGGAGGCGGCCCGCGTAGGCGAGCCAACCGTCGGGGCGTCACGGTGGCATACGACCGTGATCCCGTGGCGTCCTTGTACGACGACGAGGGCACCGCTGTGTTTTAGTGGGTATTCTGACTTCGCAGTCAGTGAGTCCCACATACCCGTCACCTTCGGGCGGCGGGATACGTAAACGTATTTCACAGCGTCAAAAAAAAAAAAAAAAAAAAAAAGGTTAGGTTAGGTTAGGTTAGGTTAGGTTAGGTTAGGTTAGGTTAGGTTAGGTTAGGTTAGGTTAGGTTAGGTTAGGTTAGGTTAGGTTAGGTTAGGTTAGGTTAGGTTAGGTTAGGTTGATCAGTCTAGACTGCGATCCTCGTCCGGGTACCGGCCGACACCCGCGACGAGTTACGCTAGGCTTACCCAGGTACAGGGGGCACTGCCTGGGCGGACCGTCTTTCCCCCATACTCGTGGGAACAAAAATGGCATTCTCGTTAAAATTTTATAGACGAAAGGAGGTGGATGGGGAGTCGACTACTGTCGACTCCGACGATTACAGTTCGGCGGCTGGTGAGACCAGCAGGGCCGAGAAGCGGCCACATGGAAGCCCGAAGTCTTCCAAAGAGGATAGCGTCGTCCTCGCTGGCGTTAAAAGACGCATAATCAGGCAGGATGAGCACGGCACCGAATTAGAGAAGGACGTGATGGAGCTAGTGCGAGCGGCCGAAGAGGGGCGCAAAGCGTTGGGCTTGGACACTGGTGACGCACGCACCGCCAACGCTTTGCTACAGCAGGCCAACTTTGATGCTGACCTGATCTGCGAAGTGGCGAAGAGGTCGTCCAACCTCAAGGGCACGTTTCAACGTGTCCTGAAGGATGCGGCGGCCTCCATGAGGTCAGCAGTGGAGGCTCTTAGTGAGCGGTCAGCCTCAGACGAGGTACGGAAACTCCAACTGGAGAATGCCCGTCTGAGGTCTGAGATGCATGAACTGAGGCTGCAGGTGGAGCAGCTCAGACATCAGCGCCGAGACCACGCCCCTGCCATTCCATCACGGAATGAAGAGGACCCGCCCGAGGAATGGAAGGCCTCCATGTTGAGGTCGATGGGCCGGATACTGGACGCTCGACTGGCGGGCCTGGAGGAGCGGCTTTTGCCAGCAAAGTCGCACCGACCACCCCTAGCGGCGGACAGAATCCGCGAGGATGGGCAAGCGGTTACCGCCTCTGCAACAAAGCAGAAAAAGAAGCCGGCACAGAAGACGGCGCCCGCGTCTGGGCCGGCGTCAAAGAAAAAGACGCCGAGGACGGAGCCTGCGCCTGAAGAGGGTCCTGACGGCGGTGAGTGGACCACCGTCGTCAAGAAAACCAAGAAGAAGGCGAAGTCTTACGCCGCCGCCGCTGCCGCTGCTCCGGCACCAAACAAGCCGCAGCCGCAACCGCAGCCACAGAGGAAGAAGAAGAGGGGCAAGAAGCCAAGGTTGGCCGGCCCCCGCTCTCCAGCAGTCCTTGTGACTCTGGACGAGTACGCGGAGAGTAAGGGGGTAACGTACTGCCACCTGCTAAAGCGGGCGGCAGATACGATCGACCTGGCCGATCTTGGCATTGTCGGTGGCCTCAAACTGCGGCGCGCCGCGACCGGGGCCAGACTTCTGGAGCTGCCGAAGGGGCAGACCCCGGAAGTGGCGGGACGCCTGGCGGAGGCCATGCAGGAGGCGTTGGGCAACATGGCGAAAGTCG
This sequence comes from Euphydryas editha, assembly GCA_036937285.1. Lineage (NCBI taxonomy): Eukaryota > Metazoa > Arthropoda > Insecta > Lepidoptera > Nymphalidae > Euphydryas > Euphydryas editha. The sequence goes on along the minus strand of JAUPFZ010000013.1, from coordinate 72,705 downwards.
TCCAACCCACGAAGCTCGCGGGTGTGCGACTCTCTGGGCTGGACGACTCCGTCTCCTGCGAGATGGTGGCCGCAGCGGTAGCAGCGGTGGCAAAATGCGATGCCGCCACCATAAAGACCGGCGCAATCGTGGTCGGACCGGGCGGGTTGGGCTGCACTGTGGTGCGATGCCCGATCCCAGCCGCTAAGGCTCTGGCCGAAGCAGGCAGACTCTTGGTCGGGTGGAGCTCGGCCAGAGTGCAAGTCTTGGAGCAGCGCCCTATGCGCTGCTTCAAATGTCTGGGAATCGGGCATACCCGCCCGACATGTCCGGCTGCGATTGACCGCAGCGGCGCGTGCTTCCGGTGCGGCGTGGAAGGGCACATTGCCCGCAATTGCACCGGAGCACTGCGCTGCGCCGTATGTGCTGCCGCCGGCAAACCGGCGTCGCATCTGATGGGGGGACGGGACTGCCGCCCCCCCAAATCGAGAGGTAGAGCGGCCACGAAGACCCCGGCCGCTCCCCAAAGCCCAATTCTCCAGGTCACGGAGGAGACTGCGGCTATGTCGTCATGACCTGCCGCAGTCTTTCCCGTTCGCCGGTCCCTGGAGCAGCGGAGATAGAGCGCTCACGGTGCCCGCGAGTGCTCTATGACCGAAGGCGGCCCGCGTAGGCGAGCCAACCGTCGGGGCGTCACGGTGGCATACAACCGTGATCCCGTGGCGTCCTTGTACGACGACGAGGGCACCGCTGTGTTTTAGTGGGTATTCTGACTTCGCAGTCAGCGAGTCCCACATACCCGTCGCCTTCGGGCGGCGGGATACGTAAACGTATTTCACAGCGTCAAAAAAAAAAAAAAAAAAAAAAAAAAAAAAAAAAAAAAAAAAAAAAAAAAAAAAAAAAAAAAAAAAAAAGGTTAGGTTAGGTTAGGTTAGGTTAGGTTAGGTTAGGTTAGGTTAGGTTAGGTTAGGTTAGGTTAGGTTGGGGTGCTACAGTCGGTGACCTCCGCGTGGTGCACCCTGGAAACGTAGGCAGCAGCAGCTGCACAGTTTCGATTGCGGAACTGCTGCTGCCTACGGCTAACGACCGACTCGGGGGGACGCCGGGTATGCGATCAGCGCTCCGGGGACTGCTCTGTCACGCAGAGTTTCCCCGTTGAGCGGCCGCATGGCGTCAAGGGGACAGTCGTCTCCTCGGGGGCTCCGGTGCCACCGCGCTCGCGCGCGGTGAAGCAACGGAGGAAGGACGGGTCTGACGTGCACTCACACTGCCGTCAGACAGAACGGCTAGGCTTCCCTTAGTCGTTCACCGTCCTCTCGTAATCTCGCTACGTGGTGTCGTGGTCATGTCTCGCGGCCACGTGTGGGACCGAGGGTCTTGCCTTAACCGGCCGGACCGCGAGGAAGAAAACCTCTATAAAAAATTACCCCGAATCCTAAGCGGCGACGCAGCGCGAGGGGATGCATGGCTGACGGGTGGATCAGTCTCGACTGCGATCCTCGTCCGGGTACCGGCCGACACCCGCGACGAGTCACGCTAGGCTTACCCAGGTACAGGGGGCACTGCCTGGGCGGACCGTCTTTCCCCCATACTCGTGGGACCAAATATGGCATTTTCTCTCAAATTTTATAGACGAAAGGAGGTGGATGGGGAGTCAACTACTGTCGACTCCGACGATTACAGTTCAGCGGCTGGTGAGTCCAGCAGGGCCGAGAAGCGGCCACATGGAAGTCCGAAGTCTTCCAAGGAGGGTAGCGTCGTCCTCGCTGGCGTTAAAAGACGCATAATCAGGCAGGATGAGCACGGCACCGAATTAGAGAAGGACGTGATGGAGCTAGTGCGAGCGGCCGAAGAGGGGCGCAAAGCGTTGGGCTTGGACACTGGTGACGCACGCACCGCCAACGCTATGCTACAGCAGGCCAACTTTGATGCTGACCTGATCTGCGAAGTGGCGAAGAGGTCGTCCAACCTCAAGGGCACGTTCCAACGTGTCCTGAAGGATGCGGCGGCCTCCATGAGGTCAGTAGTGGAGGCTCTTAGCGAGCGGTCGGCCTCGGACGAGGTACGCAAACTCCAATTGGAGAATGCCCGTCTGAGGTCCGAAATGCAGGAGCTTAGGCTACAAGTGGAGGAGCTCCGACATCGACGCCGGAACCGCGCCCCTACCACCCCACCAGCTAATGGAGAGGACCCACCTGAGGAGTGGAAGGCCTCCATGTTGGGGTCGATGGGTCGCATGCTGGACGCTCGACTGGCGGGACTGGAGGAGCGGCTTTTGCCCGCAAAGTCGCACCGACCACCATTGGCGGCGGACAGAATCCGCGAGGATCTGCAAGCGGTGCCCGCCTCTGCAGCTAAGCGCAAGAAGCCGGCATCGAAGACGGCACCCGCGCCTGGACCTGGAAAGAAAAGGACGCCGGGGACGGAGCCTGCGCCCGAAGAGGGCCCTGACGGCGGTGAGTGGACCACCGTCGTCAAGAAGAAGGCCCAAAAGAAGAAGGCGAAGTCCTACGCCGCCGCCGCCGCTGCTCCGGCACCAAACAAGCCGCAGCCGCAACCGCAGCCGAAACCGCGACCGAAGAAGAGGGGCAAGAAGCCAAGGTTGGCCGGCCCCCGCTCTCCAGCAGTCCTTGTGACTCTGGATGAGTACGCGGAGAGTAAGGGGGTAACGTACTGCCACCTGCTAAAGCGGGCGGCAGATACGATCGACCTGGCCGATCTTGGCATTGTCGGTGGCCTCAAACTGCGGCGCGCCGCGACCGGGGCCAGACTTCTGGAGCTGCCGAAGGGGCAGACCCCGGAAGTGGCGGGACGCTTGGCGGAGGCCATGCAAGAGGCGCTAGGCGGCATGGCGAAGGTCGTCCAACCCAGGAAGCTCGCGAGTCTGCGAATTTCTGGGCTGGACGACTCCGTCTCCTGCGAGATGGTGGCCAATGCGGCAGCGGCGGTGGGAAAGTGCGATGCCGGCACTGTAAAGACTGGCGCAATCGTGGTCGGACCGGGCGGGTTGGGCTGCACTGTGGTGCGATGCCCGATCCCAGCCGCTAAGGCTCTGGCCGAAGCAGGCAGACTCTTGGTCGGGTGGAGCTCGGCCAGAGTTCAAGTATTGGAGCAGCGCCCTATGCGTTGCTTCAAATGTCTGGGAATCGGGCATACCCGCCCGACATGTCCGGCTGCGATTGATCGCAGCGGTGCGTGCTTCCGGTGCGGCGTGGAAGGGCACATTGCCCGCAATTGCACCGGAGCACTGCGCTGCGCCGTGTGTGCTGCCGCCGGCAAACCAGCGGCTCACTTAATGGGGGGACGGGAGTGCCGCCCCCCCAAATCGAAGGGTAGAGCGGTCCCTAAGACCATTCCGGCCGCTCCCCAAAGCCCAATTCTCCAGGCCACGGAGGAGACTGCGGCTATGTCGTCATGACCTGCCGCAGTCTTTCCCGTTCGCCGGTCCCTGGAGCAGCGGAGATAGAGCGCTCACGGTGCCCGCGAGTGCTCTATGACCGAAGGCGGCCCGCGTAGGCGAGCCAACCGTCGGGGCGTCACGGTGGCATACGACCGTGATCCCGTGGCGTCCTTGTACGACGACGAGGGCACCGCTGTGTTTTAGTGGGTATTCTGACTTCGCAGTCAGCGAGTCCCACATACCCGTCACCTTCGGGCGGCGGGATACGTAAACGTATTTCACAGCGTCAAAAAAAAAAAAAAAAAAAAAAAAAAAAAAGGTTAGGTTAGGTTAGGTTAGGTTAGGTTAGGTTAGGTTAGGTTAGGTTGGGGTGCTACAGTCGGTGACCTCCGCGCGGTGCACCCTGGAAACGTAGGCAGCAGCAGCTGCACAGTTGCGATTGCGGAACTGCTGCTGCCTACGGCTAACGACCGACTCGGGGGGACGCCGGGTATGCGATTCAGCGCTCCGGGGACTGCTCTGTTACGCAGAGTTGCCCCGTTGAGCGGCCGCATGGCGTGTAGGGGACTGTCGTCTCCTCGGGGGCTCCGGTGCCACTGTGCTCGCGCGCGGTGAAGCAACGGAGGAAGGACGGGTCTGATGTGCACTCGCACTGCCGTCAGACAGAACGGGTAGGGTCAGTCCTATTCGTTCACCGTCCTCTCGTAATCCCGCTACGTGGTGTCGTGGTCATGTCTCGCGGCTACGTGCGGGACCGAGGGTCTTGCCTTAACCGGCCGGACCGCGAGGAAGAAAACCTCTATAAAAAATTACCCCGAATCCCAAGCGGCGACGCAGCGCGAGGGGATGCATGGCTGACGGGTGGATCAGTCTCGACTGCGATCCTCGTCCGGGTACCGGCCGACACCCGCGACGAGTTATGCTAGGCTTACCCAGGTACAGGGGGCACTGCCTGGGCGGACCGTCTTTCCCCCATACTCGTGGGAACAAAAATGAATCCGATCACATTAAAATTTTATAGAAGAAAGGACGCGGGAGAGGAGTCGACTACTGTCGACTCCGATGATTACAGCTCGGCTGCAACAGCCAGCGAAGGTGGTAAAAAGCGGCCCCATGAGAGTCCGCAGTCATCCGGCGGGGGGGGCCTGATCCTTGCCGGATGCAAGAAACGAATTGTCAGACGGGAACAGCCCTGCTCCGAGAGTGAAAAGGCCTTCGAGGAGCAGGTTAGAGCGGCCGAGGAGGGGCGCAGAGCGTTAGGTGTCGACACCGGAGACCCGCGCACAGCTGACACTCTGATGAAACAAGCCAACGCCGATCTGGACTTAATTTGCACGGTGGCGACGAGGTCGTCAAACCTAAAGGGCACGTTCCAACGTGTCCTGAAGGATGCGGCGGCCTCCATTCAGCAGGTGGTGGAGGCTTTCAAAGAGCGATCGGCCTCAGACGAGGTACGTAAGCTCCAGCGGGAGAATGCCCGTTTGAGGTCGGAGATGCGGGAGCTAAAGCTAATGGTGGAAGAGCTCCGACATCATCGCGACAGAGGCTCCCCTCTTCTGCCCCTACCGGCCGGCAAAGAGGACGTCGAGCAGCGGATGACGGCCTCCATCTCGGGGACTGTCCAACGCATTATAGACGCGCGATTCGCGGGCCTGGAGGACCGGCTCTTGCCCGCCAAAACTCTTCGTCCACCCTTGGCGGCGGACAGGAGGCGCAGCGCCGCAGAAAAGACACCTGCGCAAGCGAAGAGTCGCGTCACGAAGGGTGCGCATCCGACGTTGACAGAGGGACCATCCCGTGCCAACGAAGAGCCGATGGCCATATATACAGCGGACGATGGCGAGTGGTCCACCGTCCACAATAAAAAGAAAAAAAAGAGGGCCGCGAAATCATACGCAGCAGCCGCCGCCTCAGCTCCGGCGCAGAAGAAGAGGCCGCAGCCGCAGCCGCAGCCGCAGCCGAAGCCGCTGCCTAAAAAGAAGAAGGCTAGGAAGCCCAGGCTGGCCGCCCCCCGCTCTCCGGCGGTGCTCATCACCCTGGACGAGTACGCCGTGAGCAAGGGGGTCACCTACTGCCACTTGCTGGAGCGAGCGGCAGACCAGGTAGACTTACAAAGTTTAGGCATCAACGATGGCCTAACAATACGGCGGGCCGCTACTGGGGCCAGGTTATTAGAGTTGCCGAAAGGGCAGACCCCGGAGGTGGCGAAACGGTTGGCCGAAGAGCTGCAGACAGCGTTTGGCAGCTTGGCGAGGGTCGTCCAACCCATGAAGCTCGCGAGTCTGCGGGTCTCTGGGCTGGACGACTCCGTTACCAGCGAGGCGGTTGCTACAGCGGTAGCAAAGGTGGGCAAGTGCGACGCCGGCGACGTCAAAGTCGGCGCAATCACAGTCGGACCGGGCGGGTTGGGCGGCACTGTCGTGCGATGCCCGATCCCAGCCGCCAAGGCTCTGGCCGAGGCGCGCAGGTTGCTGGTCGGGTGGAGCTCGGCCAGGGTTCAAGTCTTGGAGCAGCGCCCTATGCGCTGCTTCAAATGCATGGGTATCGGGCATACTCGCCCGACTTGTCCGGCTGCGGTTGACCGCAGAGGCGCGTGCTACCGGTGCGGAGTGGAGGGCCACATTGCCCGTAACTGCACCGGGGCGCTGCGCTGCGCCGTTTGCGCGGACGCCGGCAAGCTGGCGTCGCACATAATGGGAGGACGGGAGTGCCGCCCCCCAAAATCGAGGGTTAGAGCGGCGGCAAAGGCCCCGACCGCTCCCCAAAGCCCATCGCACCAGGTCACGGAGGAGACTGCGGCCATGTCATCATGACCTGCCGCAGTTCCCCCGTTCGCCGGTCCCTGGTGCAGCGGAGATAGAGCGCTCACGGTGCCCGCGAGCACTCTATGACCGGAGGCGGTCCGCATAGGCGGGCCAACCGTCGGGGCGTCACGGTGGCATGCGCCAGCGATCCCGTGGCGTCCTTGTACGACGACGAGGGCACCGCTGTGTTTTAGTGGGTATTCTGACTTCGCAGTCAGCGAGTCCCACATACCCGTCACCTTCGGGCGGCGGGATACGTAAACGTATTTCACAGCGTCAAAAAAAAAAAAAAAAAAAAAAAAAAAAAAAAAAAAAAAAAAGGTTAGGTTAGGTTAGGTTGGGGTGCTACAGTCGGTGACCTCCGCGTGGTGCACCCTGGAAACGTAGGCAGCAGCAGCTGCACAGTTGCGATTGCGGAACTGCTGCTGCCTACGGCTAACGACCGACTCGGGGGAACGCCGGGTATGCGATCAGCGCTCCGGGGACTCCTCTGCTACGCAGAGTTGCCCTGTTGAGCGGCCGCATGGCGTGAAGGGGACAGTCGTCTCCTCGGGGGCTCCGGTGCCACCGCGCTCGCGCGCTGTGAAGCAACGGATGACGGACGGGTCTGGCGTGCACTCGCACTGCCGTCAGACAGAACGGGTAGGGTCAGTCCTACTCGTTCACCGTCCTCTCGTAATCCCGCTACGTGGTGTCGTGGTCATGTCTCGCGGCTACGTGCGGGACCGAGGGTCTTGCCTTAACCGGCCGGACCGCGAGGAAGAAAACCTCTATAAAAAATTACCCCGAATCCTAAGCGGCGACGCAGCGCGAGGGGATGCATGGCTGACGGGTGGATCAGTCTCGACTGCGATCCTCGTCCGGGTACCGGCCGACACCCGCGACGAGTCACGCTAGGCTTACCCAGGTACAGGGGGCACTGCCTGGGCGGACCGTCTTTCCCCCATACTCGTGGGACCAAATATGGCATTTTCTCTCAAATTTTATAGACGAAAGGAGGTGGATGGGGAGTCGACTACTGTCGACTCCGACGATTACAGTTCAGCGGCTGGTGAGTCCAGCAGGGCCGAGAAGCGGCCACATGGAAGTCCGAAGTCTTCCAAGGAGGGTAGCGTCGTCCTCGCTGGCGTTAAAAGACGCATAATCAGGCAGGATGAGCACGGCACCGAATTAGAGAAGGACGTGATGGAGCTAGTGCGAGCGGCCGAAGAGGGGCGCAAAGCGTTGGGCTTGGACACTGGTGACGCACGCACCGCCAACGCTTTGCTACAGCAGGCCAACTTTGATGCTGACCTGATCTGCGAAGTGGCGAAGAGGTCGTCCAACCTCAAGGGCACGTTTCAACGTGTCCTGAAGGATGCGGCGGCCTCCATGAGGTCAGCAGTGGAGGCTCTTAGTGAGCGGTCAGCCTCAGACGAGGTACGGAAACTCCAACTGGAGAATGCCCGTCTGAGGTCTGAGATGCATGAACCGAGGCTGCAGGTGGAGCAGCTCAGACATCAGCGCCGAGACCACGCCCCTGCCATTCCATCACGGAATGAAGAGGACCCGCCCGAGGAATGGAAGGCCTCCATGTTGAGGTCGATGGGCCGGATACTGGACGCTCGACTGGCGGGCCTGGAGGAGCGGCTTTTGCCAGCAAAGTCGCACCGACCACCCCTAGCGGCGGACAGAATCCGCGAGGATGGGCAAGCGATTACCGCCTCTGCAACAAAGCAGAAAAAGAAGCCGGCACAGAAGACGGCGCCCGCGTCTGGGCCGGCGTCAAAGAAAAAGACGCCGAGGACGGAGCCTGCGCCTGAAGAGGGTCCTGACGGCGGTGAGTGGACCACCGTCGTCAAGAAAACCAAGAAGAAGGCGAAGTCTTACGCCGCCGCCGCTGCCGCTGCTCCGGCACCAAACAAGCCGCAGCCGCAACCGCAGCCACAGAGGAAGAAGAAGAGGGGCAAGAAGCCAAGGTTGGCCGGCCCCCGCTCTCCAGCAGTCCTTGTGACTCTGGACGAGTACGCGGAGAGTAAGGGGGTAACGTACTGCCACCTGCTAAAGCGGGCGGCAGATACGATCGACCTGGCCGATCTTGGCATTGTCGGTGGCCTCAAACTGCGGCGCGCCGCGACCGGGGCCAGACTTCTGGAGCTGCCGAAGGGGCAGACCCCGGAAGTGGCGGGACGCCTGGCGGAGGCCATGCAGGAGGCGTTGGGCAACATGGCGAAAGTCGTCCAACCCACGAAGCTCGCGGGTGTGCGACTCTCTGGGCTGGACGACTCCGTCTCCTGCGAGATGGTGGCCGCAGCGGTAGCAGCGGTGGCAAAATGCGATGCCGCCACCATAAAGACCGGCGCAATCGTGGTCGGACCGGGCGGGCTGGGCTGCACTGTGGTGCGATGCCCGATCCCAGCCGCTAAGGCTCTGGCCGAAGCAGGCAGACTCTTGGTCGGGTGGAGCTCGGCCAGAGTGCAAGTCTTGGAGCAGCGCCCTATGCGCTGCTTCAAATGTCTGGGAATCGGGCATACCCGCCCGACATGTCCGGCTGCGATTGACCGCAGCGGCGCGTGCTTCCGGTGCGGCGTGGAAGAGCACATTGCCCGCAATTGCACCGGAGCACTGCGCTGCGCCGTATGTGCTGCCGCCGGCAAACCGGCGTCGCATCTGATGGGGGGACGGGACTGCCGCCCCCCCAAATCGAGAGGTAGAGCGGCCACGAAGACCCCGGCCGCTCCCCAAAGCCCAATTCTCCAGGTCACGGAGGAGACTGTGGCTATGTCGTCATGACCTGCCGCAGTCTTTCCCGTTCGCCGGTTCCTGGAGCAGCGGAGATAGAGCGCTCACGGTGCCCGCGAGTGCTCTATGACCGAAGGCGGCCCGCGTAGGCGAGCCAACCGTCGGGGCGTCACGGTGGCATACAACCGTGATCCCGTGGCGTCCTTGTACGACGACGAGGGCACCGCTGTGTTTTAGTGGGTATTCTGACTTCGCAGTCAGCGAGTCCCACATACCCGTCACCTTCGGGCGGCGGGATACGTAAACGTATTTCACAGCGTCAAAAAAAAAAAAAAAAAAAAGGTTAGGTTAGGTTAGGTTAGGTTAGGTTAGGTTAGGTTAGGTTAGGTTAGGTTAGGTTAGGTTAGGTTAGGTTAGGTTAGGTTAGGTTAGGTTAGGTTAGGTTAGGTTAGGTTAGGTTAGGTTAGGTTGGGGTGCTACAGTCGGTGACCTCCGCGCGGTGCACCCTGGAAACGTAGGCAGCAGCAGCTGCACAGTTGCGATTGCGGAACTGCTGCTGCCTACGGCTAACGACCGACTCGGGGGGACGCCGGGTATGCGATTCAGCGCTCCGGGGACTGCTCTGTTACGCAGAGTTGCCCCGTTGAGCGGCCGCATGGCGTCAAGGGGACAGTTGTCTCCTCGGGGGCTCCGGTGCCACCGCGCTCGCGCGCGGTGAAGCAACGGAGAACGGACGGGTCTGATGTGCACTCGCACTGCCTTCAGACAGGACGGCTAGGCTTATCTTAGTCGTTCACCGTCCTCTCGTAATCTCGCTACGTGGTGTCGTGGTCATGTCTCGCGGCCACGTGCGGGACCGAGGGTCTTGCCTTAACCGGCCGGACCGCGAGGAAGAAAACCTCTATAAAAAATCACCCCGAATCCCAAGCGGCGACGCAGCGCGAGGGGATGCATGGCTGACGGGTGGATCAGTCTCGACTGCGATCCTCGTCCGGGTACCGGCCGACACCCGCGACGAGTTACGCTAGGCTTACCCAGGTACAGGGGGCACTGCCTGGGCGGACCGTCTTTCCCCCATACTCGTGGGAACAACAATGAAACCTATTCTACTCAAATTTTATAAAGATAAGGACGCGGGAGGGGAGTCGACCACTGTCGACTCCGATGATTACAGCTCGGCTGCCACAGCCAGTGAAGGTGGTAAAAAGCGGCCTCATGAGAGTCCGCAATCATCCGGCGGGGGGGGCCTGATCCTCGCTGGATGCAAAAAACGAATTGTTAGGCGGGAAGAGCCCTGCTCCGAGAGCCAAAAGGATTTCGAGGAACAGGCAAGAGCGGCTGAGGAGGGGCGCAGGGCATTAGGTATTGATACCGGGGACCCGCGCACAGCTGAGGCTCTGATGAAGCAGGCCAACGCTGAACTGGAGCTCATTTGCACGGTGGCGACGAGGTCGTCCAACCTCAAGGGCACGTTCCAACGCGCCCTGAAGGATGCGGCGGCCTCCATGCAGACGGTGGTGGAGGCTCTTCGAGAGCGGTCGGCCTCAGACGAAGTGCGCAAACTCCAACGGGAGAATGCCCGTCTGAGGTCGGAGATGGCCGAGCTTAGGCAGCATGTAGCCGAACTGCGACAGGATCGCGACAGAAGCTCTCCTCTCTTGCCCTTACCGGCCGGCAGAGAGGATCTCGAAGAACGGATGACGGCCTCCATTTCGGGTACGGTGCAACGCATAATAGATGCGCGATTCGCGGGCCTTGAGGACCGGCTCTTGCCCGCCAAAACGCTTCGTCCACCCTTAGCGGCGGACAAGAAAAAGGCGAAGACGACGCAGAAGGCGAGCGCTCCGGCTCCGTCTTCTGGCACCGCCCGCACTCCGGCGCGGAAGAAGAAATCGTCTGGGAACGAGGCGTCAACACCCGCAGATGCAGATAACGACGGTGAATGGAGCACCGTCGTTAAACGCAAGAAGAAGAAGGCGCCCAAAACTTACGCCGCCGCCGCCGCTGCCGCAACTCCAAATAAACCGCAGCAGCAGCCACCTGCGCGGCGTAAGTCAAAAAAGAGGAAGCTGGCGGCCCCCCGTTCTCCGGCGGTGCTCATTACACTGGACGAGTACGCCGTGAGTAAGGGGGTCACGTACTGCCACTTGTTGGAGCGAGCGGCGGACCAAGTGGATCTGAAAAGTCTAGGCATTTCGGAAGGCCTAACGATTCGGCGTGCCGCCACCGGGGCACGACTTTTAGAGCTGCCGAAAGGGCAGACCCCGGAGGTGGCCAAGCGTCTGGCAGAGGAGCTGCAGACGGCGTTCGGCAGCTTGGCGAGGGTTGTCCAACCCACGAAGCTCGCGAGTCTGCGAGTCTCTGGGCTGGACGACTCCGTCACCAGCGAGGCGGTTGCTACATCGGTAGCAAAAGTGGGCAAGTGCGACGCCGGCGACGTAAAAGTCGGTGCAATCGCGGTCGGACCTGGCGGGTTGGGCGGCACGGTCGTGCGATGCCCGATCCCAGCCGCAAAGGCCCTGGCCGAGGCAGGGCGACTCTTGGTCGGCTGGAGTTCGGCCAGGGTCCAGGTTTTGGAGCAGCGCCCTCTGCGCTGCTACAAGTGCATGGGCATCGGGCACACTCGCCCGACATGTCCGGCTGCGGTCGACCGCAGAGGCGCGTGTTTCCGGTGCGGCGTGGAGGGCCACATTGCCCGTAACTGTACCGGGGCACTGCGCTGCGCCGTTTGCGCGGATGCCGGCAAACCGGCGTCGCACATTATGGGAGGACGGGAGTGCCGCCCCCCAAAATCGAGGGTCAGAGCGGTCGCCAAATCTTCGGCCTCAGCACTGCGACGGAGAGACGGAGTACCGTGTGGTTTTAGTGGGTATACTGCCCCTATACAGCAGGAGTCCCACATAACCCGGCCTTTCTTCCCCAGCGGCCGGGTATGCGTAACGCATTTCCACACGTAAAAAAAAAAAAAAAAAAAAAAAAAAAAAAAAAAAAAAAAAAAAAAAAAAAAAAAGGTTAGGTTAGGTTAGGTTAGGTTAGGTTAGGTTAGGTTAGGTTAGGTTAGGTTAGGTTAGGTTAGGTTAGGTTAGGTTAGGTTAGGTTAGGTTTTCCCTGGGACCTAGATGCGAAGTCTCTCGCCGACGTTTACTGGCGGTGCGCATCGGTCCGCGCGGAGGGCAGCAACCCTCTCCCAGAAGTCGTACGTCGGTGGAGGGACACCGCAAGAGAGATGGCTATACAGTTGTGGGCGGAACGGCTCGAAGAATCACAAGTCAGTGTGAGGTTGCTGACGGCCATTCGCCCACATCTCAAGGAATGGATAAATAGGAAGAGCGGCGCGCTCTCCTTCCGTCTCACACAAGTGCTGACGGGGCACGGCTGCTTTGGACGGTATCTATGTGAGGTCGCAGGAAGGGAAGAAACCGCGCGATGTCACCATTGCAGCGCGGACAGGGACACGGCCGAGCACACCATCACGGCCTGTCCCTCCTGGACAAGTCAACGTGCGGCCCTAACGGCCGCCATTGGATCTGACCTCTCACTGCCAGCAATCATCTGCGCAATGCTGAGCAGTGAGGCATCGTGGGACGCAGTGGAGGAATTTGCGCAAAACGTGATCTCCACTAAAGAAGAGGCCGAACGTCGGAGGGAGATAGAGGCGATCGACCCTAGAAGAAGGCAGAGACGGAGACGCCGCGCGGTCAACCACGACGATCGCAACGTCCCGCCTTAGCGGGGGATCTCGGGGTGGCGGTGTGGGGACGCCATCACCCATCGAATCGAGTCCCCGAGCGGACCGCGATACGCAACGTACTCCTGCGCATCGCGGCATCATCACAGTTAAGACAAGGTCCATTTAAAGGACGATGGAGGCCTAGGAACCTCAAATAGTTGGGTCTGCACAAACAGACAGCCGTCAGCAGAGTCGCGGAGTAAGCTGACGCGTCCCCGTGGCTCAGCACTGCGACGGAGAGATGGAGTACCGTGTGGTTTTAGTGGGTATACTGCCCCTATACAGCAGGAGTCCCACATAACCCGGCCTTTCTTCCCCAGCGGCCGGGTATGCGTAACGCATTTCCACACGTAAAAAAAAAAAAAAAAAAAAAAAAAAAAAAAAAAGGTTAGGTTAGGTTAGGTTAGGTTCCCAGACGGTCCAATCTGGACTGGGAGTTGCTGGACTTCCACTGGGCGCGTCCCCCGGGTGGCGGATAGGGGTTCGCCACTTGCACTATTTGCGAGTGGTGGGGTCAGACTAGGTGTCTGACCCCCGCGGACCAAAACCAGCAGGTGAGGGCGCACCTTTAGCGGCTTGCTAGCCGCACGGCCTAGGGGAGTAAACCCCGAACAAAAATCCACAAGCTGTGCATCAGCCTTCCAACATGGACACGTCAGGCAAAACTTTATTACCCCAGGCGGGTACCGGCGCCTCAGGCGTCGGAGAATCCCGCCACGCTTCGGCGTGCAGCCCCACCGAATCTGGGGGGGGCAACCCACGTGTTTGTGTTGCGCCCGTGAAGGGCGGAGTTGGGTGTGTGCCCGCGAAGGGCGGTGAAGATGTCAGGCCCGAGAAGGGCGGCGGGCGGGTAAGGCAGCCACAGGTGGTGCTTACCCGCATAGACCGGGCGATCTCTTTGGAATCTGATTTAGCTAGCGAATCGGAATGGTTGTCAGTCAGCGAAGGAGAAGCAGCATCGAGAGTGGTAACGCCTGCGTCCCTAGCTACCCAAAGCAGGTTCTTCAGAAATGAACCTGGCAGAGGAGAATCGGCAGACGAGAGCGGAAACGAGACCGCCGTCTCTCTGTCAGAGAACGAAGACCGAAGTGTCAATCGCCGTGTTCGGAAAAGACGCGGAAGTGAAGTGGACAAAGACGACTCCGAAAAGGTACGAGACTCGGCCACCCCAAAGTGCACCAAGAGGCTCACTGGGGGCAGGGGCAGACCACCCACCACCGGACAATACGTCGGTCTAGCCCAGGCCATCCGAGAGAAGAACGCCGCAGAGCGCGAGGCCCTAGCCATCGAAGCGGACCGCGAGATGGTCGAGATAACAAGGAGACTTCTACCGACGCGATCACCGCGGCTGTCAGAAAGCTCTTCCACCTCGGACGTCACCATGGTAGACGATGCGACCACGGCGGCCAAGCTCGGTTCGACGATTTCCGCCAGTCTAGAGGTCATAATGAACGTGGCCAAAAAATCGAAGAACCTGAGCGGGCCATACGTCAAAGCCCTTAAAGAGGCGGCAAGCGCCATACAGGACTCCTGCGCAGCCCTGCTCAGCCGCTCAACTTCGGAGGAAACGAGGGCACTGGAGGCGGCGAATGCACGCCTCTCCAGAGAACTTAAAGACATAAGGACGGAGCTAGCCTCAGTCAAGCGCCAGCTCAACGAAAACCGACCCCAAGTCGCCCCTGCGGCCCCGACGTCAAGCGTTGAGGAGATGGTACAGCGGGCAATCCAAGAGGCGGTTTCGCTTTCGAGCGCCAGGCTAGACGCACGACTGGAGGGTCTTGAGGCCCGGCTATTACCGGAGCCCCGCCTGCGACCTCCTCTTGCAGCCGACAAAAGAAATGCGGCCCAAGACGCACAAACATATGCGTCTCAAACAGCAAAGAAGACTCCTGAACCGGTGCCCGCGGTCTCGACTCTGGCGCCCCCGGCGAATCCCGGCCCTGCCCAGAAAAAGAAGAGGAGGAAGGGTAAGAAGTCTGCCGCCGCGGTAGAGGCAGCAGCCACAAGGCGCGACGCTGCGATGACGCCGGCTGCGGCGCCAAGGCCCCCTCCCAAGGAGTCATGGGCGGAGGTGACTAAGAAGAAGGGCAAACCACCAAAAAAGGTGGATAAAAATGACAAAGCGCCCAAAAGACAGGGAAATAAGAGTGGGAAACTCCGTGCCCCTAAGTCTGCAGTTGTTGTCATCACACTGCAGCCGGGTGCGGAGGAACGAGGCGTCACATACAAGAACGTCCTCGAAAAGGCTAAGCAAAGACTCGACCTAGCGGAGCTGCAGATCCCGGCCGTCAAGTTCAAGCTGGCGGTCACCGGCGCTCGAATGTTCGAGGTCTCGGGGGATGCTTGCAAAGAGAAGGCGGACGCTCTCGCCGGAAAACTCAGAGAAATAATGGAGGAGGAGGATGTGCGAATCGCCAGGCCTCAAAAGTGCGCCGAACTCCGAATAACCGGACTCGACGACTCGGCCACGTCAACGGAAATCGCCGAGGCAATTGCCAAGTCAGGTGGCTGCACATCCGGCGAAGTCAAGGTCGGCGAAATCCGCTTGGACCGGAGTGGCCGCGGCACGGCCTGGCTTAAGTGCCCGGTCGAGGCGGCGAAGAATGTGACGGCACCGAATACTAAAGTGTACGTCGGGTGGACTGTGGTGCGCGTTACTCTATTGTCCGCGCGCCCCATGCGGTGTTACCGCTGCCACCAGACCGGCCACACGCGGGCGACGTGCACCTGCGCGGATGACCGCAGTGGTCTCTGCTTCCGCTGCGGCCAACCGGGCCACACAACCGCGCAATGTCAGAACGCGCCACATTGCGCGTTGTGCGCAGCAAGTGGCAAGCCGGCGGACCACAGCGTGGGCAGCAAGACCTGCGGGAAGCCTGCAGCGAAAAAGAAAAGGAGCTCCAAAAAGAGCACAGCGCCCCAGACAGCAGCCACGACAAATAAGGCGGCCACTGGAGCTGGAGTGGAAGAAATGGACGCGCAATAACGGACACCCTACGCGTCATGCAGGGTAACCTGAACCACTGCGCCCAGGCACAAGATCTCCTGGTTCAGACATTAGCGCAGTGGTCAATTGACGTCGGCATAGTGGCAGAGCCGTATCGGGTGCCAGCCAGAAGCGACTGGGTCGGAGACCTAAATGCGTCAGTGGCGCTGGTTTTCGGCCCCAAAATCACAATTCCATCTTGTGATAATACGACAAGGAGCGATGGATTCGTCGCTGCGAAGATGGGGGCTCTCACCGTGGTAGGAGTTTACTTTTCCCCTAACCGACCCCTGGTCGATTTCGAGGCTTTCCTCCTGCGGCTGACTGCCTTCATCAGCGCAGTGTCAGGCCCTGTAATCGTCGCCGGAGACTTCAACGCGAAGTCAACGCTCTGGGGATCCCCGGCGACAGATGCAAGAGGCCGAGCGATGGCGGACTGGCTAGCCTCCACGGGACTCGTTCTGGCCAATCGAGGCGCCGTGAACACCTGTGTCCGGCAACAAGGCGAGTCGATAGTGGACCTGACTCTCGTCAGTCCATCTGTCGCCCGTCGAGTCAAAAGCTGGCGAGTCTTGGAGGACACCGAAACCCTCTCGGACCACCGCTATATACGTTTCGACATCTCCGCTCACACGTCGGAACTGGGTCGCCCAACAACACCTGGCGGCGGCCCACGGTGGTCCCTCAAGAGGATGGATAAGGATTTACTGCAGGAGGCG
This sequence comes from Euphydryas editha, assembly GCA_036937285.1. Classification (NCBI taxonomy): domain Eukaryota; kingdom Metazoa; phylum Arthropoda; class Insecta; order Lepidoptera; family Nymphalidae; genus Euphydryas; species Euphydryas editha. Next base: position 56,366 of record JAUPFZ010000013.1, on the reverse strand, counting down.
GCAATCGTTGCGTCCTGGGCCCCACTTCCCTCAGGAGGGGTGGAAGAGTGCGCAGAGTGGCTAAACGAGGCGATGCATAACATCTGCGACGCTTCGATGCCACGTGCGGGGCCATACAAGCCTCGGCGCCAAATATACTGGTGGCGTCCGGAATTAATACAACTCCGGCAAGATTGTGTAGCAGCCCGGCGCCGTTACACAAGATACCGAAGAAGGCGCAATAGAAACCAATCTGAGGAGGACACCATTTACGACGGCTACCGCACGGCGCGCCGCGCCCTCCGTCTCGGCATCCAGCAGGCGAAGTCGGAAGCCTGGGAGGAATGGCTGGAGACCCTGGAACGCGACCCATGGGGCAGGCCGTACAAATGGGTGAGGCAAAAGCTCCGCCCAGCCGCCCCACCGCTCACTCAGAATCTCCAACCGGAGCTCCGCAACACCATCGTCTCGACCCTGTTCCCTGCGATGGCCGAGCGGTCTCCAGCGACGGCACAGAGCGATATTTCCACTTCCGAAGAAGATGACGTACCGCCAGTCACGTCTTCTGAACTAGCCGTCGCAGTTCAGAAAATGAGCATAAAAAACACGGCCCCCGGCCTCGACGGCGTTCCGGGACGTGCCTGGGTACTGGCGATGGAAAACATGGAGTCGCGTGTGCTAGTCGCTTTGACCAACTGCTTGGTCCAGGGCCGAGTACCGCGTCGCTGGAAGTCGGGAAAACTGGTATTGCTGCGGAAGAAAGGGCGTCCTGAAAATCAACCGTCGGCGTATCGTCCTATCGTGTTGCTCGACGAGGTCTGCAAGATACTGGAGCGGATCATCGTGGCGCGTCTCACCCAACATCTCGAGCACGTCGGACCGAACCTGAGCGAAAACCAGTACGGATTTCGTTCAGGCCGAGCGACCATAGGCGCGATACAACGCCTGCGGGCGATCACGGAGGAAGAGGTGTCCCGGGGTGGTGTAGTTTTGGCTGTGTCCTTGGATATATCCAACGCGTTTAACTCGCTGCCCTGGGAAGCCATCAAAGATGGACTCAGACACCACTGCGTGCCGAGGTATCTACGCAACGTGATTAACGACTACCTCTCGGCACGGTCGGTGCAGTACCCGACACAGGAAGGTTGGGAAGAAAAGGAGGTGGTCTGCGGTGTTCCACAGGGGTCGGCTCTCGGTCCGCTCTTGTGGAACATCGGATTCGACCCAGTGCTTCGCGGCGCCAACCTCCGCGGCGTAGAGGTCATCGCCTACGCAGACGACACCCTGGTTGTCAGCCGCGCAAAGACACACAGGGAAGTCACGATACTCGCTACGGCGGCAGTAGCGCAAGTGGTTCGCCGAATCCGGGCGCTGGGCCTCGCGGTGGCCCTAGAAAAGTCAGAGGCTCTTTGCCTACACGGGCCTAGGAACGCACCGCCCTCCGATCTGGCAGTCGTGATAAGCGGGACCAGAATAAATGTCACAGCAACAATGACATACCTGGGCCTGGTCCTCGATGGTAGATGGACGTTCCGGGAACATTTCCGGCGTCTGTCGGAGAAGACTACGAAGGCGGCTGGAGCATTAGCGTCACTTCTTCCAAACCTGGGGGGTCCGAGCCTCAGTTGTCGTCGCCTGTACATGGGCGTAATCCGCTCCATGGCGATGTACGGAGCGCCAATATGGGCCGAACATCTGTCGCCCGAAAACAGACTGGTTCTGGGAAGGCTCCAGAGAATTATGGCGATCAGGGCAGTGCGTGGGTACCGCACCGTCTCTAAAGATGCGGCCTGCGTGCTTGCGAGCAGCGTTCCCTGGGACCTAGATGCCCAGTCTCTCGCCGACGTTTACTGGCGGTGCGCATCGGTCCGCGCGGAGGGCAGCAACCCTCTCCCGGAAGTCGTACGTCGGTGGAGGGACACCGCAAGAGAGAGGGCTATACAGTTGTGGGCGGAGCGGCTCGAAGAATCACAAGTCAGTGTGAGGTTGCTGACGGCCATTCGCCCACATCTCAAGGAGTGGATAAATAGGAAGAGCGGCGCGCTCTCCTTCCGTCTTACACAATTGCTGACGGGGCACGGCTGCTTTGGGCGGTATCTGTGTGAGGTCGCAGGAAGAGAGGAAACCGCGCGATGCCACCATTGCAGCGCGGACAGGGACACGGCCGAGCACACCATCACGGCCTGTCCCTCCTGGACAAGTCAACGTGCGGCCCTAACGGCCGCCATTGGATATGACCTCTCACTGCCAGCAATCATCTGCGCAATGCTGAGCAGTGAGGCATCGTGGGACGCAGTGGAGGAATTTGCGCAAAACGTGATCTCCACTAAAGAAGAGGCCGAACGTCGGAGGGAGATAGAGGCGATCGACCCTAGAAGAAGGCAGAGACGGAGACGCCGCGCGGTCAACCATGACGATCGCAACGTCCCGCCTTAGCGGGGGATCTCGGGGTGGCGGTGTGGGGACGCCATCACCCATCGAATCGAGTCCCCGAGCGGACCGCGATACGCAACGTACTCCTGCGCATCGCGGCATCATCACAGAAAGGACAAGGTCCATTTAAAGGACGATGGAGGCCTAGAAACCTCCAATAGTTGGGTCTGCACAAACAGACGGCCGTCAGCAGAGTCGCGGAGCAAGCTGACGCGTCCCCGTGGCTCAGCACTGCGACGGAGAGATGGAGTACCGTGTGGTTTTAGTGGGTAAACTGCCCCTATACAGCAGGAGTCCCACATAACCCGGCCTTTCTTCCCCAGCGGCCGGGTATGCGTAACGCATTTCCACACGTAAAAAAAAAAAAAAAAAAAAAAAAAAAAAAAAAAGGTTAGGTTAGGTTAGGTTAGGTTGGGGTGCTACAGTCGGTGACCTCCGCGCGGTGCACCCTGGAAACGTAGGCAGCAGCAGCTGCACAGTTGCGATTGCGGAACTGCTGCTGCCTACGGCTAACGACCGACTCGGGGGGGAAACGCGCTCCGGCGCTCTGCTCGTAGCAGAGTTGTCCCGTTGAGCGCGTATAGTGTGGGATCTCTCCAGCGGCACTGCGCTCGCGCGCTGTGCTGGCACGGAGACTGGGCGGGTCTGGCGTGCGTTGACACCGCCGTCGGACGAGCGAGCAGAAGCCCTGTTTGCTCACCGTCAATATCGTAACCCCGTTTCGTGGTGTCGTGGTCATGTCTCGCGGCCACGTACGGGACCGAGGGTCTTGCCTTAGCCGGCCGGACCGCGAGGAAGAAAACCTCTATAAAAATTACCCCGAATCCCAAGCGGCGACACAGCGTGAAGGGATGCATGGCCGACGGGAGGTTCGGTCAATCTGTGTCACTTACAACATGGACACGTTCGCGAAAACTTCACTACCCCAGGCGGGTACCGACGCCTCAGGCGTCGGAGAATCCCGCCACGCTTCGGCGTGCAGCCCCATCGAATCTGGGGGGGGCAACGACCGTGTTTGTGTTGCGCCCACGAAGGGCGGAGTTGGGTGTGTGCCCGCGAAGGGCGGTGAAGATGTCAGGCCCGAGAAGGGCGGTGGGCGGGTATGGCAGCCACAGGTGGTGCTTACCCGCATAGACCAGGCGATCTCCTTGGATTCTGAATTAGCTAGCGAATCGGCAGGCCGGCGGCCCGAGAAAGGCGGAGAAGACGTGGGGCCCGAGGAGGGCGATGACGATAGCACTGTCATAGAGCTATCAGATACAAGTATGAGGTCGGGGTCGCCGTGTGATTCGGACTCACCCGGACGATTCTGGAAGCGCCGCCGGTGCGAGACGGACGACGGCGCATCGGACGCGGATGGCGACGACACCCCCGCCAAAATATCCACTGCACGTCGAGGCCGTGGCCGACCACCCACGACTGGGCAGTACGTTGGCCTAGCAAAGGCGAAGGCCGAATACCTCGCCCAGTGCCAAAAGGAGCTGGAGCTGCAAGCAGAAAGCGAGGTGGTAGCGATTACGCGCCAAATTAGGGCGACGCGTGCGGCCGCATACGAAGTAGCAACGAGAGAGGACGAATGCTCGACACGGGACCTCCACAAGAGGGCCCAGGAGTGTGTTGATGCCATCGTGAAACTAACGAAGGGCTCCAAGAACATAAAGGGCACCTACAGAAAAGCCTTTAATGAGTCCGCCGAGACCATTGGGGAGGTGCTTGGTATTCTGTACCAGCGAACGTCGACGGACGAAATCAGGCGGCTCCAGGAGGCCAACGACCGCCTCAAGTCCGAAAACGCCCAGCTCCGCTCGGAGATTTCGGAACTGCGGCAAGGCGTGGCCGAAATAAGGCAGGAGCTGAGCTCGGCGTCTGCTCCGGCCCCTCCTCCCTCTACTCAAAAGGCCGTGGACGAGGACGCGATGGTGAAAAAGATCATGGACGGGGTGGGCAAATTGATCAACGCCCGATTCAGGGAATTAGAGGCGTCCGGCAGGCTCCTGCCTGAGACGCGAACGCGACAGGACCAGGTCAGTATATCGACGCCCAGGACAGAGGTGCCAATTTCCCAGCCGGCGGAGCCCAGTGTCACCACGCTGACCCCGCCAGCGAATTCGGCGCCGAAAAAGAAGACGAAAAGGAAAAGGAATAAAAAAGGTGCAGACACACAAGCGACTGCGCCGCCAGATTCTCGCCCCCCACCGTCTGGCCCGACCGCTCCGGCGGAGGGCTGGAACGTGGTGGCGAGGAGGGGTAAGAAGTCGAACCAGCAAAAGCAGCCGGCCAAAAAGCCGAAAGCGCCTAAGCTGCGTCTGCCCCGGTCAGCGGCGGTGCAACTGACGCTGCTGCCGGGAAGCACGAGGACATATGCGGAGGTTCTCGGAGCGATTAAGGCTGATGGCGTTATAGCGGGGATGGGCGTAGAGACCCGCTATAAGGTATCCCAGACGGGCGCCCGCAGGCTGGAATTGCCCGGTGCCGACGGCAAAGAGAAGGCGGACGCGCTGGCCCGGCGCATTAAGGAGATCGTCGGCGAGGGAGTGGCGGTCGCTAGGCCGGAAAAGTGTGCCGACCTTCGCATCGCAGGACTGGACGATTCCGTCACTCCCGCAGAATTGGCTGGCGTAATCGCCAAAGCGGGGGGATGCGCAGTGGAGTCGATAAAGGTTGGCGAAATCCGCCACAACTACACCGGCGTCGGGACGGCATGGGTCCGTTGCCCAGTAGAGGCGGCCAAGAAGGTGGTCGACGGGCGCCGCCTTCTAGTGGGCTTCGTTTCGGTGGGAGTCCAGCTCCTAAAGGAGAGGCCTCGTCAATGCTATCGCTGCCACGAAGTCGGGCATGTGGCAGCGAAGTGTGACAAGGAGGTGGACCGCAGCGCGCAGTGCTACCGCTGCGGCAAAGAGGGGCACACGCGCCGGCACTGCACCGCCGAGGCGAACTGTCCGGCCTGTGAGGCCGCCGGCCGACCGGCGAGGCACACGATGGTCACGTGCCCCCGGAAAAAGCCGGGACGAAAAGGGAGAAAGAAGGCGACACCCGGGCCCAGAGCCCAAGCACCGCCCACCAACAGAGCCGGGGAGGGAAACATGGAGACGTAACCAATAATGGCCACTAAAGTTCTCCAATGTAACCTGAACCACTGTGCCAGGGCCCAAGACCTCTTTGTCCAGAGCCTGGTACAGTGGTCCGTGCAGGTGGCGGTTGTGGCCGAGCCATACTCGGTTCCGCCGAGGGACAACTGGGTCGGCGATCGCGATGGTGTGGTGGCCATCGTGACCCAGGTCGCCGCGGGCACCCCGCCCTTTACGCGTATTGTAAAGGGCTCGGGTTGCGTCGCGGCACTGCTGGGGGGGATGGCTGTAGTAGGGGTTTACTTCTCCCCGAACAAGTCGGTCGCCGACTTCGAGGCGTACCTCGACGAACTCGAGATGATGGTCAGGAGGCTCCGACCTGCAGAGGTGCTGGTGCTCGGCGACCTTAACGCGAAGTCCCAGCTGTGGGGATGTCCAGCAACGGATGCGCGGGGGGCGATCCTCGAGGAGTGGGTGGTTGCCACCAACTTGACCGTCCTCAACCGCGGGACGGCCAACACGTGTGTGCGAAGGTGGGGTGGGTCCATCGTGGACGTATCGTTCGCGAGCCCCGCACTAGCGCACCGTGTTCAGGACTGGCGAGTGCTGGACGACGTGGAGACTCTCTCGGACCACCTTTACATCCGTTTTGAGATCTCCGCTCGTCCCGCGGTGCCGCCAAGTCCCAGCCGCGTCTCGGCGGAGGACGGTCCGCGGTGGCAACTAAAGCGTCTCGACCGGGAGCGATTCGAAGAGGCGGCGATAGTGGCCTCTTGTCAGCCACAGGTCGGTGGTTCACCAGACAGTGTGGCAGACTGGCTGGTGGGCACGATGACCGGGATGTGCGACGTGGCCATGCCCAGGTCGAGATGCCGCCCCCAACGGGCGCAAGTGTACTGGTGGTCGGAGGCGATAGCGCAGCTGCGCAGGGAGTGCGTGGCCGCCCGACGCCAGTACACTCGTTGCAGGAGGCGGATTTTCCGCTCGCCCCTTGCCTCGCTGGACAGGGCACGGCACGAGGAGGAGGGTGAACGGTTGTACGCCCTATACACGTCAGCCAAAACCAGCCTCCAAAACACCATAAGCGAGTCTCAGGCCGCGGCCAGGGCGGAAATGCTGGATGGGCTCAACAGCGACCCGTGGGGGAAGCCCTACAAACGGGTTCGCAATAAGGTCCGTCCCTGGGCTCCGCCACTCACGCAGACCCTGGACGCCGGAGTGGTCCGTGAGGTGGTCGCGGCGCTGTTCCCGACGGCGCCGGCACAGCACCAGCCGCCGCAAATGGCACCAGTGGACGCACGAGGAGAAGTCGGAGAGGAGGCACCAGAGGTCGGGGAGTCCGAACTCGAAGAGGCCGTCGCACGGCTCAGGAGGAAGAGCGTCGCTCCAGGTCCGGATGGCATTCCAGGGAGGGCGTGGGTGCTGGCATATGACCACCTGGCGCCGCGAGTTCGAGGGCTATTTTCTGCCTGTCTGGCTCAAGCCTTAATCCCACAGCGGTGGAAGACAGGCAGACTAGTCCTCCTCAGGAAGGAAGGCCGGCCGGCGGAGTCGCCGTCGGCGTACCGCCCCATCGTCCTCCTGGACGAGCTGGCGAAGCTCTTCGAGCGTGTGGTGGTCGGGCGTTTGGTGGCGCACCTCGGGCAGAGGGGACCTGACCTCTCGGGCGTGCAGTTCGGCTTCCGCAGTGGCCGCTCCACGGTGGATGCCATTCTGTGCGTCCGAGCCCAGGTGCGGGACGCAGTGGCCCAGGGCGACGTCGTCGTGGCGGTGTCCCTCGACATCGCCAACGCGTTCAACACGTTGCCCTGGAGCTGCATTAGGGAGGCACTCCGCTACCACGGGGTGCCGACCTATCTGCGTAGAGTGGTGGGTGCCTACCTCTCCGACAGGTGGGTCATTTTTCCTGGCCAGAACGGCATGGTGAGCAAGGAGGTCGTGTGCGGTGTTCCACAGGGGTCGGTACTCGGTCCACTCTTGTGGAACATCGGATACGATTGGGTTCTGCGGGGCACATTGCTGCGGGGAGTGAGTGTCGTTTGCTATGCCGACGACACGCTCGTGCTGGCTCGGCGGCCGACGTACCGGGATGCGGCAGTGTTGGCGACTGCAGGCGTCGCGCAGGTCGTGGCGCGGATTCGACGCCTCGGCCTCACTGTCGCTCTCGAGAAGGCGGAGGGCATCGTATTTCACGGCCCAAGGAGGGCGCCTCCTCACGACGCTCATCTGATCGTGGGAGGCACTCGCATCGGTCTGTCGGGCACGATGACGTACCTGGGTCTCGTGCTCGACGGCCGATGGAAGTTTCGGGCGCACTTTCAGCGGCTGGTCCCGCGCCTACTGAAGGTGGCGGCCTCTCTGTCTTGGCTTTTGCCTAACGTGGGGGGTCCCGGGGTGAGCTGTCGTCGTCTCTACACCGGCGTCGTGAGGTCGATGGCTATGTACGGTGCTCCCGTCTGGGCCGACGCCCTGGATCGCGACAACATTGCCCTGCTGCGGAGAGCGCAGAGGGTGATGGCGATAAGGGTCGTACGGGGGTACCGTACCATCTCGGGAGAGGCAGCGTGTGTGCTGGCTGGAGTCCTGCCCTGGGACCTGGACGCGGTTTCTCTGGCGTCGTCCTACCGGCGGCGTCGGGGTCTGGCGTCCGGGACCCTCAGTCCAGCACCACGGAGGCTACAAGACCACCTCAGGCGAGAGCGGGATGCCGCGATCGCGGAATGGGAGGGGCGGCTCGAGCGTCCGAGTGCGGGGCACCGGACGATCGAGGCAATTCGGCCGGTCCTCCGGCAGTGGTTGGCTAGACGGCATGGCGTCCTAACCTTCCGCGCCACGCAGGTCCTCTCGGGGCACGGTTGCTTCGGGGGGTACCTGTGTCGGGTAGCTGGGAGGGAGCCCTCTCCTCGTTGTCACCACTGCCGGGACTGCTCCGACGAGTCGGCACAGCACGTGCTGGAGGTGTGTCCGGCTTGGGAGGAGGAGCGCGAGGCGCTAAGACGTGTTGTGGGGCCAGACCTTTCGCTGCCGGCTGTGATTTCCACCATGGTCGGCAGCGAAAGGTGCTGGGACGCCGTCCTCGCTTTCTGTGAGCGTGTGATGTCGAAGAAGGAGGCGGCCGAGCGGGTGAGGGAGGACACCACCGACTTCCCCCTCCGCCGCAAAAGGACTGGGCGTCGGAGGCAGGCGCACGATCGTCGCCTTCCCCCTTAGCGCTAGGCAGAGGGCGGTCGACTTGGGGAAGTCGGCCGTCCACCGAATCTGCCCGGGTAGGCGCGTGCGGTGTCCGCCGCGCGCCACCTACGGTAAGAACAATTGTGCGAGAGCCTGATGAGGCACGCCGCCGGGGTTTGCAGACGAATCCGGATCCCTGCGACCCCGGCACAGGCGATGAAAGTGGACACCGTGTGGTTTTAGTGGGTAAACTGCCATTCTGGCAGGAGTCCCACATAACCCGGTCGTTCCCCAGCGGCCGGGTATGCGTAACGCATTTCCACACGTTAAAAAAAAAAAAAAAAAAAAAAAAAAAAAAAAAAAAAAAAAAAAAAAAAAAAAAAAAAAAAAGGTTAGGTTAGGTTAGGTTAGGTTAGGTTAGGTTAGGTTAGGTTAGGTTAGGTTAGGTTAGGTTCCCAAGGGAGTTTCTGGTCTCCTACTGGGCGCGACCCCCCGGGTGGCGGATGGGGGAAGCCACTCGAATGCCTCGCGAGTGGTCGGGGTCTTCGGACCCCCGTGGACCAAAACCAGCGGGAGGGGCGCGAAAGCGCAGGAGGGGGATGACTCGCTCTCCCCTTCCACCTGAGGGCGCGAAAGCGCGATGGTGCGCCGGGGCCATAGTCTTGCGCTGTGGCCACCCCAGTCATGGTCGGCTTTACGTTGACCGTGGCTACCCCGGGCGCGGCCAGCGATGGTTTTCTAGCTGTCGCTGGCTGTGGCGGCCGGACAGCATGGCCGGTGGCAACAGTGGTTGCCGTCGGTCAGGCATCCAAACCGGGGGTGGTGTGTCCAAGAAGGTGCCGACGCTTGGAGCACTGGGGCGGTGGTGGTGTGTTTGGCACGGTGGTGCGGACGGTGAGGGAGTGGCGCCGAGAGGGCGCGGAGACAAGAGAGGGCGCGAAAGCGCAGGAGGGGGATGACTCGCTCTCCCCTTCCACCTGAGGGCGCGAAAGCGCGATGGTGCGCCGGGGCCATAGTCTTGCGCTGTGGCCACCCCAGTCATGGTCAGCTTTACGTTGACCGTGGCTACCCCGGGCGCGGCCAGCGATGGTTTTCTAGCTGTCGCTGGCTGTGGCGGCCGGACAGCATGGCCGGTGGCAACAGTGGTTGCCGTCGGTCAGGCATCCAAACCGGGGGTGGTGTGTCCAAGAAGGTGCCGACGCTTGGAGCACTGGGGCGGTGGTGGTGTGTTCGGCACGGTGGTGCGGACGGTGCGGGTGTGGCGCCGAGAAGGCGCGGAGAAATGAGGGGGAGATTTTTCCCCCCATTCGGTGGCAGGAGCTGGCGGGTTCGCTCGTCCGCTCTGTGCGGGGAGCGCGTGGTGCGCGGGCCGCCTGGGTTGAGCCTGGCTCCTTGCAGTTCTTGTGGGGCTGTCTGGGTGCGATCCGACGGCGGGGGTCGGGTCGCTCAATGCTGGTTATCTTCTGCTCTGCGGAGGAGAGCCGGTGGCGAGTGGCCCGGCTTCGGTAGTTGGGCCGCTCCTGGTACCTCTCTGCCTCGGCAGAGAAGACCGGTCGAGTGGCTACAATTACATGGAGGGGCCGACGGGCCTGCGCCGGGGCGTCATGGCGAATGCGAAAGCGACCCCATAGCGTCCCACTACGGCGCGCGACGTAATCGATGGGTTTTAGTTAGGGTATTCGGCCTGCTGGGATTGACGTGCAGCCCTGGCGTCTGGCCGCGAGTCCCACATACCCGCCGCTTTTGTGGCGGGATGCGTAAATGCATTTCCCATCGTTAAAAAAAAAAAAAAAAAAAAAAAAAAAAGGTTAGGTTAGGTTAGGTTAGGTTAGGTTAGGTTAGGTTAGGTTAGGTTAGGTTAGGTTAGGTTAGGTTAGGTTAGGTTAGGTTAGGTTAGGTTAGGTTAGGTTAGGTTAGGTTAGGTTAGGTTAGGTTAGGTTAGGTTAGGTTAGGTTAGGTTAGGTTAGGTTAGGTTAGGTTAGGTTAGGTTAGGTTAGGTTAGGTTAGGTTTTTTTTTTTTTTTTTTTTTTTGTTTTTTTTATATCTAGACCTCCCCGAAATTGTGGGAAGACTGTTTTTACAATTTTTCTTTACTATCTACTGTGTAATTATTATCTTCAAACTCATTCAAACTTCTCTATCTCGTACTCTGCTCGTCATTCATTCTGCATACCTTGTTCGTCTAGCATTCATCGACTTTCATTCATGGCATAGGGCACATTGTGTGTACTTACAAACTATATAACACTGGGACAGTGAGGGGGGAAGCAGTTTATAACTTTTTATTTAATTCTACAATTTTTCTTAAAAACTAGGTCTTACTTAACTACTACACTTTTAATGACTTAAAACTAACTATGTACAGAGGCAGGTAAATACTACACAAAACTTAACAGCATAATTATAACAACAAATAATTATTTATATAAAACACAATATTTTATACAATTTACAGAAAATTTATCACTAACTTAAAACCATGTTCCTATTTCTATACAATATTTATATGTTAACCTACTTATAATACACTATAAATATCTAACATAATTTACTTAAGCCTTATTACGATTGTTAACTAATTTACACAATTTCTTACAATATTCCAGGAACACGTCTCTGTTTTTATTACACACAATTTCTGACAGTGAATTGACATCAAGTTTGACGTCTAACAAAATTTCCAAATCCTGCCTCTCTCGACAATGGGCCGGGCAGTCCAGGAGGACGTGGAGGACAGACTCAGAACACGCAGGATCGCAGACGCACGATGGACTCTCCTTGCACTTGAAACGGTGCAAGTACTCGGAGAATCCACCGTGCCCCGTCAATACCTGGGTGACAAATCTGTCCACCTTTATTTTACCGATGATACGGTATGCGGCTATCGCGTCCGGGAAAAAGACCCGGGTGACACCGGCTGTTTCACCGGCCTGGTATCGTTGGTTCCATTCATCAAGCGACCGCATACGAATGCTTCGCTTGATGAATGAAACGGGGCAGCTGTCGTAGTCAAAACTGCGTTTTGACTTTAGCGCAGCTTCCTTGGCCAGATGGTCGGCACGCTCGTTCCCCTCTAGTCCCGCGTGGGCTTTGATCCAGAACAAATTGACAAGTTTGTCCTGTATCAAAGCCCTGCGCAGGTGGCCCCGCGCCTCAACGGCCAGGGGGTGGAGGGCAACTGGATTTATCGTTGTTTGCAGTGCCGACAGAGAGTCAGAATAAATCCCGATTGATCTGGCCGAGTTATCTGCGGCCGTCCGCGCCGCCCTGCATATCGCCAGGAGTTCCGCCTGGTAGACGGTACAAAAGGACGGCAAAGTAAGCTTGAGGGTTTTGGTTTCGGCGGCGCCTCTCCATATGGATAACGCCGCACCCACTTTGCCCTCAATCTTACTGCCGTCCGTGTAGATGTTTAGGTCGTGATCGGAATTGGCCGCGAGTTGTTCCTCGTCCACCAGGCACTGGAAGTCCAGGTCGATATGCTGGGCGGGGTGCGGAGACCGCAGAGCTGAGGACATCCGTTCCACCTCCCGATCCCCTATCGCGTCCTGGGGTATACCCCTCCTCGCACCGTACAGCGCCGCGGCCTCGCGGACGCGCAGGTCAAGGGGGAGTATCCCAGCGAGCAACAGTGCTGAGTTCAGGGAGGTGGTGCGGTATGCCCTACACAGCTTCTGCGCAAAGCCCCGCTGGACCACGTTCAGCTGCTTACGAACGCCGAGCTTGTCCACAGCCGGCGCCCAAACGGCAGCCGCATACAGTATCACGGGCTCAACCACCGCTCTGTAAATAGCGCGGATGACTTCGGGGTGGAGGCCCCAGCTCGCCTTCGCGGCTCTCGAAAGCTGGGCGTAGAAGGCAAGTGCCTTCTTGCAGACATTCGCGACGTGCGTGTTGAAAGTAAGGCGCTGGTCTAGGACGACCCCCAGTAACCTGAGTTCTCCGACCATGCCAATGTCGACCCCGCCCATGTGGAGGCGTGGGGTGTCATACTTCAGTTTGCGCGTGATGACCATGGCACTGGTCTTGTGCGGCGCAAACCTCAGTTTGTTCTGGACTCCCCACTCCCTCACATGCTCGAGGGCGGCATTAGCTTGGTGTTCGACCTCATGAGCCGTCTTACCTTCAAAGACCAACACCACATCGTCAGCGAATGCCTGTACGTAATAATTCCTCGCCTCCAACTCCCGAAGAAGTGGATCCAAAAGGAGGTTCCACAGAATCGGCCCACCGATAGACCCTTGCACGCAACCCTTCCCAGTTTCCCTCACGTGCTCCTCCCCGCAGTATCGTGCGCGAACATGCCTGCCGCTCAGGTAGCTGCCCAGGAGCCTCCGGATGTTAAACGGCACTCGTTCCTCCGCCAGCCGGACTTTTATGCGTGGCCACCAAGCGTTGTCGAAGGCGCCCTCTATATCCAGGGACACAAGCGTCATCAACTTTTTGTTAGTCAAACCTAGTCTGATGTGTTGAACCAGTGTATAGAGGGCGTCTTCGGTACTCCGCTGGGGCATAAAGCCGAACTGGCGGGTGCTGAGCCTGGGCGCTATATGATGTTTAAGCCTAGCGACAAGCATTTTCTCCAACACTTTCCCCAGCACCGGAAGGAGACCGATCGGCCGATACGACCGCGGTGTCGTGTAGGTGCTCTTCCCTTCCCCGGCTTGCGGAGGAAGATCACCGTTGCCTCCTTCCAGGGCCCGGGAAAATGCCGGAGTTCGAGGCACCTGTTGAAAAGAGCCAGCGAGAGATCGGGGTCATACTCTATCGCGTGCAAACATATATCGGCGGTAAAACCGTCCGCGCCTGGAGCCTTCTTCGGATTGAAGGACCGGCAGGCCAATTTCAACTCCAAAGGAGTGAAAGGCGGGTCCGACACATCCGAAGAGGTTTCGACGTCAAAAAGCTCGGCTTGTACCCTCACCCTTCGGTGCTCCTCGGAGTCGTCCTCTTCGGAGTCCTCCGGGTAGAAGGTTTCGGCCATAAGCCTCACCGAGCCTTTGGCGTCTAGCCCCATATCGTTTACCACCAGCGGTGGATCTACGTCTCTCCTGGATGTTCTGCTGAGGACCCGGTAGATTCCCCCCCATACCGATTCCCCGTCCTGGCGCTCACAGAAGGCAACCCAGCTGCGCGTCTGCGCATGCCTGACTTCGGTCTCATACCTTTCCTTCGCCTCGAGGTACTCCCCGACTACCTTCTGACGCCTAACCGGCGCTGCACACCGAATCCTACATTTCTTGGTGGCCACCTCACGCTTAAGCGCTGCCAACCCCTCGTTCCACCATGGCATATTCAGTACATCTTTCCGCTTAATAGGCGGAATGGACAAGGCGCATGCTTCTGCTATGATTTTGTTAAATTTTGAAATTGTATCATCCAAGTCGAAACTATTATTTAAACTATTTAAATGGCTATGGGTAAATTTTTCTCTATTTAAAATTTGGCCCAGTTTCTCACGAAACTGGGCCCAATTCGCATTTTTGGTATAATAGATCCTGGTGGTTTGTCTGATGTGGTTTTTGTTGATGTGCCTTGTCCGTAATGTAAAGGATATGCCATTGTGATCCGAGTTGGTCAGGTCTTCGCGCACGCGCCAGTCGTCCACCAAGCCATAAAGGTCCGGCGATACAGCAGTTATGTCAACATAACTGCTGTACCTCACGCCGCCCCGGATAGTGTCGAACGTAGGGGTTTCCCCTCGGTTCAGGAGGCAGAGTCCGAGATCCTCCAGTGTCCCGTGCAGTTCGTCGCCTCTGCGATCGGTCACGGGACTTCCCCACCAAGCGCACTTAGCATTGGAGTCGCCTCCAATAACAATACTCCGGGCTCCTGTCTCGCGCTGCACCCGGCGCAGATGTGCCAGGTACGAGTCCATCGGCAGATCAGGCTCAAAGTAGAATGAAACCAGGATAATCTCCCAGTTGCGGGCACGGATCCCCACCACTGAGATGTTGTTCGTGGTGAGTTTCGGAAACTGTGTAATGTGAAGGTCCGCGTCAAAAACTATGATCGCGGCCTTTACAGTCCCACTTCCACGGTCCGCACACTGGAAGACCCTGATCCCATTCCCACCCTTCGCATAGCCCTCACCGCCGACGTATGGCTCCTGTACCAAGGCAACCCGCGCACGCTGGTTAGAGGCCTCGATCAGCAGCTCGGAGTACGCCAATCGACTACGCTGGAGGTTCGACTGGAGTATTTTGATAGCCCCTGTGTCCGCCGGCACGCCCTTAGCAGTACGCTACGGATTGACGGGCGAGGTCATCCCACCTCTTCCTGACGGGACAGTCGTCGCTAAACGCGTTATGTTCGAAATTGTCGAGCTTCGCGCGACGACAGTTCCGGCAGGAAGGTGGCGACCCCGCCAGCCAATCCGCGCATTTCGCCTTCAAGTGCGGCCCGCCACAGTGGCTACACAGGTCTGCCGGGTCCTTACAATACTTCCGCCCGTGGCCAAACCCTAGGCATCGCGTGCACTGGACCAGTGGAGACTGGTCCTCTGCTCGCACCCTCTGGAGGTCGACGTGGACCGAGCCCACGCCGGTTATCCTCGCCCAGAGGGTGGGCGACGCACTTAGGACAACATTGGCCACGTGCGGGTTCCGTGCCTTCTTGCGGAATTTTACTGTGAGGCGGTCTTCCCCGGGGCCGAGGCCATCAAAGAGGTCCCGGTTCTGGTTCCTCAGGGCCTTGATTATATCGCCGTCGGTATTCACGGCCAAGACACCTCTGAGTACCAGAAGCGGGTCTCTATTTTTGATGTCCTCGACAACGAGGCCCGTTCCTTCCTTTGTGAGCCGTTCCTTTACCTTTCGCTTGTCCTCAGCAGTCCCGAACCCCATAATTACCTTCCGGTCCTTAGCCTTTCGGACCCGGTCAATCTTAACCCACCCCTCCTTGGCGTCTATGGTCCGCCTCACCTTCCCGAGGACCTCCTCTCCTGTCTCCGTCTCGTCCCGGGAGGTGACGACCACAGAATGCAGAGCCGCAGGCCTCATCGGCTGCTGCGGTTTAGCGGCGGCCACACTCGCATAGCTCCGTACCTGCTCTTCAGCCGCCCTGCTGCACTTCGCGAGCTGCTCCTGGAGAGCCCTCATCCTCTCGTTGCTCTCCAGGAGAAGCCGCGAGTGCTCGTCGAGCCTAGCGCTCAATCCGGGGTCCGAAGGCACCGTAAATGTGGCGTCGGCGTCTATGACCGCCGGCGCCTCCTTCACGGAGCCCCCGCTCCCCTTTCGAGCCCTCTCGGCCTTCAGTTCGGCCTCCGACTCAGCAACGAGCTTCCCGAGCCCGTCCAGGAACCTCAAGAGCGAAGCTTTGATTTCGCCCTTGAGGTTCCTGGACGCTTCCAGTTGGGTTTTCGCCTTTTCTACGAGGGCCGTCGCTTGCTGCACCCTTGTCCGATTTGTAGCCGCCACCGGCGAGCGGATCCGCGCCTCCCCCCCCTCCTTCGGGCTATCAGGCCGCTTTTGGGTCACTTTCTTTACTTTGGAGGTGGTCGGGGCGCCCTGAACCTTTGTAGAGGAAGGGTCAGTGGCGACACCCTCCCACTTCTCCAAACTATGCCGAGTCAATTTTTTGACTTCCTTGGGGGGGGTTGTGGGTGGGTTCGTCGAATCCATCGTGTCTTTTACTGGGGTGCGAATCATGGTGGTCGCGTTGGGTTATAAAATATAAATAAAAATGTCAATATAAAAATAAAATTATAAAATAAAAAGTCAAATTTTTAAAATATCCGCAATAGCGGAATGTATATAGTAACACAGAGAGCGCTCCGTCTAAAAATATACTGTACAATAGTACAGCACTTAGAATAACTTAAAAACTAACTTAACACTAATATAAACACTCCCGCAGCCGATTCGCGGAAAGTCTCTACAACGACTCTAGGTAGAGTCGCCGAATCAGTACCAGCTAATAGTCCCAGCCGGGGGCAGGTCAGCGGAGAAAACCGCGTCGCTCTACGACCAACGGTTCCCGAGCTATCGCGATTTTAATTTTTCAAAGATGGCGGACCAAAAGGTGGTTCCGCCACAACCAAAACTTTACAGATTAATAGCTCGCGAACCGCTAGCCGCAGAGACACGAGCGACGGCTCTCCGTGATGGGCTCCTCGCCCTCTACCCGAAACCCGGTGTTGTTTTTTAATTTTTGGGGTGTCTCTATATAGAGCCCCTAATGGTCCAATGATTTACCCCTTACTAAGGCAACCACCCCGGCGAAAACCGCGCCTCGCTACGACCAGCGGTTGCCGAGATATTGCGCCTCGAATAAAAACAAGATGGCGTCCGCGCACCTTGCGCGAGATTTTAAAATTCAATATCTCGGGAACCGCCGGTCGCAGAACAGCGTGCGACGGCTCTCCGTGATGGTCTCCGCAAGCTCCACCAGGGTATGAACCCAAAAGTAGGGCTCGAGGGGTCAGCTCTACCTAGAGTCGCTGGCGTGCTAGAATTATAGTCCTCGTCCTAACTACTCAGATACAAAAAACCCCAAGTTTGTACGACCGCCCAAGCCCGAGATATTCAAAATTTAAATATTTACAAATGGCGGGCAATATGGCCGCCAAGAAACCTCAATAGCGCTATCTCGGGTATACTTCACCGAAATAAATCGTGCTTGGGCTCAATCGATCGGGCTTTTTAAGACCTCTCTAATGGTGGACACAAACAATTTTTTAAAACAACCCCCGATTTTTGGGGTTGAAAAAACATACAATTTTAACGAACTAATTAAAATAAAACAACTAAAAATTATGCAAAAAATCTACAAAAAATTAAAATACTTAAACTAACTATGTACAATTTTTAGAGGGGGGTTCCGGAAAGATCGGTCCAGGGGTTGCGACCCCACGTGCCCCACTCGAAATTTCAAAAAATTATTATGCCAAAACTACAGGTTCAAAAATTTTTAAATTTGGTATGTGGTTAGACCTTATCAGGGTCTACCAAAATTACAAAAAATATGGGGGGGTCGTCGATTTCGTTTTTAAAATATTAAATTTTGAATTTTGAAGAAAATTTTAAAAACCGATATCTCCGGAACCACTCACCTTAAAATTATGCAGTAAACGCCGCTGAGCTCGCCGCGTTGCGCCGCGTCGATTGAGGTGCGTAGCACCTCCCTCACCCCGCTGGATCGAAGACCACGTGGCCACGTGGTCGTCGGTTTTTTGATTATATTTCCGCGCGCTTGCACGGAAAAAATCCAATTTTGATGTCAAACGAAAGGGCTCTGTACGCCGCGTCGAATGATGTAATAAAAAGCATACGTCGTCGATCTAAATCGAGCGGCGTACGCCGTCAAAGTTTTTAATTTTTCGAAAAATGACACTTTTCCTCACTTTTCGCAGGGAAAACAAACACGAGCGAAGTGAAACGTTTTACCACCTTGTAGGGTGCACTGAGGCGCAACTTTTGATGCACTTTTCACGAAAATCGGTGCACTTTTTACCACTTAAATTGATTTTTAAAGATTAAAAATCAACGGAGCAACAGCGAAAAACACATGTACACGTCCACTCTCGACTGCGTTCGACGGCGGAAGGGGGGGTTAGGTTAGGTTAGGTTAGGTTAGGTTAGGTTAGGTTAGGTTAGGTTAGGTTAGGTTAGGTTAGGTTAGGTTAGGTTAGGTTAGGTTAGGTTAGGTTAGGTTAGGTTAGGTTAGGTTAGGTTAGGTTAGGTTAGGTTAGGTTAGGTTAGGTTAGGTTAGGTTAGGTTAGGTTAGGTTAGGTTAGGTTAGGTTAGGTTAGGTTAGGTTAGGTTAGGTTAGGTTAGGTTAGGTTAGGTTAGGTTAGGTTAGGTTAGGTTAGGTTAGGTTAGGTTAGGTTAGGTTAGGTTAGGTTAGGTTAGGTTAGGTTAGGTTAGGTTAGGTTAGGTTAGGTTAGGTTAGGTTAGGTTAGGTTAGGTTAGGTTAGGTTAGGTTAGGTTAGGTTAGGTTAGGTTAGGTTAGGTTAGGTTAGGTTAGGTTAGGTTAGGTTAGGTTAGGTTAGGTTAGGTTAGGTTAGGTTAGGTTAGGTTAGGTTAGGTTAGGTTAGGTTAGGTTAGGTTAGGTTAGGTTAGGTTAGGTTAGGTTAGGTTAGGTTAGGTTAGGTTAGGTTAGGTTAGGTTAGGTTAGGTTAGGTTAGGTTAGGTTAGGTTAGGTTAGGTTAGGTTAGGTTAGGTTAGGTTAGGTTAGGTTAGGTTAGGTTAGGTTAGGTTAGGTTAGGTTAGGTTAGGTTAGGTTTTTTTTTTTTTTTTTTTTTTTTTTTTTTTTTTTTTTTTTTTTTTTTTTTTTTTTTTTTTTTTTTTTTTTTTTTTTTTTTTTTTTTTTTTTTATAAATATACTTGACCTCCCTATGAGGGGAGACTGTTTTTACAGTTTATTTTGTCTGGACAGGTTTTTAAATTTTAACCAAAACTCATTCATACAGTCTATCTTTTACTATGCTCGTCATCCATGCTTCATCCCATTTTCATCTAACATCCATCCTCATTCAATCATAGTGCTGAAGGCGATTGTGTACCTACCACTTATACTAATAAAAACACAGAAGGAGGGGAACGTAAAGGGAGGGAACAGTGATATCTTTTAATAAAAATAACAATTTTTTCGTTATATCTAGGCTTATCTGAAATAATAGTACAATTTTTTATTATCTTATTGTCTACCTAGTACAAGAGGCTGGTAGTTATAAAGTAGAATCTAAACTAAATTAATTTTTACAAAAGAAAACTTTCTAAATTGTGCAAAATACACCATTTTATACATTGCAAACTTAAAGTTACTTACAGACTATGTTCTTATTTTATATACAAGTTTCTTATGTTAGCCTAATTATACAACTATAACTACCTAACATAATTTTACTATACCCTATTTCTATTATTTACTAATTTACACACTTTTTTACAATACTCCAAGAACAAATCTCTGTCTTTACCACACACTATTTGCGGTAACGTATTTACATCCAGTTTCATATCCAGTCGAGATTCCACGTCCTGCCTCTCGCGACAATGGGCCGGGCAGTCCAGGAGGACGTGGAGGACAGACTCAGAACACGCAGGATCGCAGACGCACGATGGACTCTCCTTGCACTTGAATCGATGCAAGTACTCGGAGAATCCACCGTGCCCCGTCAATACCTGGGTGACAAATCTGTCCACCTTTATTTTGCCGATGATACGATATGCGGCTATCGCGTCCGGGAAAAAGACCCGGGTGACACCGGCTGTTTCACCGGCCTGGTAACGTTGGTTCCATTCATCAAGCGATCGCATACGAATGCTTCGCTTGATGAATGAAACGGGGCAGCTGTCGTAGTCAAAACTGCGTTTTGACTTTAGCGCAGCTTCCTTAGCCAGATGGTCGGCACGCTCGTTCCCCTCTAGTCCCGCATGGGCTTTGATCCAGAACAAACTAACAAGTTTGTCTTGTACCAAAGCCCTACGCAGGTGGCCCCGCGCCTCAACGGCCAGGGGGTGGAGGGCTTCCGGGTTGACTGTAGTCTGCAGTGCCGACAGGGAGTCGGAGTAAATCCCGACTGATCTGGCCGAGTTATCTGCGGCCGTCCGCGCCGCCCTGCATATCGCCAGGAGTTCCGCTTGGTAGACGGTGCAAAAGGACGGCAAGGTAAGCTTGAGGGTTTTGGTTTCGGCGGCGCCTCTCCATATGGATAACGCCGCACCCACTTTGCCCTCAATCTTACTGCCGTCCGTAAATATGTTAAGATCGTGGTCGATGTTGACCGCGAGTTGTTCCTCGTCCGCCAGGCACTTGAAGTCCAGGTCGATATGCTGAGCGGGGTGCGGAGACCGCAGAGCCGAGGACATCCGTTCAACCTCCCGATCCCCTATCACGTCCTGGGGCATACCCCTCCTCGCGCCATACAGCGCCGCGGCTTCGCGGACGCGCAGGTCAAGGGGGAGTATCCCAGCGAGCAACAGTGCTGAGTTCAGGGAGGTGGTGCGGTATGCCCTACACAGCTTCTGCGCAAAGCCCCGCTGGACCACGTTCAGCTGCTTACGTACACCTAGCTTGTCCACAGCCGGCGCCCAAACGGCAGCCGCATACAGTATCACGGGCTCAACCACCGCTCTGTAAATAACGCGGATAACTTCGGGGTGGAGGCCCCAGCTCGCCTTCGCGGCTCTCGAAAGCTGGGAGTAGAAGGTGACGGCCTTCTTACAGACGTTCGCGACGTGCGTGTTGAAGGTAAGGCGTTGGTCTAGGACGACTCCCAGTAATTTGATTTCGCCCACCATACCGATGTCGACCCCGCCCATGTGGAGGCGTGGGGTGTCATACTTCAGTTTGCGCGTGATGACCATGGCACTGGTCTTGTGCGGCGCAAACCTCAGTTTATTCTGGACTCCCCACTCCCTCACATGCTCGAGGGCGGCATTGGCGTGGTTTTCGACCTCAAGAGCCGTCTTACCCTCAAAGACCAACACCACATCGTCAGCGAACGCCTGCACGTAGTAATGTCTAGCCTCCAACTCACGAAGCAGTGGATCCAATAAGAGGTTCCACAAAATCGGCCCGCCGATAGACCCTTGCACGCAACCCTTCCCGGTTTCTCTCACGTGCTCTTCCCCGCAGTACCGTGCGCGAACATGCCTGCCGCTCAAGTAGCTGCCCAGGAGCCTACGGATGTTAAACGGCACTCGTTCCTCCGCCAGCCGGACTTTAATGCGAGGCCACCAAGCGTTGTCGAAGGCGCCCTCTATATCTAGAGACACAAGCGTCAATAGCTTTTTATTTGTCAATCCGCGTCTTATGTGTTCTACTAGTGTATAGAGGGCGTCCTCGGTGCTACGCTGGGGCATAAAGCCGAACTGACGGATACTGAGCCTGGGCGCTATATGGTATTTCAACCTGGCGACAAGCATCTTCTCCAGCACTTTCCCCAGCACCGGAAGGAGACCAATCGGCCGATACGACCGCGGTGTCGTGTAGGTGTTCTTCCCCGGCTTCCGGAGGAAGATCACCGTAGCCTCCTTCCAGGGCTCGGGAAAATGCCGGAGTTCGAGGCACCTGTTGAAAAGGGCCAATGAGAGATCGGGGTCATACTCTATCGCGTGCAAACATATATCGGCGGTAAAACCGTCCGCGCCTGGAGCCTTCTTCGGATTGAAGGACCGGCAGGCCAATTTCAACTCTAAAGGAGTGAAAGGCGGGTCCGTCGAATCCGAAGAAGTTTCAACGTCAAAGAGCTCAGCTTGTACCCTCACCCTTCGGTGCTCCTCGGAGTCATCCTCTTCGGAGTCCTCCGGGTAGAAGGTTTCGGCCATAAGCCTCACCGAGCCTTTGGCGTCTAGCTCCATATCGTTCACCACCAGCGGTGGATCTTCGTCTCTCCTGGAGGTTCTGCCGAGGACCCGGTAGATACCCCCCCAAACTGATTCCCCGTCCTGACGCTCACAGAAGGCGACCCAGCTGCGCGTCTGCGCATGCCTCACCTCGGTCTCATAGCGCTCCTTCGCTTCCAGGTACTCCCCGACTACCATTTGACGCCTAACCGGCGCTGCACACCGAATTCTGCATTTCTTGGTGGCCACCTCGCGCTTGAGCGCTGCCAACCCCTCGTTCCACCACGGCATATTCACCACATCTTTCCGCTTTATGGGCGGAATCGACAAGGCGCATGCTTCGGCAATGATTTTGTTGTATTTGGATATAGTTATATCCAAATCTGAACCTGATACTAAATTACGTATATAATCTATGGAAAAGTTTTCTCTTGTAATAATTTGGCCCAGTTTCTCACGAAACCGGGCCCAATTTGCATTTTTAGTGAAATAAATACGGGTGGTATGTTTAATAAAGTTTTTGTTGATGCACCTTGTCGTCAATGTGAAGGATATGCCGTTGTGGTCCGAGCTGGTCAGGTCCTCGCGCACGCGCCAGTCGTCCACCAAGCCATACAGATCCGGCGATACAGCAGTTATGTCAACATAGCTGCTGTACCTTACGCCGCCCCGGATAGTATCAAAGGTAGGAGTTTCCCCTTGGTTCAGGATGCAAAGTCCGAGGTCCTCCAGCGCCCCGTGTAGTTCCTCGCCTCTGCGGTCGGTCACGGGACTCTTCCACCAGACGCACTTAGCATTGGAGTCACCCCCAATGATCATACTCCGAGCTCCCGTCTCACGCTGCACCCGGCGCAGATGAGCTAGGTACGAGTCCATCGGCAGGTCGGGCTCAAAGTAAAATGAAACCAGGATGATCTCCCAGTTGCGGACTCGGATCCCCACCACTGAGATGTTGTTAGTGGTGAGTTTCGGGTACTGTGTGATGTGAAGGTCCGCGTCAAAGACAATGACCGCGGCCTTTACAGTCCCACTTCCATGATCCGCAGACTGGAAGACTCTGATCCCATTTTGACCCTTCACACGCCCTGTTCCGCCGACGTATGGCTCCTGTACCAAGGCCATCCGCGCTCGTAGTTCTGAGGCCTGAATCAGCAGCTCGGAGTATGCCAACTTGCTACGCTGGAGGTTCGCCTGGAGGATTTTTATAGCCACTGGGTCCGCCGGCACGCCCTTAGCAATACGCTACGGATTGCCGGGCGAGGTCATCCCACCTCTTCCTGACGGGACAGTTGTCGCTAAATGCGTTATGTTCGACATTGTCGAACTTCGCGCGACAACAGTTCCGGCAGGAAGGTGGGGACCCCGCCAGCCAATCCGCGCATTTAGAGCGCAGGTGCGGCCCGCCGCAGTGGCTACAGAGGTCTGCCGGGTCCTTGCAGTACTTGCGCCCGTGGCCAAACCCGAGGCATCGCGTGCATTGGACCAGCGGAGACTGGTCCTCTGCTCGCACCCTCATGAGGTCGACATGGACTGAGCCCACGCCGGTTATCCTCGCCCAGAGGGTGGGCGACGCGCTCAGGACCACGTTGACCACGTGCGGGTTCCTGACCTTCCGTCGATACTTAACAAGAAGGCGGTCATCCCCGGGGCCGAGGCCGTCAAAAAGGTCCCGATTTTGGTTCCTCAGGGCCTTGACGATGTCGCCGTCAGTGTTGACGGCCAAGACGCCTCTGAGTACGAAAAGCGGGTCCCTATTCTTAACGTCCTCAACCACGAGGCCCGATCCTTCCTTGCCTAAACGCTCCCTCGCCTTCTTCCTGTCCTCGGCAGTCCCGAATCCCATTATCACCTTCCGGTCCTTGGCCTTGCGGACCCGGTCCACCTTCACCCACCCTGACTTCGCGTCCATGGTCTCTCGCACCCTTCCGAGAACCTGATCCGCCGTCTCCTTCTCGTTCTCGGAAGTGACGACCACCGAGTGCAGCGCCGCCGGCCTTGAAGGCTGCTGCGGTCTCGCAGCGGCCACGCTGGCATAGCTGAGCCGCTGTTCCTCGACCACCTGACTGCTCCTCGCGAGCTGTTCCTGGAGAGCCTTCATCCGCTCATTGCTCTCCAGGAGGAGCCGAGAGTGCTCGTCGAGCTTTGCGCTCAGTCCGGAGTCCGGAGGCACCGTGAATGTGGTGTCGGTGGTTACAGTCGCCGGCATCACATCCACGGAGCCCACGCTCCCCTTCCGAGCACCCCCGGCCCCCAGGTCGGCCTCAGATTCAGCGACCAGCCTCATGAGCGCGTCCAGGGACTCCAAGATCGTCGCCTTGAGATCGCCCCTGAGGTTCCTGGACGCGTCCACCGCCTGCTTCGCCTTCGTGTGATGCGAGCGGGCTCGCTGGACTCGAGTGGTCGTCGTTGGTGCAGAGACCTGTACCTCTACTCCCCCTTTTTTCGGGCTATCAATCGATTTGCGGCTTGTTGGTCTCACAGCCTTGGAGGTGGTTGGAGCATCCTGTGCCATCGCGGAGGTCGACTCCGTGGCTGCCCTCTCAAACTTTTCCAAGCTCCGCCTAGCTAGTTTCCTCACTTCCTTGGGGGGAGTGGTGGGTGGGTTCGTCACAACCTGTTTTTTGACAGGTGTCCTCAGGCCAAGCACCATGTTGGAGGTCGCGTCAATAAATAAAATAAAATAAAATAAAATAAAATCGTCAAAAAAACGTCAAAAGTAAATTAAATTTGTCAATTAGGTTAAAAGCCGCAATAGCGGGTGTATAAGAAAAAACAGAGACTGTTCCCGGTCTAATTTGGTGCTGCAGAATACTACAGCACCTAAGGAGTCCTTAAAACTACTTAAATCTAAAATAAAAACTTAAAACTATCCACCGCCGTCGACTCTACTACTGAACTCAACCGGAGCTCTATGTAGAGTCTCCTCGTCACCTCAAACGTGTAGACCTTCGAGGGGGCCGATAAACGTCGAAAACCGCGCGTCGCTGCGACCAGCGGTTGCCGAGATATCCCGCCTTAAAGTTTTACAAGATGGCGGCCAGATATTACTATTTCAGCCTAGGCCGAACTTCAAAAATTAATATCTCGGGAACCGCTAGCCGCAGAATGATGTGCGACGGCTCCCCGTGGTGGCCCTCTCGAGATCTATCAAGATCTATGGTTTATTTTACGATCCGCAGAAAATCTCTGTATAGAGATCCTGGGGTCCCACGATTGTAGCCCTTGACGCGGCAATGACAACAGCGGAAACCGCGTCACGCTACGACCAGCGGTTGCCGAGATATTGCGCCCAAAAGATTTTAAAGATGGCGTCCGCGCACTTTGCGCCAAAATTCGAAATTCAATATCTCGAGAACCGCTGATCGCAGTTTTGCGTGCGACGGCTCTCCGTGTTTGCCCCGTTGAGATCTTGCCAAAAACACAGGTTATTTTAATTTTTGACAGGTTGACTCTACATAGAGCCCCAGGCAGTCTAATAAGGTAACTTTTACCACGGCAATAACAACAAAGAAAACCGCGTGTTTCTAAGTTAATCCTGTCACGAGTTATGGCGATTTTAATCTTTACAAGATGGCCGCCAATATGGCCACCACTTGTCACAATTTTGCTTAATTCGGCTGTTCTTTGTCTAATCGGGCCGTGCTTGGGCTCGTTTCAAAGAGAATTTAATAATCTATTTAATAGACTATATACAATAATTTTAAAAACAACCCCCGATTTTTAGGGGTTGAAAAACTAACTTTTTACAATAAAAATTAAAAATAAAAATACTAAAAATGATTTTAAAAAATTACAAAAAATTCTATAAGCTAAACAGACTATATACTAATTTTTGAATAGGGTTCCGAAGAGATCAGACCAAGGGTTTCACCCCCACGTGCACACCCCAAAATTTCAAAAAATTATAATTAAAAAACTATCTGGCCGAAAATTTTCAAATTTTGCACACAGTTAGAACCTATTAAAATCTACAAAAAACAATAAAAATAAAGGGGTGTCGTCGATCTTGTTTTAAAAATATTTAATTTTGAATTTTGAAAAAGTTTTTGGGAGCTGATATCTTCGAAACCACTAACCTCAAAAATATGTCCGAGGTGTCGCTGAAAAGGGCGCGTCGTGCTGCGTCGAATGAGGTGCCTGGCGTCTTCGTCACACGTCTGGAACCCCGACCACGTGTTTTTGTGATCGGTGGTTTTTTAATTATTTCTCCGGGCGCTTGCACGGGAAAAATCCAAATGGGGTATCTTCTTGTAGAGCTCGCTGAGCCGCGTCGGACGACCTAATAAAAATACTAGGTCGTCGATCTTGTTTGCGCGGCGTTTGCGCTCAAAGTTTTTTAAAATCACAAATTTGCACTTTGCACCGAAATTTCGCGCACTTATCGCACTTTGCGCGAAAAACGCAAACTGTCACAAGCTAGAGCACTTATTGCTGCAACTTTTGGTGCAAAAATTTTGAAAATCGGTCGCGAAAAAACCACTTTTTCGTATTTTTATAAGTTGAAAACTGGCGGAGCGGCACTCGAACAACGTGATACGCGTCTGCTTTCAACTGAGTCTGGCGGCGGAAGGGGGTTAGGTTAGGTTAGGTTAGGTTAGGTTAGGTTAGGTTAGGTTAGGTTAGGTTAGGTTAGGTTAGGTTAGGTTAGGTTAGGTTAGGTTAGGTTAGGTTAGGTTAGGTTAGGTTAGGTTAGGTTAGGTTAGGTTAGGTTAGGTTAGGTTAGGTTAGGTTAGGTTAGGTTAGGTTAGGTTAGGTTAGGTTAGGTTAGGTTAGGTTAGGTTAGGTTAGGTTAGGTTAGGTTAGGTTAGGTTAGGTTAGGTTAGGTTAGGTTAGGTTAGGTTAGGTTAGGTTAGGTTAGGTTAGGTTAGGTTAGGTTAGGTTAGGTTAGGTTAGGTTAGGTTAGGTTAGGTTAGGTTAGGTTAGGTTAGGTTAGGTTAGGTTAGGTTAGGTTAGGTTAGGTTAGGTTAGGTTAGGTTAGGTTAGGTTAGGTTAGGTTAGGTTAGGTTAGGTTAGGTTAGGTTAGGTTAGGTTAGGTTAGGTTAGGTTAGGTTAGGTTAGGTTAGGTTAGGTTAGGTTAGGTTAGGTTAGGTTAGGTTAGGTTAGGTTAGGTTAGGTTAGGTTAGGTTAGGTTAGGTTAGGTTAGGTTAGGTTAGGTTAGGTTAGGTTAGGTTAGGTTAGGTTAGGTTAGGTTAGGTTAGGTTAGGTTTTTTTTTTTTTTTTTTTTTTTTTTTTTTTTTTTTTTTTTTTTTTTTTTTTTCTAGACCTCCCTGAATTAATGGGAGACTGTGTTTACATGCTACTTTTGTTTATATTTGTTTCATTTTTGATCAAAACTCTTTCATACTATATCAATCTTGTGCTCTGATCGTCATTCATTCAGCATCCCATTGTCATCTCACATTCATCGTCTTTCAGTCATGGGCAGAAGGCCTACGTGTACTTATACTAAGTAAAACAAAAACAGGGGTGGGGATGGTGAGGGGGGGAGACAATGTATATCTATTTATTCGGTGACAATTTTTCCTTATAATCTAAATTTACTTAACTATTTACATCTTTAACTTAGGTCTAATACATTCAAAAGGCAGGTTATACAAGCAAGATAAACTATTAATGTTGACAGAATTTAATTGTGCAAATAAAATTATTTTCCACAATTTACAACTTAGAGCTAACTTACAACTATGTTCCTATTCTATGACAATTTCTCATGTTAGCCTATTTATAACTACACTATAACTACCTAACATGATTTACCTAAACTCTATTCCTATAATTAACTATTTTACAAATTTTCTTACAGTAATCGAGGAACAAGTCTCTGTTTCTGCTCAAAACAACATCTGGTAAAACATTACTTTCTAATTTGAGGTCTAAAATAATTTCGATTTCCCGCCTCTCTCGGTCATGGGCCGGGCAGTCCAGGAGGACGTGGAGGACAGACTCCGAACACGCAGGATCGCAGACGCATGATGGACTCTCCTTGCACTTGAAGCGGTGCAAGTACTCGGAGAATCCACCATGCCCCGTCAACACCTGGGTGACAAATCTGTCCACCTTTATTTTACCGATGATACGGTATGCGGCTATCGCGTCCGGGAAAAAGACCCGGGTGACACCGGCTGTTTCACCGTCCCGGTATCGCTGGTTCCATTCATCAAGCGATCGCATACGAATGCTTCGCTTGATGAATGAAACCGGGCAGCTGTCGTAGTCAAAACTGCGTTTTGACTTTAGCGCAGCTTCCTTGGCCAGATGGTCGGCACGCTCGTTCCCCTCTAGTCCCGCGTGGGCTTTGATCCAGAACAAATTTACATGTTTGTCCTGTATCAAAGCCCTTCGCAGGTGGCCCCGCGCCTCGACGGCCAGGGGGTGGAGGGCAACTGGATTAATTGTCGTTTGCAGTGCCGACAGGGAGTCGGAGTAGATCCCGATTGATCTGGCCGAGTTATCTGCGGCCGTCCGCGCCGCCCTGCATATCGCCAGGAGTTCCGCCTGGTAGACGGTACAAAAGGACGGCAAAGTAAGCTTGAGGGTTTTGGTTTCGGCGGCGCCTCTCCATATGGATAGCGCCGCACCCACTTTGCCCTCAATCTTACTGCCGTCCGTGAAGATGTTAAGGTCGTGATCGATGTTGACCGCGAGTTGTTCCTCGTCCGCCAGGCACTTGAACTCCAGGTCGATATGCTTAGCGGGATGCGGAGACCGCAGAGCCGAGGACATCCGTTCCACCTCCCGATCCCCTATCGCGTCCTGGGGTATACCCCTCCTCGCGCCGTACAGCGCCGCGGCTTCGCGGACGCGCAGGTCGAGGGGGAGTATCCCAGCGAGCAACAGTGCTGAGTTCAGGGAGGTGGTGCGGTATGCCCTACACAGCTTCTGCGCAAAGCCCCGCTGGACCACGTTCAGCTGCTTACGTATACCGAGCTTGTCCACAGCCGGCGCCCAAACGGCAGCCGCATACAGTATCACGGGCTCAACCACCGCTCTGTAAATAACGCGGATGACTTCGGGGTGGAGGCCCCAGCTCGCCTTCGCGGCTCTCGAAAGCTGGGAATAGAAGGTGACGGCCTTCTTACAGACGTTCGCGACGTGCGTGTTGAAGGTAAGGCGTTGGTCTAGGACGACTCCCAGTAGTTTGATTTCGCCCACCATACCAATGTCGACCCCGCCCATGTGGAGGCGTGGGGTGTCATACTTCAGTTTGCGCGTGATGACCATAGCACTGGTCTTGTGCGGCGCAAACTTCAGCTTATTCTGGACTCCCCACTCCCTCACATGCTCGAGGGCGGCATTGGCGTGGTTTTCGACCTCAAGAGCCGTCTTACCCTCAAAGACCAACACCACATCGTCAGCGAACGCCTGCACGTAGTAATGTCTAGCCTCCAACTCACGAAGCAGTGGATCCAATAGAAGGTTCCACAAAATCGGCCCGCCGATAGACCCTTGCACGCAACCCTTCCCGGTTTCTCTCACGTGCTCTTCCCCACAGTACCGTGCGCGAACATGCCTGCCGCTCAGGTAGCTGCCCAGGAGCCCACGGATGTTAAACGGCACTAGTTCCTCCGCCAGTCTGACCTTAATACGCGGCCACCAAGCGTTGTCGAAGGCGCCCTCTATATCCAGGGATACAAGTGTCAACAACTTTTTGTTACTCAATCCAAATCGTATGTGTTCAACCAGTTTATAGAGGGCGTCCTCGGTGCTCCGCTGGGGCATAAAGCCAAACTGGCGGGTACTGAGCCTGGGCGCTATATGGTATTTCAACCTGGCGACAAGCATCTTCTCCAGCACTTTCCCCAGCACCGGAAGGAGACCAATCGGCCGATACGACCGCGGTGTCGTGTAGGTGTTCTTCCCCGGCTTCCGGAGGAAGATCACCGTAGCCTCCTTCCAGGGCTCGGGAAAATGTCGGAGTTCGAGGCACCTGTTGAAAAGAGCCAATGAGAGATTGGGGTCATACTCTATCGCGTGCAAGCATATATCGGCGGTAAAACCGTCCGCGCCTGGAGCCTTCTTCGGATTGAAGGACCGGCAGGCCAATTTCAACTCTAAAGGAGTGAAAGGCGGGTCCGTCACATCCGAAGAAGTTTCAACGTCAAAGAGCTCAGCTTGTACCCTCACCCTTCGGTGCTCCTCGGAGTCATCCTCTTCGGAGTCCTCCGGGTAAAAGGTTTCGGCCATAAGCCTCACCGAGCCTTTGGCGTCTAGCTCCATATTGTCTACCACCAGCGGTGGGTCTTCGTCTCTCCTGGAGGTTCTGCCGAGGACCCGGTAAATACCCCCCCAAACCGATTCCCCGTCTTGGCGCTCGCAGAAGGAGACCCAGCTGCGCGTCTGCGCATGCCTTACCTCGGTCTCATAACGCTCCTTCGCCTCGAGGTACTCCCCGACTACCTTTTGACGCCTAACCGGCGCTGCACACCGAATCCTGCATCTCTTGGTGGCCACCTCACGCTTGAGCGCTGCCAACCCCTCGTTCCACCACGGCATATTCAACACATCCTTCCGCTTTATAGGCGGAATTGACGAGGCACATGCTTCGGCGATAATTTTGTTATATTTAACTATTGTTAGGTCTAATTCTGGGCCTGTTTCTATATGTTTCAAAAAGTCTATTGTTAAATTTTCTCGATGGATAATTTGGCCCAGTTTCTCACGAAACTGGGCCCAATTTGCATTTTTAGTGTAATAAACCCGAGTACTGTGTTTAATGAAGTTTTTATTCATGCGCCCCGTCGATAATGTGTATTCGCGCACGCGCCAGTCGTCCACCAAGCTATACAGGTCCGGCGATACAGCAGTTATGTCAACATAACTGCTGTACCTTACGCCGCCCCGGATAGTGTCAAATGTAGGGGTTTCCCCTCGGTTCAGGATGCAGAGCCCGAGGTCCTCCAGTGAGCCGTGCAGTTCCTCGCCGCGGCGATCTGTCACGGGACTCCCCCACCAGACGCTCTTGGCATTGGAGTCGCCCCCAATTATAACACTCCGAGCTCCTGTCTCGCGCTGCACCCGGCGCAGGTGTGCTAGGTACGAGTCCATCGGCAGGTCGGGCTCAAAGTAAAATGAAACCAGGATGATCTCCCAGTTGCGGACTCGGATCCCCACCACTGCGATGTTGGTCGTGGTGAGTTTCGGGTACTGTGTTATGTGAAGGTCCGCGTCAAAAACTATGATCGCGGCCTTAACAGTCCCACTTCCATGGTCCGCACACTGGAAGACTCTGATCCCATTTTGACTCTTCACACGCCCTGTTCCGCCGACGTATGGCTCCTGTACCAGAGCAAACCGCGCACGCTGGTTAGAGGCTTCGATCAGCAGCTCGGAGTGTGCCAACTTACTGCGCTGGAGGTTCGTCTGGAGGACTTTGAGAACCACTGCGTTCGCCGGCGCGCCCTTAGCAATACGCTACGGATTGCCGGGCGAGGTCATCCCACCTCTTCCTGACGGGACAGTTGTCGCTAAATGCGTTGTGTTCAACATTGTCAAACTTCGCGCGACAACAGTTCCGGCAGGAAGGTGGGGACCCCGCCAGCCAATCCGCGCACTTGGAGCGTAAGTGCGGCCCGCCGCAGTGGCTACAGAGGTCTGCCGGGTCTTTGCAGAACTTACGCCCATGGCCGTATCCGAGGCATCGCGTGCACTGGACCAGTGGAGACTGGTCCTCCGCTCGCACCCTCTGGAGGTCGATATGGACAGAGCCCACACCGGTTATCCTCGCCCAGAGGGTGGGCGACGCACTCAGCACGACGTTGGCCACATGCGGGTTCCTAGCCCGTCTGCGATACCTTACTTCGAGTCGGTCATCCCCAGGGCCGAGGCCGTCAAAGAGGTCCCGATTCTGGTTCCTTAGGGCCTTTATGATATCACCATCGGTGTTTATCGTCAGGACACCTCTAAGGACCAGAAGCGGGTCTCTATTTTTGACGTCCTCGACGTTGAGGCCCGACCCTTCCTTCGCCAACCTCTCCTTAGCCTTTCTTCGGTCCTCGGCAGTGCTAAAGCCCATGACGACCTTGCGGTCTTTGGCCTTCCGGACCCGGTCGACTTTTACCCATCCCTCCTTCGCGTTCAGGGTTTTCCTCACCTTTCCAAGGACCTCCTCTCCTGTGTCCTCTTCGTCCTTGGAAGTGACCACCACCGAGTGGAGTGCCGCGGGCCTCGCTGGCTGCTGCGACTTCGTAGCAGCCACGCAGGCGTAACTACGCTGTTGGTCCTCGGCCGACCTGCTGCACCTAGTGAGCTGCTCCTGGAGAGCCTTCATACGTTCGTTACTCTCCAGGAGAAGCCGAGAGTGCTCATCGAGCTTGGTGCTCAGGCCGGAGTCCGAGGGCACCGTAAATGTGGTGTCGGCGTCCTTAGTCGTCGACACCCCCTTCACGGAGCCCCCGGCACCCTTACGAGCCCTCTCGGCTTTCAGGTCGGCTTCGGACTCAAAAATCAGTTTCTTGAGCTCGTCCAGGGACCCCAGGATCGTCGCCTTGAGATCGCCCCTGAGGTTCCTGGACGTGTCCACCGCCTGCTTCGCCTTTAAATAATGGTGCTTGGCCCGCTGCAACCTGTTCTGCCCGGTGGTCGCCACTGTAATGGTGCTTGGCCCGCTGCAACCTGTTCTGCCCGGTGGTCGCCACTGGTGAGTGAACCAGCACTTGAACCCCCCCCTTCGGACTCTCAACCCGCTTTGGGGTCGGCGTCTTTTCCTTGGAGGTGGAGGGGGCGCCCGGTCCGGCCGTATAAGCCGACTCGGGAGCCACCCCCACCCCCTTCGGACTCTCTACCCGCTCAGCGGTCATCTTGTTCTTAGAGGTGGAGGGGGCGCCCTGTACACCTGTAGAGGTCGATTCAGGAGCTGCCCTCTCAAACTTCTCTAGGCTGAGCCTAGGCAACTTATTTATTTTCTGGGGGGGGGTTGAAGGCGGGTTCGCTTTTTCCGGTCGCTTGACCGGTGTCCGGAGTCCCAGAACCATTGTCAGGGAGGTCGCGTGAAATAATAAAATAAATCAAAGAAAAAATGTATAAATTTAAATGTCAAAATAAATAAAAGTCAAAAAATAAACAATTAAAATAATAAAAGTCAAAATAAAATATAAACAAAATGTCAAAATTAAAATTGCCGCAATAGCGGGTTGTATATCGCAAAACAAAGACTGTTCCTGTCTAAAATAGTGCTGTAGAATGTCTACAGCACTTCAAATACCCTAAATCTATCTTAAACCTAGATAAAACCACCTCCGCTGCCGATTTGCAGAGGGTCTCTACAACGACTCTAGGTAGAGCCGCCGAACCAGCACCAGCTGATAGTCGTCACCGGGGGAAAACTAACAGAAAAAACCGCGTCGCTCTACGACCAACGGTTCACGAGATATCGCGAATTTAATTTTTTCAAGATGGCGGACCAAAAGGTGGTTCCGCCGTAACCAGAATTTCAAAAATTAATAACTCCCGAACCGCTGGTCGCAGAGACACGAGCGACGGCTCTCCGTAATGGGCTCTTCGCCCTCTACCTGAAACCGGGGTTATTTTTATTATTTTTGCGATGACTCCGTATGGAGTCCCCGGTACCCTACGATCGTAGTCCTCGCCCCGGCAACTACCACAGTTCAAACCGCGTCGCGCTGCGACCAGCGGTTGCCGAGATATTGCGCCTTGAAAAAATCCAAAATGGCGTCCGCGCACTTTGCGCAGGATTTTAAAATTCAATATCTCGGGAACCGCCAATCGCAGAACCGCGTCCGACGGCTCTCCGTGTCGGCCCTCGCGAGCTCTATCAGGAGCTAAGCCTGAAAATTCGATTCGGGTGGTCGACTCTATCTAGAGTCGCTGACGTGCTAGGCGTGTAGCCCTTATCCTAACCTTATATATACAGAAAACCGCACGCTTATACGACGGCCAGAGCCCAAGTTATAACAATTTTAAACTTTTTAATATGGCCGCCAATATGGCCACCAGTTGTCTACTTTTTTCTAAAAACAGCTATTTTAGGTCAAAACTAGTCGAGCTTGGGCTCGTTTTAAAGGGCTTTAAGTTTACTATACGATGGACCCTATCAAATAATTTTAAAATCAACCCCCGATTTTTAAGGGTGGAAAAAGTCACTTTTTTACAATAAAAACTCAAATAAAAAATACTAAAACTAATTTTAAAATTCTACAAAAAATTTACAGCCTTAAACTAACTATAAACTATTTTTTTAAGAGGGGTTCCAAAGAAATCGGACAAAGGGTTTCACCCCCACGTGCACACCCCGAATTTTTAAAAATTTATATTTAAAAAACTACTGGGCCGAAAATTTTCAAATTTGGTACACAGCTAGATCTCACTAAACACTATATAAAACAACAAAAATAAAGGGGTGTCGTCGATTTACTTTTTTAGATATTAAATTTTGAATTTTGAAAAATTTTTTAAAATCCGATTTCTCCAAAACCACTAACCTTAAAAATATGCTTGAAGCACCGATGAGCTGCCCGCAGTGTGCCGCTTCGATTGAGGTATGAATCACCTCTGTCAGACGTCTGCAACCCGGACCACGTGGTTTTGTGATCCGGGGTTTTTTGATTATAATTCCGCGCGCTAGCACGGAAAAAATCCGAGTGAGGGCTCGTTTTGTAGAGCTCGTAGAGGCGCGTTCGACGACACTATAAAAAATATAGGTCGTCGATCTTATTCGCGCAGCGTTTGCTTCCAAAGTTTTAAAAATTTTGAATTTTGCACTTTGCGCGCTTTTTTCGCGCACTTGGCGCACGTGGCGCGAAAAACCAAAACCGTCACCAGATAGTACACTTAATACCGCAACTTTTGGTATAAAAATCACAGAGATCGATGCACTTTTAACCACTTTTATGAATTTTTAAAGATAAAAATCGGGCGGAGCGGCACTCCAACAACATGTAGCACGTCCTCTCTCGACTGCGTTCGACGGCGGAAGGGGGGTTAGGTTAGGTTAGGTTAGGTTAGGTTAGGTTAGGTTAGGTTAGGTTAGGTTAGGTTAGGTTAGGTTAGGTTAGGTTAGGTTAGGTTAGGTTAGGTTAGGTTAGGTTAGGTTAGGTTAGGTTAGGTTAGGTTAGGTTAGGTTAGGTTAGGTTAGGTTAGGTTAGGTTAGGTTAGGTTAGGTTAGGTTAGGTTAGGTTAGGTTAGGTTAGGTTAGGTTAGGTTAGGTTAGGTTAGGTTAGGTTAGGTTAGGTTAGGTTAGGTTAGGTTAGGTTAGGTTAGGTTAGGTTAGGTTAGGTTAGGTTAGGTTAGGTTAGGTTAGGTTAGGTTAGGTTAGGTTAGGTTAGGTTAGGTTAGGTTAGGTTAGGTTAGGTTAGGTTAGGTTAGGTTAGGTTAGGTTAGGTTAGGTTAGGTTAGGTTAGGTTAGGTTAGGTTAGGTTAGGTTAGGTTTTTTTTTTTTTTTTTTTTTTTTTTTTTTTTTTTTTTTTTTTTTTTTTTTTTTTTTTTTTTTTTTTTTTTTTACAAACTAGACCTCCCTATAAGGGGAGACTGTTTTTACAGTTTATATTGTCTGGACAGGTTTTACATTTTAACCAAAAACTCATTCATACAGTCTATCTTTTACTCTGATCGTCATCCATGCTGCATCCCATTATCATCTAACATCCATCCTCATTCAATCATAGTGCTGAAGGCGATTGTGTACCTACTACTAATACTAATAAAAACACAGAGGGAGGGGAACGTAGAGGGAGGGAGCAGTAATATCTTTTTAATAAAGTTAACAATTCTTTGCTTACATCTAGGCTTATATACTATAAAAATACAATTTTCATCATAACAATATCTACTTAGTACAAGAGGCTGGTAGTTATAAAATAGAATCTAAACTAAATTAATTTTTACAAAAGAAAACTTTCTAAATTGTGCAAATACACCGTTTTATACATTGCAAACTTAAAGTTACTTACAGACTATGTTCTTATTTTATATACAAGTTTCTTATGTTAGCCTAATTATACAACTATAACTACCTAACATAATTTTACTATACCCTATTTCTATGATTAACTAATTTACAAACTTTTTTACAATATTCTAAGAACAGATCTCTGTCTTTACTACATACTATTTGCGGTAACGTACTTACATCAATTTTTACACCCAGTCGAGTTTCCACGTCCTGCCTCTCGCGACAATGGGCCGGGCAGTCCAGGAGGACGTGGAGGACAGACTCCGAGCACGCAGGATCGCAGACGCACGATGGACTCTCCTTGCACTTGAAACGGTGCAAGTACTCGGAGAATCCACCGTGCCCCGTCAAAACCTGGGTGACAAATCTGTCCACCTTTATTTTGCCGATGATACGATATGCGGCTATCGCGTCCGGGAAAAAGACCCGGGTGACACCGGCTGTTTCACCGGCCTGGTATCGTTGGTTCCATTCATCAAGCGATCGCATACGAATGCTTCGCTTGATGAATGAAACCGGGCAGCTGTCGTAGTCGAAGGCGCGCTTGGACTTTAGCGCAGCTTCCTTAGCCAGATGGTCGGCACGCTCGTTCCCCTCTAGTCCCGCATGGGCTTTGATCCAGAACAAACTAACAAGTTTGTCCTGTACCAAAGCCCTACGCAGGTGGCCCCGCGCCTCGACGGCCAGGGGGTGGAGGGCTTCCGGGTTGACTGTAGTCTGCAGTGCCGACAGGGAGTCGGAGTAAATCCCGACTGATCTGGCCGAGTTATCTGCGGCCGTCCGCGCCGCCCTGCATATCGCCAGGAGTTCCGCCTGGTAGACGGTGCAAAAGGACGGCAAAGTAAGCTTGAGGGTTTTGGTTTCGGCGGCGCCTCTCCATATGGATAGCGCCGCACCCACTTTGCCCTCAATCTTACTGCCGTCCGTGTAGATGTTAAGATCGTGGTCGATGTTGACCGCGAGTTGTTCCTCGTCCGCCAGGCACTTGAAGTCCAGGTCGATATGCTGAGCGGGGTGCGGAGACCGCAGAGCCGAGGACATCCGTTCCACCTCCCGATCCCCTATCGCGTCCTGGGGCATACCCCTCCTCGCGCCATACAGCGCCGCGGCTTCGCGGACGCGCAGGTCGAGAGGGAGTATCCCAGCGAGCAACAGTGCTGAGTTCAGGGAGGTGGTGCGGTATGCCCTACACAGCTTCTGCGCAAAGCCCCGCTGGACCACGTTCAGCTGCTTACGTACACCTAGCTTGTCCACAGCCGGCGCCCAAACGGCAGCCGCATACAGTATCACGGGCTCAACCACCGCTCTGTAAATAACGCGGATAACTTCGGGGTGGAGGCCCCAGCTCGCCTTCGCGGCTCTCGAAAGCTGGGAATAGAAGGTGACGGCCTTCTTACATACGTTCGCGACGTGCGTGTTGAAGGTAAGGCGTTGGTCTAGGACGACTCCCAGTAGTTTGATTTCGCCCACCATACCGATGTCGACCCCGCCCATGTGGAGGCGTGGGGTGTCATACTTTAGTTTGCGCGTGATGACCATAGCACTGGTCTTGTGCGGCGCAAACTTCAGCTTGTTCTGGACTCCCCACTCCCTCACATGCTCGAGGGCGGCATTGGCGTGGTTTTCGACCTCAAGAGCCGTCTTACCCTCAAAGACCAACACCACATCGTCAGCGAACGCCTGCACGTAGTAGTGTCTAGCCTCCAACTCACGAAGCAGTGGATCTAACAAGAGATTCCACAAAATCGGCCCACCGATAGACCCTTGCACGCAACCCTTCCCGGTTTCCCTCACGTGCTCTTCCCCGCAGTACCGTGCGCGAACATGCCTGCCGCTCAGGTAGCTGCCCAGGAGCCTACGGATGTTAATCGGCACTCGTTCCTCCGCCAGCCGGACTTTTATGCGTGGCCACCAAGCGTTGTCGAAGGCGCCCTCTATATCTAGAGACACAAGCGTCAATAGCTTTTTGTTTGTAAGTCCGCGTCTTATATGTTCTACTAGTGTATAGAGGGCGTCCTCGGTGCTACGCTGGGGCATAAAGCCGAACTGACGGGTACTGAGCCTGGGCGCTACGTGATGTTTCAATCTGGCGACAAGCATCTTCTCCAGCACTTTCCCCAGCACCGGAAGGAGACCAATCGGCCGATATGACCGTGGTGTCCGGTAGGTGTCCTTCCCCGGCTTCCGGAGGAAGATCACCGTGGCCTCCTTCCAGGGCTCGGGAAAATGCCGGAGTTCGAGGCACCTGTTGAAAAGAGCCAATGAGAGATCGGGGTCATACTCTATCGCGTGCAAACATATATCGGCGGTAAAACCGTCCGCGCCTGGAGCCTTCTTCGGATTGAAGGACCGGCAGGCCAATTTCAACTCTAAAGGAGTGAAAGGCGGGTCCGTCGAATCCGAAGAAGTTTCAACGTCAAAGAGCTCAGCTTGTACCCTCACCCTTCGGTGCTCCTCGGAGTCATCCTCTTCGGAGTCCTCCGGGTAGAAGGTTTCGGCCATAAGCCTCACCGAGCCTTTGGCGTCTAGCTCCATATTGTTTACCACCAGCGGTGGATCTTCGTCTCTCCTGGAGGTTCTGCCGAGGACCCGGTAGATACCCCCCCAAACTGATTCCCCGTCCTGACGCTCACAGAAGGCGACCCAGCTGCGCGTCTGCGCATGCCTCACCTCGGTCTCATACCGCTCCTTCGCTTCCAGGTACTCCCCGACTACCATCTGACGCCTAACCGGCGCTGCACACCGAATTCTGCATTTCTTGGTGGCCACCTCGCGCTTGAGCGCTGCCAACCCCTCGTTCCACCATGGCATATTCACCACATCTTTCCGCTTTATGGGCGGGATCGACAAGGCGCATGCTTCTGCTATAATTTTGTTGAATTTTTCTACCGTGTGGTCTAATTCCCAATCTATTGCCAAATTTTTAATGTAGTCTGTCGTGAAATTTTCCCTGTTCATAATTTGGCCCAGTTTCTCACGAAACCGGGCCCAATTTGCATTTTTGGTGAAATAGATAC